>OY288252.1:56998643-58407794 GCA_958450325.1 Agrostemma githago | reverse complement strand
CACATCATCCCAAGTAGGGTATTTCTTCAGGTCTAGCCTGTAGTACCAGGCCCGTGGGTGCTTCTCAAGAGACGCAGCAAAAAGGTTTTTGAACATGGATGAATCAACTCCCTTGATGGCCATAAACTCTTTGAAGGCCCGTACATGTAGTAACGGGTCTTCGGTTCCCTCGAACATCGGTAGGCCCGTGAGGTTCAGGTTCGCGGGCAGTTTGTCACTTACCGGGGAGTATTCCCGACTATTCTCCCGATGGATATTGTTACTCCCAATTAAGTGAACTTGCTCTTCCAATCGGCGAACCGAGTTAACTAGTTCAGCTAGAGGTTCCGTAACTCCAGTATTTGGAGTCCTTTGCTCCACCGCAGCTAAACGGGTGACGATAGCAATTTGACCAGCCCTCATTTCAGTCAGTTGGGCTTCAATGTCGGTCTGCTTGACGACCATGGCGTCCACAGAGGTTTTCAAACTATTCAAAGCAGCTTCCATCTTGCGGGTGTGTCTGGTTGCCGGCGGCCTGTCTGTAAGAACACCGTGTAATCAGAAACTGAACCCAGATCTTGGAATCAGAACAAGTACATCCCGAGCGACCCAAAAGAGAAGGACTGAGTGAAAAAGACTCGAGAAAGACACCTAGACGGATGACTCGTAGGTGGTATGACTTCCCTAGGACTTTGGCCTTGTGGGCCTAGTCCCGTTCGAAGGAAGGTCCACGTGAGATTATTCCCTAGACTTTTGACTCGAGTGTATGGACGGACTTTCCTTTGTAGGGGTATGCCCTACGCGGGTTGGTCGTGCCTTGACAAATAAGGCGGACTCGGGAAAGGGGGGAACTCGTGATGTAAGATCGACGGAGTTTCGACGCTATAAACCTTCTACGTACTATGCAAAGACCCGACACACGGACAGACGGTAGGTCCTATAACAGGGAAGATTTATTTTAAGAAAGTTGGAGGTTTGAAGTTGAAAGTTGAATAGGGGTGAATTTCAGAGAGTTCGAAAATGGAAAGCGGAATTTCGAAAACCAAGATTAGAATTTTGAAAAATTCAGAAAATCAAAACGGTGTCGGAAATTCGAGAGTTAAAACGGACAGCATGCCGACTAAAGAAAAGGATATTTTGAGTCAAATCATTGATCCTAAATTTCGGCGGCATTTCGGGTTTTTCAAATTTTGGTATTTTGGAAGGATGGGTCCAGAAACGGACAGTATTTCGGGTTTTTTGGAAATTGGGTATTTTTGGAAAGATGCAATTTTGAAATGACGGTTTTTGAAAAATGACACGGAAACCAAGTAGCACGTAGTCAAACAAGCATTATAACGACGCTTATGTATGCATTACGCTAAGTCTCGGTCGGTCAAAATAGGGTCTATACCAACAACGATGGCTTTCTCGTAAATCAGGACGGACTCCCTAAGCCGAGTTGGTCTTAGGACATGCCGCAAAACCCATACGAGTTCCACCATCGATGTCTTTAGCCACCCATGTAGGAATGCACCGCGGTATAGTGGGACGTCGGTCACAAGTAACCGGCCCGGGCAAATTTGGGTTATGCATGAATCATTAAACTAATGCGCGCACACTAATATACGAACGATTTCTCTTCGAGTCTCACCCTGGGAACCCCGATGACAAGTGGTACATCAGGTATCCCCAGCGGAGTCGCCAAATTGTGGACATGACGTAGGTCCACCCCGACGCGGCCACGCGCGGGTTTGGGTAGGCGAATGAATCTCGTGGTAGTTCTCGGGTTCGAAATTTAAGTCAAAATGGAGTCGCCACCGAATTTTGTGGTTATTCGGAACCATTCGAGCCCACTCTATGTCGTCATGGGCTATACACAAAGTAAGCCCACTTCGATTTCAGAGTTTATGGGGCTCGTCCCTTTGCATTATTATATCGATACCGTTTACACCGGCTTTCGTATATAAAATGACTCTCGTGCGCCAATGGTTTCGGACATCCGGAAACCAAGGTTCTGAGTAAGGGGTGAGGGTACATGTTGGGAAGCCCACTAAGGACACCCAACCCCGCCCGCACAATGGCGGCCTCTACTAAGACAACGTTCGTGTTCGTGTACGTGCGCTAGTAAAATAATTAAATGATATGCAAACAGCGTTTTCGGGCTAAGCATGTGAATAGTATGTGAACTACGTCATTTAATGCATCTTGATTATGGTCGAAATGATTTAGCATGCGAGGTTCATTTATAAAGCGATAAGCAAGTAAATAAACAAAACTCCGAAAGAAATAACGTACAAGTTACACGGGCGGAAATACAACCCGGAATTCACAATACAACGATTAATACAACGTAATAGATGAAATAAAAAAAAGCGATAAGAATAGAAACGGACCCGTATGTAAACTAGACCGCGAATTATGTAGATGGACGATGAACCCCGGTTAAATACACATTATGTTGTGCATTAAACGGAGGACGAAAACGTGGGACTTTGGCGTGTTGCTAGCCCGATCGCACGTTTCGTAGCCTTGTCCTGACTTATCACGTCGGAAAATCGATCAAAGTCGTTCTAAGTGTCGTGATATGCGTGAGTTTTGAAGAAAGGAAGGTCACGTGATTGTCTTTACACGTGATGACTATAGTCGTAAAAAGACGAGGCTTGAAATGTGTGTCAAAGCTCTCGGTTTTCTGGGTTACAGGACCCACTCGATCGAGTCGTGGTCTGACTCGGTCGAGTGCGTCCTTAAACGTAGCTACTGCCCAGTTTTTTGGGCGCTACTCGATCGAGTAGCCTACGTACTCGGTCGAGTAGCCCCTGTATGAGTGATAACTCGTTTCATTTTATGATTTAAAATCGATGGTTGGCCAAATAAAATACAAATATCGCACGATTTGTATTTAACTCGGCCTCCAGTGCTATAATCGTGTATGTACGATTATAATACCGTTATCGGAATTTTATGAAAATGCTATCGTTAGATTGAAATTTTGAATTAGTAATGGAATTGCATCCCTCTACGTCACGACATTGGAATTAATCCTTTCGGATTATGTGATGTCGGTTTTCGTGTCAACGGGTTCCGTACTAATCATCGAAATGGGACCAAATGCGTTCAACTATGACCGATCACGATCACATCATGTCCTTGAGCACATTGGGGCGGCGCTCCTCGAAAAGGCGCCACCTCCGTCGTTACTCGTAAAGGAATTAGATGGACTTTAGGCGATCATCATAGTCAATCGTATTCGAAACCAAGATTTTAATACTAGTGTATATATACGCGGTATGATAATGTTAGTAAATAAAAAAGATGATACAAAAATATGCAAAAAAGAAAGTATGAAAATGTTAGTGTTAATGCTACTAGATTAATATGATTACGATGTACAACGCGAAAATGTAAATAAAATGACGGAATAATAGAGATTGAGACGGGGTTTACGACACCCTCAACATACATGCTAGGTATAGGCCTCGGAAATGGACTCGTAAATAGCGACGGGACGCCGGAGTATCGAGGATGCACGCGAGTTATGGTGTGTGTGTGTATGTGGATGATTCGTCGGTTTTCGAGGGACGAAGGACTCGGTTTTTGTGTGTATTGCTTAGGGTTGCTAAGGGCTTGTAGTGTAGTGTAGTATGGTGGGATTAGGGTGAAAATGTAAGGCAAATATAGGTTGATCAAACTTGTGAAATGAGAGGGGGTCGTGGGGTATTTATAGACTTTACCCCACGACCTAGGGTCACTCGATCGAGTGGCCCTAGTGCACTCGATCGAGTGCCCTTGCAAACGGGCCAAACCCGGTTCAAGACGCTCCACTCGACCGAGTGGGTCAATCCACTCGATCGAGTGGATCAGGTGAATCGAGATAAAATAGGAAGGAGTTGACCTTGTGATTTGATTGATTTTTTGAATTTCGATTTGGGCGCCAGTTTCGAGAATGAATTTGGCTGTTTCGTGTGACGGGTTCGTCTTTGATCGGGTTTTGACCCGGTCGCTAAAAGACGGGATTTATTTTTGGTGTTGGTTTTGGCCCAAATTAGTCTTATTTTGCTCGGAACGGCCCACTGGGCCTGGATTTGAGGTCTGTTTTGTGAGATTTTTACTCCGCTAAAAGTCCATGTCGGATATTATTGAGTCCGAGCCCAAATCCGAGTATACCAAGTCACGTTTGCGTACGATCATCATCGGGTGTTTTTTGGAGACCACCATAGACACCTGACAGTCAAAATGCGGGTGTCTACAGATATTTATCGTGTTTCTTCTCTTTCTTGTGTCGGGGTTTCTACAACACTACGACGAGGATCCTCTATCCGTTTGTCTTGAAGCGTAGCTAATGGGGTGCCGATGTAAGAATATGCTCCCCATCAGAGCCTAATAACTTATATACAAAAATAATTACAACTAATAAGATTAATTGAGTATTTACTTTCCAAACAAAAAATGCTAAAATTTCCCAAAATAATAAGAGAAAAGTCTCATATGAGATCTCTCACACAGGAGTGTTACTAAATTACTACTCCCTCTGTTTCAATGAATTGTTTGCCTATTCCATATTGGGACGTCTCAATGAATTGTTTGACTTTCTATTTTAGAAATATTTTATATATGTAATTTGACCCTTGACTTCACATGTCACCTCCTAATTGGACCCCTTGGTGCCAAATGCAAAGCAGTAACAATTTGTGTTGTAAGACCGCATTACGTGAGAATTTGTGAGAAAATAAAAGGAATAGAAATGAAGGGGCCGTTGTGTCATCAAAATGCAAAGCTACCCTTATTTGGGCCTAATAATTTTGAAGTAAGAGAAATTTGTACAAATGGTATAAAATGGATGTTCCCTTTCAAAGTCCTCCCCACCGTCTCCACTCTCCATGATATACTGATATACTCTACACACACGCAAACAATAACCGATTGAAATTCATCACCAATTATCTGGGTACTTTCATCTTCAACTACTGTCTTCTACGAGTAGTATTCATTCAACTCGAATCATTACGATTTTCTTTGATACATACATAAGTCACGATGCTATACATAATCAGATGATAACTTTCGTTACTTAATTGATTAATTAATTAATACCTGCATCTAGGTTACTGAACTAAGAATTTTCTGATGTTACATTGTTTATCATGCTAATGACATTGTTTTGTAACTAGGATTATACTTTGTTTGATTGTTTTTGTGATTTTCACAGGTACTTGAATTGGTGTTGCTTTTGATCAATCCAATCAAACATGGTATGCCACATTTAATCTACACTGATCCATCTTTGGTTGTGGTGGTGCGATTATCTTACATTCTTGAATTAGGGATATGATTTTGATTGGATTGGATTGTTAGTGAGTTGAATCGTGAGAGTTGATACTGAATTGTAGACAACGGTAAAGAATCAAATGGATAGCATCTAGGGTATGAGTTTGAAATCTTGAAGATGAAGAAGTTTGATCATCTTCAGTCTTGAGGCCATGGAAAAGATTGTAGATAGCTTGAAATTTTTCTGTATAAATCACAAAGGATTTGATTATAGTTTATTTGTCGCAATGATAGAATCTTGGAAGTGTGATTGATTGATTTTAAAGACTTGGAAATGGCATTTTTGCTGCAATCTGAGAGGTTTTGGTGCTGAAATTGTTTTATTTGGATTTTTGCAGTCTTATGATGGTGATTATGCCCCACATGTTTCGCCATTTGTTCAAAGTTATCGATGCTATCCCTCGTCTTTCATCGAAAAGGTTCATTTGCTTCTCATCTTGGCAAAATTGCACCAACTGATGCACTTCACTGATTTGCTTGATTATTTAGTTGTAATGCTTACCTTGAATCTATTTTCAATAGAGCTATTAACAATCGAGAGTATTTACATTCAGTTGAGTTGGTTCCTTGGTGAGTCGACCTCAACTTTCTTAACAGTTACGGAGTAATAGTTATCGTATAGAAGAAATAATTTTAATCACTGCAAATCAGAAGTAAGGTACCCTTTGAGTGTTTCTAAGCTTGATACTTGATAAATATGACTTCTTAGCCTCATACTTCTCCTTCGTATTTGTTTCTTCGTCATATTATGTTTGGGTTACTCATGGATATGTTTTTCATTGTAATGATTTAGATTGTGATTCAAGTTCCTTTTCTGTTGTGCAGCCACATTTGGAAAAGGGTGACAAGAGTATGTACATTTACTCTAAAGCATTCGCACCTCCAAACATATTCGTTATTTGAGATTTGTTTCTTCCATGAGTGTTGAATTTTGTGCTGTTAGTATCAGTCGACAAAACCCCCTTCGGTGGAAAGGAAAACAAAGTAACGACCCTTGCAATAGATGGGCTTACATGCATATGAACTCAACCAAACTTATAGTTCTCAGTTGCTACTCTATAAATGGTGGATAGAAGTATATACTAGTCTTTCTCTCACATGTGAGAGTGTCTCATACAAGTGTTTGTGAAAAGTAGGTAATTTTGTATAATGCTATTTCTCAAACTTATTGACTTGTCTTATGCAGTCATAATGCCTCCATCAGCTCTTGATCGGCTTGGTAAGCAATTTTCGCTTGTCACATATCTTTAAAATTAAATATCTCTTTTGCCACTTCATTCAACCTTTTCAAACTTCTCTAGCCTTTTTGCACATCGAGTATCCAATGCTGTTTGAGCTGAGCAATCTCTCTGTTAGTCGCGCCACTCATTGTGGGGTCCTGGAGTTTGTTGCTGATGAAGGCCTAATTTACCTGCCATACTGGGTATTTTTTCTTTATTTGGTCGACTTGACAGATATATTACTCAGATTTGGTTGATATTACCCGACACGTATATGTATCTAAGTGCTAGAGTCGTTTACAAAACAAACTCGTGTTTTTTTAACGTAAAAGGAGTGTGAGTGTCTTACTCATTGTGGAGTGCTCATTGGAAAATGGTATGCAAGTGATATGGAAGAGTCAGAGGCTCAGAGCAACATGGTCGGGCAGAGGAAAATGAATTGTGGAAGCTAGTTGCTTAGTTATTTGTTTCATTGTTCAGTTGATTGAAGCTAGAACACTGAATGCCTTCTTGTTGTATATTTCAGATGATGGAGAACTTGCTTCTACAGGAGGGAGACATTGTTCAGGTTAAGAATGCCAGCCTGTCAAAGGGCACATTTGTGAAGCTTCAACCTCATACGAAGGACTTCCTTGATATTTCCAATCCAAAAGCTGTGTAAGCTGCGTAGTTCTAGTTATTTCACATCAAATATGAATAGTTCACTGATTTCGTATATCAACTGTTCCTGCAGTATTAAATGAGCCACTGTTTTACATGTATGACCAACCCACTGACCTTTAACTGCAAACTAATTGATAAAACATAAGACGTATGGATCTTATGTGAGACCGTCTCATACAACACTTATTGTATTGCCTATGCTCTGTGTTTTCGTGCAGCTTGGAGACATCTCTGAGGAACTTCTCATGCTTGACCACTGGGGACACCATCATGGTAGCTTACAACAACAAAAGATTTTTTATCGATGTTGTGGAGACAAAACCCTCCTCTGCTGTCAGTATCATTGAGACTGATTGTGAGGTTGACTTTGCACCTCCACTTGACTACAAAGAACCTGAGAAGCTGTCACGTCCTATTCAGACAAAGAAGCGGAAACCAGAAGAAGATGGTTGTCATTAATTCTTGCTAACAGAAATACACAGTTTCATGGCTCATTTCTCATGCCTAATATGGGTTGATAATTCTTATTCCTGTAGCTGAAGAAGAGTCTACAGAAAAAGTCCCGAAATTCAGCCCATTTACTGGATCAGGCAGGCGCTTGGATGGAAAAACTTCTAAAGTAATCGAGGAAACTGCTGAAAAATCTGTGTCAAATGGAACGGAAAAGCCATCGAGTTTTGCTTCAACTACTTCTAAAGAGAAGGAAACACCATCAAGCACGACTTCAACTAAAAGGTTTCCTGGAAAGCTTGTTTTTGGATCAAATGCAGAGGTTGCTTCAAGCAGCAAACCAAAAGTATGCCCCCTCATTACCCCTCTTTGCACCAAGGTTTCTTCCTTTTGCATCTCTCTGCTCTACCACTCAGACTTGGTTCGAAGAATCTAACGTGTGTGTCCATGCGTTAGACTGAAGCTTAAAAATGTAGTAACTCGTGTCTTGAGTGTCAAATATCGGATAAACGTATGCGAGGTAATTTAAGTGTGTATAATAATATATGATGTAGGTCACTGAGGCAGTGAAAAGCGAGGCAGCTCCTGCGAAGGCAGAAGATTCCAAGTTCCAAGCATTTACTGGGAAGAAGTATACACTCAAGTAGTCAAGTAGCTGAGCAAAAAAAGGAGGATTCTTTAGTATTTCAGTATTGAGCCTGGTCACCTGAATTCTAACTCAAACCTACGCTCTTAGGTTACATCTGACTGGTTTGAAAGAAGATTTATTTATGGCAGATGACTGAAAAATCTCAGTATATCAATCTGTTACCTGAATGTGTATAGTTTTACTGATCCTTTCTCTCAAATATGATGATGACGACATATGTTGGTGTATGAGTAGATATACATGGGAGCACTTCATTTTTTTGCTTGGTGAAACAACATTACGACAGTAAACTGTAAGGGTTGGGGGTATCGAATGTATGATAAACGACGTGAAGTAAAAGAAAATACGGAGTTAATGTACTCTGTAGTTAACACGCGTCATTTGTCACTCTATCCTTCGAAGTGCTTTCTAAACAAAATACAAAGTAATGAGTAATGCACCAAAAAATGAAAATACAGGGAGGGTTTAAATGAATATGTACATGTTCAGGCATGACCCTGGGCTTAATCCAAAGGGGCGTAGGCCTAGGGCCCAAGTGAGAAGGAGACCCAATCAAGGAAAATAAATAAATTAGAAAGCAGTTTTTCACTTGAAAGATTGAAGGTATGAATAGGTAATAGAGGAAAGACGATAGAAATGAAAAGTTGTTATGATATGAATGTCTTCATCCCCAAACAACCCGTCTCTCCACGAAGCAATATGTTCCTTGTATACGATATCTATAAATACATATCATACCATGTATTCGAAGAGATAATTAAAGTAATCATATATTCTACATATTACTGCTTTTCTTGTACAGTACTACTTATATTCCCATTCTATATCAATATACTTATATTACTTACATAACGATGATGACTATTCTCTATATATTAAGCATAATTTTTTCTGGTGCGGTGAGCGTGCATAATTTTTCCTGATGATAGACTATTTCTCTATATAATAATTTTTGTATGATAATGTTTGATAATTTCTGTTTTCTTTCCATGTTTTCTTATTAGATAAAAGATTCATTTTACTACGAATATAATTTTTAACTGTTAAGATTTCAGTAATTTCTTATATAATTGCAGTATAATTATTTGATAAAGATTTCTCTTTAGATAATGCAGTATACTAATCTGTTAGACAATTTTACACTAATACCTATGAGTATAATTTTAATCTGTTAAGATTTATTTTATTTTAATGATGGAGATTCTATCTTGATCTTAGTATAATGTTCTTTCGATAATATATTGCGTAAAGATTTTTATTATTTCTTTTCTTTTTTTTTAAACTTGAAATTTTATGGAAAGTATAATTTTTTTTTTTTTACTTTTGAATGTTTTTAACCGAAGTATATAAATTTATATAAAAGAAAACAATTTAAAAGTAGTACAATTTAAAAGAAATCTATATCACGTTATCTATATCATCTAAGAGATCAATTTATACTTTTGTTTTATATACTCTCTTGTGCATATAATTGTTGTTTATATACTTTTGAATTTTTATACTTTTCTTTTGATTTTTTTTTTATTTTTCGATAATTATGTGCTTGATTTTATGAACTTGAAATTGAAACTAGATAACTTAAAATTGGGAATAAGAGAAATTCATTAGATTTTCTGGAGAAATTATATACTTATCATATATTTTCTTTATATACTTTTGTTTAGTGCAGTAGTTAGATTTATATTGCTAAATTTTATATAGTGACTATGTCGAATCTTACAAAATTCGAGTTTGAGGCTCTTGATATCACCGGAAAGAATTATTTATCATGGGTATTAGATGCCGAGATGCATCTAAATGCAAATGCTCTAGGTGAGACGATAAAGGAAGGAAATAAAAAACATGTCAAGAGAAGGCAAAAGGCATGATATTCCTCCGTCATCACCTCCATGACGGTCTTAAAAATGAGTATTTAACGGTTAAAGATCCACAAACTCTTTGGAATGATTTAAAGGAAAGATATGACCACCAGAAAAGTGTTATATTACCAAAGACTCGTTATGCTTGGTTGCATTTACGTCTACAAGATTTTAAATCCGTAAGTGAGTATAACTCCGCCATGTTCAAAATTACTTCTCAATTAAAATTATGCGGTGAGAAGATTACCGATGATGATATGCTTGAAAAAACATACTCTACTTTTCATGCTAATAATATAGTCATGCAGACTCAATATCGTGAAAAGGGTTTTAAAAAATATTCTGAGCTAATTTCTTGTTTATTGGTGGCGGAACAAAATAACGAGTTGTTGATGAAAAATCATGAATCACGTACCACTAGCTCTACTCCATTCCCTGAAGCAAATACGACATATTACAATAGGGATAATGCTAGTAGCAGTGGTCACAGACGAGGCCGTGGTCGTGGTCATGGATCATGGCGAGGCCGTGGACGTGGTCGTGGACGTGGATTTGGTGGACATTTTAAAGGTCGTGGAGGTTATTTCAAAAAATCACAATCCCACCCGCAGTGGAATCAAAGGACGGTAAAAATATGGATGACAAAAGCGAGAATGTACCGAGTATATGTTTCCGATGTGGTGGAAAAAATCATTGGTCTCGCGTTTTATCGCACACCGAAGCATCTAATAGAACTCTATCAACAATCCATAAAACAAATGAGAAAGAATGTTGAAACAAATATGGTGATAGAGGATGGTGAAGGTGACTTTGATTCCGGTGATACAACTCACTTAGATGTAGCTGATTTCTTTTCGACCCCTGAAGGGAATAATTAAGCAATGAATGTAATTCTATGATATTTAAGACCTTATGTTTCTTATGAATTTCATAAAATTTAGTATTTTATTTAGATGTTTTTATGAGATGTTTTATGGACATTATGTGTAATAGTATGAATTTTATCATATAGACCTTTAGTTACTAATTTTATTAGTTGAAGTAGTTTTATCGTTATGAAATAAATATTAGTGTTCTTAGTGAGTTTATTATTTTGTCTTGTAACATATTATATTTTCTTGAAGAAAATGAATATCCCTCGAGCTCGGTTGGATACAATTTATGAAGAATTATGTCTAGCTGACAGTGCAACGACTCATACTATACTTAAAAATAAAAGATATTTTTCTCAAATAATAAAGAAAAGAAATAGTGTGAGCACTATATCAGGTAGTACAAATATAATTGAAGGCTCCGGAAGAGCACATATAATACTGCCTTGGGGAACGAAATTTGAAATTAAAGATGCGTTATGCTCTCCATTGTCTCAAAGAAATTTATTAAGTTTTAAAGATATTCACAGTAATGGATATCATCTCGAGACAATTAGTGAAGGGAATAAAGAATTCTTGCTAATCACAAGTATAACCCAAGGCACGAAACAAATTTTAGAGAAACTCCCTACATTTTCTACCGGTTTGTACTTCACAAAAATTAATACTATTGAAGCAAATGTTATTCTAAACCAGAAGTTTAGTGATAACTCTATAGTTTGGCATGACCGGTTAGGTCATCCCGGTTCAACCATGATGTGAAGAATAATGAAAAATTCATGTGGACATAATTTGAGGAACCAGGAGTTTCTTCCTTATAATTTTCCTTGTACAGCCTTCTCCCAAGGAAAGTTGGTTACCCGTCCATCACCAGTTAAAATAAATTTTGAATCAATTAGTTTTCTGGAACGTATACAAGGGGATATTTGTGGACCAATACATCCCTCTAGTGGACCATTTAGATATTTTATGGTTTTAATAGATGCATCGACTAGATGGTCACATGTATGTTTATTATCGACTCGCAACCTGGCGTTTGCGAGACTACTAGCTCAAATAATAAAATTACGAGCACATTTTCCAGATACTCCTATTAAGACTATTCGTCTTGACAACGCTGGTGAATTTACTTCTCAAACTTTTGATGATTACTGTATGTCAATTGGGATAAATGTGGAACATCCTGTAGCTCATGTCCACACACAAAATGGTTTAGCTGAATCGTTAATCAAAAGACTTGAGTTAATTGCTCGACCATTACTTATGAGATGTAAACTCCCAATTACTGCATGGGGGCATGCTATATTACATGCAGAAGCACTTATTCGCATCAGACCAACGAGTTATCATAATTTCTCCCCATTACAATTGGTTTATGGTCAGGAACCAAACGTCTCCCATCTTAGAGTATTTGGATGTGCGGTCTATGTACCAATAGCTCCACCACAACGCACAAAGATGGGACCACAAAGAAGGTTGGGAATATATGTAGGATTTGAATCCTCATCAATTATAAAATATCTCGAACCAACCACGGGGGACTTATTTAAAGCTCGTTTTGCAGATTGTCATTTTAACGAGTCAGTCTTCCCGACATTAGGGGGAGAAAATAAACAGCTGGTACAAGAAATTAATTGGAATGAATTATCATTATCTCATCTTGATCCTCGTACTAAAGAATGTGAACTCGAAGTTCAAAAGATAATTCATTTTCAAAGCTTAGCTAATCAATTGCCAGATGCTTTCACTGACCCAAAAAGAGTGACAAAGTCACATATACCATCTGTAAATGCTCCGTTCAAAATTGAGGTCCCAGAAGGACAAACTAAAATGGCAAATGAGTCAAATCCACCCCAGAAATGTGGAAGACCAATTGGTTCCAAAGATAAAAATCCTCGGAAAAGAAAAGGAGCAAAGAATAATGATGATGACCTAATCGAGGACAATGAAATATGTTTAGATAAATCTCCAGTCGAGACATTGAACATGACTGAAAATTTATAAGAATCTCAGGTACCTGAAAATGAAGAGATCTCAATAAACTATGTCATCTCTGGAATTACTTGGAACCGAAATAAAACCGACGTCGATGAAATTTTTTCATGCAATGTTGCGTTAAATTTTATAGAGAACGAAGAGGATCATGAACCTAAGTCTATTGAGAAATGTAGACAACGAGATGATTGGCCAAAATGGAAAGAAGCAATAGAATCCGAATTAAAATCTCTTGAAAAAAGAGAAGTATTTGGACCTGTTGTCTGTACACCCGAAGGTGTTAAGCTAGTGGGATACAAATAGGTTTTTGTGCGGAAAAGAAATGAAAATGGTGAAATTGTGCGATATAAAGCTCGATTAGTCGCACAAGGTTTTTCACAAAGACCCGAAATTGACTACGAGGAGACATATTCTCCTGTGGTGGATGCAACTACTTTTAGATTTTTAATCAGTCTGGCAATAAAAGAAGGACTTGATTTACGACTAATGGACATAGTCACCGCTTATTTATATGGCCCACTGGATAATGATATATATATGAAACTCCCAGAAGGATTCAAGTTGCCAGAAGCAGCAAAATCAAGTTCAAAAGAACATTTTTCTATCAAGTTGAATAGATCTCTTTATGGACTAAAACAATCTGGGGGTATGTGGTATAACCGCCTCAGTGAGTATTTAATAAAGGAAGGCTACAAAAATGACCCTATTAGCCCATGTATTTTCATAAAGAAATTTGGATCGGGATATGTCATAATAGCCGTGTATGTTGATGATTTAAATATCATTGGGACCCATGAAGAGATCTCAGTGACGATGGAATATCTAAAGAAAGAATTTGAAATGAAAGATCTTGGGAGGACCAAATTTTGTTTGGGGTTACAAATTGAACATCTAAATAATGGAATTCTTGTTCACCGGACAACATACACAGAAAAGGTGTTAGAGAAATTCTATATGGATAAATGTCACCCATTAACTAACCCAATGGTGGTAAGATCACTTGATATAAATAAAGACCCTTTCCGCCCTCGGGAGAACACTGAAGAAATTCTTGGTCCTGAAGTACCATATTTAAGTGCAATTGGGGCATTAATGTATCTTTCTAGCCATACAAGGCCCGACATATCATTTTCGGTAAATTTATTATCCAGGTTTAGCTCATGTCCAACCCGAAGACATTGGAATGGAATTAAACATATAATTCGTTACCTTCAAGGTACAAAAGATATGGGTTTGTTTTTCCCTAACATGTCCAAAGAAAATTTAGTAGGTTTTGCAGATGCAGGTTATTTATCTGACCCTCATAATTCACGTTCACAAACTGGATATGTGTTTACATATGGTGGTACTGCTATTTCTTGGCGTTCTATGAAACAAACTTTTGTAGCTACTTCTTCTAATCATTCTGAGATTTTAGCAATCCATGAAGCTAGTCGTGAGTGTGTTTGGTTAAGGTCTGTTATTCAACAAATACAGGAAGATTGTGGATTGTGCTCCAATAAAAAAGCACCAACCATTATATATGAAGACAATACCGCATGTATTGCTCAACTAAAGGAAGGATATATCAAAGGAGATAGGACAAAGCACATTTCACCTAAATTCTTTTTTACTCACGAACTTGAGAAAGGTGGAGATATCAATGTTTTACAAATTCGTTCAAGTGAAAATCTAGCAGACTTATTTACAAAAGCTCTTCCTACAACTACATTCAAGAAGTTGATACATGGACTTGGATTACGGCGTTATAAAGATCTTCTGTGATATAATCATCAGGGGGAGTAATGTGAGTTGTACTCTTTTTCCTTCACCATGGTTTTTTCCCACTGGGTTTTCCTGGTAAGGTTTTAATGAGGCAACATTTCATTCGCATAAAAGATGTTGTATTTTGGATGATAGACATCCAAGGGGGAGTGTTATGATATGAATGTCTTCATCCCCAAACAACACGTCTCTCCACGAAGCAATATGTTCCTTGTATACGATATCTATAAATACATATCATACCATATATTCGATGAGATAATTAACGTAATCATATATTCTACATATTACTGCTTCTCTTGTACAGTACTACTTATATTCCCATTCTATATCAATATACTTATATCAAAAGTCAAAATGTCATAATTATACACCCAAAATATCCCATCAAGAATTTTACAATCAGAAAGTGGTTTGGTTTGTTTCTAATTTGTAAGTTTTTGAACTCTTATGATCTCTTAAATTATGTCTTTCTTCCTATTTTTTCTATCTTCATCTTTGATTCTTAAATCTATCTTCCTCTCTAATTCTTCAATTTTCGTAAGTCTGACCTGACCCTACCCCGGTGACGTCGACGTCGCCTCAACCCCACCACCGGTCGTCGCCCGTCATCTCAACCACCGCCCTTCTGCCAGTCCACCTACACCATGGTGTTCTAAATCCTTTTTTTATCTTTATTTATTTGCTTGATTATTGGGCAAAGATTTATGCTTTTCTTTGATTTTCGAGTCATATAATTATATTATTGCGTTATTGATTCTTAATTTCTGCTTTTGAGTTGTTGTCTTGTTAATTTGAGTTTCTGAATTTAGTGTTTAGAGAGGAGATGTTAATCTTTATTTATTTAAGCTTTTATGTGATTTTATAGTTTTATAATTGAGTGTTGAGCGATTGGGTTTGTGATTTAGGAATTCGTCGATTGTTATTGTTAGTTTGTTACAATGTTGCCTAAAAAACACTTATCGGGGAGTGAGAAAAGAAAAGAAAACTTGCGGAAGAGTTAACAAAATCACAACAAGGTGTTATCGATAGATTTGTTGTTAGAAATGTTGTCAATGAAAATTTAGCTAACTTAAAATGAAAATTTGCAAGATAATAACAATGAAAGTAATGAAAATAACTTTGATGATGATAATATTGAAAACGAGTCTAACGTGCCAAATGATGTGCCAAATAATGTGTCAAACATGTCCAATACTTTTGTTGATGTTTATGATCCTATGAATTGGACTAATATTGATAAGAAGACAAGAGATATTGTAATTGAAAAGGGGCCTATAAGAGAATCGAATATTGATTTTCTTCTTGACGGTAATAATACGGAGTTACTCTTCGCAGTACGCATTTTACTCGACGCAGTACTTTTTACCCATATTTTTCCATTCCATACCCTTATCAGAAAACAAACCTAATTTCTTTATTCTCCCACCCTCTCTACCCTAACCCTAAAAATCATTTTTTTCAATTATCATTTAATACCTCCAAATCTAACCACACATTCATTCAATTTATTAAATTCAATAGATCATGGATACGAATTTGATTGAAGAACATGTATCAATCATTAATCATTAATTATCATTAATTATTGAAATTAGGGTTCAAAGTTCAATTAGGGTTCAAAGTTTAATTATCAGTTTTGTTTTAAAGTTCAAAATAATCGGTTTTTTGTTTATTGTTATTGAAAGTAGGGTTCTAGCAAACACTATGCTTTCATTTTTTTTGGTTTAGAAACTCAATTCTTGTATTTAATACTTTAATATTGGGTATTAAATTGGAAGTATGCAATCGGATAGTGTAGTATAGTTATGAACTGAGTATATACTGAGTGTTAGAAAGCAAATTCGGTAGTCTTGAAGGGTTACTTTTTCATTGTTTTGTACGGAGACTTGTGTACTGTGATTTTTTTCATCTTATTTCTGTACTGCGTCAAAATTGAAAAAAAAAATGTTTATTTTGTGATAAAAAAAACGTACTGTGTTGATAAAGTTAAAATAAATACTTTATATCAAAGATTAAAGTAAATGTTTTGCATGAAATTTTAAAATAAATGTACCGCAAGAAATGTATTGCGTAAAAGTAAAAAAAAATAAATGTACTGCGTAAAAGTAAAAAAATAATGTACTGCGTTGAGTAAAGTAAATATGGAGAAGAGGAAAACAAAAGAGTGTAAAAACAAAAGGGATGAATTTGAGGGGGGGGGGGGGGGGGGGGGGGTGGAAGTGAGGAGGGCAAAATCGGAAAAACAGTACTGCGTCGAGTAAAATGCGTACTGCGAAGAGCAACACCCTAAGAATAGACATGCCTATTTTTCTAGAAAATTGAACAATGGTGAGATTAGTGGTAGGAAATGGTTGGTTTATTCTAAACATGTTGACAAGGTGTTTTGTTTTGGTTGTAAGTTGTTTAAATCTGTTAATAATAAAAGTTTGTTGGCATTTAATGGTTTATGTGATTGGAAACATATTAGTATAAGACTTAAGCACCATGAAAATAGTACCGAACATATGAATAACATGTTTACATGGTGTAGACACCCACATTTTGACCGCCATGTGTCTATAGTAGTTCCTGCCAAACACCCGATGATGATCGGACGCGAACGTGCTTTGACGGACTCAGATATGGGCTCGAAATCATGGACATTTGGCTTGGGCTTATTACGGAGTACAAATCTTACAAAACCAACCTCAAATCCAGGCCCAGTGGGTCGTTTCGAGTCAAATAAGACTAATTTGGGTCGAATCCGGCACCAGGGGCAAAAACCGTCTTTTAGCGACCGAGTCAAACCCGGTCAAAGATATTTTTTTCCCGGGTCACACGAGCCAGCCGTGACACCACACGTCCGGTTTGGACTCAAACACCACAAAAAATCAGCTTCGAAAATATTAAATAAATCCATTCAAGGATAGAATTCGATCTCAAGTAGGAATTCTATCCGAAAACCGAATCAGATACTCGACCAAGCATGAGCTCGGCCGAAATACTCCACCAACCAGCCGAGATCCATTGCTTCCTCACCAAGCAACGGAATTTACGTTCCTCTCGACTTCCTACATTTCCTATCCTAAGCGGTAGTTCCAACCCAACTACTTCTCCTAGCCAAGGTCGGGAATACTCCTATAAATAGCCCCTTGCACAACACAAAATAAACACATCATACATTGACACATCTATCATTCATACATCATCGACATCTAGCAAAAATAATTCCGACATACATCCAAAGAAGCACCGAAATATTGCCAAAATACCGACGAATCCGACCCCGAGAAGCCGGCCGAAACCCGTCCCATCTTACGACCAAACGACACCCAAACTCATCCCACATCATCTCGACGCTCCCGTGTTTAAGCCACTTTCCGACGAGCTCTATTCCGAGAAAATAAAGCATGTAGGTTGAGGGTGTAAAATCAAACCCGGCTCTTCCTATTTTCTCTTCCTTTCTCCGTGTTTTTTTTCGTTTTTTGTGTCGTGTCGTCGGTCGTATTATTTTTAATATGGGTCGTTGTCACATTTCTTCTATTTTTCTAGTATCGATATTACAAAAATATTTTTATAAAACGAAACGTTCTTAAAATACGATATTGATTCTCTAATCAAATATCGTATCTAACAAGAACTAAATTAAATCTCGTTGATGCTAAATATCGTTACATATTTTCTCAAAACAAAATTCGACGATTTTTTACGCGGAGAGAATTAACATGTTTTTCTTTTCGTTCAAATTCCTTTTTTTTTCTCTTTTCGTTTAGAACAAACTTTTTTAAAAAACCTTTTCTAAAAACATTCCGACTATTTGATATCGATTTCATAATCGAATATCAAAAATATAAATCGAGTATAAATTAATCCATATTTGTACGCGATTTATAAAAATTGTCGATTTTCGAAAAACAAAAAAAACCGGACAGACTCCCACGCGAGTCGCGCGCCTTCCAGGCGACTCGAGCGGAAGCCTGGATGGCCGATCCTTTTTTCTCGTTTTCTCATCTTTTTTATTCTTTTCGGGTCTTACATAAAAAAGCGACTTTCGCGACATATTTTCAGATTTCGATAAATACTTTTTCGACCTCGGTCAACACGTTTTAATCCATCACGTGTCATTGAATCTTTTTCAAAATCATGCATATTATCGTATTTACATCTTTGTTCAATTTATTCAATCGTTACTAACTCGTTTTCTCGTGTTTGTAGCAATTTATTTATTTCTATTGTTTTATTAGACTAAAACGAACCTCACATGCTAAAATAACTTTGACGTTATTAGTTTAACATGCATTAAACGACTTAGCAACCTATTTATTTTTCTCACATGCCTAGGAAAATAATGTTTGCATATCATTCAACCGTCGAACTAACGCGTGTACACAAAAAACGAACGATATCTTAGTAAAGGCCGCTAAGTGCGGGCGGGGTTGGGTGTTCTTAGTGAACTTCCCAACACGTACCCTCACCCCTTACTCAGAACCATGGTTTCCGGATGTCCGAATCCATTGGCAACGAGAGTCATTCATTACACGATATCCGATAATGTCGGTATCGGTATCATAATGCAAAGGGACGAACCCAATAAGCTCTGACATCGGAAATGGGCCGTATTTTGTACACGGCACACTACGACTTAGAGTGGGTTCGAACGGGCCCGAACTCCCACAAAGTTCTATTTTTAAAAGTTGAGTGTAACGAATTTACCGATGCTATCCATAATGGTAGAGAACACTTACCTATTTACGTCTGTCTGGTGGAGATCATATTCATGCCGGTACCGTGGCGACTCCTACTTCGATTTAAATTTCAATTTGACCATCTCATATGGAGATTCATTCGCCACCCCAAACCCGCGAGTGGCCGCGTCGTGGTGGACCTATGTCATGTCCACAATTTGGCGACTCCGCTGGGGATCAACTGATGAGTCACTTACCATCGACATCCTCAGGGTGAGACTCGAAAAGAAATCGTTCGAATAGTAATGTACACGTTTTAGTTCAATGGTTCATGCATAACCCAATCTTTCCCAGGCCGGTTACTTGTGACCGACGTCCCACTATACCACGGTGCGTTCCTAAATGAGCGTACTAAAGACTTCGATGGCGGAACTCGCATGGGTTTTACGGCAGGTTCTAAGACCAACTCGGCTTAGGAAGACCGTCCTGATTTGCGAGAAAGCTATCGTCGTTGGTATAGACCCTATTCGACCGACCGAGACTTAGATTAAGAGCATACATGGTGTCATTATACTGTTTCCATGACTACGTGCTACTTGATTTTCTTTGGTCCTCTTTTTCAAAAACCGTCATTTTCATCCTTTTCAAACCTATCCATTTTTCAAAACCCGGAAAGCTACCGAATTTAGGACTTATGATTTTGACTCAAAATAGCCTATTTTTAGCCGGTATGCTGCCCGAACCATTTCAGAAATCCGAAATCTCGGCCCGGTAACATTTTTTTCGATTTTAAAAAAAAATCGGGCCATCCTATCCGACTTTGTTCGGTTTTCAAATCCAAATTCTTCTTTCAAAGCTTTCTTCTTCTTAGGACTTCCCGTATTTAGCAGTGTCGGGTCTTGTCATAAGTTGTTAGAGTCTATAGCGTCGAAGCTCCGTCGATCTTACATCACGAGTTTCTACCCCATCCCAGCCCGCCTTGTTTGTCAAGGGACGGCCCACCTACGTAGGACAAAAACTCCTACAAAGGGAAGCCCATTTACACTTTAGGGTCCAAAGTCTTGGGAATAGCTCACACGTAGGTCTTTCTTCACACGGGACTAGGCCCACTTTGCCAAATTCTAAGGAAGGCCCACCATCCACGAGTCACCTGTCTAGGTGTCCTTTCCGACTCATTTCCTTTTCGGGCTTTTCCTCACTCGGGGGCTACCCTTCATCAGAGCGGTCAATCAAGGTTGCTCTAAGGGTCATGTCTTACACGTGTTGTCTCACGTACCCCACTTTTGAGTCACTTAGGTGTCACACCATCTGAGTCCTACCAGAGTCTTTAGTCTCACTCGGGGGACTATCCTCCACTCGAGCAGTCAAACACGGTCGCCCATTTTCACTCTTCTGCAACTTAAGTCTAATTCGCGGTCGTGACTTGGTCTAGGTCAACGTCCGGGTTTCCCGATCCGAGGATTTTAGTCATTTCTGTCACCCCGGGTCGTGTCTAGTTTGACTCCCTCTCTTTCATTTGCGCAAAACCGAGTTTAGGTGAGTCGTGGCACCTGTCGAAGACCTTACCAAAAAAAAAACAACCAACCGAGCGTCCGAAAGTCCGGATTTGATTCGAGTCTAAGTCTGAGTTCGAGTCTGGGATACCCTACATCCTCATTTCCAAATCAGAGTCAGAGTCATTTGCATTCTGTCATCTTTCAATATTCTATTTCCCATATATACTTTCCTTATGTGTTTCCGAGAACATGATGAATACCGTCATATAGTGTGAGCACATGCACGTGACTATTATAGGCCCATCTATAACGACTGCAGGAAACCAAGCTCGTTTTTTCCTTTTACCTATTCCATGTCTGGTATAGAAAAGCCACATAACTACCCGTAGCAGGAGCGGTATCGAATCCTAGGACAAATCTAGGTAGTCTCCTAGTTTGGGTTTAAGACGGGAGGCAAGCCCATTTCCCACCATAAACACCCATCCAATAAGACTAGCCAGTCCCTACCTTAGGTGTTAGTCTGACCGACAAAAAAAAGGTGGACAAAAAAAAAAATCAAAAGTCCAAGAGAAAAAGCAAAAGGCCAAAACAAAAAAGCTGGCCATGATCAAAAAGAATTCTCAGCATACCCCAACCAGATACGGTCCATCCCATGACCAGGGCTAAAAGGTCAACCAACAAAAAAATTCAAAAAAACCATGATCGTGGTCAACGGTCAACTCGAGTGAAAGTCCCTTGACCAGGTGTAGACACCCACATTTTGACCGCCAGGTGTCTATAGTAGGTCCCGCCAAACACCCAATGATGATAGGACGCAAACGTGCTTTGATGGACTCGGATACGGGCTCGAAATCATGGACGTTTGGTTTAGGCTTATTACGGAGTACAAATCTTACAAAACCAACCTCAAAATCAGGCCCAGTGGGTCGTTTCGAGTCAAATAAGACTAATTTGGGTCGATTCCGACACCAGGGGTAAAACCGTCTTTTTACGACCGAGTCAAAACCCGGTCAAAGATTTTCCCGAGACACGTGAGTCAGCCGTGACACCTCACACGGCTGATTCCTACTCTAAACACCAAAAAAATCAGCTTCAAATAATATTAAACAAATCCGTTTAAGGATAGAATTCGATCTCAAGTAGGAATTCTATCCGGAAACCGAATCAGACATCGACCGAGCTCCAAATACTCGGCCGAGACAGCCGAATACTCGGCCAACACTCCCAACCAGCCGAGTTTTTGGCTTCTTCACCAAGAAACGAGAAGTTTATTCCCTTACGAACTCTCGTATTTCCTATCCAAACCGGTATTTCTTGCCACACAAGTAAGGCTACCTCGACTCCTATAAATAGGACCTCATATTCAACGATTTCAGACACGATTTCCATACAAAAATTTTTCAGCAACCAAAAAAATACATTCAGCATCCTCGACATCAATACAGAGCAAATCCCGACGTCCCGACGAAACCGTCCCAGCCGGCCGAACCAAACATCCCACACGACCAAAAAACGCACCAATCCGCACCACCTTAACTCACCCACATCATCTCGACGCTCCCGTGCCTAAGCCACCGTCCGACGAGCCTTATACCGAGAACACAAAGCATGTAGGTTGAGGGTGTAAATCAAACCCGATTCTTCTTCCTTTCTCTCCCTTTCTCACGTTTTTTTTTCTTTTTTTTAGTTAGTTTTCGTCGGTCGTGTCATATTTTAATATGGGTCGTTCATCGCATATATTTTTCTAATATCGATATTATCAAAAACTATTTTCATATTAACAAACATTCTTAAGATGCAATATCAACTCTATAGTTGAATGTTGTAACAAAAGGAATTAAATCAAAACTCGACGATATAAAGTCGTTACATCTTTTTTCCCTTTTTTTCGTTCAAACTTTTATTTTTATCTCTTTTTTTACAAAACCTTTTTAATTCATTGCGAATACTCGATATCGATTTCATAATCGAATATCGGGTACGACGAATATCGAAAGCATGAATCGAATACAAATTAATTCATATTTTGTACGCGATTTATCAAAATTAGCAATTTCGAACAAAAAAATAAAATCGGACAGACCCGCACGCGAGTCGCGCCACACCCAGGCGACTCGCGCACGGGCCTGATATCCGAGTCGTTTTTTTAGCTTTCTTCGTTCGTTTTATGTTATTTATTCTACGAAACGATTTCAAAATTTACATCTTTTCTAAATCTATTCCGAATATTTGATATTGATTTCGTAGTCAACTATTAAATATAACGAATATCGAAAATATTAGATCAAGTGCGAATTATGCAATATTTGTACGCGGTTTAATAAAAACGTCGAGTCTTCAAAAATCGTCTCAAAAATCAGACCGACACGCGACTCGCCGGCATCCCGGGCGAGCCGCGCGGCCGGCTGCCTCGACGCCTCTTTTTCTCGTTTTTTGATTATTTTTCGAGCTTTGTTTTTTATACAAAACATCGTTTTTAGCAATATTTTCCAGATTTCGATTAATATTTATTTATTTTTTCGATCTTGTATATTTATTTGCTATATTATTTTCACAAACCGTTACTAACTCGTTTTCTCGTGTTTGTAGCTTTTTATTTGTTTTTATCGTTTTATTAGACTAAAACGAACTCACATGCTAAAATAATTTTGATGTTATTAGTTTAATATGCATTAAACGACTTAGCAACCCACTTTATGTTTCTCACATGCTTAGGAAAATAATGTTTGCATATCATTCAACCGTCGAACTAACCCGTGTACACCAAAAACGAACGATATCCTAGTAAGGGCCGCTAAGTGCGGGCGGGGTTGGGTGTTCTTAGTGAACTTCCCAACACGTACCCTCACCCCTTACTCAGAACCGTGGTTTCCGGATGTCCGAGACCATTGGCAACGAGAGTCATTCAATATACGATTAACCGCCCAGTCGGCATCGGTATCGATATGCAAAGGGACGAGCCCAATAAACTCTGACATCGGAAATGGGCCGTATTTTGTATACGGCCCACTACGACATAGAGTGGGCTCGAACGGTTCCGAATAACCACAAAATTCGGTGGCGACTCCTACTTCGATTTAAATTTCAATTTGACCATCTCATATGGAGATTCATTCGCCTCCCCAAACCCGCGCGTGGCCGCGTCGGGGTGGACCTATGTCATGTCCACAATTTGGCGACGCCGCTGGGGATCAACTGATGAGTCACTTACCATCGGCATTCCTAGGGTGAGACTCGAAAAGAAATCGTTCGAATAGTAATGTACACGTTTTAGTTCAATGGGCCATGCATAACCCAATCTTTCCCGGGCCGGTTACTTGTGACCGACGTCCAACTATACCACGGTGCATTCCTACATGGGTGCGCTAAAGACATCGATGGTGGAACTCGTCTAGGTTTTGCGGCATGTCCTAAGACCCACTCGGCTTAGGGAGTCCGTCCTCAATACGAGAAAGCCATCGTTGTTGGTATAAACCCTATTAGACCGACCGAGACTTAGACTAGGAGCATACATGGCGTCGTTATACTGTTTCCGTGACTACATGCTACTTGGTCCGTGTCTTATCCTTTTTTTCAAAAAAACCAAGTTTTCAAAAAAACTTGCATCTTTTTTTTCGAAAACCATCCATTTTTCAAAACCCGGAAAGCTACCAAATTTAGGACTTATGATTTTGACTCAAAATAGCCTATTTTTAGCCGGTATGTTGTCCAAACCTTTTCAAAAATTCAAAACTCGGCCCGATAAACCTTTTTTCCGATTTTCAAAAAAGATTGGGCCGTCTAACCCGACTTTGCTCGGTTTCCAAAATTCAAATCCTCTTTTCAAACCTTCTTCTTCTTAGGACTTCCCGTATTTAGCAGTGTCGGGTCTTGTCATAAGTAGTAAGAGTCCATAGCGTCGAAACTCCGTCGATCTTACATCACGGGTTTTCACCCCATCCCAAGTCCGCCTTATTAGTCAAGGCACGGCCCACCTACGTAGGACAAACTCCTACAAAGGGAAGCCCACTTACACAATCGAGTCCAAAGTCTGGGATTAGCACACACGTAGGTCTTTCTTCGAACGGGACTCGACCCACTACGCCGAAATCCTAAAGAAAGCCCACCGTCCATGAGTCACCCGTCTAGGAGTCGGTTTTTAGTCCGTTTCCGAGTCTAGTCGTTTTTCTCGGGATGCACCTTTCGATCTGGGTCCGATTCTGATTACACGGTGTTCTTACAGACAGGCCACCTCACACCCGAACCATGACTAAGGACGCTATTGATCAACTGAACACTTCGTTGGCCAAGATCCAAGAGCAACTTGACCGAATTAGGGGTGACCAAACCGCCATTGCCACCCGTTTGAGTACCTTGGAACAAAGGACTCCTAAGGTCGGGAATGAAACCACTGGGCCCATAGCTGAACTGGCCAACGCAGTCCGCAAGCTGGAGGAACAGGTCCACCTGTCGACCAACAATTCAATCCATACGGAAAATGCTCGTTCCTATTCACCTTTGACCGACGAGCTGCCCGCTAACCTTAACCTGACGGGCCTACCAATGTTCGACGGGACTGAAGACCCGGTATTACATATCCGGGCTTTCAAAGAATTCATGGCCATCAAAGGAGTGAAATCAACCATGCATGTTCAAGCACCTGTTTGCTTCCTCCCTCGAGAAGCACCCGAAAGCCTGGTACTACAGGCTTGACTCCAAGAAGTACAAGACTTGGGATGACATGGCGACAGAATTTGCTCGGAATTATGCCGACAATACCGAGATCCAGACCACGATGCGTACTTTAGAAGTCATGGCCCAAGAGCCCAAGGAAGGTTTCACTAAGTACCTTCAAAGGTGGAGGGCCGAGAGTGTGAAGTTGGTAGACAAGCCCAACGAGAAGACACTAGTGGAGGCGTTCATCAACAACCTCCTACCTTCCTACCGCATCCATCTTAGGTATGCCGGCATTTCCAACTTTGCAGTGCTTACCGAAATGGGCACTAGGATTGAAGATGATCTTCGACACAATGAAGATCCGGGTGAAGCTTCCGTTGAAGGCTATATTGGACATCAACTCGAGTCCTCAGAAGCCGACGACAAATGACAACATTATCCGAGAGTCTAGATTTGGTTTAAGCCGGAGTCTGAGTCCGAGTCTAGGATGTTCTATTTCCTTCACTTTCCATTTCCAAATCAGAGTCAAAAGTCTTTCGCATTCTGTCCTCTTTTTCACATTTCAATAAAATCAGTTTTTCTATTTCGCATATATACTTTCCCTATGTGTTTCCGAGAACATGATGAACACCATCATACACTGTGAGCACATGCACGTGACTATTGTGGGCACATCTATAATGACTGCAGGAAACCGAGCCCGTGTTTTCCTTTTACCTGTTCCATGTCTGACATAGAAAGCCACACAACCACCCTTAGTAGGAGCGGTATCGAATCCTATGATGAATCTAGGTAGTCTCCTAGTTTGGGTCCAAGACGGGAGGCAAGCCCATTTCCCACAATAAACACTCATCCGATAAGATCAACCGATCCCTACCTTTGGTATTAGTCCAACCATAATTCAAAAAACCCATGACCGGGGCTGAGAGGTCAACTAAAATTCAAAACACCCATGACCGGGGCTGAGAGGTCAACCAAAATTCAAGAAACCCATGACCGGGGCTGAGAGGTCAACCAACATTCAAAAAAAAAAAACCATGACCGGGGCTAAGAGGTCAACCAGCAAAAATTCAAAAAAAACCCATGACCGGGGCTAAGAGGTCAATAAAAAATAAATCAAATACCCATGACCGTGGTCAACGGTCGACTCAAGTGAAATTCTTTGACCGGGGTATGGTCAAATTCAAAATTATCAATACCATTCAATAGGGGAGTGACAGTCAAGCTGGTCAGCTAGCACCACATCTAGCCTTCCCACATTATAACCCTCAAGACCTTCCCAAGACCTAGGCTAGAGACAGCCCGGAATTTTGAGGATTCAAGCTCCATAGGATACCCTAACCATTAGGGCCAGACATGGAAATCAGATCCCGCATTATCAAACCTACCCCGATTGAAGTTCGAGTCATTATTACTCGACTTCCCCCTTTCCTACCACATTACAATACCTTACCCTCGAAGCCTTAGCTCCACAAAATCGAGCTCCAGATTTCGAATCATCGAAGCCCCTTACTTCCTAGCATCACATTTCCAAAAACATCTAAACCAGTTACCAGCCCCAAACATGGGAATTCAACTTGCAGTCGACATAAAACATGCCCAAATAGTTCACACCACCTCTGGGGGCTACCTCGGAGAACGCTCACAGTCACAGGATCAACATCCTAACTATTCTAGCTCTTTGATCAAGGCATCATTGGGAGCACACCTAGCCTAACCATCAGTATGGCTAGTTACACACCAAGCCCTAATAAACTAGGCACCATAATACATCTTTCAACATTGAACTACGGCTTGGTTTGATTTCACTACACGTGAATACGTAGGCAGCCTTTCAACAAAGGCACAACCACCCACATTGACACTCATTCAAAAGCACCATCATTCCAGACTTCCAGTCACGACACTGTCATGTTCTCAGCAGCTAGCTTTGTCGTCCCGGGGGCTTCTCTTAGGCAGAAGTTCTCCATCCACTCACATAATCCAATGACTTTCAAAAACTAGCCTCCTTTCTATAGTGTGTCCTAGTACTCGGCCCAGTCGAAGACAAGAATCTGTTAGAGACTCGAGACAACACCTAATTTGGGAACATGCCCCGAAACCAAAAAAAATTCAAAAGAACACCAGTCTACGGCATTGCTACCACAAAGCCCTGTCGTACGGAAACAATCTCACTCTGAGGATTCGACCATGTTGCCACTCGCCTAGGCTACGGAATAGCGCAACTTAAGAGTCTTGTCATCTTAGGTGGCCCATCCCCTACCAAGTCACGGTCCAACCCTTAGAGAGTCCAGTCGTGTCTGCCAACTCGTCCGGTCACGTCCAGAGTCGAGTCTGTCGGCATGTCTCTCTCCAAATTCTTATTTTAAAATTTGCAAAACTTAGCCATTTGAGAAAATCCCTTTCCTAGTCACCCCGGGAATATTAATTTTTATCACACTTCATCTAGGCATACAGGCCTAACTAGAGGATTTTAGGAATCCGTGTCAGAATCTGATCAGGAGTTAAGTCATCCCAAACATTCCTTTTCTTCCAAATTTTTCAAAATGTCCGCCATTTTCAAAAAAAAAAAAAATTCGGGTTTTTCCAAAAAAAATCATCAGCCAAAAATCATTTTTCTTCCCCAGCACGAGTCGATGTTTTATCTGTATGTTGCATGCAAAAAAGACAGGTATCCCAAGACTCCCGGAGGATTATCAAAGTTCTCAGTGAAAATTCAAGCAATATTTTCGCTAAGAAATCGGAAGTATCAGTAAAAGGTACATCCACAGCTTCTATTAGAGGCTCCCACGCAATTTCAAGATGGAGATTGTCTGCAAACAGACAAACCCAAGACTTTTTTAGTAGAAAGTCCCCGCGCCGTTATAAGACATTTATCCAGGTATGATTTCTATCTTATGGCCGGCGAGCCCTTCACGCAAGTCTAATGGACTCTAAACGACCCGATCGGAAGTCTGTCAGGTCTTAATCCTCGATTGGCCCGGTAGCTACTCTGACTTTCGCCTTGTCCAAGCCTCAGTCAGAGTGAGGGCTCTGTAGACACCCACATTTTGACCGCCAGGTGTCTATAGTAGGTCCCGCCAAACACCCAATGATGATAGGACGCAAACGTGCTTTGATGGACTCGGATACGGGCTCGAAATCATGGACGTTTGGTTTAGGCTTATTACGGAGTACAAATCTTACAAAACCAACCTCAAAATCAGGCCCAGTGGGTCGTTTCGAGTCAAATAAGACTAATTTGGGTCGATTCCGACACCAGGGGTAAAACCGTCTTTTTACGACCGAGTCAAAACCCGGTCAAAGATTTTCCCGAGACACGTGAGTCAGCCGTGACACCTCACACGGCTGATTCCTACTCTAAACACCAAAAAAATCAGCTTCAAATAATATTAAACAAATCCGTTTAAGGATAGAATTCGATCTCAAGTAGGAATTCTATCCGGAAACCGAATCAGACATCGACCGAGCTCCAAATACTCGGCCGAGACAGCCGAATACTCGGCCAACACTCCCAACCAGCCGAGTTTTTGGCTTCTTCACCAAGAAACGAGAAGTTTATTCCCTTACGAACTCTCGTATTTCCTATCCAAACCGGTATTTCTTGCCACACAAGTAAGGCTACCTCGACTCCTATAAATAGGACCTCATATTCAACGATTTCAGACACGATTTCCATACAAAAATTTTTCAGCAACCAAAAAAATACATTCAGCATCCTCGACATCAATACAGAGCAAATCCCGACGTCCCGACGAAACCGTCCCAGCCGGCCGAACCAAACATCCCACACGACCAAAAAACGCACCAATCCGCACCACCTTAACTCACCCACATCATCTCGACGCTCCCGTGCCTAAGCCACCGTCCGACGAGCCTTATACCAAGAACACAAAGCATGTAGGTTGAGGGTGTAAATCAAACCCGATTCTTCTTCCTTTCTCTCCCTTTCTCACGTTTTTTTTTTCTTTTTTTTTTAGTTAGTTTTCGTCGGTCGTGTCATATTTTAATATGGGTCGTTCATCGCATATATTTTTCTAATATCGATATTATCAAAAACTATTTTCATATTAACAAACATTCTTAAGATGCAATATCAACTCTATAGTTGAATGTTGTAACAAAAGGAATTAAATCAAAACTCGACGATATAAAGTCGTTACATCTTTTTTCCCTTTTTTTCGTTCAAACTTTTATTTTTATCTCTTTTTTTACAAAACCTTTTTAATTCATTCCGAACACTCGATATCAATTTCATAATCGAATATCGGGTACGACGAATATCGAAAGCATGAATCGAATACAAATTAATTCATATTTTGTACGCGATTTATCAAAATTAGCAATTTCGAACAAAAAAATAAAATCGGACAGACCCGCACGCGAGTCGCGCCACACCCAGGCGACTTGCGCACGGGCCTGAAATCCGAGTCGTTTTTTTAGCTTTCTTCGTTCGTTTTATTTTATTTATTCTACGAAACGATTTCAAAATTTACATCTTTTCTAAATCTATTCCGAATATTTGATATTGATTTCGTAGTCAACTATTAAATATAACGAATATCGAAAATATTAGATCGAGTGCGAATTATGCAATATTTGTACGCGGTTTAATAAAAACGTCGAGTCTTCGAAAATCGTCTTAAAAATCAGACCGACACGCGACTCGCCGGCATCCCGGGCGAGCCGCGCGGCCGTCTGCCTCGATGCCCCTTTTTCTCATTTTTTTATTATTTTTCGAGCTTCGTTTTTTATACAAAACATCGTTTTTAGCAATATTTTCCAGATTTCGATTAATATTTATTTATTTTTTCGATCTCGTATATTTATTTGCTATATTAATTTCACAAACCGTTACTAAATCGTTTTCTCGTGTTTGTAGCTTTTTATTTGTTTTTATCGTTTTATTAGACTAAAACAAACTCACATGCTAAAATAACTTTGACGTTATTAGTTTAATATGCATTAAACGATTTAGCAACCCACTTTATTTTTCTCACATGCTTAGGAAAATAATGTTTGCATATCATTCAACCGTCGAACTAACCCGTGTACACCAAAAACGAACGATATCCTAGTAAGGGCCGCTAAGTGCGGGCGGGGTTGGGTGTTCTTAGTGAACTTCCCAACACGTACCCTCACCCCTTACTCAGAACCGTGGTTTCCGGATGTCCGAGACCATTGGCAACGAGAGTCATTCAATATACGATTAACCGCCCAGTCGGCATCGGTATCGATATGCAATGGGACGAGCCCAATAAACTCTGACATCGGAAATGGGCCGTATTTTGTATACGGCCCACTACGACATAGAGTGGGCTCGAACGGTTCCGAATAACCACAAAATTCGGTGGCGACTCCTACCTCGATTTAAATTTCAATTTGACCATCTCATATGGAGATTCATTCGCCTCCCCAAACCCGCGTGTGGCCGCGTCGGGGTGGACCTATGTCATGTCCACACCAGGTACGGTCAATTCAAAAATTATCAAAACCCTTATCGTCAAATAGGGGAGCAACAATCAAGCTGGTCAGCTAACACCACACTCAGCCTTCCCGCATTACAACCTTCAAGACCTTCCCGAGACCCAGGCCAGAGACAGCCTGGAATTTTGAGGATTCAAGCTCCATAGGATACCCCTAACCATTAGGGCCAGACATGGAAACCAGATCCCGCATTATCAAAACTTATCCCGATCAAAGTTTGAGCCATTTTACTCGACTTCCCCTCGACATAAAAAAATTCACAATCACCATATAAAGACCCGAGATCAAAACTCGTTAAAATCCCCGAGAGCAAAACTCGTTAAAATCCCCGAGAGCAAAACTTGTTAAAATCCCCGAGAGCAAAACTCGTTAAAGTCCCCGAGAGCAAAACTCGTTAAAATCCCCGAGAGCAAAACTCGTTAAAATCCCATCCCAATTCTTCTCACCCAGACCAGTTACCAACCCCAAACACGGGAACTCAACTTGCAGTCGGCATAGAACATGCCCAAATAGTTCACACCACCTCTGGGGGGCTACCCCGGAGAATGCTCACAGTTAGAGGATCAACATCCTAACCATTCTAGCCCTTTGATCAAGACATCATTGGGAATGCACCTAGCTTACACCATTGCTATGGCTAGTTACACATAAAGCCCTAATCGACTAGGCACCAAAACATATCTTCAATCACTGAACTACGGCATGGTTTGATTTCACTACACGTGAATACGTAGGCAGCCTTTCAACAGAGGCACAACTACCCACATTGACACAAATTCAAAAGTACCATCATTCCTGTCACGACACTGTCATGTTCTCAACAGTTAGCTTTGTCGTCCTGGGGGCTTCTCCTGGGCAGAAGTTCTCCATCCGCTCACATAATCCCAAAAACTTTCAAAAACTAGCCTTCTTTCTATAGTGTGTCCTAGTACTCCGCTCAGTCGAAGACGAAAATCTGATAGGGACTCGTAGCTGCACCCTACTTTGGGAAAATTTCCCAAAAATCAAAGATTCAAAAGAACACAAGTCTACTACTAAGTTCTGTCGTACAAGAACAATCCCATTACTGACTACTGCAACCCCCTATAGCACATCCTTCCCATTCTGAAGTTCAACCGTGTTGCCACTCGCCTAGGCTACGGAATAGCGCAACTTAAGAGTCTTGTCATCTTAGGTGGCCCACCCCCTACCGAGTCACGGTCCAACCCTTAGAGAGTCCAGTCGTGTCTGTCAACTCGTCCTGTCACATCCAGAGTCGAGTCTGTCGGTATGTCTCTCTCTCTTCAAATTCTCATTTTAAAATTTGCAAAACTTAACAATTTGAGAAAATCCTTTTCGACAAGGTCAAATTTCAGTCTATTTAAACTGCAAATTTCTTTTCTACCTCTTTCGATTTTGAAAACCTATCTCCTGGCACGTATGTTGCTTTCAGAACTTCGATTTCAAAATCAAACAAAAATCATTTCTTCCCCAGCGTGAGTCGGTGTTTCGCCTAAATGTTACATGCAAATTGTTATGTATCAATAGACAGGTACACCCATGACTCCCGAAGAAATCTTACACCCATGACTCCCGAAGAAATCTCAAAAATTCCCCAGTGGAAAAACCCAAGCGACATTTTTCGGGATGTATCTGTAAACAGATACACCCATAGCTTCCAAGGCAGGCTCTCGCGCAACTCCAGGATAGGATGTGTCTGACACACCCATAGCTTCCAAGGCAAGCTCCCACACAACTCCAAGATGGGATGTGTATGTAAACAGACACACCCAAGACTTTTAATGCAAAGTCCCCGCGACATTATTGGCATCTATCCAGGTATGATTTCTATCTTATGGCTGGCGAGCCCTTCACGCAAGTCTAATGGACTCTGAACGACCCGATCGAAAGTCTGCCAGGTTTTAATCCTCGATTGGCCTGGTAGCTACTCTGACTTTTGCCTTGTCCAAGCCTCAGTCAGAGTGGGGGCTCTGTAGACACCCACATTTTGACCACCAGGTGTCTATAGTAGTTCCCGCCAAACACCCGATGATGAACGGACGCGAACGTGCTTTGACGGACTCGGATATGGGCTCGAAATCATGGACATTTGGCTTGGGCTTATTACGAAGTACAAATCTTACAAAACCAACCTCAAATCCAGGCCCAGTGGGTCGTTTTGAGTCAAATAAGACTAATTTGGGTCGAATTTGGCACCAGGGGCAAAACCGTCTTTTAGCGACCGAGTCAAACCCGGTCAAAGATATTTTTTTCCCGGGTCACACGTGCCAGCCGTGACACCACACGTCCGGTTTGGACTCAAACACCACAAAAAATCAGCTTCGAAAATATTAAATAAATCCATTCAAGGATATAATTCGATCTCAAGTAGGAATTCTATCCGAAAACCGAATCAGATACTCGACCAAGCATGAGCTCGGCCGAAATACTCCACCAACCAGCCGAGATCCATTGCTTCTTCACCAAGCAACGGAATTTACGTTCCTCTCGACTTCCTACATTTCCTATCCTAAGCGGTAGTTCCAACCCAACTACTTCTCCTAGCCAAGGTCGGGAATACTCCTATAAATAGCCCCTTGCACAACAAAAAATAAACACATCATACATCGACACATCTATCATTCATACATCATCGACATCTAGCAAAAATAATCCCGACATACATCCAAAGAAGCACCGAAATATTGCTAAAATACCGACGAATCCGACCCCGAAAAGCCGGCCGAAACCCGTCCCATCACACGACCAAACGAAACCCAAACTCATCCCACATCATCTCGACGCTCTCGTGTTTAAGCCACTTTCCGACGAGCTCTATTCTGAGAAAACAAAGCATGTAGGTTAAGGGTGTAAAATCAAACCCGACTCTTCCTATTTTCTCTTCCTTTCTCCATGTTTTTTTTTGTTTTTTGTGTCGTGTCGTCGGTCGTATTTTTTTTAATATGGGTCGTTGTCACATTTCTCCTATTTTTCTAGTATCGATATTACAAAAATATTTTTATAAAACGAAACGTTCTTAAAATACGATATTGATTCTCTAATCAAATATCGTATCTAACAAGAACTAAATTAAATCTCGTTGATGCTAAAAATCGTTACATCTTTTCTCAAAACAAAATTCGACGATTTTTTACGCGGAGAGAATTAACATGTTTTTCTTTTCGTTCAAATTCCTTTTTTTTCTCTTTTCGTTCAGAACAAACTTTTTTAAAAAACCTTTTCTAAAACATTCCGACTATTTGATATCGATTTCATAATCGAATATCGAAAATATAAATCGAGTATAAATTAATCCATATTTGTACGCGATTTATAAAAATTGTCGATTTTCGAAAAACAAAAAAAACCGGACAGACTCCCACGCGAGTCGCGCGTCTTCCAGGCGACTCGCGCGGAAGCCTGGATGGCCGATCCTTTTTTCTCGTTTTCTCATCTTTTTTATTCTTTTCGGGTCTTACATAAAAAAGCGACTTTCGTGACATATTTTCAGATTTCGATAAATACTTTTTCGACCTCGGTCAACACCTGTTAATCCACCACGTGTCATTGAATCTTTTTCAAAATCATGCATATTATCGTATTTACATCTTTATTCAATTTATTCAATCGTTACTAACTCGTTTTCTCGTGTTTGTAGCAATTTATTTATTTCTATTGTTTTATTAAACTAAAACGAACCTCACATGCTAAAATAACTTTGACGTTATTAGTTTAACATGCATTAAACGACTTAGCAACCTATTTATTTTTCTCACATGCCTAGGAAAATAATGTTTGCATATCATTCAACCGTCGAACTAGCGCGTGTACACCAAAAACGAACGATATCTTAGTAAAGGCCGCTAAGTGCGGGCGGGGTTGGGTGTTCTTAGTCAACTTCCCAACACGTACCCTCACCTCTTACTCAGAACCATGGTTTCCGGATGTCCGAATCCATTGGCAACGAGAGTCATTCAATATACGATTAACCGCCCAGTCGGCATCGGTATCGATATGCAATGGGACGAGCCCAATAAACTCTGACATCGGAAATGGGCCGTATTTTGTATACGGCCCACTACGACATAGAGTGGGCTCGAACGGTTCCGAATAACCACAAAATTCGGTGGCGACTCCTACTTCGATTTAAATTTCAATTTGACCATCTCATATGGAGATTCATTCGCCTCCCCAAACCCGCGCGTGGCCGCGTCGGGGTGGACCTATGTCATGTCCACACCAGGTACGATCAATTCAAAAATTATCAAAACCCTTATCGTCAAATAGGGGAGCAACAATCAAGCTGGTCAGCTAACACCACACTCAGCCTTCCCGCATTACAACCTTCAAGACCTTCCCGAGAACCAGGCCAGAGACAGCCTGGAATTTTGAGGATTCAAGCTCCATAGGATACCCCTAACCATTAGGGCCAGACATGGAAACCAGATCCCGCATTATCAAAACTTATCCCGATCAAAGTTTGAGCCATTTTACTCGACTTCCCCTCGACATAAAAAAATTCACAATCACCATATAAAGACCCGAGATCAAAACTCGTTAAAATCCCCGAGAGCAAAACTCGTTAAAATCCCCGAGAGCAAAACTTGTTAAAATTCCCGAGAGCAAAACTCGTTAAAGTCCCCGAGAGCAAAACTCGTTAAAATCCCCGAGAGCAAAACTCGTTAAAATCCCATCCCAATTCTTCTCACCCAGACCAGTTACCAACCCCAAACACGGGAACTCAACTTGCAGTCGGCATAGAACATGCCCAAATAGTTCACACCACCTCTGGGGGGCTACCCCGGAGAATGCTCACAGTTAGAGGATCAACATCCTAACCATTCTAGCCCTTTGATCAAGACATCATTGGGAATGCACCTAGCTTACACCATTGCTATGGCTAGTTACACATAAAGCCCTAATCGACTAGGCACCAAAACATATCTTCAATCACTGAACTACGGCATGGTTTGATTTCACTACACGTGAATACGTAGGCAGCCTTTCAACAGAGGCACAACTACCCACATTGACACAAATTCAAAAGTACCATCATTCCTGTCACGACACTGTCATGTTCTCAACAGTTAGCTTTGTCGTCCTGGGGGCTTCTCCTGGGCAGAAGTTCTCCATCCGCTCACATAATCCCAAAAACTTTCAAAAACTAGCCTTCTTTCTATAGTGTGTCCTAGTACTCCGCTCAGTCGAAGACGAAAATCTGATAGGGACTCGTAGCTGCACCCTACTTTGGGAAAATTTCCCAAAAATCAAAGATTCAAAAGAACACAAGTCTACTACTAAGTTCTGTCGTACAAGAACAATCCCATTACTGACTACTGCAACCCCCTATAGCACATCCTTCCCATTCTGAAGTTCAACCGTGTTGCCACTCGCCTAGGCTACGGAATAACGCAACTTAAGAGTCTTGGCATCTTAGGTGGCCCACCCCCTACCGAGTCACGGTCCAACCCTTAGAGAGTCCAGTCGTGTCTGTCAACTCGTCCTGTCACGTCCAGAGTCGAGTCTGTCGGTATATCTCTCTCTCTTCAAATTCTCATTTTAAAATTTGCAAAACTTAACAATTTGAGAAAATCCTTTTCGACAAGGTCAAATTTCAGTCTATTTAAACTACAAATTTCTTTTCTACCTCTTTCGATTTTGAAAAACTATCTCCTGGCACGTAAGTTGCTTTCAGAACTTCGATTTCAAAATCAAACAAAAATCATTTCTTCCCCAGCGTGAGTCGGTGTTTCGCCTAAATGTTACATGCAAATTGTTATGTATCAATAGACAGGTACACCCATGACTCCCGAAGAAATCTCAAAAATTCCCAAGTGGAAAAACCCAAGCGACATTTTTCGGGATGTATCTGTAAACAGATACACCCATAGCTTCCAAGGCAGGCTCCCGCGCAACTCCAGGATAGGATGTGTCTGACACACCCATAGCTTCCAAGGCAAGCTCCCACACAACTCCAAGATGGGATGTGTATGTAAACAGACACACCCAAGACTTTTCACGCAAAGTCCCCGCGACATTATTGGCATCTATCCAGGTATGATTTCTATCTTATGGCTGGCGAGCCCTTCACGCAAGTCTAATGGACTCTGAACGACCCGATCGAAAGTCTGCCAGGTTTTAATCCTCGATTGGCCTGGTAGCTACTCTGACTTTTGCCTTTTCCAAGCCTCAGTCAGAGTGGGGGCTCTGTAGACACCCACATTTTGACCACCAGGTGTCTATAGTAGTTCCCGCCAAACACCCGATGATGATCGGACGCGAACGTGCTTTGACGGACTCGGATATGGGCTCAAAATCATGGACATTTGTCTTGGGCTTGTTACGGAGTACAAATCTTACAAAACCAACCTCAAATCCAGGCTCAGTGGGTCGTTTCGAGTCAAATAAGACTAATTTGGGTCGAATCCGGCACCAGGGGCAAAACCGTCTTTTAGCGACCGAGTCAAACCCGGTCAAAGATATTTTTTTCCCGGGTCACACGTGCCAGCCGTGACACCACACGTCCGGTTTGGACTCAAACACCACAAAAAATCAGTTTCGAAAATATTAAATAAATCCATTCAAGGATAGAATTCGATCTCAAGTAGGAATTCTATCCGAAAACCGAATCAGATACTCGACCAAGCATGAGCTCGGCCGAAATACTCCACCAACCAGCCGAGATCCATTGCTTCTTCACCAAGCAACGGAATTTACGTTCCTCTCGACTTCCTACATTTCCTATCCTAAGCGGTAGTTCCAACCCAACTACTTCTCCTAGCCAAGGTCGGGAATACTCCTATAAATAGCCCCTTGCACAACAAAAAATAAACACATCATACATCGACACATCTATCATTCATACATCGTCGACATCTAGCAAAAATAATCCCGACATACATCCAAAGAAGCACCGAAATATTGCCAAAATACCGACGAATCCGACCCCGAGAAGCCGGCCGAAACCCGTCCCATCACACGACCAAACGACACCCAAACTCATCCCACATCATCTCGACGCTCTCGTGTTTAAGCCACTTTCCGACGAGCTCTATTCTGAGAAAACAAAGCATGTAGGTTAAGGGTGTAAAATCAAACCCGACTCTTCCTATTTTCTCTTCCTTTCTCCATGTTTTTTTTTTGTTTTTTGTGTCGTGTCGTCGGTCGTATTTTTTTTAATATGGGTCGTTGTCACATTTCTCCTATTTTTCTAGTATCGATATTACAAAAATATTTTTATAAAACACGTACTTGTTTCGGCTTTCCCATATAATCCAACAACCGATCATAAACTTCCCTCGCTCCTCATCCTCCATCTCCCTCCACACATCTTCCACCCACTCCCTCACCCGCTCATGCCCATTCCCCTTCTTTATCTCCAAACCCAGCCCATCCCAAATCCCTACCCCCCACCCACACCCCTTAACAAGGTGGAGACAAGTCTCCACCTCATAGCAACATATCAGACAAGTAGCTTCTTTACCGGGGATACGATTTGCGATATTTCCATTCGTCGGAATGGCCTCCGAACACAGCTGCCAAAAGAACAGCTTGGTACGCGGTAAAACATGTGCAGACCAAATTCTTGACCACAGCCATTTCTCACGTGTATAGTCTGATGGACCCTGTTTGTCAACCTCATTATTCATCAGCAACCGATAAGCAGATTTTATGGAGTACAATCCATTGTTTTCCTCAGCCCAAAACCAAATATCATCCACCTGACTTCGTCTTGTTCGCATATTAGTAATAATGTCGAACTCAGAAGGGAGGAAAATAGCACGTACCTTCGATTCATCCCAAGAACCATCACTTCGAAATAAATCAGCCACACGCAGGTCCATACTATTCGACCCACGCGGAGTTATAACCCGACCCGTTGGACTATCTGGCATCCAAGGATCTGCCCATATTCGCGTCCCGAGTCCATCGCCAATCCGTTTCCTAAGACCCCGTATCACCGTTTCCTTTGCCTCCCAAATGCTCTTCCAAGTGTAACTCGGATTCTGGCCCAGTCTTGATTGCAAATATGATCCGCCTCTATAGTATTTTAATTGTAAAAGTCGAGCAATCAAACTGCCTGTATCAACCATAAGCCTCCATCCCTGTTTACCTAATAAGGCCATATTAAACATGTGGAAATCCCGAAAACCGAGACCGCCAATATCTTTAGATTTGTACATCTTCCGCCAAGCTATCCACGATATTTTCCTCTTACCATTCTCCGAACCCCACCAGAACCGTGAAATCATAGACCGTAATTCCTCACAGAAACTCAAAGGTAGTTTAAAAACACTCATCACATAAGTAGAGATTGATTGGGCTACAGCCTTTATCATAACTTCTCTACCCGCCTTCGACAGTAGCATTCGTTTCCACCCTTGTAATTTCTTGTTAAGTTTATCACGGAGAAGACCCGTTAATTCATTTTTTGACTTGCCGATTATAGTAGGTAAGCCCAAATATTTACCCGGATTCGTTACAGCTTGCACCCCCAGAACACGAGCCACTAATTCCCGCCGCTCCCCCCTGTACACCTGCTAAAAGATGCAGTGGTCTTATCCTGATTCACTAGCTGTCCCGATGCCTCCTCATAGCGTTCAATAATACATTTTAATTCCCGAGCTTCAGTCACGTTAGCCTTACAGAAAAGTAGGCTATCGTCTGCAAAAAACAGGTGCGATATAATTGGTGCATCGTGAGCAATTCGTAATCCATGAATCGATCTCCTCTCTATCGCCTTCCTAATTTGTCCTGAGAAAACTTCCGCACAAAGAATGAATAAGTACGGTGACAACGGATCACCTTGTCGAAGCCCTCTCCTTGGTTTAAAAACACGTGTGGGCTGTCCATTTACCAGAACCTCAAATGACACCGTAGTAACACAATGTATAACACGCTCCACCCATTTTTTTATCAAAGCCCATTTGAGATAGCACTCTCTCCAAAAATATCCATTCTACCCGGTCATAGGCCTTGGCCATGTCAAGCTTCACCGCCATATATCCCTCCCCGGATCTCATATTCTTCATATGGTGAAAGGCCTCAAAAGCCACCAACACATTATCCGTAATTATCCCTCCTGGAGTAAAAGCGCTCTGATTCTCCGAAACTATTTCACTAAGAAATATTTTCAATCTGTTTGCCAATACTTTCGACACAATTTTATATATAACATTGCACAAGCTTATAGGACGAAACTCACTCATTTTGTTTGGATTTTTGACTTTCGGTATGAGAACTATAAACGTCTTGTTGCTCTCCCTAGGTAGAGAGTCACCACGGAGAACGCCAAGGACCGTCTTAGTCACAAAAGGACCTACAACATGTCAATAGGTCTGATAAAATAGAGCGTTCATACCATCGGAACCGGGTGCCTTCGTCGGATGTATCTGGTCTAATGCTCGCCACACCTCCTGTTCATTATATTCCTGGGAAAGATGCCTATTCATTCGATCCGAAACACGTCCCTCTACAACTTCCAGTAGCCCGTCGAAATGACAGGGATGAGTCGATTCAAACAGTTTAATGAAATAGTCACGAGCAACTGTAGAGACCTGATCCCGCCCTTCCCTCATGACATTAGTATTATCCATCAGATGCGATATATGGTTGTTTTGTCTACGAATAGTAGCCTTTTTATGGAAAAATCTAGTGTTTTTGTCTCCTTCTCTCAACCAGTTCGCTCTCGCTCTCTGCTTCCAAAACACCTCCTCACTGCGCCTAAGATTCGCAATTTCTTTTAATAGCCTCTTCCTTTCAGACACATATGAAATTTTATTTGTCAAAAATAAGGTTGGTAAGAAGTTGCAATCTAAGTCCATGTGTATTGACACCACCGTAGTACAAGTTGAAGGTATAGTGTAAAATTTTGAGAAATTTAGAGTTAAAGGCTTTCTTTCTTGTATTGATAACGCTAAAAGTATAGCACTTAATATGGATGTAGAGCCTACTTCCGACAAAGCGTTGTATTATTAGAAAAAGACAGTTTGATGAAACTAATCAAGAAGATGAACAAAATCAATCGCATGAAGAAATATTTAGACTTGAGTATTTTTTTGGTTGTTGTTGATATGACAATTACTTCTTTGAAAAGTAGATTTGAGGAACTACGAACTTTTGAAAATATATTTGGTTTTTTGTTTGATTCAAATAAGTTAAAGTCGCTGGATGAAAAGAAATTAAGAGAATGTTGTGTAACTTTTCACTCTACTTATCCATTAGATATTTTTTTTGATGAAATATAAGTATATTAATCAATAATCAAAGAATTACAAAAAAGAGACACTAGTAGACTACATCAACTTATGCAGCCACCCAGCGTCCTTAGAAGAAATAGGGAGTTTAATTACATTTTGAATACGAGTTCTAATCTCAGACTTAATCATCTCAACAAGAATCTCAGGTCTCTTCAGATATCCTTCGATCCTGCTCAAATTCCGCTGCTTCCACACATGATAAACACATGCATTAAACAGAGCTCTCAAAACCTTACGTTTCAGCTTCGTACCTCGAATTTTCAGACTCCAACTCACACTTTGATGGCTAGGAATATCTTAATGAAGGCACTCCTCAACCAGACCCACCACTTGCGAACTATACAGACACCTAAAGAATAGGCGATCAATATGCTCACTATGTTGCTCACACAAACAACACATATCTGTATCCGCAATCCCGACTACCTTCAGTTTCACCCGATTATTCAATGCATTTCGGAATACCAGCCACATGATAAACCTTTGCCTTGGAATGCTCCAATCGCTCCAAACCACTCTCCACCATTGAACTCTTACTTTCTTCTCACGCAACAGATCATAGCCAATAGAAATAGAGTAATTCCCCGTACCCTGCCAAACACCAGCAGGATATAGCGACATTATCTTCTCCTTCATTTGACAGACCTTGCGCCATGACCAAGTAACATCAGTAGGGGGCCTATACTCTTGCCACAGAGTACCCTTCAAATATACACTCACCACCCAACGCACCCATAGTGTCTCAGGTTGATCATAAATCCATGATGCAAGCTTCGCAACTGCAGCCTCATTCCAGCAGCCTAAGGACCGAAGGCCTAAGCCCCCTTTATTCTTTGGGCAAGACCTTATCATAGCCACCAACGCTCTCTTCGAGCTATCCACACTACAATCTCAAAGGAAATACCTACATATTTGGTCAACACGCGCTAATACTCACTTCGGCAAAACAAACACCATCGCCTAGTAATTATGTAGCTGAGACAGGACAGACTGAATCAGAGTAAGCCTACCAGCATAAGAGAGTTTCCGCGTTCCTAATCTAGTAATACGTGTCGTGATCCAAGCCAGTAACACAACACAATCACTCTTAGCCAATCTTGACGTTTGGATCGGGATTCCCAGGTACTTAAACGGCAAAGACCCCTCTAAACACCCAGAAAAGTGCAACACTTCCGCTTCAATAGTATTCGACATACCGGCAAAGTAGACGTGCAACTTCCTGACACTAGAAGTCAACCCTGACGCGTTACTAAAAGTAGCAAAGGCCCTCCAAAGCAGCTCAATAGTAGGTAAATCCCCCTTACAAAAAGGAGCAAATCATCGGCAAACAAAAGATGGCACAAACGCAACTGACCACATTTAGAGTGAAATTTAAACCCATACTCCACAGTAACGTGTGTAAGGTTCCTCGAGAAGTACTCCAATCAAATAGTGAACAGTGGGGGTGAAATCGGATCCCATTGCCTCAACCCCCTCTTACCCGTAAGAAACCCAAAGCTATTGCCATTGACACTCAATGAGAATGAGATAGTTCTAACACATTCCATAATCAGACCCCTAAAGTGCTCCGAAAAATCCAACGCTCTAAGAATCTTATCCACAAAATTCCATTCCACACTATCGTAAGCCTTATGAATGTTAACTTTAAACAAATATCTCGGTGACACATTATTCCTCTTATACATGCAGACTAACTTCTGAAAAATAAGCACATTTTCCAGAATACTTCACCCCTCTATAAACCCTCCTTGATTCGGACAAATCAATTCAGGCAAAACAAGGGCTAGTCTCTTTCACAGGATCTTCGAGATATATTTTTCGAGATACATTTATAAAGCACATTACAGAATCGATAGGCCTAAACTGTTGCACCGTTTGAGGGCGCTACACTTTAGGGATCAACGTAAGAGTAGTATAATTGAGCTGTTTTAAAAGTTTACCTGACACAAAAAAGGCTTGAATAGCCTTCGTCACCTCATCGCCTATTATATCCCAAGATTCTTTCAAGAACTTACTTGAATATACATCAGGTCTAGGCGACTTGTCTTTAGGAATGCTAAATAACATCTCCTTGACCTCTTTAGTTGTCAGAGGCTGAGACAAAATCGACCTGTGCGCATCAGTACAAATCTTACCTCGACGAACCACTCCCACATTAACGAGGTCCACCAAAGTCGACTCCCCCAGAAGTTGCTGATAATAACGCAAGACTTATCCATTAGATATTGATTTAAATGATTTTTACTTAGAATTGAAAGTTTTGCAATTGACTTTACCGAACACATTATTGTCTGCTACTGAAATTCTTGAGTTTATCAAATCTGCAGATTGTTATCCTAATGTTTCAATTGCTTATAGAATTTTTTTTAACAGTTCCGATAACTGTAGCATCAGGCAAAAGAAGTTTTTCGAAGTTAAAGTTGATCAAAACCTACTTGAGGTCATCAATGACAGAAGAACGGTTTAATGATCTCACAATATTATTTATCGAGAAGGACTTTTTTGAAAACATTGATGTTGATGTTATCATTAAAGATTTTGCGTCTCAAAATTCCTGCAGATCCAAATTTTTATGATTTTATAACCGCGTGTATTGACTATTGACAATGTCACAATTTCTTTTTTTGTAACTTTGATTTATTAAGGGCCCCATTTGAACATTTTGCATAGGGCCCTCATGTGTTCAGGACCGGCCCTGTACATGTTAGATGCATAATGGCAAACATGTCATTCCATGTTGAGAATGATCTTGTTGTTGGGAAGAGTTTCGACTATATATGTCAGGGATACTTTAATTTGAGAACACCTGAGTGTGTACTCCATTTCTAAGTTAACTGCTGTGTGGAGAAGGTCTGGACCGGTGTTCAATGAAGGCGATTGTGGTCGAATTCGAGATGGGTTCGAAAATTTCGTGCCGACGTTTAAGCTCTACCATTTCTCACTACAAGAATACAGGCTTCGGGCGTCCGTCAATGGTGACCGTTTTCGGTCACCAATTCATATTGGCGACCGACTGTAGTCGCCAATGTCCGTCGCCCGTGTTGGTCGTCATTTGAAAAATTGGGCGATCATTGTCGGTCGCCGAATTTGGTGACCGACATTTGGCAACTACTAATGGTATCCGAATTTGGCGACCAGCAGCCGCCAAATTGGCGACGGATTTGGCGACCGATAGCAGTCGCCCAGGTTGCCAAAATGGCGACCACAATCGGTTGCCAATCCCTCTGCTTTCATCCCGTAACGTATCGTTTTATTAACAACCAATTTATGCAAAACAATAACATACAAGCAACAACAACACGATACCAAATCAGCTCTCATCACAACACGATACCGAAGTCAGCTCTAAGCACAATCCAAGCAACACTTCCTCAAGTGTCACTGAAGATAAAATAGTCATAGCAACAGCTAATCACTTCTCTGTTTATAAATTAACTACAATTGTTTTGAAGAAACGATAATCTAAAAACTAGCACAAGCACCAACAAGTTGTTCACAACGATAATCTCTTCTTACAAATTACCAACAAGTTCAAGTTTTTCTAACTAATCACCTACACAACCGTGAAGCTAGCAAAAGCACCGCTGTTCCCACCACCCCCGTTGAAGGGGTCTCTATCATCTGAGGTACGTGAAGGGAACCCTTGATTGCAGTTGGCCCAGAACGAGTTGAATCGCTCCACATCCTTGCGCACTTTCCTAAGTTCCTCCTCCTGGCGCATTAGTTTCTCATTCATTTCACGCTCCCTTTGTCTCGCCGCCTCTTGGTGTGCGTCATACTGCGCCCTGAGCTGTGCTAGAGCAGACGGTTCATACTCGGCCTGAGACGAGGGGCCCACTCGTGGTGTAGGAGGTGTGAAGAACAGTCTGTGTGCATTACCTAAACCGTAAAACCCCCCTTTTTGGTACCCATCGACCACCTCGAACCAAATCTGATTTGGGTTTTGGGTGCCTTCAGAAGCACTCTCAGACCCTTCCGTGTAAGCGTCCTAAACAACACAAATTTCAGGTTTAAGTATTATATTAACAACAAAATTTAAATTTGGGTGTTTTTCACTACATTAATGTTGTTTGATTTCAATAGGAACTCACCCAAATTTCCTGTTCCCTTTTGGTAACAAAGTGTGCATTCCTCTGATCATCCGTCTTTGTATGCATGTCCTAGAAGAGTTCTGGAGTGCTCGACATTTTACCCGTTTGGCGTTGAAGCTATTAATTTTTTTTTAAAAAAATTAACAAGCTATTAATTATGCAAATATAAGTGAGAATGACAAAATCACCAGGGTATACATATTTATAGACTTGTCTCCATCGTGCGCTGGTATGCAGATTGACCCCCGCCCCCCCTCTTGATGATGTGTAGGCTCAGCGCGCGCCTCCAAGTTCCCGCTCCGTTTGTTCTTCTTCGCCTGTGCAGATCTTTTTTTAAACTCCTCGGTTGAACGCCTATTATTAAAATCCTCCAACGCTTGACCTATATTAAGTTTAAAAGAAGTTCCGAGTTAATTAATTATAAATGACATAAAAAATTAATTTATAAAAAATATACCTCTAAGAATATTGCCTTGAGTGAGATTACTCGCCTTCTTGTACATGTTGTCCCTGAACCTAATGTTACAAGTTTATTGTATCGATCTCATGCAACAGTTTCCAAGCTAGGATCCCATGTGAATTTCAGCTGCAAGAACGTTTGATATTAGTAACAAATGAATAATAAATCTCTTTCAATTGAATTAATAACCAAATGAGAAAAAAACTATGAAACTTAAAAATTTTAAACCATCTTTCTTTCTGATGGTACGACACTTGTGCCCAACAAGTAAATCCGCCGCTGCCATCGACATTATAGCTCTTGCTACATCCTCTCCGGACTTTCGAGTACCAAAACCTACATTGTTAAAAGAATTTAATGCATATTTAAAAGAAAACTATTAAAAAAAAAATATGTAGAAGCATAGTATTTAGACAATTTATTAAATCCTATGTAAAAGCTTAGTACCAGGTACCATCGAGGTCTAATATCGTCCGTCCATCACCATCATACCGTGGTTGCACATTTGGGTTTCGTGGCGGTTCCTCCTCTTCCTCATCAACTATCGGTTCCTCCTCCTGTTTTTGTTGTTGCTGCTGCATGCTTCTGGTTGCTACTACCGCCTCTTCTCCTCAATCCCTTCCCAGACATCTACAACGGACAAAAGTATGTATTATAAAAGTATAAAACATATGAATAAAAGTATAAATTAAAGTATAAAAATTATGTGGAAACATAAATTAAAGTTTAGAAACACAAAACAATATAAAATATTGTAACGAAAACTATACCCATCTAATATTCATTGTCGCTATCGTTATCCTTTCCATCCTGGCCACTAGCACCAGGCACACCCTTATCGTCCTCATCATCATCATCGTCCTCCTCAAACAAGTCATCCTCACCTTCCAAATCTTCTTCCGTCTCTAAACCATCCTCCTCCTCATCTATCTCCCCAAAATCTATAAGGATGTCATCTTCGTCATCCCCTTCATCATCTTCTAAATCCTCACCCATACCCTCATTGTGATCCTCATTTGCGAATATGATTTCATCACTTGGAGATAATCGTGTACCGCTTGAAACAACCTCTTCTAGAAAAAGGGTACTGTCTATTTACCCCCGTTTTAAACACTGCCCACCATTGATTTACATTTCTATCATTTTTCATGGTTGGATAAGTAGCAAAATACACTTGGTATGCTTGATGTGCTAGTATGAATGGATCGTACTTAGAATATTTCCTAGTATGGTTAACTTCAACTAGGTTTTAACGTTCATGTACTCTCGTACAAGTCAATGATTTGTCTTTCCATTCGCATTTGAACATCACAGCTCTATACCCACGGTTATCTCCAGCGTAACACAACTCGAAGATGTCCTCCAAAATACCAAAGTAGTCGTCACCATCAAGAGAAGAAACAGTTACACCGAAATTACATCTCGCCTTATTTTGCCCGTAGTTAAATGTTTGAAAATTAAGCCCATTGACCGAGTAGCGGTTCCATGTTCTAACCTCTCTCAAAGGACCATATGCCAAACTTCTAACCAAATCATCCCGGATATCTAATGCAATTACATGATCCTTAAGCCACTTAGGAAATTGTTCCTCATGTTTAGTCTAAACATCCTCAGCTTTCACATTTGGATTAGCAGCGAAAAATTCGGTTACAATTTGCTTCTCATAAGGCTCCAAGATCTCACAATTGGACAACAGATAAAGGTGAGCATGATTATATTCTTTTTCGTCCAACATCCTAGAACGTCCAAGTGATGAAGACGCTTTGTCAACCTTAATTTGAAAAAAATCAGGTATTGTAGGATCAATCATCTCAGATTTTTCCAAGTTCAGGTTCTTGGCTTTGGTTTAGACATGCTTCTCAAAGTAGAGAGAGCATAAATTCGCAATCTCCTCTGTTAGATAGACATTACATATAGAACCCTCTACCCTAGCTTTGTTACCAATTTTTTTTCAAATGGTTAAGGAACCTACATATAAAAATTAAGAAATTCACTTAGTAAATATTTAATACGTTTGCATTTGTAAGTTAATTATTGTTTAATTGAAAAGTACCTTTCAAATGGGTACATCCATCTGTATTGGATAGGTCCTCCAACTTTTGCTTCATAGGGCAAGTGGACCGGTAGATACTCCATCAAATTAAAGAATGACGGTGGGAAGATCATCTCAAGTTTGCAGAGTATCTTTGGGATTTGGTCCTCCAAACAAGTCGTATCGTCAATCGAAATTGTGGACGAACAAAAGTCTCGATAAAACTGAGATAATATCTCGGTTATTGGATTCCAAACAGTTGATGGCAGAAGTTGCTTTAATGAAACAGGTAGTAACCGCTTCATAAAAACATGGCACTCATGACTCTTTAAACCTTGCAGCTTCATATTTTTATGATCAACACATCGCTTAATATCAGAGGCATACCCATTAGGGAACTTTAATTTTCCTTACCACTCTAGCAATGCCTTTCTCTGAGCCTTATCGAGGCTGAAAATGACTTTTAGTTTAGACCCCTCCTTCTTGAGGTGCAACTGACGACGGTCGCAATTTTTTTTCAAATCTTTTCGAGAGCCTGTAGTGTCACAAGTCTTACCATCGATATCCATCACAGTGTGAATCAATTGCTCAAAGAAGTTCTTCTCAATGTGCATCACATCCAAGTTGTGTCGGATTAATAAAGTAGACCAATATGAAAGGTAAAAAAATGCTTCTTTTAAACCAACCATTTTTCAACTTCTTTCGAGCCTTGAACTCCTGATCGGTGCCATCAATAGAAGAGGAGAACCCGGATATCAACTCCCATATTTCATCTTCCGGGAGTAAGTAGCTGGATCATCAAGCACTACCTCACCCTTCTTGAATGCTCTCTTGTTCCTCCAATATGGGTGACCCTCTGGTAGAAATTGTCCATGACAATCAAACCAACTAATTTTACTGGAATTTGGAAGTCAAAATGCTTTGCTTTCATCCATACAACAAGGGCATGCTTTTTGACCCGTAGTAGACTATATATCCAGATAGCATACCATATGCATGGAAGTCATTTATAGTCCACAAGGGACATGCTCTAAGATGAAAGTTCTGTCTCAAAGATACATCGTATGTTTCCACCCCTACTTCCCACAAGTGTTTCAGTTCCTCAATCACTGGTTGTAAGTAGACATCTAAATGATTTTTTGGGTTTTTTGGTCCAGGAACAATTAGAGATAAAAAGATGAAAGGTTGTTTCAGCCTCAACCATGGAGGTAAGTTATAAGGTGTGACCATCACAGGCCAACAAGAATAAGACTTACCAAACTGATCGAAGGGGGCAAATCCATCGGTACACAACTCAAGCCGTACATTCTGAGGTTCCGCGGAAAAATGAGGATAAATTGCATCAAAGCGCTTCCACTCCTCCCCGTCACTAGGATGACACACCTTTCCCGGTACCCTAGTTTCTTCTTTGTGCAACCTCATTTGCTCGGCTATGGTTTTGGTTGCATATAACTTCTGAAGTCGAGGTGCGATGGGGAAGTAAGTTAGTTGACTAAGCGGTATCGGTTTCTTACCCCTCCCACCACTCTTTCCTTTTCTACCTCTTAAAAAATTATTACCGTAGACGGTTTTATATCTACCCTTATCACACTTCTGACATTTCTCAAGCATAGCATCATCCTTCCAAAAAAACATGCATCCATCGGGACAAGCATCAATTTTTTGATGTGGAAGTTGAAGACCTTTTACTACTTTTTTGGTTGTATAGAATGTTCGGGTCGTGATGTTATGTTTTGGGATGACCTTCTCAAGCAAGGCAGCAAAACCGTCTGTACACCCAAAGGGTAGGTTAAACTCACATTTAAGGGTCACTATCACAGATGTAACTTCTAACAACGTCATCAGCTCGCACTCTCCATATAACGGCTTTTCTGAAGCATTTAACATGTCGAAAAATGCTCTTGCTTGTGTGTTTGGCTCTTGGGGGTTTGACTCTTGTGGGTTCTGTTGGTCATCATTCATATACAAACTCTCGTTGTTAAACACATTGGGCTCAACAACATTGACTATCATTCCTCTCACCTCCCCCTCATTTTGTTGGATCTCCGGTTCCTCATCTGGAGATGTCTCACCTTCACAAATCCAACGATAATAATTTGCCGAGAAACCATTTGAGATGACATGCTCCTTAACCACAATGAGAAGGTTCTTGCATTTAATACAAGGAAACCTAAGTTCACCTTACAACGTGTAGTCATGTGAGCGTTTAGCAAAATCCAAAAAAGCTTGAACACCCTTACTTTAAAAACTCAACAGTAGGACGTCTTTTCTTATCAAGCCTTCCCTCATACGTCCATTTTCGTTCAAATCTCTTCATTTTTTATCTGAGAATAAATTATATAGCAAACGATTATATTAGAATTCATAGTTTCAAGTCAACTAAACCTAATAAAATTGACTCAATTTAAAATTCAGATATATAATCTCAATTTCCTAATTATAAACCTAATATATTTACAAAACACCCAATTACAAAACTCAACCTAATACTAACTACCAATCTAACTTAATAATTTTAATTTAGAATTCGTATTTTATAATCAACTAAACATAATAACATCGGCTCAATTTATAATTCATATTTACAAAATCAATTTCCTAATCCTAAACCTAATACTCCCAAATACACAACTCATCATAATGTCAATCACTAAACCCTAATCATCTCAAGCTAACTAACAATCTAAATAATCAATATTGGGCAAACTAACATGATAACTTAAGGACGCTTCAAAAAAAAAAAACATGATAACTTAAGGATGGTACTTTTTTATACTTTGACATTACTCAATTATATATGCAAATTACTAGCCTACCCCTCCCATTTCCCCTTCCCACATAATTTTCTAGAGAGAGAAAAATATCTCAAAACTCCAAAGTTCATCTCTCTCCGCCACCCCACCACGCCGGTCGCCGACGACCACTCCGGCCTACTGCGCCGACCACCACTCCGGCCATCTCAATTGTTTTTCGATTTTTTTGGGTTTTCCTAAAAGATTATTATTAATGTTATTATTTTTTCAAGATTAAAAATAAAATTAACTATAAGTAATTAATATTATAACAAAATAAAAAAGATGAAATTAATTTGTGAAGGAGTAATGTCCACTGTCCTACGAATTAACCCGCTTAAGTCTATGTATCCGATATGCCTTGCTAGAGATCGATGTCGGGTTGACATGTAAATGAGTTACGTGTCTGGTAGTCTTAAGTGGGACCATTGGGTCACACACAATGCGTACGGGATATTATTAATATATATCGATATATTAAATATATCGGGTCAGGAGTAATAAGGACCTAGCTGCGTTGTCAGGTTATGGTCATTAGAGTTATGGAAGTAACCTAATTCTACCTTCTCATCTCCTATATAAGGAGGTTCATATGATGAACCAAGATATGAAAAAAAGAGTATTGACTCATAATATATTCGTCTTATAAAGAGTTATAAGAGAGATATAGAGAAGTTGTGAGACGGTCTCACGTACCTTTATACTAGCATATATGTCGCAGTTCCGTACCGTGTGGATACCAAAGGAGGCGTCACGTTTGGGGTGCTTTATTCTGTCCGTGGGAATTATTTATTCTGTTCGTGAAGATTATTTATTCTGTCCGTGAAGATTATTTATATTTCTAGGTTTATTGTACTTCTTATTAATACGTTGTTCCACTACAAATAAGATATAACTGTTTTTCCTCTACTTTTGTCTTTTCGGTTAATACTCGTAACAGGTCCTTGGGTTTATGGGTTGTAACCCTATAGTGGTATCAGAGCCTCTGTTACGTAGTATTAATCAAATCAACTTGTATATATGGCTTATAATTGGTTATGAGAGATTCAACCCGTGTATTAATTTGATTATATTTTGCCTCGAGAATTGTTCTCGTTGTTTCATAAATTCCGTGAGATATATAAATTGCCATTTGATGTTGCCACTTAGATCTCACCTGTTGTTGCGTTATTATTGTTTTGATTGCATGTAATGTGTTGTTTTATTTTCATTGTCCTACGTATGCATTCACAATCCACTTTTGATTGTACACCTTTAAATCCTTAATGCTTAATCCATGATTTGATAATCATGAACCTACAAAGAGTTTGTATCATATCAAAACAATATTTCGGCAAAACAACTAATCTATATCTCGGCTAATTTATTAGAAGATTTTCATTCTTGTTTAGGGTTTGCTTAATTTTGGAATTTAAGTTGTTATATTCTAAAATTGATACTTAAAATTAATTTAAGATATAATATTGATTATGTTTAAATTTAATTTTGCCCTAAATTGACCCACTATAATCCCAAATTACTTTGTTGACGATGAGACTAATTGGATTAGTCAAGATTCGATTGAAATTTGGAACATAAAATTACTAGAATTCATTGTTTACGATAAGACCTAATGAGATTAGGACAAGACTCGTTTTAATTATGGTGGAGACGGAACAAAACAAGGTCAACCCGGTTGACACGGGTGTGACTCGGTTGGCACGAGTATGACTCGGTAGGCATGGATGTGTCCCGGTTGGAACGGGATGACCCGGGCGACACAGGTTTGACAAAGATGACACAATATCTATTCGAGCGACATTGTGTCGGGTCGAGCGACACTTTTAAGAAAAGTCGTTTTCTTGCGTTTGTGTGTTGATTATGAATCGAACATGGATTATACTTTTATTTTTCCGAATCAATGAAAAATTATTTTTCTAAATCGGCTGAATAATTTTATGCATTTTAATTATCATATTATCATAAATAGATCGGAAAAAGAGTTTCTCGAGTCTTATTTGATTTTGATGAATTGTTCATCTATATGACAATTATAAATTGCAGATCGATTGTGAATCAAGTTTTGTATATCCGTTCAATTTTTCCGGGTGGGAAATTGTTCCTCGTAGTTGGAAAAATGAAATATATTGGTAAAATTGTTCAAACCAAATAGGAATTATGAATTGTAATATGATTAGGAATAAACATATGTGATCTTTTAACTTGTTTTATGCACAATTCACTAATAACAATTGAATAATTATGTCATATGATGTATCAATTTTATTGTTTAGACTTGTGACTTGTGTGCTTAGAACTAATAGGTCGCCTTGTAAGTTTACCTAGTGGCATGTTTAGGACCCATAATGCATTAAATTCCTTGCACAAATATTAGGTATTGCCTTTCCAGAATTGACCACTACAACAATTTCATACCATTGGTTGAAGTGACTGCCTAAGCAGTGCTTTGCCGATGTGTGTGGACTAAGTAGGTGGGTAACGGTTACCCACAGGTTCAGTCTGGTTTGCTTAACATTGCTATCATGTCGGACTTGGGCTTTGAGGCAAATAGTTGGTGTCATATGATGACTAATTCCGACGAACCAAGAATTACATATTGATGTAATTGACAATGTTGTTGTCTACCTTTACTTTTGGAGTTTGAGCAGTGAGCCCAAGTTCACTTGAGCGACAAAAGGTTTAGGATCTTGGAATATTATGCGAACTTGAGGGTAGTTTTCATGATTTTATCTTAAAATTGTTAAGATTATTAATATTAATTATCGTTTTACTTAGCATATAATTGTAGTTATAATTTAGTTCTTTTATCACATTTATTAAAGATGAGTTTGAATTGTTCAACCTTGTCGATTGGTATCTTGAGAATTGTTTTCAAAATTAGAGATATGGATTTTGTCCTTGTGAAGGATAATTTCGACAAATTATAACCAGTGCTAATGTACAGTATGGACTGTATAATTAGAGTCATGAAAATGACTATAAGTACCAAAATCAATTGTTTTAATAAAATGGAACAGTTCCCATCAAGTGAGAAAATATTGAAGATGATCTAATTAATCTATATGTCATACGACGACGTGATTATATTGATAATCAGGAAATTTTGGATGCTTCTTTCGAAAGAATTAGGAATTGAAATCGCTTCAATTAGTCCTAAGTTTAGGTCACTTTATTATGAATAAACATGTGACTTAATAAAGTTTCTCACCTTTTAGCATGAGATGTTAAAAGACGATTGAACATTGTATCAAGAAGGCAAATATTACTAATGTTCTATGAGTTCATTAAGAAAATTGCTTGAGATAATGATTAATGAATCTAAGATGTTGGTTAAAGTAAGGGAAGGATAATTGTTATCATACCCAAACTTGTTGTCAAATTTAGATTAGGTACGATTTTATTAGTCATTAATGTAATGACAAATATATGGCATTGATATATAACTTTCTAGAAGTGTCTAGAAAATCTGCAAATCAATTGAAGTATGACTTCAAGTGAGTATGTTACTAGAGTAATTGTTACTTTCATTCTACTGTTTTGGTATAAAGATACCAAATGCAACTATTACATTGTGGATGTGATGGCTCAAAGAGGGTGGTGGAATAATGGTATATAAGTGAAGTGTTTTATGATGAAATAGACAAACATTGTTGTTTTATACATAAAAGGAAAATCACTTAATTTTACCATAAAGCTGAATACTGGAATTGAATAACTGTTATTCTTGTACTAGTCATAAGCAAGAATATTGATTCTGTTTCATGTATGGGCATGATTTTTTTTGATAAAAGTAGAACAATTGTTGCTCTATACTTTGCAAGATTATGAGGTACAGTAAGACTAACATGATTGTTGAGCCCTACATTCTTAGTAGTGAATGCTTTTATTTGTAGCATAACAATCAAAAGTTTTCGTCCCTCGACACGAGTTTTACCTATTATGGCATTGTCCTTAATCCATGAGACAAGAAACATAAGAATAAGTTTCATAATGATGAAATTATAAACCTTATTGATAAGGATCAACTGAGGTAAATGGATCTTGTTTAGATGGATAAATGACATTACAAGTGACTTCTATTAATTGTAGTGGGAGAGTACTTAGACTTGTTAAATCACACATATACAGATACGTGTGGGTTTAACTAGTGATGTTGCAAAAATGGGTAACACGTATTGTTTCGTTCATTTGATGAAATTTGAAACTGAATGCTTTGAATTGTTTAAGGAAATTCAGATGAAAGTACAAGATCAACTTGATAAGTTGATACGAGTCGTTCGATATGATTGAAACAGGGAGGGTTTGAACTAAAAGATTGCAATCATCTTAGAAGTAGTGAAAAGTGTTTCAAACTACATCGAACCATATTTGATATGATTTGGTCTATGATGAGTCATGCAGATTTTATTGACGCTTTAGAAAGTTATGCACTATAAAAGTCTTTGTACAATGTTGATGAGATTGTCCATGAAAGTCAAAGAATAGACACCATATGAGATATGGATTGAAACTGTTCTTAAAAGTCTTTTCTTAATTATCAAGTCAAGTTTAAAGAAAATTGTTTTCTAGAACTTAGACTCAATTATGGCATGTGTTTTATTAGGGATATTATGTTAATTCTACAAACCATCCAAAGAACAAAACTGTTTTGTTGCATGGAGTGGTATGTTTCTTTTAAAAATATGTGATTTCTAATAGAAACAGTGGGAGTAGAATTGACCTTGAATTGTTCAAGATTAACAGGAATTCTCTACAACTGTTGAAGAGGATAATATTGATGCATCCATGAAAAGTCATGATCATCTTATCTGTAAAATATCACCCTACATAGGTTTGACCTATGATGAAACAATAATGGGCAAAGACTCCAAAATTCACATAAAATCTAATAGATTCTATATACCATAATTACCAAGTATAGACTTTGGTTAAATGGGTCTTATAGTGAAGAACCGTCTTCAATATAAAGACGATATAGGTTGATATAAGAGTATCTATGAAGCATAGTTGGTAGTTAAGGATTGATCTCATAGTAGTGACTACGGAAAAATTCTTTTTACAACATTATGCTTAAGTCTATTAGGATTGATTTAGCATTTTGAATGTCATCACTCATATGATGAGTATTGGACATATATATGTGAAATACATTTCTTGAAAGAGATGTAATATGATGTGTGTGCGACTCATCGTATGAATTTCATATTATTAAAATTGCTAGGCAAATGTGAATATTCCAATTTGATTGGAGTATGGAGTAATATCTTCGTTCTCAATGTGGTAATTCAAAGATGTTTGTTTTCCTTTGAGACAAAGAAAGACAATGTGTACAAGAGGCTAGTGGAAGTGCATTTATTGTATGATTTGGTATGGAGTAAAACCGCTCAATCGCTGCGGCAGCATTCTTCGCCAAAATTAAACCCCGGTTTTTGGACTCTGGGTAGGTTCCCAGAGGAATATGGTATTTAGCCTTATCCAGGTAATATGTCCTCCCCCTTTCTCGAGGAATGAGGGGACCGGAAGTTCTAGAGGGGTCAATTTCCAGCGCCTCGTCGTCTGAGTCAACGACGTCGAAGAGGGCGGGATCAGGAGAGTTGCCACCCCCGCTATCCCCCGAATGCTCCTCTTCGATCATTCGGGGACCGGCTCCCCTAGAAGAAGAGGCAAGGTTTTCCCTACTCTCCTCCCTATCCCCCGTCCTTTCAGTTGACAGGTCGGTGAACGGGAGGATGCGGGCACGTGTTCTAGACATGATAATTGAGGAAGAAGGAAAAGCGAAGAATCAAAAAAAGGGAGCAAGGACTTGGGATTAGAAATCTAACCTAAACTTGACGGCTGATTGGATAGAAGCCTGAGAAAGGAAGCTCTGTCAGCCCAGAAAAGTTTTCCGGTGGTATGAGAATAGGAGGAAGGCTCAAGGTTTTTTTCGGGAAATTTGTAAAAGTAGGAAGTGAGGAAGCTAGTTTGCTTTTATAGGTAAGGCAGACGAAAAGTCGCCAACCCCGGGGAACCTACCCAAATAACTCTCCCACGTGTCACACCCTTAGAAGCTAACCCCTCGCAGCTTCCCAAGAAAAATCTCGAAGAAGTAACGAGTCAGAGGAATCGTCCTCCCATGACGTCATCCGTTCAAAAAAAAACACAAACACAAACACAAACAAACAACAAAAGTAAAAACCCGCCAGATCTTTTCATTAAAAAAGCCCAGAAAGGGCTAAATTACAAACCAAGACCAAGTTACAAAAAGAGCCAAAGAATCTGGCTCAACCAGCCTGCATACCATAGGCAGGCCTAGTCATCATCAAAACCTGGGGAATAATACCCAGGGCTATTATACCCCCCTACATCAGATCCCCAGTACCAGTCATCGGAGTCTTTGAAGGGGTCCTCAGGGCCGTCATCTTCGTTTCGACCAGAGGAGTAACCCTGGCCGTCACTGTCCCTAGAATTGCGACTGCTAATGTCCCAGTCCCTGCCATAGGGAACTGTCTCAGCATTGTCGCAGGAGCCGCAACCCACCTTCCTCGTTAGGGGAGAGGAAGGGCCTGACTTAGGGGACGAAGTCAGCTCAGGACAGTTAGGATCGAACTGCTCAGGGTGTAACCAGGGGAAACACTCATGGCATCCCCTGTCAAAGCAGCCCCCTGCCTTAGGTAAGGGAGAATGAGTGGACGAAATAGACCCACGTGTCGCTTTGCCATCCCCCCATTCTCCCGCTCTTTTCCCTCTCTTCTCTCTCTCTTGGGGGAAGGTATAAATACTTCCTTTCTTCCCACTTTCCAGTGGTTGAATTTTCTCTCTCTAGACTCTTACTCTAAAAAACGCCACCTAGCTCCTCACGAACTAGGTTCGTTAAGGCATTCACAGACTGGCTTAGGCATCGGAGAGGGTTTCCTCGGACAACCTCTGAGGCCCTGTGCGCTTTGTGTGCAGGGAGCAGGCTCGATCCGCCGGGAAGGTCCGACCCATAGAGTAAGAAGAAGGAGAGGATTGTAACATCAATCGAGCAACATACAAACATCAAAGACCCGGATTCGAAGTCGGGTTAAATTATTCCGATACCGGAACAATTTGGCGCCGTCTGTGGGGAAGAATACGGTTGTACCTACGAAATTACCCACAAAATCAACCATTCTCAAATACAAAAATTAGCCAGTTATAACAAATCCTACGGAAGAATGCATGGAAGTTAAAAATGCTCTCTATATATATATTCTGTAAGATTTTCAAAAGGAATTGCAGAGGGTTGGTGTAAAAGAGCGTTTGGTGATACGTGAAATTGTGAAGTCCACGTTTTTAATATACGTACTGTATATTTTATTTATTCGTATTACGTAATTTGCATGGACCAAGTTATGCAAGGCCTGCCTATGGTATGCAGGATGGTTGAGCCAGATTCTTTGGCTCTTTTTGTAACTTGGTCTTGGTTTGTAATTTGGCCATTTCTGGGCTTTTTTAATGAAAAGATCAGGCGGGTTTTTTACTTTTGTTGTTTGTTTGTGTTTGTGTTTGTGTTTGTGTTAGTTTTTTTTTTGAACGGATGACGTCATGGGAGGACGATTCCTCTGACTCGTTACTTCTTCGAGATTTTTCTTGGGAAGCTGCGAGGGGTTAACTACTTAACTTCTAAGGGTGTGACACGTGGGAGAGTTATTTGGGTAGGTTCCCCGGGGTTGGCGACTTTTCGTCTGCCTTACCTATAAAAGCAAACTAGCTTCCTCACTTCCTACTTTTACAAATTTCCTGAAAAAAAACCTTGTGCCTTCCTCCTATTCTCATACCACCGGAAAACTTTTCTGGGCTGACGGAGCTTCCTTTCTCAGGCTTCTATCCAATCAGCAGTCAAGTTTAGGTTAGATTTCTAATCCCAAGTCCTTGCTCCCTTTTTTCAATTCCTCGCTTTTCCTTCTTCCTCAATTATCATGTCTAGAACACGTGCCCGCATCCACCCATTCACCGACCTGTCAACTGAAACGACGGGGGATAGGGAGGAGAGTAGGGAAAACCTTGCCTCTTCTTCTAGGGGAGCCGGTCCCCGAATGATCGAAGAGGAGCATTCGGGGGATAGCGGGGGTGGCAACTCTCCTGATCCCCCCCCCCCTTCGACGTCGTTGACTCTGGGGCCGTCTTGGCGGACCATCTTATCAAGACTATGACCTCTGCCACCAACCAAGTGACCCAGTATATTCAGCGTACCTCCCGGGTCATTCAGGCCTCTGCCGAACTGGCGGCCCTTTGCCTCTTGAGTGATGAAGAGTTGGTCACTTCCCCTCCTTCTGACCGCCTGGCTACGGTTGAGAGGGATGTCACACTCATTGCCAGCCTGAAGGATCAATTGGCAAAAAAGGAGGGTGAGCTGGAGGAGGCTAAGGATCAGGCGGTCCTTTGGAAATCTCAGGGTGAGAGGGCAATTAGGGAGGTATCTCGCCTGGAGGAGGAACTGAAGAAGACTAAGCAGGCTGTTGTGGAGCTAGAGCACGCTAGGAAGGCGTTGGTTGAGCTGGAGCATGTAAAGAGAAAAGCTGCTGATTTAGGAGCGTCTTTCTAAGGCTGATTCAGACCTTCAGACGGCTCGTAGCGATTTGGCGGCAAAGGCTGGGGAGTGGCAGAAGGAAAAAGATGAAATAATCCAAGAGGCTGAATCTGCGGTAGAGAAAGGCTTTGAGAGTGGTGCTAACTCTTCCTTGGTGCTGGTTATGGAGGTCATCAGGGAGATGTTCCCTGATTTTAATGAGGAGGCTTTTCGAGCTCTTTATGCTACCAAGGACGAGACCCGGGTGCGCAGATCGCCTGAAGAGGCTGCAGGTCCTGACCCAGATGCCCCTCCTGCCTAATATGCAAGGCAGTCGTCTTCCGAGGGTTCTTGTCCTTTTCCTGTTGCGCTTTTGCTCCTTCGCTGATGTTTTAACTACTTTTTGCGCGCCGAGCCCTGTTGTGGCCAGCTGCCTTACCTGATATAATGCTTTTAACTTTCTTGCTTATGAATTTTATCATCCTTTTGTAAAGACTCTTTCATTTGTTCATGTATGCATCTGTTTGATTTTTCTTTCAAAGTTATATCTGGCTCTGGCTTCTGGTCCAAGTCCAGGGGGCCTGCCTCTGCCTGCGGCAGGCAGGAGGGCTTAGTTAATTTTTTATACAAGGTTGGGGGATGCCCCCAGTCCTTGTTCCTTCGGCGTGTGGGGCCTGGCCTGACCCTGGCTTCAGTCCGAAGTCCAGGGGGCCTGCCCGCTGCCTGCCCAGGGGCAGGCAGGAGGGCTTTAGTTAATTTTTTATACAAGGTTGGGGGATGACCCCAGTCCTTGTTTATTCGGCGCATGGGGCCCGGCCTTGCCCTGTCTTCTGGCCGAAGTCCAGGGGGCCTGCCCCCAGCTTGCCCAGAGGCAGGCAGGAGGACTTAGGGATTTTGTTGGGGGGCTCATTTTCCTGGTTTTGGCAACAGGGGGGCCTCCCCCTATTGCCCCCTGAGCGTTTGTGTGTGAAATGCAAGTTTGAACAGGCAACGAGTTTAAATTCTGGACATTTTTTCATTTCTTTAAAATAAACTTTTAACATGTGTGGTCAGAGCCGTCGACATTTTGCTCTGATCGTCCTCCGCCAACTTTTTCTGAAAGCAAAAATTACTTAGTCCTTATCTAGTGCTTAGACATAGTACTTCCTTAAGGTGTCCGCATTCCAGTGGGCGGCTAACTCCTGACCCTCCAGATTAGCGATTTTGTAGGTGCCTGGCCCTTTAATTTGGGTTACCTCATATGGGCCCTCCCAGTTGGCACTCAACTTCCCATGTTCTCGTGATTTTCCTACTGCCTGAGTTTTCCTTAAAACCAGGTCTCCCACTTGAAAGCTTCTTTCGTTCACTCTCCTGTTATACGCCTTTCTCATCCTCTGCTGGTAGGTGGCGATGTTGATGTTGGCTTCCTCCCTGACCTCGCTGACTAGGTCTAGTGCTTCAGTCATTGCCACCTCATTGTCAGCCCTGTTATATTGCTGAGATCGCAGGGTAGGGATTCGCACTTCGATAGGTAACAAAGCTTCAGCTCCGTAAACCAGGCCGAAGGGTGTTTGTCCTGTAGACTCTTTTCTTGTCGTTCTGATGGACCAGAGGATGCTTGGCAACTCATCTGCCCATCTTCCTTTGAGCTCATCCACCATTTTCTTAAGTCCATTTAATATTTGCTTGTTGGCGACTTCTGCCTGCCCGTTGGTTTGGGGATGGCAGACGACAGAATAATCGACTTTTATGCCGTGGCCTTCTAACCAGACTCTCAGAGGGTCACTATCAAATTGCCTCCCATGATCAAACACCAACATTTTTGGTAAACCGAATCTGGTGATGATGTTCCTCCAGATTACCTTCCTGACCGCAGGCTCAGTTATATTTGGAACTGCCTCAGCCTCAACCCATTTGGTGAAGTAATCGATCCCCACAATTATAAATTTCCTGCCCCCAGTTGCCACAGCGAAAGGACCTAATATGTCCATCCCCCACTGGGCGAAGTGGACGGGAGACAATATTGGCCTGAGTTCCTGGGCAGGGGCGTGGATTGAAGGGGCGAATAGCTGACATTTCCGGCATTTTTGGGTCAGGTCCCTTGCGTCTGCCAACATGGTAGGCCAGTAGTAGCCTGCCCTCAGGGCTTTCTGGGCTAGCGACCTTCCTCCAATATGATGCCCACAGATCCCCGAGTGGATATCATCCAACACCTCAGCGGCCTGCCTTGCCCCCAGGCATCTGAGCAGGGGTGAGGAGAAGGACTTCTTGTATAACTCTCCATCGATCAGTATAAACCATGCTGCTTTTGCAGGCATCCTCCTCTTTTGTGCAGGGTCAGACGGGAGGATCCCATATCTCTTGTATTGAGTGATTGGGGTCATCCAATCCTCAGGCCTGGCTTCCTCAATTGCATTGACCGATTGATAGGTGGTAGTGGATTTCTCTTGAACAACATCCACCCAAACCGATCTCCTTATATCCTGCAGGCTGGAGCTGGCTAGTTTTGACAGGGCGTTGATAAGTGTGTTTTTGTAGTGCCTTTTTGACTATGTTTTGGTCCCATTTCCTTGTGGAATCGCTCCTTGGGAGCGATTCATGGGCTTCTTATGCTTCCTTTAGTCCGTTTCAGGTTCCCGAGACCGATTTGGAAGAGTTGGAGGGATTCCGACTCGATATATACACATTTTGGAGCCAACGAGATAAAGGAACGATGACTCGAGGCCTTGGAGTCGACCCCGAGACCTTGGAGCCCAATCCCGAGCCTCCGAGACCCGATCCCGAGTCCCGAGAATCGACGGGAAGCCCATGAGATACAAGGAGGGACCCTAGAGTTCTTATTGGAGGCATACAAGACCCTTCCCGGTCGGGATAGTGGCCTTCCTGATCGGGAAGGGATGCACGTTTAGAAGCGCCACTGTGGGTCCTTCCCGGTAGGGTTGAGCCCTTCCCGATTGGGATGACAGAACCCTTCCCGATCGGGATGATCCGTCCCGGTCGGGATGGGCTACAGCTCACCCGCATTGCTTATTTTCTTCTCCTTCATTCTTGTACCCATATATATACTCCCTTCTTGTAATATTAGGACACATTATGTTAGTTTAGACTCCCTTAAGCCTCCAAAACCCTAGATTTACTCTCACTCATTAGTTTTAATCTTCCCTTAATTAATCATTGTAATTAATTCTTGTATTAAGAAGTTCTTGAAGATTGTTCCAAGATTGACAACCTTGGGATTCTATTTGGGTTCTTATTTATACAAGTTTTCATCTTTTCTTCATCCTATTGTTGGTATAACCTTTCTTACTCTTGTTCTTAATTATTTAATCTTGTTTCCATCCTTTCATATTGTTATTGTTATTCATTATGGATGTTGGTTTTGTGGTATTGATTTCTCTTGTGAATGTTAGTTTTCTCTTTATAATGAGTGAGTAGTGATCTTGTGGGGTTAGTAGGGGGATTAGGGGTAGATTATGGATGATTAGGGTTGATTAGGGGGAAAAGGTTGCATCTTTGTTGTTAGTCACATTGTGGGCATTCCATGTGTTTGTTGATATGCTTGTGTGAGTTGTAGTGGCCATGCTTCACATACTTGTGTTCATCTTCTCATTGTTTGTCTATGATGCGGAAATGTTGAGAATAGTCATAGTCACGAGAGTGCCGACTAGGGTCTAAGTTGCGAGAGCCCGGACCCACCTTGACATCGGTCTAAGTTGCGAGAGCCCGGACCGACTCTAGTAACTAGGAGTCACCTATACCCTTGATCACCCCAATTACCCTTCTACTCCTATGAACCCGACCTACCCCACTTCTTTCCATATTTGTGTTAATCCTACTAGTTAGCCATCATTTACTCTAGTTTACTTGTTAGTTCGATCATTAGCTTAGTTCATCATTAGTCTAGTCATACTTCTCCTCCACCATTAGTTTTCCTTTTATCGTCTCTTTGTGTTTGTTTTGGTGACCTAGTCTTGTTTGTAGGCCGACATAGTCTAAGCTTTGATATACCGTCCTCGTGGATACGATCCCGACTTGCCCTAGCTACCCACTAGGTTAGTCGGTGTTTTATTGTTGGCTAGGAACGTGACGAATCCCTACCATCAATTTGGCGCCGTTGCCGGGGACGGTGCTAGTTTGGACTTTGTTTTCCTATTTGCTTGACTTAGTCTTTGTGTTTGTGTTTTCCTTTTTCTTTTTGTTACTTTGCTTCTTGTGTGTGTGTGGTTTATATCTCTCTTGTCTAGTGCCCAAAAAGCACTAGACTTCTCACGTTTGTTCTTAGTCTACAGTTTGTGCTTAGAGGTGGTGATTATCTTCTTCTTGAAACTCAGAGCCGCTTTAACGGACGGTTGCTAGGATGAGTGGTTTCCAACCGGGTATGAGCTACGATTTTCGAGCAAGCATGGGTTTGATCTAAACTCCCCACACATGGAAGCCGATATGAGCTACCCCTCTTCTTCCATGAACCAAAGCTATGACATGATGACTCCTAATCACTATCAAGCTTCTTGGGGTAATCAAGATGGGTATGATCCTCAAGATTATGAAAACGGCTACCAACAAGTGGACGATTATCACTCCTACGATCATGGTGACTATTACTCGAGTTATGATTGTGAGCCCACCATGTTCAATCAAGATTCACCATATGGAAGCCAATACCCCCAAAACCCACCATATTACCCTCCACCCCAACCACAATATGAACCCCATGACCCACAATACTACATACCAATCACCCCAACCTTGCTACCAACAATATGATGCCCCACCCCTTGGGCATCATCAAGATTATCAAGGAGCTTTACAAGACCCCAATGATCACCAATTGCCCGACATGGAGGAGTTTCAATCGCTTCTTCAATTGCAAAAGAGCAACCAAGAAATGGCCACCCAAATTCGAAAACAACAAAATGAATTATGGGTCCAAATGCGAAGGGCAAACAAGGCGAGGAATGCTCAATTAAATGCATTACCGGTTCAAACCGTAATGTCTTTATCCTGAGCATCACATTTAGATGGAGGGTGCCCACTTGAGAAAGAGGAGCAACCTAATTACGAAGCCGCCGATGTAGTTCCCTTTGATAGAGAGATTTGCTTTGAAGAACCTCAATCGTCTACCCAAAAAGAGATGAATGAGGAGATAACCCTTGTTGAAGGCAAAATTGGTGAGAAATTGGAGGAGGATAGTGAGTTGGATGGTTTGGTAGAGTTTGTGAAGTTGTTGGGTGAAATTGATGAGCCCAAGTTGATCATGTGCGATAATGTTGATGAGCATCAAGAGCCCCTTGCTAGTACACCGAGAGATGGTTTGGAAGAGATTGAAACCGCCGATAGAAGTTTCGATTCTCTCCTCCATGATGATGTGGGGCCGAGTGATGAAGATGGGGAACCACAACTTGAGGCAAGTGTGGGGGTGTGCAACGAGGAAGTGAGGCCAAAACCGATTTTTGTGCCTTGTTTCTTGGAGATGAAGCTTCCTTGTGATTGGAGGCAATGCTTAGGGAAGAAGAAGTCGGTTAAGCTCGTAGGATGGAGAGACCCCGGAGACTACTTTGAAGATGATGTCGGGTCTTGGGAATCCTACTTCTTGCCTCCTCCTTGGAGGCCGTGGAGGTTAGCTAGGCTCGAGCGCTTCTTGGGCCTTAATTATGATGTCGGTAGCGCGTTCGACTTTCTCCTCCATGCCCTTGAGGGCTATGGTTGAAGAATGGAGTCCACCATCCTCGGTTTGACGGAGTTGCTAAAGAACCATCATGTTGTATATTCCCCTCCTCTCTTCTTTAGAATTCTTGTGCTTGTATTTGTGATTTTTGTTTCTAGGACTTCTTTGTTTTTGTGGGATTTTTGTAATTGATTTGGTATTTTGATGAGCGATGTGAGGGAGTGAATTTGATGTGTACTTTGAGTTTATTGTGATAGATGAAGTGAAGGTGACTCCTAGAAAGGAGTGGTTGATGTTGGAGTTTTGTTTGCGAGCGAGGAAGTCGGTTTTTGAAGCTTATGATAAGCTTTTGGGCTTGGGGAAGCAAAGAAGACTCATCCCGACCGGGAAGGATGAGGAATCCTGACGGGGAAGGATGAGGAATCCCGACCGGGAAGGAGCCATCCCGATCGGGATGAAGGTGCAAAAATTCGGACTCACTGGAGTGCGTTCCCGACCGGGACGAGAGCTTCTCGATCGGGAAGGGTTTATCAACCCGATCGGGACCATCCATCCCGACCGGGATGGTCCCCTTTCTCCCTTTTGAGCCTTTTCTTAGGCGCTTGACTCCACCCATCCATTATACCCCCTCCCAACCTCCCTACTCCATACACCTCACTTTGCACACCGAAATCCACATCAAATCCCACCCCCTTGCACTATTACTACCTCTACCATGCGGTTCCATCAAGCTTGGAGCGGGATAGCAAAGATGAAGACAAGCTTTGTGCCAATATTGATCTATGAGACGATGGAGCGAGTGAGTTACTAGCCGATTGGTTTTGGTAACTATCCTTACTTTTCCGTCTTTTATTGCTTGTTTTTAAGTTTGGGGGAGCGATATTCTAGTATAGTTAGTTTTATTTTCTTAGTTTTTCGAAAAAATCTTAAAAATCCCTAAAAATTTGAAAAAATTTCACAAAAAAATCAAAAAGATTTTTCTTTTGTGTGTTTTCCTTTTGTGTCATTGTGTCGTATATTTGTTTTGTGTGCATGTTTTGCCTCCCTTTCCCTTATAGGTTGCTTTAATCACCGTTAACTTTGGAAGGCTTTCAAGACTCCCGGTAACATCTTATCCCTTTTTCTTCTTTACCTCTTGCGGAGTTTGGAGGAGTTTGTGGTGTTGTGTGCTCGGGCTGAGCTTTGTAAAGTGTGGTTGATTTGGTGGCTTGTTTGGATGATCAGGGTGGCGTTTGTGTTGTGTATGTGTTCATTTTGTTTTGTTTGTGTTTCGTTGCTTTTACTTCTTTTTCTTTCGTTCTCGTTGAGTCTTTGTTTGTGTGTTGTGTGTCTTGTGCGTAAACCATTTTCGAAAACCCGGTTTAGAGGCTAGTGTGTGAGTGTCTATCTTTCCCCTTCTAGTAGTGTAAATCGAGTCTTGGACTTTAGCCTAGTAGAATGACCCTAAATCAATGATTTCGTTGGTCCTTTACCTTGAGTCCACCTAGCTTACTAGGGATTTACTGCGGGATTTGCATTTTTGACCATTATGACCACCCACGGTGTGAAAAGGCCTTGGTTACCGAGTCTCGTCCCTTAGGTGACCGTGTTTAGGATCGTTTGATTAGTCCAAGTTATCCACTTTTTGTGGGTTTGAAGGGAAGGCGTCGTCCCGACTTACCCATTCACCTACCTTCTACACATATCACACAATAAATTGCAATTTGTTGATTCTCTCTTTCTTAATTGTCGAGAAATGCCAAAAAGCCAAATCTTGCCAAAAAAAAAGGGCAAAGAAAAGAAAAGAAAGAAAAATGAAAGAAAGAAAAGAATGAAGAAAAAGAAAAGGCACAAAAGACAAAAAGAAAATAGAAAAGAAGAAAAAGAAATGGCATGGCAACAAACAAATCAAAATGTCGAAAAGAAAGAAAATGCCAAAAGAAAACCCGTCTCACAAAAAGAAATCCCCACAAAAATAAGCCTTTTTCCGACTTTTGCCATGAAGAGCCTACCAAAGGACCGAGTCCCGAGGAAGGATGATAGCGGCATTAGTCGGTCTTCCTTCATTTTGCATGTTTTCCACCTTTTTACTTGGACTAGTTAGGCGGTCTTGGACACGGGATGACCCTCTTAGCTCACGCTAAAGGGGGCAGGGTCTCACTTACCTACAGTGTCGACTAACACCGTGGTTCTTCACTTTTCCACTCCGCCGATCGTCCCGTAGTACGTTTTTAGAAAGTTAGGAGGACCTAGGTAAGTTACCAACGTTTTTGTTGCTTTATCGTCATACTATTAGGGTTTAGTTCACCTTGGTTTGTATTGCTAGCTTGGGAACGTTGTCACTTACCTCGAGTCCTAAACCGGTGCTTCTTTCACCGCTTTTAGAGGGAAGCGGTATTTCTTTTGTTTTGGGTGCAACCGATTATGTGTTTGTTTGTGTGTTTGTTTGTTTGTGTGTTTTGTGTCCGGTTACATCCACAGTTTTGTCGCAAGACCCAACTTGCCTTGCGGAGTGCACTTGTCCTCTAAGTGCACTCGCGTGAGTTGAAGGGGCGTAGGGTGCGCTAATACCCACTCGGATAGTTTAGTAGTAGTATGTGCTCACTCGAGGGCGAGTAAGGGTTAAGTGTGGGGGAGTTGATAAGTGTCATTTGTAGTGCCTATTTTGTAGTGTTTTGGTCCCGTTTTTCTTGTAGAATCGCTCCTTCAGAGCGGTTTAGGGGCTTCTTATGCTTCCTTTAGTTCGTTTCAGGTTCCCGAGACCGATTTGGAAGAGTTGGAGCGATTCCGACTCTATACATACACATTTTGGAGCCAACGAAGCTAAGGAACGATGATTCGATGCCTTGGAATCGACCCCGAGACCTTGGGACCCAATCCCGAGCCTTCGAGACCCGATCCCGAGTCCCGAGAATCGATGGGAAGCCCATGAGAAGCAAGGAGGGACCAAAAAGTTCATATTGGAGGCCTACAACGCTCATCCCGGACGGGTATGGCCTCATCCCGTCCGGGATGAAGGAGCAAAAAGAGAAGCTGCTGTCTGTGGACCATCCCTATCGGGAAGGTGGCGTCCCGACCGGGACCGACCTCGTCCCGACCGGGACCACCCCGTCTCGGCCGGGACGGGCCACTGCTACCCCGCGCCTTGTTCCTTTCTTCTCCCTTCCATTTGTAACCCTATATATACTCTTCCCTTGTTATGTTAAGCTTATGCACTTCATTAGACATTAAACCCTAGACTACTTTAGGTTAGATTAGATTAGATTAGTGTAGATTAGTCAGTAATTAGTAGTTAATCTTAGTTTAATCTTGTAATATTGGATCTCTTGAAGAATCCATCCAAGATTGACAACCTTGGTGGATGAATTTGGGTTATCTTCTATGCAAGTGTTCTTCTTTTCATCCTTTGTAGTTGGTACAATCTTTCTCATCCTTTTACTCTTAATCTTTGTTTATTTCATTCAAGTTTCCATCTTTGTTATAGTTTGTTCTTATTCTTGTTAGTTTCATAATGTATATATGTTGGATGTTTGTGTTGTTTCCTCTTGTTTATGTTGGTTTCTCCTTTAGATATGTTAGAGTAGTGTTCTTGCTAGGGTTAGTAGGGTGATTAGGGTGTTAATTGGGTGATTAAGGGATTGTTGGAGATGTTGGTGGAAGATTTGGGTTTCCTCTTGTTTGGTGCACATCACATGTTTGATGAATTGCTTGAATGACTAAGTAGTTAAGAATGCTTGTTTTTCTTGCCTTTCTTTTGTGGGTGTTAGTTTTTTGTGGGTTCGGTTCCCTCACTAAGTTGTGAGAGCCCGGTGAGGACGACCCCTAGGTCGGTCTAAGTTGCGAGAGCCCGGATTCGACCTAGGCCTATAGCGCGCTAGAACCCCGTTTGTGTTGTGTATCGCCGAGATGGGTTTTAGGTGGAACCTCTAGGTGAGTCTAAGTTGCAAGAGCCCGGACCAACCTAGATTACCCTACTACCTCCTTCGCTCTAGTTCTCCCTCGACCATTCCGTTACCCCTTTGACCCCGACCTAATCCTAGCCTGTTTTCCTAGTTTGTTCTCCTTAGTCATAGTCTAGCCTTCTCCCTTTCTATCATTCTCTAGCTTAGCTCGTTGACTTAGTCTCGTTTTTAGGCCGACTTAGTCTAGGCTATACATTACCGTCCCCGTGGATTCGACCCGACTTGCCCTATCTACCCTAGTTAGGATTAGCCGGTTGTATTATTGACGGTTGGGACGTGACGAATCCCTACCATCAGGCGTCTGCCCGGTTATTCTGGGATCGGGGGATTTGCCTGACTTCGTAGAATTTTAAGCTTGACAGTTCCTGCTTCACCCTCTCTAGGTATGCAGCCATGACCTGGTCCCTTGCTTCATATTCTCCATTAATTTGGTTGGCAATGAGCTGGGAATCAGTTGCTAACACTACCCGCTCCGCGCCTGCTGCTCTGGCCAGACTAATCCCTGCGAGCACAGCCTCATACTCCGCCTCGTTGTTTGATGCAGGGAAAGTGAACCTGAGTGCATGCTCAAAATTCACTCCTTCGGGGCTGGTCAGTACGACACCTGCCCCCGCAATATTGGCTGTTGAGGACCCATCAGTGTATACCACCCATTCTCCGGCAGGGGGTCATCTTCTTCTGAGTGGGAACATTCAGCCAGAAAATCCGCCAAGGCTTGAGCCTTGGTGGCGGTCCTGGATTGATATGTTATTCCCAAGCCACTCAGATCGATTGCCCATTTTAGCATCCTTCCAGATTTTTCAAATTTTTCTAAGACTTTTTCCAGGGGTTGGTCAGTCAAGACTACGACAGGATGCGCGTCAAAGTACGGCCTAAGTTTTCAGGCGGCGATGACGACTGCATAGGCTGCTTTCTCGACCACCGGGTAATTTCTTTCTGTTGCCCCCAGGGCATGACTCACAAAGTAAATAGGTTGCTGGGAGCTCGCTTCTTCCCTTAATATCACCGCACTTACCGTGGTATTTGTTACAGCGATGTAGAGAAAAAGTTTTTCCCCTGCTACTGGCCTTGCCAGGGTAGGTATCCTCTTCAAATGTTCCTTTAGCTGTTCAAAAGCCTCCTTCTGTTCGTCGTCCCACTTGAACTGTTTGTTACCCTTTAGCACATTAAAGAAGGGGGTTGACTTGTCCGCCGACCTGGCAATGAAACGTGCCAGAGCATCCATTCTGCCTGTCAACCGCTGGATGTCCCTTATGGTTTTAGGCTCAGTGAGATCCAAGATAGCCTGAACCTTCTCAAGGTTGGCGTCTATCCCCCTGGAGCTAACTAGAAAACCTAAGAATTTTCCAGACTGGACTCCGAACGTGCATTTCTTCGGATTGAGCTTCATCTTGTAAGCCCGTAGGGATGAGAAAGTTTCCTGCAAATCCACCAGGTGTTCACTGTCTCCCTTACTTTTCACAATAGCGTCGTCGACATAAGCCTCTAGATTTCTCCCTTTCTGGTCTTCAAAGACTTTGTCGACTAGCCTCTGGTAGGTGGCACCTGTGTTCTTCAGTCCGAATGGCATCATTTTATACATATAAGTGCCGGAGCTAGTAATGAAGGCGCACTTTACCTTGTCGGGTTGCCAAAGATACACCTGATGGTACCCTGAAAAACCATCCAGAAAACTCAGCATAGAGTACCCACTATTGGCGTCTACTAGCTGGTCTATTCTTGGAAGGGGGTAGCACTCCTTTGGGCAGGATTTGTTCAGGTTTGTGAAGTCCACGCACATCCTCCATGCTCCTGACGACTTCTTGACCATTACGACATTCGCCAGCCATTCAGGGTAGTCGCAGATTTCTATGAAATCTGCCTTCAAAAGTTTCTCTATTTCTTCTTTGATAGCCAAGTCCTTTTCTGCAGACATATTTCTCTTCTTCTGCTTTACAGGGCAAGCCTCCGGGCTCACGTTCATCCTGTGAACGATGTGAGCCGGGTCGACTCCCTGCATTTCATCCGCCGAGTATGCAAAAATGTCCCTGTTGTCTCTAAGGACCCTGATGAGTTCTGCGCGGTAGGATTCTTCCAGGTCAGCCCCTACAAGGACCTGCCTGCCAGGCTCTAGATCTACCAGCATGCTTTCCCCCTCAGGTTCGAGGTGGTCAGCTGCCTGCTGGCTGGCTGGGATCTGTCCCTCCCTGCTGGGGGAGCTATCAGCTTTCCTTTTTCCTTTCCTTTCTGTCTCGTGGGTTTGCAAAGCCACCGAGTAACAGTGTCTGGAAGACTCTTAGTCCCCATGGATCTTTCCTTCCAGGCCAAAGTCTGTTACGTAGGCCACTGTTAGGGCTCGGATTGATATTGCGGCTTCGATTTCGTCCAAGGTGGCTCTACCAATCAAGGCGTTGTATGTTGATTTCGCATCTACCATGACGAACGACGCCCTGACATTCCTGGCATAGTTCCCTTCTCCGAATGTCACTGGCAAGTCTATAATTCCCATTGGGAGCACGCCTGCCCCGCTGAATCCATACAGTGATCTAGGGGCAGGTTTCAAGTGTCTTCTTTCCAGTCCCATTTTCTCGAAGGCGTCCCTGTAAAGCAGGTTCGTGTAAGCCCCAATGTCCACCATACATCTTCTCACGATGTGGTTGCTGATTTCCAGGGACAGGACCAAAGGGTCACTATGCGGGTACACTACTCGTCCTGCATCCTCAGGGGTGATGCTTAGTGTCATACCTTTTGGACTCCCTGCCCTTTCAGCATAACAGATCTGATTTCGTAGCTCACGAATCTGCTTCTTTTGGCCTCTCCTGCTTGTTTGGCCCTCTGCATCCCCTTATATCACATGGATTATCAGGCGGTTCTGCACCGAGCCTTCAGGCTTTTCCACTGTTTCTTTCTGGGTTTTTTTCCTTGCTGCGTAGTTGCTCAGCCAGCCATTCCTGATGAGCTTCTCGATTTCGTCCTTCAGGTGGCGGCACTCTTCGGTGGTATGGCCTACGCAGTCATGGAATGTACAGAATTTTTTGGGGTCCCCTTTCGGGCTGCGTGGTTTGCTTGGACGGTTCCACTTAGCAGTTTCCTTCTCTAGTTCCAAAATCTCTGCCCTGGATTTGTTGAGGGCTGTGTAGCTGTCGAATCTAGGCTGGTAAACTGTGCGTTCCTTCTTGAGGGTATTCCCTTCCTCGACTCTCTGTTTCCCTGCTTCATTCCTGCCGCGTCCACCCTGCGGTCCCCCCTGCTGCCTGGTAGGGCCTGTGGGGTTATCCGGCAGGCTGTGGAACTCTTCCTGCAGCATAAACCCTTCTGCGATCTTTCTAGCTTTGGCCAGAGTTTCTGGCTTGGCCCTGATCATCTGGTTTTTCATCTCACCAGGGAGCAGGGAGTTAGTTAGCGCGTACGTTCCTGTTGCATCATCTATTTCTTTCACTTGCTGGAAGGACAGGTTAAACCTCTTCAGGTACTCCCTGACAGTCTCACCCTATCTCTGCCTAAGGGTCAATAGGTCAAACTGAGTAAGACAACGCCTCTTGTTTCCAGCATACTGATCTAGGAAGGCCTCTGCCAATTCGATGAAAAAACTGATAGATCCCTGCGGCAAGTCCGTAAACCAACCCTGGGCCAGACCCACCAGGGTGGTTTGAAAGATCTTGCACCAGACTGCGTCGTCGGCATCGTACATGCCCATATGACTCTCGTACGCAGCTAAGTGGTCTTCCGGGTCAGTCGTGCCGTCGAATTTAACAGAGGGCATCTTAATTTTTGGGATGGGGTACCCCTGCACCTCCGGATGAAGAGGGGTTTTTGTAGGCCTTCCCACCACTTTCGACCTGCTCCCCGTGGAGTGGTAACCGTGATCCCCTCATCTGTCGGGGGTCAGTTTCCGACTACCAGGGGAATGGTGTCGGGGCGGCTGCCGGCTAATTGCCTCGTCGTCCCATCTATCAGGGGAGTGGTGTCGTGGGCGCTTCTTCTGAGCTGTCTCAAGATTGTCCCCCTGACGATGTTTTGACCCAACGGGCTGCCCCTGATTAAGTGTCGACTGGAGGCTTCTAGACAGGCCCGGTGCTGGCTGCGAGTCTGCCACCAGCGTCAGCCTGGAGAAGACGTCGCCCTGTCTCTCTCCTAGGCGCTTGGACGCAGGCTCTCTGTGCCTCATCCGGTTCTGGAGGTCTTGGGATAAACCCCTTCTTTCACGGGCAGCGGTGGACTCTGTTGTGTGTATGGAGAACGCCTGCTGAGCAGGCGGATCCTGGTTGCCGGCCGTAATGCGCCTCTGCACCTGAGCATACACTTTTGCTGTTTTCTTCGCCTTCCGTTGGATTTTTCTGGCGGCGGTTCGCTTTGAGCCACCAGCTCCCTCTCCACTTTCGAAGTGAATCTGCCTGGGGGTCGTGGGGACTCTGCCTACCAGATCCTCCGAAATAAATTCCTGGTTAAGCATTGCCGAGAAGAAGGCTGCCGTCTGCGTCATCTGAGCGGGGTGAGGTTTAGGGGCAGCCTCGAATGTGCCCCCTGCCCAGCTGTAACAACGACGTCCTTACCGGGCGCTTCGTGGAAGCTTGCCCGCCCTACTCCTGGGATTGTAGCAGCGGGCGTCTTTTCTGGGAACGACATGCCGTACAGGGGGGCCGCTGGTGGCACTGTTGGGCCTGCCCCTGAACTGGCATCAATGATTTCAGCCATGATTTGTTATAACTGGCTAATTTTTGTATTTGAGAATGGTTGATTTTGTGGGTAATTTCGTAGGTACAACCGTATTCTTCCCCACAGACGGCGCCAAATTGTACCGGTATCGGAATAATTTAACCCGACTTCGAATCCGGGTCTTTGATGTTTGTATGTTGCTCGATTGATCTTACAATCCTCTCCTTCTTCTTACTCCATGGGTCGGACCTTCCCGGCGGATCGAGCCTGCTCCCTGCACACAAAGCGCACAGGGCCTCGGAGGTTGTCCGAGGAAACCCTCTCCTATGCCTAAGTCAGTCCGTGAATGCCTTAACGTACCTAGTTCGTGAGGAGCTAGGTGGCGTTTTTTAGAGTAAGAGTCTACAGAGAGAAAATTCAACCACTGGAAAATGGGAAGAAAGGAAGTATTTATACCTTCCCCCAAGAGAGAGAGAGAGAAGAGAGAGGAAAGAGCGGGAGAATGGGTGGATGGCAAAGCGACACGTGGGTCTATTTCGTCCACTCATTCTCCCTTACCTTAGGCAAAATGACAGAGAGGCCCCGGGTAACCCCTGGCCCTGCCTGGGGGAGAAGTCCCCTGGAGACAGGCGGGCAGGGGGTTTTGAAGGCCCTGCTCGACGGGCCGCATCGCCCTGCTGGGTAGGCGATTACCTGAAGTTACCCCCTTGGGGGGTTCTTGGTGATTTACCCTGACAGCCTGCTGGGCAGGCTCCCTGATCTTTCGGGACGGGTCGCCTAAGGGCCTGCTTGGCAGGCGGCCCGGCGCAGGCTACCGACCCCCATCAATATCGATTAACAAATTATGATCCATATTTAATTGATGAAATCAGTTTTAGAATTGAAGAGAATTAATTTTTATGAAAACAATTTAGGGTTTAGTTTAGGAGAAAAAAAAAAGAAAAAGAGAAAAAGGATAATATTGGAAAATTTATGAAATTTTAGGATGATTAAGTAATACACAATTATGAAAAAATAATTCCGTAACTTAATTAACACCCTAAAAGCATTAAAAATCAAATCAAACTCAATAATTACAAAATTCAAACTAAATGATTTAACCTAATCAAAATTAATAATAACAAAACATAAAATAAATCAAACTTAAGTAAAAAAGAGAAACAAACCTTAATAATTGAGAAAATGGAGGAAATTGGTAGGAATTTTGTAAAAAATTGGGGGAGGGAGTTGCGTCGGGTATGTAGGGAGAAGGTAGAGAGTAATTTTTTTTGTGTTATGAATGACGAGAAGGGGGTGGGGGGAGTGTTATAGGTGAAATCTCTATCGAACAAAAGGCGATCGTCTTGCCCTATTTCTTTAGTTGGCGACCGATAGTGGTCGCCCGAAATTCCATTTGGCAACCGTCATCGGTCGCCCGTTTTCTCCATTTGGCGACCGACTGTGGTCGCCCAAGCCCTTATTTTGCGACCAACAGTGGTCGATCGCGTGTGTACAGTGTTTTTCAAATACCATTTCCAAATACGCGTCGGTCGCCAAATTTTGGCGACCGACAATGGTCGCCCGAGTTTTTTAGCGGACACCAATTTGGCGTTTACTGATTTAGACGTAAGCTAGTCAGTCCCCCGAGAAGTATTTTCTTGTAGTGTCTTTAATGACAAGGGTCGGGTAATTAAGGTAGAGTTCGAATCATTTAATAGTTCTGCTAGTGGACCATACTTGTGGGTTGCAACACGTGCCGATGTACAATACTTGGTGAAGCTAACTGATTTCATCATGGTACCCTCCAGTTTGAAGGAGGTTGGGAAGCTAGCTGAGAGGATGAAGTCTAATCATTACGATAGTGTACGTAATGGCGGTTGTAAGGGTGTTGTACCTCGAATTCTAAATGTGTTATATTTATCGTTATTAGTAAGGGATTATTGCAGTGTTTTGTATTTGTACTTTTATTAATTAAGCTTATTGTTAATGTATTTCAGTGTTTCGTTAATGAATTTTTAACAACGGATTTCAATGTGTTATTAGTACCGTTATTTTAATGTTTATTGTTGTTATTAAGGAACTTTTTTTCTACTGCGTGACAGCACTTACACAAGTTTTGTTCATTCGGCAATATTGTATTTAGGTTGCTATGAGTAATATGGGGTGATCATCAATTTCTCGTTACCAAGCTGCAGTGCGTACGGAATCTCCAAAGGTCGAAATCATAGATGGGTCATCCAAACATGTCCGATCCCTAGAAAGGATTATAAAGATGAAGACATGTTTATTAGGTATGTCTAGCCACAACTCTTTTGTTTATAAGATAGTAATACCTGAATGGATGAATTCCTTACATCTTTTTTGTTTCTAAGATACACGCCATCTATGGGTTTGAAAATTTACTCTCAACATCAATTAAACTTCAATTAAAGGAAGATAAGGTAATGAAGTCAGTGAAGAAAGAATTGTCCTCACATCATCCCAAGCTACTCCTATTCCTCCACAAGTTGAAAAGTTTCATGTATACGCTGACAGTGCAACGTCAAAGAATCCTGGTAGTTTGACTGCTATATATTAGTCAATGAAACCTTAATTAGGTTGTTTAGTAAATAAGCTTAACAAGGATGTTTAGATTGTACACTAAGCTAGATAGTATGTTCACATTAGTTAGTTTATTATGTTTATCTAGGTTAATTATGATAGATTATGAAGCCTTAATTAGGTTGTTTAGTAAGGTAATTAGTCACTTTGATTTGGTATTGATGGGGTCGTTAATCCAACAGGGTTGTTCACCGACCCTTGACCCAAATCAACTCAGAAGGTAGGGAAGATTCCGGAGTCGTCGGACCAAAGGCTAGGTTCTATTGTGGGTTCTATTGTTGAGTGAATTTGACTTAGAGGTCAAAGATAAGAAAGGCGCCTAAAATGTGGTCGTCGACCACTTAAGTCCATTGGTGCATCAAGAGAGGCTAGTGTAGCCAATTCAGGGTTCATTTCCCGATGAAACACTCTTTTCTCATACTTTCGTTCTTCCTTGGTATGCAAACATTGTTAACTTTCTTGTTTACAATGAATTTCCTATAGGTTTTTCGAAACCCTAAAAGGAGAAGATTCGTAATGATGCTAAATACTATGTTTGGGATGATCCTTCCCTATGGAAACATTGTGCGGATCAAATAGTACGGAGGTGTGTTCCGGAGAGTGAGGTGAGCTCTATCCTCACTTTTTGCCATTCATATGCTTGTGGAGGCCATTTTGGAGATAGACGTACCGCGTGAAAGTTACTCGATTGTGGTTTTTATTGGCCTAGCATGTTTCGTGATGCTCATGGCTTTGTTAAGACTTGTGACAATTGCCAAAACTGCGGTAACATTTCGCGTCGAAATGAAATGCCTCAAACCCCTATGATTTATTGTGAATTTTTTTATGCATGGGGTATTGATTTTATGGGTCCATTTCCCGTGTCTCATGGGTATTTGTATATTCTCCTTGCGGTTGTCTATGTCTCGAAGTGGGTGGCAGCTAAACCTACAAGGACTAACGATTCTAAAGTTGTTGCGGATTTCGTTAAATCTAACATCTTTTCTAGGTTCGGAATTCCCTAGGCTTTTATAAGTGATAGAGACACTCATTTCAGCAATATGATGGTTGGAGCGTTGCTGAAGAAATGCTCTGTTACTCACAAGGTGTCTTCCGCTTATCATCCTCAAACCATTGGGCAAGACAAGGTGTGTAATCGAGAGGTGAAATCTATTCTAGAGAAGACGGTGAACCCAAGCCGGAAAGATTGGAGCGTATGGCTCCATGATGCTTTATGAGCCTATAGAACGGCTTATAAGACTCCGATTGGGATGTCACTGTAGCGACTAATCTTTGGTAAGTCTTGTCATCTCCCGGTTGAACTTAACACAAGGTTTATTGGGCAGTGAAGCACTTGAATATGAGGATGGATGATTCGGGTGAGTATCGGAAACTGCAACTACAAGAGCTAGAGGAGATTAGGAATGACTCCTATAAGAATGCCACAATATTTAAATATTGAACCAAAGCATGGCACGATCAAATGTTGGCTCGTAAGTCCGTTATCGTCGGACAAAAAGTATTGCTTTATATGTCCCGTCTTCGGTTATTCCCGGGAAAATTGCGATCACGGTGGGTTGATCCATTTGAAGTCACTCAAGTATATCCACATGGAGCTGTCGAGATTCGTAGTTATTCTACAAATAAGGTTTTTAAAGTAAACGGAATGAAGAAACGAGTTGCGAGCCGTCGTTTTAAAAAAATATGAAAATGACGAGCCGAGGACGGGGTGAAAACCCAAAAGGGCGCCCCGGGCAAAATGAAGAAACGAGTTGCGAGCCGTAAAAAAAAGAGAGCAAAAAAAGAACAAAAACGAAACAAAAAGGTGAGCCGAGGACGGAGTGAAAACCAGAAAGGGCGCTACGGGTAAAATGAAGAATCGAGTTGCGAGCCACCGCAAAAAACGAAAAAAAAAAAGAAAAAAAAAATGTTCTTCTCATTAAAACAATAATAATAACAAAACTGGTTAAATCGAGCCTTTGTCGACGCATCTACATCAAGCATCCAAAATCTGGACATCCTCTTAAGCCATATTGTGACGGGTTTCAAAAGGAATGGGTCGAGGAAATCAATATTTCCGACCCAATTTATGAAGATTGAATCCGTTCTCCTTACGATGAGTCACGGCGTTAGCTAAGGCACTTATCGGGAGGCAACCCGTCCTTTTTTTTTTTTTTAATCTTTTTAGTTAGTATCTTTCTGACATTTTATTTTTTACCTTTGCTTTTATTTATTTTATTTTATTTTATTTGCTTTCCTTTTAATTTCTTCTATTATCTTATTATTCTGCAAAGTAGTAGTATCCCAGGCGCTAGTAGTGGAAGATTTTGCCGCAGGTGGCAGACCACGATCAGACTTCATATTGTTGCGTGAACCTAGCCGCAGGTGGTGGCACAGAAAACCGCGTGGTGGGGTGCGAACAGGAGGCCAGACTTTGGAGCGTTCAAGCCGTTAGTCCTCGCAGTTGATCTGCCGCTGGTCGCAGACTTTCCGGCCACCTGTCTCGGTTTTTTGCCTCGGATTGCGGGTCTGTCTAGGATCAGGTACGTACCTTTGTAGACACCCGCATTTTGACTGCCAGGTGTCTATGGTAGTTTCCAAAAAAACACCCGATGATGATCGGACGCTAACATATTCTAACGCGCTCGGATACGGGCTAGAAATCAATAATGTCCGCCATGGGCTTTTAACGGGATACAAATCTTACAAAACCAACCTCAAATTCAGGCCCAGTGGGTCGTTCCGAGCAAAATAAGACTAATTTGGGTCAAAACCGACACCAAAAATAATTCCCGTCTTTTAGCGACCGGGTCAAAACCCGGTCAAGACAAACCCGACACAAAAAACGACCTGATACATTCAAAATCAGCAAAATCAGCCAAATCAATCCAAAATCAATCAAAATCAATTAAAATCAAATCAATGCCAATCACTCCTAAAATGTTGCGGCCTGATTGATCCACTCGGTCGAGTGGATTGACCACTCGATCGAGTGGAGCCTCTTAAAATCGGTCCAGGTTCATTCACGAGGGCACTCGACCGAGTGCACTAGGGCCACTCGGTCGAGTGACCCTATGTCACGGGTTCCCTATAAATACCCGTCAATCCTAAGCATTCAAGAGACCTTGGGATGAATTTTCAACCCTCATTTTTCAGCCAACTTTGCACTCAATTTACATACATATTTCAGCCCTAGTTCAACCCTTAGGCATCATCACACATACACCAATTTTCCGAGAGCATAAACTCGTAAAAATCCCACACAAACCGAGCCATACATACACACCATCAACTCCTCCTACGTATCTCGACGTTCCCGTGCCATTGCCGCCGTTTGACGAACCGTATCCCGAGAAGCAAGAACATGTAGGTTGAGGGTGTGACAATTCAACACCGACTTTTCCTTCTTCATCCTTTTTCTCGATTTTTTATGTATATTTATATTCATGTTTATAGTATTATATTTAGTCGATAGTAACGACACTACTAACATCTAACATTTATTTCTTGCATCTAACATCTAACACTAACATTTTACTTCTCACATTTTAATTATCGTTATGTACATTTTATCATAATATTATGTACCGTGTATGTATGTGTGTGTATATATATATATATATATATATATATATATATATATATATATATATATATATATATATATATATATATATGCAATAATTTCAAAACTCGGATCCAAACACGTTTAATTACGATGGTCATTTTTATGGTTCGTTTATTAACACGATCACGATCATTCGTAGTTGAACGCGTATACATCCATTTCTAAGATTAGTACGGAACCCGTTGACACGAAAATTGACATCTCATAATCCGTAAGGATTAATTTCGACGTCGTGACGTAGAGGGACATAATTTCGTCACTAATTAATTTTTTTCAAACTAACAATGTTTTTTTTAAAAAATTCCGATAACGGTATTATAATCGTATGCATACACGATTATAGTACCGGAAACCAAGTTAAATACAAATCATGCGATATTTGTATTTGATTTGGCAAATCATCGATTTTAAACAAAAAAAATAAACGAGTCACAACTCGTACAGGGGCTACTCGACCGAGTACATAGGCTACTCGATCGAGTAGCACCCAAAAAAATGGGCAGTAACCACGTTTAAAGACGCACTCGACCGAGTCAGCCCACGACTCGGTCGAGTGGGTCCTGTAACCCAGAAAACCGAGAGCCTCGACACACATTTCGAGCCTCATCTTTTTACGACTCTAGTCATCACGTGTAAATGCAATCACGTGACCCTCCTTTCTTCAAAACTCACACATATCACAACACATAAACAATTTTGATCGACGGTCTCACACTATTAATTTTATGTCGACGACTCTTTAGTCGTATCCGACGTATAATTAATTTAGACTCTATTTCTCGAGGTGATAAGTCGGGACAAGGCATCGAGGTTCGAGATCGGGTTAGCACCACGCCTAGGTCTCGAACCTCTGTCCTTTGATTAATATGTAATATAATGCGTACTTAATTAAGGTTCGTCCATCTACACAAACTCACGGTCTAATTTATATACAGGTCCGTTTAAAATTATTGCTCGTCATTTCGATTATATATATTTTTTGGTTATTCTATATTATTGTTCATCGTATTGTGAATTCCGGGTTGTATTCCGCCCGTGTAACTTGTAATCGATTTATTATTTCTTTTGCTTTATTTATTTACGTTTTACCGTTTATAAATGAACCCTCGCATGCTAAATCACTTCGACAATAAATTAGGTGCATTAAATTGACGTAGCTCACATTTAATTCGCATGCTTAGCTAAAACGCTGTTTGCATATCATTTCACCGAATCACTAACGCGCATATTAGAAAGTCAAACGATGTCTTAGTAGAGGCCGCTAAGTGCGGGCGGGGTTGGGTGTCCTTAGTGGGCTTCCCAACACGTACCCTCACCCCTTACTCAGAACCTCGGTTTCCGGATGCCCGAAACCGTTGGCGCACGAGAGTCATTCAATACACGATAACCGGTAGTGACGGTATCGGTATCGCAATGCAAAGGGACGAGCCCAATAAACTCTAAAACCGGAATGGGCCATACTTTGTGTATGGTCCATAGCGATATAGAGTGGGCTCGAACGGTTCCGAATAACCATAAAATTCAGTGGCGACTCCATTTCGACTTAAATTTCAATTCGATCCATTCTCATATGGAGGTGCATTCGCCTACCCAAACCCGCGCGTGGCCGCGTTGGGGTGGACCTACGTCATGTCCACAATTTGGCGACTCCACTGGGGATTAACCGATGAGTGCCTAACCATCGGCATCCTCAGGGTGAGACTCGAATAGAAATCGTTTGACAAATACAATATGCGTTTTAGTTTTACGGTTCATGCATAACCCCTATTTTCCCGGGCCGGTACTGGTGACCGACGTCCCACTATACCACGATGTATTCCGCCTTGGATACGTTAAAGGTGTTCATAGTCGATTTGTATGGACTTTGCGGCATGTTCTAAGCTCAACTCGACTTAGGAAGTCCGTCCCGTTTCTCGTCTAGACTATGAGCACTGGTATAGACCCTCTATAGACCGACCGAGACTTAGTGTAAAGCATACATGGCGTCGTTATAATGCTTGCGTGACTATGTGCTGCTTGGTTTCCGTGTCATTTTCAAAAAACCGTCATTTTCAAAAATGCATCTTTTCAAAAATATTCAAATTTCAAAACCCGGGAAGCTACCGAACTTAGGATTTATGATTTTACTCAAAATAGCCCACTTTCTAGCCGGTATGCTGCCCAATTCAAAACTCGAAAATATTTTCGAACTTTCAAAACCGAGGCCCGATGCACTTTCCGATTTTCTTGAAAAAAATCGGGCCTTTCCCCGAGTTTTCTCGGACTTTCCAAAAATAATCCTTTTCAAAACTTCCCCCCCCCCCTTAGGACCTTCCTGTATTTAGCAGTGTCGGGTCATGTCGTAAGTAGTCAAGGTCTTTAGAGTCGAAACTCTGTCGATCTTACATCACGAGTTTCCTCCCTACCCCAGTCCGCCTTATTAGACTAAGGCAAGGCCCACCTACGTAGGACATACTCCTACAAAGGAAGGCCCGTCTACACATTTGAGTCGAAAGTCTGGGGACGTCTCACATTGACCTTCCTTCAAAACAGGATTCGGCCCACCCGTCGAATCCTAAAGAAAGCCCGTCATCCACGAGTCACCCGTCTTAGAGTCTCTTTCAAGTCGTTTTAGTCTTTTCCCTGCTCGGGATGTACTATTCTGGTTCCAGGGTCTGGGTTCAGTTTCTGATTACGCGGTGTTCTTACAGACAGGCCACCGGCAACCAGACACACCCGCAGAATGGAAGCTACTTTGAACAGTCTGAAAACCTCCGTGGACACCATGGTCGACAAACAGGCCGACATTGAGGCCCAATTGACAGAAATGAGGGCCGGTCAAGTGGCTATCGTTGCTCGCTTAGCTGCAGTGGAGCACAGGACTCCAAATACCGGGGTCACGGAACCCCTAGCTGAACTAGTTAGCTCGGTTCACCGATTGGAAGTAACAATATTCACCGGGAAAACAGTCGGGAGTACTCTCCGGTAAGTGACAAGCTGCCCGCAAACCTGAATCTCACGGGCTTACCCATGTTCGAAGGGACTGAAGACCCGTTACTACATGTACGGGCCTTCAAGGAGTTCATGGCTATTAAGGGAGTGGACTCTTCTATGTTCAAAAACCTCTTTGCTGCATCTTTGGTGAAACACCCAAAGGCCTGGTACTACAGGCTAGACCCGAAGAAGTTCTCGACATGGGATGATGTGGCTACGGAATTTGCTCGGAACTATGCTGACAACACCGAGATCCAGACCACAATGCGGTCTCTATAGGTTATGGCCCAATAGCCTAAGGAGGGCTTTACCAAATACCTCCAACGTTGGAGGGCCGAAAGTGTGAAACTGGTCGATAAGCCCAGTGAAAAGACTTTAATGGAGGCCTTTGTCAAGAACCTCCTCCCTTCCTACCGGGTCCACCTCCGGTATGCTGTCATCCCCAATTTCACTACCCTTACTGAAATGGGCATGAGAATTGAAGACGATCTAAGACTAGAGAGCCTGACTAAGGCCCCTAGCAAGGGATATCAAGGGGCCTCCTCATCCACTACCAAGCCTCCGGCCGCAACCCGAAGAATCTTTGACACGGTCAATCTCTTGGATGCCTCATCCAAAAGAACTACTCCTCCTAGGGTATTCACTGATATAGGGACTACCTATACATATGCCTTACAAAGGCTATCTTCCAAGGGCCTGGTCCAACCGATAGGCCCAACTCCTGAAGTCCCAGTTGAAAAACGCTCCAAAGGCTACAATGCCCAAGCCTATTGCCAATATCATCGGGGCAATGGGCACGATACCGAGAAATGTTGGAAGTTGAAGCATCTGATTCAGGATTTAATTGAGAACGGGAAAATACCGTTACCCGGGGACAAACCAAGCAACAAGGACAACCCCTTTAGCTCTCATGCTATCTTCACCGGTGAAGTGATCGACTGTTCTCACCTTATCTCTCCTTTCATCCCACAAATCAATGGAATCTGGTTCGATGATGAGGAAGATATGTACCTCACCAAAGGGGAAACTGTCCCTATCACTCCCGAAGAAATCCGGAAGGCTAAGTCCAAGGCCTTAGCCAGTAACCACCTCACCACCGCCGGTCGTCCTTATTCAGCCACTAGTTCTAAGGACATCTCAGTCCCGGCAACCGTCACTGAACTTGCCAGGACGGAAGAAGCCATTGAAGAGCCAAATACCGATACGGCTCTTGTCAAACAATTGAAGAGAACCCGAGTTGACCTCACTATATGGCAACTCTTGGTTAGCTCACAAGAACACCGAGAGGCACTTACTAAGGCTCTCGATCAGATCAAGGTCGACTCCCAGGTTACCCCTACTGAAATGGTAGCCACTATCCTGCCCTACCTCAAGGGCAAGTCCAAAGAAGAAGGCCCAGTAGTCACCTTCTCGGATGCTGACCTACCACCGTTCGGGGCCTCTCACAATCTGGCTCTGTATATCATGGTGATTTGTCGGGGTAAGTACCTACCAATGACCCTAGTCGACGACGGGTCTGCTGTGAACGTCCTCCCTCTAAGGACTGCCAAAGCCCTCGGTATCACCGCGGCCGACTACATACCAACCGCCCACACTATCCAAGCTTTCGATGGAAGCCCAAAGGCGGTTTCTGGGGCCGTTAAATTAGCAATTACAACGGGTCCAACTGAAAAAGAGCTAGAATTCCAGGTGATCGATGTCACCTCCTCTTTCAATCTACTCCTAGGAAGGCCTTGGATTCATGCTGTAAAGGCGGTGTCTTCTACTCTTCACCGAAAGATCAAAATGCCCTTGCAAGACGGCATTATCACCCTAGAAGCAACCCCTATGACTGTGGCTAGCTGTAACGCCACGGACCGCACCGACCTATGGGGATTCGATTTTGTGAGGATGATTGAAGAAGAGTACCTTTTCAGGCCCTATTTCACTACAAGCATCGACGCAATGCTGCAAAATTTGGGGTATTTACCGGGGGATACCTCGAGGCCATATCTTCCAGCTGGGAAGATTATTGAAGTCCTAAATGACGGGGAATCTCACTTCGGTTTAGGGTATGCTATAACCCCGGGAAATGTGGTCCGAGCAGGCATTGAGAAAGCTTGCAACATCATCAAGGGTACCTACTTGGGCCCTTATAGCCCAAGGTTGGCTGACTATTTCGTCACACCGGTATTCGGGGCTACTTAAGTTGGCCTATATCAACCAACCATCACATATCCCGAGACTAAGCTAGCTCGGGAATGCAACTATATTCCAGATGACATATTTCCCCTCATCCAATCTGAATCCAAGGAGGGTGCTGACAATGCCGAGCCCGTGCTGGGGCTCTTATTTGGGGAAGACAAAGCTATTCCGAACCCCAAGGAAGATCTGGTGAACCTGATCCTTCGAAGCAACAAGTTCGATCCTTCAAAGCTGATCTCGGAGGTCAGTGATGATACTGGGAAAAGAGCCTGGAGGAAGACCATCAAGTGGACCGACAGCCAGGGTCGAGTCTAAAAGCTGACCACCGGGGAAGGAAACATGCCGGACACTGATTCCGAGTCTGAGTCTGAGTCTGAGTCTGAGTCTGTATTCGAGTCTAAGGGGTCTGGTGCTAGAGTCCAAACTGTAACCCCCCTCCCTATAATCACTACCACTGGAGCCTCGGGGCCTGTCCCGAAAGCGCTTCCAATCCCGCCTCTGACCAATGATTAGATGGCCGCTCTCTTTGAGCTATTTTCCAAATTTACCATCAATAATAACGAAAACCGTTCCGCTTATGACTTGTCTTATTTTCAAAATACTTTCAATTTCAAAAATATTTTCTGCAATGACATTGAGAAACCCGATGAACAGGTAGCCTTACCTCCGCATCTGATCGAGCAACTAGAACAGAGGGAATCCCGAGACCCGGTAATCGAAGAAACCGAGTCTATCAATGTGGGAACAACCTTAGAGCCCCTGATGCTTAAGATAGGGTTATCTTTAGGTCCCGAGGAGAGACAACAACTCACAAACCTCCTCCAAGAGTTCAAAGATGTCTTCGCATGGTCCTACAAGGACATGCCAGGGATAGATCGGGAAATATCTGAACACCGCATACCCATCAAAGATGGGTGCAAACCGGTAAAATAGAAGCTTCGAAGGATGAAGCCCGAATGGTCCCTCAAAGTCAAAGAAGAAGTAGACAAACAATTCAAAGCAGGCTTTATACAGGTGTCTGAATATCCAGACTGGGTTGCGAACATCGTGCCGGTACCCAAGAAGGACGGCAAGGTGCGGGTATGTGTATATTTCCGGGACCTTAACAAGGCCAGACCAAAAGACGATTTTCCGTTGCCACACATCGACATACTGGTGGACAACACGGCTGATCATGCCCTTCTATCATTTATGGACGGGTATGCCGGGTACAACCAAATCAAGATGGCGGAAGAAGATATGGGTAAAACCACCTTCACCACGCCGTGGGGGACTTATTGTTATACCGTTATGCCGTTTGGGCTCATTAATGCCGGGGCCACTTATCAACGAACAGCCACGACCTTGTTACATGACATGATGCATAAGGAAGTGGAGGTCCATGTCGATGACATGATTGTTAAGTCTAAAAACCGAGATGGGCATGTTGCTGCCCTGAGAAAATTTTTCACCCGATTACGTAAGTACAACATGAGGTTGAACCCTCAAAAGTGCAGTTTCGGGGTAACATCAGGCAAATTACTGGGCCATATCATTAGCCAACGCGGCATCGAGGTCGACCCAGCTAAAATCAAAGCCATCACCGAGATGCAACCACCCAAGACCGAAAAAGAAATAAGGGGGTTTCTCGGGAAAGTTCAATACATCAGCCGGTTTATCTCAAAGCTAACCATGGTGTGTGAACCCATTTTCAAGAAACTGAAGATAGGTGAACGGGTACTATGGGACGATAAGTGTCAAACAACTTTTGACAGAATCAAGGAGATCCTGTCTGCTCCGCCGGTATTAATGCCACCTAAACCCGGTTTGCCTCTGTCGTTATACCTAACAACGACTGAGACAGCCATGGGGGCTATGCTGGCCCAGACAGTCGATTCAGAAGAACGGGCTATTTACTACATCAGTAAAAAGTTCCTGGAATACGAATGCAAATATACAATGCTCGAGAAAACGTGCCTAGCTCTGGTTTGGGCCACTAACAAGCTCAGACACTACATGCTCAGTCACGAGGTAAATGTTCTGTCCAAAATGGATCCAATCAAATACTTGTTCGAAAAGCCCATTCTTAATGGAAGAATGTCCAGATGGACTTTAATGCTAGCTGAGTTTGACCTCAAGTTTGTACCGTTAAAAGCCATCAAAGGCCGGGTGGTAGCCGAGTTCCTCACCGACAGCCCGATATCTGAAGAAGACCATACCGATACTTGGGCCTTTCCTGACGAAGACATATTCCATACTGACACCGAAACTTGGGATCTGTATTTCGATGGAGCATCCAACTTTCGAGGGTTCGGAGTCGGTATTCTCCTTATATCACCACAAGGGGAGCACACACCGTTATCCATCAAATTAGACTTTGATGTGACAAACAATGCGGCCGAGTATGAAGCATGCATCCACGGGTTGCAAGCATCTGCTGATTTGGGAATTACTAATCTCCGGGTTCACGGGGACTCGTCCCTATTCATCAATCAGGCCCTTCAAAAATGGAAAACTTGAAATGCCAATCTCGTGGCTTACCTAGCGCGAGTAAGGGTTCTAGAGAAGCAATTCCAAAAGGTAGAATATATCTATCTACCGCGTGAAGAAAATCAGTTCGCGGACGCACTTTCCAAATTAGCATCCTTACTAAATATCCCGGAACATATGTCAAGTATGCCGATTTGCGTCGAAAAACGGTCCGAGCCGGCATATGTCAACGCCATTCAAGATATTGAGATCACCGATCCAGAACCTTGGTATCAGGCTATCCTAACCTATTTGACTACGGGAGAATATCCACCAGGAGCTGAAAATCGGGCCAAGAAAGCCCTGCGAAGACTGGCCACCCAATTCATTCGTACGGATGACGGTCAGTTATAAAAAAAGACGGCACAGGGGGCTTTACTCCTGTGTGTCGACAAGACACAAGCTGAAAAAGTGATGGCCGAAGTACACGACGGTGAAAATGGTCCGCATATGAACGCCCATATGTTAGCCCGAAAAATCATGAGGCTCGGATACTACTGGAACAGTATGGAGGCCGACTGTCAATCATATGTCAAACACTGCCATAATTGTCAAATTTTTGGTAATGTTCAACACATGCCATCGTCCCTACTGTACACCATGACCTCGCCATGGCCATTTTCGACATGGGGGATTGACATAATTGGGAAAGTAAACCCTTCCGGGACGGAAGGTCACTGTTTTATTTTGGTAGCTATTGACTATTTCACCAAATGGGTCGAAGCTGAATCATACCGTGTCTTGAACGCCAAACACGTAGCCAAGTTTATCCAGAATAAAATCATATGCCGATATGGGATCCCACATGAGTTTATCAGTGATCACGGGACCCACTTCCAAGCCGAAACCGCTACTTTGCTAGCGAAATACAAAATCCAGAGGCATACATCTTCACCATACCGTCCCCAAACAAATGGAGCAGTGGAAGCTGCTAATTAGACAATTGTCGCCATACTTAAAAAGATGGCTGATAATTATCGGGACTGGCCCGACAAAATACCCTTTGCCCTGTGGGGGTACCGGACGTCGATCCGAACTGCAACCGGGGCAACTCCATATTATTTAACGTATGGCATGGAGGCAGTCCAGCCGGTCAAATTGGAAATACCGTCTCTCAGAATTCTACTAGAAAGCCAAGTGCCCGAAGCGGATTGGGTTCAAGCTCGATATGACTCGTTAATTCTCTTAGACGAACGACGGTCGCGGGTTCTCAATAACATCCAAATATATCAAAAAAGAATCAAGCGGGCCTTTAACAAGAGAGTCAGGCCCAGGAACATCAAGGAAGGGGATTTGGTCCTAAAATCGGTTCGTGCCTTACTACCGGTTGACCAAAGAGGAAAATTCAAACCCAATTGGGCTGGGCCATACCTAATCAAGAAAGTTCTATCAGGAGGAGCCGCAATGCTGACGGACCTGGACGGGAACGAATTTGTCAACCCAACCAACCTAGACCAGCTGAAGCGCTACTACCCCTAAACCTTATCTCAAATGTCATTTGCAAAAATTATTTAAAAAAACATCTTTTTCAAAATTTATAAGCAAGTCAATAAGTTAGGATTATTTATCCTACTGTCGCACATCTTGAACTCATAGTCTTGGTGTATTTCGAAATTGCAAAAAAATCTACGCCCGAACTACTTTTGGTTTGATTCCACTAATTGTGGATACGTAGGCAGCCCCTCAAAAGGGCGCAACCACCGCAATAACGAAAAAGACAGAAACGGTTTCACTAATAATACTTTTATTATTCCATAAAGAAAAAGAAAACACCGATAAACTCGGTATTTCAAAATTACAAAAAGCCACAAAAAAGAAACAACACAACAAAAATAGTAATAATATTTAAATAATAATAATAATAATGGTGACTAGTATCCAGGCATCTTGCCCTTGCCCTTGTCCTTCAGGTCTCGTGGAGCCCGAGGTCGCCGGGGTGGGGAGGAGCGTTCTCGGATAACCACAGGAACCTCCTTGGCCCGAGTCCTCTTCTTCGACAGAGGATCTTCAGCTATTTCACGGGCCCAAGTCGAGCCCGTATATGCTCTGGCAACCTGTCTTTGGGACCAAGTCGGTCCTGGACTAAAGACCCGGCCCCTGGTCTCCTCTCCAAATTTGTCTGGGGACTCACCTTCCCCCGTGCACCTCTATCATCGGACCCCCTAGCTCGAGTCCTTGCTCCTCTCCTCTGACCTGGCGTTAGACGGACTATCGAGGCTATAGTCTCCCCTTCAGCAAAGAAGTCTCTGTTATCCTTGATCTTCTCGCGTCGAAGCAGGTCGAAGGCCTCGTCGACCTTTAGAGCAGTACGAGCTTCGCCAGTCTCGGCTTTGGTCCACCTTTCGTAAGAATAAGACACCCAGGTAGAATGAAGCGACTTGGGAACGGACCAAGTAACTCTAGTGTACCACCTCTAAATCCAGGTGTCGCGCAAAATGTCGGTCAGCTGGGTAGGTGCACTCACAACTGCCTCGTTCTCCGGGATGCGCTGAGTCCACCCATACTGCCTGAGTATGCGGTCAGGATAGAGGTGAACTGTATGGCTAAAGGACAAAATCACCTGATAGCGCACCTTGTCTCCGGGCGCCAAACCCGTCCAAGCATAAATCGGCCACCACGGAACCACCCATCGTATCAGCGGACCACGGTGGAATGTTAATTCTTCCTCCCAATATTTCTGGGTAATGAGACAAGATGAATCGGTAGGCCGTCTCCTTGTCATCACCTGGTTGAACCAATATTCACTCGGGTTGGGAGGAGGCTCGGTCTTTGACAACCTCTCAAATAGCCAAAGCCGAAAAGAACACAACATTCATTAGAACAATTCGGAGGTTCACCAGAAGGTACTCGATCGAGTGTCGGGGTCACTCGATCGAGTGACACCCCTAAAACGAGGCAGTAGACCCCTTTACGAAGGCACTCGATCGAGTGCAAGGGTGACTCGGTCAAGTACCCCCCTGTAGCAGTATATCGCGAAAACAAAAAAAATCGAAAAAAAAAATCAAAAAAAAGAAGAATAAAAAAAAATCAAAAAAGAAGAAAAACAATGAAGGGAAAAGCGATATACCTGCAGCAGACAGGTGCTCCCCGTGAAACGGGCTGACTCATCCCTCTTCCGGTTGTCCAAACCCTGAATGATTTCTCCCGTGATCAACAATGCGGGACTACACTCCGTCTCCATAAGGTCAGCAATGACGAGAAGACGAACGCTACCCATGCAAGACAGCAGGACCATATGGCCTTCAAAGGCATACACGTGCAGCATACAGAAGGTGAACGCCCTACGGCTATGAATGGGCGTAACCCGGATGTCGTACGGGTTCATGAACTTCTCAGCTAAGGCAAGCAGAGAAACGGTATCCCCTTCAAGCATGCGGGATACTTCAGCATGGGACAGCCCCAAAAATTCCCATAATTTCCTCCTGGGATCCCGAACTGAGAAAGGGACGGCAGGACGGAGCAGTGGGTTCCACCTTCCTATAGCAGCAATTTCCTCAGGGAGAGGACAGATCTCACCCCGAGGGAAGGCAAAAACGTGGTAAGTGTCATCCCAGAAGGTCAGACAGGCATCAAGGAAATGACGGTCCACGTGCATCTGACGGAACGTGAACAATTGGAATATGCCTGACTGCCTTAAGGCTAGCTTGCTCGCATCCCTAAAATGGTGGGCCCAGTCTTGCAGCATATCAATCAGATGGTCAATGGCCATGATAAAATTTCTTGAGAGAGATAAAATTTTCTTTTGAGGAGAAGATGAAGCTTTTGAGAGTTGTGACAAAGAAAGGAGCCAGGGTGATGTATTTATAACATCAAAACCCTGGTGCACCCTCTTACAACTGTGCCTCCTTGGCCCAAGCGGGCCTAAACATACAGGCCCAACACATAACTTTTCCCCACAGACACAGGAATTTAGTCATCCCGAGCAGTCTGTCAAAAATATATACACATTCTAAAAAAAATTCAAAAATTTTCAGTCATCCAATTTTTTATTCCCCAGCACGAGTCATTTTTACTACCTACGTGTTGCATACATTTTATGTGACTTATACAGGTACGACTCAAATAGGGACATGCAACCCTCTAAATCTCCCCAGCGGAAGCCCGAGGCGGCATTTTCCCCGGAATGGTACGGGATGAGCCCACATATAGGCGCACCAAGGACTTATGCGACAAGTCCGATTCCCCACAAAGTTATCATCATCAGCTCAAGTACGATTTCTAACTTATGGCTGGCGAGCCCTTCACGCGAGTCTAATGGACTATAAACGACCCGATCGGAAGTCTACCAGGTCTTAATTGACTTGGTAGCTACTCTGACTTTCGCCCTATCCAAGCCTCAGTCGGAGTGGGGGCTCTGTAGACACCCGCATTTTGACTGCCAGGTGTCTATGGTAGTTTCCAAAAAAACACCCGATGATGATCGGACGCTAACATATTCTAACGCGCTCGGATACGGGCTTGAAATCAATAATGTCCGGCATGGGCTTTTAACGGGATACAAATCTCACAAAACCAACCTCAAATTCAGGCCCAGTGGGTCGTTCTGAGCAAAATAAGACTAATTTGGGTCAAAACCGACACCAAAAATAATTCCCGTCTTTTAGCGACCGGGTCAAAACCCGGTCAAGACAAACCCGACACAAAAAACGACCTGATACATTCAAAATCAGCAAAATCAGCCAAATCAATCCAAAATCAATCAAAATCAATTAAAATCAAATCAATGCCAATTACTCCTAAAATGTTGCGGCCTGATTGATCCACTCGGTCGAGTGGATTGACCACTCGATCGAGTGGAGCCTCTTAAAACCGGTCCAGGTTCATTCACGAGGGCACTCGACCGAGTGCACTAGGGCCACTCGGTCGAGTGACCCTATGTCACGGGTTCCCTATAAATACCCGTCAATCCTAAGCATTCAAGAGACCTTGGGATGAACTTTCAACCCTCATTTTTCAGCCAACTTTGCACTCAATTTACATACATATTTCAGCCCTAGTTCAAACCTTAGGCATCATCACACTTACACCAATTTTCCGAGAGCATAAACTCGTAAAAATCCCACACAAACCGAGCCATACATACACACCATCAACTCCTCCTACATATCTCGACGTTCCCGTGCCATTGCCGCCGTTTGACGAACCGTATCCCGAGAAGCAAGAACATGTAGGTTGAGGGTGTGACAATTCAACACCGACTTTTCCTTCATCCTTTTTCTCGATTTTTTATGTATATTTATATTCATGTTTATAGTATTATATTTAGTCGATAGTAACGACACTACTAACATCTAACATTTATTTCTTGCATCTAACATCTAACGCTAACATTTTACTTCTCGCATTTTAATTATCGTTATGTACATTTTATCATAATATTATGTACCGTGTATGTATGTATCTATGTATGTATGTATGTATATATATATATATATATATATATATATATATATATATATATATATATATATTTCTATATGCAATAATTTCAAAACTCGGATCCACGTTTAATTACGATGGTCATTTTTATGGTTCGTTTATTAACACGATCACGATCATTCGTAGTTGAACGCGTATACATCCATTTCTAAGATTAGTACGGAACCCGTTGACACGAAAATCGACATCTCATAATCCGTAAGGATTAATTTCGACGTCGTGACGTAGAGGGACATAATTTCGTCACTAATTAAAATTTTTCAAACTAACAATGTTTTTTTTATAAAATTCTGATAACGGTATTATAATCGTATGTATACACGATTATAGTACCGGAAACCAAGTTAAATACAAATCATGCGATATTTGTATTTGATTTGGCAAATCATCGATTTTAAACCAAAAAAATAAACGAGTCACAACTCATACAGGGGCTACTCGACCGAGTACATAGGCTACTCGATCGAGTAGCACCCAAAAAAATGGGCAGTAACCACGTTTAAAGACGCACTCGACCGAGTCAGCCCACGACTCGGTCGAGTGGGCCCTGTAACCCAGAAAACCGAGAGCCTCGACACACATTTCGAGCCTCGTCCCCTTACGACTCTAGTCATCACGTGTAAAGGCAATCACGTGACCCTCCTTTCTTCAAAACTCACACATATCACGACACATAAACGATTTTGATCGACGGTCTCACACTATTAATTTTATGTCGACGACTCTTTAGTCGTATCCGTCGTATAATTAATTTAGACTCCATTTCTCGAGGTGATAAGTCGGGACAAGGCATCGAGGTTCGAGATCGGGTTAGCACCACGCCTAGGTCTCGAACCTCCGTCCTTTGATTAATATGTAATATAATGCGTACTTAATTAAGGTTCGTCCATCTACACAAACTCACGGTCTAATTTATATACGGGTCCGTTTACAATTATTGCTCGTCATTTCGATTATATATATATTTTGGTTATTCTATATTATTGTTCATCGTATTGTGAATTCCGGGTTGTATTCCGCCCGTGTAACTTGTAATCGATTTATTATTGCTTTTGCTTTATTTATTTACGTTTTACCGTTTATAAATGAACCCTCGCATGCTAAATCACTTCGACAATAAATTAGATGCATTAAATTGACGTAGCTCACATTTAATTCGCATGCTTAGCTAAAACGCTGTTTGCATATCATTTCACCGAATCACTAACGCGCATATTAGAAAGTCAAACGATGTCTTAGTAGAGGCCGTTAAGTGCGGGCGGGGTTGGGTGTCCTTAGTGGGCTTCCCAACACGTACCATCACCCCTTACTCAGAACCTCGGTTTCCGGATGCCCGAAACCGTTGGCGCACGAGAGTCATTCAATACACGATAACCGGTAGTGATGGTATCGGTATCGCAATGCAAAGGGACGAGCCCAATAAACTCTAAAACCGAAATGGGCCATACTTTGTGTATGGTCCATAGCGATATAGAGTGGGCTCGAACGGTTCCGAATAACCATAAAATTCAGTGGCGACTCCATTTCGACTTAAATTTCAAATTGATCCATTCTCATATGGAGGTGCATTCGCCTACCCAAACCCGCGCGTGGCCGCGTTAGGGTGGACCTACGTCATGTCCACAACCTTTCTTTTATTATTCTTTCTCCACTCTTCATCCATTCATCAATAAATTAATATTAAAAAAAAAGATAACACTCACACACAATCCCTTCAAAATACCTTATGTTCCCCATCCGAATTCCCAATCATCTATCCAATCCCCAATTTAAAAAAAAATTAAAAAAATAAGCATACCAAACGATCAGAGACAACCCCACCCTTCAGTAGATTCATTCTCGACCTTCTTCTTGGACAACAATCTCATTTTCCGAGTTCTGAATCTCCCAATATCTTATTCCATTCTAGCTTCACTTTGAGTATTAATTTGTCTCGACAATCAGTGCATTCGACATCTCAGTTGGACCTGCAAAATCCTGGTACGAACCTCGATTTTTGGCAATGGACATCTGGTTATTCCGAATTTTGGGCTGAAATTGAAAATTTTATTCTTTGATTTTGGTTATCTTTGTCCATCTTCAGTCAATTGTGAGTTTTACTGTTGATTTTTGTTGAGCCTGATGTGTTTTACTATTGAGGGAGAAGTAGAAATTAGTGAGGGTGGTTCGTGTAAGTGATGAGTGTTTTGGTGTGTATCACAATTAGAGTGTGACTAATTTGGTCACCTTTGTTATTAGAATTAGGTGTCACTGTCGTTTAGTACGTTAGTATTAGTGTCTACTTGTTTGTCTTGTTAAATCGGTGGGGTTACTGTCATTTGCTTAGTGTAATATGTGAGTCAAATCTTGTGTTTTTTTTTTTAAATTGGGGGGCTAGTATCATTTGGGGATTTGTTTGATTCAATTGAGTCAATCAACGTATTTTTGTTCCGTTCCTTAACTCAATCGTGGAATTGGTCAGTCATTGTAGTATTGTTATTGGTCATTGTCGAGTCTTGTTCAAATTGAGACATGGCAAGAGCTAAAAGACAAACTACCACCAAATTTATTATACCACCACAAAAAAATCCAAAACCATCACTAAGAAAGCTCCATCCAAACTCGTTCTTCCCAAGCACATTCCAGTCTCAAAAACAACTTGTTTAAGAACACATTCCATTTAAAACGAAATTTGGGATAGGTTGTACACGAAGGAGATGAGGGGTACTCAATTTATTTGTCATTCTACTCTTCAGAAATTAGGAATGTGTAAGAGTATATAAAATTTTTTTGGCCTCCGACCATTGCCTTAAGGCTTTGGTTGAGTTGGTTCCATAACATTGTATCAGAGTTAGCGCAACAAAAGTTCGCTGGTTCGAATCTCTACCCCCTCGTTTCTAAAGTAGAATATTTGGCGCCAGGTATGATGAGGTAGGAGTTGCATCCACACGAACACTTCAAGCCCAATAGACATTCGTGTGAGGGGGCGTGTAAGAGTATATAAATATTTCAGGGCCTCCAACCATTGCCTTAAAGCTTTGGTTGAGTTGGTTCCATAACAGAATGCTTGATGTCGTGACCAAATTTTTGACACGTGTAGGTTTGGAAAGATTCATGGCAAAAAGGGCTCATACTTTTCGTAGGTACACACTTGAATTCTTTTCCACCATATTGATGTCTAAAAATAGCAACAAATTTGTCCCGACAATTAGCTTTCGGCTAAATGGGAAGGCTCGTGAGTTAACTTATGAAAAATTGAGAGAAGCCTTTGGTCTTCGGGAAATAATGGGGCAAGGGTATAAGGCGTTGGAAGATGACAAAACATGGTGGAGGGAAGTAACTGGGTTAGAATTGGGTGGTAAAGACGGTGAAATAAGTTCAAACCTTCCTAATCCATGTCTTAGACTTGTCCATTGCTTTATAGCCAACTCGTTCCTATGTAAGGGGGAGCCTAATAAACTTCCTCGATCCCATTTTGGTTACTTAAATGCTATGATGCCGGATGGAGAAGATGTTCCCGATTGGGTTAATCTTTTTGTTAAATCTTGCATAGATTTGGGTGCGAAAGATGGGGGAGTTATAGGTGGAGGTTAGATAGTTACTCTCATTATGAATCATTTGGATTTGGATGTGGCAGAGGGTGAAAATCCATTACTTGATAACTACCTTTTGCATATTCCTTGTTTGATTCAGTCAAAATGTTACAGCCTCGATTGAAGGGAACGAATTCCTATTTTTATCGTTGGGAAAAAAATATGATTCTTATTTACAATTGCCTAGACCCAAGGATGATCCTTTGGTTTATGGTGAGGTATTGGAGGATTTCTTTATCTCCCGGGATCGTGCCATTGACATTGATGATGATGATGATGAGAGTGAGGATGGTGAAGAGAGTGAGGATAATGAGGGTGATGGAGAAGAGGTGAGTGAGGAGCAAAACCATATTGTGGAAGTAGGTGCCCATGTTATGGAAAGAGAGAGGACGGAGTCGAAGCTAGATGTTTGGTGTACGGCGACCGGCGACTGGCGCTCGGTTAGATGCACTTCATGCTCAAGTGGAGGAAACTCATGCCGCTACTTTGGAAACTAGAGATTTTATGAGAATCTTGTCTCGTGTTCTCTTGGCACGGTTCCCGAGTTCTCAACAATTTCCATCGAGTGATATTCCCCCCGATACTTGATTGCTTTGGTATGTTCTTATTTCTCTTTTTCTTTATTGTTTCTCACCTTGAGAACAATGTGAAGATTAAATATGGGGAGGGGAATACATTTGTACATATACGCTATTTCATTTGGAAAAAAAAAAGAGAAAAGAAAAAAAGAACCCGACTAGGCGAAAACTCGCAAGGGCGAGCGCCTACGCAAAAGTGTAAAAATGGTCGAGGACGGAGTGAAAACCCGAAAGGGCGCTCCGGGTAAAAGGAAGAAACACGAGGCATGCCATGAGAGTAGAAGTGAGGAATAAAAGCTAAATCAAAAACCCGCAAGGGCGGACAGTTTAGGCAAAAATGAGGGATTAGAAAGAAAAAAGAAATCATTATTTTGATTTTTTGCTATTTCTTCATGATTCGGGAGTCATAAGGAGGTTCAGAAAGGTGGTTCGGGTTTAGGATCATATAAGAGTTGGAGTGATAAGTCGATGTCGAGTGCATGTTTTTATTTGTCAATTATTTTTATGTAGTTTGTGTTGTGATTTTTTGTGAGCAGGCATTGATTGTAGTGTGGTCTTGGTTAATAGGTTATTCTATTTCATGACCATATATTTTGAGAGGGATGCTATAAGAAGAGGGTGTGATAGTTGAGAGCGCTTGTTGGTTGAGTGTACTTAGATCAAGCTACCCACGTTTTGCTGTATAAACCTTGTGGAGGATCGTTATGTTTTGATTTGATTTACTCGAGGACGAATAAAGGTCTAAGCGTTAGGATGTTTTGTTTGTTTATATAAACGATTGCTAGAATAGATGAATGAATCTTTTGTTTGTTTATCTATATCATTGTAGCAAATATAATTCATCAATTTGTATGCTTTTCATCGTTGATTAAGTTATAAGGATTAAACTTGTATGAAACAAACTGATACCGCTTGAGTAATCATTCTTCATCTTTGCTAAATTCCATCGTTCTAATCTACATATTGATATGATTTAGGCGCTTGATTTGAATTGACAATAACGTAAAGGTTATTTGAGTATGCTTCTCATATCTTATAACTATTAATCAGTGGAATTAGAAGTCGACTAAATTTCATAGCAAGGTATTCTATGTTAAAGTGATATAGAAGAGTCAATGATCAATTCGTAAACTTGATGGTGGATATTGCTTGCCCCAAGTATATTTTTCTCATATTTGTTGCATCGTTCTTTCATATTAGTTTAGTTTATTTAGTTAATTTATTTAATTAGATTATTAGACTTAGAATCAACACTTTAAAATTCCCCCCATTCGGTTACTACTTTATATAGATTTACACACACGTAAACGGCATAATCTCCTTTCTTCTGGGTTCGACCCCTACTTTCACTAACTACTAGTTTGTAATTAGAAGTGAATTAAAATTGTAATTTGGAGGCTCACGATAAGCCCAGCCAAATTTTGGAGCCGTTGTCGGGGAAGGCAATTTTTGTTATTTATTTTTGTGTTTTTCTATATATTTCTATTTTCTTGGTGTTTGGTTTATGTCGAACACCCGTTCTATTAACGATAAATTTTTAGATTTTGATCCAGAATTAGAGCATACACTTCATCGCATCCAGAAGGAAATCAAAAGGAAGCTCGATTTTGATAACATAGTTGAGGAGACAAAGAAGATCAAAATGGTCAAAGAAACAAGAACCTTGAAGGAGATCAAAGCTCCCAATCTTTTTCAACAACCACTTTGCATTACTTTTCCGGCCTTGGCGGAAAATGCAACCTTTGAATTGAAGTCGGGTTCGATCCACCTATTACCCTCATTCCATGGGTTTAGTGGTGAGGACCCACACAAGCACTTTTCCTAGTTTCATGTTGTATGCACTAGCGTGAAACCAAATGACGTTACCTAAGAGCAAATCAAATTGAGGGCATTTCCATTTTCACTCAAGGATGCTGCTCGAGGTTAGTTGTACTACCTTCCACCGAGTAGTATCACTACTTGGGAATTGATGAAGAAGACGTTCCTTGAGAAGTATTTTCGCGCCGCCAAATCCTCAAGTATCAAGAAGGAGATATTTAATGTTGAGCAAGACGATGAGGAAACACTTTACCAATATTGGGAGCGCTTCCAAAAATTATTATCAAGTTGCCCATATCATGGGTATAGTGCTACCTATCTCTTCCTCTATTTTGTTGGAGGATTGTTTCCGGATGATGCCCGAATGGTCCATGCCGCTAGTGGAGGAGACATTGTTAACAAAAATTCGGATGATGCCTATGCATTATTGAGTGAGCTTACCAAAAGTTCACGCCAATTTAGTGTGAGAACTACTACAAAAAGGGTGAACATGGCTACTTCAAGTTCTCACAATTCAATGGAAAAGAAGATTGAATATTTGGATTCAATGATGAGGGACATGGAGGGGAATTAACAACAAGGTCAAGCTTGTTCTATTTGTTCATCAAATTAGCATTTTGCCGACAAGTGTCCACTTAAGAAAGAGGAGGGCACCGAGGTAAATGCGGTCGGTGATTTTGGCCAAAAGAGGTATGATAATTTTTATATGAGGAAAGACCATCCCGGGTTCCAATATGGAAACCCACAAGGAGGCTTGCAACCTCAAGCTCAATTTGTTAATCAACCATAAGGCCAATCATTTGGCCAACAATTTGATCAAGTCCTACCCCGTTTCATTCCTAGATACCAAGTCCCCAACACCTTCACCCCACAAGTCTAAACTACCACACCTACTATGTCCAAGGAGGACATGATGCGGGCTTTAACTTCTAATGTTGCTACAATGCAAGCAAACCAATTAAGCCCAATTCCAACATGACACTAAAACTAGCATTCAAAACCTAGAACATCAAATGGGTCAAATGTCTAGTGCTATAGAGAGACTTGAGTCTCGAGATTCCGGGAAACTTTCATTCAAACCTATTCCCCCACCTAATGCTAATGCTAGTGTTATTACTTTGCGAAGAGGGAAAGAATTACCCGGTATATAAGATAGGATTTGGGAAATTGTGGAGCAAGAGGAGGACGAGCTTGAGATTGAGAACACTGTTCCAACCCCGGTGGACCAAGAAACATCTTCACCAATAGTGACACCCACTTTATGTGGACCCACCACCACTTGCGGATGCACTCAAAAGGAAAACTTGGCCCATGCAAGATAAAGATGTCTATGAAACTTTCTGGAAATGTGAGATAAAGATCCCTTTACTTGATTTATTAAAAAGTGTTCCTAGATATGCTAAATTTCTTAAGGAATTGTGTACTATCAAAAGGAATCAAAAAATTAAGGGAGTCCAAAAAGTTTAAAGTCAATGAACATGTGTCGGCTTTGTTTCAACATAAATTACCACCTAAATGTGGTGACCCGGGTATGTTTAACGTTCCTTGCACCGTAGAAGACACCACATTTCCTAATGTTATGCTTGATTTAAGTGCATCGATAAATGTACTCCCATATTCGTTGTATAAATCTTTGAAATTGGGTCCTTTAATTAAAACGGGGGTAGTAATACAATTAGCCGATTGTTCTAATGCTTACCCTAAGGGGGTTGTTGAGGATGTCCTAGTAATGGTGGACAAACTCATTTTCCCCGCCGATTTTTATGTGCTTGAAATGGAACATGATTCACATGCGACTCATATACTTTTAAGTAGGCCATTTTCGAAAGCCTCGAGCACTAAAATCGATGTGTCTAATGGTTCACTTACTATGGAGGCTAATGGTCAAGTGATCAATTTTAATATCTATGACTCCATGAAATATCCACATGACCACTCTAGTTATATGATTGATGTTTTGGATCCCATAGTGCAAGATGTGTTCAACCTAGATGGTGAAGATGAATTGATTGTGGCTATTGATAATAGCTTGTATTGTAATGATTTTGATCTAACTCTTTCTAGTGAGTTGCAGGAAGTCGTTGCTTCTTTATCTAAGATGGAGGACTTCACCTATTATGTCATCTTTTTCTAAACCACTAACACTAACTTTGCCTAGTGCGAAATTGTTACCTTCAGTTGTGCAAGCACCCATGGTAGACTTAAAACTCATGTCATATCACTTGAAGTATGTGTTTCTAGGAGATGGTGACACCTTACCCGTCATCATTTCTAACAAGCTCATGGAGGAGCAAAAGGCAAGGCTAGTGGAGGTACTTAAAGAGAATAAGATAGCAATTGGGTGGACTATAGCCGACATCAAGGCATAGTCCAACCACTTGTATGCATCACATTTTCTTAGAAGAAGATGTCAAACCTGTGAGGGAACCCCAAAGGAGATTGAACCCACCTATGATTGATCAGGTGGTGAAGAAAGAGATCTTGAAGCTCTTGCAAGTGGGTATAATTTACCCAATCTCGGATAGCAAGTGGGTGAGTCCCGCATAAGTTGTGCCAAAGAAGAGTGGAGTGACGGTAGTAGAGAATCAACATGAAGAGTTGGTTCCCACACGTGCGTGTTCAAAATGGTGGCGTGTTTGCATTGATTACCGTCGACTCAATGCGGTGACTAGGAAGGATCATTTCCCTCCACCCTTCATCGATCAAATGCTAGAAAGGCTTGTCGGTAAGGCCTTTTATTTCTTTTTAGATGGGTATTCGGGCTATTTTCAAGTAGCAATTGCGCCCGAGGATCAAGAGAAAACCACATTTACTTGTCCGTTTGGTACTTTTGCATATCGACGCATGCCATTTTTTGGGCTATGTAATGCCCCCGCAACTTTTCAACGATGCATGCTTAGTATATTTTTAGAATATGTAGAGAATTTCATTGAAGTTTTCATGGATGACTTTACCATGCATGGTGACTCGTTTGATAGTTGCTTATCTCATTTGTTTCTTGTGCTTAAGAGATGTATTGACTCTAACCTTGAACTTAATTCGGAAAATGTCATTTCATGGTAGAACAGGTTTTGTCCTAGGTCATGTGGTTTCATCTAAAGGTATTGAGGTTGATAAAGCCAAAATTGACACAATTCAATCCCTTCATTGTCCAACTAATGTGCGTGAAATTCCTCTTTCCTTAGTCACGCAAGTTCTAAAGGAGATTTATCAAGGATTTTTCCAAAATAGCTTCACCATTATGCAAGTTGTTACAAAGGAAAGTGGATTTTGAGTTCGATTTGGCGTGAAAGAAGGCGTTTGACAAGTTGAAGGATAATTTAACATATGCACCAATTATCCAAGCTCCGGATTGGTCACTCCCATTTGAACGGATGTGTGATGTAAGTGACTACGCCATTGGGGTCGTTTTTGGTTAAAGAGTTGGAAGGGTACCTCATGTGATTTACTATGCATCTTTGACTCTTAACGTGGCCCAAAAGAACAACTTTACTACCGAGAAGGAAATTAAATGTTAGCGGTAGTATTTGCTTCAAAGAAGTTCTGTTCTTACTTACTTGGTACCAAGGTGGTGGTTTACACCGATCACGCCGATCTTAGGTATTTGATCACAAAGAAAGATGTCGAACCAATGCTCATTCGATGGGTTCTATTGTTGAGTGAATTTGACTTAGAGGTCAAAGATAAGAAAGAATCCGAGAATGTGGTCGTCGACCACTTAAGTCCATTGGTGCATCAAGAGAGGCTACTGGAGCCTATTCGGGGTTCATTTCCCGATGAAATACTCTTTGCTCTTACTTCCGTTCTTCCTTGGTGTGCAAACATTGTTAACTTTCTTGTTTCCAATGAATTTCCCAAAGGTTTTTCGAAACCCTAAAAGGAGAAGATTCGTTGTGATAATAAATACTAAGTTTGGGATGATTATTACCCATGAAAATATTGTGCGGATCAAATAGTACGGAGGTGTGTTCCGGAGAGTGAGGTGAGCTCTATACTCAATTTCTGTCATTCATATGCTTGTGGAGGCCATTTTGGAGCTAGACGTACCGCGCAAAAGCTACTCGATTGTGGTTTTATTGGCCTAGCTTGTTTCGTGATGCTCATGGCTTTTTTAAGACTTGTGACAATTGCCAAAGGAGCGGTAACATTTCGCGTCGAAATGAGATGCCTCAAACCCCTATGATTTATTGTGAATTTTTTTATGTATGGGGTATTGATTTTGTAGGTCCATTTCGCATGTCTCATGGGTATTTGTATATTCTCCTTGTGGTTGTCTATGTCCCGAAGTGGGTGGAAGCTAAAGCCACTAGGACTAACGATTCTAAAGTTGTTGCAGATTTCGTTAAATCTAACATCTTTTTTAGGTTCGGAATTCCTTGAACTTTGATAAGTGATAGAGGCACTCATTTCTGTAATAGGACGGTTGGAGGGTTGCTGAAAAAATACTCTGTTACTCAGAAGGTGTCTACCGCTTATCATCCTCAAACCAATTGGCAAGCCGAGGTGTCTAATCGAGAGGTGAAATCTATTCTCGAGAAGACGGTGAACCCAAGTCGGAAAGATTGGAGCGTAAGGCTCGATGATGCTTTATGGGCCTATAAACTGCTTATAAGACTTCGATTGGTATGTCACCGTATAAACTAATCTTTGGTAAGTCTTGTCATCTCCCGGTTGAACTTGAACACAAGGCTTATTGGTCGGTGAAGCGCTTGATTATGAGGATGGATGAATTGGGTGAGTATCGGAAACTGTAACTACAAGAACCGGAGAAGATTAGAAACGACTCCTGTGAGAATGCCGCAATATTTAAAGATCGAACCAAAGCGTGGCACGATCAAATGTTGTCTCAAAAATCCATTATCGTCGGACAAAAAGTATTGCTTTATATGTCCCGTTTTCGGTTATTCCCGAGAAAATTGCGATCACGGTGGGTTGGTCCATTTGAAGTCACTCAAGTATATCCACATGGTGCTATCGAGATTCGTAGTTTTTCTACGGATAAGGTTTTTAAAGTGAACGGTTACTGTCTTAAGCTGTATTATGACGGGTTTCAAAAGGAAAGCGTCGAGGAAATCGATATTTCCGACCCAATTTATGAAGATTGAATCCGTTCTCCTTACGTCGAGTCACGACATTAACTAAGGCGCTTGTCGGGAGGCAATTCGTCTTTCTTTTATTTATTTTATTTTATTTTCATCTTTTTAGTTAGTATCTTTCCGACATTTCATTTTTTTACCTTTAACTTTATTTATTTTATTTTATTTTATTTTATTTGCTTTCCTTTTAATTTCTTCTATCATCTTATTATTCTGCAAGGTACGAGTATCTCAGCCACAGGTAGTGGCAGATTTTGCCGCAGGTGGCGGGCCACGATCAGACTTCAGATGGTTGCGTGAACCTAGCCGCAGGTGGTGGCATATGGAGCCGCTGGTGGTAATAACTTCAGCCACTGGTGGTGGGGTGCGAACAGGAGGCCAGACTTTGGAGCGTTCAAGCCGCTGGTCGTGGTCGTTTCTGCCACTGGTCGCGACCTTTCCGGCCGCCTGTCACGGTTTTCCGCCTTGGATTGTGGATCTGTCTAACATCAGGTACGTACCTTTCTTTTATTATTCTTTCTCCGTTCTTCATCCCTTCATCAATAAATTAATATTAGAAAAAAGATAACACTCACACACAATCCCCTCAAAATAGCTTATGTTCCTCATCTTCTCTAAATTCCCAATCATCCATCTAATCCCCAACTTTTTTTAAAAAAAAAAGGCATACCAAACTATCAGAGACAACCCTACCCTTCACTATATTCATTCTCGACCTTCCTCTTGGACACCAATCTCAGTTTCCGACTTCTGAATCTCCCAATATCTTATTCCATTCTTGCTTCACTTTGAGTATTAATTTGTCTCGATAATCAATGCATTCGACATTTCAGTTGGACATGCAAAATCCAGGTACGGACCTCAATTTTTGGTAATGGACATCTGGTTATTTGGGTATCTTTGGGTTGAAATTAAAAATTTTATGCTTTGGTTTTGGGTATGTTTGTCCGTCTTCTGTCAATTGTGAGTTTTACTGTTGATTTTTGTTGAGTCTGATGCGTTTTATTATAGAGGGAGAAGTATAAATTAGTGAGGGTGGTTCGTGTAAGTGAGGAGTGTTTTGGTATGTATCACAAATGGAGTGTGATTAAGTTGGTCACCTTTGTAATTAGAATTAGGTGTCACCACTATCGTTTAGTACTTTAGTATTATTGTCCACTTGTGTGTCTTGATAATTTAGTTGGGTTATAGTCATTTGCTCAGTGTAATAAGTGAGTCAACTCATGTGTTTTTGTAAAATTGGGGGGTTAGTGTCATTTGAGGAGTTTTTTTTTGGTTTAATTGAGTCAATCAACGTATTTTTGTTTCGTTCGTTAACTCAGTTGTGGGATTGGTCAGTCATTGTAGTATTGTTTTTGGTCATTGTCGAGTCTTATTCAAATTAAGACATGGCAAGAGCTAAGAGACAAACTACCATCACATCTATTATACCACCACATAAAAAATCCAAAAACCATCACTAAGAAAGCTCCATCCAAACCCGTTCATCCCAAGCACATTCCCGTCTCAAAAACAAACTTGTTTAACTAAAGCTCAAAACAAGATTTATTTGTCGTTCTACTCTTCAGAAATTAGGAATGCTTGATGTCATGACCAAATTGTTGACATACACGTGTGGGTTTGGAAGGATTCATGGCAAAATGGGCTCATACTTTTCGTAGGTACAAACGTGAATTCATGTCCACCATATCGATGTCTAAAAATAGCAACAAATTTGTCACGGCAATTAGCTTTCGGCTAAATAGGATCGCTCGTGAGTTAACTTATGAAAAATTGAGAGAAACCTTTGGTATTCAGGAAATAATGGGGCAAGTGTATAAGGCGATGGAAGATGATAAACCATGGTGGAGGGAAGTAACTGGGTTAGAATTGGGTGGTAAAGCCGGTGAAATAAGTTTAAACCTTCCTAATCCATGTCCGATGAGAGTGAGGTTGGTGAAGAGAGTGAGGATAGTGAGGGTGATGGAGAAAAGGTGAGTGAGGAGCAAAACCCTATTGTGGATGTATGTGCCCATGTCAAAGCTTGATGTTTGGTGTGCTGCGACCGACGCTGGGTTAGATGCACTTCTTGCTCGAGTGGAGGAAACTCATGTTGCTACTTTGGAAACTAGAGACTTGATTAGAACCTTGTCTCGTGTTCTCTTGGCACAGTTCCCGAATTCTCAACATTTTCCATCGAGCGAGATTCCCCCGATACTTGATTGCTTTTGTATGCTCTTATTTCTCCTTTTTTTTTTAACTTTTTGTTTATTGTTTCTCACCTTGAGGACAATGTGAAGATTAAGTATGGGGAGGGGAATACATTTGTATATATACGCTTTTTTATTTGAAAAATAAGGAAGAGAAAAGAAAAAAAATTGTAAGAGAAAAAAAATTGAAAAAAAAGAACCCGGCTAGGCGAAAACTCGGAAGGGCGAGCGTCTATGCAAGAGTGGGAAAATGGCCGAGGGCGTGAAAATACGAAAAGGCGCTCCGGGTAAAAGGAAGAAACGAGAAGCGTGCCATGAGAGTATAAGTGAGGAATAAAGGCTAAATCGAAAACCCGTAAGGGCAGACAGTTTAGACAGAAATGAGGGATTAGAAAGAAAAAAGAAATCATTATTTTGATTTTTTGCTATTTCATCATGATTTGGGAGTCATAAGGAGGTTCAGAAGGGTGGTTCGGGTTTAGGATTATCTTAGAATTGGAGTGATAAGTCGATGTCGACTACATGTTTTTATTTGTCAATTGTTTTTCTGTAGTTTTTGTGGTGATTTTTTGTGAGCAGGCATTGATTGTAGTGTGGTCTTGGTTAATAGGTTATTCTATTTCATTACCATATATTTTGAGAGGGATGTTATAAGGAGGGGGTGTGATAATTGAGAGCGCTTGTTGGTTGAGTGTACTTAGATCAAGCTACCCACGTTTCGATGTATAGACCTTGTGGAAGATCGTTATGTTTTGATTTGATTTATTCAAGGACAAGTAAAGGTCTAAGCATTGGGATGTTTGATTAGTTTATTAGGTACTAATAAGAGTCATTTAGATGACAATTATGTAGGATTGTGTGTTTTGAATGGTTATTATGCATAAGTCCTAATTGATGAGCAAATGTACCAAAAAATGTGTAAAAAGTGGATTAAGGAGTGAAAAGAGAGTAAGATACGGAGTATCAAATAGCGTGTGTTTTGGACTAATAGATGACAAAATATTGGAAGTGAAGACACATGCATGGAGCCCAAGGTACAAGTGAAAGTCCAAAGACAAGAAGGAAGTGAAGGATTAAGTTTGCTACTTTTTGCCACGGGTAGGGGTGTCAACGAGCAGAGCCGGCTCGTAGAGCCCTCGGAATCGGCTCGGTCAAAGCTCGGCTCAAGCTCGGTCAACACGAGCTGGGCTCGAGCACGAGCTCGAGCCGAGCTTGTTCAAATCCGAGCCGAGCCCGAGCTCAGTAAGGCTCGCTCGGAAGCTCGTTTGGGCTCGTTTTTCTAGTTTTTTATATTATAAGTTTAATAATTTTAAATTCTAATAATTCAAAGTATATATTTATTTGATATTTATAATTATTATACTTTAAAACTTTGTAACAATAGTTTTTTGTCTTTTAAAAAAAGTTATTTTTAGTTATATATATTTATAAAAAGACGAAAAAATATAAGGGTAAACAAGCTTGGGACGAGCTCGAGCCGAGCTCGACGAGTTTCGAGCCGAACCCGAGCACACCCTAACCCACCCGAGCTCAGATCGGCTCGTTTACACCCCTACCCACGGGTGGAGGCTTTGACAGTTTGCCGTGTACAAGTGGAGGCATTTCTGCCACAGGTCGAAGGTCAGTTTTGCGCATAGGGTTTCTTTGTAGGATTCTATTTTGCATTGGATTCTTTTTTTTCTCTTTTTTACTCATGAACATTACTCTTGTCCTTTATGATTGTCATTGTTATGAAGCATTTTATGAGGCTTTATGAGCATTGATGAAGATGCTCCATGGATGGCTATATAAAGGAAATGTTATGAGCGAATAAGGAAATTAACGAAAAACCAACACCGAATCGACTTTGTGCTTTCCTAATAGAACAATTCGACCCTTATTTCAGTGCAGGGTTGTACCGAATTTTCTACTGAGATAAGACGGTGTTCCTCTGAATTTGCACAGAAAACAGAGATATAACTATGTAGTATTTTGTGCAGATTTTTGTTCTCGTTTGCTGATTTGATCAAACCTCTATGATATAGAGTTTGAAGGAGAAGGGATCACTACTACAATTCTAGCCTTCCATGACGCTTATAAGATGACGGTTACACACGGAACCGTCCTCTAGGTACATTTGGTATTTGGCGGGAATTTTTTTTATCAATTATGACGGTTTTGATGAAAAAGTGAGATCTTATGTACAACAAAGAGGACGATTGGTCAAACAAAACGACCTCTATTACTTAAGAAACCGGTTTGGAGGGGGAAGCGACCTCTATGATAGACAAAGAGGTCGTATGATTCTTTAAAGTGACATAAATGTGTAGACACCCGCATTTTGACTGCCAGGTGTCTATGGCAGTTTCCAAAAAACACCCGATGATGATCGCACGCTAACATGCTTCTATGCGCTCGGATACGGGCTCAAATTCATTAATCGTTGGCTAACACACTTACGGAGTACAAATCTCACCAAACGGACCTCGAATCCAGGCCCAGTGGATCATTCCGAGTCAAACAAGACTAATTTGGGCCAAAACCAACACCGGAATTAAAACCGACTTTTCACGATTGGGTCAACCCCGGTCAAAGTCGATCCCGAGACACACAAAACAACCCGTCAATCATCAAAAGTCCAAGTCAAACACAAAACCCATTAAAGTCAAGGTCCAAAAACTGATCTGTGCGACCCAGCTGGGCCACTCGATCGACTGACCCTCCCACTCGATCGAGTGGGCCTATTTCGAGCCCGACGGCTGGCATACCGGGCCACTCGACCGAGTTGGCCTCCTACTCGGTCGAGTAGCCCTAAAACGATGCCCTAGCCTAGCCTATATATACACCCCATGCAACACCCTACAACACATGATTCATATCCCTTACAAACCCTAAACATCTTCACAACCCTAATCCCGGTGCATCCTCAAGCAACCCTAGACAAACCCTAGGAAAATCGACTTTAGAAAACCCTAAACCTAGTTTTAGGAATTCAACCCGAGCCCCCACAACTTAGCTTCCATATACCTCGAAGACTCTCGTGCCATAGCCGCGTTTACGAGCCTTATTCCGAGACAAGAACATGTAGGTTGAGGGTGACAAACCTCGTTCTCTTTTCCCTTTTTTATCTCGTCGTTCATCTCCTTTTTTTATTCCTTTTTTACGTTTATTATTATTATTATTACGTTTATTATTATTATTATTATTATTATTATTATTATTATTATTATTATTATTACGTTTATTATTATTATTATTATTATTATTATTATTATTATTATTATTATTATTATTATTACGTTTATTATTATTATTATTACTATTATTACGATTATTATTATTATTACTACGATTTTTATTATTATTATTTACCTCGTTATCATTATTGCATCATAATATCGATAATATTGTTAGCATCAAAATATTAAAATACTCATTGATTTCTGTCGAGTAAGAAGGATATCGGGATAAGAAAACACGGACATACAAGTGTACTGTACACAACGTTGACGGTCGCTTATCCCGGTACCCCGATTATTTGATTATTGAGATGAGTCAACTTAAACAAGATTTCGTCATTATTTCTCGTCGTTATCATCTTTAATTTTGCATTCATCGAATTTTCTAAAACCAATTTTAATAAGGGTCGAAACCCGTTGACACGGATCCAACATCACGATCTCTAGGGATTTATCGATGTCGGAGAAGTCGAGGAAATCAAGTTCTTTTATTATTTAATCAAAGAGTCAATCTTTCTAAATCGCATTAAATCAACTTAGGACAATTTTCGTTGATGCTAAATAATTGTCAAAACAATTCTTTAGAATTACGACATTATTAACGGAGAAAATTTAATCACATCTCAATAATCAATTTAAAACGATTTTCGACATAAAACACGATTTTACAAACGAATCTTAATTCGTACAGAGGGCACTCGACCGAGTGCCTAGCCCACTCGATCGAGTGGCACCTCAAAATCAAGTCAGAATGCTCGCCACGACCACCACTCGATCGAGTCTCACAGTGACTCGGTCGAGTGGCCATGTACTCGACCGAGTTGGTCAATAACTCGGCCGAGTATGGTATTCGACGCAAAACAGAATCGATTTTTTAGGGTCCACTCGATCGAGTCCATCGACCACTCGATCGAGTGACCTCATAACGACTAAAACGCGGGTCGTACATTATTCTATTTTTCAAACTTGATAGTATTTTACGACTTAGGTCAACATGTGCATAATTAATCACGTGTATACTATCTTTTCAAATCATGCATCCTCATATTTGCATCTTTTCAATTCAATTCAATATTTGCAAACCGTTATTATTCGTTATATCGCTATATCGTTACTAACGCGTTTTCTGTTTCTTTTGTCAATTTAATTATTATTCGTTTATTGTACTAAATGAACCCGCATGCTAAAATACAACTTTGACGTTAATTTTAGTTGCATTAAATTGACTTAGAAACCCGTTTCGATTCCATTCGCATGTTTAGGGAAAATAAATCTTTGCATATCATTTTCCCGTTTTACTAGCACGCGTATTAGAAAGTCATTCGAGTTCTTAGTAGAGGCCGCTAATGTGCGGGCGGGGTTGGGTGTCCTTTGTGGGCTTCCCAACACGTACCCTCACCCCTTACTCAGAACCTCGGTTTCCGGATGCCCGAAACCGTTGGCGCACGAGAGTCATTCAATATACGATTAACCGCTCAAGTCGGCATCTGTATCGATATGCAAAGAGACGAGCCCAATAAACTCAGACATCGGAAATGGGCCGTATTTTGTATACGGCCCACTACGACATAGAGTGGGCTCGAACGGTTCCGAATAACCATAAAATTCGGTGGCGACTCCACATAGACCTAAATTTCAATTCGATCCTTCTCATATGGAGATTCATTCGCCTACCCAAATCCGCGCGTGGCCGCGTCAGGGTGGACCTATGTCATGTCCACAATTTGGCGACTCCGCTGGGGATTAACTGATGCGTGACTTACCATCGGCATCCTCATGGTGAGACTCGAATAGAAATCGTTTGACAAATACAATACGCGTGTTAGTTCTACGGTTCATGCATAACCCATATTTTCCCGGGCCGGTACTCGCGACCGACGTCCCACTATACCGTTGATGTACTCCAATATGGATATGTCAAAAGGTGTCCATAGTCGATTCGAGTGGGTTTCGCGGCATGTTCTAAGATCAACTCGACTTAGGAAGTCTGTCCCGATCAACGTCTAGACTATGTACACTGGTATAGACCCTCTATAGACCGACCGAGACTTAGTATAGAGCATACATGGCATCGTTATAATGCTTGTGTGACTACGTGCTACTTGGTTTCCGAGTCGTTTTCAAAAACCGTCAATTTTTCAAAATTGCATCTTTTTCAAACTATTCGATTTCAAAATCCGGGACACATACCGAATTTAGGACTTATGATTTTACTCAAAATAGCCTATTTTCTAGACGGTATGCTGCCCAATTCAAAACTCGAAAATACTTTCGAACTTTCAAAACCATCGGCACAATAACTTTTCGTTTTTTTTTCCGGAAATTGGGCCCTCAAACCGAGTTTACTCGGTCCTTTTGCAAAATCGATCAATTTTCAAAAACCTTCCTTTTCTAGGACTTCCCGTATTTAGCAGTGTCGGGTCGTGTCATAAGTTGTCGAGGTCTTTAGCGTCGAAACTTCGTCGATCTTACATCACGAGTTTCTTCCCTATCCCAGTCCGCCTTATTAGACTAAGGCAAGGCCCACCTACGTAGGACATACTCCTATAAAGGAAGGCCCGTCTACACACTCGAGTCTAAAAGTCTGGGGTGTCTCACGTGAACCTTCCTTCGAACAGGACTAGGCCCACCCGCCGAATCCTAAGGAAGGCCCACATTTCACAATTCGCCCGTCTAGGTGTCTTTTCCGAGTCATTTTCCTCTTTTAGTCTTGTTCGAGATGTAATTTCTACTTCGGGATTTTGGGCTAGTTTCTAATTACGTGGTGTTCTTACAGACAGGCCACCCGTAACCCGACGCCAACGCAAGATGGACGAGTTGAAGGACGCACTAGCTAAGCTCGAGAGTCAACTAACCTCCATCCAGGCTAACCAAGCAACGATAGTCACCCGCCTAAGTGCCGTGGAAAAAGCGGCCCCAGTCGAAGGAGCTGAGCCCAATGGGCCCATGGCCGAATTGGTCAGTATCGTTCGTAGGCTCGAGGAACAAGTTCACCTATCAACGAACAACTCGATCCACACCGAGAATGCTCGTATTTATTCGCCTTTGGATAACGAGCTACCTGCTAACCTCAACTTAACGGGACTTCCTATGTTTGAGGGTACTGAAGACCCGGTCCACCACATCCGGGCTTTCAAAGACTTCATGGCAGTCAAGGGGGTGAAGTCAACAATGTTCAAGCACCTATTCCCCTCCTCTCTGGAGAAACACCCCAAGGCCTGGTTCTACAGGCTCGACCCCAAGAAATACAAGACTTGGGACGATGTGGCGACCGAGTTTGCTCGGAATTACGCCGATAACACTGAAATCCAGACTACAATGCGTACTCTAGAGGTAATGGCCCAGGAGCCCAAAGAAGGGTTCACAAAATATCTGCAAAGATGGAGGGCCAAAAGTGTGAAGCTGGTCGACAAGCCCGGCGAAAAGGCCCTAGTAGAAGCCTTCATCAAGAATCTACTCCCATCATACCGGGTCCATCTCCGGTATGCTATTATCCCAAACTTTGATGTCCTTACTGAAATGGGCACAAGGATCGAAGATGATTTGAGGTTGGAGAGCCTAACTAAGGCCTCTACCAAGGGCTATCAAGGGGCTAGTTCATCCACAAACAAGCCCACACCTACAGCTGCGACCCGCAGCATCTTTGATGAGGTAAATCTGCTCGACACCTCATCCAAAAAGTATACACCAAATCGGGTATTCACAGATATAGGGACTACCTATACTTATGCCTTACAAAGACTATCTTCAAAGGGTCTGATTCAACCAATAGGCCCAACTCCAGAGCCTCCAGCAGAGAAGAGGCCCAAGTACTACAATGCTCAAGCCTACTGTCAGTATCACCGGGGCAACGGACATGATACTGAAAAATGTTGGAAGTTAAAGCATTTAATCCAAGATATTATTGAGAGCGGGAAAATCCCGTTGCCCTGAGACAAGCCGAGCAACAAAGACAACCCGTTCAGTGCTCACGCAATATTCACGGGGGAGGTAATCGATTGTTCTCACCTCATTTCTCCTTTTATCCCACAAAATGGGATATGGTTCGATGACGAGGACGACGTATACCTAGCCAAAGGGGAGGCTGTCCCTATTACCCTCAAAGAAGTGCGAAAAGCCAAATCCAAGGCTCTAGCCACCAACCACCTCGCCGCTACTGGGCGTGCCACCTCTACATCCGTCACTGAACCTGCCAGGACGGAGCCAACCCCCGAGGAACCAAGCAGTGACATGGCCTTGGTCCAACAAATGAAGAGGGTTCGAGCTGATCTAACTATATGGCAACTACTGGTTAGCTTACAGGCTCATCGCGAAGCACTGACTAAGGCTCTCGATGAAATCAAGGTCGACTCAGAAGCTACCCCCACTGAAATGGTAGCCACCATCATGCCCTACCTTAAGGGCAAATCCAAAGAAGAAGGCCCACTCATTTGGGCCCAATCACAACCTGGCTCTATACATCACGGTCATCTGCAAGGGTAAGTACCTTCCACTGACCCTTATCAACGATGGATCAGCCGTGAACGTCCTACCCCTAAGGACCGCCAGGGCCCTCAGCATCACTGATGCCGACTATCTCCCGACAGCGCAAACTATTCAGGCTTTCGATGGAAGCCCAAAACCAGTAGCTGGGGCCGTTAAACTGAAGATCATAACAGGCCCAATCGAAAAGGAGTTGGAGTTTCAGGTGATAGACGTCACCTCATCATTCAATCTCTTACTGGGAAGGCCTTGGATCCACGCAGTCAAGGCCGTGACATCTACCATCCACCGAAAAGTCAAGATGCCACTTAAAGACGGTATGATAACACTGGAGGCAACACCGATGACCGTGGCGAGCTGCAACGCCACAAACCGGGCCGAACCACGAGGTTTCGATTTCGTGGGTATGATTGAAGAAGAATATCTTTTCAAGCCCTACTTCGCCCCTAGCATCGACACGATGCTATAAAATTTGGGTTACCTACCCGGAGCTACCTCAAGACCATATCTTCCGGCGGGGAAGATCATCGAGGTCCTAGGCAACGCAGAGTCCCGACTCGGATTGGGATATACTATAAGCTCGGAGAATGTGGGCCGGGCCTCTGCAATCAAATTTGTCACTCCAGTTTTCGGAGCCATCCAAGTGGGCCTCTACCGACCCACCATCACATATCCCGAGACCAAAACGGCTCGGGAATGCAACTACATCCCCGATGACATATTCACCGTTATCCAGGATGAGTCCGAGAAAAGGGAGAGCGACTCCGAGCCCGTACTGGGGCTCTTATTTGGAGAAGACAAGACCGTCCCTGCTCCGAAAGATGACTTGGTCAACTTGATCCTCCGCAGCGATCGGTTCGACCCAACCAAGCTCATTACCGAGGTCGGCGCCAACACCGAGACAAGGGCTTGGAGGAAGACTATAAAATGGACCGACAGTCAAGGACGGGTCTACAAGCTAACCGCCGGCGAAGGAGACATGCCGGATACCGAGTCTGAGTCTGAGTCAGAGTCGGAGTCTGAGTCCTGGTTTAGAGGGTCCGATACTGGAGTCGAGTCTGTAATCCCTCTTCCCTTAGCCACCGAGGTCTCGGGGTCTGCCCCAAGACCTCTCCCGCCACTGACCAACGATCAGATGGCAGCTCTATTCGAGCTATTTTCAAAATTCACCATTAATAATAATAACGAACACCGTTCTGCTTACGACTTGTCTTATTTCCAAAATTTTCTCAATTTCAAAAATTTTATATGCAATGACATTGAGAAACCCGACGAACAGGTACCTCTACCACAACACCTGGTCGAGCAGCTCGAGCAAAGGGAATCCAGAGATCCGGTAATCGAAGAAACCGAGTTCATCAACGTGGGAACCACTTTAGAGCCCCAGATGCTTAAGTTGGGCCAATCTTTAGATCCAGAGGAGAGACAACAGTTCACGGACCTCCTCCTAGAATTTAAAGACGTCTTTGCATGGTCCTACAAGGACATGCCGGGAATAGATCGAGAAATAGCTGAACACCGAATACCCATCAAAGATGGGTGCAGACCGGTAAAGCAGAAGCTCAGAAGAATGAAGCCCGAATGGTCTCTTAAAGTCAAAGAAGAGGTCGATAAACAATTCAAAGCAGGCTTTATACAAGTGTCTGAATATCCAGACTGGGTCGCAAACATCGTGCCGGTACCCAAGAAGGACGGCAAGGTGCGGGTATGCGTAGACTTCCGGGACCTAAACAAGGCCAGCCCAAAAGATGATTTTCCGTTACCACACATCGACATTTTGGTGGATAATACGGCCGACCACGCCCTTCTATCTTTCATGGGCGGGTATGCCGGATACAATCAAATTAAAATGGCAGAAGAGGATATGACTATGATGGGTAGGGATTTGTCGTGAATCCCAATCGTCAAACAAAACCAACTATACCTAGTGGGTAGCTAGGGTAAGTCGGGTCGAATCCACAGTGACGGGAGGTCGGACTAAGGTATGCTACGGTCTAGGACTAGGTTCGAGACAAGCTATTCTAAGGAAGGGGAGACTAGGACTAAGCTAGGTCTAAAGCAAGAGAACAATCAAAGGAAACGGGCTAGGATTAGGTCGGGGTCAAAGGGGTAACGGAATGGTCGAGGAAGAGCTAGAGTGAAGGAGGTAGTAGGGTAATCTAGGTTGGTCCGGGCTCTCGCAACTTAGGCCTACCTAGAGGTTCATCCTATAACCCATCTCGGCGACACACATGACAAACGGGGTTCTAGCACGCTATAGTGGCCTAGGTCGCATCCGGGCTCTCGCTACTTAGACCGACCTAGGGGTCGTCCTCACCGGGCTCTCGCAACTTAATGAGGGAACCGAACCCACAAACAAACTATCACCCACAAGAGAAAAGCAAGAAAAACAAGCATATGCACATACTAGTCATTCAAGCATTTCAACAAACATGTGATATGCATCAACCAAGAGGAAACCCAAATCTTCCACCAACATCTCCAACAATCCCTTAATCATCCAATTAACACCCTAATCACCTTACTAACCCTAGCAAGAACACTACTCTAACATATCTATTCTATAACTAACACTAACAAGATGAATCAACATAGCAATCAAAACAAACATGAAGAAACTAACAAGAACTATGAACTATGAACAATAAACAAGAACTAAAGATTCAAACTTGAATGATAAAAACAAGATTAAGAAGAAGGAAGAGGAGATTATACCATACTAGAGAAGATGAAAAGAAGAAATCTTGCATAAATGGAAGAAAACCCAAATACCTCAACCAAGGTTGTCAAGCTTGGTTGGATTCTTCAAGAATTCCCAAATTCCAAGCACTAATCTAGGATTAACGATAATCTAAAGACTAATCTACACTAATCTATGCTAATCTATGCTAAAATAATCTAGGGTTTAAGGGGAAGTGTCTAACCTGAGCTTAACAAAACAAGGGAAGAGTATATATAGGGTTACAATGAGTAAGGAGAAGAAAACAATGAGTTGCGTGCTACAGCTCACTCATCCCGCCCGGGACGAGATGGTCTCGCCCGGGACGAGATGGTCCCGCCCGAGACGAGTCCTTCTCGGCCGGGACGTGCTCAAGACAGGAGCTGTTGGTTTTGTGCACTCCTTCCCGGTCGGGAAGGCCACTATCCCGCCCGGGAAGGACCTTGTAGGCCTCCATTATGATCTTTTTGGTCCCTCCTTGGTTCTCATGGGCTTCTCACCGACTCTCGGGTCTCGGGATTGAGTCTAAGAGGCTCGGGATTGGGTCCCAAGGTCTCGGGGTCGAATCCAAGGCATCGAGTGATCGTTCCTTCTCTTCGTTGGCTCCAAAAGTGTATGAAACGAGTCGGAATCGTTCCAATTCTTCATGAATGGTCTCGGGAACCTGAAACGAGCTAAAGGAAACATAAGTAACCCATAAATCGCTCCCAAGGAGCGATTTTACAAGGAAAATAGGACCAAAACACTACGAAATAGGCACTACAAACTACACTTATCAGACTAAGACTACCTTCATCACACCTTGGGGTATTTACTGTTACACCGTCATGCCATTTGGGCTGATTAATGTGGGAGCCACTTATCAACGAACCGCCACCACCTTATTACACGACATGATGCATGAGGAGGTGGAGGTCTATGTGGACGATATGATCGTTAAGTCTAAAGATCAAAGCGAGCACATCACGGCCCTAAGAAAGTTCTTTACCAGACTGCGAAAATACAACATGAGACTAAACCCACAAAAATGCAGTTTTGGGGTAACGTCAGGCAAATTACTGGGCCATTTCGTTAGCCAACGCGGCATCGAGGTCGACCCCGCTAAAATCAAAGCCATCACCGAGATGCAGCCACCCAAGACCAAAAAGGAAATAAGGGAGTTTCTCGGGAAAGTCCAGTATATCAGCCGATTCATTTCAAAGCTAACCATGGTATGTGAACCCATTTTCAAGAAACTGAAGATCGGGGAACGGGTGCTATGGGACGACAAATGTCAAGCAGCTTTTGACAAAATCAAGGAGATTCTGTCTGCTCCGCCGGTATTAATGCCACCTCAACACGGTCTGCCTTTGTCGTTATATCTAACAACAACCGAGACAGCCATGGGGGCTATGCTGGCCCAGACCGTTGATTCAGAGGAACAGGCTATTTACTACATCAGTAAAAAGTTCCTCGAGTACGAATGCAAATACACAATGCTCGAAAAGACGTGCCTAGCATTGGTTTGGGCGACTAAAAAGCTCCGACATTACATGCTCAGTCACGAGGTACACGTGTTATCCAAAATGGATCCAATCAAGTATTTATTCGAGAAGCCCATCCTCAATGGCAGGATGTCAAGATGGACTTTAATGTTATCTGAGTTCGACCTCAAGTTTGTACCATTAAAAGCCATCAAAAGCCGGATAGTTGCCGAGTTCCTCGCTGACAGCCCAATATCCGAAGAGGGCGACACTGATACATAGGCCTTTCCTGACGAAGACATATTCCATACCGATACCGAGACATGGGATTTGTATTTTGATGGAGCATCCATCTTCCGAGGATTTGGGGTCGGAATTCTATTAATCTCACCCCAAGGGGAACACACTCTCTTATCCATCAAGTTGGACTTCGACGTAACCAACAACGCAGCCGAATATGAAGCATGCATTCACGGGCTGCAAGCCGCCGCCGATTTAGGGGTAACAAACCTCCGGGTCCACGGTGATTCATCACTGGTCATCAATCAAGCACTCCAAAAATGGAAAACTCGGAACGCCAATCTCGTGGCTGACCAAGCGCGAGTACGGGTTCTAGATAAACAATTCCAGAAGGTGGAATATATGTACCTACCCCGAGAGGAAAATCAGTTTGCAGATGCACTTTCCAAACTAGCATCTTTACTGAACATCCCGGATCACCTGACAAGCATGCCAATCTGTGTTAAAAGGCGGTCAGAGCCGGCCTACATCCATGTCATTCAAGATATCGAGATACCTGACCTAGAACCTTGGTATCAAACCGTCTTAACATACCTGACAACGGGGGAATATCCCCCGGGAGCTGAAAATCGGGCCAAAAAGGCCCTACGAAGATTAGCAACCCAATTTGTTCGTACTGATGACGGGCAATTGTATAAAAAGACGGCACAGGGGGCTCTCCTCCTATGCATTGACAAGGTACAAGCCGAAAAAGTCATGGCCGAGGTCCACGACGGTGAAAACAGCCCGCATATGAACGCCCATATGCTATCCCGTAAAATCATGAGACTCGGGTACTACTGGAACACCGTGGAAACAGACTGTCAGTTATACGTCAAGCACTGCCATAACTGTCAGATCTTCGGTAATGTACAACATATGCCATCTTCCCTATTATATACCATGGCATCACCATGCCCATTTTCGACATGGGGTATAGACATAATTGAGAAAATACATCCTTCCGGGACGGGAGGGCATTGCTTCATTTTGGTGGCCATCGACTACTTCACCAAATGGGTAGAAGCCGAGTCATACCGTGTCTTGAACGCCAAGCACGTGGCCAAATTTATCCAAAATAAGATTATATGCCGGTATGGGATCCCGCACGAATTTATCAGTGATCACGGGACCCACTTTCAAGCTGAAACTACCGCATTACTGGCAAAATACAAAATTCAAAGGCATACATCCTCACCTTACCGACCCCAAACAAACGGAGCGGTCCAACAAAACAATTGTCACCATACTTAAAAAGATGGCTGAGAATTATCGGGACTGGCCCGACAAGATACCTTTTGCCTTATGGGGATACCGAACTTCAATCCGCACTGCAACCGGAGCAACTCCATATTACCTGACATATGGAATGGAAGCAGTCCAACCGGTTGAGTTAGAAGTACCATCCCTAAGGATTCTACTTGAAAGCCAAGTACCAGAAGCAGATTGTGTCCAAGCCCGATACGATTCGCTAGTCCTCTTGGACGAACGACGGTCCCGGGCCCTCAACAATATTCGAGTATATCAAAAGAGAATCCAGCGGGCCTTCAACAAAAGAGTTAGGCCCAGCAAAATCAAAGAAGGTGATTTGGTCCTAAAATCGGTTTGTGCCTTACTACCGGTTGACCCAAGGGGAAAATTCAAACCCAATTGGGCTGGGCCATATTTAGTCAAGAAAATCCTATCGGGAGGAGCGGTGATGCTAACGGATCTGGATGGCAACGAGTTCGTCAACCCGACCAACTTGGACCAGCTGAAGCGCTACTACTCATAAACCCCTGTCTCAATGTCATTTGCAAAAAATTTATAAAACTTTGTCTTTTTATAAATTTTCAAAATTATAGACAAGTCAATAAGTTAGAATTAATTATTCTACCGTCGCACATCTCGAATCTATGATCTTGATGTATTTCGAAAATTGCAAAAAAAAATCAAATCAATCAAATTTTGAACTACGTTTGGTTTGATTCCGCTAATCGTGGATACGTAGGCAACCCCTCAAAAGGGTACAACCACTGCAATAAACGAAAAGATGGGAACGGTATTCAGTAATATGTCTTTTATTTATATCTCGATAAACTCGGGAATTACAAAAAAAAAAAAAAAAAAAAAAAAAAAAAAAAAACGCCCAGCACGGCATACACAAAAAAAATCACACCAAAAAATAAATAGTAATATTCTAATAATAAAATACGGAGACTAATATCCGGGCATCTTCCCCGTTCCCTTATCCTTCGGGTCGTGTGGAGCACGAGGTCGTCGAGGTGGGGATGAGCGTTCCCAAATCACAAGGGGAACCTCCTTAGCACGGGCCCGCTTCTTTGACGACGGGTCTTCAATCACAGTCTTTGGCCCAATTCGGGCCCGGACATGCTCGGGTAGCCTATCCCGTGGGCCAAGTCGGTTCTGCACGGCTAGTCTAGGGCCCAGTCTCCTTTCCAAGTCTGTCTGGGGGCTCACTTTCCCCCGAGCACCTTTAGCACCGGACCCTTTAGCTTGAGTCTTAGCCTTCTTCTTTTGCCCTGACATTAGGCGGACTAGGGTAGCTGGAGTGTCTCCCTCATCAAAGAACCCCCTGTTGTCTTTAGCCTGTTCTCTCCTCAGCAGGTCAAAGGCTTCATCAACCTTCAAAGCAGCTCGGGCTTTAGCATCACCTGCTTTAGTCCACTTGGTATATGAGTCTGAAACCCAAATCGAATGCCGAGATTTGGAAACGGGCCAAGTGTGCCGGGTGTACCATCTTTCCATCCACGTGTCGCACATCACATCCGTCAATTGGGTAGGATCACTCACAATTGCCTCTATTTCGGGTATCCGCTGAGTCCGTCCATACTGCCTTAGTATGCGATCCGGGTAGAGATGAACCGTTTGGTTGAAGGACAAGATCACTTGGTAACGGGCCCTCTCCCGCGGGTCCAAACCTGACCAAACCGGGATGGGCCACCATGGCAGGACCCATCGAATCAACCGCCCACCATGGATTGATAGCACCTCATCCCAATACTTCTGGCTAATCAAGCGGGAAAAATCGATGGCCCGTCGTCTCGTCATCAGCTGGTTATGACGGTAGGTACTGGCATCAAGCGGAGGATCTATCACCGATAGCCTCTCATAAAGCCAAATCTGAAAAAAATAAAACAAAAGCTTTAAATCTCGAGACGAAGCAGACGACACTCGATCGAGTGCCAGGGCGACTCGATCGAGTGGCGTCACTGGAAGCAAACAGGAAGCCTTTTTACGAAGGCACTCGATTGAGTGCCGGGGTGACTCGATCGAGTGCCCACTGCAGTAGCCGAGTTCTCGAAAAAAATTCAAAAAAATCGAGGAATCAAAAAATAAAAAATCCGACTTACTTGCAACAAACGGGTGCTCCCGGTGAGACGAACGGATTGATCCCTTTTGCGATTATCCAATCCTTGGATGATTTCGCCCGTGATTAACCAAGCCGGACTATGTTCAGTCTCCATCAAATCCACCACGGTTATGAGACGGGCATTACCCATGCAAGATAACCAGTCCATGTGACCTTCAAAAGCGTAAACATGGAGCATGCAGAAAGAAAAGGCCCTACGGCTATGGGCCGGCCTCACCCGAACATCATGAGGGTTCATGAATTTCTCAGCCAAATCAATCAGAGAAATATTGCCACCTTCCATCATACGGGACACTTCGTTATGGGATAGCCCTAAAAATTCCCTCACCTTCCTCCTTGGATCATAGACTGAATACGGGACGGCGGGCCGAAGCATCGGGTTCCATCCTCCGATAGCTGCGATCTCCTCAGGTAAAGGGCAAATCTCGCCCCGAGGGAAAGCAAAGACATGGTATATGCCCAGTAAGCCAAGCAGGCTCCAAGAAGTAATGATCTACCACCATCTGACGGAACGGGTACAGCTGAGTTATACCCGTTTGGTTCAAAACCACCCTATCGGCATCCCTAAATTGTCGGGACCATGCCTGCAACATAGCACTCAACCTATCGATTCCCATGATAAATTTCTTAAAAGGATAAAGAGACTCTCTTTTTGCCTTAAGGGAAGTAAAAGACTTTCTTGTGATGGGAATTATGAAGAAGTTCAAGAGCATGGAGGGCTATATATAGCAATAGCCTTGCAAATTCCTTTCCATATCGCTTCTAGGAAAAGTTTCCTAATTACAAGCGGAACCAAGCTACAAGCCTAGTCCCGATACTAGCTTGAAAATAATCATCCCGAACTTTCCTAATTTCTTTAGGAGTCAATTTCAAAAATTTCAAAAATTCAAAATTTTCAAATTTCAAAATTTCAAAAATTCAAGAGTCATTTTCCCCAGCACGAGTCATTTTATTACCTACGTGTTGAATGCATTCTATATGACTTATACAGGTACGACTCAAGCAGGGACATGCAAGTCATCAAATCTCCCCAGCAGCATCTTCCGGGATAGCACGGGATGGGCCAACACACAGGCACACCCAGGGCTTACGTGACAAGCCCAAAGTCCCCACGGAGCGCAGGTATGATCTCTGCCTTATGGCTGGCGAGCCCTTCACGCGAGTCCAATGGACTATAAACGACCCGAACGGAAGTCTACCAGGTCTTAACAGGCTTAGTAGCTACTCTGACTTTCGCCCTGTCCAAGCCTCAGTCAGAGTGGGGGCTCTGTAGACACCCGCATTTTGACTGCGAGGTGTCTATGGCAGTTTCCAAAAAACACCCGATGATGATCGGACGCAAACATGCTTCTATGCGCTCGGATACGGGCTCAAATTCATTAATCGTTGGCTAACACACTTACGGAGTACAAATCTCACCAAACGGACCTCAAATCCAGGCCCAGTGGATCATTCCGAGTCAAACAAGACTAATTTGGGCCAAAACCGACACCGGAATTAAAACCGACTTTTCACGATTGGGTCAACCCCGGTCAAAGTCGATCCCGAGACACACAAAACAACCCGTCAATCATCAAAAGTCCAAGTCTAACACAAAACCCATTAAAGTCAAGGTCCAAAAACTGATCTGCGCGACCCAGCTGGGCCACTCGATCGACTGACCCTCCCACTCGATCGAGTGGGCCTATTTCGAGCCCGACGGTTGGCATACCGGGCCACTCGACCAAGTTGGCCTCCTACTCGGTCGAGTAGCCCTAAAACGATGCCCTAGCCTAGCCTATATATACACCCCATGCAACACCCTACAACACATGATTCATATCCCTTACAAACCGTAAACATCTTCACAACCCTAATCCCGGTGCATCCTCAAGCAACCCTAGACAAACCCTAGGAAAATCGACTTTAGCAAACCCTAAACCTAGTTTTAGGAATTCAACCCGAGCCACCACAACTTAGCCTCCATATACCTCGAAGACTCTCGGGCCATAGCCGCGTTTACGAGCCTTATTCCGAGACAAGAACATGTAGGTTGAGGGTGACAAACCTCGTTCTCTTTTCCCTTTTTTCTCTCGTCGTTCATCTCCTTTTTTTATTCCTTTTTACGTTTATTATTATTATTATTATTATTATTACGTTTATTATTATTATTATTATTACGTTTATTATTATTATTATTATTATTATTACGTTTATTATTATTATTATTACTATTATTACGATTATTATTATTATTATTATTATTATTATTACGATTTTTATTATTATTAATTACCTCGTTATCATTATTGCATCATAATATCGATAATATTGTTAGCATCAAAATATTAAAATACTCATTGATTTGTGTCGAGTAAGAAGGATATCGGGATAAGAAAACACGAACATACAAGTGTACTGTACACAACGTTGACGGTCGCTTATCCCGGTACCCCGATTATTTGATTATTGAGATGAGTCAACTTAAACAAGATTTCGTCATTATTTCTCGTCGTTATCATCTTTAATTTTGCATTCATCGAATTTTCTAAAACCAAATTTAATAAGGGTCGAAACCCGTTGACACGGATCCAACATCACGATCTCTAGGGATTTATCGATGTCGGAGAAGTCGAGGAAATTAAGTTCTTTCATTATTTAATCAAAGAGTCAATCTTTCTAAATCGCATTAAATCAACTTAGGGCAATTTTCGTTGATGCTAAATAATTGTCAAAACAATTCTTTAGAATTATGACATTATTAACGCGGAAATAATTTGATCACATCGCAATAATCAATTTAAAACGATTTTCGACATAAAACACGATTTTACAAACGAATCTTAATTCGTACAGAGGGCACTCGACCGAGTACCTAGCCCACTCGATCGAGTGGCACCTCAAAATCAAGTCAGAATGCTCGCCACGACCACCACTCGATCGAGTCTCACAGTGACTCGGTCGAGTGGCTATGTACTCGACCGAGTTGGTCAATAACTCGGCCGAGTATGGTATTCGACGCAAAACAGAATCGATTTTTTAGGGTCCACTCGATCGAGTCCATCGACCACTCGATCGAGCGACCTCATAACGACTAAAACGCGGGTCGTACATTATTCTATTTTTCAAACTTGATAGTATTTTACGACTTAGGTCAACATTTGCATAATTAATCACGTGTATACTATCTTTTCAAATCATGCATCCTCATATTTGCATCTTTTCAATTCAATTCAATATTTGCAAACCGTTATTATTCGTTATATCGCTATATCGTTACTAACGCGTTTTCTGTTTCTTTTGTCAATTTAATTATTTCGTTTATTGTACTAAATGAACCCGCATGCTAAAATACAACTTTGACTTTAATTTTAGTTGCATTAAATTGACTTAGAAACCCGTTTCGATTCCATTCGCATGTTTAGGGAAAATAAATCTTTGCATATCATTTTCCCGTTTTACTAGCACGCGTATTAGAAAGTCATTTGAGTTCTTAGTAGAGTCCGCTAATGTGCGGGCGGGGTTGGGTGTCCTTTGTGGGCTTCCCAACACGTACCCTCACCCCTTACTCAGAACCTCGGTTTCTGGATGCCCGAAACCGTTGCCGCACGAGAGTCATTCAATATACGATTAACCGTTCAAGTCGGCATCTATATCGATATGCAAAGGGACGAGCCCAATAAACTCGGACATCGGAAATGGGCCGTATTTTGTATACGGCCCACTACGACATAGAGTGGGCTCGAACGGTTCCGAATAACCATAAAATTCGGTGGCGACTCCACATAGACCTAAATTTCAATTCGATCCTTCTCATATGGAGATTCATTCGCCTACCCAAACCCGCGCGTGGCCGCGTCGGGGTGGACCTATGTCATGTCCACAAAATGAAAATAATAATATTTTATTTCAACGTACTCTAACTTCCTAACATACGTAAAACTAGAATTTCAGTTCACTCTTATTTCTTATTATCAAAACATAAGTACTCCGTCATTCCACTTCTCAATTCTCCGTCACCAACCTTCGTTCGCAGTACCCACGACGCCGGTACCCAAGACGCCGCACGCCTTTCGACTGCCGTTCGCCGTCCTCTATTACGCCGTCCTCCGTTCGCCGGTACCATCTTCATCTTCCTTGTTATCGCGCGCCCACTGCATAGATACAACACTAGTAGAAAAAACACCTACAGCGTCAACTGAATTACGTCAATTCTAAAAATAAACGACGCAAAAGGGCTTTTGCGTCGGTTAATTATTGCAACCGACGCATTTAAGATGGTTTTTTGCGTCAGTTATACCTAGAATTGACATATTTGATCAAATGCGTCATGTGTAATTTCCTAACCGATGCATTTCGGCTACACCTTTTGCATCAATGTTGAATACAAGTGATGCATTTATATGTTTACATGGCGCCAAAATCTGCTGATTGTATATTGCATCGCTTTTAATAAGTTAACCGACACAAATATTTTTACGTCGGGGCTTTAGTATAATCGACGCTAACAAATGATGCTACAATGTGTATAAGTAAAGAGGAATTTTTGGAACGTTTCTATATATAATTTATATCTTTAATGTAATTCTTAATCCATCGGACATAATATACGGAGTATATTACATTCATAAATTTAAGAAACTACTCCACATAATATACGGAGTATTAATTTCACCTAATACAACTATTAACCCAAGGACGTAAAAATATTTCTTACTTGTATTACAATTAGACCTATCCACATGTTGGGTGTGTCGAATCACACAGGTTGGGTCATAATATGGATTGGGATTTGCGTCGTATACGTTTCGGGTCAGGGTCAAAATATTTTCTGCCCTTTCCTTCGTTCAAGGGTTTTGACCCTTTCCCTCGTTCATTCATTCCCAACTATCTCTCTCTCTCCTTACCTTCATTTTTTCAAAAAAGATGCAGATCTAGGGCATTTTTCTTCGACTTTAATGGAGTCACGAGAGTCTGAAGCCATTAACAACTAAGTTGTTGCCTATGACGCTGAACAAAACGACGCCGTTCTCATGAGTCCCACGACCACTCGCTTTCCGGCGATGGCGCTAGCCTTAAGTTTGTTCTTTCTTCTTTTTGAATCATCAATTGTCGAATTTCAGGTGATTATAACCCTAATTGCTTTAATTTCATCGATTTCTTAGCTTTTTAAAATTAGGGTTTTTTGATGGGGTCAATGACGTTGAAGGTGATAAACTTGAAATTCTAAGTGAGATATGTGAGTCTGTTAGTTGAAGTAAGAAAATCCAGCTAATTTTTTACTTCTAATCTGTTTGTTTTGGTGGGATGACTTAATTTTTTGATGAATTTTTGCCTTGGCTGCAATTTGTCAATGTTTACAGATGTGAGAATCGGGTGTTTGATATATTGATTTCATAATTTGTGGATTTGTTGGATACTGTTCGTGGGCAAGGTATTTTGTTGATCTGGACAGTTTATTTCGTGATTTCTGGACGTGGGTTTGTTTCAAATCAGCATTTCGATCAACTTTTTGGTTAAATTTTATCAATTGCATTTCTGGAGTAACAATTTAGGGTATTTGTTGTTGCAATTTGGGGTATTTTCCCTTGACCTCTAGAGTTGTTTGACTTGAGTCAGCAATTTTATCAATTTGACCTCTGGAGTTGTTTGATTTGAATTAGCAATTTGATCAATTTTTAGGTAAATCGTATCAATTTGATATTTGTGCTTCAATTGATTGATTTTTCACCGCTAATATCAATTATGTACCTGATTTTAGCTTGAAACTAATGTCAAGTGTTTTTTTAGTCTTATAATTGCCGACTGTCGAGGTTTTCGTTGTTCAAACTCTGGATTTTCCGACTTCTGGAGTTCTAGGTCTGTTTTTTTAATCTTTTGGATTTTCGGGTATATCGCAGGCTCGTGAGTTCTTGTCTTTGCTGGTCGCGGTGATGGTTATCTGCTCCTGGTGATCGAATTTCGATCTATGATTCTTCGAGGTACAACGACCTTCATTCTTCTGTGGCTGTACGTACTACTCCGCTATTTCCGTTGATTACTCACTAATCTGATGTGTGTTTTCTCGTGTTGGATGTTGGTATAGGTGGTGAAGGTTGTTGCTAGATGTGCCTTCCTGTAGCAATGGTAAGGAAAACTTCAATTGATTTGTGTTTTCAATTCACCTAAGTCTCATATTTTATTAATTTCCTCTAATTACTGTCGAAATTTTTGATTAATAGTGCCTTCCTGTAGCAATGGTAAGGAAAACTTCAATTGATTTGTGTTTTCAATTCACCTAAGTCTCATATTTTATTAATTTCCTCTAATTACTGTCGAAATTTTTGATTAATAGGGTTCAGGATCAACAACCCATGTGACTTGGGATGATCAACAAACTATTAACACGTTTAGTAATTTGATAATCGATTTCAGGAGCTTGAAGATGTGATTACATTCACCATGGTCTGGAATTCGATGAAGATTGTGACGTGAGTTTGCAATCACTTGGTGAGTCATTGACACAAAACAGAAAGCGAGCTAGAGGTCAGTGTATACAAGTTTCGTACTCTATTTAAGATTCGAATAAAGCTCTATATGGTTTCCAACTTGTTGAAATGATGCTTATTAGAAGGTATTATTGATGTCATTCTATGTACTACAGGTAGAAAGCAGTTGGTTCGAAGATATTTTATGCTTGCTAGTCCTGGCCTGTACAAAAGTTTACAGCAACACTTTAAAAATTTGTGTGTGATTCTCATATCAGCTGGTTGGAAGATTAATAATGCTCGAGGAAACAACTTAGCTGGGATAGCTGCGGGCATCAGATAAACTTGTGTGATCACATTGAAGTCACACACTTGATGATATGAATGTTGCTAAGTGGGCTACCAATTGTTTAAAGAACATATATATATATATATATATATGGAGTAAGGCTCTTATGAGTCCTTTACTCTATATGAGTCCCTAAGTTCTCATCTTATCCATTGGATGAGATGATGATGCACTAGTAGAAAAATGTTAAATTGCGGCTCCTTATTAGAGGTGTTTTAAGTAAATAGCAGCAAATAATTTTCCTTTTGTTTTAATAAAAATACTTGAGTGAGCAGAAAATAGAGGCAAATGCAAAGATGCGGCCCCTCACTTGAAAAAAGCTGACAGTGCAGCGTCTATATGGACGCCTCTCTAATGGGCTCCGTATTTTTCATTTTAATATGTCTATTACAGTGCTCTACTACTCCGTATTTTATACGTATTCATTCCTTTTGTCATCTTTCTCCAGATCCAAAATCCATACTAGCTCTCTCCTTCCACAACTCCAGCAAACTGTGCCTTACTCCGCCGGTTTGCCCTCCGCCCGCCGCCTTCCGTCTTCCGCCAGTTCGCTCCTCTTTCCTACGCGCCATCAATTGTCGCCGGAGTATACTGTGAACCTCGCTCTCCACAACTCGAGCACAGTACGACGAGGTTGCCTCCTTCCGCCAATATTCCCTCCTCCATCCACCAGTTTCCACTCCCTCTTTCTATTCCCGACCATTCTCGTCGGAGTATAATCAGGTCGTTCTAATTCTCATTCCCCTATTATCCCTCATTTTTAGGGTTACTGGGTGATTGAAGGTTTTGTTTGTTCTTTTTCTTTTGCCTTTAATTTCGTACTGCTTTCTACAATACCACTCAACATACAACACCCACAACATATTATAAAGAATATTAAAGAAGAAAGGGAAAAAAAACGAGTTTAGTATTGAAACCCATACTATTGACAGAATGACAAATTGTTTGTTTAGTATTGACAAATTGTTTTGATTTAAAGCGACGCCAGGTTGTTTTCTTCGCCCTTCTTTTTCCATCGATTTGATTTTTCTATTGCTTTGTGCTACTATTGATTTGCTTCAATGATTCATTCACTGTTTTTTTTTTCGAATTTAATTTAAAAAAATCGTAGTTTCGCTTTTCGATTATTTCGCACTAGTTTTGATTTACTTTCATTAATTCATTCATTGATTTGGCTTTTTTTTAGAATTTTACTTATTTTTTTCGTAGTTTTGCTTTTTGATTGTTTTGTACTAGCCTCGGTTTACTTCCATATTTCATAGGCTAATTTAATTTTGTTTTTGTATTTGATTTTTTTTCTAAATTTTGCTTTTCTATTGTGTTTTGCTTCTCTTGTTGTTGTAGTTTTCTCGTTTTCGTTGACTGATTTAGTTTGGTTTTTCTCTCTCTTTTGTATGCAATTGATAGTTCGAGCATCTGTATGAAATCTGGTTGGAGTATAATTTAGAAACTCATGTTTATGCTTTTAATTTGTCCGCAATCTGCTGGTAATGTGTTTTTGTCGTTTAATTAAATTTTGAGTATGTTTTGTCTCTAAATTAGATACACTAACAACCTGACAAATTGACAAATACTTCAATATCTGTCATTCTATCTGTCTGTTTAGTATTGAGTCTAGTAGATTCATAACATTTTCTATATTTTCTATAATTGTTTGTTACTAATTGACAAAATGACAAATACTTCAATATTTGCTAGGCTTGATTTTACCAATTTTTGTTACTAATTTTGTGTTTTGTTTTAATTTTGTGTTTTGCTAGGCTTGAATTTTAATTTTAATTTTTTGTTTACCAGTTACCAGAAACACTCCCAATTGTAATTGTTTTCCCGAATCCCAATCATTATCTCCTCACCCAAAACAAAAAGTCTATCCCTCCAACTTCAAACAAATAAAAAGACAATTTACACAATATTAGACAAAGTGAAAAATTAGGCAAGTGAAAAAGAGGCAAGCAGGGAAATGGGAACAGGAGGAGGTAGTAGAATGCCATCGTGGAAGAAGAGGGAAAACAGCAGGAGAAAAGTACGACATCGTAGAGCAATATCAGCGAACATATTCTCTGGGCTCCGTACTTACGGGAATTACTCTCTCCCTAAGCATTGCTACAACAATCAGGTTCTTATTGCTCTCTCCCATGAGGCCGGTTGGACCGTAGAACCCGATGGCACCACTTACCGCAAGGTACTTATCCTTCCTTCCTACCTCCTTACACACACACACACACACACACACACACACACACACACATATATATATATATATATATATACTTTTCTCACCCTCACAAGTCACAACGTCTTAGCCTTGGTCTAGTGGTTAATTAAGACCGGAGTACCATGAACAATAAATCTGAGGTTCTAATGCCATACCGCCTTTAATGTAATGCAATAAGTAGGTCCTCAAATGAGAAATTGAATTGCTAGCTTTCTTGAAGACAACCAACAAATAAGCAGTAATCATCATAAATCTAATATTAAGGAGTATTATTAATCTAATCCCTCAATAAAACAAATGAATGAATGAATGGGTAAAGGGTGGTAACCTAACCTGGAACATCTGGATTTGTTGATCAAGATGAGAAATAGCAGCTTGCAAACGATGCCTGCCTATGAAATTATATGCCGTTTTCGGAGTCGGATTTGGAGGAGCAGTAGTCTCATTATCATCACCAAATCACCATCTGCCTTCATTTTGGAGAAGATGATGATGGAGTAATTAATTAGTCACATATTTGGCTTAACTGGTCTGTTTTCTTTAAACAAGCCACAAATAATACCCCCATCACTTACTTTGTTTGTTTCTTAAAATAAAAATTCATTCACCTCATATTTTCATTACTTTGAAAAGATCCAATTGAAATTTTTAAGCCTCCTTTTGAAACTCTACCTAAAGGTTCATTCTCACAAGTATGTATGGAGTTCTCAAAATGAATATGTTTTATGAAAGTATATGAATAAAATTGTCTTATTTTGGTACTTATCCATTGTTTATTTACATTTTGTGTTTTAAATACTTGGGGTAATCATAAATTGAGCAATAAGAAGCTAAAGAGACTCAACCTATCGTAATTATCGCTTCAATCTCTCAATACTCACTTCATTTGCATCAAATTTTTGAATTGCTTTCTACTTATGCGTTGTTTATTCCATAAATTTCTTTGTGATCAGAAACTTGCTTATGGTCCTACAACAATTGAAGTCGCACCAGACCCTTTCGGAAAGGAAGCTAAGCATTTCACTGAGATGTGTACATTACATATAAATAGATGTAAGTTGGTTCTGTATTTCTAAACGTCTGCAAATCTTATATTTATATGTGAATACGAGATAATTTAAAGTTATATTGCTTGTGTAGGTCCGTATTCCCCTGAGACATACGATAAATTTAATAACCTCAGTGGTTCAATCTGTTACTCTATGATGAAGCCGGTGAAGTGAAGAACTTGGCCTTAGAGTTGGCGAAAATGTAAGTTTAGCTACTTCATCTGACTTTAGTACTACAATTATATGTACCCTTCATATGGATTCACTGTATCTTCTTTCTAGAGCTATCTAAATCAAAAATGTAAATTTAGCTACTTCATCTAACTTTAGTGCTGGAATTATATGTACCCTTTACCCGGATTCACTTTATCTTCTTTGTAGAGCTATCTAAACTAATGTTCTGTTCGGTTAACTTTGACGATAAAAGAGATTAATCTCAAATACGTTGGTTCCACTTTCCGTCCAATGATCCATGTGCTTATTTATACTCTCGACATATTTTTGAAAAATAGTGGCACACTTTTTCGTGTTAATGAAACTTGTGCCGTTTAGAAATGTAGTGAATCTAAGTGAACAATAGGAGTAAAACTTGGCATATTTTCTGATGAGGTAATGTTTGATTTTTAAAATGTAGGGCTTAGATAAATATGTGAAAGGAGTGGAAAAATGTTTGAATGGGTTATGATGAAATGGTCGGGTGGGCTCTTTTTCATCCCCTTCCTCTCTATTGTTTAATGTCATTGTATTTGTTTGGAAGCTGCAGTCCCAATTGATGATCCTTTCATTCAATTGTTTCACTTTGTTCAAATTTTTTAATATATCGTTATATCCACAGGATCCTTAATAGGCAGCCGAAACTGATGGGACTGAAATAAATGCTTCAGGTAAAACATGCTTTTATGGGTGTCATCAGAATGTTATATATGATCCTAATCTCACGCTCCTGTTTTACGACGTTGATACCCCGCTTCCAGACGATCTCGAAGTCCTCATACGTAAGGCTCACCACTTTTTTGTTTTTTCTTTTCTTTCTCGTCGGCCTATTTGATACACCCAGATTTCCGTATCTGGGTAGGTATTAGTTTTTTCATTGGACATTTAGGAAATGGAGATGTTTTAATGAGAATACTATGATGTAGGGGACAACGTGAAATTTGGATTACCAATGCCATTCACAATCTCACTATGATGTCACCGAATGTGATTAAGTACGGTAGACAGATGGCTTCTCCCCGTGAGCTTTCTCCCTTGAGGCCATCATGTAGAGTATTGACTATCTTATAAAAGCCCCTTCTCTGCCCAATCTTCTCTATGGAGAGGTATCATTACTCTTTCATTCTTCTCTCTGACTTCGACTCAAGTGAAGTAAGTGGACTTAACTTGGCACACCACGCCATGCACGAGGGAGATGGGAACACGGATCAGTAGAGGCCAGAGGACATGAATAGGAACCACACTGCCTACAGAATTGACCCCACTAGACCCAGATGAAACCTGGTCGGAAAACCATTGTCTTCTCTCTCGTATTCCACTGCTCCGGTCCTGCCTACTCTATTTAGCTCCTCACCCACCCCCGTCAGGTTTATTATCTAACTACTCTGAACTCTGATTCAATTCAGCCTCGCCTTTTACAGTTTCTGATCCATCACCATCCTTCTCAATTAATTACCACTCTAAATAAGCAGCAGAATTCATCCTTGCTATTCAGGCTTATGGGGACCGTAGACGGACGTTAGCAGCTGGAATGACTCAAGTAGATGAAAGTTCTTGCTACGTTGATGTACTTGTTAAATATTTTACAAGAGTACAAGTACAAGAGTACGAGTAAACCAAATGAATTGCGGGACAAATGAGCTTCAAATTTTACAAGAGTACGAGTACTTAGAAACATATCTATATTAATTTTTTGGCTTGTATAAATGTCGAGGATGTGGATGGAATGAATGATGGAAGACATTTGGTTGAATAAATTTATTAATTTGAATACAAATTTATGGATGTATTAAATATTCAAATTTTATATTTTGATTCATTTCCAAAGCAATAATTTTTTTAAAAAAATTTCAAATTATTATTGAGGCGTCATTTTTAAAAGAACGCCGCAAATAAAACAGCTATTTGAGGCATCTTTTCAATAAAATGCCGCAAATAAGACAGCTATTTGAGGCGTCGTTTAATAAAACGCCGCAAAAGAATGCTTATTTGCGGTGTTTTTCAGATGCCGCACCTCAATTCTCTATCTGCGGTCCCGCCATTTGCGGCTTCATGGAAAATGCCTCAAATATGGAGTTTTTTGGAGCCGCAAATTGCCTTTTTTCTACTAGTGATGGATGGACAAGATGCTTCCAATTATTTGCATTAAAAATAAAAAAAAATACAAAGATTTACGTTCCTAAAATAGCTCCCATGATTTTAGGAAATAATAAACTCATGATCACATTCATTCATCATTCAGTCATTCACCTTGCAAAATTCATCAAACCCTAAAAAAAACTTCCATCATCACGTTCCGTCATTCATTCAATCATTCATTCATTCAATCAAATCTGGGTTCAAAATCCCGTTACTATGGATTCAATGAGCGCGACATCATCATCAACTATTGAAAAGCAATTGATCGAGTATAACAATGGTGAGTTTTGATATTTCTTTCACGTTTTGCTTCAATTTTAATTCAGCGATCGACTAACAAAAATTAAATTTCTTTCCCGTCGCTTTGTGTAGACACCCACATTTTGACCGCCAGGTGTCTATAGTAGGTCCCGCCAAACACCCGATGATGATAGGACGCAAACATGCTTTAATGGACTCGGATATGGGCTCGAAATCATGGACATTTGGTTTAGGCTTATTACGGAGTACAAATCTTACAAAACCGACCTCAAATCCAGGCCCAGTGGGTCGTTTCGAGTCAAATGAGACTAATTTGGGTCGATTCCGACACTAGGGGTAAAACCGTCTTTTTACGACCGAGTCAAAACCCGGTCAAAAATATTCTCGAGACACACGAGTCAGCCGTGACACCTCACACGGCTGATCCGGTCCCAAATACTACAAAAATCATCTTTAAAAAATATTAAACAAATCCGTTTAAGGATAGAATTCGATCTCAAGTAGGAATTCTATCCGGAAACCGAATCAGACACTGACCGAGCTCCAAATACTCGGCCAAGACAGCCAAAATACTCGGCCAACTCTTCATGACAGCCGAAATACTTGGCTTCCCCACCAAGAAACGAGACTTTCGTTCCCTTTCGAACTCTCGTGTTTCCTATCCAAACCGGTATTTCTTGTCACACAAGCAAGACTACCTCGGCTCCTATAAATAGGACCTCATATTCAACAACTTTTAACCAACAATTACACATCATAAATCTACCATTCACATATCCTTAATATCTAGCAATTCCCGACCTAATCCCGAAGTAGCCTCGAAATACCGACGAAAACGACCCCGTCATCCGGCCGAACCCACCGTCTCACACACATAAAAAAAACGCACCAAACCGACACCTTAACTCATCCCGCATCATCTCGACGCTCCCGTGCCTAAGCCACTGTCCGACGAGCTCCATACCGAGAAAACGAAGCATGTAGGTTGAGGGTGTAAATCAAACCCGATTCTTCTCTTTTCTCTCCCTCTTTCTCACGTTTTTCTTTTTTTTTTTTGTCGTCGGTCGTTTCATATTTTAATATGGGTCGTTCGTCGCATCTTTTTTTTTCTAATAATCGATACTATAAAACTATTTTTCATATAACGTTCTTAAAATACGATATCAATTCTCTAATCGAATATCGTATCTAACAAGAACTAAATTAATTAATTCTCGTTGATGCTAATAAAATCGTTACATCTTTTTTTTTTTAAACAAAATTCGACGATTTTATACGCGGAGAGAATTAACATCTTTTTCGTTCAAAATTCTTTTTTTTACTTTTCGTTCAAAACGAACTTTTTTTTAAAAAACTTTTTTTAAAATCATTCCGACTATTCGATATCGATTTCATAATCGAATATCAAATACGACGAATATCGAAAATATGAATCGGGTATAAATTAATCCATATTTGTACGCAATTTATAAAAATTAGCGATTTTCGACAAATAAAAAAATCGGACAGACCGCCCCGCGACTCGCGCGCCTGCCAGGCGACTCGCGCGGTGGCCTGATCCGCCGGGTCCTTTTTTTTGTTTCCTCGCTTTTCTATTTTTTATTCAATCTTTACATAAAAAGCGACTTTCTCGCGACATATTTCGATAAATACTTTTTTGACCTCGGTCAACACGTGTTAATACATCACGTGTCATTAAATCTTTTCTAAAATCATGCATATTATTTATTCATGTCTTTATTCAATTTATTCAATCGTTACTAACTCGTTTTCTCGTGTTCGTAGCTTTTTATCTGTTTTTATCGTTTTATTAGACTAAAACGACCTCACATAACTTTGACGTTATTAGTTTAACATGCATTAAACGACTTAGCAACCCATTTTATTTTTATCACATGCTTAGAAAAATAATGTTTGCATATCATTCAACCGTCGAACTAACCCGTGTACACAAAAAACGAACGATATCTTAGTAAAGGCCGCTAAGTGCGGGCGGGGTTGGGTGTTCTCAGTGAACTTCCCAACACGTACCCTCACCCCTTACTCAGAACCATGGTTTCCGGATATCCGAATCCATTGGCAACGAGAGTCATTCAATACACGATATCCGATAATGTCGGTATCGGTATCGTAATGCAAAGGGACGAGCCCAATAAACTCTGACATCGGAAATGGGACGTATTTTGTATACGGCCCACTACGACATAGAGTGGGCTCGAATGGTTCCGAATAACCACAAAATTCGGTGGCGACTCCTACTTCGATTTAAATTTCAATTTGACCATCTCATATGGAGATTCATTCGCCTCCTCAAACCCGCGCGTGGCCGCGTCGAGGTGGACCTATGTCATGTCCACAATTTGGCGACTCCGCTGGGGATCAACTGATGAGTCACTTACCATCGGCATCCCTAGGGTGAGACTCGAAAAGAAATCGTTCGAATAGTAATGTACACGTTTTAGTTCAATGGTTCATGCATAACCCAATTCTTTCCCGGGCCGGTTACTTGTGACCGACGTCCCACTATACCACGGTGCGTTCCTAAATGGGCGCGCTAAAGACTTCGATGGCGGAACTCGCATGGGTTTTACGGCAGGTTCTAAGACCAACTCGGCTTAGGAAGACCGTCCTGATTTGCGAGAAAGCTATCGTCGTTGGTATAGACCCTATTCGACCGACCGAGACTTAGACTAAGAGCATACATGGCGTCATTATACTGTCTCTATGACTACATGCTACTTGATCCGTGTCTCGTCTTTTCAAAAACCGTCGTTTTCAAAAACTTGCGTCTTTTTCGAAAATTATCCATTTTCAAAACCCGGAAAGCTACCGAATTTAGGACCTAGGATTTTGACTCAAAATAGCCTATTTTCTAGCCGGTATGCTGTCCAATCCTTTTCAAAAAAAATTCAAAATCTCGGCCCGATAAACTTTTTTTTCGATTTTCAAAAAAATCGTGCCTTCCAATCTGACTTTGCTCGGGTTTTTCAAATCCAAATCCTCTTTTCAAAGCTTTCTTCTTACGTCTTCCCGTATTTAGCAGTGTCGGGTCTTGTCATAAGTTGTTAGAGTCCATAGCGTCGAAACTCCGTCAATCTTACATCACGGGTTTCCACCCCATCCAAGTCCGCCTTATTTGTCAAGGCACGGCCCACCTACGTAGGACAAACTCCTACAAAGGGAAGCCCACTTACACTTTAGGGTCCAAGGTCTGGGGAATAGCTCACATGTAGGTCTTTCTTCACACGGGACTAGGCCCACTTTGCCAAATCCTAAGGAAGACCCACCATCCACGAGTCACCCGTCTAGGAGTCGGTCTTCAGTCCCACTCGGGGGCTACCCTTCAGCAGAACGATCAGACACGGTTGCTCTAAGGATCAGGTCTTACACGTGTTGTCTCACGTACCCCACTTTTGAGTCACTTAGATGTCACACCATCTAAGCCTTTAGTCTCACTTGGGGGCTGTCCTTCACCCGAGCAGTCGACCACGGTCACCTTAAGGGGTACTTTACGTCCATCCTGCACCGGCGTCCTTATGATGCCTTCTTCGAGTCGAACCTATGCTACGAACACTCAAGTTACCTAGGTTTAGGTCACCACAGTTGGTCCGAGCACGTGACGCGGTCAAACACGGTCGCCCCCATTTTCGGATTCACCCTTATGTAGCTCGAGTCCAATTCGCGGTCGTTACTTTGTCTAGGTCAACGTTCGGGTTTCCCGATCGAAGAGTCTTTGTCATCCCGTCACCCCGGGCCATGTCTTGTTTGACTCCCTCTCTTGCATTTGCGCAAAGCCGAGTTTAGGCGAGTCGTGGCACCTGTCGAAGACCTTACCAAAAAAAAAACAACCAACCGAGCATCCGAGTCCGGATCTGATTCGAGTCTAAGTCTGAGTCCGAGTCTAGGATACCCTACATCCTCATTTCCAAATCAGAGTCAGAGTCTTTTGCATTCTGTCCTCTTTTTCAAAAATCAATAAAATCAGCTTTTCTATTTCACATATATACTTTCCTTATGTGTTTCCGAGAACATGATGAACACCATCATACACTGTGAGCACATGCACGTGACTATTATAGGCACATCTATAATGACTACAGGAAACCGAACCCGTGTCTTCCTTTACCTATTCCATGTCTGACATAGAAAGCCACATAGCTACCTTTAGCAGGAGCGGTATCAAATCCTATGACAAATCTAGGTAGTCTCCTAGTTTGGGTTCAAGACGGGAGGCAAGCCCATTTCCCACCATAAACACCCATCCAATAAGACTAACCAATCCCTACCTTATTTGTTTAGTCTGACCGACAAAAAAAAAAGTTGGATAAAAAAATCAAAAGTCCAAGGAAAAAGCAAAAGGCCAAAACAAAAAAGCTGGCCATGATCAAAAAAAGAATTATCAACATCCCTCGACCAAACACGGTCAACTCAAATGAAGAATCCCACGACCGGGGCTAAGAGGTCAACCCAAAGAATTCAAAAACCCATGACCGTAGTTAATGATCAACTCAAGTGAAACGGTTAATTCAAAAATTATCAAAACCCATACCATCAAATAGGGGAAAAACAGTCAAGCTGGTCAGCTAACACCACATCTAGCCTTCCCACATTACAACCCTCAAGACCTTCTCGAGACCCAGACCAGAGACAGCCCGGAATTTTGAGGATTCAAGCTCCATAGAATATCCATAACCATTAGGGCCAGACATGGAAACCAGATCCCGCATTATCATACCTACCCCGATCGAAGTTCGAGTCATTATTACTCGACTTCCCCATTTCCTACCACATTGCAATACCTTACCCTCGAAGCCTTAGCTCCACAAAATCGAGCTCCAGATTTCGAATCATCAAAGCCACTTACTTCCTAGCACCACATTTCCAAAAACATCTAAACCAATTACCAGCCCAAACACGGGAATTCAACTTGCGGTCAGCATAGAATGCCCAAATAGTTCACACCACCCCTGGGGGATACCCCGAAAAATGCTCACAGTCACAGGATCAACATCCTAACTATTCTAGCTCTTTGGTCAAGACATCATTGGGAATGCACCTAGCCTACACCATTGTTATGGCTAGTTACACACAAAGCCCTAATAAACTAGGCACCATAATACATTTTTCAACACTGAACTACGGCTTGGTTTGATTTCACCACATACGTAGGCAGCCTTTCAACAGAGGCACACCCACACCCACATTGACACTCATTCAAAAGAACCATCATTCCGGTCACGACACTGTCATGTTCTCAACAGTTAGCTTTGTCATCCTGGGGGCTTCGCTTAGGCAGAAGTTCTCCATCCACTCACATAATCCAAAGACTTTCAAAAACTAGCCTCCTTTCTATAGTGTGTCCTAGTACTCGGCCCAGTCGAAGACAAGAATCTGTCAGAGACTCAAGACAACACCTACTTTGGGAACATGCCCCGAAACCAAAGAAAATTCAAAAGAACACCAGTCTACGGCATTGCTACCACAAAGCCCTGTCGTACGGAAACAATCTCACTCTGAGGATTCGACCATGTTGCCACTCGCCTAGGCTACGGAATAGCGCAACTTAAGAGTCTTGTCATCTTAGGTGGCCCATCCCCTACCGAGTCACCGTCCAACCCTTAGAGAGTCTAGTCGTGTTTGCCAACTCGTCCGGTCACGTCCAGAGTCGAGTCTGTCGGCATGTCTCTCTCCAAATTCTTATTTTAAAATTTGCAAAACTTAGCCATTTGAGAAAATCCCTTTCCTAGTCACCCCGGGAATAGGAATTTTTATCAAACTTCATCTAGGCATACAGGCCTAACCAGAGGATTTTAGAAGTCCGTGTCAGAATCTGATCGGGAATCAAGTCTTCCCAAGCATTCCAATTTCCAAAAAAAAAATTCAAAAATTTTCAGCGTTTCCAAAAATTTTCAAAATTTTTTAGCATTTTCTTTCCAAAAATCAATCAAAAAAATCATTTTCTTCCCCAGCGTGAGTCAATGTTTTATCTGAATGTTGCATGCAAAACAGACAGGTATCCCAAGACTCTCGGAGAATTCTCAAAAGAAAATTCCCAGTGAAAATTCAAGCAACATTTTTACTGAAGAATCGGATGTATCAGTAAGCGGTACATCCGCAGCCTCTAATGAAGGCTCCCGCGCTATTCCGAGGTGGGATTATCAGTAAGCGGTATACCCACAGCTTCCAATGGAGGCTCCCGCGCAATTCTAAGATGGGATATATCAGTAAGCGGTACACCCGCAGCTTCTAATGGAGGCTCCCGTGCTATTTCGAGGTGGGATTATCAGTAAGCGGTATACCCACAGCTTCCAATGGAGGCTCCCGCGCCATTCCAAGATGGATGTGTCTGTAAACAGACACACCCAAGACTTTTTTAGAAGAAAAGTCCCCGCAACATTATTGACGTCTATCCAGGTATGATTTCTATCTTATGGCTGGCGAGCCCTTCACGCAAGTCTAATGGACTCTAAACGACCCGATTGGAAGTCTACCAGGTCTTAATCCTCGATTGGCCTGGTAGCTACTCTGATTTTCGCCTTGTCCAAGCCTCAGTCAGAGTGGGGGCTCTGTAGACATTCACATTTTGACCGCCAGGTGTCTATAGTAGGTCCCGCCAAACACCCGATGATGATAGGACGCAAACATGCTTTAATGGACTCGGATATGGGCTCGAAATCATGGACATTTTGTTTAGGCTTATTACGGAGTACAAATCTTACAAAACCGACCTCAAATCCAAGCCCAGTGGGTCGTTTCGAGTCAAATGACACTAATTTGGGTCGATTCCGACACCAGGGGTAAAACCGTCTTTTTACGATCGAGTCAAAACCCGGTCAAAAATATTCTCGAGACACACGAGTCAGCCGTGACACCTCACATGGCCGATCCGGTCCCAAATACTACAAAAATCATCTTCAAAAAATATTAAACAAATCCGTTTAAGGATAGAATTCGATCTCAAGTAGGAATTCTATCCGAAAACCGAATCATACACCGACCGAGCCCCAAATACTCGGCCAACTCTTCATGACAGCCGAAATACTTGGCTTCCCCACCAAGAAACGAGACTTTCGTTCCCTTTTGAACTCTCGTGTTTCCTATCCAAACAGGTATTTCTTGTCACACAAGCAAGACTACCTCGGCTCCTATAAATAGGACCTCATATTCAACACTTTTTAACCAACAATTACACATCATAAATCTACCATTCACATATCCTTAATATCTAGTAATTCCCGACGTAATCCCGAAGTAGCCTCGAAATACCGACGAAACCGACCCCGTCATCCGGCCGAACCCACCGTCTCACACACATAAAAAAACGCACCAAACCGACACCTTAACTCATCCCGCATCATCTCGACGCTCCCGTGCCTAAGCCACTGTCCGACGAGCTCCATACCGAGAAAACGAAGCATGTATGTTGAGGGTGTAAATCAAACCCGATTCTTCTCTTTTCTCTCCCTCTTTCTCACGTTTTTCTTTTTTTTTTTGTCGTCGGTCGTTTCATATTTTAATATGGGTCGTTCGTCGCATCTTTTTTTTTTATCTAATAATCGATACTATAAAACTATTTTTCATATAACGTTCTTAAAATACGATATCAATTCTCTAATCGAATATCGTATCTAATAAGAACTAAATTAATTAATTCTCGTTGATGCTAATAAAATCGTTACATCTTTTTTTTTTTAAAACAAAATTCGACGATTTTATACGCGGAGAGAATTAACATCTTTTTCGTTCAAAATTCTTTTTTTTTTTACTTTTCGTTCAAAACGAACTTTTTTTTAAAAAACTTTTTTTAAAATCATTCTGACTATTCGATATCGATTTCATAATCGAATATCGAATACGACGAATATCGAAAATATGAATCGAGTATAAATTAATCCATATTTGTACGCAATTTATGAAAATTAGCGATTTTCGACAAATAAAAAAACCGGACAGACCGCCCCGCGACTCGCGCGCCTGCCAGGCGACTCGCGCGGTGGCCTGATCCGCCGGGTCCTTTTTTTTCGTTTCTTCGCTTTTCTATTTTTTATTCTTTTCGAATCTTTACATAAAATGCGACTTTCTCGCAACATATTTCGATAAATACTTTTTTGACCTCGGTCAACACGTGTTAATCCATCACGTGTCATTAACTCTTTTCTAAAATCATGCATATTATTTATTCATGTCTTTATTCAATTTATTCAATCCTTACTAACTCGTTTTCTCGTGTTTGTAGCTTTTTATCTGTTTTTATCGTTTTATTAGACTAAAACGACCTCACATAACTTTGACGTTATTAGTTTAACATGCATTAAACGACTTAGCAACCCATTTTATTTTTCTCACATGCTTAGAAAAATAATGTTTTCATATCATTCAACCGTCGAACTAACCCGTGTACACCAAAAACAAACGATATCTTAGTAAAGGCCGCTAAATGCGGGCGGGGTTGGGTGTTCTTAGTGAACTTCCCAACACGTACCCTCACCCCTTACTCAGAACCATGGTTTCCGGATATCCGAATCCATTGGCAACGAGAGTCATTCAATACACGATATCCGATAATGTCGGTATCGGTATCGTAATGCAAAGGGATGAGCCCAATAAACTCTGACATCGGAAATGGGCCGTATTTTGTATACGGCCCACTACGACATAGAGTGGGCTCGAATGGTTCCGAATAACCACAAAATTCGGTGGCGACTCCTACTTCGATTTAAATTTCAATTTGACCATCTCATATGGAGATTCATTCGCCTCCCCAAACCCGCGCGTGGCCGCGTCGGGGTGGACCTATGTCATGTCCACACTTTGGCTTCGTTTTTTTACGTCAATTTTCATGTTGATATTGTTTTCATTGTCATCTCATTCATCATAGATTCATATTGATGGTTAATTGATACTTCATGTCGATTTGGCTTCCCTTTTTACGTCAATTTTCATGTTGATAGTGTTTTCATTGTCATTTCATTCATTATAGATTCATATTGATGGTTAATTGATATTGATTCCAGAGTTTTATGTTTGTTATTTGGGTTTTCAATGAGGTCCACTGATAATATTGCTTTGGTTTCTATGAACGCAGTCACGACGTTGAAGTAACATACGCTCTACATTACAGTAACACTCCATTGCAATTACAGTAACACACTGAACGTTATGAAACAGTTTTTGATGATGATGTTAGAGTAACGTACTTTACCAGTTAAAGTAACACAACGTAAGAGCTGAAGTAACACATTGGCTGCATGGGCGTAACACATATGTATTAACGTTACAGTAACACTTAATTGCAATTACAGTAACACGCTGAACGTTGAGAAACAGTTTTTGATGATGATGTTAGAGTAACGTACTTTACCAGTTAGAGTAACACAACGTAAGAGTTGAAGTAACACATTGGCTGCATGGGAGTAACACGTTGTTTAATTTTGTGCAGGTGATATTGGAAGTGATGCGAATGCACAGGACAACCCATTGGTGAGGATGAGGAGGATGAAGTGGATGACGACGACAAAGATGAGGAAACTGAGGAAGACACTGAGGAAGATGAGGAGGAACATGTGTTTTGAGAATACTTGTGTTTTTGGTCATGATAAAAATATTTTTCTTTTTTGTTTACAAGAATAACTGATTTTGTACACATTTTTTTACAAGTAGCGCTGCGCTACGTAGCAATTAACTCTATATTTTATTTAATACATGTGCATTTGGTTAGAGTAACATCTCAGTTCTATTGGAATAACACCTTTCGTCAGTTAGAGTAACAAACATAATGCATTAAAGTACTGAGGACAGTAGCGTTGTTTAAACAAATGATTACCAAAATAATTGAGGATAACTTGGATTGGAACCATTCTGTACCAAATTAACGATTGTCGTTCTTTAAAGAACGACGTATAATGCGTCAGAGTAATTGATGATAATAACATTGTTTAACCATGAGACAAAGAATAACACCATTAATTACTTAGAGTAACATCATTTGTTCATTAAAGTAACACTTATAATACGTCAATGTAACAAGGGTGTGTAGCCTTGCTGGGATGATGAAGATGAAGGGTTTTAGTTAGGCGGGTGATGAAAAAATTGAATATGATGAAACATGATCAAGTGACCTAGGTGGTTGGAGATAATTAAGGGAGGAGAGAGGATTTTATTATATTTTTCCCAAAATAGGGTAGTTATTACCTTAATTACTAGACTCAATCACCACCATCCATCCCATCTAAATCAATGGCTCAAAATAGGACTTATGGACTCAAAAAAAAAAAGGACTCACTTGATCTTTACTCTATATATATATATATATACCATCTGAGGATCTTTACCGACTTAAGAACATAATAAGAAAGGTAGTATTACAAGTGATTGGGATTTCACCACAAAATATGTTAAGTTTGAACTGTGAATAGGCAAATTAAACCAACCGGGGACAGCAAAAGCCGGCGCCTACTAGGCATATGGCAACGGTGCTTCCCTCAAAGGTCCCTTACGCCAGTTTAAACTTAACACAATATGTACCCTCACTAAACCCTCTTCATTTATGTTGATAAGTAATAAAAACCAGTTAGTTGAAAACCTAGCCATGGTCCAATAGTTAGTTTAATCAAGTCAAGACATAATTCAACAAAGGATTTAGCCTATAAGGCTCATCCTAACAATAAATAAAATAAGAATAAAGTTAAAATAAAAATAAAAATAACTTACAAACTTAATTTGTAGTCAGAAGATGAAGAACGCTTAGTAAACTTTTATTGATAATAGGAGATTTTTTACAACTGAAAGAAAGACTAAGAAGGCTCGGAAAGAGTCTGCCTTCAAAACATAAAAACGCATCCTTTTATAAGCAAGGAGCGGGGAAAAACAACAAAATAAAAACAGTACAACGAATATATAACAGTACAACTAAGAAAATAGAACAGTGCATGTACTTATTAATACACTGAAAGCTTTTTGAAAGCCCATCCTTTAAAGGAAAGAACAAGTGTGCCATAGAATACACCAAAATTGGAAAAGCATCTTTACGTAACATCTTCACCAATGCTTCCAAATAATTGCCTCCTTTTTCAAAGTTCTTCATAATTGTGTTTTTGAAACACAAAATGCATGAATGTGCATTATCCCATAATAACTTCAATTAGATGAATTTAATGCACCTAATCATAATTTTAATAGCTCTTATTATCACTTCAAATTATTTGCCAAGTCTTGAATAATCTGAGTATCTTTCTCGATATTATCCTCTGGGTCTTGAGCGTCTTGCAAAATATTAAATTTATTTTTGCTATTTGATGTTATAGACATTGCCATAGAAGTATCACTCTTTTGTGATTTACCATCATTATTATCGGCTTTTTGGGCTATAGCTTTATGAGCTAAAGCTAAATAGTATTGGACAATGTCTTCATCAGTTTTGTCCTGGACATCCATGGACTCATAACGAGTACTATCTGAATGATTATCTTCATCATTGAGGTAGAGGATAGTATAACTATCAATTTTTTCTTGATTAAGGTCAAGGGTAGAGCTACAATTTAGTTTCTTGGTGTCTTTATTTTCTCTGAGCATAGTATCCCAGAAGCGAGAATATGATTCTCTTTTTAGACAGAATAAATTTTCCTGGGTATAACCCGTTTTTGGACTGAATTTCCATATCCAAGGAATAGAAAACTCAATAAAAAATTGCATTTGAATAAGTCCAGGAATATTATCCTCCGGAGCCTTTGGTATAATTTCTATCCATTCATTATAAAGATCTCTAAATATTGGAGGTAATATTTCCTCTGAAGTTCCATAAAATTGCCACCATTTTATTAACCATGACGGCATAACTTCGGTTATAACCTCTTGGCTAATTTTTATAAACCAAGTATGACTTCTTTTATCATTCTCGTAAAGAAAAGCCTTATCGAAAGCTTGGATATAATCCCAATAATTGTAGTCAATACGAGATCCTTTGCTAATTAAGGATTTCGTGGTAAAAGGGGTGATTCCCCAATCTCCAATGGTAATAACCTCTCTAATAATAATTTTTGAAAAGTTATAAATTTCTGAGTCATTACCCGTAAAATGATTGATTTCACAACCATTCGATGAAAGTATATTTTCATAAAAAGTTCTATTTTTATATGATTCCATCATAAAATTATTTTTCATGAGATATTTCTCACATAAACTCCAGGGCTGATTTTCCCTTTTTTTATCGGACATGTTGAGAATGATTATAATCCTTTCTTCTTGGTTTTTAACCATTTTTTCTTTTTCGTCCATTGATTCTTTAACTATCTTTCTAAATGAAGGAGAGATTTTATCTTGTCCCTTTTGTTTCCAAAGTTGGAATTCTTCAAAATCTTCTTTCTTAATGATTTCATCATTAATATTTTTAGCTATAAGCTTTCTACTTCCATGCTGGACTAAGACATTACATGGCCTAGATTCTGAATTGCCTTCCTTTTTAGGAGAATATTTTCCTCTTCCTTTATTAGAGGAATAAGTGCCACGACCACTGCCACGATACATTCCTGAAAAAATTAACATTTAAACAGATAAATACTCCCTTGTTAAAAAATCTGGGAGATGATTTTCAGTACCTTTTTTATAAAAGATATCAAAATCAAAAGGGGCTAAATGTGCTTGCCATCTGGCAAACATTTGTTTCGAAACATCATGCTTAAAATCTTTTTGAAACATGAATTTTGCAGAGCTGCAATCAGTTCTGATTATAAATTTTTGATTATATAAATCATTTTGAAATTTTAACACGCATCTAACTATTGCAAGAACCTCCTTTGCAACAGTCGCATAATTAGATTGAGCAGAATTCCATTTTCCGGAATAGAATCTGACCAAATATTCTTTTTTATCCGTGGGATTAACTTGTTTAAGAATTCCTCCATAACCAATGTCTGAAGCATCAGTTTTAACAATTTTATCCCAAAAAGGATTTGCTAGCATAAGACATGGCAAAGATATTACTTTGTTTTTAATCTTTCTGACAGCAATAGTATGATCTTTAGACCATGCACCGGGATTCTTTTTTAATCTATCATAAAGAATGGCTGTATCTTTTGCTAGATCAGCATAATAGGGGGAAATATAGTTCAAGCTTCCTAAAAATCTTTGAAGCTGAGTGTTATCCGTAATCTCGTCTGGAAATTTTGACCCAAACTCAATACTCCTATTTATAGGAATGATCTTTCCTTTTTCAATATTATGATCCAGAAACCTAATTTTGGTTTGGAATAAATTCATTTTAGGCTTGGATATAACTAAACCGTTAGAAATCACAATTTTTTTAAAAATGTTAAGGTGTTTAAAATGTTCTTCTATGGTTTTAGAAAATACTAGGATATCATCAATATAGACGATAATAAAATTGCTATAGTCATTAAAAATATCGTTCATAATTTTTTGAAATTCTGAAGGGGCATTTTTTAATCCAAATGGCATAACATGCCATTCATATTGACCAAATGGAACATTAAAAGCAGTTTTATATCTATCTGCTGGGTTAATTTGAATATGCCAATAACCAAATTTTAAATCAAACTTAGAAAATATGATTGCATCATATAAACGATCCAGTAAATCTTTTTTATTAGGTATAGGATACCTAATCCATTTTAAAACTTTATTTAGGGGTTTATAGTTAATGACTAACCTAGGAACCCCTCTTTCTTTCTCAGCATTTTTATTGACATAAAAAGTTGTACAGGACCATGGAGATTTAGATGGTCCTATAAGTTTTTTCTCTATAAGAGAATTTATTTCTTTTTTGCAAAGAGTCAAATATTCAGAATTCATTTGACAAGGTCTTGCTTTTGTAGGAATATTTTCATCCTTAAAGTCTTCTTCATAAAGAAGGTCAACAATATGTTTTTTTCTACTCCAAAAAGCATTTGGGTGGTCATTACAAATATCTAATGAAAATTGGTTTTCAATTTCTGAAATCTTTGTCTTAAGCTTAGGATTACTAAGTTTTTCATTCATCGTTAAAATATTAACTTCGTGCTTTAAAAACCCTAATTGATTTTCTTTTAAAGATATTTGGTTATACATTTCATGAATAGCTTTAACAAAAGGTTTCATTATAAAATTGAAAATTATAGTTTTGTCTTTATAGGTTGCTATTAACCTATTTTTATCAACACTTTGAAAAGGATAAATTTTATTAATAAATGGTGTTCCAAGTATGATTGGAGTTGAAAGTTTATTTTTAACAAGTAAGAAACTCAAGGGGTACAAGTATCATTAACACAAATGTACGCTTTTGGAAGTTTAAACTGGATATCAAGTTTATCTCCACCTGCTTGAGATAAAGTGTGAGTAGTTTTTTCAAAATATCTGGTAGGAATTAATCCTTCCTGTATAACATGTAAATCAGCTCCAGTATCAATTAAAGCGGTAAATTCTTTAAAATATTGATCATCAATTCTAAGTAAGACTTTTACATACCATTTTTGGCCTGTAACAATTTCTAATGTTTGAAGAAATTTATTAGTCGTATTAGATTCATTAGGTAATTTATCCTCCCTTATATTAATGGGTTGATTATTATCCATGGTTTGACAATTTCTTAGAAAAGAAACGTCATCATTATTATTAATGATGTTATTATTTTTAGAAAGTTCTTCTTGGAAAACAACAAGAGTTTCTAAATTGGAAATTCTTGTGTCATTATGTTTATTTTGAAATTTTAGATCTTTTATCTCAGATTTTAAAATCTCCATTTCTTTTAAAATGTCTTGTAAAGAAGTAGGATTTGAGTGTTTCCTCTTATTTTGGAGAAGTTTATAAACTTCGAACATGGTATAAGGATTCTTATCAGTGACAATATCATCGTTTTTGTATTTATTCGTATTTTTGGAAGTACTGGGAATATTTTCAATAACTTTAGACCGTATTTCGGGGTCTTGGATTGTTTTTAACAAATCTATCCATTGATCATTATCAAGTACATTAATATGATTCTCTTGGAATTGAGATATTAAATTATAAAATTCATCCTTATTAGGATTCTTACAAGATTTTCCCATACCACACGGTGTGCATTCTGAACTGGAGGATTCGGGGTAGGTATCTAAATCATTATCAATGATTTTGATATTATCATTACTAGAATTACTTAGACTTCCTTCAGTTTCACTATTAGAATCAATATTGTCTAAAAATAATTTTGACAACTTATCTTTAAGATCGTCATCAATCTCCAAATTATTAATCTGTTTTTGAGTCCAGCAATTATTTGCCATGTGACCCTTTTTATTGCACTTAAAGCATCTTATTTGCTTAGAAGCGGTATAATCTTTTTTGTAATTCTTTTTATACTGTTGCCTTTGAAACTTTCTTTGGGATTTCCCCTCTAGATTTTTTCTAGAATACTTCTTTTTTTTATATCTATGGTAATTTTCGTTTATGTTATTATTCCTCTTCTTTTTAGGAGAAGAAGTCATATCCATACCAAATTGTTCACAAAATTCACCTAGTTGATGTTTTTCAACTAAATTCTGATTTTTTAATTGTTGGTTCAGTTTAATCTCATTACAAATGTTTAAACCTTCTTGGGTACAAACTTTTATTAGTTGACCATAATTGTAATCATCATAGTGAATAGAGGCTCCATCCTTTCTAAGAGTTTTTCTAACCCTTTCGGCAAATAAATGAGGTAAACCGTCAATAAATTTGGCTTTCCAATGAGGACTATTAGTCTCTGGTAATAGCATAACTCTACTAAGAAATGTGTCTTTATACCACCTAAATTCAGTCAAAGTTTTACATCTTTGGTTTTGTAATAGAGTCCTAGTAGACTCTTGATTATTAGCATATTGACCTGTAAAATGATCAACAATATTTATAACTAAAGTATAAACAGCTTGGTGGGAAGTAACACCATTCTCAATTTTAACAGTATTATATATACCAAGTTTCTCTTCTTCAGATAAGTAATTGTCCCACCAACCTTTTAGTTGGCCAGTAAAACCTGCTACTATCATTTTAGCAACAGTGGTATCATCATTATTAGCATTTTTACAAATAGTAGAATACATAAGCATTCTATGTACATGATTATGAATTTGTTTTTCAGAATAACAATCTATATTCCATTCATAAATATGAGTTCCACTGTAACTGTTATTAATATGATATTCTTGTTCTTCATGAAGAAGATCCATTGGTGAAGGTCTAGTGTTATAATAAAGAGTATTGATTGGTTTATCAAACCATTTATTCTTTTTGATAACATTAATATTGTCACCATTTTCTGGATTTAACTCATCATCCAGTGTCTTAATACTGAGACTAGCAACTTTATCAGCCAAAGTACTGATTAATTTTTCAGTTAATTCTTTTTCTTGATCTGTTTTGAATTTAAAATTCTTAATTTCAGGTGGATCCTGAATATTAGTCTGAATATTCGGAATTCTAGAAAATGAAGGTTTAAATTTTTCTATTTTATCCGGAACAAGGCTATTAATTAGATTAATGACTTTGTCAGTTTTTTTGTGTAAATCCGCAATATGGTCCCCAAGAATTTTTAAGTAAAGATTGGCATAATTATTCTGTTGGATCAAACTATTAAGATGATTAGTAGTAATTGTAGCAACATCATTTTCAAATATTTTTGAAAGAGCTATATAGCCGCATCCATCAAGTTTAAAGGATTGTAAAGGGGGGTAAACTCCTTTAAGGTCTTCACCTTTTAAAAGTTTGAAATTTCTTTCAAGAACTGATAAATAATTAGATAAATAAGTAGCACAATACCAAGGAACAAAATGTATGATCTCATTTTTTAAAATACAAAAATCATAAAATTCGTCTTGAAGAATTTGTTGTTGGCTACTATTAAAATTATCAAAAAACCAATCTCTAAATTTTTCCCATATAGGAGAATTGAATTCATTACTAATTCTTTTTCTGGTTTCTGAACCAGAAGTAAAGTCTAATAAAGGTGTATTAATCATTAAAATTAAAACTCATTTGAGACATAGTCTCTGACTCCCTTTTGGGTTGTCTTTTTAAAATTTTGTCTGGATGAAGTCGTAAAATGTCTTCATCAGTTTCTATTACTTCATCATCTTTTATTTGAGAAGTTGAGAATCTAGATGGAGTAGGAATATCTAGATCATGGTCTAGAGCCGAAATAAAAGTCCTATTAGACATAGATCTGGTCAGTCTGGAAGTACTACTTCTTGGTCTGAAATGGTTGTCACCAAAATTTAAAGTCACAACTCCTTCCGGAGTTTGTTTAACATCAAATAAGTTTGTTTGCATAATAGGTTGTGGGGGCATTGCCTTTGTAATCGTCCAATTTTCAGGAAAAGATATTTCTTCCCATTTAATAGATTGTCTAGTAGTAATATTAGATCTATTACAATTAGTTTCGATAACAATAGTTTCATTAATATCCTTATCCGTCAATCTGCAGTGAGGATTTAATGTGTATAACGGTTTAAAATAAATTCTATAGCAGATGCATATTAGCTCGGATCCTTTAGCATAATTATAACCATGAGTTTTAACATTTAATGTCAAAGCATCAAGGATATTAGTATCTGTTAAAGATAATTGTAAATTTGGGTAAACATCAAAATAAACTGGACCATGGGCTAAGCTAGACTTAACTACTCCCATGATTGACTTCCCAAAATCTAAATTTCTACCGTCTCTTAGAGCTGCTATAAAGCTCTCTGGTAATCCTTCAAGAGTTAAAGGTTTGAAAGCCACTTGGACTAACCCTATGCGAATAAATTTATTATCAGATTTTCTATAAGGTTCTAAATCAAAATTATTTAATAATTGGATGTGCATTTCGTCATTATTTAAAGAAATAGATTCTTCAGTGGTTTTTACTACCTGTTTTAAACCTATCCTTTCAAACCATCCTAATTTATAAATGGTCCTAGTATTAACTTTAGGAATAGTCCATTTGTTTAATAGTTCCATATCTTGAGGTAATTCGGTCTCTTTAGTGGTACTGTTTTTAACATGTTTATTACTCGAACTGGCATGCTTAACGAATTTACTCATAATTTAAGTGTTTTAAACCTTGATTCTTTGACACTTAATGTTAAAACTCATGGTTATAATTATGCTAAAGGATCCGAGCTAATATGCATCTGCTATAGAATTTATTTTAAACCGTTATACACATATTTTTGTATTTTAAAAAATGAGATCATACATTTTGTTCCTTGGTATTGTGCTACTTATTTATCTAATTATTTATCAGTTCTTGAAAGAAATTTCAAACTTTTAAATGGTGAAGACCTTAAAGGAGTTTACCCCCCTTTACAATCCTTTAAACTTGATGGATGCGGCTATATAGCTCTTTCAAAAATATTTGAAAATGATGTTGCTACAATTACTACTAATCATCTTAATAGTTTGATCCAACAGAATAATTATGCCAATCTTTACTTAAATTATGAGTAAATTCGTTAAGCATGCCAGTTCGAGTAATAAACATGTTAAAAACAGTACCACTAAAGAGACCGAATTACCTCAAGATATGGAACTATTAAACAAATGGACTATTCCTAAAGTTAATACTAGGACCATTTATAAATTAGGATGGTTTGAAAGGATAGGTTTAAAACAGGTAGTAAAAACCACTGAAGAATCTATTTCTTTAAATAATGACGAAATGCACATCCAATTATTAAATAATTTTGATTTAGAACCTTATAGAAAATCTGATAATAAATTTATTCACATAGGGTTAGTCCAAGTGGCTTTCAAACCTTTAACTCTTGAAGGATTACCAGAGAGCTTTATAGCAGCTCTAAGAGACGGTAGAAATTTAGATTTTGGGTAGTCAATCATGGGAGTAGTTAAGTCTAGCTTAGCCCATGGTCCAGTTTATTTTGATGTTTACCCAAATTTACAATTATCTTTAACAGATACTAATATCCTTGATGCTTTGACATTAAATGTTAAAACCCATGGTTATAATTATGCTAAAGGATCCGAGCTAATATGCATCTGCTATAGAATTTATTTTAAACCGTTATACACATTAAATCCTCACTGCAGATTGACGGATAAGGATATTAATGAAACTATTGTTATCGAAACTAATTGTAATAGATCTAATATTACTACTAGACAATCTATTAAATGGGAAGAAATATCTTTTCCTGAAAATTGGACGATTACAAAGGCAATGCCCCCACAACCTATTATGCAAACAAACTTATTTGATGTTAAACAAACTCCGGAAGGAGTTGTGACTTTAAATTTTGGTGACAACCATTTCAGACCAAGAAGTAGTACTTCCAGACTGACCAGATCTATGTCTAATAGGACTTTTATTTCGGCTCTAGACCATGATCTAGATATTCCTACTCCATCTAGATTCTCAACTTCTCAAATAAAAGATGATGAAGTAATAGAAACTGATGAAGACATTTTACGACTTCATCCAGACAAAATTTTAAAAAGACAACCCAAAAGGGAGTCAGAGACTATGTCTCAAATGAGTTTTAATTTTAATGATTAATACACCTTTATTAGACTTTACTTCTGGTTCAGAAACCAGAAAAAGAATTAGTAATGAATTCAATTCTCCTATATGGGAAAAATTTAGAGATTGGTTTTTTGATAATTTTAATAGTAGCCAACAACAAATTCTTCAAGACGAATTTTATGATTTTTGTATTTTAAAAAATGAGATCATACATTTTGTTCCTTGGTATTGTGCTACTTATTTATCTAATTATTTATCAGTTCTTGAAAGAAATTTCAAACTTTTAAATGGTGAAGACCTTAAAGGAGTTTACCCCCCTTTACAATCCTTTAAACTTGATGGATGCGGCTATATAGCTCTTTCAAAAATATTTGAAAATGATGTTGCTACAATTACTACTAATCATCTTAATAGTTTGATCCAACAGAATAATTATGTCAATCTTTACTTAAAAATTCTTGGGGACCATATTGCGGATTTACACAAAAAAACTGACAAAGTCATTAATCTAATTAATAGCCTTGTTCCGGATAAAATAGAAAAATTTAAACCTTCATTTTCTAGAATTCCGAATATTCAGACTAATATTCAGGATCCACCTGAAATTAAGAATTTTAAATTCAAAACAGATCAAGAAAAAGAATTAACTGAAAAATTAATCAGTACTTTGGCTGATAAAGTTGCTAGTCTCAGTATTAAGACACTGGATGATGAGTTAAATCCAGAAAATGGTGACAATATTAATGTTATCAAAAAGAATAAATGGTTTGATAAACCAATCAATACTCTTTATTATAACACTAGACCTTCACCAATGGATCTTCTTCATGAAGAACAAGAATATCATATTAATAACAGTTACAGTGGAACTCATATTTATGAATGGAATATAGATTGTTATTCTGAAAAACAAATTCATAATCATGTACATAGAATGCTTATGTATTCTACTATTTGTAAAAATGCTAATAATGATGATACCACTGTTGCTAAAATGATAGTAGCAGGTTTTACTGGCCAACTAAAAGGTTGGTGGGACAATTACTTATCTGAAGAAGAGAAACTTGGTATATATAATACTGTTAAAATTGAGAATGGTGTTACTTCCCACCAAGCTGTTTATACTTTAGTTATAAATATTGTTGATCATTTTACAGGTCAATATGCTAATAATCAAGAGTCTACTAGGACTCTATTACAAAACCAAAGATGTAAAACTTTGACTGAATTTAGGTGGTATAAAGACACATTTCTTAGTAGAGTTATGCTATTACCAGAGACTAATAGTCCTCATTGGAAAGCCAAATTTATTGACGGTTTACCTCATTTATTTGCCGAAAGGGTTAGAAAAACTCTTAGAAAGGATGGAGCCTCTATTCACTATGATGATTACAATTATGGTCAACTAATAAAAGTTTGTACCCAAGAAGGTTTAAACATTTGTAATGAGATTAAACTGAACCAACAATTAAAAAATCAGAATTTAGTTGAAAAACATCAACTAGGTGAATTTTGTGAACAATTTGGTATGGATATGACTTCTTCTCCTAAAAAGAAGAGGAATAATAACATAAACGAAAATTACCATAGATATAAAAAAAAGAAGTATTCTAGAAAAAATCTAGAGGGGAAATCCCAAAGAAAGTTTCAAAGGCAACAGTATAAAAAGAATTACAAAAAAGATTATACCGCTTCTAAGCAAATAAGATGCTTTAAGTGCAATAAAAAGGGTCACATGGCAAATAATTGCTGGACTCAAAAACAGATTAATAATTTGGAGATTGATGACGATCTTAAAGATAAGTTGTCAAAATTATTTTTAGACAATATTGATTCTAATAGTGAAACTGAAGGAAGTCTAAGTAATTCTAGTAATGATAATATCAAAATCATTGATAATGATTTAGATACCTACCCCGAATCCTCCAGTTCAGAATGCACACCGTGTGGTATGGGAAAATCTTGTAAGAATCCTAATAAGGATGAATTTTATAATTTAATATCTCAATTCCAAGAGAATCATATTAATGTACTTGATAATGATCAATGGATAGATTTGTTAAAAACAATCCAAGACCCCGAAATACGGTCTAAAGTTATTGAAAATATTCCCAGTACTTCCAAAAATACGAATAAATACAAAAACGATGATATTGTCACTGATAAGAATCCTTATACCATGTTCGAAGTTTATAAACTTCTCCAAAATAAGAGGAAACACTCAAATCCTACTTCTTTACAAGACATTTTAAAAGAAATGGAGATTTTAAAATCTGAGATAAAAGATCTAAAATTTCAAAATAAACATAATGACACAAGAATTTCCAATTTAGAAACTCTTGTTGTTTTCCAAGAAGAACTTTCTAAAAATAATAACATCATTAATAATAATGATGACGTTTCTTTTCTAAGAAATTGTCAAACCATGGATAATAATCAACCCATTAATATAAGGGAGGATAAATTACCTAATGAATCTAATACGACTAATAAATTTCTTCAAACATTAGAAATTGTTACAGGCCAAAAATGGTATGTAAAAGTCTTACTTAGAATTGATGATCAATATTTTAAAGAATTTACCGCTGTAATTGATACTGGAGCTGATTTAAATGTTATACAGGAAGGATTAATTCCTACCAGATATTTTGAAAAAACTACTCACACTTTATCTCAAGCAGGTGGAGATAAACTTGATATCCAGTTTAAACTTCCAAAAGCGTACATTTGTGTTAATGATACTTGTACCCCTTGAGTTTCTTACTTGTTAAAAATAAACTTTCAACTCCAATCATACTTGGAACACCATTTATTAATAAAATTTATCCTTTTCAAAGTGTTGATAAAAATAGGTTAATAGCAACCTATAAAGACAAAACTATAATTTTCAATTTTATAATGAAACCTTTTGTTAAAGCTATACATGAAATGTATAACCAAATATCTTTAAAAGAAAATCAATTAGGGTTTTTAAAGCACGAAGTTAATATTTTAACGATGAATGAAAAACTTAGTAATCCTAAGCTTAAGACAAAGATTTCAGAAATTGAAAACCAATTTTCATTAGATATTTGTAATGACCACCCAAATGCTTTTTGGAGTAGAAAAAAACATATTGTTGACCTTCTTTATGAAGAAGACTTTAAGGATGAAAATATTCCTACAAAAGCAAGACCTTGTCAAATGAATTCTGAATATTTGACTCTTTGCAAAAAAGAAATAAATTCTCTTATAGAGAAAAAACTTATAGGACCATCTAAATCTCCATGGTCCTGTACAACTTTTTATGTCAATAAAAATGCTGAGAAAGAAAGAGGGGTTCCTAGGTTAGTCATTAACTATAAACCCCTAAATAAAGTTTTAAAATGGATTAGGTATCCTATACCTAATAAAAAAGATTTACTGGATCGTTTATATGATGCAATCATATTTTCTAAGTTTGATTTAAAATCTGGTTATTGGCATATTCAAATTAACCCAGCAGATAGATATAAAACTGCTTTTAATGTTCCATTTGGTCAATATGAATGGCATGTTATGCCATTTGGATTAAAAAATGCCCCTTCAGAATTTCAAAAAATTATGAACGATATTTTTAATGACTATAGCAATTTTATTATCGTCTATATTGATGATATCCTAGTATTTTCTAAAACCATAGAAGAACATTTTAAACACCTTAACATTTTTAAAAAAATTGTGATTTCTAACGGTTTAGTTATATCCAAGCCTAAAATGAATTTATTCCAAACCAAAATTAGGTTTCTGGATCATAATATTGAAAAAGGAAAGATCATTCCTATAAATAGGAGTATTGAGTTTGGGTCAAAATTTCCAGACGAGATTACGGATAACACTCAGCTTCAAAGATTTTTAGGAAGCTTGAACTATATTTCCCCCTATTATGCTGATCTAGCAAAAGATACAGCCATTCTTTATGATAGATTAAAAAAGAATCCCGGTGCATGGTCTAAAGATCATACTATTCCTGTCAGAAAGATTAAAAACAAAGTAATATCTTTGCCATGTCTTATGCTAGCAAATCCTTTTTGGGATAAAATTGTTGAAACTGATGCTTCAGACATTGGTTATGGAGGAATTCTTAAACAAGTTAATCCCACGGATAAAAAAGAATATTTGGTCAGATTCTATTCCGAAAAATGGAATTCTGCTCAATCTAATTATGTGACTGTTGCAAAGGAGGTTCTTGCAATAGTTAGATGCGTGTTAAAATTTCAAAATGATTTATATAATCAAAAATTTATAATCAGAACTGATTGTAGCTCTGCAAAATTCATGTTTCAAAAAGATTTTAAGCATGATGTTTCGAAACAAATGTTTGCCAGATGGCAAGCACATTTAGCCCCTTTTGATTTTGATATCTTTTATAAAAAAGGTACTGAAAATCATCTCCCAGATTTTTTAACAAGGGAGTATTTATCTGTTTAAATGTTAATTTTTTCAGGAATGTATCGTGGCAGTGGTCGTGGCACTTATTCCTCTAATAAAGGAAGAGGAAAATATTCTCCTAAAAAGGAAGGCAATTCAGAATCTGGGCCATGTAATATCTTAGTCCAGCATGGAAGTAGAAAGCTTATAGCTAAAAATATTAATGATGAAATCATTAAGAAAGAAGATTTTGAAGAATTCCAACTTTGGAAACAAAAGGGACAAGATAAAATCTCTCCTTCATTTAGAAAGATAGTTAAAGAATCAATGGACGAAAAAGAAAAAATGGTTAAAAACCAAGAAGAAAGGATTATAATCATTCTCAACATGTCCGATAAAAAAAGGGAAAATCAGCCCTGGAGTTTATGTGAGAAATATCTCATGAAAAATAATTTTATGATGGAATCATATAAAAATAGAATTTTTTATGAAAATATACTTTCATCGAATGGTTGTGAAATCAATCATTTTACGGGTAATGACTCAAAAATTTATAACTTTTCAAAAATTATTATTAGAGAGGTTATTACCATTGGAGATTGGGGAATCACCCCTTTTACCACGAAATCCTTAATTAGCAAAGGATCTCGTATTGACTACAATTATTGGGATTATATCCAAGCTTTCGATAAGGCTTTTCTTTACGAGAATGATAAAAGAAGTCATACTTGGTTTATAAAAATTAGCCAAGAGGTTATAACCGAAGTTATGCCGTCATGGTTAATAAAATGGTGGCAATTTTATGAAACTTCAGAGGAAATATTACCTCCAATATTTAGAGATCTTTATAATGAATGGAAAGAAATTATACCAAAGGCTCCGGAGGATAATATTCCTGGACTTATTCAAATGCAATTTTTTATTGAGTTTTCTATTCCTTGGATATGGAAATTCAGTCCAAAAACGGGTTATACCCAGGAAAATTTATTCTGTCTAAAAAGAGAATCATATTCTCGCTTCTGGGATACTATGCTCAGAGAAAATAAAGACACCAAGAAACTAAATTGTAGCTCTACCCTTGACCTTAATCAAGAAAAAATTGATAGTTATACTATCCTCTACCTCAATGATGAAGATAATCATTCAGATAGTACTCGTTATGAGTCCATGGATGTCCAGGACAAAACTGATGAAGACATTGTCCAATACTATTTAGCTTTAGCTCATAAAGCTATAGCCCAAAAAGCCGATAATAATGATGGTAAATCACAAAAGAGTGATACTTCTATGGCAATGTCTATAACATCAAATAGCAAAAATAAATTTAATATTTTGCAAGACGCTCAAGACCCAGAGGATAATATCGAGAAAGATACTCAGATTATTCAAGACTTGGCAAATAATTTGAAGTGATAATAAGAGCTATTAAAATTATGATTAGGTGCATTAAATTCATCTAATTGAAGTTATTATGGGATAATGCACATTCATGCATTTTGTGTTTCAAAAACACAATTATGAAGAACTTTGAAAAAGGAGGCAATTATTTGGAAGCATTGGTGAAGATGTTACGTAAAGATGCTTTTCCAATTTTGGTGTATTCTATGGCACACTTGTTCTTTCCTTTAAAGGATGGGCTTTCAAAAAGCTTTCAGTGTATTAATAAGTACATGCACTGTTCTATTTTCTTAGTTGTACTGTTATATATTCGTTGTACTGTTTTTATTTTGTTGTTTTTCCCCGCTCCTTGCTTATAAAAGGATGCGTTTTTATGTTTTGAAGGCAGACTCTTTCCGAGCCTTCTTAGTCTTTCTTTCAGTTGTAAAAAATCTCCTATTATCAATAAAAGTTTACTAAGCGTTCTTCATCTTCTGACTACAAATTAAGTTTGTAAGTTATTTTTATTTTTATTTTAACTTTATTCTTATTTTATTTATTGTTAGGATGAGCCTTATAGGCTAAATCTTTTGTTGAATTATGTCTTGACTTGATTAAACTAACTATTGGACCATGGTTAGGTTTTCAACTAACTGGTTTTTATTACTTATCAACATAAATGAAGAGGGTTTAGTGAGGGTACATATTGTGTTAAGTTTAAACTGGCGTAAGGGACCTTTGAGGGAAGCACCGTTGCCATATGCCTAGTAGGCGCCGGCTTTTGCTGTCCCCGGTTGGTTTAATTTGCCTATTCACAGTTCAAACTTAACATATTTTGTGGTGAAATCCCAATCACTTGTAATACTACCTTTCTTATTATGTTCTTAAGTCGGTAAAGATCCTCAGATGGTATCATATATATATATATATATATATATATATATATATATATATATATAGAGAGAGAGAGAGAGAGAGAGAGAGAGATGGGTTCTAATGAGTCCCTCATCTCTATTGAGTCCCTAAGTCTTCATCTCATCCGTTGGATGGGATGAGGATGGATGGACAAGATGCATTCTAATATTTTGTATTTAAAAAAAAGATTTAGTATCCTAAAATAACTCCCATGATTTTAGGAAACAATAACTACTCCCATAATCACTTTCATTCTTCATTCATTCACGTTCATCAAAACTTTAAAAAAAAAACGCTCTCATCGATCATCACGTTGATTCATTCATTCAATCAAATCTATGCTCGAAATTTGAATTCAACGATCGCGAAATCTTCATTAACTGTTGATATACAGTTCATCGAGTATAACAATGGTGTGTTTCGATATTGCTTTCATGTTTTGTGTCAATTTTTATTCATCATCTTGATTAATTTGCGTTCATGTTTTGCGTCAATTTTCATGTTGATATTGCTTTCATGGTCGTGTCATTCATCATAGATTCATATGCAAATCGTAGAACACACAAACGGTGAGTATATGCTTTGTAATTTATACTGGAATCGTCATGGAAGTCATTAAGATGCTACTCAATTATTAGTTTTTACATTTACAATATGAGAAACTGCATACTGTTAAATGTCTGATTCATCATATGAAATTTGCGCACCCACAATATATTGAGCTATTGTAGTTCATATACTGCGTTACTTTAGTGTAGAACATCTGTTACTTTAATGTCTACCATCTGTTACTTTAATGTCTACCATCTGTTACTTTATATGTCGTGTTACTTTAATACACTTCAGTCGTTACTTTAGTGCTTTTCATCTGTTATTGTAGTGCATTGGAGTGTCCTAAGAATTTAGGAAACTGTCATATTAAAAAAAAATATTGTTTCCTATAATAATGTGACGTGATTGCCACCAAAATAGGAAACAATATCAAAGAGTAACGCCATATAAAAAAACTGCTTAATTATGGGACTTGATGGGTTCAAAATAGGAAAAAATATCAAAGAGTAAGATACTGCGTCATACTCTCATTTTTTATCATTATATGAATTTTTTGCACTAACTTATATCTGGTGTTATTTTAATGAACATTATCTGTTACTTTAATTCATACTATCTGTTACTCTAATGTCTGACCTCTGTTATTTTATACCTGGTGTATAAGCATACTCTGTTAAATTAAATCAATGTTACTTCAATGCACTTCATCTGTTACTTTAATTCTTTTTATCTGTTACTTTAATCCATATTTCAAGTTTTGATTGTTTTTTTTTTCGCCACGTTTATTGGCACTGTTATTGTTTTTTCAGTAGACGCAAAAGCACATGAATGATGTGGGGATGTGGGTGAGAATTTCCTCCATACATAGGGCAGATCTTCAAAGATGTAGATGAGAAGAAGAAGAAGGAGGAGGAGGAGGAGGAGGAGGAGGAGGAGGAGGAAATGTCATGTAAATCATCGTCTGACAATGAAGAAGAATCGGGAGAAGAAGAAGATGAGGAAGCACAATTCTGAGTAGGACAATATATTGTTAGACTAACATCCTTGATTGGAGTAAAATGAGTTAGAATAACACACATTATGTGTTAGAGTAACATACTTAATGAGTTACAGTAACACAGTTTTAATGAGTTACAGTAACACAGTTTATGATTATAATTTGATTTCAAATATATATCCAGTTCTTATAGTTATAGGTGTGAAACATTGGAATTATAATGAAGTTTTATAATTTTTGTTTTGGAGTATCCTTAATAGAAACATACATTATTCTTTTGGTTGATTGAAAGTCTTGTTTTTGCAAAAGATTATTATGCAACATAAAAGATTTTATGAGTTAAAGTAACGCAGTTTATGAATTAGAGTAACACATTGTATGATTTAGAATAATAGTTTTTTGCAGGAGAATATATTAAACAACGTAACAGATTTTATGAGTTAAAGTAACACAGTTCATGAATTAAAGTAACACGGTATATGAGTTAAAGTAACATAGTTTATGGATTATGGCAGTAACATAGTAACATTCGTACAATTGCAGTAGGAAAATGATGATTTTTTGGTGAAGATGAAAAAAACTTAATTTTGAAAAAAATTGTTGTGTGTGAGAGAGACATTTAAAATAAGAGAGAAAATATTTGCATTGAGATGATTAAGGAGGAGGGAGAAAAATGATATATTTACCAGATTTGTTAGTTATTACCTTAATTATGAGATCAAATCTTGTCCATTAATCTAACCTTGAATCAAGGGCTAAGATGGAGACTCACGGACTCAACATATATAAATGGACTCACCTGATCCCACTTATATATATATATATATATATATATATATATATATATATATATATATATACATAGAGAGAGAGAGAGAGAGAGAGAGAGATGGGTTCTAATGAGTCCCCTTATATATGTTGAGTCCCTAAGTCCTCATCCCATCCGTTGGATGGGATGAGGATGGATGGACAAGATGCATCCTAATATTTTGTATTAAAAAAAAAAAAAGAGGAAGATTTAGTATCCTAAAATAACTCTCATGATTTTAGGAAACAATAACTCCCATAATCACAATCATCCCTCATTCATTCCTTCATTCATTCACGTTCATTCACAGGTTCGTCAAAACCTTAAAAAAAACGCTTTCATCGATCATCACATTCATTCATTCAATCAAATATGTGCTCGAAATTCCGTTACTATGAATTCAATGATCGCGACATCTTCATTAACGGTTGATAAGCAATTCATCGAGTATAACAATGGTGAGTTTCGATATTGCTTTCATGTTTTGCGTCAATTTTTATTCATTATCTTGATTAATTTGCGTCAATATACTGGAATCGCCATGGAAGTCATTAAGATGCTACTCAATTATTAGTTTTTACGTTTACAATATATTGAGTTATTGTAGTTCATATACTGCGTTACTTTAGTGTAGAACATCTGTTACTTTAATGTCTACCATCTGTTACTTTATATGTCGTGTTACTTTAATACACTCCAGTTGTTACTTTAGTGTTTTTCATCTGTTATTGTAGTGCATTGTAGTGTTCTAAGAATTTAGGAAACTGCCATATTAAACAAATAATAATAAAAAAAATTGTTTCCTATAATAATGGGACGTGATTGCCACCAAAATTGAAAACAATATCATAGAGTAACGCCATATAAAAAAAAGAAAAAAAATACTACTCCTACTTCCTATAATTATGGGACATGATGACTTCAAAATAGAAAACAATATCAAAGAGTAAGATACTGCGTCATACTGTCTTTTTTTATCATTATATGACTTTTTTTTCCCTAACTTATATCTGGTGTTATTTTAATGAACATTATCTGTTACTTTAATTCATACTATCTGTTACTTTAATGTCTGACCTCTGTTACTTTATACCTGGTGTATAAGCATACTCAGTTAATTTAATTCAATGTTACTTCAATGCACTTCATCTGTTACTTTAACTCTTGTTATCTGTTAGTTTAATCCACATGAATGATGTAGGGATGTGGGTGAGAGTTTCCTCCATTGTGCGGTGGTGAGATTAAATCAAAGCTTCTGAGATGATGATGAAGAAGATGAAAAAGAAGAAGACGGAGAGAACGAGAAGGATGAAGAAGAAGCATAATTATAAGTAGGACATTATGAGTAACAATTGTGAAACATTGGAATTGTAATGGAGTTGATTTAGTTGGAATCTTGTACCACTTTTTGTTTTGGAGTATCTTAATACAAACAAACATTGTTCTTTTTGTTAATTGGAACTCCTGTTTTTGCAAGAGACTACTATGCAACGTAACTGATTTTATGAGTTAAAGTAACACAGTTCATGAATTAAAGTAACACATTGTATGAGTTAGAGTAACAGTTTTTGCAAGAGACTATGCAACGTAACAGATTTTATGAGTTAAAGTAACACAGTACATGAATTAGAGTAACACATTGTATGAGTTAGAGTAATAGTTTTTGCAAGAGAATATATTAAACAACGTAACAGATTTTATGAGTTAAAGTAACACAGTTCATGAATTAAAGTAACACGTTATATGAGTTAAAGTAACATAGTTTATGGATTATGGCAGTAACATAGTAACATACGTACAATGCCAGTAGGAAAATGATGATTTTTTGGTGAAAATGAAAAAAACTTAATTTTGAAAAAACTTGTTGTGTGAGAGAAAAAGACATTTAAAAAGATTGATAAAAGAGAGAAAAGATTTCCATTGAGATAATTAAGGAGGAGAGAGAAAAATGATATATTTACCAGATTTGTTAGTTATTACCTTAATTATGAGATCAAATCTTGTCCATTAATCTAACCTTGAATCAAGGGCTAAGATGGGGACTCACGGACTCAACATATATAAGTGGACTCACTTGATCCCACTTATATATATATATATATATATATATATATATATATATATATATATATATATATGTCTGTGTACTTTCTTTTCTAACTTTTACTCTATATATCATACATATATTATTCTCGCTGCTTAATTTCGTTGTTGTATATCAGTTTATGATTGGATCCCCATAGACGTATTCGGCTCAACAAATTGAACAGGTGCGTGATATTTGGGCTAAGTATGTACTCCAATTCAAGCAGTAATACAGGTTAGTCTAGATGAATTTCTATCCAACTTTATCCTTATAGTTCCAATTCTATTTAGTGTTCATGTTTTAGAGATTAAATTTTACTTATATGGTGGATTAATAATTGTGTGTTTAAACTTTAAATCATGTTGACTTGTAGTTTTGTGATGTTTATTTAGTACTTTCAAGTGGAACTTATAAAAACTACTCCGTATATGGCTAGTAAAGACAAGCTTTCATTCTTGGTTTTACGTCATTCTACAGCGTATCCGCAATGTCTACACGAAGTCATCAGGCACTTAGAGTGGATTGACTTGGTTAGCATTCACTAATTTGCGAAGACCATGCAATTACAAGTTGCTATTATGATGTATTTTGGTTTGTTTATGCAAGAATATGTATTTTGTTTGTAAATATTGATGTTCTTGCAACCTTCATATGTATGACGTTTCTTTTGTCGAATTCTTACTCTTTGTAATATATTTTAGTTGATGGAATCGGTCCTACTGTTTGTAATATATTGAAATTCATGGAATCGCAGTTTCTTTAGTAGCGTTATTTGTCGAAATGCAATGTTGGGTTCTTTTAGATTGTAGGATGTATTAGAAACAAAATATGTAACAAGATTGGGGTTTAGCTGTTTTGTCATACACACGGTACCTATTTTCTTTTACAAAGATGACGGTTTTAAAAAAAGGGAGCTGCTTTAGAAGGTCAACAAAGATCACGGTTGGTAGAATAAAGTGTGCTTTGCCAAGAATAACAACAATGACGGTCATGTATTTGAACTATGATCTCAGAAGATTAACGAAGATGACGGTTGGTAGAAAAAAGCGTCCTCTGCAAAGAATAACAACAATGACGGTCATGTATACCAACCGTGTTGTGCAAGGATAACAACAATGACGGTTATGTAGCCTAATCGTGCTCTGGAAGAATAACAACAATGACGGTTTGACTTGCTTTAAACCGTGATTGATTATCAACGATCACGGTGACCTATATGACGGTTACTATCTTCTTGTAGGACGTTTTTCAACCGTAATGTTTTGTATGTTTTATAGTAGTGGATACGAGTTTGAAGAGTTGTGACTCTTCATGAGACCCCCGCCATAGTGTACCGTATGAACCTGGTACCGTGAATTTGCAATTAATTATATATAAGCGTACACTCCGTACTTCCCCCGAACCTATATTATATTATGTTGAATTCACACATCCGTAAACCAAACCCGAGTACGCTAAAATGAAACGGTATTTACACTTAAATCACCAATAGGAATAGTTCACACATCATTCATCATCAAACACATCAATATCATTTACAATTCTCAAAAACACACATATTTTCTAGTTTACTTTGCAAGTAGTTCTTTTGTATGGAGGGCTAAGTTCTTATTCTTAAAACAAGTAGTTGAAGTCTTTCAAGTTTTGTGAATTGTAAGACTGACTTCTATTTTACTTTTATGTTATTGGAATATAAAATTTAATTTGCATTATTTGTTGGTTTGTTAGTTCATCTTCTAGTTTGGTCACCTAGTTGTTGTTAATTAATAAACCATTACTAGAATAGATGAATGAATCTTTTGTTTGTTTATCTATATCATTGTAGCAAATATAATTCATCAATTTGTGTGTTTTTCATCGTTGATTGAGTTATAAGGATTAAATTAAACTTGTATGAAGCAAAGTGATACCGCTTGAGTAATCATTCTTCATCTTTGCTAATTTCCATCGTTCTAATCTACATATTGATATGATTTAGACGCTTGATTTAAATTAACAATATCATAAGAGTTATTTGAGTATGTTTCTCATATCTTATACTCTCTCTATTCAAATCCAAACTACACATTTCTCTTTTACACATTTGTCGAGGCGAGATTTGCACCATCAATATCTTTCATTTTACTTTAGCAAAAATCATAAAAATTTGATATTCTTACTCTACTCATAAAGATGAATCAAACAAGATCCCACATGACTATATTTTCACTTATAGATTGTCGAGAATATCAAAAAAAATTCTTTAGTTGTGAATAGTGTCCAAAAAAGAAATTTGCACTTTGGATTTGAACGGAGGGAGTAACTATTAATAAATGGAATTAGAAGTCGAATATACTTTATAACAAAGTATTTTGTGTTAAAGTGAAATAGAAGAGTCAATGATCAATTCGTAAACTTGATGGTGGATATTGCTTACTCCAAGTATTTTTTTTCTCATATTTGTTGCATCGTTCTTTCATATTATTTTAGTTTATTTTGTTAATTTATTTAATTAGATTATTAGACTTAGAATCAACACTTTAAAATCCCCCCATTCGGTTACTAATTTATATAGTTTTACACACACGCACTTAAACGGCATAGTCATCTTCCTTGTGGGTTCAACCCCTACTTGCACTAACTACTAGTTTGTGTTAGAAGTGGATTAAAATTGTAATTTGGAGGCTCAGGACAAGCCTAGCCACATACATTTGGTTATTGGGCATTATTCATAGATGAAAAGAATCATCGATATAACTTTTAATATATATGATAAAATATAGTCATGTGAGATATTGTTTGAATTGTCTAATCAAATGTATCGTGAATATCAAACTTTTATAATTTTTAGAAGTATGTAACTAAAGATATAGACAAAACAAAGGTGCAATGATGCACGTATATAAAGTAATTGTATGGAATTGATTGTAACTAATGAATTACAATAATAAAACAGATATTTGAGCATAACAAACAAGAACAAACAACCATTTTGGTGGTACTAGTGACCAAAGATGATTAAATGAAGTACCAGCTCTAACCTCCGTTCAGTTTCTGTCTTGGAGACTATTTACCGGAGAACCTTTGATATTTTTGACTATTTATAAAATAATTATAACCGTGTGAGATTTTGTAACAAAATCATCTTTAGAAGTTCAGTATTAATTTTGAATTTCTATAATTTTGACCAATATGTAATGAAAGATAATAAGGAGAAATTGAAGGTGAAAAAACAAGCATGAGAAGCAGAAAAGGGTAATGATTGATTGGATCACTTTAGTTTGATGATAGGAAAGAAGCATCCCAAATGAAGCGAAATATTTGATATGAGAAAGTGCTATTTGGCCAACAGTTTAACTTCAATTGTGAAGCAAAAGTACGCCATGCATATTCACGTGAAGTGCCATGTGAATTTGCATTGTACTGTGCGTGGCTCCCAGATTGCAAATTTATCTAATGTCAATACAATATACATACTCCCTATGTAACATCATGAAACGTTATATTACGATCCAAAATAAATAATGTAAGATGTATCACCCTTTTTTTTGTTCTTTACAGAAGTTATGTCAGCCATATCTTAATATAAACTTCGCTCTTGAGTTAATGAGTTACATCTAGTGCCTAATCACAAATAGGACAATCAATCAATAACCTTTAATCAAATCAAATTAATACGTTTTGCACATCATCATCATCATCATCATCATCATGTCTTGCTCACTCCTAAAAGCAAGCATGCCATAATTTTAATCATAACCTAAGATTGTATCATTATGAAAATATCTATCATTGGACTATACATTGTACTGTACTTACTATATTATGAGAGTATTATTTTTTTTAGGCAAAATTTTTAAACGCTCTAGAATATGAAACAGAATGATTACGAAAAGGTTACACTTACACGCGGTGTATAGAATTCTCATTACACAACGAACTATATCGTGGCACGTAGCAAACCTAAGGTGAATAATCTAGGGTTAGTTTAGTAATTTTGTATCTTCGGTTAATTGTTAACCCAAGTGTAATTAACCTGATTTTGGAAACTTCTTTCTTATTATTTTTATTTTGCATTTTTCATTTTCTTGAAATATTTATATAATATTGTATTTATATTTTCGATTAATTTAAAATATACAATTATTTAATATGATTACATTTTTGACTTTTTTTTAAATTTTAATCTATTATATAAAACTATTATTATTATTATACATAATACGTAAATATATTAAAATACATAATTAATAATTACAATTTTCGAAAATGAAAATATATCAAATTTTTTGAAAATATAAATAATATAATTACTAAACATATTAGTAATTATGTGTGTGTATATATATCTTGGATTAATATATATTCATATATTGTAATATATTATTGTAAAATAGGAGTATTATGATCCCCTAATTTAGGTTAGTTAATATATATATATATATATATATATATATATATATATATATATTAGAATATCATTTTAATTATTTGTTGGGTTATATTCACGTTTTTTTTTACAAAAATCAAAAATATTAATTAGAAGTATATGTTTCATTATAAAAAGATTACACGAAAATATTTAAAAGATCTATAAAAATATAGAAGAGAATGAAATAAAATATTATTTGAGAATATTTCTTATGTATTAACTGTAATTACTTTAATTAGTTAACTTTTTATATATTTACCTCTTTATGAAAATAGTATATTCTCATTAACTAACCAAAATTAGGGGATCATACTAATTCTATTTTAAATTAATATAGTTACAATATATATATATATATATATAATTATTAATAAGTTTAGTAATTATATTATTTATCTTTTCGAAAATTTTAATATATTTTCATTTCCGAAAACTTTAATTATTAATTATTTATTTTAATATATTTACGTTATATATAATAATAATAATAATAATAATAATAGATTAAAAATTTTAAAAAATACAAAAATGTAATCATATTAAATAATTGTATATTTTAAATTAATCGAAAATATATTAACAATATTATATAAATATTTCAAGAAAATGAAAAATGCAAAATAAAAACAAAAAGAAAAAAGTTTCCAAAATCAGGTTAACTACACTTAGGTTAACAATTAACCGAAGATGCAAAATTACTAAACTAACCCTGGACTAATCACCTTAGGTTTGCCACGTGGCGCGATATGGTTTGTTGTGTATGAAAATTTCATACACCGCGTGTAAGTGTATCATCTTCCGAATGATTATGAAGTCTCAATCATCATGTACGTACCGGTTTTGGTTGAGAATGTTAAGAAGATTTTCTATACAATCCTAGCTAGTACACTTTTACTCGAATGTCCATTGAGTTTGAATATATAGTGATTAGTGCACAAATTCCATATACTAGGTATATTGTATATTGAAATTTTACTATGAGATCTCTGAACGTTCCTAAGATTTGAATCCGTGATCTTTTGGCCAAAATGGTGAACAAATATCATTTCTACATAATTTTTGTGTCACATTTTGGTTGAGAGGTACTCGTTGTTTGTTTAATTTAAAAGAAAATATTAAACTATACGGAATAGTCTGTAATAGTTATTTGCACAGAGAAAATAAAAATAAGATTAAAATTAAGCCTCCCACTATTAGTTAATCAGGAATTATATAGGTTTATCATAAAATGATTTTATGGTGGTCGAACATTATTTGTTTGTGATACGAAACTCAATGGGGGAAGATGTGATCTTGGTTGGTCATGAGATAATAATTAAAAGGATGATTTAATCATTAAAAGCATAATGGATGCATCAATAATTATTCTTAAAGGGACTAGAGACATTAGGAAGAAGTCAAACGTCAAAGTATGAAGAAGGACAAAGAGCTAGGAGTTTGATTAAGATTCTGCTTACCCCACAATCTCCATAATCAAGTGTCCTAAAACAAAGAGTTAAAAACATGGCCCCCTCCAAAAACATACTCCAAGAGTCCAGTTATTCAATTAAGGCTTATTTAACGAGGATAATAACAATTATAAGATGTCTTTTTTTTTAAAATAATACAAATTTTATTTAATCTGAGAAAAATATGTATTATTCGACTAGTTAACTTAGAACAGTATTAGTGACTTTTTTTACCGGCTACATTAAGTAACCTAACTCATTTTTAATCGATTCAATGAATTAATTACAATGTGAAATTGATTGGTTGAAAATGAAAATGAACAAAAAGGAGAAGACATTAATGGAGGATTAAGAACATAGTCATTAAATATGAAATTAAATAAAAATAAAAATGAAAGTTGGACGGGTCAATGAATTTTAACCACCTAGCTACATTAGGTAACATAACTCTTTTTTAACCAATTCATGAATTAACAGTTTGAAAGTGATTGATTGAAAATTGTTGAAGAAAGAGAAGGAAAACATTAATCGAGGATGAAAATTAATTGCTCCTTTCAATGACAATAATGAGAAGAGTGATGAAATATGAAATTAAATAAAAGTAAAAATAGAAGTTGGACGGGTTCACCAGTTAACAAGTTACAAATACCGTTCTAGGTTAATTAGTCCAATGATAAATATTATTATTCTCAGATTAAATAAAATTGGTACGGTGTATTATTTTGAGAAGACGTCTCACTTTCTTCATTTCGAGTAATAGAAGTATATACGTTGGATTAATTAGTTAGAGGTTGCCAGGTTGGTAACAATTTGGATTATTTTCATGAAATGACCCTGATTATGATTATTTATATTAGTACTCGTACAATACAAGTATATACGTCACAAATTGTGATGAGTAAAATAATATGTACATTGATAAATAAGACAAATAATTTCCTACTCCATAAATTTGTTTTATCCAACACTGTTGTATTACTCCATCGCTTTTTTGCAGTTTTAACATTTACTTTTTGTACAAGAATAATGTTGTGAGCGGATGATGAGTCTCACTACAAAGTAAAATATCTCAACTAATAAAACATGGAAAATGAAATGGCTCCACCCAGAATATTTTAGTAATTTATGGGGATAATATCATTTTCTCCTTTAAAATTTGAATTTAGAATGAATTAGTTGCAATGGGTATATTTGGAACTTTACTTATAAAATATATAAGTTCTGATTATATGATTTCTCTTTTAAAAATAATCCAGGAAATATTATTTGTGAGGCTTACATTGTTTGAGTGTTATTTAAAAAAAAATTAAGCTTGAATAATATAGGAATAGGTTATGCTTAGATTGGAAAAACTTAATTGTATAACTTTGAGTAAATATAAAATTACAAATATACCCTTTTGTTTTTTGCGCAAAAACGAAATACAATTCTTTATTTTTTTATTGTCCTTATTTTTTAATTAACGTGGCGCCCTACACTATCATTGTCCATAAAGTTCCATTGGATTGTTTGCATATTTTTTTCATACTCTTGTCAATATCTGTTTTCTTTTGTCTATATATTTAGTTACGTATTTCTAAAAATTATAACAAATTAACATTTATAACATACTCGATTAAACAAATTAAACAAAATTTTCCATAAATATATTTTATCTTATATATTAGAAGTTACGTTGAGTTACTATCATAAATTGAGTCGTAGTAATTCCGAAGAAGGAGATGGATGAGTATTTGATGTGTGGACCAATTGTAGGGACACTTACTACGGAAAGAATCGGGAAATTAAAGTAGAAAGCAAAAGCTCCTCATATTATCCCACCTGGCGTCCTGGCCTGGCCTATATATCTTCCTTTCTCACTCCACTCCACTCCACTCCACTCCACTCCACACACATACAGTCATACCGTGATACACATCAGACATCAGACATCAGACATTAGACATCACCCATGGCCTATGAAGATTCGGAGTTCTACCCCTCCTCCTCCTCCTCCTCATCAGATAATAAGAAATGGAAATTATTCAAGAAAGATACGATGATGATGAGTAGCAACTACTCATCATCCTATATTGACTCATCCTCCTTAAAACGCAGCTGCTCTCATAAAAACACTACTTCCTCCTCCTCCTATAAATCACCTCCTAATTACAACAACAACAACAATAACAACTTCCTTAGAAGTTATTCACAAAAACCCTCATCGTCATCATCTTCTTCTTCTTTGAAGAACTCTTGCCCTACTTCTCCATCAGTACTTGGACGAAGCCACTCCACTAAGACTAGTAGTACTGCTAAATCCAATAATAATCTTGTGAGCAGTTTTTCAAAGAAAAGCAATAAATTTAGCAGGAAATGTAGTCATTTGGCCAAGGACCAAAAGGCTAGGTTCTACATTATGAAGAGATGTGTTTCTATGCTCCTCAGTTGGCGTAAAAATCCCGATTCTTGAATCTTCCTTCACCCCGCCGGCCCCACACCACTACCAGATGCCCCATGCTACATTCTTATCCCCGACCTTCCTTCCTTCCTTGCATTCATATTCTACCTCCTCTTCCTCCTCCTCCTCCTCCTCCTCCTCCTCCTCCTCCTCCTCCTCCTCCTCCTCAGTACTACATACATACGACTACTGGGAATAATGATGATGAAGAAGAAGATGATCGATCGAATCCATCAACAACTTTAATTTGGCCCTAGCCACGCACCCTTATAAGCTTCAAATATCAACCAAATTAATACTCCCTCTACTAGCTACGAGTATATATGAACCAACAACATATATACCCTTTATGATGAAGAGATAAGTCTTTTTTTTTGTTTGTGTGTGTGGGGTTATATTTTCGTCAAAAGGCGTCTTCATATATTTTTGTTCATTTTCAATTAGTCGCTAGATATAGTTTAATTTCAGAGTGCGTGCGTGTGTTATATGTAGCTAGCTAGTGATCGATTAGATAGATACTCCTATTAGGTTAATTGATACGATCGAGTAATAGTGTAATTCATTGTGCAAATATTTATGGAATATAAAACTTTCTATATATCTACAAGTAAATTTTGTAATAACGTATGTATGTACTTAATTAGTCGCATTACGAGTATGAAGTTAAATAGATAATTCAAACCTAGAACCTTCTATGTGTTATTTAGGATACTTATGTTAACTAGTAGACAGACATTTTTGTTAGTTGGTTTTTACTTTTTTTGAATGAGTACTTAATTATCGAATTGAACTCAATCTAATCTTATCCTAAAGAAGATAGAGATTGGTTGCTCTATATATTGCATGATGTAATTGATGAACTTATCGCATGGGTTTGTAGCTAGCCTTGGAAAATAGTATACAAGTCTCGTGATTAAGACTCAGCTAATTGAATTAAATTAGTATAGGAAGACGATATGATTATGGTTAGCCTGCAATTTTCTTTTTTCATATTTGTCGTTGAGTCAGAGATAGATAGATGATAGATTCCATTACAGCTGTTGAACAACATCATATATATGCATAGATAGATAGATTTATAATGCATGAATAATAATAATAATAATAATAATAATAATAATAATAATAATAATAATAATAATAATAATAATAATAATATAGAACTCCATACTCCTATAGTACTCCAAATTTAAGATATCTAAAGAAAATGAGATGGATGGGCCATTATCTTTTATACTCTGTATATAAATATAAAAATAAAATAATATCAGATCTTACATGGAGTAATAGAATTATAGAATATAAATGAGTTTCAACTATTATCTTAAGGTTTTTATTGGATTAGTTGACCATAATATTATATCAGAGTTAAAAGATCACGAGTTCGAATCCTGACAGATTCCAATATCTCATGGTACGGAGAGTGAGGGGGTATAATAGAACATAAATATACCTCAACCATTACGTTAAATTGGTTCCATAATACATTCACATTTCTAATAAAAGTGGGAATAACTCGGTGATAGGGCGAAGGTATAAACATACACAAGAATTGAGTGCGGAGGGATGCATGTGATGAGCTGGCCCCGCTCCCTTCAATTTACTCATAAAAATAATTGGGGGGAAGTGGGGAACTACATACTGCAAAAAGTTATTGGTTTTATTTGGTAGTATTTGAATGTCATTCAGTTACGCTAAACAAATTCCATCATATAAACAATTAAAATTACTCCATTTTTATATACTCCCTCCGTCTCACTAAGATTGTTCCGTATTTTTTTTGGGTAAGTTCTTAAAGATTGTCCCATTTCTAAACTTTCCTTTTTAGTCTATCCTTTTTTACAACTTCGTCCCTCCTAAGACAAAGTATTTACCATTTTGCCATTACATTAACCCACACCACCTCACACTTCACCCAATAAAGTAGTCATAATTGCCTATATATCCAATCATCACACAATTTTCTTAATTATTGTGCAAAAGTAAACGGGACAAACATTTTGGGACGGAGGGAGTATGAAGTATAATTGTTACTTTGTTCTCTAACAAATTTTCTTACCACGTACAGTAGGGGTTTCCTTAGGATGAACGTAAATTATTAAGAAGTAATGGACTAATGGAGTTTAAAATGAGAAGACAATGAAGGAGATTTGGTGGTTAGTGATGATGGTATTTTATGATGTAAAGAGGATATGGGAGTAATACATTAGTTAGTGGGAGAGGAGAGTAATTATTTCTCTATTTCGGCTAAATATCATCTTCACTCTCCTCAATTTTGTAGTTCAATGTAACTAGTTCCATTATCCCATATTTATTATTCCATCTGTTTCATTCATTTGTTTGGCTTTTATATTCATTGTGACGAATATTTTAATCAAAGACAAACAAATAAATATATTGGAACGGAGAGAGTACCTTCATTTCAAGCAAACCTTACATAAGGCTTTGTGGACATGACATAGGTCCACCGAGTTTAGGGGTTCGTCCCTTTGCATTACGATACCGACGCCGAGTTATTGGGAATCGTGCATCAAATGACACTCGTGTGCCAACGGTTTCGGACATCCGGAAACCATAGTTCTGAGTAAGGGGTGAGGGTACGTGTTGGGAAGCCCACGAAGGACACCCAACCCCGCCCGCTCTTAGCGGCCTCTACTTAGATATCGTTCGTTTTTCGTGTACGCGCGTTAGTTTGACGATTGAATGTTATGCAAACTAGGCCATTTCGCTAATTAAACATGTGATTTATGTTCAACTACGTCATTTAATGCATCTAAACTAACGTCGAAGTTATTTAGCATGCGAGGTTCGTTTTAATGCGACAAGTGCCAATAACGAAAATAAAACAAAGAAATAGATTACAAATACGCGGGCGGAATACAACCCCGAAATACAATACAACGAACAAAAGAATATAGAACAATTGCGACAATAACGGAATGCAAAAAGATTAGATGATATAAGATGATATGATGCATGGTTTTGAAAAGATGAACACGTGATGGACTTAGCACGTGACGACCGAAGTCATAGAATTTTTTTTATCGAGGCTCGATCTTTGTAGAAGGCTCACGGTTTAGGCGTGACAGAGGCCACTCGATCGAGTCATGGGTGGGACTCGATCGAGTGCCCCTCGAAAAATCCTCCTGCCTCTTTTTTGGGGTGCCACTCGATCGAGTGGGCTATGGCACTCGATCGAGTGCCCCCTGTACGGACTGTTGTCCGCTTCGAAAAGGCGTCGATTTCAGAATTGCTTTTAATTCTAAATCGATAATTAACCAAGTCACGTAGAAATATAGTATAATTTACTCAACTCAATTTTCGATACTCGCAATATGTATTTTATTATTTACGAGACCGGTATCGGGAATTTTGAATAAAGTCGTTTTGAATTGGATTAGGACGAAATAATTCCCTCCGCGCTACGACATCGTTAATAATCATTATGGATTATGTGATGTTCGATTTCGCCTCAACAGGTTCCGCACTAACTCGAAAAAAGGAATCAAATATATTTAATGACAAATATCCGCGATCGCATCACGCCCTTGAGTGTTTAGGGCGGCGCTCCTCGAAAGGGCGCCACCACTGTTACAACTCGTAAAGGGATTAGAAGGATCTTGAACGGGATTCATTTTTAAACATATTCGACTCAAAATCGTTTTATATATAGTTATATGCGCGATGTTAATTAATTGCGACGATAAATAAAAAATACTAACGATACTAGAAACACGACGGAATAAATAAAACGTCCTTTTAATGTTGATTCGCTTCAACAATCAAATGCTCGGGGTGATAGGATAAGCGACTGGCAGCATCGAGTGCAATACTCTCGTATTCGTGTTTTATCCCATCATCCCTTGTATTCGACACGAATAGGCGAATATTTTATGGTGATATGATAGTAATGATATTAATAACGTAAGAAAAGAAATAAGAATATAAAAAGACGAAGAAAAGAGAGGGAAAAAAAGGAGAAGTCTTGATGTACTAAGATAAAGAACTAGAGAATTAAAGAATCAAAGAGATGAAATGATGTAATCAAATAGCAAAGAGTACTAAGGGACGATGTCACCGCGACTTATTCAAATCACGCTAACAAATGCCAAGTATCGAGGAAGTTGGGTTCTTGGACAAGGACAAGGACAAGGCGCATTCTAGGTCGGTCACCTCCCTCTCGGGTTCGTGAAACGACTAATTACCCCGTTTACCTCCCTCCCGGGTTCGTAAGACGGAATCCTAAGGTCAAGACCGGAGACTCACTCCCGTGATAATCCCCGAACTAACCCAAATAAATGAAAAACACGCTAATCCAAACTAGTGTTAGGAATACCCCGCTCAATTCCCACTCCCGTGTTCAACTAAGTAGAGTAAGGCAAGATAAAGGGGAAGAATCGACAAATAATCCTAATCGACTCCCGTCGATGACCAAGGGACTAAATTCGACCCAAACCCCATAAACCAAGTCGATCCATAAATCCCTAACACGTCCTCATCCAATCACCCAAATAAACCGATGCAAGACATACAATCGCGCAATTCAAACAAATCGGGGATTCATCGACCCCTAGTGGAAAACTACTCAATACTCATATCTATACTAACACAAACACCAATAATTACTCTAAATATAAAAATAAGCATTCTGAAACAATAAAGTCTAAAACTTTAAGTTAAATAATAGCAAATTAAATCTAACATCTAACATAAATGTAGAAATTGGAGACAAATCATAGATAAGAAGAGGAGAGGATTATACCAAATTATCAAATAAGATGAAATTAGTAAACATATGAAGATCTACAAGGTTGAAGAAAGGAAAGATTAATAAATTAAAACTAATTAAAAGATTAATAATTAAGCTAAAAGAATGGATGAGAATTGAAAAGGAGAGAAGATGAAAAACAGAGGAAGGGGCTGCTGCTTGCTGCTACTCCTACGCCCTTCTCCTCTTCCTTATTCTCTACTCTGCTGCCTTCTAATCTTACTGCCTACTCTCATGCCTTCTCTTTTCTCACAAATTGAGGGTTTTTTGTCTCATAAGACAAATAAAATTATCAAAAGGTCCTCCACTTAAAACTAAACAAAAAGAGTGGAACTGAGGGTAGGAAAGTCAATGTCTTCTTGAACATACTTCTTCTTTTAGTCTTGACTTGTCTTGACTTATTGACTCGGCTTTGACCCGTCTTTTCTCGGTAATTCCCGCTTCAAGTCCTACAAAATCAAATTAACAAAAAGCAGTACCAATTTCTCGAGAAATAACATAAATATATATTAATCGAGCTAGACTCGACTAATAAGCCAAATAAACGTAAAACGGTTAAATAATAGCGAAATGACCTACAATATCGACCGAGAAAGAGTATAATATGGGACCAAAAACCGGTAAAATAGCGACTTATCAACCTCCCCACACTTAACTCTTACTCGTCCTCGAGTAAGCTCAAAAGACAACTACGACCCATAAATAAAATCACGAAAATCAAAAACACACAATATATACAAAAACGAAAATAAGCAAATATAAACAAACGAGTCACAAGTTTCCCAAATCAAAAGTCACGATTCTAAAATTCAACTAAAATATAGAATATGAATATTAAAATTACTTGATTGGTTGCAAAAAATATTATTACATATTTCTTGGCCTCGGTCCAAGCTATGTCGGGATGTGAGACGGAAATGGAAGGAGGTCTCCCATGAAGTTAGTGACAAATGCATACAAGTCTTGGCCACAAAAATAAGGGCTAGGGTCGTCCTAATCGCCCAAATGACATAGAGAAACGATCCAAAATGAAGTATAAGGATGAACAAAAATACTCGAGGAGGAATCGTCTTTCTTTTCTTTTCTTTTTTCTATTTTTTTCTTTTTCATTTTTCATTTTTCATTTTTCATTTTTTCTTTTTCTCATTTTCATTTTTTTTCTTTTTCTTTTCTTCTCCCCCTTATTCTTCTTTTTGAATTTTTGAGGATTTTTCCTTGTTTGCTCGTATTTGATGTTTGAGCTCTTTTTTGATGGAAGATGAACTCTTATTTTGTGAGTATTTTTGTGAAATATGGATCAAAAAAAATGATAGATAGTCACTTGGATAAATAGTCACCTAGACAAATATACAAAGCCAAAATCACAACACGGGAGGTGGAAGATGGAAACAAGTGAAGGACACATCCCGAGCGACTTATAGTAGAAGGACAATCAATATATAATATTAAGAAACAACCAATAAGTAATAGAAAATCCATACTCTTTAAAGAAGTTGAAAATTAGAAAAATAACTTTATCAAGGAAAACAAGTGAACCGAAAAACAAAAATCTTTTTTGAATTTTTCATTTTTTCACTTTTTAGGCTTTTTTCAAAACTTTCAATTTTTCAAAAGAAAAACACAAAAACGAGACAAATCACAAAAAGAGATACCAAAAGAAACAAAACAATCCACACAAAGCTACAATCCCACAACAACACATATTTACAACACAAAACACCACTAAGTAACCTCCAACAAGAGTAACAACCACGATATCCTCAAATACAACAAACCATCAATCAAGAATCTACCTCCCCACACTTGAAACAAACATTGTCCTCAATGTTCAAAACTAGGGAGGGTGAAAAGATACCTTTGAAGCGTAATTATTCCCCACACTTGATCGATTTCATGTCTCTAAGCATCTTGCTTCAATGTGGTTTCTTGCTAGAGATACCTACAAACAAAAACACGAACAAACAAAAACATAAATATGTACAACAAACTTGGGGTGTCTCCCAAGAAGCGTGGTTTCAAGGAAACCGCCAAACCTACGAATCATGCTTATCTACTTAGTACCCACCAAAGATCTCATTAAATTATCAAACGAGGTAGACCAATCCTCATTAAAGTGGTCATAAGGCATTTTAGTGGATAAGCATGACCAAATAAAATAGATAGAAGAGGTAGAAGGATGAATGAGATACTTAAGACAAGGGCTTGGAAAGCTAAAAATCTCAAATTCATCATAATACTTGACACTTGCTTTGATCAAGCCAAACTCAAGTGGCAAGCACGGAACATCGGCCTCAAAGATAGAATTATCAAAATTCTCATCAACATACATGGCCTCAAAAGAAGGGGTAAGAGAAACAAGGTCATCATAATCAATGGATGAAAGATATTCATCCTCAATATAAGATAAAGACTCAAATTTCTTCAAAATGGGCTCCTCAAAAAAATCTAGTTCAACATCCCATTTATCCCCAACTACTCCCATGTTCTCAACAACATCCCCAACATTCTCATCAACAAAATCATCATCATCTATAAGCATATCATAACCATTCACATTCTCATGGGGAAGGGGAACATGATGATAATCAACATGAGATCGAACATAAGGCACACCCACAAGAGAAGAGGATTCCACATTTTCACTTATAGCATCAAACAAAGAATAATCATTAAGTTCAACTCTAGCTTGTGGTCCTCTCTTAAACGCCCAAATAGAATTTCGATTCTCATCGGCACTAGCCATGGCCTCAATTAAATCTCTCGCCTTATCAATACTCAACTCATCAAATGCCCCTCCGGATGATATATTCACAAGGTTTCTAATAAGTGAAGGAAGCAAATTATCAAAGAAAATAAGTATGACTTGGCAAGGTGAAATGCCATGGTGAGGACAAGCTCTCAACAAACCTTTAAATCTATCCCAAGTCTCACTCAAAGTCTCAAACTCGCCTTGTTGGAAATTATAAATTGCACGAATCCTTCGGGCGGTTTTAGAAGGAGGGTAGAATTTGTTCAAAAAGGCTTGAGCTAAGTCATCCCAAGTGCAAAAGGTAGAAGAAGGGTGAGAGTATAACCATTTCCTAGCTTCACCCTTAAGACTAAATGGAAAAAGTATGAGTTTGGTGGCTTGGTCCGATACTCCCTCCATCCTAACTAGAGAACAATTCGCCTCAAATGTCTCTAAATGGTCAATTGGTTCATCACTCTCTAAACCACAAAAGACATCTCGTCGAATCAACTCAATAAGGCCTGCATTAAACTCATAAGATGCTTCCACAACCCCAATATTAATAGGTCGGTTAACATGTGTAGGTGTAGACACCCACATTTTGACCGCCGGGTGTCTATAGCAGTTTCCAAAAAAACACCCGATGATGATCGGACGCAAACGTGCTTTAACCCGCTCGAATATGGGCTCGAAATCAGTAATGTCTGGCATGGGCTTTTAGCGGAGTACAAATCTCACAAAACCGACCTCAAATTCAGGACCAGTGGGCTGTTTCCAATAAAATGAGACTAGTTTGGGTCAAAACCGACACCGAAAATAAAACCGTATTTTAGCGACCAAGTCAAACCCGGTCAAAGTTGGATCCCGAGACGCAACCAGCCATGCATTTGTCTAAACTCAAAGTCAAAAGCAAGTCAAGACTAACTAAGTCAACAAGATCCCATTCAAAAAGGCAACAAATCATGCCCTATTTGCACTCCTTCCTTCCCGATCCACTCGATCGAGTGGCTCACATCCACTCGGTCGAGTAAGGCCATAAACCGGCCGAACCAGACCCAGACCGGGCACTCGATCGAGTGCACCCGCGCCACTCGATCGAGTGACCCTGAACCGGGGTATTTGTCCTATAAATAATCCATCATCACACATTCATTGAACAACTTTTTCAATTATAAATCACCCTTCAACTTTACACATTACCAACCTTTTACCACCTTCAAAACTTCTTTTCACCCATCACATTTACAATTCTACACAATACATCCCTTTGAACTTGGTTTCAAAGTCACACACATACATACATACTCAAAATCCCGAGATCAAAACTCGTCAAAGACCGAGAGCAAAACTCATTAAAATCCATCTCTACAAAACCACATACACACCATAACTCCCCTACGTATCTCGACGCTTCCGTGACTTTGCCACCATTTGACGAGCCTTATTCCGAGAAGCAAAAGCACGTAGGTTGAGGGTGTAACATTCAAACCCCGACATCTTTTTCTTTCTTCTCTTTTTGTTTCTTTCGTATATATATATACATATTATTTATATTAATTATACTAACACTAACATTTTAATTTCGTTACTAACTTTTAATTTTATGTATACTAACATTTTATTTTATGTCAACTAACATCTAACATTTTCATTACTTGCACACTAACCAATCTAACAATCTAACATTTAATTACCGTCATTTATATTCCGTCTTATATAATACCGCGTATAATTATTTAACAAAACTATTTTCAAAACGATCCGAGCAACGTCCGTTGAGGCTAAATTAATGATCGTAGGCCTTAAGGCCGAATTACGATAGTAAAATGCCTAGGACTTAAGTTTGCAACGACGGTCGAATTTTCGGGTCGAATATGTTTAATTACGAATTCCGCCTAAAGTCTATTTAATCTCTTTACAAGTTGTATTGGAGGTGGCGCCCTTCGAGGTGCGCCGCCCTAAACACTTAAGGGCGTAATAGATCGTGGAGATTCGTCGTTAAATATGTCCGACCCCATTTCATTCAAAATATTATTCTAAAATAATCATCGACAAATCGGATTAGGACGAAACCCATTGACGCCGAGTTAATTGTCACACTATCCGAAAGGATTGATTACGACATTATGACGCGGAGGGAATCGATATTTGTTCTAGCCCGATCAAACTCGATTTTGCAAATTCGCTCTAAATACTAGATGTCGGTTCTATAACCGAATGTCGAGTATGACGAGCCATCGATATTTACACTAATATAAATTGGACAATAATTATATATAGTGTAATTATATGTCGATTTCAAAATTAATAAATTCGAATCGCCACTTTTTCCGAATCGAGTAGCATCTCGAACAGAGGGCACTCGATCGAGTGCCATGGCTCACTCGATCGAGTGACATCTCAAATAACAGGCAGAAGGTCCCCACGAGGGGCACTCGATCGAGTCTCCCTCATGACTCGATCGAGTGTCTTGTATCATGCCTAAACCGTGACCCTTCTAAATACCGTAAGCCTAATTAAATTCTTTTTACGACTTTAAGTCGTCACGTGTTAATTCAATTGCGTGATTCCTTATTCAAAACCCATACATTTTATTCTATTTTATTACTTTCACGACTTTGACTAACGTCTTATACGACTAGTCTTGTGTCGACGACTCCTTAGTCATATCCGATGCATGACTAGTCTAGACATCAATCTTTCAATATGATAAGTCGGGACAAGGCATCGAGACCCGGGATCGAGCTAGCACCACGCTTCGGTCCCATACGCGAACGCGTATTAAAGTCTCCGTCCTCCGTTTAATGCACAATATAATGTGTATTTAATCGAAGTTCGTCCATTTATTCAAATTACGGTCTGACTTATATTTACTATTTACGGGTCCGTTTATAGTTAATATTTACCGTTTCCTAAATTCGATTATTCTATTTTATTGCTCGTTGTATTGTGAATTCCGGGTTGTATTCCGCCCGTGTAATTTGTAATTTATTTACGAGTTTTCTATTTTCGATGTTTGCCATTTATTGCCTTAAATGAACATCGCATGCTAAATCACTTTGACGTGAATCAAGATGCATTAAAATGACGTAGCAACCTATTCAATTTTTATATCTTGTAAAACGTTGTTTGCATAACATTTTACCGGATTACTAACGCGCATATTAGAAAGTCAAATGATGTCTTAGTAGAGGCCGCTAAGTGCGGGCGGGGTTGGGTGTCCTTAGTGGGCTTCCCAACACGTACCCTCACCCCTTACTCAGAACCTTGGTTTCCGGATGCCCGAAACCGTTGGCGCACGAGAGTCATTCAATACACGATAACCGGTAGTGACGGTATCGGTATCGCAATGCAAAGGGACGAGCCCAATAAACTCTGAAATCAAAATGGGCCGTACTTTGTGTACGGTCCACAACGACATAGAGTTGGCTCGAATGGGTCCGAACTCCCACAAAGTTCGGTGGCGACTCCATTTCGACTTAAATTTCAATTCGATCCATTCTCATATGGAGATTCATTCGCCTACCCAAACCCGCGCGTGACCGCATCGGGGTGGACCTACGTCATGTCCACAGTAGGGTTGGGTCTAGTAAGATCACGGATGCTAGGCATCGTCATGTGTGCACAAAAGGGTGATAATCAAGAGACAAGTCACAAGATAAGAATCACTGCAACACACAAGCATGCAACAAAAGGCAAATAACAAGTAACAAATGCGTAGTCTAATAAATCTAAAACTAAACTAATATCAATCCGTTGATCTCCCCGGCAACGGCGCCATTTTGATAGCCGGAATTGTCGCCAATCTTACCATCAAACAAACCAACTAACCTAAACTAGAATAGCAAGGGCAAGTCGGGTCGAATCCTCAGAGAGATCGGGAATGAGTACTAGTTCGGTCTCGGACTATGAATTAGCTACGCAAATCGATTAAACTAGATAGACTAACTAATAAATGCAAAAAGAAACTAATAATCTAAAAAAAGATAAAGAACTAGAGAATTAAAGAATCAAAGAGATGAAATGATGTAATCAAATAACAAATAGTACTAAGGGACGATGTCACCGCGACTTATTCAAATCACGCTAACAAATGCCAAGTATCGAGGAAGTTGAGTTCTTGGACAAGGACAAGGCGCATTCTAGGTCGGTCACCTCCCTCCCGGGTTCGTGAAACGACTAATTACCCCGTTTACCTCCCTCCCGGGTTCGTAAGACGGAATCCTAAGGTCAAGACCGGAGACTCACTCCCGTGATAATCCCCGAACTAACCCAAATAAATGAAAAACACGCTAATCCAAACTAGTGTTAGGAATACCCCGCTCAATTCCCACTCCCGTGTTCAACTAAGTAGAGTAAGGCAAGATAAAGGGGAAGAATCGACAAATAATCCTAATCGACTCCCTTCGATGACCAAGGGACTAAATTCGACCCAAACCCCGTAAACCAAGTCAATCCATAAATCCTTAACACGTCTTTATCCAATCACCCAAATAAACCGATACAAGGCATACAATCGCGCAATTCAAATAAATCGGGGATTCATCGACCCCCTAGTGGAAAACTACTCAATACTCATATTTATACTAACACAAACACCAATAATTACTCTAAATATAAAAATAAGCATAATGAAAAAATAAAGTCTAAAACTTTAAGTTAAATAATAACAAATTAAATCTAACATCTAACATAAATGTAGAAATTGGAGAAAAATCATAGATAAGAAGAGGAGAGGATTATACCAAATTATCAAATAAGATGAAATTACTAAACATATGAAGATCTACAAGGTTGAAGAAAGGAAAGATTAATAAACTAAAACTAATTAAAAGATTAATAATTAAGCTAAAAGAAAGGATGAGAATCGAAAAGGAGAGAAGATGAAAAACAGAGGAAGGGGCTGCTGCTTGCTGCTACTCCTACGCCCTTCTCCTCTTCCTTATTCTCTACTCTGCTGCCTTCTAATCTTACTGCCTACTCTCATGCCTTCTCTTTTCTCACAAATTGAGGGTTTTTTGTCTCATAAGACAAATAAAATTTCCAAAAGGTCATCCACTTAAAACTAAACAAAAAGAGTGGAACTGAGGGTAGGAAAGTCAATGTCTTCTTGAACATTCTTCTTCTTTTAGTCTTGACCCATCTTGACTTATTGACTCGGCTTTGACCCGTCTTTTCTCGGTAATTCTCGCTTCAAGTCCTACAAAATCAAATTAACAAAAAGCAGTACCAATTTCTTGAGAAATAATATAAATATATATTAATCGAGCTAGACTCGACTAATAAGCCAAATAAACGTAAAACGGTTAAATAATAGCGAAATGACCTACAATATTGACCGAGAAGAGTATAATATGGGACCAAAAACCGGTAAAATAGCGACTTATAATAGAGGTTGCTCTCGGGTCTTTGACGAGTTTTGATCTCGGGGTTGTGTATGTGTGTATCGAGATGGTGATGATTGAAGGGTTGAAGGTGATTAGGGTTGCTAAAAGTTGCTGAAAAATAGTACATAGAATTGTTAAAAATTGTGTCGCAAAGGGGGTGTATTTATAAAAAAATAAAACTCCTCGACCTAGGGTCACTCGATCGAGTGCCCCTGCTAGACTCGATCGAGTGGCCCAATAAACGCAAACAGCGGGCCTTTTGAAGGCCCACTCGACCGAGTGGTCTGGCACTCGATCGAGTGGGTCAACATGGTCGAGATATTTTGATGTTTTTGACTTCGAGTTGGATTCTTGAAGCATGTATGACTGTTTCTTGTCTCGGAAACGACTTTGACCGGGGTTTGACCCGGTCGCTAAAAGACGATTTTATTTTCGGTGTCGGGTTTGGCTCTAATTAGTCTTATTTGACTAGAAACGACCCAGTGGGCCTGAATTTGAGGTCGTTTTGGCGAGATTTGAACTCCGCTAAAAGCTCATGCCATATACTCTTGATTCCGAGTCCGTATTCGAGCGTATTAAGTCATGTCTACCTCCGATCATCATCGGGTGTTTTGTTGGAAGCTGCTATAGACACTAGCAGGCAACCCCCACTGTAACTAAGGCTTGGACAAGACGAAAGTCACAGTAGCTACCAAACCAATCGAGGATTACGACCTGGCAGCCTTCCGGTCGGGTCGTTTATAGTCCATTAGACTTGCGTGAAAGGGCTCGCCAGCCATAAGATAGAAATCATACCTGAGTTCTGTTATCTGGGATCCGTGGGGACTTGCTTTTGAAGTCCTAGGTGTACCAGTATGCACGTACATCCCATCTTGGACCTGCTCGGGGATTTGCTTCTGAAGTCCTAGGTGTATCTGTTTGCAGACACATCCCATCTCGGAACTACGCGAGGACATGCTTCTGAAGCCCTAGGTGTATCTGTTTGCAGACATATCCCATCTCGGAACTACGCGGGGGCTTGCTTCTGAAGCCCTGGGTGTATCTGGTTGCAGATACATCCCATCTCGGAACTGCGCGGGGACTTGCTTCTAAAGCCCTGGGTGTACCCGGTTGCAGATACATTCCATCTTTGGAGGTAATATTCCAGGAGAGACACCGCCTCGGGTTTTCTGCTGGGGAGTAAAGGAGCTGCGCGGGGACTTGCTTCTGAAGTCCTGGGTATACCTGTTTGCAGACACATCCCCATTTGCTTGACACATCCCAATTTGCATTCGACATTTTGGTGAAACACCAACTCACGCTGGGGAGATAAAAAACTTGATGTTCCGTTGGGAAGCACAAGCTAGTGCCTGAAATGTTAGATACATAGGCAGAAATAACAAACATAGCAGATGACAAGATAGTACATAAGAAATGCAGTTAGCATTTATAGACTGGCGTGCGCTGGGGAAAAAAATGACTTTTGCTTCATTTTGAAATCGAAATCCTGAAAGCAACTCACGTGCTAGGGGATAGACTTTCAAAATTGAAAAGGATAGAAAAGAAATTTGCAGTTTAAAATAGACCGAAATTTGACCTTGTCGAAAAGGATTTTCTCAAATGACTAAGTTTTGCAAATTTTAAAGTAAGAATTTGAAGAGAGAGGTATATCGACAGACTTGACTCTGGCCACGACATGACAAGTTGACAGACCCGACTTGACTCTCGAAGGGGTTGGACCATGACTCGGTAGGGAGGTGGGCCACCTAGGACGACAAGACTCTTAAGCTGTGCTATTCCATAGCCTAGGCGAGTGGCAACACGGTCGAACATTGAAATGTGAAGGATGTGATATAGGGGAATTGCAGTAGTCGGTACTGATACTGTTACTGCACGACAGGACTTAGCAGTAGCAATGCTGCATCCTAGTGCTCTTGGATTTTTTTTGTTATTGGGGTACATTCCCAAAGTGAGTGTTGTTTCGAATCCTGACAAATTCTCGTCTAGGCTGAGCCGAGTGCTAGGACGCACTATAGAAAGGTGGCTAGTTTTTGAAAGTCATTTGGATTAATATATGAGTGGATGGAGAGTTCCTGTCTAAGAAAAGCCCCCAGACGACAAGGCAAACTGTTGAGAACATGACCGTGTCGTGATAGGAATGATGGAGCTTTTTGAATTTGTGTCAAAGTGGGTGGTTGTGCCCTTGTTGAAAGGCTGCCTACGTATTCACGTGTAGTGAAATCAAAACAAGCCGTAGTTCAGTGATTGAAAGATATGTTATAGTGCCTAGTTTATTAGGGCTTTGTGCGTAACTAGCCATAGCGATGGTGTAGGTTAGGTGCATTTCCACTGATGTCTTGATCGAAGGGCTAGAACAATTAGGATGTTGATCCTGTAACTGTGAGCGTTCTCCGGGGTAGCCCCCTAGAGGTGGTGTGAACTATTTGGGCATGTTCTATGCCGACCGCAGGTTGAGTTCTCGTGTTTGGGGCAGGTGACTGGTTTGGATGTTTTCGGAAATGTGGAGCTAGGTCGTAAATGGCTTGGATGATTCGAAATATGGAGCTCGTATTTGTGGAGCTAAGGCTTCGAGGGTAAGGTATTGTAATGTGGTAGGAAATGGGGAAGTTGAGTAGAAGTGACTCGAACTTCGATCGGGGTAGGTTTGATAATGCGGGATCTGATTTCCATGTCTGGTCCTAATGGTTAGGGTGTATCCTTTGGAGCTTGAATCCTCAAAATTCGGGGCTGTCTCTTAGCCTAGGTCTCGAGAAGGTCTTGAGGGTTGTAATATGGGAAGGCTATATGTGGCGTTAGCTGACCAGCCTAATTGTCACCCTTCTATTTGCTGGTAAGGGCATTGATAATTTTGAATTGACGTACCCCGTGGGACTTTCACTTGAGTTGACCGCTAACTGTGGTCAAGGGTATTTTGAATTTTTTTGGTTGACCTCTTAGCCCCGGTCATGGGATTCTTCATTTGAGTTGACCGTGTCTCGGTCAAAGGATTGACAGTATCTGGTCGAGGGATGTTGCTAATTTTTCGACCATGGACAACTCTTTTATTTTGGCTTTTTGCTTTTTTTTTTCCTTTGAACTTTTGATTTTTTTTGCCCAACTTTTTTACAGCTATCCCCCCTTTAGTGTTGTGCGTGGATTTGGGGTTGGTCCCATCGGTTGGATTTAGGCTTGTGGAGCTAAACCTTTGTAAGGTGTAGGCCTAGTTGGTGTTTATGTGAGTGCAACTCGCGATGGAGTACTCTACGGTAAGCATGGTGGTTTGGATTTCGGGATTGTCAGCATAATTCCGAGCAAGTTTGGTGGAAACATCGTCCCAAGTTGGGTATTTTTGGCATCACGTCTATAGAGTCACGATGTTTTTTTTTGCTTCTGGTCAGACTAACGCCTAAGGTAGGGATTGGTTAGTCTTATTGGAAGGGTGTTTATTGTGGAAAATGGGCTTACCTCCCATCATGAACCCAAACTATGGGACTACCTAGATTTGTCATAGGATTCAATACCGCTCCTGCTAAGGGTAGTTATGCGGCTTTCTATACCAGGCATGGAATAAGTAAATGAAAACACGGGTCTCAGTTCCTGTAGTCATTATAGATGTGCCTATAATAGTAACGTGCATGTGCTCACAATGTATGATGGTGGTCATCATGTTCTCGGAAACACATAAGGAAACATGTATGAGAAATAGAAAAGCTGATTTTATTGAATTTCAAAAAAGGACAGAATACAAATGACTCTGACACTGATCAGAAAATTGAAAGACCGAAAATCCTAGACTTAGACTTAGACTTGGACTTAAATCAAATCTGGACTCCTGGATGTATGGGAGGTAGATTGGGTGCTTTGGTTGTCGGGCCCTGTATAGTCCATGAGGGGCTTTACAAGTGACAATGTTTCCATAACGGGTGTCCTCCCGGCATCGAAGGAAAACTTGGATGAGGTGTTTCAATTTCCAGCACTTTTCTGTATCGTGCCCCCTCTCCATGTGGAACTGGCAATAATGTTTAGCGTTCCATGCTTTGGAATGTCTTTCTGAGGGTGGGTCGGCTGTTGGGCCTATCGGTAGTATTAGGCCTTTTGAACCCAATCTTTCGAAAGCGACGGTGTAGGACATATATATCCAAGTGGTTAAATATCCTTTCTCTTGACTGGTTGATTTTTGGAGAGGTGACTTGAGGACTACCTCTATCGGTCTTGCCATCTTGGGGGTATCGGACAGTTTCGCAAGAGTCTTCACCCTTCAAATGGCTTGGTTGGGTGATTGGCTGCCTTACGCGCTCTAGTTGTGTTAGACGGGATCGGGTTCTCACAAGATCTTCTTTGATGATGGCTACCCTGGAACTTTATCTAGGGCGGTATTGATTTTCGAGAAGATATTGTTAATGGAGCAACATAGCATAAGCATACTCCCCTGGATATCCCCTTTCTTGATGGCGCGGGATTTGTTGTGGTTTGGTAGTGTCTCATTCATTGGGTCCCTGATAGGAAGAAACGACAGGTGTTAGAACTTGTCTAAGCTCGGTTTTGTGCAAGTGCAAGAGAGGGAGTCGAACTAGACACGGTCCGGGGTGACGGGAATGACTAAGATTCTTAGACCGGGATACCCGAACGTTGACCTAGACAAAGTAACGACCGCAACTTGGACTCGACCATGAGACTCGAGCTACATAAGGGCGAGTCCAAAAATGGGGCGAACGTGTCTGACTGCATCGCGTGCTCGGACGAACCGTGGTGACCTAACCTTAGGTGACACAAGTATTCGTAGCATAGGTACAACTCGAAGAAGGCATTATAAGGATGCCGGTGTAGGATGGACGTAGGGTACTCTCTAGGGTGACCGTGGTTGACTGCTGGGGTGGAGGACAACCCCCGAGTGAGACTAAAGATGCTGATAGGACTCAGATGGTGTGGCATCTAATTGACTCGAAAGTGCGGTACGTGTGACAACACGTGTAAGACATGACCCTTAGAGCAATCGTGATTGATCGCTCTGCTGAAGGGTAGTCCCCGAGTGGGATCATAAGACTCGAGTATTGGACAAGTGACTCGTAGACGTAAGGATCACGAACCTTTTGTTATAGGGCTATGGCTTCTAAAAGGTTGACTCCGCCTCGAGGAAAGGCAGACGGGGTAAAGGAATAAACCTGCGATGTAAGATCGGCAGAGTTTCGACGCTAAAGAACCTCGACTCGACTTGAATAAGGATGGCCCTGTGATTAGGGTAGATGCTTAAGTTAAAGGATTCTTGAATTGGGACGACTCGACTAACGGATCGAAAGACGGGCGAAATTTCCTTAGGAAAGGTCGTGGGACCGTCCTACTAGAGGGAAAGATCGCGTGGAACTTTCTAGTTAGGACTCGAGTGTCTAGACGAACCTTCCGTTTACGAGTGTATGACTCGTGTTGGTTGGTTATGCCTTTAGAAATAGGCGGACTGGGATGGGGAAGAAACCCGCGATGGAGTTTCGACGCTACAGACCTTCGACGTATTATGAAAAGACCTGACACACGGATAACGGTAGGTCCTAGGAAGGGTTTTGAAAAAATGATTGAATTTTGAAAATTGAGAAGACGGTCGTGAAATTGGTAGTGGGACAATAGGACCGGGCATTTTGAAATGTTAGAATGGTTGCGAGTAATTTTGCGTTTTGAAAATTTAGGAAGCAATCCAATCTTTTGAAATTGGCAGCATGCTGACAGGACCGTGTTTTTTGAAAAGTTGAATATTTGGAATTTTAAAAATTTGAGTATCGAAAATAAATTTCCGAAAATTTGAAAATCGAAAATAAGATCCCGAAGATTTGAAAATTAAAAAATGGCATCTCAGAGATTTGAAAATCGCGAATGGCATCCCGAAGATTTGAAAATCCCGAATGGCATCACGAGGTTTTGAAAATCGAAATTGAATCTTTAAAATTCGAAAAATCGAAAAGGGATAGGAAATTCGAATATTGAAATGGATAGCATGTCGGCTAGAAAATAGGTTGTTTTGAGTCAAATCTTAAGTCTAAATTTCGGCATCGTTCCGAGTTTTTGAAAATTGGATATTTTGAAAAGATACATTTTTTTGAAATGATTGTTTTGAAAAAAAAAATGACACGAAAACCAAGTAGCACGTAGTCAAATAAGCAATATGACGACCGCATGTATGCTTTAAACTAAGTCTCGGTCGGTCAAAATCGGGCCCATACAAACACCGATGGCTCTCTCGTAAATCAGGACAAACTTCCTAAGTCGAGTTAGAACATTCCGCGAAACCCATACGAGTGCGGCCGTAGATGTCTTTAGCGCACCCATTTAGGAATGCACCGCGGTATAGTGGGACGTCGGTCACAAGTAAACGACCCGGACAAAAATGGGTTATGCATGAACCATCGAGGTAAAACACGGTACGTACATTATTAATCGAACGATTTCTTTTCGAGTCTCACCCTAGGAACCCCGATGACAAGTGGTACATTGGGTATCCCCAGCGGGGTTGCCAAATTGTTGACATGACATAGTGTGGACATGACATAGGTCCACCCCGACGCGGCCACGCGCGGGTTTGGGGAGGCGAATGAATCTCCATATGAGATGGTCAAATTGAAATTTAAATCGAAGTAGGAGTCGCCACCGAATTTTGTGGTTATTCGGAACCGTTCGAGCCCACTCTATGTCGTAGTGGGCCGTATACAAAATACGGCCCATTTCCGATGTCAGAGTTTATTGGGCTCGTCCCTTTGCATATCGATACCGATGCCGACTGGGCGGTTAATCGTATATTGAATGACTCTCGTAGCCAATGGATTCGGACATCCGGAAACCACGGTTCTGAGTAAGGGGTGAGGGTACGTGTTGGGAAGTTCACTAAGAACACCCAACCCCGCCCGCACTTAGCGGCCTTTACTAAGATATCGTTCGTTTTTGGTGTACACGTGTTAGTTCGACGGTTGAATGATATGCAAACATTATTTTCCTAAGCATGTGAGAAAAATAAAGTGGGTTGCTAAGTCGTTTAATGCATATTAAACTAATAACCTCAAAGTTATTTTAGCATGTGAGTTCGTTTTAGTCCAATAAAACGATAAAAACAAATAAAAAGCTATAAACACGAGAAAACGAGTTAGTAGCGATGAATAAATTGAAAAAGACGTAAATAAATAATATGCATGATTTTAGAAAAGATTTGATGACACGTGATTGATTAACACGTGTTGACCGAGGTCGAAAAAAAGTATTTATTAAAATATGTCGCGAAAGTCGCATTTTAATATAAGGTTCGAAAAGAATTAAAAATAGAAAAGCGAAGAAACAAAAAAATAAGGGGCCGGCGGATCAGGCCACCGCGCGAGCCGCCTGGAGGGCGCGCGACTCGCGTGGTGGTCTGTCGGGTTTTTTTTTATTTTGTCGAAAAATCGTTAATTCTTTATAAATCGCGTACAAATATGGATTAATTTATACTCGATTTATATTTTCGATATTCGTCGTATTCGATATTCGATTATGAAATCGATATCGAATAGTCGGAATGATTTTATAAAAAAGTTTTGAAAAACTCGTTTTGAACGAAAATTGAAAAAAAAGAATTTTGAACGAAAAAGATGTTAATTTTCTCCGCGTTAAAAATCATCGAATTTTGTTTAAAAAAAGTAGTGATTTTATTAGCATCAACGAAAATTAATTTAATTTAGTTCTTGTTAGATATGATATTCGATTAGAGAATCGATATCATATCTTAAGAACGTTATAAAAAATTTTATTATCGAAAATAAATAAAAATATGATGCGACAAACGACCCATAATAATAATGCGAAATTAAACGATCGATGACCCGTAAAAGAAAATAAAAAAGGACGGACGAAAAGAGAGGAGAAGAACGTGAGAGAGAGAGAGAGAAAGGAGAAGAATCGGGTTTGATTTACACCCTCAACCTACATGCTTTGCGTTCTCGGTATAAGGCTCGTCGGACGGTGGCTTAGGCACGGGAGCGTCGAGATGATGCGGGTGAGTTAAGGTGGTGCGGATTTTTGTGTGAGGAACGTCGGGTTCGGCCGGCTGGGACGGTTTCGTCGAGACGTCGGGATTTGCTCTATATTGATGTCGAGGATGATGAATGTATTTTTTTGGTTGCTGAAAAATTGTTGTTTTTGTGTCGGATATAAGGTCCTATTTATAGGAATCGAGGTGGTCTTGTTTGTGTGACAAGAAACACCGGTTTGGATAGGAAATACGAGAGTTCGTAAGGAAATAAACTTCTCGTTTCTTGGTGAAGAAGCCAAAAGTCTCGGCTGGTGGGGAGGTATTTCGGCTGTCCTGGGGTATCTTGGCCGAGTATTTTGATGCTCGGTCGATGTCTGATTCGGTTTCCGGATAGAATTCCTACTTGAGATCGAATTCTATCCTTAAACGGATTTGTTTAATATTATTCGAAGCTGATTTTTTTGTGTGTTTGAGTCCGAATCAGCCGTGTAGTGTCACGGCCAGCTCGTGTGACTCGGGAAAAAATATCTTTGACCGGGTTTGACTCGGTCGCTAAAAGACGGTTTTACCCCCGGTGTCAGAATCGACCCAAATTAGTCTCATTTGACTCGAAACGACCCACTGGGCCTGGATTTGAGGTTGGTTTTGTAGGATTTGTACTCTGTAATAAGCCTAAACCAAATGTCCATGATTTCGAGCCCATATCCGAGTCTATTAAAGCACGTTTGCGTCCTATCATCATCGGGTGTTTGGCGGGACCTACTATAGACACCTGGCGGTCAAAATGTGGGTGTCTACAGAGCCCCCACTCTGACTGAGGCTTGGACAAGGCGAAAGTCAGAGTAGCTACCAGGCCAATCGAGGATTAAGACCTGGCAGACTTCCGATCGGGTCGTTTAGAATCCATTAGACTTGCGTGAAGGGCTCGCCAGCCATAGGGTAGAAATCAAACCTGGATAGACGTCGATAACGGCGCGGGGACTTTCTACTAAAAAAGTCTTGGATTTGTCTGGTTGCAGACAATTTCCATCTTGAAATTGCGCGGGAGCTCCTATTAGAAGCTGCGGATGTACCGCTTACTGATACATCCGATTCCTCAGCGAAAATGTTGCTTAAATTTTCACTGAGAACTTTGAGAATTCTCCAGGAGTCGTGGGATACCTGTCTGTTTTGCATGCAACATACAGATAAACATCGACTCGTGCTGGGGGAGAAAAATGATTTTTTTGACTGATTTTTTTTTTGAAAATGGCGGAAATTTTGAAGAAAAAAAAAATTTGGAAGAAAAGGAATGTTTGGGATGACTTGATTCCTGATCAGATTTTGACACGGACTTCTAAAATCCTCTGGTTAGGCCGGTATGCCTAGATGAAGTGGGAGATATACCGATAGACTCGACTCTGGACGTGACCGGACGAGTCGGCAGACACGACTGGACTCCCTAAGGGTTGGACCGTGACTCGGTAGGGGATGGGCCACCTAAGATGACAAGACTCTTAAGTTGCGCTATTCCGTAGCCTAGGCGAGTGGCAACATGGTCGAATCCTCAGAGTGAGACTGTTTCCGTACGACAGGGCTTTGTGGTAGCAATGCCGTAGACTGGTGTTCTTTTGAATTTTTTTTGGTTTCGGGGCATGTTCCTCAAGTAGGTGTTGTCTCAAGTCTCTGACAGATTCTTGTCTTCGACTGGGCCGAGTACTAGGACACACTATAGAAAGGAGGCTAGTTTTTGAAAGTCTTTGGATTATGTGAGTGGATGGAGAACTTCTGCCTAAGAGAAGCCCCCGGGACGACAAAGCTAGCTGCTGAGAACATGACAGTGTCGTGACCGGAATGATGGTGCTTTTGAATGAGTGTCAATGTGTGTGGTTGTGCCTCTTTTGAAAGGCTGCCTACGTATTCACGTGTTGTGAAATCAAACCAAGCCGTAGTTCAGTGTTGAAAAATGTATTATGGTGCCTAGTTTATTAGGGCTTTGTGTGTAACTAGCCATAGCAATGGTGTAGGCTAGGTGCATTCCCAATGATTTCTTGACCAAAGGGCTAGAATAGTTAGGATGTTGATCCTGTGACTGTGAGCATTTTCCGGGGTAGCCCCCAGAGGTGGTGTGAACTATTTGGGCATGTTCTATGCCAACTGCAAGTTGAATTCCCGTGTTTGGGGCTGGTAACTGGTTTAGATGTTTTTGGAAATGTGATGCTAGGAAGTAAGTGGCTTCGATGATTCGAAATCTGGAGCTCGATTTTGTGGAGCTAAGGCTTCGAGGGTAAGGTATTGTAATGTGGTAGGAAAGAGGGAAGTCGAGTAATAATGACTCGAACTTCGATCGGGGTAGGTTTGATAATGCGGGATCTGATTTCCATGTCTGGCCCTAATGGTTAGGGTATCCTATGGAGCTTGAATCCTCAAAATTCCAGGCTGTCTCTAGCCTAGGTCTTGGGAAGGTCTTGAGGTTTATAATGTGGGAAGGCTAGATGTGGTGCTAGCTGACCAGCTTGACTGTCACTCCCCTATTGGATGGTATTGATAATTTTGAATTTGACCGTACCCCGGTCAAAGGATTTTCACTTGAGTCGACCGTTGACCACGGTTATGGGTATTTGATTTTTTTTGATTAACCTCTTAGCCCCGGTCATGAGTTTTTTTTTTGAATTTTTGTTGGTTGACCTCTTAGCCCCGATCATGGGTTTTTTTTTGAATGTTGGTTGACCTCTCAGCCCCGGTCATGGTTTTTTGAATGTTGGTTGACCTCTCAGCCCCGGTCATGGGTTTCTTGAATTTTGGTTGACCTCTCAGCCCCGGTCATGGGTTTCTTGAATTTTGGTTGACCTCTCAGCCCCGGTCATGGGTTTTTTGAATTTTGGTTGGACTAACACCAAAGGTAGGGATCGGTTGATCTCGTCGGATGAGTGTTTATTGTGGGAAATGGGCTTGCCTCCCGTCTTGGACCCAAACTAGGAGACTACCTAGATTCGTCGTAGGATTCGATACCGCTCCTACTAAGGGTGGTTATGTGGCTTTCTATGTCAGACATGGAACAGGTAAAAGGAAAACACGGGCTCGGTTTCCTGCAGTCATTATAGATGTGCCCACAATATTCACGTGCATGTGCTCACAGTATATGATGGTGTTCCTCATGTTCTCGGAAACACGTAGGGAAAGTATATATGTGAAATAGAAAAACTGATTTTATTGAAATGTGAAAAGAGGACAGAATGCAAATGACTCTGACTTTGACTTGGAAATGAGGATGTAGGGTATCCTAGACTCGGACTCAGACTTAGACTCGAATCAGATCCGGACTCGGATGCTCGGTTGTTTTTTTTGGTAAGGTCTTCGACAGGTGCCACGACTCGCCTAAACTCGGCTTTGCACAAGTGTAAGAGAGGGAGTCAAACTAGACATGGCCCGGGGTGACGGGAACGACTAAGACTCCTGGAACGGGAGACTCGAACGTTGACCTAGACGAGGCAACGACCATGGCTTGGACTCGACGATGAGACTCAAGCTGTACGAGGATAAGTCCGAAAATGGGGCGACCGTGTTTGACCGTGCCGCGTGCTCGGATCAACCGAGGTGACCTAACCCTAGGTGACTTGAGTGTTCGTAGCATAGGTACGACTCGAAGAAGGCATCATAAGGACGCCGGTGTAGGATGAACATAGGGTACCCCTTAAGGTGACCGTGGTCGATTGCTTGGGTGAAGGACATCCTTGAGTAAGACTAAAGACTCAGATGGTGTGACACCTAAGTGACTCAAAAGCGGGGTACGTGATACACGTGTAAGACATGACCTTTAGAGCAACCGTGGTTGATCGCTCTGCTGAAAGGTAGCCCCCGAGTGAGGCTGAAGACCGACTCCTAGACGGGTGACTCGTGGATGGTGGGCTTTCTTTAGGATTTCGGCAGAATGGGCCTAGTCCCGTGTGAAGAAAAACCTACGTGTGAGCTATTCCCCAGACTTTGGACTCGATTATGTAAGTGGGCTTCCCTTTGTAGGAGTTTGTCCTACGTAGGTGGGTCGTGCCTTGACTAATAAGGCGGACTTGGGATGGGGTGGAAACCCGTGATGTAAGATCGACGGAGTTTCGACGCTATAGACTCTTGCTACTTATGACAAGACCCGACACTGCTAAATACGGGAAGTCCTAAGAAGAAGAAGGTTTGAAAAGAGGATTTGAATTTGATAACCGAGCAAAGTCGGGTTGGACGGCCCGATCTTTTTTGAAAATCGGAAAAAAAAGGTTTATCGGGCCGAGATTTTGAATTTTTTTTGAAATAGTTCGGACAGCATACCGGCTAGAAAATAGGCTATTTTGAGTCAAAATCATAAGTCCTAAATTCAGTAGCTTTCCTGGTTTTGAAAAATGGATGGTTTTCAAAAAAGATGCAAGTTTTTGAAAACGCGGTGTTTTGAAAAAAGGATGAGACACGGACCAAGTAGCATGTAGTCACGGAAACAGTATAACGACACCATGTATGCTCCTAGTCTAAGTCTCGGTCGGTCTAATAGGGTCTATACCAACAACGATGGCTTTCTCGTATTGAGGACGGACTCCCTAAGCCGAGTTGGTCTTAGGACATGCCGCAAAACCTAGACGAGTTCCACCATCGATGTCTTTAGCGCACCCATGTAGGAATGCACCGTGGTATAGTGGGACGTCGGTCACAAGTAACCGGCCCGGGAAAGATTGGGTTATGCATGGCCCATTAAACTAAAACGTGTACATTACTATTCGAACGATTTCTTTTCGAGTCTCACCCTAGGGATGCCGATGGTAAGTGACTCATCAGTTGATCCCCAGCGGAGTCGCCAAATTGTGGACATGACATAGGTCCACCCCGACGCGGCCACGCGCGGGTTTGGGGAGGCGAATGAATCTCCATATGAGATGGTCAAATTGAAATTTAAATCGAAGTAGGAGTCGCCACCGAATTTTGTGGTTATTCGGAACCGTTCGAGCCCACTCTATGTCGTAGTGGGCCGTATACAAAATACGGCCCATTTCCGATGTCAGAGTTTATTGGGCTCGTCCCTTTGCATATCGATACCGATGCCGACTGGGCGGTTAATCGTATATTGAATGACTCTCGTAGCCAATGGATTTGGACATCCGGAAACCACGGTTCTGAGTAAGGGGTGAGGGTACGTGTTGGGAAGTTCACTAAGAACACCCAACCCCGCCCGCACTTAGCAGCCTTTACTAAGATATCGTTCGTTTTTGGTGTACACGTGTTAGTTCGACGGTTGAATGATATGCAAACATTATTTTCCTAAGCATGTGAGAAAAATAAAGTGGGTTGCTAAGTCGTTTAATGCATATTAAACTAATAACCTCAAAGTTATTTTAGCATGTGAGTTCGTTTTAGTCCAATAAAACGATAAAAACAAATAAAAAGCTATAAACACGAGAAAACGAGTTAGTAACGATGAATAAATTGAAAAAGACGTAAATAAATAATATGCATGATTTTAGAAAAGATTTGATGACACGTGATTGATTAACACGTGTTGACCGAAAAAAAGTATTTATTAAAATATGTCGCGAAAGTCGCATTTTAATATAAGGTTCGAAAAGAATTAAAAATAGAAAAGCGAAGAAACAAAAAAATAAGGGGCCGGCGGATCAGGCCACCGCGCGAGCCGCCTGGAGGGCGCGCGACTCGCGTGGTGGTCTGTCGGTTTTTTTTTTTATTTTGTCGAAAAATCGTTAATTCTTTATAAATCGCGTACAAATATGGATTAATTTATACTCGATTTATATTTTCGATATTCGTCGTATTCGATATTCGATTATGAAATCGATATCGAATAGTCGGAATGATTTTATAAAAAAGTTTTGAAAAAATCGTTTTGAACGAAAATTGAAAAAAAAGAATTTTGAACGAAAAAGATGTTAATTTTCTCCGCGTTAAAAATCATCGAATTTTGTTTAAAAAAAGTAGTGATTTTATTAGCATCAACGAAAATTAATTTAATTTAGTTCTTGTTAGATATGATATTCGATTAGAGAATCGATATCATATCTTAAGAACGTTATAAAAAATTTTATTATCGAAAATAAATAAAAATATGATGCGACAAACGACCCATAATAATAATGCGAAATTAAACGATCGATGACCCGTAAAAGAAAATAAAAAAGGACGGACGAAAAGAGAGGAGAAGAACGTGAGAGAGAGAGAGAGAAAGGAGAAGAATCGGGTTTGATTTACACCCTCAACCTACATGCTTTGCGTTCTCGGTATAAGGCTCGTCGGACGGTGGCTTAGGCACGGGAGCGTCGAGATGATGCGGGTGAGTTAAGGTGGTGCGGATTTTTGTGTGAAGAACGTCGGGTTCGGCCGGCTGGGACGGTTTCGTCGAGACGTCGGGATTTGCTCTATATTGATGTCGAGGATGATGAATGTATTTTTTTGGTTGCTGAAAAATTGTTGTTTTTGTGTCGGATATAAGGTCCTATTTATAGGAATCGAGGTGGTCTTGTTTGTGCGACAAGAAACACCGGTTTGGATAGGAAATACGAGAGTTCGTAAGGAAATAAACTTCTCGTTTCTTGGTGAAGAAGCCAAAAGTCTCGGCTGGTGGGGAGGTATTTCGGCTGTCCTGGGGTATCTTGGCCGAGTATTTTGATGCTCGGTCGATGTCTGATTCGGTTTCCGGATAGAATTCCTACTTGAGATCGAATTCTATCCTTAAACGGATTTGTTTAATATTATTCGAAGCTGATTTTTTTTTTGTGTTTGAGTCCGAATCAGCCGTGTAGTGTCACGGCCAGCTCGTGTGACTCGGGAAAAAATATCTTTGACCGGGTTTGACTTGGTCGCTAAAAGACGGTTTTACCCCCGGTGTCGGAATCGACCCAAATTAGTCTCATTTGACTCGAAACGACCCACTGGGCCTGGATTTGAGATTGGTTTTGTAGGATTTGTACTCCGTAATAAGCCTAAACCAAATGTCCATGATTTCGAGCCCATATCCGAGTCTATTAAAGCACGTTTGCGTCCTATCATCATCGGGTGTTTGGCGGGACCTACTATAGACACCTGGCGGTCAAAATGTGGGTGTCTACACATAGGTCCACCCTGACGCGGCCACGCGCGGGTTTGTGGGGCAAATGAATCTCGTGGTAAGATTGATCTTGGGTCGAAATTTAAATCGAAGTTGGAATCGCCACCGAACTTTATGGTAATTCGGACCCGTTCGAACCCACTCTACATTTAGGCGTATCGTGCACAAAGCACGGCCCGCTTTCAATGCTAGAGTTTAGGGGATCGTCCTTTGCATTACGTCACCGACGCCGAGTTATCGAGAATCGTGCATCAAATGACTCTCGTGTGCCAACGGTTTCGGACATCCGGAAACCATTGTTCTGAGTAAGGGGTGAGGGTACGTGTTGGGAAGCCCACGAAGGACACCCAACCCCGCCCGCTCTTAGCGGCCTCTACTTAGATATCGTTCGTTTTTCGTGTACGCGCGTTAGTTTGACGATTGAATGTTATGCAAACTAGGCCATTTCGCTAATTAAACATGTGATTTATGTTCAACTACGTCATTTAATGCATCTAAACTAACGTCGAAGTTATTTAGCATGCGAGGTTCGTTTTAATGCGATAAGTGCCAATAACGAAAATAAAACAAAGAAATAGATTACAAATACGCGGGCGGAATACAACCCGGAAATACAATACAACGAACAAAAGAATATAGAACAATTGCGACAATAACGGAATGCAAAAAGATTAGATGATATAAAATGATATGATGCATGGTTTTGAAAAGATGAACACGTGATGGACTTAGCACGTGACGACCGAAGTCATAGAATTTTTTTTATCGAGGCTCGATCTTTGTAGAAGGCTCACGGTTTAGGCGTGACAGAGGCCACTCGATCGACTCATGGGTGGGACTCGATCGAGTGCCCCTCGAAAAATCCTCCTGCCTCTTTTTTGGGGTGTCACTCGATCGAGTGGGCTATGGCAGTCGATCGAGTGCCACCTGTACGGACTGCTGTCCGCTTCGAAAAGGCGTCGATTTCGGAATTGCTTTTAATTCTAAATCGATAATTAACCAAGTCGCGTAAAAATATAGTATAATTTATACTCGACTCAGTTTTCGATACTGGCAATATGTATTTTATTATTTACGAGACTGGTATCGGGAATTTTGAATAATGTCGTTTTGAATTGGATTTAGATGAAATAATCCCCTCCGCGCTACGACATCGTTAATAATCATTATGGATTATGTGATGTTCGATTTCGCCTCAACAGGTTCCGCACTATCTTGAAAAAAGGAATCGATTATATTTAATGACAAATATCCGCGATTGCGTCACGCCCTTGAGTGTTTAGGGCGGCGCTCCTCGAAAGGGCGCCACCACTGTTACTGTAACACCCTCATTTGTTCAGGAGACTTAACAAGCCATCCTAAACAAATACGAGTGTTACCATCTCGGTAAACCGAGGTAGCAGACATCATTACTCACAATAATAGAGTGTCCAAACGTTAGAACTTAATAATAGATTATAGAAATTCAGTCTACAAACCAAACAATAAAAAGTATTCATGATGGTCTAATAAATAAGATGGAATATGAACGATCAGGGTCTATACTACTCTGTTGATTTCACACTCTGCCCATCCCGTAATTAGCATCCCGAGTCAAAAGCACATTCCATCAAGCACCTGAATACATCCCTGCTCCCCAAATGACCATAACCGTCAAGTGGATCATCACAGACACCAGAAATACACACACAAGATCAGTTTACGATAACATTAAACAGTATTAATACAATCCATATCACAATATCATCATTAATATCATCATTCCTATCATCACTATCGCGACCGCAGTCACGCCCCGTCAGTCCGAGTGTGCACACCCCTCCTAGGCTCTCCTAGGAGGAAACATTAGGGAAGGTCCCGAGATCAACCGGGCCTAGCTAGTCCTAGCTAGCTTCTCTCAATCGGTACATAACCGCAATCTCAATATCATCATTATACCATTATATCATACAATCTCAATATCATCATTATACCATTATATCATACAATATGCAAACATACAACGTAAACTGAGTAAGGATAACCTTACCTAATTAGCAGGTTACCACCTCGCCGTTAGTACTATTCACCACGGAATTTCTACGAAGTCCGAACCTAATAAAATATTATATAAATAAATTAATATCGATAGTAATAACGTGTACATATATAAAATATAATTGGTTCGATATAGCTTAATTATAAAATAACACGCACTATCTAAGATTGGCCTACCCCATGATAATAATACGCTACACGCACGACCCTACCTAATTAAAAAAAACATGAACCACCGACTACAGTAATAAATTCTCCATTATAGAAATTAGATATCACCCTAATAGAAAAACTAGTCACTGTAACAATAATTAATAACACATGAAAACATAATAATAATAATAATAATAATAATAATAATAATAATAATAATAATATAATAATAATAATAACAATAATAATATAATATCCTACCCCCCTCCAATCTTCAAACAATTATCCACTGTATTACTCAAACAACAATGGCAATGGCAGCAATATAACAATAATATTCCGGTGATAATAACAATTCAGCATGCCGACGATAACACTAACAACCGACAACAATTAAACACTACAATCAGCCTCGCGTCTACACTACTCCATCATCACGCCAATAACGACACCAACTATAGTAGCGCCAAAAACCCGAGAATGCCACTATAATTCTATAACAATACGTCAACGAAACCGACAATGTCAACTCCGACACGATGTATCAACACTAGAATTCTATAATAGTGCAATAAAACGAAAAGAAAGTAGTGTGATATACCTAAACCGGGTGTACGATCGAGTCTAGTCTATTGACGGTCCGTTCCGACTCCTAAGTTTCTCCCTTTTCTTCTTCTTCGTGCGTCAGTTTGTTTGTGTGGCATGCGTCGGTTTGTTGTGCGGCAGTTTGTGTAGTTTGTTGTGCGGCAGTTTGTGTAGTTTGTTGTGCGGCAGTTTGTGTAGTTTGTGTATGATGATCACTATGTCGGTTTGTTGTTTCGTTATATCATATGTGGTGTAGGGAGTTTGATTTGTTCTTTAAATAAGGAACAAATGATATTAAGTGGGCCTGGGCCATATTCCTTGGCTCGGGTTTAAAACAAATGATCTATTACGTATCGACCGAAATATAAAATATAACTAAAGGTTCCGGCTAACCTATACCGTCTTGACTCGATTTGACTCACTATAAAATACGGGTATTACAGTTACAACTCGTAAAGGGATTAGAAGGATCTTGAACGGGATTCATTTTAAAACATATTCGATTGAAAATCGTTTTATATATAGTTATATGCGCGATGTTAATTAATTGCGACGATAAATAAAAAATACTAACGATACTAGAAACGCGACGGAATAAATAAAACGTTCTTTTAATGTTGATTCACTTCAACAATCAAATGCTCGGAGTGATAAGATAAGCGACTGGCAACATCGAGTGCAATACTCTCGTATTCGTGTTTCCTATCCCATCATCCCTCGTATTCGACACGAATAGGCGAAAATTTTATGGTGATACGATAGTAATGATATTAATAACGAAAGAAAAGAAATATGAATAAAAGAAGACGAAGAAAAGAGAGGAAAAAAAAAGGAGAAGTCGGGATTGAATTTTACACCCTCAACCTACATGCTTTAATCTCGGAAATGGACTCGTAAAGTAGCGGCGTGTGCGCGGGAGTGTCGAGAATGTAGGAGGAGTTATGGCGTGATTGGTTAGGGAGAGGTTGCTCTCAGGTCTTTGACGAGTTTTGATCTTGGGGTTGTGTATGTGTGTATCGAGATGGTGATGATTGAAGGGTTGAAGGTGCTTAGGGTTGCTGAAAAATAGTATATAAAATTGTTAAAAATTGTGTCGCAAAGGGGGTGTATTTATAAGAAAAATCAGCCTCCTCGACCTAGGGTCACTCGATCGAGTGCCCATGCTGGACTCGATCGAGTGGTCCAATAAACGCAAATAGCGGGCCTTTTGAAGGCCCACTCGACCGAGTGGGCTGGCACCTGATTGAGTGGGTCATCATGGTCGAGATATTTTGAGGTTTTTGACTTCGAGTTGGATTCTTGAAGCATGCATGGCTGTTTTCTTATCTCAGAAACGACTTTGACAGGGGTTTGACCCGGTCGCTAAGAAACGGTTTTATTTCCGGTGTCGGTTTTGGCTCCAATTAGTCTTATTTGACTAGAAATGGCCCACTGGGCCTGGATTTGAGTTCCCGGTTTGGTGAGATTTTTACTCCGCTAAAAGCTAATGCCAGATACTATTGATTCCGAGTCCGTATTCGAGCGTATTAAGTCATGTCTACAGGCAAAATGCGGGTGTCTACAGGCTTGCTTGGGATGGGAATAATATATTAAGAGGTAATGGTACTCAAAATAGGAAGGAAATGGAGGAGAGTGGTGGTGTTTTGTGGTGTAAAGAGAAGTTGGGGAGGAACAATTAGAGGTGGCAATCGTATGGCGCAGATCGGGTTCGAATCGAGCTGTCTCGGGTTTGGATTACCAAACTATCGGATTTTTTCGGCTGAAATGAATTAACGGGTCGATTCGGATTCGGTCGGGTAGTTTCGAGTCATGATACTGTATGGGTATTGGTCGGGTTGCGGTTGTTTTAGGAACGGGTTCGTTCGGATAATATGTCATGTAGTAGTAGTTTATGTCAAATGGATACGAAATTCAAATTAATCTTAACCGAGTTAACCCGATATCAAATAAAAATACTCTATTTACACATATAATAAATTAGGCCCTGTTCTTTTCGGTTTAATTTCAGCCCGTTTCAAACCAGCTCAGCTTTTATCTGCTCAGCCCAGCTCTTATTAGCTCAGCCCAGCTCTTATCAGCTCAGCTCAGCTCAGCTCCAATATTTTTCTTAAAATTATTAGATAATTTATATAAGAAATTATTAGTTCCAGCTTCTATAAATTCAGCTCAGCTCAGCTCAGCTTCTATCAGACCAGCTCAGCTCTTATCAGTCCAGCTCAGCTCCTATCAGACCAGCTCAGCTCAGCTTAGCCTTGTTTCAGCCGAAAAGAACAGGGCCTTACTAATTTCGTATAACTCCATGTAAGTAAACTTATATATTTTATAAAACATACGAAATCATACGAGCCACCTGTTAGTTACTACGTATACTAAACATGACAATCCAACATTCATCCCATGTTCCCGTGTTTGTATATTTAACTTCCAATTTGCATGTCTTCAATGAATGAAGTATGAATCTATTTACTCGTACTCCGTACATAGGAATTCACTATATGGTTACCTGTTTGGTTATATCGATTACCTATTTTTTGGATAATTTTTTTATTATTTGAGCTGGATTTGGATCAGGTATTTTCGGCTATGTATATTTTGGGTAATTTTCGGTTATTCGAGTCCGATTTTTGTCGGGTATTTTTTTTATCAAGTTTAACCGACTCAGTTGTTACCGAATTCGAAATCTATCGGTTATCAAATATAATCAGGTATCGGATTAAGTCAAATTAAACCAGGTCGGTTTCGGTCACTAAGATATTTCAGTATTGTCGATTGTCGAACGGGCCCGATCTTAGGTGAGCCGGATCGGTTTTGTCGAGTCGGATCGGGTTTTGCCAGGTCTAGGAACAATTACCTCCATATGGGGTGATACATTACTTGATGGATGGATGAATGAACTTCCCGGAAGTCCCTTAGTGTTGATCTTGGTCTTTCATGATGGATGGATGAATGAACTTCTATTTTAGAAAAAAAAGAGGAAAGTAAGATGTCTGACAATAGCAACCATCACATCCTTCTTATGCCATCACATCCCCTATTACCCAAAATATCATGTCTTCCCTCATTTCTTCTTCCTCATTTTGAATTCATTTTCATTTCCTCTCTACCAAACTCTTCTCCCTCTCAACTCTCTCTAAAAATCAACATCAAGGTAAATAAAAATATGCAATTCCGCCTTCAAGATTCTACGTTCATCAAGCCCCTACATCCGAACCTCGAAGATTTCAGGTATTTGTTGAAATTATCTTTTTAGAGCATCTTTAAAATAACACTTTCGCTTCTAGTCGGCGGCGATTTACTTAGAATCGTCGACAATTTTACATAATCTACCTATTTTTATTCCCTTTCCTTCCTTAACTAAAAAAACAAATATTCACTTGTTTCATCTCCTGTATCCAACCGTCAAGATCCTTATTTTTCTAAATATTTTCTAATTCACTGGCTTCATCTCTTTCATTCCTTCAACTGCAATTGAGTTTTCAACTTCAAAAAAAAAAAACAATTATCATCAAAAGTCGTTCACGACTGTCTTTTCTTTTTCCGCAATAACCAATGAAATTACACCGCGTACATAACAAGGGAAATTAAAACTAACCTCGTCAACGACGTCGTCTTCCGAATCGTTTTCGGTATACGGCAAATTCAAATCAAAAGGGAAATTGTTAACCGTGTTCGACATTCTGGACAATTGTCAACGTTATTGGAAAAATCAAAATATAAGCGTTTCGATGTTATTCCGCTTAGATTCGGTTAATTTAAATATAATAGTGCTACTTTCGGAGGTTAATTAGTGATAGGTTAAATATTAGTAATTAGGTTAATTTAGTTAGTAAATCTTGATAATATAATAGTAGTTAGATTAAATATAATTTAGTTAGGTTAGTTTAGATTGTGTTTAGTTAGTAATTAAACAAAGGGCGATAAGGTCCTTTACTATCCTATTTGCCGACGATGTTAAGTAAATCGCCAGCGACGATGAGTAATCCCCTAAAATAATTAATCATCTTCATCTTCATGCTTCTTTTATTTTTCATACTTTTTTTGGTATTTATAAAATTATTTATCTTCATTATCCACAAAAAAATGAAGGTTGAATATGGATGAATAAAGGTTGAATATTGTCTTATAGAATCACGTTTGGATGAAGATGAATTTTGTATGATTTTGTCTCGTACATATGTATTCGGCGTGACTTTTGTATAGACCGGGGAAACAGAATGGGCCGTGTTCGTGTTCGTGTTCGTGTCATTGGTAAACAGGCCACGAACCCCTCAACCCAAACCCGACCCATTTAAGTTTCGTGTCGTGTTCGTGTTGACCCACATACATAAATGGGTTATTAAGCCTCAGACCAAACCCATTTATTTCGTGTCGGGTTCGTGTCATGTTTTCGTGTCATGTCCATATTTGAAAAGTATTAACATATTTATGTTAAAAATAATTAAAAATATTTAGACTAATTTAATAAACAGGTTATTCGTGTCAGGTTCGTGTTGTGGGACCTCAACTCAAACCCGACCCAATTAAATCTCGTGTTGTGTTCGTGTCGACCCACTTACATAAATGAGTCATCAACCCTCAACCCAAACCTGTTTATTTCGTGTCGGGTTCGTGTCGTGTTTTCGTATCGTGTTATTTTTTGCCGGCTCTACTTTTGTATACAACTGCGTGATTCTACAACATAATGAGTGTGACTATACAACTGAAAGTGTGTGACCTTGCAATTCTCCAAGAATATTACACACAAAATGAGTGTGACTATACAACTTCAAGTGAGTGACTATACAACTTAAAGTATGTGACTATTTTCATGTATTTGTTTTTATCTACGTTCAAGAATTCACGTTCGTCAAACCCCTACTTGCGAACCTCGACGATTTTCAGGTATTTGTTTTATCTTTTTAGAGCATCTTTAAAATAATTAATCATCTCCATCTTCATCTTCATGCTTGTTTTATTTTTCATTCCTTCATTTTTTTGGTATTTATAAAATTATTCATCTTCATTATCCACAAAAAAATGAAGGTTGAATATGAATGAATGGAGGTTGAATATTTAATGAATGTTTAAATAATTTGCTCTGATTCGTAGGTATAATCATCTTTCTAATTATGAGTGTGACTTTATTTGCTAATGATGATTGAAGTATAATTAATTGTATGACTTTTATTTTCCATTTTACGGTTTCAGTTTTGTAGTCACACACTTCAGGTTGTATAGTCAAACAGTTGATGTTGTATAGTCACACTCATTATATTGTAGAATCATACAAATTCTTGAAGTGATTAGTGTGTGTAATCATCTTTGCTAATGATGATTGAAGTATAAATAAGTATAATTTAGTTGTATAGTCACAGAGATTAGGTTGTATAGTCACACAGTTTAAATTGTATAGTCACACTCGTTATGTTGTAGGACGATCACAGTCAGTATGTTGTATATTTACACTCATTATGTTGTAGGATCACACTGACTATGTTGTATAGTCACACAGTTGAAGTGGTATAGTCACACTCGTTATGTTGTAGTATCACAGTCATTATGTTGTAGGATCATATTGATAATGTTGTATAGTCACACAGTTAAAGTTGTATAGTCACACTCATTATGCTGTACAATCACGCAACTGTACAGTCATTGTAGTCACATATTCAGTTGTATAGTCATATTCATTGCGTGATTTAGATTGATTGTGTGTTTTGTCGCAGCGAAATGGTTGGTGGAAAGAGGAATGTTGGTAAAAGAGGCGGTGGGAAGAAGAAGATCGTGGAAGATACAGCGGTCGACCACGTAATTGGACAAGGTATTGTTGCACATGTACCGGAGACCACCGTTAAGCTTTTGAGTGTTTGTATGGGATAAAATGTTTGATTTAGAATGGACGTACTATATGTAAATGATGTTTAGTGGGTTACAATGTTTTTATGTTTGACGTACTATATGTAAAGGATGAATTTTTTCTGATGTAAAAATATTTTCATCACTATTTTCTGGTTTCATAATCATGCGAGGTCTATAGTAAAATCACTCATCCTTTCACCTTTAAAACCACGCAGCTGTGCACCAATTGGTTTCTAGCAAAAAGTGGTCGTATTTGTATAGTCACATTCGCCATGTTGTATAGTCACACTCCTAATGTTGTATAACCAGGATAGATTTTGGTTTTTCATTTTGTATAGTCACACTCGTCATGAAGTAGAATCATACTCATTATGTTGTACAATGAAGGTTACATAGAATCACGCAACATCCATTTAACACAACACACATATTAAACTCCGAACTCAATGAAAATGTAACTTTCCTCAACAACGACTGTCACTTTACTCAACAACGACTGTGACTATGCTCAACAACGACTGTGATTATTACAGCTAACATTTGACACCAAATAATTCAAGGAACAACTAGGACTGCAAGAAACCAAAATGCAATACTCATCTTACATAAACGATTTGAATGAAAATAACCATCACAAGAAAACATCAACAAAAAAAAAAAACAGGAAAAAAACAAATTTTGACTTTATACGACAATGCAAAAATCAGATGTTTGAATGAACTTTATAACAACAAAGTTGTATAGTCACACTCACCATGTTGTATGTGTGACTATACGTATAGTCACACTCATTATGTCGTAGAATCACACTCATTTTAAGCGTAATGTCAAAATGTAACTTCATTTTAATTATTAGTTATTACATTTTAAGCATACAAACTTTCGTCATTCATCAAGTTTGAAGATGAAGATGTTCTTATTTTTTGTTGGATGAATGAAGCTTGATTCATCAAACTTCCGTCATTCATCAAACTTCCGTCATTCATCAAGCTTGAAGATGAAGATGTTCTTATTTTTTGTTGGATGAATGGAGTTTGAAGATGAAGAAACTTTTTTTTTTTTTGTTGAATGAATGAATCTTGAAGATGAGGATGTTTTTTTTGTTGAATGAATGAATGGATCTTGAAGATGATGATAAGATGAATATGAAGATGAATATGTTCATCAAACTTCTATCATTCATCAAGCTTGAAGATGAAGATTTTTTTTTTGTTGAATGAATGAATTTTGAAGATGAGGATGTTTTTTTTGTTGAATGAATGATGATGATGTTTTTTTTTGTTCGATAGATGAAGATGAAGATGACAGAGAGAGCATCAAATTGTAAGGAGTGAGAGTAGTGGTAAGGAGTGAGATTTTGATTGAGAGGAGGGTCGCTTCTCTCTCCACTGCTGCTGTCAGTTTAATGACATCATCCAACACCATTTTCCTTGATCATTCTTCTATATATATATACACCTCTATATAGAATTAGGATTTTTTTACCTTAGTCAGATTTCCTACAATTTACCTATGATTACTAGCCATCAGATATATAATAACATTAAGGGCCCAGATTTAAAACTTATACAAGGTCTTACGTCAAACCTCAAAACCCCAAACCCTATTCAATTCTATCAAATTGAAAATCCCTCGCTCACACCCCTCAATTTCTGCCAAATTGAAAACCTCAAGATCTTTCCAAATCCCTCACGAAATCAACTCTTTCGAATTTCAAAATCAATTAAATTCACGCCCAATTGCTAGAAACATAAATTGCTTCGATCACCAATTGCAATTGATTCAATCAGGTTAATTTCGTAATCACCAATTTCAAAATCAAGTTAATTTGGTTATTGCTTTAATCACCAATTTTATAATTTGTTATTAGTGTATTTCACAAATTATTCTTGTATTAATGTGTAACCCAAATTCAATTTGTTTACGTTTCCAATTGCTAGAAACGTAAATTGCTTCTTTAAGTATAATTGTAAGGGTGCCACGAAGCAATGCAAGTATCAATGACAATTGTGTACAATGTACTATGATCATGCATGTTTTAGATAAATTAATTACCCCTTTGTGCCTTTAAAATCTCGCTGAAATTTTCTACTCCCTCCAACCCACTATGATTTACCCACTTATTATTTTAATCCCTCACATTTGAATAAAAGTGGGTAAATCATTGTGGGGCGGAGGGAGTATCAATTATTATACTGTATATCCTCTATACTACTAAGAGAATAACACGTACTTAGGTGGCATGCTCACATTGAAAATTTTCCCTCCAAAGGGCTCAATTTTCAATTATGGTAACAAGTACATAATTAATTGTACAACTCAACAATTAACTTATACGAGTATTTATAAATTATAATTATTCTAATTAAATTTCATAATAATCGTAAAAATTGAAAAATACAAAAAACTATGCAAGTATTTATTTAAATATTATTCCGTATTTGACTTTATTTTAAATAAAATTGTAATTTAAGCAACTCTTTAACCTAATGAAAAAGTTTTCCCCTTTATTATCAACCCCTTTATTTAATTCTAATAATTATATTATTTTCATGTTCAACACAAAATATTAATAAATTTTTAATACTTTTTTATAGTAATATTATCATTATTTAAAACCATGCAATTGCATGGGATCTATACTAGTTGACTATTACGTTCTTAATTAAACACTACTTGCTATTATTTTATAAACAGTTATTTTATAGTATTTTTACAGTTATTCTATTGCACATATGTGATTATTATATTTCAATTTTTGTACTTTCAACTAACCACTCTTTTTAGTTTTTTTTCTTTCAGTGAGGTTTTGGTTTTTGCTGGGTGCGTCTCCAATAATATGCAAGATGTTTCAATCTACATAGTATTTATTTAATTATTTAATCCTTAAATAAAGTTGTTGTATTTCAATTTGCACAGTTATTGTAAGGTGTTTATCCAGTTATTCTAATCCATAAAAATAGTTATTGTAACGTATTTATCCAGTTTCTTTCAATTTGTTAAATTTTGTTCCAATTTAATTAGGTATTTCATTCCAATTTAAATTTCGTTCCAATTTAATTTACAAATGATGTATTTGTTGGAAATATTGGGTCACTATAGGGGCGATATATAATTAGTAAATACACGTTGTTGTGTCGTGGTATGAAGACCACTGAATGAGAAACGAAATCGCCCCGACTACGGTACAAATCGAAATGGGCGTCGTCCCCCAAGGTCACACAATACTCCTAAAAGATTGTGTACTCAACCATTAGGAGTTGGAACTCGATGGTATACTCAGAATTTATCAAGAGATTTGGATGATGAAGTCTTTGATGTATATATCTATATGTCTTATCATTCTCATACTTATATAGTAATAGTCATATGAGACTACCCTCAAAAGGTATCCAAAGTCACTTTATGATGGAAAATGAATTGTCATTATTCTAAACATAATGACATTCAAAACCATACTAATAAATTAAGTTTAATATGCTACTAATGGGAGATGCTCTTACTATGCAAGAATGGTCAACAATTCCACTTTCCATTATTTCTAACAATCCCCCACTAATGCAAATGGCAAACCGAAAACAAAAATCCTGGGTATATGAAAAGGTTGACACTTAGACGTTAATATCTTTCGATTTGAATTAACGTATTAGTGAAATGAGTCAACAACTTACTTACAATAAGAGAATATCTTTCGATTTGAATTCCTTATTGAACTTCGGTTGAATTACCCTCACAACACATATCATACTTTAAGTTCCACACGAGTTCCGCAATACAATTCAACAAATTTATGGCCAAATGAACCTTGGGATTTTGATGAGTGCTCTAGAAAGATAATTCAATCTCTCATAGAAGGAGGCCATCCCTTCACACTCACTTAGGTGATTCTATCAAGGATATCTCCACATAACTCACTCACTTATGAGCTATAGAATCATTAAGAGCTCTAATGCTCAACCTCTCAACACTACGGTGAATCCATCAAGTCCTTCACAACAGGACCACCCAAAGATAGGGATATAGATTCATTAAGAGAAATATCTCAACCTCTATCATTACGGTGATCTCATCAAGTCCGTCTCGCAAGGACCACCCAAATTTGGGCTATAAGACCATTAAGAGCTACATGCTCAACCTCTATCATTCCGGTGATCTCATCAAGTCCATCTCACAAGGACCATTCAAATTTGGGCTATAAGACCATTAAGAGCTATATGCTCAACCTCTATCAAATACACCAAATTATATTTGATGATTTCAACTCTCTCAAATCTGCATAATACATGTGTGTAATTCACTACACATCATTTTTAGCAATATGAAGCTGAAATCAGCATCAAACATTGCATAGCAATTGATGCCTCCACAATAATGCAATAAATATTAAGCTCCCAATCACCATGCATTACCCCGGTAAGGTTAAAAGAGCAAAATAATACGCATACATAATACATAAAATTGTAACATTCTTCTCAATAGACTTATAATAAAATTATTATAAAGATGAAAACTTACTCATGATCATTGTGCATCTCACATTCTCACCTTATGATCCAACATCTTTATAAATATCCAACATGTTGCAATTCTCAAGATTGCACCATATATATACATCATCATTCTTATATTAGAGAACAACGATCTCGATTATTGTTTCACTTATATTTTCTTTTTGCAAATCCACAAATTAAAATATATATCCTTTACTCACACAAAATCAGTCATCATAATCTCATATAGTGTGGTGTAAGCCAAATGTACAACATAAACAAATGGACCTTACACAACCATTATTTATTGACTTAGTCAACAAATTGAAACTCTAACATTTGGTTCCATTATTCATGTATAAAACACGCTATCGATCATCACTTTCCCCCACAATTAGAGATATACATAATCTTCACAAATTATAAGATATCAACTCAATAATTGATGCATGAATAATTTTATCTAATAAGTTGAATGACTTCCTCCACATGTTGTCACACCACGAAATAGTGACAAACATAATCGTTCAAACAAAATATACAAATTATTCATTCATTAATCATCCCAACTTTTATCAAATAATTATGTCTGACAATTTATCTATTCTATAATCTATTCTTAGAGTAATATATCAAATAATCCATCCAATTATTTAATACATACTTGATCAAGATTATGCATGTCAATAAAAATAAAATATTTAACCCCCACATATAGCTTATTGTACTCAAGTGAGCATTGATGCGTCTCTAGTGTGAAGTTAAATTCTTCTTCCAAATGTATCCAAAATAATTTACAAGACAAGTACACACATGTCTTTTCAAAACATTAGTAAGGATACGAAAAATCACACTAATATATAATCCCAACATATATTATGCATATTCAATTTTCTCAAGCAAAACATACATAATGTTCTTAAATTGATTAATGACTAATATTCAATATGATATATATTAAGTGCATGAGATAAATTTATAACGGCTATATAATAAATTTATAACGGCTATATAATAAATCCAAATATTGCCTCATTACTCATAAGATCTTATAATCTCCACATGGTATCTCCCAAGACAACATAATTTGCACAAAATCATTAATAATTAATTATTACTCCACTAATAATCACATTAATCATTTTGATCATAGGCATATAATATTCTCCATAAACACAGAAAAACATTCACCTTTTAGTTGTATATTAATACAAACATGTGTGCAAATTCATCATCCATCATGAAATATTGAGACTAACACATTCAACATATGTTCAGAAACAACATTAACATCATACTATTATCAGATAATTTATCTTCCAATCAATGACGATAAATGATACTCATCTACCAAACGTAATTATTTTATCGTCATGAATCACAAGAAGACAAGAACTAAACTCATAGATAGCATACCTCATTCTCAAGGATGAATATTGATAATAAAATAAGATAATACCATCCACTCATAAACCTTCAAAAACTTTCAGCATACTACCACGACATTGTGTCCTGTGTTTCGAAGAGTAAATGGCAGAATCAGCTCACGACTTGAACTAAAGAGTTGTAGCCCTTTTTCTTAGCTTTCTAACGCCATATTACACGTCCCAATCGGAGGTCTAGAGACGGAGTTATTGCCATAATACCGAAATGCTGTCTCACCCTCAACGAGATGAATCTTACCAACGAAACAAGATAGCCAATTGAAACAATTCCAATGACTAGTGATGAACACAACCACAATAATAGTGACATGATTTCGTTTCTCAATTGTTGGAAATATAGGGTCACTATAGGGGCGATATATAATTAGTAAATACACGTTGTTGTGTCGTGGTATGAAGGCCACTGAATGAGAAACGAAATCGCCCCGACTACGGTACAAATCGGAATGGGCGTCGTCCCCCAAGGTCACACAACACTCCTAAAAGATTGTGTACTCAACCATTAGGAGTTGGAACTCGATGTTATACTCAGAATTTATCAAGAGATTTGGATGATGAAGTTTTTGATGTATATATCCATATGTCTTATCATTCTCATACTTATATAGTAAGAGTCATATGAGACTACCCTCAAAAGGTATCCAAAGTCACTTTATGATGGAAAATGAATTGTCATTATTCTAAACATAATGACATTCAAAACCATACTACTCCCTCCCATCCATTCAATTCTTTACACTTACTATAAATGGACAATCCAATTAATTCTTTACATTCCCCCTTTTGGCAAAAGACTTTACCATATAACCCCATATCTTTCCTCTATTTACACAAAATACCACTACTTTTTCCTTACTTTAAATTTGGTAGACCCATAAAAACCATTTGATTTACCAATAATACCCTTATTTTTACCACCTTTCTTAAAATTTGTGAAAACCCCCATGTAAAGCATTGATTGGATGGGAGGGAGTAATAAATTAGGTTTAATATGCTACTAATGGGAGATGCTCTTACTATGCAAGAATGGTCAACAATTCCACTTTGCATTATTTCTAACAGTATTTCGTTCCAATTTAATTAGCAATTTATGTTCATTTTTTGCCTCAATTTCGTGTTCAGTCGGAATTTATCGCTAATTATACGTATTATTGAGTCTTTTTTTTACTGAATATTACTGTTTGATGATTTCGTTAACAACTGTTAGGGTTTCTTATTCATTGTTCTGATGATTACTGAATATTACTTATTTCGTGTTGTTTGATGATTACTTATTACGTGTTTAGTTTGACTAATATAACTGAATATTTATTTTACATATCAATTCAGTTACTAATAGAGCTGAATAAAGTAAGGACGTCTACTGACAAAAAAAAAACAAAAAGTTGTATGTTACAGACAAATGAATCGACGTTATCAATTTTACTAAATATTACTCTTTGATGATTCATGTACTAAATATCGGTTATTTTGTTCTGTGTTTTTATTTTGTGTTCAATTCTGAATGTGACTCAATTCCGTACTTTGTTTTTGACTCAATTTTGCGGGTTATTATACATGGTTTGATACATTATTAGATTAATTTCTGGATTTTTAATTACAAGATTAAAAATTGAAATTATGAATATTCGAATATTCGAATATGAACAGTGAAATACTTGAATATGAACATTGAAATAACTACATACCATTTCATAGCATGAATTTCTAGTTTTGATACATTATTATTTTATTCTAGTTATTCTATACTATTGTTGCGGTTATTCTATATTATTCTTGAAGTTATTTCATTATACTACGTATTAGTAGTTACTGTTTTTTTATAACCATGTTTATTTTATAATGTTTTTATAGTTATTTTATCCCACATATGTGATTATTGTACTTTAATTTTTTTTGTATTGTAACTAACCCCCTCTTTGTTTTTGCCTTTCAGAGAAGTCTTTAATTGCAGCCACAATATCTCCCCCAATTATTGAATCAGCATCCTTAAAAAATTGTGAAGAGTACCCATCCGGACTAGGCGCTTTGTCTGCAGGGATCGACCAAAGGGCTTGCCGAATTTCAGCTTCACTTACCTCTTTAATTATCTCTTTTCCCATTTCTTCAGTAATTGGTCTGCCTTTCCTTACTACAAACTCACTGACATCAATAACTGAAGACGATGTACCAAGTAGCTGTTCATAATACTGTGTGAATGCAACTTCAATATCATCCGCTTTATCCCATGTCCTGTCATTAATGTCCACAATTTTTAAAACCTTGTTCTTCGCATATCGAGCCTTAAGTGAGCAATGAAAGTAATGCGTATTGTCGTCCCCTGGATTTAACCACTGGCATTTTGATTTATGGGCAAGAAAGGAATTCTTAGCTTCTAATAACTTTGTGTAGCTGGCTGCTGCAGCCTGCTCACTGGCGTGCAACAATCTATTGCCCGGATCAACATGCAGTTGAGTCTGCACTTGGAGTAACAAAATTTGAGCAGCTGCTGCTGGATTGACAATATCACCATAATACTCTCTATTTAATCCTTTCAAAGATTGTTTTAGCGCCTTAAGCTTCTTAACCACTTGAAACATTTTGACACCTTCAATATTCATCTCCCAACATCGCTTAACAATACCGAGGAACTCCTTATGCTTACCCAACATGTTATAGTACCTAAAACACGGGGGTTTCCGCATATCATCCTTCCAGAGGTAAATTACACAGAGACTATGGTCATAAAGAGCCTCTGGCAGGAAAGTAATAGTCCCAGCAGGAGCCTCCATAATCCAATCATCATTTGCCATTATACGGTCAATACGGCTAAAAACTCTCCCATCATCATTGTGCTTGTTGTTCCATGTGAAAAATGCACGCCTTACAGGTAGATCATTAAGCTCACACTCATCATTGTGATTGATGATGTATTGTTTCCATTATCAGTTAAATCACTCCATATCAATTTTCGTATGGAATACTTTCCAGCTACTCCTTAAACGAGGCCTTTAATGGATCAGTGATGTTCCCATTATGATCCTATATGTTCCTATTCTAATTATTATCTAGAGTCATGGTAACACTTCTTAGCCCGACTTCGTCCCACAATAGAACCTATGCAAATCTTCAACCCTGACCTTTTGGTCTTGAATTCTGCTTTGCCTATTATCTGAAACCTCATATGTTATTTGACAACTCACTACTACTTCTCTTCTTCTCATTGAGGAGTACATCAATAACGTATCTATCTCGATCCATACCTTGCTCATTCCTTTGAAAAACAAACTTTGCTAGAAGTTATCATATATAAACTCAAATTATCTTCTCCTTCCTTTTATTGGGCGAAAATCTCTTTGGTCGGTTGGAACAATGGGTTGGGTGTCACTTCCCTTACCTCTTTTATGTGACAAACCCAATGACAATTTTTGGTTTCACTTACCACTTTCTTTTGTGAAACCTAATCCCACTTCTTTGATCAACTGTACCTACATACTTTCATTGAACTTTTCTATGCATCTCCGATCGAGTTAACCCAACCAACTAAAATAATGTTATTAACCTTTGACCTGACGATTTTGTACTTATACTAGTAGATATAACGTTGGAACTGCTGGGAGCAAGAGAACGACTTCACCAGGATCGTATAGAAGAAAGACTCTTAATATGATGAGCCTCTTCAAAGTTGATCCAGAAGGAAATCACCAAGAAGCATAAAGTTCAGAACCCTGATCAGGGACCATATCTTCAAAGAAGTCCTACTATAACACCCCGTATTTTTCAAATAGTGTTAGAATTTCAAACATTTATTTAAATCAAGTTTAATGCTTGAAAAATTATTTTCGTAAATAAAATATTTTATTTTCGTTAAATTAAAAATTATTCCGTATTAAAAACATGAGAATTTATTTATCGTATTATTAAAATTTTATCTTTCGTTAAATAAAGTTTAAAACTCGAAAATATTTTGACCTATCATTTTGATATTTTCTCTTCTCATAAAATTTAGAAATATTTTATCGAATTCTTAAAATAATAATTTCTCACAACTATTGTCCCATAAAACTATTTATCGTCTATTTTACTTACCATCTCACAAATTTCGTTTCAAATATAAATTTTACGGTTTCCATTATTTTAATTCCGTAATCTTATATTTCAACTTTTTAAGAAAGAAAGGAAGAAGTTTGTACAAAAAACAGACCGGAACTCGAAAAGATTGGACTCTTTATAAGAATCCCACGTCAAATTGCATGTATAATCCAACTCATACTCATGCTGTCATGCATGCATCCTATCCTACTCACTATTCCTATCTAACTATCCTACACACTACTCTATTACTGCTCATACTTACAAATAGTACACTGCACACCTACATCTTTACACTATATTCTACTATAAATAGTGGAGTACTACAACTTAACTTCTAATCCTACTACTTCATACAGAATCATACTACGTACTATTACTACTCCTCCTATAAGTATTATATTACTTACTACTTCTACTTACTATACTATATACTCCGTACTACATTCACTTTCTCGTCCTTCTTTATAATTGGAGCATCGAGAATGAGGAGCTGCTAAGTATTTGGCGGAATCACTTTTCTAGAACCGTATTTGAGTTAAATCATTTTGACCCGAAAATGTCTTTATAAGGGGGAGGAGACGACTTTTCTTACATAGACGTTATTATTGACCTGTCGACTTTTCATTCTTAATAATATTAATAAATACTCCGTAATAGCTATTAAGGTAACCAAACTTTTCTTCTAACAACATTTCTTATATATAAGTATATTATGTTAGTAATTTAATAAATTGCTTACTTAAATATTTAGGCTTATTTGTATCATTAAATTGCTTATGTATATAAAAATGTTACGTGATATTTTATTTGTGTTATATATTTATTTACAACTACATTCAACTCGACTAAACTATCACTTGTTTCATTTATTTATTTATCACCTTTACATTTCTATTTATATGAAAAATGAAAAAATGAATAAAAGAACTTAAAATAATAAAATTTACTTATATCATTTTTCATTGTAATCTCTTATATATTAAATCAAGGACCATGTGCAATGACGTGGCACAATGTAGTCACCCCATTTCGAAATAAGTCCTCATTTTCGATACAATTTTTTCCCCCACAAGTGTGAATGCGTTTGTAAGCTCTGTACAAATTTCCTCCGAAATATCTTCCAAAAACAATGACACATGAGTCGAACCCGCGACCTCCGGGACATATCCCATGTGCGCAAACCACTGATCCAAGGAATCAGTTTGTAACTAATATGCAATAAAAAGATGTAGTATGTTACTTACAAGAAATTGAAACCAGGTCATTAAATGTCATCATCAGTTCACGAGGCATAATCAATCACCTCCACTACTAATTAATCTTCTGATCATCAATCTTCTTCCATCGATTTTGCTTCCTCATTGATGTTGTTCACCATTTCACGAAGAATTGTTGTAAATGTCCATTCATCCTTCTCGAGAATGCATCACCGGTTTTTTCAATTTCTTTAACTACTCATCTTCATCGTAACCCTACTCCATTAATCATGATTCATCTCGGAAATACGTCACAGTGAATCAATATCCGCCTCTTCGTTTCCTTCATTTGTGTTTCAATCACATCTTAATCTATTTATATGTTGTGTTATCTCGCTATCATGTCTGCAGTCATCCCCAATTTCGTGAATTTATTAATTTCGTTTTCGTTTTTTTCTCCCCGCTTTGAAATATCTCTCAATCGAATTTGGTTTCCATTGCTAACCTTACTCAAGGTGTTAGGTTGAAGGATCTAACCGTTAGGGTGATTTACAGATGGAACAGGCCGAACTACACGAACAAGAATACAACTGATGTTGTTGAGTTGCTGCATATCGATGCTAAGGTGATTACCTCCATTTGTGTAATTTCTTTCTTTAGTGCTGTTATCTGTATATTGTTGTGGAACTTAATTCAATACTCCATTTTTTTTGTCCGTGATTCCAAAATGATTTGGTTCAGGTAACTATTAAAAAGCCGTTGTTGAGTAGATTAAAGGACAAATTTCTCATCGGTCAGGTGTACAGTCTACCTAGTTTGACCGTTGCCCCCAATGTAGGCGTAGACAAGGCCACCGCTCATACCTGTAGATTGAATGTTGAGTTCTCCACTAAAGTTACTCACCTGCCTAACGATGCCTACCGCTTTGTTAGCTTTAAGGATATCAACGATGGCAAAGTTGCAGCCAATCAGTACATAGGTATCTTTGGTGAAGTTTGCACTGAATATGTTGTTTTCTTACTAATCTACTTCTCCGTACGTTTGTTATTTATCAGTTTCTTCCTATGCAGACGTTGTTGGTAAGGTGTACGAGATTGGACCAATTATTGAAACAAAGAACGGTTTTAAGTGTAGAAAAATCAAGTTGGAAGATACAGAGTACGCCTCTCTTTCTGTCTCCTCTTTTGTCCCACCGCCAAATTTGTAATTGTCTCACAACTTTGTTCCTTTTTTTCTGTCTTCTTAGTGGCGACGTTCTTCACTGCACTTTGTGGGCACCGTACGCCGTGGATCTACCTGAGGTACTGGCTATTCTACCCAGCCCTCACCTGTCCAAAGTAGTTGTTCTTAGATGTGCGGAGCCGAAGCTATTTGACAGTAAGTACCTCACTTGGCCGTCCGTTATATTAATGTTTTTTACACTGATTCTTGCGAAGTAAGTAACATTTTGTTCGCCCACATCAGATTCTTGGGTTGTGCAAACTACCTTCAATGCAACGACATTTGAGGTTAATCCAAAGTTGCCCGAAGTGGATGCCTTTCAAGAGAGGTTCTACATATATAAAGTTATACTATTATTATTCACTAATTTCTTGGATTCTTTGTTTCTGTTATTTTTAACATGATGTGTTATGATCCTGCAGTCTTTCATCTCAAGCTCCTAGCAATTCATTACAGATTCTCGACGAAGTTGCGGACGGTGAGAGCTTCCATATTCCGGTAGATGAAGTTCTTTCTGTAAAACAGATTCTCGAAAGCGAAAAGGTTTAGTCATATCTCAATCACATTAGTTTTCTAGATATGTACATTCTACACATTCTTGACAACTATTAAAATCATGGACAGGGTGGGTCGTTCTATACCGTGGCAACCATACTTGACATTGAATCCACAGTGGGGTGGTACTACAACAGCTGCAAGTCTTGCAGATCAAAGGCAGTGAAGAACGATAAAGGGAGGTGGTTTTGTAAGAATTTGAATTGCGATGGAAGCAAAACTGGCTTCATGAAGAAGTCTCTCATATCTACCTCAGCACGTGTATTCAATTAAGTATTTGCAAGGCAGATCTCTATTTTAATAGCAACTGTCGTTATCGTTGTTATAGGTTTCAGGTTAAGTTTGCAGTTGTCGATTTCTCTGGGATCGAATGTCATTTTGTTGCATTTGATCATCAGGTCGAAAAGTTTCTCCAATGCAATGCCACATAGTTGATTGCAAAGATAGAGAAGGTATTTCTATAACTGTACAATTCAAATAAATTTCACTGTCAATGTTTGTTTTGTATTACCTAACCACAACTCTTTTACGTCCACCAGAAAGGAGAAGGTCATTCTATGCCTGAAGAGCTAGCCACGTTCATTGACAACCGCTTCCTATTCAAGATAAAAATATACGAGAAGTTCAATGTTGAACAGTCGTCTACCTCTTACACAGTTTCCTGGATGTCTGACGACCCAGACAAAATACACATGTGGCACATGAAGTACGAAGAGGCAATTAAGGTTGCTTTTTAACTCTTTATGTTTTTGTTTTTTTTTCCACATCGTTAATTTTGTATGTCTCAAAATTACTTTGATGACAACTTATTCTTTTGTCTGCAGTTAATAATGGACGAGTATGGTCTATCAAAAACTGCTTTAAGCAGTGAGAATTTCAGACGTACTGTTCCTGGAGAAGGATCACAACTTGCAGCAGCCACATCCGTCGGAGTACATGAAACACAGGGAACTTCAAATTCCAGTCAGGTTTTCATTACTTTCGTCATATATTCCAATAGGTTATGTGTTTGATTTTTATGTGGCCATGTTGTTCACTTCAAGCTTCTACGAAAACTTTTGATCCTCCTTTTTCTTTGACATTAAGGTCGTTGACTGCGAAACCGCGTCCAACTCTTCGAAGCATACACCCCTGAAGAGGAATGGAGATGCGCTTGAAGTCGAACCATGTACTCCAGTCGGTGGTGCCTCTGATGCTCAGTCTGCTGTCAAGAAAGTGAAATCTGCTTCAACTTAGATCGTCTTACTCTGAAAAGATATGAACATGTTTTTACAATTAGCCGCCCGAATTTTTCTATTACTTTTCAGAATCATTTTTAACATACTGCTGTTGTTTTGTTTCACCCTTTAAGACTGGTAATTTGTACTTAGTTCATCTACACTCTCTGTTTTGGATTATTTTCATACCATTCGATCTCAATTTTCTTAGCTGGACTTCATTATACTGTCTATTCTACCTGTTTTTGTGTTCATTTGCTGCACATGTATATTCTTGACAAAAAATTGCAGGGAAGAGGCAGTTTTTGCCCTACCACATTTTGGTTTAATTGGTGAGACAACATCTTCTACCTAAGAAAATATTCAGTATGAGGTCTTCAAGCAATGTTTTTTTAGCACTCTTCTTACTTTCTTTGCTTAATCCCTTTTTTTTCCTTTTTTGTCTCACTTATATATTTGTCGTGTTTTCAATTGCAGGACATACGTATTTCTACTTATTAACGTAACCGGACTCCTACACTTAAATGTCGGCGGTTATTTCACCGTTGTCTTCGCAAAATATTTTAATCAGTCTTATTTTAGTACTTTTTCTACCACTTCTCTAACGTGTTGTATAGTTATGTTTTTGTATACTTATTTAATTTTTTATAGTGTAATTTTGTACAAATCACAATTTTTTATGTAAATTATTTCCGTGTCATTTCTTGAAATTCACAATTTTTGTACTATCATTTTTTATCGTTTTTTATGTAATTTTTTATCGTTTCATTTTCCACAAATACAAAGTTCATTCTGATGAATCCTATCATATCACTTCACTCATTTACTACGACATTTCTTTTTTCAACTACTGAATTACATTACAACGTGCATTATACATACTTACGCTCCGGGATGTAATATTCCTCTAAGACACCTGGCCTCGGTCTTCCATGGTTTACATATTACGCACCACAAATGCCACAATTCAGAACAAAGTAAACGTTATTCTTCTTAGTGCAATATGAGCGTGATTTTTGTCTATCTTTTGCGAGACATCTTTCTCTGCCCGTCGCATAGTCAAATAAATTAATGTAGAATACATCTATTGGACTTCAGCAAAATGTCAATGTTTTTGTTTCCTCTGTCACAAAACCGTCAACAATAAATAAGCGTCGGCTGTACTACATCTAAGTTTCGTGGTTCAGAAAACACAAATTTTCGATGTGCCGGTATGTACGTAATGTCCAAACACATTCCCACTAATCAACATAATAGATTACAACCAATTTACACATTGCATTGGTAACACAATCCAATTAATTATGACTTATCATGGGAAATGGATGTGGCTATTGTACTTCAACTTGCATTGTTAAATGAACGGTCTATAAATTGTTAGCATGTGCTGATGCGTAACCGGAGTCCATTATTTTGCAGCCATTTCTGAGGGTTTATACAGTTACAGCAGTTACATGCAACGATGGAACGATTACCAAAAAAACCGACTCAACGCAAAAATGTGTGCCAGAAGAGGAAGTCTACTCCCCACCCTGCACCCAACGTCCCCGAGTCTTCCTTATCCGAGAATGTGCCTGCAAGTGGTCATATATCCGTTGTGAACAGGTGTCGTGGTGGTGAGATTTCTAATTTGACATGAGTGTCTCGCCTTCGTTTATACAACTTTCGTGTCATCCTCCAAACATTCACTAACAAGAAGGTGTTTCACGTTCATCGTAACCATGCGAATGCAATAAATTCTAGGAAGGCCTTTCAAGACATTTCAAACTGTTCCTACCGAAGAACCACCAGGATCTTCTGCAGCATCTGTTACCCATTTAGGCGAATGTTCCCGAACGTTATCAGGTGGTTGAATTGAATAATGCTTCTACTTCAGATTTCGTAGTTTTGTATAAGGCTCTTAATGTTTTGCGTCCTTTGGCTTCCCTCTGTAGCTGTTATTCATAATTTAGAACCTGATTTCCTTACTTTGAAATACAATCTGTTTCTTACTCCCATCAGCGTCTTTATTTGAAGTTCATGTGGGGAGCATCGAACATGGTAATTATCGGCAACAAGTGGGTGTTACTTCAGAACAGACGAATTTGGACCAACTAGATGTTTTCGATCGTAGTAGGCAACAGCTTCAAGATGGTACCCCAGTAGTCTATAAACCAATTTACTTTGTATTTTTTACGGTCTTTATGGATACATTCAATCTGCCTTACTTTTCAACGTTATGCAACGAACGAATTGGAAAAATACCTTACCAGTACCTCACCGCCCAACAAGCCAGAGTTGACCGTCGACTCATATAGGCGGATAGGCGCCAAGGTCATAATTCATATGAAGAAGCAATGTACACTGCCAACGATCCATACCGGGAATGGCGGTCGAAGCTTGCACGACGCAAACATGTGATCAAGTTTAGGGAGCGCAGAGCACGCAACATATATGTTCCAAATGCATCCACACACATCTCTCCACCTACTATTGACCTCACTGAAGGTCGTTTAAATACTTATTCTTTTTTTTCCTCACCTTTGCTATACTCATCATTCAATATCTTTATTCATTTTTTTTCTTTTTAGACTGATCGTCCTTATAAATTTTTTAGTAAGAGAATATTAACCAATTTACTCGATCAATTGTGATGGATTACTTAAGCAAGTGACTCATGTAAATGTTGTTCTTCATTGTACATTTAGTCCAATTTCGCTAGGGCAGTGCTTAAGAAAGCACTTACTTTTTCTTTGTAGTGAGCAAATGTAAGATAGTATTCATAATTGGATAAGTAGCTTATTATTATGGTTCAACGACGCGGCTTCCCTTGAGCGTGTTGTAGACGTCATCCGTGAGGCATCTGTTAACGACCCAACCACACCTCAGCGCCTCAGCAACAACAAACGATTTCGTCAGTTTACTCAAAGTGACACTATTATTCAAAGTTTAGCACGTGACATTTTCGGGTCGACTTTAACCGAGGAAGACATTGACTCTCCCAGCCACGCCGTAACTACAGGTTATTGAATTAGTATATTATATACCAGTGATGCCTACTTACTTACCATAATTGGCTTCGTTTGTATTCTATCACGGGATGGGAAGGGTACGACGACTTAAGGGATCCAGAGTATAAGTGCCAGAAGTGCTCCGCATACATGTGGTACAATGAGAGATCGAGAATGGACCTTAGACCGCTTACCCATCTTTCACCATGTCTTGTAGAGATGGTGTTGTTGAATTACCGTATCTCACCGAAACCCCCTAGCCTATCAAGGATCTCTTACATGGTCTTCATCCCAAAAGCAGACACTTCATTGACAATATCAGGATGTATAATTCAGCGCACTCATTTACTTCAAGTGGCGGCAAAGTAGATGACTCTGTAAACAGTGGCCGGGGCCCATACACTTAGAGAATTGGTGGGCAAAACTCTCACCTAATCGGCAGTTTGTTGCCTGCGAGTAATGAGCCACCCAGATTCTGTCAACTGTACATATACGACACCAACGATGAGATTAGCAACAGGAAGCGTGTGTTAAGGTGCCATATCTTCCTCATGTTAATTTCCACATTTCATCACAGCTTTTTGTCCGTTATATATTAAACAGTTCGCATTGTTCTGCGTACTTATATCTAGGGGGCAGTCATCCAGTGTAGATAGGTTTGATGACGGGATCATGGCTGAAATTATGTCTATGCTTGACGCGCACAACCCTTTAGCTCAGTCATTTCGTATGGCCAGGGACAGCATACTAAACTCCGATGAAAGGTGTGAGGTTAGGTCGCGGTTAATTTGTGCTCGATGCACAGACGAACGTGAATATAATCTTCCAACTGTTTCCGAAGTTGCCGCCCTTATTGTCGGTACCATTGAAAGCAGGGACATAATTATCGAGGAAAGGTGCGGTCGTCTAAAATGTATATCTGAACTCCATCCATCGTACTTGCCGCTTCAGTACCCTCTCTTTTTTCCACACGGTGAGGACGGTTTTCGGCTCGGTATAAAACACTGTCAGGAATCCGTTGAAGCAAGTCGCAATCCTAACACAGCACACGACAAGTTAACTTTAAGAGAGTGGTTTGCGTTTCGCTTGCAGGACAGACCAACCGACATAGAACCCGATACTTTACTTCGAGGATACCGATTACTGCAGCAATTAATTGTCGACGGATATACAATGATAGAGGCCCAGCGGTTGACATATTTAAAGTTCAACCAGCCTAAGCTTCGATCTAAAAACGCGAAGCAGTTGCGTGCTGCTGCCGCTAGCGGACAGACGGACTCATCATCTGTAGGCGTTAAGTACATACTCCCTTCAAGCTTTGTTGGTGGTAAGGGATACATGCGTGAGACTTACCAGGATACGATGACAATTTGTCGGTGGTGTGGATACCCTGATCTGTTTGTCACCTTTACCTGCAACCCGAAATGGCCAGAGATAACTAGGTTTGTGAAGAAGAGGGGGCTGAAACAAGAGGATAGGCCCGACATTGTAACCCGTGTATTCAAACAAAAGTTGGACCTTCTTATCAAGGATTTTAAGGACAACCATGTTTTTGGGAGGACGAGAGCAGGTAACTGGTCTGAGTACACCTACGTTCTGTTCTACTAATTTTTTTTTACACTTTAAATAATGAACTTATCCATCGTCATTTTCCATGTTCCCGTAGTTGTGTACACCGTAGAGTTCCAGAAAAGAGGTCTTCCTCATGCTCACATCCTTCTTTTCTTGGAGAGGGACGACAAATTCCCAGAAGCTGGCGATGTGGACACTATTATCTCCGCCGAGATTCCTGACCGGTCCGAAAACCCCTCACTGTATGAAGCTGTGAAGGACCTGATGATCCACAGTCCGTGTGGGCATGCCAATCCCAAATCTCCTTGCATGGTTGACGGTGTTTGCACAAAGAGGTTCCCTAAACCTTTTTGTGGATGGACAACGGTTGACGGTGATGGATACCCCATGTACAAGAGGAGGGACAATGGTGTAACTGTTGAGAAGGGCGGCGTTAGTGTCCGCAATGGCTACGTCGTCCCATACAATGCAGAGTTGTTGTCGTAATATCATGCCCACATAACCGTTGAGTGGTGCAATCAAGCACGATCCATTAATTACCTATTCAAGTATGTGAACAAGGGCTACGACAGAGTCACTGTCGGAGCGGCAACTAGGAGGAAGCCAGACGAAATTGATCACATACAGGAGTACTACGACTGCAGGTACGTGTCTCCTCCTGAAGCAACGTGGCGTATTTTCTCATTCGACATTCATTACAGAACTCTGCCCGTTGTTCGCTTGGAGTACCATCTCCCCAATGAGCAGAATGTCGTATATAATGATGACGACCCGTTGGACGAGATAGCTGCTCGATCCAATGGCGCTCGAACCAAGTTTTTCGCGTGGATGGAATACAACGCAGACCACCCCGAGTCCAGGAATTTGACGTACACTGAGTTTCCCATCAAATTCGTCTGGCATAAAGAAAACAAATCATGGGCACCCCGCAAGCAAGGTTTTAGCTTGGGAAGGATGTACCACATGTCCCCAAATGGTGGTGAAAGATATTACATAAGAATACTGCTCAACTTTGTCCATGGTGCAACGTGTTATGAAGATATAAGGACCGTTAGAGGTGTCGTGCACGATACCTTCAAAGATGCATGTTGCGCATTAGGTTTGCTTGGTGACGACAAGGAGTACATTGATGCAATAGAAGAGGCGAGTTACTGGGGTACAGCCACATACCTACGGAATATGTTCGCGACATTATTATTCTCTGGCAGCCTGATTAAACCAGAGGAAGTTTGGCAAAAAAACATGGCACCATCTATGTGACTATATTTTAAGTCGTCGACGGAGGGAGCTCCTTAACTTTGGTGACATATCATTCCTTTATATTCTTTTCCTTCATTTCATTCGTCCATTTACCAATTCGGTCAATGTAGACAACCATTTGCTGTCATTCTTTACCAATCAAATTTGTTAACATTTGCTCATAATGTGACACAGATCTGCAGCTAACGGATCAGCAGTTGTAGAATTACGCACTATCTGAAATAGAGTCGATGCTTCAAGCCAATGGAAGCTCCCTTTCTAAGTTTGCTGATATGCTGCAGCCGGATTATGACTTACACACGTTAGACTCCAATAAATTGATTTCTGACGAGTTGAAATATGATCGTGATCAGTTGCGATTGGAGCATGAGGGCTACATGTCCTCCTTAAATGGTGAGCAGAAGTCTGTGTACAATGAGATTATGCGAGCCGTTGAAGCTGGGTGCGGTGGTTTTTTCTTCCTGTACAGTCATGGTGGTATGGGCAAGACTTTTATTTGGAAGACTTTATGTGCCGCGTTGAGAAGCAAGGGCCAGATAGTCCTTCCAGTGGCCTCTAGCGTGATAGCTGCTATACTTTTGCCAAGAGGGCGTACAGCTCACTCTAGGTTTTGCATACCTATTAACGTCGACGAAAACTCTTTGTGCCCAGGTATAAGGCCGGGTTCAGACCTGGCTGAACTACTAACAATGACCAAACTACTCATCTGGGACGAGGCTCCTATGGTCAGTCGTTACTGTTTCGAGGCACTTGACAGGAGTCTCAGAGATGTAATGAGATTTGTGAATCCGCAACTTGCGGATAGACCATTCGGTGGCAAGGTTGTTGTCTTGGGTGGTGATTTTAGGCAGATTCTCCCGGTTGTTCCCAAGGGAAGTCGTCAGGATATCGTTCATTCAACAATCTGTTCGTTGCTTATCTGGAGAGATATTAAGGTGTCTGCTAGGTTCTTTTACGAAAAGTTCAATTTGTAGCTTATTTTGTCTCCAAGTATATTTTCAATCATGTTAAAATTTACAAATTTGTATATATGTGTGACATGTAATTGACGATCACTACTAACATACCTGCATATGTTGGCCTTCAATTGTAGGTACTCAAGCTAACCACCAATATGCGGCTTCAAGTTGGACAGCCTGAATCAACCGTGGGGGAAATCAGAGAGTTCTTGGACTGGATATTGTCTATTGGTGATGGTGTTACAGGTGGTATGAATGACGGGATCGCAGAGATTACCATTCCCCGAGAGATGCTCATTGACCCCAGTCCCGACCCTATTGCCTCAATAGTCCACAGTACGTACCCTGACCTCCTTAATCGCTTCAAAGATACGGACTACCTCCAGCAGAGAGCTGTACTCGCACCGACTCATGACGTCGTTTAGAAGGTTAACGATTACGTACTGTCTATCCTTCCTGGCGTCGAGGTCGAGTATTTGAGTTCTGATAAAATCAACAGTCAGGAGACTTGGTAGCACGTACACGATTTGTACTCCACTGAAGTTCTAAACACCATTCGCGCTTCAGGGCTACCAAGCCATAGATTACTTCTTAAGGTAGGTGCAATTGTCATGCTACTACGAAATATCGACCAAGCTAACGGTCTATGTAACGGTACCAGATTAGTTGTTTCGAAACTCGGTGACCGTGTCATTGAAGCAAAAGTGATAACCGGTATCAAGAAGGGGTCTCATGTTTATATTCCGAGGCTAAAGTTATCCCCGTCTGATGAGACGAAGTTCCCCCTCAAGTTCGAAAGGCGTCAGTTCCCGCTCGCAGTTTGCTTCGCAATGACGATAAACAAAAGCCAGGGCCAATCTCTTGCAAGTGTTGGATTGTTTCTTCCTAAACCGGTATTTACACACGGGCAACTCTACGTTGCTATTTCCAGGGTCACCAGGAAGAAGGGTCTTAAAGTATTAATTTTAGACGAAGATTCATTCGATACTGACTCAACTACTAACGTTGTTTTCAAGGAGATATTCACCAATTTGCGCTAATAGTTTGTACTTACTACATAACTATTTCATTTGAATTTATTCTTGGCTTTGTTTCTGTGAATCCATAACCTGTTATCCGTTTACTGAATCTCACATCTTTTTCCTACGGATTGACTTCGCTTTCGACAGTTCGAGTGTTTCTGGACTATCGACACTAACCTTTGATTACCCAATTACTACACGCTGTCGGCAGTGGAGACTGTTAAACACTACCCCAATCACAAAAAATATACATATTTCAATTCAATGACCAGATTGATTGTAGAGCATAATAGGAGACACAATCACAATAGTCTGTCGAATTACCCGTTACAAATTGAACGTAAACACCAATCGCAGTATGTTTCGTAACGAACATAAACAAAAACCAGGTACAGTCTTTGTCTAATGTCGGTCTGTTTTTACAGCAAACCGTTCTCATACGAAGGCAGACTGATGTCGCGTTATCAAGGGTTACCACTAAGAGGGGTCTAAAAGTTCTTAACCTAGACGAAGATTCTTTCGATAAAGGTATTTTCTCAAACACGGGATCACAGCTATGTTGTAAACTATGCAAAGGGTAAGAGAACTGTTGCACTATTATTAAAAATGTAGAACCGGTTTACGTATCGCTAATTTGTCCTACAATTACTACCCCGAGAATGCCCTGTTTGTTGTACGCGCTTACAAATCCCGTTCCAAAACATTCACCGTTCACAAGTACCAGCAAGTTCAACGCATGTCAATGGCAGAATTCAAACACAGTTTCAGCATGCCCATCATATCGAAATTGTTCTAATTTGAACATAATTGTACGAAGTTCACGATTATAGACAAAATATCACAAATTACGAACAGTTTAAAGAAAATAGTAACAATCCGGACCGAGGTCCATTAATATCATTACAAACACTTGAATATTATACTTCAAGTTAATAAACCACAAATAGTTAAACAGTTAATTGATTGAGAAAGTTTAAGGGTTACCAAGAAAAGCTCAATGCATTGAGTCAGGAGGGGTTACCTTTCAGACGTAGAATCCAGGGTTGCGTTGCTTCAGCTGATTAAACACGCACACGTACGTTGACAGGCTGTCCGTGTCCGCGTCGCCGTAACCGAGCCTCTTCCAATCAGCTGAAACAGAAATGCAATTCCTGCCCTCCTTCACCAGTCCTTTGTCTGCAGAAGTTGCAACCCACAGGTGAGGACCTGACATTCCGTCTGAAGTCTTCTCGAAGTCCGATCTTCCCCTACCAACTCTCTCAAAGCACTTCTGCAATCTGAAAGCACTCCTGTACCTATGCTCGCCACTGAAAAACTCAATTGCAATAGCCCTCTTGAAATTTCCAGGCTTCCTTTTCCACACATGGAATACCTTCCTGGCAGGGTATCCCAACTTAATCAGTTCATCCCTCACATAGGTGAAACTATTGACAATGACGACCCCCTCGGGTGTAACTTTGTAGGGCAGATTGTGCATGATGACGGTCGGCGGGTACACAAATTTCTCAGCCATTTATACCAGATTTTCTTCCTCTTCGATTCTATTTTATTTCTGAGTTGAAGAGTTAATTTTGATTTGGGAATGATCTAATATTTGAGAAAAACTCACTTATAGATGTGTAGGTATTTTGAAGCTTTGCATGCTAAATATTTTGCCCATACGGTTATTTAAGTGGTTGAAGTTGAGTGTGAAGTAATAATTACTGCAAATGGTTAATGCAGTAGCAGTAATTGGGGCATTTACCTAAGGAAAAATGTAAAAATTACCCTTTGATTGACAATTGAGTTAAGCTGTCATCATTATCCTTCGTTTCTTTCATTTTTCTTACTTATTAATGCATAATCTTTGTTGTCCCTAATATCTTTCTCTTCATCAGTGCAAACGTATACAATAATGTTTTTTGGAGACCGTATGCCGTTGTATATATATTACGTTATGTCGTACGGTAACAAAGTATTACGGTGCGTGTACTGAATGTTCCCGATATTGGATGTTATATTACACTTTCAGTGCTATTGTGTAGTATTACAGTACGCCATTTAGTCAGACCCAATTAACGAGAACCGTTATTTTCAAGCCAACCTTATTAATTCTATTGTGTTAAGCATTTATGAACTCATTACTTTCCTTAACTAGTTAAACTACTTTTTCATAAAGTTAACATTTGCCATTAGTTTGTGACACGATGACTTCCACTTATACACTGTTCAGAAATTAATTTACCCGTTAATGTAATGTCATTCCCATACGTTCAAATATATATCCACATTCGTAATTAGTTACTCGGCTAACGGACGACCTCAAGATTCCGTTAGTATTACTTATTAAGTACAATTTCGTACTATTGATTACTTCCCCACAAAACACAATGTTTAGGGGCCCAATCACTAATTTAACCCGTAACGTTTTGTCGCATTCTATTCAAACTATCAACACCATGACAAATTTGCGATGATAATGAATTGGAGAATCGTGATCGACCTGAAATACTAACCAACAAACACACTAACTATGAGAAACAAAATTTTTGGCAACACCTTAAACAGAATCCGAGATTACCGAGCACCAAATTCGTGACATGTATGCCAGTTACATTACAAAACAATCTACCAACCAGCAATGTACATAGCAATTGAATCAAAAATCCAGTTACAACCTGTTCGTTCAATAGGTTAACAATCTATATAGTCCGTTCAATAGGTTAACAATTAGCAATTTCTATAACTAATGGCGAACAATCTACATACAGAGCAACTTAATCAAGATTAACTTACGTCCGTTCATATTCACCTAATCATCGTAGAAGTCCCGGTAGATTTCGTTCAAAGCGTCGATCACGTTCGTAGTGAGCATAGTTCTCAGCCTCCCCCAAGTACGTTCCAACATAACGGCACCAAATGGGCACCATACGGTAGTATTTCTCATCCTCCCACGACGCAACCCAGCAATGTGGGCCGGCATGATGATCCCATTGGTCGACCATTGCTTCCTTGGTCTTCTCAAAATCTTCGAACACTCTTTGAAGCTTGAACGCCTTGAAGTAGTTTGGTAGTCTAGGACCGAACTCAACGACAACCGTCCTTTCGTAATCAAGGTTTGGCGCTATACAAGGGTCTATTCTAACCACATCATACCCCAAGTAGATTAGTCTCATCTTCAAAATGTGCATGTTCTGGCAGATATACCAACCGTCTTGCACGTCGTACGACATGTTTGCGAAGATGCACTTTGGCGGCCACATCAATTGTCTGTACATTTTTTTTATTAGCAACAACTACATGGTTATAGCTTTTCCTATTTTTGATATGTTGAATATAAATGTTGAGTGAAGCCAAGTGGTTTACCCTTGGTAAATGAAAATGTGGATTGAAAATGTGGGTAGATGTCACTAATTGTGAAGGTGTTGTTAAATGTGGGTGGATAATACGTAGTTGTATAAATCCGAGCACAGTATATTTTTATTTTTTAGTGTCGTAGTAGTCATGAATTTGTACAGGTCACGCAATTACGGAGTAGAACGTAGTGCGGTTGACACACACAACGATCGGCACTCGGTATTCCGATTCTCTGCCATAATACTAACACCGCATTTTAAATTTTACTCTAACACGTTTATACCGGTACAATTATACGTTACAATTTACAAATCCGTCAATTACATGTCACTCAGCGACAGTCAATGTCGATTATTACGCTTACTAGACTCATGTCGCACATTATAATCAACGGTTTTAATCAAACTGGCCTTGGGCCGAACGACCACCCAAACTGAGTTTAGTATTCGGCCAGCTTCTGTTTGGGCCAAACGATCTCCACACTGTGTTAGACAACCCAAGCTACAGTAGCAGTTGGCCCATCTCAAGTCTTGATGACCCATAATTTTTCTGCAGTCCAAAATGGGATAGAATGAACAAATGTGTATGCCTGACTACCCAGCCCACCGAACGTACACTGCTGTCATCCAATTCACGTCACGTAATCGTGCTAACCACCTCCAACTTTATAATCGAGTTAACATCGAGATAGAGAAATTAAATTAAGACTACCAAAACGTAATATTTCTTAAAAGTCGATCTACGTAATAATAAGTTACAAAAAACAAAGATTCCAGATGAACTCAAAACTAAAAGAACTCAAATCGTAGTCAGTATTTACCGCTGAAAATATTTTGCTTTGGTACATCTAACAATTTGTCGTGTTCTCCGTCAACGTTTGGGTCGATGTTTGATTCTGTAATCTCTGAAGTTATTATGATGTATGACGTGCTGAGATTATAGGCTGTGTTCATGTACTAACCTCTTCTCTAATGAACCAGTAAAATGTCCATACCTACGGAGTAGAAAGTGCAAGATCAAAGCATCGCGATACTTACTACATGTTCTTCATACTTTCGTATACGTAATAACCCTTGGTCTAACCTACGGCCTCTTAACGAATAATCTAATTTCAGTTGTTACTTCATTGTACTGTCTATGAAAAAACAAGCGAGCAACTCGTGAATTTATTCACGGGTATTACACTAGTTTATTTATTTAATTTTATTTGCCATGTATATTTATTCTATGCACTTTATGTATTGTATGTATTTTATATAATTGTAGATTTAGTCATATTATTAATTTTCTTTAGTACTTTTACATTTGTTTATATATTATAATAAATAGAGTAAATTAGTAACCTACAAAATATTTTATTTCAATAATACTTTACTTATCATTTTTGTATAGGTAGAAATTTATAAAATTCATTTTCTAAAATAAATGGATTTATTTTATTCCGAAACTTTTACACGACATTTATAAATACTAAAAAAAATGATTTTACGTCAAATTTTGTAAATCGATTAAGTACGACTTAATTTATATTTTTCGGAAACTTTTATATTTTTCAGATTATAAATTTTAAAATAATACTTTATTATTATTATACCTTAAATTTTATTTTTATAAAACTTCATTTAAAAGAAATAACTATTTTAAAATGTTATACGATATTTGGGATATAATGTTTCGGGTGACACTGAAAGTAAGAATTTGAGGATTTGATTGTTTCAAATGAGTCCGGCCAATTATTGAAGGTCACCAAATAAAGTACTATTTGTTCATGGGCGACTATTATATAAAGTTTACGATGCGAGTCTTGGAAGAATAGCTTGTGTTGGATCCTACCATGCGTGGTGTTTCGACTGCACTTGTAATGAAAAGCAGACTCGGAGGCTGCGGTCCGAGAGTCGACCTAGTGTTTAAGGTAGTCGTCCTACGGCAGTGAGACCTGTGGTTCAAGAGTCTGCGTAGGGTATGTGGCGCACGTATAGACAAGTACTTGATCAATATTACCACCTAGGTAGCGGGGGCAGAACAAGATTCTAAAAACTACGGGTTCCCTCTTAATGATGCAGAGAATGTAATCATCAGCTTTCATTTCAGCCCAGAGTCCCGTTTGAATAAACGTATAATATAATAGAAGTTCGGGCCCAATTGAGCCTTATGGGTGAGATGTAAACCTCATAAGATCGGTTCGGTCTACAAGTCGATAACACGGTTACTTCTATTGGTGAGATGCAAGCCAATAGGAGTAGCGGTGATACTAGGAGCCACGACTCGTGTGTTTATTCTCTGTTTACGTGAAAAAATGATTTTTAAAATCAAATGACTGCCAATGTCTCATCTTTTAAACTTTATCGTTTTCATCACCTCACATGTTGATAATTGAATTACAGGAAACTATCTGTTACATGATATCATTTAATATTTTTGTAATCATATTATTTGTTATTCACATGATTGTCTTATGTGTTCGAGGTGATGTTAGATGAACGGCTTGGTTGCTGTCCCGCTCAACGTCCATTGTATTATTTTTTTTGCAGGTCTAAGACGACGTTGGGAAATCGAGCGAGAGAGATTTTAATAATATGTTCGTATAAAATACAATCTATATTCTGTACTAAGTGAATCTAGACTATGTAATTAATAGTCGTTTATTGTAACGATCCGTAGCGATCCAGATTTATTTACACTCTGATATAGTTTGAATTAAATGACTTAGATAACTTTTCGCATTATCTATTAATTTAAGTCATCGAAAATCATGGTTGTTACACCTACGAGATCAATGTGCGAACCTTGGACTGAAGCGTTGCTAACCTAGTTTTTGTTTTTGTTTTGCCTGACCACTTGCCGACCTTAAAATACTTTTAGGACTTGGAACCTTATTAAGTCAAGTTATCAGTGTGTGTCTTACGCTAGGTTGCACAGACACGGACACGGAGACGTATCGGACACGGGACACGGCGTTCGAAAATTTATAGGACACGGACACGGTTGGAAAAAAATCAATATACATATTTAAACAAAGAAAATTTGAAGATTTTGATACCTAAAATATAGGTTTGGTTACTTAAACTATCGCAATTATCGTAAAATAACAAAACAAAAATTAAAGTCTTATAAAGTCAAAGTTAAAATCAAATCTTAAAAAGTTCAAACAGTTACTACTGTAATATAATTAATTAATTAATTATTTAGTCTTAAATAGAATGTTTATAGTATCAACTAACCCCTATAAACATATAATATTGTTGTTTTATTAAAGTCCACAAATTCATAAACAACGATAAGTGTGTCCGATGAGTCTCCAAATAGTATGAATCGTGGCCGACACGTCTTAAAATAACATGAAATGTGTCCGACATGTCTCTAAATAAATTAAAAAAAACCGGACACGGTTTTTCAGGTGTCCAAGACGTATTGTCGTGTGTCCGACGTGTGTCGGTGTCCGACACGACACGACGGTTTGGAAGAGTGTCCGTGCAACCTAGGCCTTACGCATAATCTATATTGAGCGGTAACCTATTGTAAGACTTAGCCTTTGTTTTCCATCCAAAATCTTAACCACCCTGTTATAACAAAGTTAGAATGCCTTTGAGGTCAAGAGACGTTCGAGATGTCATTACCTTGTATCTGTGGAATTATGTGTTCGAAAGAAGTATGAGAACGATCATTGATCAAATTATTTGAGGATTTTCTTTATTGACTTCAAAAGCTATTTCGAAGAATAGATTGTGAACAAGCCTTAGCACCCTAAAAAATTCAGGATTGGCTGATTTATAACCAATAATTTTGGAAAACTATAGGAAAACTGTATCTATTTTGGAGAATTACTTGTATTTTGAATGATGGTTGATAATATCACAACCCCGGGTGTCGTAATTATGACGAATACTTCAAAACCCAACACACTGTCAATTTGAGTTTTGGAGTAACCTACCAATTGAGGAATCGAGAAACAATGAAACAATTGGAGATTTTGGAAACTTAAGCGAAATCAATACAAGAGTTTTGGATTAACACTAAGAGCTTATCACTGAAAGAACTAAGCAACCCTAGGAGATCAAGCCCTTTCGATGATAAATGTTGAGGGTGCCATAAGAACCATGAATTTCGATATGATTGATAATTTAGGATATACAAGTAATAGTTGTGATAAACCAAAAGAGATCAAAACTAATAAACGTTTTGAAATTTGATGGAAATTAGGACAACACTTATTTGAATGAATTAATACCTTAAGCTAAACCAAACATTTCCACGGAACATCCAATGTTGTTTTTAAGGAGCATAGATTATCATGTTATATATGGAGTTAGAACTCACAATAAACCAAATCTCGAAATGAGCAGAGATTGTTTTACTTTTGAGAACTTGAGAATATCCTACGGATAAATATGAACCTCCAAACAAACTAAAGGAAAACCTTAGCCTAACCTTAGGAAATATATACCTTTCCAGCCTAGTAGTTACGAATTTCGGGGACGAAACTTTCTCAAGGGGGGTAGTCTGTAACACCCCGTGTTTTTTACCATTTTAGTTATTTCTAATAACGATTAATATTAATAAATCGAGTCTCGACAAACTATTTTAAATAGTAATATTCAATTCTCATGCCTTTGTAACCTTTTCTATTTCACTTCACTGTTTGCAAAACTGAAATTTCTATCGTTATCGCAATTATGTGCGATTTCGTAAAATGGTTCCTATTTTCTCATACGGGCTCCGATTGAGGCGTTTCAAAAGCCTAAATTTATTATTTTTCCAATATATACACAATGGTAATATCAAAATTTTCATTTTATAAGTGCATCAAAAGAATCGTTTCTTGACATTCGATTTCCGTACTTCTTTCCTAACCTTTTTGGAAGCAAAATAACTCGAAAATATCATCCTTACACAACCCATACCGTCACCTTGAGGTACAAGGGTCAAAAAAATGATTTTCTAATCAAAAACACCAAAAAGGGTAATGTACTTCCTAAAGGGTGACTAGCCATTTGAAGCAATTGTCATTTCTTTGTCCATTTGCTTGCTCCCTCACCAAAGGCACGACCAAATGCTCTTATAATAAGCCTCATATTATCCTCAAACTCATATATTCATCCACCTAACATCCTCCTTAAAATCCTTTCTAAAACCAAAGGAAAACCATCAAAATAATACTAAGTTCTTAAGCCTTTACACCACCATTTTGTAGAGTATTAATCCCTTATTTCTTTTATCTTATACTCCCTCCAATTACCTATTTTCTTCTCTCTTTTCTTTTTGGGCTGAGTTTGATTTTCTTCCCTCTTTCCATTTAAGGAAAGTTTTCCACTACTCATTAATTAATATAATATTCCTCTCTCCTACTTTTTCACCCCATTTTTCTCATTTAATTAATATAATATTCTTCTCTCCTACTTTTCCACCCACTTTTTCTCATTTAATTAATATAATATTTCTCTCTCTTATTTTTTCATTCCACCTTTCATATTTTACTTATATATAATACTCCCTCCTTATTTTCCTCCCCAAAAAGAAAGGGGAAGAAAATAGATAATCGGAGGGAGTACTACTTATTTTCAAATTTATTTAATAGTATAACTACTAACTTAGTTTGTTTTTGGTGTCCTTCTAACTAATTTATGAAGTGGAGCAAGAGAAAAGGAGCATCGATCTTCGTTTTCTTATATGTTGTAGAATCGATTATTTTTGCTCAAGGTAACCTAACTTTTCTTCGCCCTCAAATCTCGTAGTATAGTGTTTCGACTCTAACTAACATATAACATCATGTTTAGGATTGAATCATTAGATCACCAAGTTTAAAGTTAACTATTTGTTGATTTATCACTTAACAATACATGCAGTAAAATGAATTATGTGATGTACGATGTATGTTTACAATTTTTCTGTGTAAAATATGTTTCGAATTAGCCTTAGGTTCCTTCATAAGGATTGTAGATATGAATGTCTAGAATATGAGAAAAATATGAAAAGTAAGTTTTTATGAACATATATATTTAATAATTATTTATTTCGTAAAATGGTACTGTATGCTTTTATGTACTATTTGGGAAAATGATATGTATCTTAATGTTAAACGTTTCTTTTAGACTTGAAAAAAAATTATTCTGTTTCTGATGATGTCTATTATTTGTACGTCAACTTTTATATAAATCCATCATATATATTTTCATTTATAAAAATTTCACTAAAGTAGGTCAGATCTGGAAAGATGATTTTATTTAAGAAAATTTATAAAGTATTTTAATCTAAATTTCTGGGGTTAAGTTAAATACAAATATAGGTATCTAAAATAAATATTTGATTAACTTTCATGATTTTTAAGTATTTTAAAAGATTTAAAAGAGAGTATTGAAAATCGTATCATTTTCGTTTTAATTTCTTAAAAATAATAAAACTTCTTATTTCTGAAAAATGAGTTTATATATGGAAGCCTAACTCATAAAACTATATTTTGTTATGAAATTTGTGATTTAAAAATGACATTTGGAAAATGACTGATTTTGTATCCTTAATACTGTTACCGATTTCGTCACTACTTAAATTTATTTTTGTAAAACTCTAAGTTTTGAGAAATATAATACTTAATAAGGTTAAAAATAATTTTTATAATTATTATAAATTTATTTGATTTTTGAAATATTTTACGAAGTATAAATATGTTTTAAAAGATAAGTATATATACCTATACAAATTCGAAACCGTATAAAAATACTAAATACGTACACTTGAAGTATAAATATACTAAATACTTATGACTAAAAAGTATAAAGTACTAAAAGACGAATAACCTAAAAGTACTATGTTAAACATGCTTAAATGAGTTAAACATCACTTAAACTTATTATAACCACATAAGGACTAATGACTAAGTCAAACTAAAGCTTGACTAGTCCGTCTTGGTCAAACTTTCACTTTTTATGTCAACATAGACCAAGTCAAGATAAAGAAATCCATCTTAAATAATGTACTTAGAAATAATTGAATCTTTAATCAAATCTTAACTAATGAACGTTTCAAATAAAACATTCCAAATCTCTAACATCGAATATACTTAAGATATTCAGGCAAGTAAAATACACTTAATATAATTGTTATGATCGTTTAGTAAATCGTTCCTAAATTAGCTTAAGAAACTGTTGTACCTTCGGGTCAGTTAGTGTTCTATATGAATCAGTGGACCTTCCAGTGTTCCATTTCTTGGAGTTTCTGTACCTACGGGACAATATGCATCCTTCCGGTTATCTAAAATAAGTTCCTACGGGAGTCTGACCGTTCGATACCAAGTGACCCATATGTAGCAACTGTACCTTCAGGACGGTATGCGATCATTCTGGTTGTCTGAACCAATGATCCTACAGGAGTCTAAGTGTCCAGCATCCTTATATGTCTCCTATAGACAATCTATATCGTAGTATCGTTACGTGTTGAGCAATGTTATGCCGAGGTTTAGAGATCGACGTGACGGGAGATTGCTCGGAGAGCTTTTGCTATGAGAGTACGGACAGCACATCCCGAAGCTGCGTGGATGGATTGTCGTTAGTGTAGTAGTCACCGGCTATCACTGAGGACCTGTGGGAGTCCGAGAGTTGTGTTAGGGGGTACGTGTGCATGTATTTGACAAGGGCCTGATCAGCTCTACTCTCTTTCTGATATCTTGGCACTTTTATTCACGGTTGTGTACGTGATTCATTTCCCTGACTTATGCGTGTTGTCAGTGGGCCTCGCGGTGGTGTGGGTAGGCTTCTGCAAGTTGTCGTCTACATTATCAGCAGCCTGTTCTCCGCCGCGATTAGAGTTCTAAATCAAATCATAGCTGTTGTTCGATCTTATTGAGCACTAGGGGTGAGATCTAAACCTTCTAGTATCGATACGATTGACGGGATTGATGTTCCCATCCGCACTTATGGTGAGATGCAAGCCTTAAGTGTGCACGAGACATTAGTAGTCACATCATGTGCATTATGTGAAAGGAAACCATTGTTTTTAAAAGTAAATGACTACAGTTTTCTAAATCACATTTCTTAGTATGCTTCATTACTGTTCTATACTCTTATGACTAATGATGTGATTGAAATGCTTGATAATGGGAATTGATGTTTTGTTATATGTCTTGCCTGAATATTGATTATGATTGATATTATGTTTCATATGATTTGTATTATGTATGTCTTACTCTATTTTCACATGACACTTCTATGAATCCATGATCCATGCTTTACTGTATTCTATTCACATGATACTCATATGATGTATGTATTAATTTATTCTATATAACCTACATGTATTATAAATTTAAATTGATTCGCATGTTAACTGAAATCATTTCATGTGTATCTCACATTGTATACATGTCTATTTGTAATGTGACATGCCTGCTTATCTGTTAATTAATTAGATAACCTAAACATTATACTACATTGATTATTCGGGGCCATGTTAGAAGGACGGTTACGTTACTCCCACTAAGTGGGACATGCATATTTAAATATGCATTCAGGTTGACGAACCCTCAAAACTGGACACGGGGGCATGCGTGAGTGCAAGAGATACAGTGTAGCAGATGAGAGTGTCAAACTATAAATCTTGTAACACAAATTTTGTCAGAGTATTGTATTTAGAAATTTGCAATTTGGTTTTTAGTTGTATTTTAACAAACGGTTCATTTATCGGTAAAAGACTCACTTGAGTTGACGGTTTTTAGTTTTTACCCCTTTTTACGACTTGATTATTTTCCGCCTTGTTAATTAATGTCATTGGAAGAACCGGGTTGTTACAGTTGGCCAGTCCTATCACTCAGTTGCTTAAGAAAGAGTCCAAGTTCCTATGGAGTCAGGCATGTGAAGATGCTTTCTTCGAGCTCAAGAGACGGCTTACTAATGCTCCAGTTTTGACCCTACCTGAGGAAGGCATTAACTTTGAAGTTTATTGTGACGCTTGTAAGCATGGTTTGGGTTGTGTTTCATGCAAGGTGGTAAGGTAGTCGCTTATGCCTCTCGACCGTTAAAAGTTCATGAGGTGAATTACCCTACCCACGATCTTGAGTTAGCTGATGTGGTTCATGCTCTAAACGTCTGGCGACATTATCTCTATGGAGTAAGGTGCAAGGTGTACACTGACCGCAAAATCCTACGATACCTCTTTATGCAAAAAGATCTAAATGCGAGACAAAGACGGTGGATAGAGTTGGTGAACGATTATGACCTTGAATTGGTGTGTTGCGAGGGTAAAGCCAATGTAGTTGCAGATGCCCTTAGTAGAAAGATCCTACATTCCTTAACTCCACGTTCTGGCATTTCTGACAATTTGGCCGAGAGTTTGAAAATATGACAATTGATGTGATTATTGAGGGTGCCGACGGGCGAAGCAATGCCTTAGTTGATGAACCAACTCTTTTTCATGAGATTCGTGAGAAGTAGTTGGGAGATTCTTTTGTTGCTGGTATCCGTGAGAAGATGAAGTTGGGTAAAGCTCTCGACTTTGCGGTGGATTCCAGTGGAGCTCTGAAGTTTAGGAACTATTGGGCATCCCAGATGAGGTTGAAGTAAGGAAGCAGATTTTGACCGAAGCACATAAGATGAGATACTTTGTACATCCCGGAGGTGACAAATGTACACAAGGATCTGAAGCTTAATTTCTGGTGGCCACACATGAGGGATGACATTACCGAATTTGTGAGTAAGTGTTTGACTTGTCAGCAGGTTATGTTTGAACACAAGAAACCTGGTGGTATGCTATACCCACTCCCTGTTCCAGAAAGGAAGTAGCAGTGTGTAGCCATGGATTTTGTGATGCCACTACCGAGAACCGTAAATGGGTGAAATGGTATTTGGGTCATAACAAATCGTTTGACTGAGTGTGCACGATTCGTTCCTATTCGTGACACTTGGAGTCTGGAGAGGCTTGCAGAATTTTATATTGTTGAAGTGGTCTGTCATCACGGTGTTGCACTCGAGATTGTGCCAGACCGAGAATCGAGGTTCTGTTGCAAGTTCTGGAAAGCGTTACAAAGTGCCTTAGGAAGCCAATTGTTAATAAGTACCGCTTTTCATGATTCTATTGATGGTCAATCCGTGAGGACAATTCAGACTTTAGAAGACATATTATGGGCTTGTGCATTGGATTTTCAGGATAATTGGATCTAACATCTTCCATTGGTGGAATTCTCCTACAACTACAATTATCATGCTTCCATCAAAATGGTCCCGTTCGAAGCAGTTTGTGGTCGTAAGTGTCGTAGCCCGTTGTGTTGGGACGTACCTAGTAATGTGAAGACTTTGGGTCCTGATCTATTGGCCGAGACTATTGACGCAGTGGAATTAATTCGTTCTAGGATGAAAACTTCTCAGGATTGTCAGAAATTCTATGTTGATGTCCACCGCCGACCTCCGGAGTTTGCAGTTGGCAATCTGGTATTTCTTTAGTTATCGCCGATGAAAGGGGTGAAACAATTCGGAATCAAGGCCAAACTCATTCCTAAGTTCATTGCACCATACCCCGTGATCGAGAAGTTAGGCGAAATGGCTTACATGCTAGAGTTGCCTGCTTCGATGGGCAAAGTTCATGACGTCTTTCGCGTATCTCAACTGAGGAAGTATGTTAGTGACCCCGAGCACGTTCTAGAACCAGAAATTGTTGATGTAGAACCTGACCTGACGTACGAGGAGAGACCAATGAAGATTACTGATCGACAGGAGAAGTGCTTGAAGAATAAAGTTGTACCCTTGGTGAAGGTTTTATGGCGTTGTAACAAGTTCGAAAAAGAAACTTGGAAAACCGAAGTGGCGGTGCAAGCTATGCATCCTCATCTTTTTGAGTAAGGTAATCTCGATTAATTCCTTTCTACCTTTTTCCAGTTTTGATGACGAAACTTTCTTTTAGTGTGGAGGTTTGTAACACCCGCAAGTTTCCTAGCTCAACTCTCTATTACAATTATCGTAACTCGAGTTTTATTCCGTCACCTATTTTATTTATTCACTTATTTCCTTCTTCGAGTTTCATTATTTTTTATCAAGCTTAATCATCGTAAAAAGATTTTAATAATTTCATTTTCCTTCGAAAACCCATTTAATTTCTTTCTTTGCGAGATTTTGATTTACCTCGAGGAATCACTTGTCTACGAACGATGATTTAAAACCGAGTTCTGAGCTACTCTTTTAAAAAAATACTTGATCACAGCTATATTAATTCCTAACTCAAAAATATGTTATTCTCGAGAAATTGCCACTTAATTACTTTTCTATGCATTTTTGTACCATTATCTGCCAACACGTTTTAATATGATTTCCGTCCACTTATTTTTTTTTAAACTGACCCATTTACGATTTAAAGCATATCGTTCCTCGACAAGTTCAATCCAATCGTGTGGCTAGTTCTTCAACAAGGCTTTAATATATTTTCTTTTAGCTTGAATTTGTCAAAACAAATCAGTTTTCCTCTCCTACTTTCACTGCTCTTCTCTAGTTTAGCTGAATCTTTTGGACTCTCTACAACTTATTTTAAGTCTCAAACTCTATCCTTTTATTCCCCACTTTCCCTTGTAGACATTCTTCCCTCCTCTGCTAAAAAAAGAGAAGAAAAGAACGTAAAGCAATTCAGCAGTGGCAGCAGTACGTTTCAGCCTCCGTGCTCTGTTCTTATCCTTTTTCTTTCAATCCCGATTCTTCTACTTCGATCCTTGTTCATCCTACTCGAGAGGGTAACCATTGAAACCTATATATTCCTTCTTCCTCCTACTCGACTGATGTTAATATGGGTCATGTACTTTGTTTATGTTAGGAAATAAGTGCCTAGCAGTTATTCTTTTGGGCCTTGAATTGATTTGTTCCTGATATCTTTCCTAAAGTTGATCTTCTTGTTTTGGTAACATAAGATTGTTTGGTTTTAGGAAAGATTGAACCGTGTTTCCTAATTTGTTTAGGTAACTAGTTTAGGTGGAATAATACTATATAAAGACCTGACTAGTTTCTAGATTAATTAGGACAGGGAGATGATTTGAGAGCACAATATAGAGGACTGATTTGTGAGGGTTTCTTTAGGGGAAAACTCAGTTTGTTCCGAGTCCCTATTTTTGGTGGTTCTATTGATCTCGTCTTCGTTGGAGACCGTTGGAGTTTGTTCGGATCTTGGTTGGCCGCAAGATCGTTTGTCCTTCGTCTCGTCGGTGAGTTCGTGGCAGGTCGAGCTCAATCTGGGTAGTCTATTTCTAGTTTGAGATTACTATCTGGTTGGTAGAATTGGTAGTACTTATGGCTTTAGCTGTGAGCTATTAAGCGCGTGTATTACAGTCTACTGTTGTACTATTATCTCCACAATAGTGAATTTGGTCTCCTTGTCGGTGTTGACGTAGCCAGTGATTTTTCTGGTGAACCACGTAATCTGTGTGTCAGTTTATTATTGTTTGCTATTTGTTTTGTTCTTCTCGCGTAATTAACAAACCGTAGGTAACGGGACGCCTCCGTTACAACAAACTGGTATCAGAGCTTCAGGTTGTTCCGCTTCCGCTTCTGAGATTCAGGTTCAGCTTCCACTGAGTTAGGCGTTATTTGGGTTTGTTGAATTTTTCTGAGAAGATGTCTGGAGCAACAATTTTAAAGGTTGATAAATTCACAGGGAGTAATAGTTCCGGATTGATAGGCTTGGGTGAGGATGGTAGTGTTGGCGGTAAGGTGGAGTTTTCACCTGTACGGGTCGAACTACGCAATTCTGAAGACAAGATATCAACGGTTGTTTCCGCTTTTCAATGAGGTGGGCTCCTAGGGAAAGGAGAAACACGTGCATTGGGTGAAAAAGGCAGGACCCGTGCCTTGGGATTAAAAAGGCAAGATCCGTGCCTTGGGTGGAAAAAGGCAAGACCCGTGCCTTGGGTGAAAAAAGGCAGGACCCATGCCTTGGGTTAAAAAGGCACGACCCGTGCCTTGGGTTAAAAAGGCAAGACCCGTGCCTTGTGTGAAAAAAGGCAGGACCCGTGCCTTGGGTTAAAAAGGCAGGACCCATGCCTTGGGTGAAAAAGGCAAGACTTGTGTCTTGGGTGAAAAAGGCAGGACCCGTGTCTTGGGTGAAAAGGGCAGGACCCGTGTCTTGGGTGAAAAAGACAATAGAGATCTCGGGGGAGATCTTTTGTGCTTTGGGCTGAGAAGCTGAAGCAGGTTGGTACTACGGTACTCGAGGGGAAGGAGAAAAATTACTATTGACTGAAGACCGTTGAAATATGCGATCGTTCAGGTCAAGGTGTAGACTATTGGGAGAAGTAGTGACTTGAGAATCGACTGTTCGAAGCTGCACTTTGAAGATTGGTTCGGGTTGGACAATTCTAGTCAAGATGAAGATTGTTAGGAAATAAGTGCCTAGCAATTATCCTTTTGGGCCTTGAATTGATTTGTTCCTGATATCTTTCCTAAAGTTGATCTTCTTGTTTTGGTAACATAAGATTGTTTGGTTTTAGGAAAGATTGAATCGTGTTTCCTAATTAGTTTAGGTAACTAGTTTAGGTGGAATAATACTATATAAAGACCTGACTAGTTTCTAGATTAATTAGGACAGAGAGATGATTTGAGATCACAATATAGAGGACTGATTTGTGAGGGTTTCTTGAGGGGAAAACTCTGTTTGTTCCGAGTCCCTATTTTTGGTGGTTCTATTGATCTCGTTTTCGTTGGAGACCGTTGGAGTTTGTTCGGATCTTGGTTGGCCGCAAGATCGTTTGTCCTTCGTCTCGTCAGTGAGTTCGTGGCAGGTCGAGCTCAATCTGGGTAGTCTCTTTCCAGTTTGAGATTACTATCTGGTTGGTAGAATTGGTAGTACTTCTGGCTTTAGCTGTGAGCTATTAAGCGCGTGTATTACAGTCTACTGTTGTACTATTATCTCCACAATAGTGAATTTGGTCTCCTTGTCGGTGTGGACGTAGCCAGTGATTTTGCTGGTGAACCACGTAAATCTGTGTGTCAGTTTATTATTGTTTGCTATTTTTTTGTTCTTCTTGCGTAATTAACAAACCGTAGGTAACGGGACGCCTCCGTTACAACAGTTTATTTGTTTCCCTCTTATAGGCTTTCGAGACAACCCCGAAGAGGAAAAGTATATTGTCGACTCAGATCTCAATTAAGGTAACGTCGACGATCTCAATATTCCTTGATATTATTGTCTTTGTTGCATGTATAGAATTTTAATTTTTTTTGGCAATAAGTATATGTCAATTTCCTTGCAGAGTTTTAGAATCGTTAATTATTGCTTGTTTAATTAGTTGTTCTTATCGTTTACGAGATTATGGAATAAATTGTTCTATTAGTTATTAAATCGTAATATTCAGCCGATGCACTAACATATTTTTATAAAGTTCCTGTAAAAATATTAATTTTACAGATTTTGATTTTTAAAGTCGTTTAATGAATTTTTTACCGATTTCTTACAAAAACGATTAAAAACCGATTTAATGATCGTACGCCTAATTTAGTTATTTAAATCTGAAAATTTTCCTATAAGTTCATTTTGATGAAAATTAATTTTCTGGAATATTTCATAATTCTTAGGATTTTATAAGTGGGTGAAATAATTAATAGCCTTAAAACACCATTTATCGTTAAAACCCGAATATTCCTTTTGATTTCTGATTTTAATTTTTGATTCGAAATAAAGTTTCTGATATTTTCTTACAAAATATTTATTTTTGTGACGTTTGAGATTTAATAAAATAAAAAGAGCAATAAATCGTTTTGTTTAATCTTTTAAAACGAAACCGATGATTAAAAGGCAGGTTTTCCTACTTTTCTAATTCTGGAATTATCATATTTTTTAAAATTGAAAAGTTTCTGGAAAATATTGATTTTTTTGATAAATTATTATTTCTGGATATTCGTACATAAATCGTTTTGTATTTAGCTAACCTTTGTTTTTAATCGTTAACGTTTAATTAGAGTGTTTTCCGTAAAAGCCTTTTAAAACCAAATTTCAAGAATTTGAACAAATAAATCTTCTGGACAGATTATCTAAATAATACTCCGTTGTTTTAATTATTTATCATAATTTTTACACTATTTTTCAAAGCTTTTAATGATAGAATCAATTTTTAAGCGAAATTATAAATTACCGTTAAAACGCGATTTTACAGCAGTTTATTCATTTTTCGAACAACTTCAAACTTTCTGGAAATTTAACAATTTCACCTTAAGTCACTCCTTATGATACTTTAAAATGATTTAAATGTTTAATAAAATAAAGTATGTTAAATAGATTACTTTTATACATATATGATTATCGTAAAACATTATTTTATGCTTGTTCCGTCGAAACTAATAATAATTAGGGAATTTTATTTATATATATTTTTGAAACACCCGAATTCTTAATAATAATATATTTGTGAAATATTTCGATAATTTTATAAATAATTTATACTCGATTTAGAACTTAATAATTGTTAAGGCCGAAAGTAGTAGTTTGCGAAATTAATAATATTTACTTTATAGTTAGAATAAATTACTATTCTCGATATCTGGCTATAACGCTATTTTTGCTATTTTCGTCGCAATGCTATTCCGACAGAGTTTTCTAAATTAGAAAGTCCCCTCTTTTAAGAATGTTTTGATAATCTTATCGAATTACGACAACGGCTTTGTTTTGGAGCTATGGAATAAGGATAAGTGTACGGGTAGAGTAATACAGTTTAGGGTATACGTTTTGTCATCGACTATAAGGCTGGTGTATCTAGTTGTTGCTGATGCATTGGCCTGGACATAGTTGTTGTCCAGGAGTGTGTATGCTTACCTTAAGCTAGATATCGCATCGTGTCAGTTGTCGTTAGTTGAACTGGGCATATTTGTTGTCAAGGAGGGGGTGTATATTACTAAAGCTAGGACCTCATTGCAAGAAATCCTATTATGATCGAGTTTCCTAGTTAGAGACCGAAGTTTGGTGTCTGAGTTTTCGAAGCTAGTTTAGTATGATCCTAGTGAAAGTATATTCCGTAGCACTGATTGATTTCTATAATGCCGTTATTATTATTGATTGACATTGATTTACAGGTTGGCAGTCATTTGAATAATTTTACTGCAATGTTTTAAATGTTTTCCATTTTCAATTATTTTGATATATTAGTAATTATGCTTTAATATTTTGTAATATGGTTGGGAGAACGTCGTCGTTACTCCCCACTGAATTGTGGTTGTTATGTTTATAACATGAGAAGTATTCTATGTTCGGGTTTGTGTGGGCTAGCGAGCGGCACTCGGTCTTGCGCCGCTGAATTTACATTTATGTTTTTGATTTATTGTTGAACACATTTTTGAGGTTTTAAATTTTTGCCCTTTTTAGGAAAGTGACAGTTGTATTAACTTACGTTCTTTAATAAAATGTAGACATCAGTATGTTGTAATCCCAATTCAACAGTGTTTCCGCCACTGTTTTTGCACTAGAGTTTATAGGGGATTATATCTCATCTATATTCTGAGACTTCTTCTTGCTTGCCATAGTCTTCCTATGAGTGATGTTACATAAAGATGAAGGGGAGGAGTCCATATAGCCAGGCTGCACTAGGTCCAAATTCTTCAGCCGCATTTGTCAACAAATCGCCATGAAAGGAGAGGTTTTTAATTTTTTTTATCCGATACCACACTTATATACCAACAATACATGGCTCATTCAAAATTTATCTAAATTTTACATATACATTTATTAGCATCGATAACTCAGTTTAGCTGATATTAAAAATTCATTTGCTAAAATTATAAATTATCTAATTCAATTACATATTCCGTATCGTTCATTTGTTTGCCTTTTATATTCATTGTGAGGAATATTTTAATCAAAGACAAACAAATGAACGAGACTGTGGGGGTATTTGTTTATTTGACTTTTGCAATGCCAAATTAAATAAAAAGTCAAATGAATGGAGAGAGAATGAAAGCTGAAAAAATTGTCATTAAATATATGAGAATTTGTCATTGTTGGTAGATGGCAAGAATAGTTGTTAGGCCCTGTTCTTTTCAGCTTATTTTCAGCCTGTTTCAGACCAGCTCAGCTTCTATCAGCTCAGCCCAGCTCGTATCAGCTCAGCCCAGCTCCTATAAGCTCAGCTCAGCTTTAATATTTTCAGCTCAGCTCCAATATTTTCAGCTCATAAAATAATACTTTAATAATAATAAATAAAAATAAAAATAAAAATAAATAATTATAATAACAATTACTCCCTCCGAGTTCCTATTATTGTCCCAAAGGGATTTGGGATGTAAAATAAGGAAGAGAAAATGAGTGGTGGGGATTACTTCGTTTTCTAGGTGCTGCCTGTGTGAGATGTTCGATGAATCGACAGAGCATTTGTTTTTTCTCTGTCCTTATAGTACCCAGCTACGGAGAATGATTCAGGAATGGATGGGCCTTCCACTTGGAGACACGTTGCAGCAATGTGTGCAGCTGAATGTGCAGGGAGTGCAACATGATGTGCGGGCTGCTGTCATTGCGGCTGCTGTTCATTTGATTTGGTGGGAAAGGAATAGGAGTAGAGTTGAGGGTTATGTTAGTAGACCTCAGATTGTTTTTGGAAGAATTAAAGCTGATTTGTGTATTCGATTTGGAGTTAAAATGACAGGCGAGTTGTCTGTGTCGGAGAAGTCTTGGCTTGGGATGCTATCTTAGTCTAGACTTGTTCCGTTGATTGTAAATTCTTTTTTTCTAATATAATTTACACTTTACCAAAAAAAAAGAAAATGAGTGGTTCAAAAAAGAAGGAGGAAGAGAGAGAAATGGGAGAGTAATTATGAACCACACATTGATGGCCTAAAAAGGAAAGTGAGACAAAAATCAAACTCAGCCCAAAAAGAAAAATGGGACAATAATAGAAACTCGGATGGAGTATAATAATAAAATATTATTATTATTATTATTATTTATTTATATGAAACGGAAGTTGCATTAAGATCGAAACAAATCACAATAAGTTATTACTGTTGCTGTTGTTGTTATTATTGCATTTCGATATTAATGCAAGTTTCTTTTCATAAAAAAATAATAATAATGATAATAATATTGTTGTTATTATTATTTTTATTACACATATCTCTTAATGTTAATAATAATAACAAATTATTATTGTCATCGTCATCGTCGTTGTCTCATCATCATCGTCATCGTCATTGTCATTGTTATTATTATTATTATTATTATTATTATTATTATTATTATTATTATTATTTATTTTTTTAAGAGGATTTTATTGATGAACCAAAAAACAGTTTACAAAAAATTGGTGAGTAGCCGAGACACAATCTGGGCCCCCACCCCTTTAGCTATAGCAAAGCTAAGCCTGGTAAAAATAAAAGGAGCAGCGCGTGCTCCGGCATCCTGTGCTATCGAAAATTTCTGAATCCTCTTGAGTAAGCTGATAGCATCCGCCTCCAATTCCCCCAACGAAGAAAAGGAAAAGGGCAAAAACCCGTACCCAAGCCCCGAGCATAGGCCCCCGTACTTAGCGCATTTGCGCCGAGCAGCGTCGCCCACAACACGGCCTGACGCGAAATCAGAGTGCCCAGACTGAGTCAAAGGAGAAGACCCGATAAGATCTACGCAAAGTCACGCCCCCTGTCCCACGAATAAAAAAGCAAATTGGCAGGACGCAGGGATCTGTCGTGATCATCAAGCAAACCAATATCGACCTCCTTACCAGCCGAGACCCCGGAACGGAAACAGATATCCAAAAGAGTGTCACGAACGAGGTTATGCCGATGTTTAATACCAACAACCCCCGCGCAAGACACAGCATGGTCCCCATAAATATCGTCACCAAAAACCCGAGAGCAGGCAGAACACGGTCCAGGCACAGAAAATAAAGGAATGCCCAACCGATAGCTAAGCACACACCGGTATGTCCGACCGTTCATAGTCTGGCTCAGCCCAGAAATAGGGACAGCACGGAGCCAATCAGAAGCATGACGACCTTGCTGAGACTTCCATAAGGCAACCTGACGGGAGGTCAAGGAGAAATCCGATTCCGCAGTAGCCACAACCCTCGTGAAATATATATCTGCCAAAGACGTCATAAGTTTAGGGGCAGTGATCTCAATTGGATTACACTCAACAGAACCCAAAACCTCCTTAAGCCTACACAAGGCCGCATCGAAAGCCGGGCCAGGGGTCAATATGCCCGCAGCGCGAAGCAGCGTAGCCTGCAAACCCACAGACTGCAGTCGGGATGCCACAAATGCATAATGTAGGACATCTCCAGCAGCATACACCCCAAGCCCCCCAAAGGAAAAGGGAAGGGTGGCAAGCCGCCACTGCCAGTCCCCAAATCCCGGCCCAGACGCAATAACCACCCGTTCTAAATGAGAACGAAGAGCTGCGTCAAAAGCAAGCTGAGCCGACTCAAAAACAGTCGGTGGGCAAGTACGCAAAGTAAAATAAAGCTTGGAGATACCAGTACAGGCCTGGAGCAGCAACAACTCACACTGCGGATCATCAAGCAGAGCGACGGAATCTATAAGCGCTATAGTTCTGGTCAATCTACTCATCACGAGCTCACTGCAGAAATCATGACTCACACTAACAGGCCCACCAAGGACTTTGACACCACGCATCGGCCTGGCGATAGTAGGGGGGAAGACACAAGGGAGCCTGCTCCTAGGATCTTCCGAAGGCCAAAAAATCTCGGTTTTACTGACATTAAGATGAAGTCCCGAAAGAGGACCATCGGCCAAAATCAGCTCCAAAACCTTCCCCAAAACCAAGGTATCCCCAACTATGGTGCCATCATCCAAGTACCAAGCCTGCAGCCTCAAATCGAAAGAGTCCCGGATCTTACAAACCAAGGGATGTAACACCTAAGAAAAAAGCAGAGGACCCAAAGGATCACCCTGCTGAACCCCCTGACAAGACCACAAGTTGTGCTCACCATAATATAAACGGGCCGGACTAGAATAACAAAATTCCACCCACCGGGAGAGAAAAGGGCAGTGGTAACGAACCTCTCGTAACATGATTTCACGATCAACCATGTTAAAAGCGTTCTGAAAATCCACCAAGAGCATGGAAAGACCCACCTCATCACCTCGATCCTCAACAAGCCGGTTCAAGGCATGCAAATTAGCCTCGCCCCCTCCAGATACCCCAACTCCAAACTGAAGACCAGAAAAATAGCCACTCAGCATCGGACCGATCAGGAAAGCACCAACCTCAGAGACAAGGCGTCTCCAAATCGTACCAACAGCAGTAGGACGAATACCGCCACCTGGCTTAACAAGCGGGATAAGCGGAGCACTAGCAATATACTCCCCGAGGACTTGCGGGCAGCCGCCCTCGAGAAAGAGATTAACCACCCGAGTGACAGATGCGATCAAATCGTCCGAAACAGCAATTGCAGCCCCACTCAAACAATCCAAAAGGTGTTGGGCACGAAAACCGTCCCTCCCACAAGAAGTGCCCTGAGGAAACCCTCTAATCATATCCAAAACCACGGACGCGGATGCGACAAGGGAGTGGTCATTATCAGGCAAGGATGGCAAAGCGGGGGAAGGGACGACGGGGTGCTTATCCTTCAAAGCCACTAGAGTATCATCGGTGTAAGGAGCAACACCAGAAGAAGAAAGCACACGAACAGCAGCAGTGTAGTGCCCGTCACAAATCTTCCTACGACACTGCGTAACATTGACCTCACTCAAGTCGAGATCCTCGTTCACACTAAAAGAAGGAGCAACCTCGGCCAGAGTATCCTGCAGGAGCGACAAACGACCACCCGGCTCATCCCAACAACGAATGGCACTAGAAATACGCTCCTCCTGACGCAGCCGTCGAATAGCAGATCGACACACTCAAGGTTACTCCGAGGGGAGAAAGTCTTAAGTATGCAAAGAGGCAGCGCAAGCAAAGTGACCCAACACGTGAGATCACGAGGAGAGGCAGCCACATCATCAAGAGCTCACCGAAAAACCCGAGAAAACCCTAAACGACACTTTGGAGGGATGGATTTAACAGTACGTAACCCCTTAGCCAACAAGTGATCAAGAGAGGTCACGTTAAACCCAACAACTAGGGGGTCAACAACCCCTTATTATTATTATTATTATTATTATTATTATTATTTTCTATTTTTTTATCATCATTGTTATTATAATAATTATTAATATTATTACGCACTCCATAATATTTTGAGATCTCAATGTTACATTCTGATATTTACAAATCTGTCTAAATGTCATTAAGAATATCAAAATTTAAAATTTTGCATATTACGTAATCAAAGATATATACATAACATTTTCTATTGCCAAGTACGAAAAAAACAAAAGTATAAATCAAATGAATTGGAGTGAGTACTATGTTGTTGTTATTATTATCATTACTATTATCATTAATTACTTAAACTTATTATTATTATTATTATTATTATTATTATTATTATTATTATTATTATTATTATTATTATTATTATTATTATTATTATTAGTATTATTAGTATTATTATAATTTTTATTATTATTATTATGATTATTATTATGATTATTATTATTATTATTATTATTATTATTATTATTATTATTATTATTATTATTATTATTATTATTATTATTATTATTATTATTATTATTATTATTACTATTATTATTATTTGGTGTTATAACTTTCCATATTTTTTTTCATTTTTTAAAATATTATTAGATATTTTGTATGAGTAGATATTAGTTTCAGCTTCTTTTAATTCAGCTCAGCTTCTATCAGTCCAGCTCAGTTTCTATCAGACCAATTTCGCTCTTATCAGTCCAGCTCAGTTCCTATCAGACCAGAGTAGCTCTTATCAGACCAGCTCAGCTCGACTCAGCCCTGTTTCAGCCGAAAAGAACAGGGTCTTACTCTTTGCTTTTCTATCCCACATAGGAAGATTAGTAAGCCTAGGAGGTCTTTTTATTGTTCATTCTCCCATAGGCCTTCAAGTGAGTGTAGAGTGGGCCTTTTCTTGTGAGGAGTGGTGATTGGGCTTCTAGCCACTGCGCGTGCGGACCGGCCCAACTTGGTCTCGGGTGGAGCACTTTTACTCTTTTGGGCCTTCTTGAGTTTTGTGTGTCTATGTTCATTGGGCTTGTCCAGATTCATAGGGTAGTGTGAATTGGACTCAGTCAAATCTGACTGTTATGGTCTCTTAATGAGCCATAATCTTTTGCTCTTAAGGCATTTATTGGGCTGTTTTTTTGTGAGTTGGTTGATCCCTTAGCCTATAAATACCAGGCCCTTCGTCACTTCAGAAACACACAAAAAAAAAAAATACTCATCTTCTCTCCCTCTTCTTTTTCTATTCTGCACTTACATATATTTCAGTATATACATGGGTTCGGTTGGTCATTCCAATGTTCGTGAACTTGATTGGTTGAGTAAGCGAGCTGCAGTGTTAACCTTGGGAAACTACCGGCGTTGAAGACGATAAGCACCGTGTCGTGCCGATATAGTTTTTAAGTCAGTGGCTAACATACCACGACACTACCTCTGTTTCGGTCTTACGTTTCTGTCTCGAGATTATTGTTGTCCCGAATATGCTACCTCGGTTTCTGTAAATTGCCCCGTTCTGTCCCTTCTCGGTTTACTGTCCCTTGTAGCCTCGGTTTCATAATTTACGGTTTTTGCCATCTCCGTAACTTGCTGCCTGTTGCCTCTCGGTTTTTTCATCGATTCGATTTATGACGTGTTGTCTCTCGATCCGTTTCTGTTTTCGTCTATTACTGTTTTCGTCACACATCCAACAGTCAATACTGTCCTATGCCCTTGAACTTTATCTCAGGATGGGAAACATAAAGGAAAATGATAGTTGATCTAAAGGGGATGGAGTATAGTGTCATACTAAATTAAAATGTAGATGACTTCAATTTTCTTTTGATTGAAATTTTATTTTGTAGATGAGCTACAATTATGTTTCACATACACTTCGTTCATTAGAATGTGAGATGTGAGTTTAACTAAATTATGGATGATCGTGGATGATTTGTTAAAGTAGGTTTATATATACAATGGATATTTATATCACAATAAAAAGTTGGGATATTTCCCACGGTATCCTCGAACTTTGACACATTACACATGGTACCCCTCATTTTAAGTTTGTTCCTATGGTAACTTTGTGTTTTGCGTTTAGTGCACATGGTACCCTTTATCAATTTTCCGTCATAATGGCGTTAAAAGTTAGTTTAGTTAAAGTGATTAATTTTATTTTTTTTGGTGAAATTAGTTAGAAAATTAATGAAATTCAAATTAAAATAGTTGAAAATTGAAGAAATGCCCCTGGTATCCCTGTGTTTTCAATATTTTAACCATGGTACCATTGTATTTTCAATTTTTGTCCATGATACCCTTGTGGTTTCAATTATTTGTCCATGGTACCCCTGAATGAATTGTAACCACAAGGGTACCTTGGGCAAAAAAATTTAAATATAAGGGTACCAGGGCTAAAACATTGAAAACACAAGGATACCATGGACATTCCCTCAATTTTAAATTATTTTAATTAGAAGTTCGTTAATTGTTCTTACTACCTTTTTCTCTGACTAAACTAACTTTTAACGTCGTTATGACAGAAAATTGATCAGGGTTACCATGGACACTAAAACAAAACACACGGTTACCATAGGAACAAACTTAAACTGAGGGGTACCATGTGTAATGTGTCAAAGCTCGAGGGTATCGTGGGAAATATCCGCTAAAAAATTTGTATCACAAAAGATGTCATATAGTATTATATATACTTGTATATAATAAAATGATTATCAATATTACTAAAATTTGCCGACTAAAAATAATGATAATGACGATGACAACAATGACAACATTATAATTAAAATTATACAAGTACTTATAATACTAATTCTAATTTTAAATAAAATGCATAAATCTAACAGTTAATTAATATTCATTATTCTTTAGTCCTGTGGCAAAATTGACCACTGTGAGAACCTTGATAGCTATTGCTGCTGTTAAGGGTTGGGTTTTGCACCAACTTGATAATAATAATAATAATGCGTTCCTCTATGGTTTTTTAGATAAGGAGGTTTATATGAAGAAACCTGAGGGTTATTCTGTTGGTGCTAAGGATGATGTCTGTTTATTGAAAAGGTTCTTATATGAGCTTAAACAAGCCTCTCGTCAATGGAACTATGAGTTGTCCAAGTTCCTTTCTAAATATGGTTATGCTCAGACCAAATCTGATTACTCTCTTTTTACCAAAGGCCAGATTAATTCATTCCAATGTTGTCATGATATTGGTTCATGTAGATGATTTGATCATCACTGGCGAAGATGAGACTGAGATACCAGCTATCAATGCAAGATGTCTTTGGATCAAGCATTCACGATTAAGGATCTTGGTCCTCTGCGCTATTTCTTGGGCATTGAAGTTGCCTGGTCTAAGGATTTCATTTTGCTTGATCAGCGCAAGTACATTACTGACATCTTGAGGGATGCTCATATGGAAGATTGCACCCCCTACTGACTTTCCTTTGCCTATTGGTTTGAAGTTTTCTACTAACCAGGGTGATCTCATTGACAGTCCAGAGGTTTATAGACGTCTTATTGGTCGACTGCTGTGTTTCAATTTAATGTGTCCTGATATCTTTTATGGGGTTCAACATCTTAGACAATTTATGTCTGCTCCTCGCCTACCTCATCTTCAAGTAGCCTTATACTTGATTCAGTATCTTAAAGACACTATGAATATGGGTTTATTCTACCATGCCGCCTCCTCCTTCACGCTTTCTAGTTATTGTGATGATGATCACTTTACATGTGTGTTTTCTAGGAGGTCAGTCTCTGGGTATCGCATTTTCGTGGGGCATTCTTTGATTTCTTGAAAAACCAAGAAACAACCTACATTGAGTAAGTCTAGCACTGAAGCTGAATATCGTTGTATGAGTCAAACATCAAGTGAAATTGTTTGGTTGAATGAGTTGCTTAAGAAATGCAAGTTCAAGTACCTCTGCCCATCACTCTCTATTGTGATAATAAGGCGGCTCAACACATTGCTGAAAATCCGATTTTTCATGAATGGACTAAACATATTAAGATTGATTGTCATTATATTCGAGAGCAAATCCAAGATGGGGATTAATTAATAGCTACTTCTTTAACTTGTTTCTTCTTCTCAACAAATGGTTGATGTCCTCACCAAAGCTTTGGGTCATCAAAAGCAGCGTGCTCTTATTCTCAAGTTCGGCCTTATTGAGACTCCACCACGTCCTCCTTGAGGAGGGGGTATTGGTGATGAAGCACCATTGTTCCTGCTGCTATCTATTATGCTTGCCACTCAGCCAATCAGGAGCATTCATACGGATTGCTGACTTGGCTCGAGTTAGTTAGAATGTTGAGTAGTTTCGTATACCTTTGTATGTATATAGAAAAAACACAATTCTTATCTAATTTAGACACATAAAACTGATTCAATAATTCAGATAAATAAAATCTCTCTTATATTTAGCTTTGTGCTTCTTCCACTATTGATGAAGGTGTGCAAGCTCACGAATTTGACAGCATTTAATACAACACATTCAACACCCGAATTAATATTTTTTAGAAGAAATTAACCAATGAGAAGATGATGACATGACTTCCTCAAATACTCTCAAAATAAAATGAAGAAATATGGTTATCTTGTTATATTATATACTCCTTACATAGATATATTGATAGATAAATATAAAATGAGTAACTTTTTTTTTTTTACGGAAACGCAAGTTAAACATGAGATTTGTGTAAGCTTAAAACAATAATTTAGTAACAGTTTCTATATAAGAGAGCACACTGATCTCTTGTGAAACTGTTATACAAGACTTCCTCTCAACTTTGGTATTTGAGCCCAGAAGACCGGAATGCCCATAGCATCCTAACTAGGCCAAAAAAACAACATTTGTAAACGCAAACAATAGTAGCAAAAGAAACCGCAAAAGGAGCCCAGAAGACCGGAATGCCCATAGCATCCTAACTAGGCCAAAAAAACAACATTTGTAAACGCAAACAATAGAGTAGCAAAAGAAACCGCAAAAGGGGCGTTCCGAGAATCGAACTCGGGACCTCTCGCACCCAAAGCGAGAATCATACCACTAGACCAAACGCCCATGTTGTAAATTCGTTTGTTGTTTTTCTTTCTAGTACTCATTAGATAAAACCGAGAAAAAATGACGGCTGTAGGATTTGAACCCACGCCCTTTCGGACCAGAGCCTAAATCTGGCGCCTTAGACCACTCGGCCAAACCGTCTTTTTATTGATATTTCAGCACTTAATGTTTTTTATATAGTGTGGTGGATTATTAGAAAGTCAATACAGTGATAAAGACATGCATCTTATCTTATTATATTACCCCGTATTTCTAAGTTAATTCATGTCAGGTGTACCAACTACAACTAACAACGTTGCCAAGTTATGGCTCGTTTGAACATAAATCATGAGTATAATTAAGCTTTACGATCTTCTAAATGCAACTAAATTAGTTTGTATTTGCATATTAGTATGTGACTGCATACGTACGGTAACTAATTTTCACAGATAACACAATATTTTATGTATTACACATTTCTGATTCAGTCCCATTTTAATCGTTTGATTAATTAGTTAATTTATTTAATCAATAACTAAGCAGAGGATAAATAAATAATACTCCATAATAAGATATTGATATACTCCCTCTGTCTCAATGAATTGTTTGTTTATTCCATATTGGACGTCTCAATGAATTCTGTCTTTCTATTTTAGAAATACTTTTTATATATAATTTGACATTTTTCATGAGTTTGACTCCACATGTTCTCTCATCTTTGGACCTCTTTCCCTTTGTGTCAAAACTCAAAAGTAAAGGCAAACAACTCAATCAAATCGGTGGCATTATCCGTGAAAATTTTAATTGTTGCATTGGTCTACTTCTTAAGTGTGTACTAGTGTAAATTCACGGGTTGTCGCATTTTTATTGAATTAAATAATTTTAATCGAAACATAGTACGTTGGTTTTTCTTTGTTAATATTGATCGGACATTAGAAATGTATCATTTTAAAAATGTATCGTATCGACTAGTAGACTACTAGTTGTGGTAAAATTCCATTGAGAAATAAATGAAAAGGTCAATTTGGTAATTTGTACTTTCATGTACTCATACATAAAGTAATTACTAGTTTTATCACCCGTGAAGATTCACGGGTCAGTTTATAGTTATGTTATATATAAATTGACATAAAACTACTGTTGGACTTATATTGTAGATGTTTTGCTTATGTCAAAGTAATTTATTTTAAGTGACGAGATTATTCCTTGAAAGAACATGTCGTACTAGCACAGGTAGAAGAGATACAAAGACTCAGGAGGGCAACTTGATCGAAGAACTCAAAGGGAAGGACTGCGGCTTAGGATTTCAAATGTAAAGAGGATGAAGATATTATATGACAAGGATAACATAACCTTGAACATGTTCAAGGTTACATTAACCTTCTTCGTAAACAACCTTACTTATACGGCCAAGATTTAAAACCAAAAATACCTTTTGATATCTCGCTGATTTCGTCAAAAATCTAATCTTTGGAAAAGATAATATAAGAGAGGAAATTATCTATCAAGAGAATAAAAGTTTTCATAATAAATGATTCTCAAAATATCTTGATCCTTTAAAGATATTAGAAAATCATTAACAAGGGAAACTTAGAAATATTATCTTGATTGATTGATATATCACCAATCAATATTATCTTGATTGATTGGTATCTCACCAATCAATATTATCTTGATTGATTGGTATCCTTTAAAGATACCATATTTTATTTAAATAAGGAAGTACATCAATTATGATGATCCTATTTCCTTTCTTAAAGAAAATGGTTTATCTATAAATACTTTGCTCTTCCTCATTTTCATAACACGACTTTCAAATACATTTTCTTCCTTTGCAAAATTAAGTCACGTTTTTTTAAAAGGTTTTTGCAAATACTTTTCGGGTTAAGTCTTGGCTATATAAATCGTGCTTAAATTGTTTACACTTGAAGTCATATAGTTTCATCATTCTCTCTAGACAATTGAAGTGTATTCATAGCTAGAGAAATTTTGTAAACTTAAGATAGTATAGACACACGAGTCGAGTAGTGGTTACTCAATCGAACGACATACATCGTTCACACCTTGAACGCTTTACATCGTTCAAACACCGAGGGCTTCACATCCCTCACACCGAAGGCTTAACATCCTTCATCGTCGTGGGCTTAACATCCCACACATCGAGTGCTTAACATCACTCACACCATCACGATTAGAGTTAATCGTGATTGTCTTATTTGTAAGGTAATCCGGAGTAGGTACACTTATAAATAAAGACACCGGTGGACGTAGGCTTTTCAATTGGGCCGAACCACGTTAAAATTGCTCGTGTTATTTACTTTACATTTTATTAAGGTTTGTTATTTCTTATACTTATACTCTTTAGTAGTAAGTATAGTAGCAAACACTTTTGTACTTCTTTTTATTTAGCCACTCAACTAACGTAATATTACACTATATCTTTCCTAATAAGATTTTGGTGTAATATATCGTTTAGATTTTTAAAAGTACCATAATACTCTATTCACCCCCCCTCTAGAGTATTTCCTAGTATCGCTAGACTCTACAATTGGTATCAGAGCGGGTTCTCTTGATTGATTCACATCAAAAGAGTAGATCCTAAACTAGCGATTCTATATTTATCCATTTCGATCAAATGGATTCCAAAAACTCAAAGTTTCCCACATTTGATGGTGTAGACTACGGTTTATGGAAAAACAAAATGATGCACTATATAAAAGGAACAGATTTTGAATGCTGGAAAATTATAGTCAAGGGTCCTATTGTCATCCATTCTATTGATGTTCTAGGGAACATCACCATAAAGGATGAAGAGGATTATGATGAGGACGATTATAAAAAGGCCGAAAAGAATTCTCGAGCAATGTCTTTATTGCAACGAGGAATTTCGTCCAAAGAATATAATCGACTCACTTCTTGTATTTCCGCAAAAGAAATCTGGGACAGTTTAGAACTTGCTTACGAGGGAACTACCCAAGTCAAAAAGTTCAGGATTGATTTATTAACTCAACAATATGAATTATTTAAAATGGATAAAGATGAAAGTATTGTTGAAATGTCCGCAAGATTCACCAACATCACTAATGAACTAAGAAATCTTGGTAAGAAATTTGATACCGAAGATCTAGTTAGGAAAATCCTAAGGAGTCTCACGGATAAGTGGCAACCAAAAGTTACCGCCATTGAGGAATCAAAAGATCTCACTACACTTAGTTATCAAGAGTTGTTAGGCAATCTTATGGCTCATGAACTCTCTCTAAATCAACGTCAGAATGAGTCATCTAAGAGTAAAGGGATAGCCTTAAAGAGTTCTATTAGTGATGATGAGGAAACTATGAGTGATGACCTAGCCCTTTTTGTCAAACGCTTTCGAAAGAAATTTAAATTTGGACCTAAAAACTCATTTAGAGAAAGAGGAAATAACTCTAATACAAAACAGAATAATAAAGGATGTTTCAAGTGTGGAGAAACTGGACATCTAATCAAGGATTGTCCAACATGGAAAAATATTAAATCAAAAGGAGAAAGAGAACGATCAAAGTTTCAACATAAACAAGCCATGCTGGCATCGTGTGGATGGGGAGAACTAGACTCAGACGAAGAGGAAGAATCGGAAGATGAAGACGAGGCAAACTTTTGCCTAAGCGCTCAACATAGCAACACGTCTAAAGCTAAGACACGGACGCACAAAGACATGTGTCTGATGGCCAAAACGCATGAATCAAGCTCCGATTCAGATGAGGAAAGCAATGAGGTAAGTTTTACAATGTTTAAGAAAAGACTTAGGAAACTTACTAAAGAGAAACTTCTTCTACATCTTGATGAAGTATTAGAAACATGTGAACAACAAAAGGAAGAAATAAATGAGTTGTTAAAACAAATAAATGAGATAGCCTTTGAAAATATTACTCTAAGGAGATGTGAAAATACTCGAACAAATAAAAAGAAATCTTCTGAAATATCAAAAACAAAAGTTGATGTATCAGATGATTCAAAAATTTGTTCAAGTACAAACATCAACAGAGAGAAATATTATGAAAAAATTAATGCTAGTATTAAGAAATTGAATGAAGAAAATACGGAACTAAAAAGAACTATATCCATACTTAATAATGAAATCAATGTTGAAAAAATAAATCATGATAAAATAAAAAATTCTCTGACTTCAAAAATCATAGAATTGATAAAAGAAAAGGGAATAATGCAAGAAAAATTGGAAAATTGTGTCTCAAGAACTTCGGAAGGAAAAGAGACTAAGGAAAAGGAAACAAATAAAACAAAATATGTCAAAAGAAAGTGGAAAAGGAAATCTAAAAGTAAAATAAATAAACACTGTGATAGACAAAGAAAAATATGGGTGCGTAAAGACTCATTAACTAATGAAAAAGGACCCAAACTTATTTGGGTACCTAAGAAACAAAAATGACTATCGCAGGTTAACAGATGGTACTTAGACAGCGGGTGTTCAAGACATATGACGGGTGATAAAAAGAAATTTTTGTCATTAGAGGCTTATGACGGAGGAAGTGTAACCTTTGGAGATAACAAGAAAGGAAGGATAATCGGCATTGGTAAAATTGGTTTATCTGACTCACACTGTATTGAGAATGTACTGCTTGTGAAAGGACTAAGGCATAGTCTCTTAAGCATTTCTCAACTCTGTGATAGAGGAAACAAAGTAGTGTTTCATAATGATAAATGCCGAATTATTAGAGAAGGTTCCTCTAATGTCATTCTGGAGGGAGAACGATCAAACAATGTCTACATAGCCGATATCAAAACTCTACCCGACAATGCTATCACCTGCATGAGTGTTACCATCGCTGATCCACTACTTTGGCATAAAAGATTTGGGCACATTAGTCCTTTTAGCCTTAATAAACTTAGATCTCTGGATCTCGTTGAAGGATTACCTTCCATAACCTTCGACACAACCAAAGCTTGTGGTACCTGCATACGTTGTAAACATGTGAGATCCTCATTCAAGCCAAAGAAATTCGTAAGTACTACAAAACCTCTAGAACTTATTCATATGGATCTTTGTGGACCTATGAGGATAAGAAGTAGAGGTGGTAGTCGGTACGTATTTGTTCTTGTAGATGATTTCTCTAGATTTGTTTGGCCAGTCTTCCTTAGCTCGAAGGATCAAACCTTTGATGAATTCGAATGCCTAATGAAGCTAGTCCAAAACAAGTATAGTTGCAATCTTGTATCGATAAGAACAGATCATGGAACCGAATTCGACAACGAATCCTTCATAAGCTTTTGTAGAGAACATGGTGTAGGGCATAACTTCTCTGCACCACGGACTCCACAACAAAATGGAGTAGTCGAACGAATGAATCGAACGCTTGAAGAAATGGCTCGCACAATGTTGCTATGTAGCGGTTTGCCCAGAAATTTCTGGGCCGAGGCTGTCAATACAGCCTGTTATATACATAATCGAGCAATGATCAGACCAGTATTGAAGAAAACACCCTACGAACATCTAAGAGGAAGGAAACCCAAAATTTCTCATCTCAGATGTTTTGGAAGTAAATGTTTCGTTCATAACAATGGGAAGAATAATTTGGGAAAATTCGATCCTCGAAGTGATGAGGCTGTTTTCTTAGGATACTCAGATCATAGCAAGGCTTACAAGGTATATAACAAGAGAACTTTACGCGTTGAAGAAAGCATCCACGTAATCTTCGATGAAACAAATTCCATTAGTCAGAAAGACATTGAAGAAGAAGACGATGACGATCCAGATTTCTGGCTCACTAGAAAAGATGCACCTGAACTTCATGAAGAAGAAAAAGAGATAGAAGGATCTAATGCTGAATCTGGTGAAGAACGAATTAATATTGATCCAAATGTATCACTAGTAAATGAAGAACCAAATAAAAGTTCTTCAGAAGCTAAGGATAATATGGTATCAACATTAGTTCCAAATATCACCAAAGATGATATAACCCCAGACATAAATTCAGGGGGAATTAAGGAAGATTCTTCTCAAGATAATGTAACCTCCAACAATATTGATCCTAGCATAAATTCAGGGGGAACCAAAGATAGTCTATCTAAGGTTGATATAACCACAGGCACTAGTTCAGGGGGAACTACGGGAAAAGTTAATGTAACCTCTGATAACAACTCAGACGAACCAATGAGAAGCAATAATGTTCCGACAAATCTCAAAAAGTGGAAACACCAGAGCTCACATACTACAAGTGCTATACTGAGTGATTATCATAAAGGAATCCAAACCAGAAGGTCCTTAAGAAATCATTGTGTTCTAAATTCCTTTCTATCTACCATTGAACCCAAAAATATCAAAGAAGCGCTTACCGATTCCGACTGGATAGTAGCCATGCAAGAAGAATTGGGGCAATTTGAACGAAACAAAGTCTGGCATCTGGTTCCTAGACCGTCAGATAGAAAAGTGATAGGAACACGCTGGGTATTTAGAAATAAACTGGATGATTCCGGAACCATTGTCAGAAATAAAGCAAGGTTGGTTGTACAAGGATACAATCAACAAGAAGGAATAGATTTTGACGAAACCTTTGCTCCGGTGGCAAGATTGGAAGCCATTCGGCTACTAATTGCATATGCCGCACACAAAGGATTCAAGTTGTTTCAAATGGACGTTAAAACAGCTTTTCTGAATGGTTACTTAAAAGAAGAGGTCTTCGTGGAACAACCCCCAGGTTTTGAAAGTACGGAGTCGCCAAGTCACGTTTTCAAACTAGACAAGGCACTCTACGGATTAAAACAAGCACCAAGAGCCTGGTATGATAGACTTTCCCAGTTTCTGCTTCTAAATGAGTTCAAGAGAGGATCCGTTGATAAAACTCTCTTCATTAAAAATGTTGAGAAAGACTCGTTAATTGTTCAAATCTACGTGGATGACATTATTTTCGGCTCGACAAATGAAAAACTTTGCAAATATTTCGCAAACCTAATGCAATCAGAATTCGAGATAAGCATGATGGGTGAGTTAGGTTTCTTCTTGGGTCTACAAATCAAGCAGTCAAAAAGAGGAATAACTGTGCATCAACAGAAATATGTGAGTGAGCTTCTTAAAAAATATGGGATGGAAAAAGCAAAATCTGCCCCTACACCTATGGCCATCACCACTAAACTTGATAAAGACGAAGGAGGTAAGTCCGTGGATAATACCACATATCGAGGTATGATCGGATCTCTATTATACTTAACTGCGAGTCGTCCTGACATCATGCACAGTGTTTGTGTATGTGCCCGATTTCAGTCTGATCCAAAAGAATCTCACCTAACAGCCGTCAAACGTATCTTGCACTACTTAATTGGTACACAAAACTTACAATTGATCTATCCTATGCATGATAATTTTGATCTTAAAGGATATTCAGATGCAGATCATGGAGGGTGCTATATAGACAGAAAGAGTACATCAGGGACCGTAACGTTTCTAGGTTCATGTATAATATCATGGGGATCTAAGAAACAAGCAACAGTAGCACTCTCATCTACGGAAAGTGAGTATATTGCTGCATCTCTGGTATGTACTCAACTACTTTGGCTACGACAACAATTAAGGGATTATGGAATAAATATTAAAACCGTACCTATTTTCTGTGATAATATTAGTACTATCGCCATCTCTAAAAATCCCGCGCATCATTCTCGTACCAAACATATTGACATCCGGCATCATTTTTTAAGAGATCATGTAGAAAAAGGTAATATTGATATAGAGTTTTGTCCATCTAACGTACAAAAGGCTGATATACTTACTAAACCTTTACCCAGGGAACGGTTTGAGGAATTACGGTTAGAACTTGGATTGATAAATGAAAATTGAAAAGTCATTTGATGTTTTCTAGTTGCCCTAAATGAATGACGAAGACTGGGGTGATGTTAGTCTGTGTCCGTATTATCTCGGTTCATGCACAGGTACGCATTTATTTTAGTAAGTATATATGAGGGTTAGTCATATTCTTCCCTAATTGTGATACCAGCCTTTCCGTGACAGTATCATACCATATGGTTCATATAATTTTACTTCCATATATTCACTTAATCCATTGAATATTTAAGGTAAATTCCAAATTGGAATAATCTTGTCCGTAAAATTATATCCTGTACATCACCTATGGTATATTCTTCCCTTTTAAAAAAATATTTGCCTTATGCTCTTATTCTCAATCTCTGCAAAAAGATCTCCTTCACATGTGTTCATTTAAGTAATGAATCTCCATAAAATCTTTTTAAAACAATCTCTCTCTCCTCATATATTTTCTCCCCATAAAACTCATTATTCCCCACCTTTTTAACCCTCCTATACCCGCATTCTACCCTTTCACCCATCACTTCTCATTAATTTCTTTCACCTTCTTCCTCAACTCTACGGCATGCCTCCTAAGAAAGTCCCCTCTTTTACTCCCCACAAAAAGAACCTACGCTCTGCCTCCCGGGAATTGACTCTCGACACTCGATCTGCCGAAACGGAGGAAGACACCATTGAAGTTCTCGAGGATGTGTCTATGGTTGGTAAAAGAAAGAGGTCTATGAAAGGGAAAGGTTTGGTTGAGGATACAAAGGAAGAGTTGCATGGGAAGGATCTTGTTCTAGCAGAAATTGAGAACGTGCGTATGACGAGACAAGAGATAGATCAGGTAAAAAAAATCCTACACTATTCTTTTGTTTCGGGTCGTCAATACCTCGCTGCATGGTTTGATGAAAACCCTTGTGTGTCACAACTTCGTGACATACTAGCAATACAAGAATGGGGAGACTTACTTGACATGGGACATCCTGTATATCCTGTTCAGATTGCTCAATTTTGGGCGACTCTGAAAATTGATAATAGGGTCTTGCATGCAAATTTTGGGGATAAATTTATCAAAATCACAATGGAGGATTTGGGACAGATGTTGGGGGTTCCATGTGAGGGGGAAGAAATTCAAAGCTGGGTGGGCTGAAGAAATTATGATTCCGAGAAAATTCTAAGTATCAAGAAATCACTTGACTCTAAGGCCACCGAGATTTCTGTCATGTCTGGAGTCTCTTTGTCATCCATTGCTAAGCTTGTTTTCAATGTATCATACTCCTCTTTATTGCCTAGAAAGACTGGTACCAATAAGCTTCACATCCATGAGATAATCTTACTCAATCATCTCCTTAAGGGTACAAAAGTTAACCTCCCCTTTCTAATGATAAGTCACATTGAGCACGTCCTGTCTGAACTGAAATCGCCTCATATTAATGGGTCTATCTGTATTCCTTATGGGATGTGGCTGTCCAAGGCTCTCAAAATCAGGTGGGTCATAAGTAAAACCTCTACTTTCGAAACTCCTTGTGACTTTATGACCTCTGCCTATCTAAAGCAAATGTCAATCATTGATGATGATGGAGGCCTTAAGGTTAAAGGTGAATGTTCCTCCAAGGGAAAGGAGGTTGTGAATGTGGTACCTGAAAACTTCTATGCTGAAATTCTGGGTAAATTGAATGAGATTGCTGCTGTAGTTGCTACCCCGCCTTCTCCTGTCTTGGTAAATGAACCTACAGATACCCTTATGCGTCTTGAGAAGAAAGTGGATACTTTAACTACCCTAGTTACATCCTCTCGGGCTGAATTTGGGGCTGGATTAGCGAAGATGGAAAGTCATCTAGCAAATCTTCGTGCTAGGGTTCTGGTTATGGGCAATGACATTACAGCCTTCAAAAAGGCTGGAAACGAGATAGGGCATGGTATCAATGACGCGGTTAACGAAGTGAAGTTTGCAAACCGGACTCTTCTCGCCAGGCATGATACAATTATGGATAGGCTTCGTCAAATCTACGAGGAGACTACACGGGCAGTCTTTCTTCTGCAAGGACAGAATCGTGGATAGGGGGTCAATTCTCATAACCATCTTCTCACCCTTCAAATAATAAGCTCTAAGTATAGCTGTGGGGGTCTCTTGCACTTTCTAGAAACTCGTGTTTTTTTCTTTTTTTTCTACTGTTCGGATTTGGCTATCACTATCTTTGGATGATGCTTGACTTTTATCTCTGATTTACTTGCTTTAATTATGCTAATTTGTCGTATGTTCTAAGTATGATATTCTCACAGCTGATCGACCCTTTTCGATGATGTCAAGAGGGGGAAATAGATTCATCCATGATTAACTATGTTTTTATTCGTCAAATCTCGTTTAAACCAAGGATTTCCATCTACCTCTTCGGGCTTGGGAATGGTAAAATATCTATCCACTTAGATAGTTAATTACAAGACTTGACATAATCAAAAAGGGGGAATTTGTTGGACTTATATTGTAGATGTTTTGCTTATGTCAAAGTAATTTATTTTAAGTGACGAGATTATTCCTTGAAAGAACATGTCGTACTAGCACAGGTAGAAGAGATACAAAGACTCAGGAGGGCAACTTGATCGAAGAACTCAAAGGGAAGGACTGCGGCTTAGGATTTCAAATGTAAAGAGGATGAAGATATTATATGACAAGGATAACATAACCTTGAACATGTTCAAGGTTACATTAACCTTCTTCGTAAACAACCTTACTTATACGGCCAAGATTTAAAACCAAAAATACCTTTTGATATCTCGCTGATTTCGTCAAAAATCTAATCTTTGGAAAAGATAATATAAGAGAGGAAATTATCTATCAAGAGAATAAAAGTTTTCATAATAAATGATTCTCAAAATATCTTGATCCTTTAAAGATATTAGAAAATCATTAACAAGGGAAACTTAGAAATATTATCTTGATTGATTGATATATCACCAATCAATATTATCTTGATTGATTGGTATCTCACCAATCAATATTATCTTGATTGATTGGTATCCTTTAAAGATACCATATTTTATTTAAATAAGGAAGTACATCAATTATGATGATCCTATTTCCTTTCTTAAAGAAAATGGTTTATCTATAAATACTTTGCTCTTCCTCATTTTCATAACACGACTTTGAAATACATTTTCTTCCTTTGCAAAATTAAGTCACGTTTTTTTAAAAGGTTTTTGCAAATACTTTTCGGGTTAAGTCTTGGCTATATAAATCGTGCTTAAATTGTTTACACTTGAAGTCATATAGTTTCATCATTCTCTCTAGACAATTGAAGTGTATTCATAGCTAGAGAAATTTTGTAAACTTAAGATAGTATAGACACACGAGTCGAGTAGTGGTTACTCAATCGAACGACATACATCGTTCACACCTTGAACGCTTTACATCGTTCAAACACCGAGGGCTTCACATCCCTCACACCGAAGGCTTAACATCCTTCATCGTCGTGGGCTTAACATCCCACACATCGAGTGCTTAACATCACTCACACCATCACGATTAGAGTTAATCGTGATTGTCTTATTTGTAAGGTAATCCGGAGTAGGTACACTTATAAATAAAGACACCGGTGGACGTAGGCTTTTCAATTGGGCCGAACCACGTTAAAATTGCTCGTGTTATTTACTTTACATTTTATTAAGGTTTGTTATTTCTTATACTTATACTCTTTAGTAGTAAGTATAGTAGCAAACACTTTTGTACTTCTTTTTATTTAGCCACTCAACTAACGTAATATTACACTATATCTTTCCTAATAAGATTTTGGTGTAATATATCGTTTAGATTTTTAAAAGTACCATAATACTCTATTCACCCCCCCCTCTAGAGTATTTCCTAGTATCGCTAGACTCTACAACTACGAAATTATAAATGAGATATATCATATATGAAATCAAATCAAATATGAATTAAAAAAAAGTATTCATGGTACTATGTAGGCAGCCTGATTAACTACAAAAAAACTGAAAGAAACAATGTCATACTATCTCAAAAATTAGTTAAAAGAAAAAAAAAAGAATTTGACACCCCTCTAGGGTCATAAACCCGATTTTTAGACCCACAACTTGTTTCACTGAACCCAAAATAACTCATGAATTTATGGTCGATACCTACCCGACCCGTTCGGTTAGTGGAAATTTATTAAAACCGAATAAAATATTTATATCGAAATATTATATTTGGATTTATAATTAAAAAGAAATATTTTTTATCATAAATATTCATTTTGATACATCTTTTTATATCATTTAATTGTGAAATAATTTTAAAAATTGAATTAATAATTTTTTAAAATATAAACATTCTTAAAGAGTACCATAGTAATATTAAAATAAAAAAATTAATATTAAAAATATTTTTGTTGGAATATAGGCGTTCGAAACTATTTTTTAACCTAATCCGAACCGTGACCTGTATAACCCGACTTATATTTGATCTGCCTCTTATTTGGACCCGACCCGCTGAACCCATTTGACAGGTATACATATTACACTTCCGCTTTATTTTTGAGGTGTTGAATAACTTTAATTGACGGTGTTAAATTTCAACCCGTAACCGTAAAGTTAAAGATCAGAGTTCAGACCCTTAAACGGAATTAAAAGTATAGTCTGGGTACTAATCTTACCCTTAAATATCTTTCAATCGATTTTGCTCTCATTGTTTTTAAACATATAAATTCTTTTATAGGATCGAATACGTACCGGATTAATTATTTAAATCATTTAAAATATTTAGATTCAGTTTTAATGTTTGCAATCAACCCTTTTTTAAGGCCGTGAACCTATTTTTTTGACCCGCAACCCGTTTTACCGACCCCAATATGATCCGTTAATTTAGGGTCGAAACCTGACCCATCCCATTCAACCCATTAGGTCAGTGAGAATTTACTGAAATTAATAAAATGTTTAAATTTAAATATTATATTTGGATTTATAATTAAAAAATAAATACGTATTTTAAATTACAAATATTAACTTTAATACAACGTTTTTTACCATTTAATAAAAAAAATAATTTTAAAAATTGAAATAATATTTTTGAAGTACAAACATTATAATTAAAGATAATAATAATATTAATAAAAAATTATTAAAACTATTTGTGCTGGACTTAAAAGTTGGTAAAAAAATATAGACGTTCGAAACTATTTCTAACCCTAAACCCCTTGACATGTATAACCCGACCAATATTTGATCCGACCCGTATGACCCTATCAACTGGACCCGTTTCATATGTTTTCATATTATGCTACCACTTTATTTTTTACGGGGTTGAGTAACATTAAGTGTCAGTATTAATTTTCAACCCTTAATTGTAATTAAAGAGTTTGGACCCTTAAATGGAACAAAAGTGAAAGTTTGAGTGCTAATCTTACCCTTAAATACATCTTTCAATCAGTTTGATGTTTTTATACATATAAACTCTAGGATTGAATACGTACATGATGAATTAGACATATAATTTATTATTTTTCATTTATTGTTCGATGACATCAATCTATCTATATTATATTTATATTACGATTATTGCATGACAATAATTTCGGATTAAAAATTAATACTGCAATATCAATTTTTTGTATTCTAAAAATAAAAAATAATTTTTTTTAAATATATTTAAGAAAATATCAGATTTTTTAAAATATATTTAATATTTATAATAATGTTATATGAATAATAGTTTTATGTGAATAATAATATATGTAAATGTTAGACTTAGGGGGAAGATTTTTGATATTTCTCGTCGTTTGATGTAATTCCTTAGTGGGTTGGGTGTTTCTTCAGAGGTTATGACTTTTTGTAAGATTCTTGTTTCATTTTATATATGAGACGTAACTTCTTGCAAAAAAAAAAAAATATATGTAAATGTTACATTAATTGAATTGAGTGGATCATTTACGTATGTAGGATAATTATCAAATTTATTTTTAGTAACTCTGATTCCAAAATCTTAGAATGCATATGAGCATGCCATGTCAGCGAAGAAGTGCATCCACGCTGCCATGTCAGCAGTGGATGCACTCAATTAATATATATATATATAGATATATAGATAGATGATAAACTTTACTAATTAAGACAAACGAAACAAGAAAGAAAGTAATGCTCATGTTCATAAACAGTAGGATGGACAAAAATAGTGTTGGTTCAGAAATACCTACACCAATAACGATACGAATTAAATGAAATTAATGACGACATATTGTACGGAATACGAAGTATTCTTTATCCAATCTACGTAAATAAACGTTTACGAATAGGCTACTGCACCATTTTTTACATAAGAAAACATATCTCTATCTCTCTAACATACAATCCAATATAGTATTGCTCTCTACTATTTCCTCTCACACTACGATGATGACGATGTTGGAAGCATAAGCAGTAATCATAACATGGTAAGTAATTCTTTGATCTATTAACACAAAAATTTAAGATTCAGTAATAATTTTAAATGTGCGGTGGCTTCATTATATATCTGCAATCGATTTCGGTTTTTTTTCATTTAACTCAATTTAGTTTATTTCTTGCTTTGGTGAGTAGCATTAATGGCAGATTATCATTATGGCAGATTATGCTTCGCCCCTCTTGAGCACCAAAAAAAAAATGTGACCATTAAAATTCTGGAACTGATTAGGCATAGTACTACCCTAAATTGATACTATGTGATATCTTTAATTGAATGGAGTGATCGGAACTACTTTTTACCGTCGGCGCTTTACTTCTTACCGTCGGCGTTAATTACGTAAAATGACGAATTGTCCTTGGTATTTATTCTCGAAATAATATTACTTTTACATTTTATAGATTATCGATTTATTAAACTCGATAATAAAACCTCGACATTCTATATAGTTAATATATTGGTGAAATTGGTTATATTGACAACATTTCATACAAAGTACTCAGGTTTGAATCTCTTGTCTTTTGAAAAGACACAAAAATTGCTATTAACAAGGATCGGACCCCTGACCACTTGATTACAAGGCAAACACCCAAACCACTCCACCAACATCAACAAACTGATATTTGACATGGTTTAAAACTACTTAAGGCAAATTAAAAAAGAAAAAAAAACTCGGAAATGGGTCGGGTCGAGTGATTTTTTCGACCCGCCCATGGGGTAGTCGAAGAACTCACTCGATTGACCCATCGGCGAGTCGAGTGAGTTCTTCGACTACCCCATGGGCGGGTCGAAAAAATCACTCGAACCGACCCATTTCCGGGTTTTTTTTTTCTCTTTTAATTTGCCTTAAGTAATTTTAAACCATGTCAAATATCATGAAGAAGTTGAAGATGAAGAAAAATACTTGTGATGTTATTGATATCCATTACGTTAAGAAGCATCACATATATACAAAAGGTATCCCACTATATTAAGAAGCATATCTCCTAATAATAAGAAACAAAATAATAGAGAGATAAATCTACACCTAAATGTAAAGTATATGCAATATTATATGATACACCTAAATATATGATAATATACAAAATATATGATCAATACTCCCCCTCAAGTTGGAGTAGTTGGTATGACAACTCCCAACTTGGATTGAAGATAATGGAAGGCATCTCCGGCTAAGGCTTTTGTGAAGAGATCGGCAATCTGTTCTTTACTCCGTACATGCAACGTTATGATCGTACCTTCAACAAGATGATGTCTAATGAAATGACAATCTATTTCAATGTGCTTGGTCCGTTCATGAAAAACGGGATTTTTTGCTATGTGTAAGGCCGCCTGATTGTCACAAAAGAGTGTCATAGGTTTAGCATGGTAAATTCCCAAAGACTTAAGAAAAGACTTTACCCAAATGACTTCACTCGTGAGAGCTGCCAAGGCTCTATACTCGACCTCCGCCGACGATCTCGCAACTGTAGTTTGTTTCCTAGCTCTCCATGAAATAGGCGAGGAACCCAAAGCTACATAATAACCAGTAATTGATCGCCGTGTCAATGGACATTTTGCATGATCTGAATCGGAAAAGCCTCGAACTCGCAATTCACTTTCCCAACTTAAAATTATCCCTTTGTTAGGAGCTCCTTTAATGTAAAGAACTGCCCTTAACACCGCGTGTAAATGCTCTTGTCTTGGGGCATGAACGAATTGGGAAAGAATGTGTACAACATAAATTAAGTCAAGTCTTGTAATCGTCAAGTAAATAAGCTTGCTTACTAATTGCCTATACTTCATCGGGTCATTTATGAGTCGCCCTTTGGCAAGCGATAAATTATGGTCCGGTTGGATTGGTGTGTCAACCGGTTTTGAACCTTCCAAACCCGCTTCTTTCACAATATCAATAGCATATTTACGTTGACTAAGGAATAACCCCTTCGATCCCGTTGCCACTTCAATTCCCAAGAAATATTTAAGTCTACCGAGATCTTTTATGCCAAAAGTCCGGTCTAGAAATCGTTTAAGCCGAGTACTAGCTTCATCATTATTACTCACAACTATCATGTCATCCACATAAACAAGTATTTCGACAAAAAAATCATTTTTGTTGTAAGTAAAAAGGGAATAATCGACCATGGATTGTTCAAAACCGTACCTCTTTAGAGACGTTGTCAATTTATGAAACCAATTTCTTGATGCTTGTTTGAGTCCGTATAATGACTTGTTGAGTTTGCAAACTTTATTTGTGCCTTCTTTATTGAACCCCGGTCGCATCTTCATGTACACTTATTCACTCAAGTCACCGTGAAGAAAAGCGTTGTTTACATCCAACTGAGCAATAGACCATCCTTTCACGACGGCTACTGCCAACAAGCATCGTACACTCGTCATTTTGGCAACTGGTGCAAAAGTCTCATGGTAGTCCACTCCTTCTATTTAGGTATATCCTTGAGCAACGAGCCGGGCTTTATATCTTTCAATTGTTCCGTCTACTTTGTATTTCACTTTATAAACCCATTGACAACCAATGGGTCGTTTTCCCTTAGGCAACTCCACAATGGACCACGTTCCATTTTTTTCTAGAGCTTGATATTCCTGTAACATTGCTTCTCTCCATTCACGGATTGGTGCAGCCTCAAAATAATCTTGTGGCTCGACTATTTCATCAATTTTAGTCAAAAAAAACACCTGTGATTGTTAGAAAAACAATTTGTAGCTACATAATCAACCAAAGGATAACAAGTACCTTTCTTTGTGGAATCGGATTGACACGGGTGAGCTAGAGTCGTTGCGGGGTCTATAATTCGAGTCGACTTGCAATGATAATCTTTCTTCCAATACGGTTCAATTTTCTCCCGAGCCCCGCGTCCCATTGGCACGACATCCTCTGGGATTTCTGGATTTTTTGATTCTTCGATCGGAGCACTGTCTTCAACAGTTTCAAGATTAATCTCACTTCCCTCGTTGTCATTCTCCTTTAAAGCCTTCTGATGGTTAGTATTGTCTGCCAGAGATTCTACTAAGATGGTACTTTGTGGATCTCCCATTGGTTGGGTGGATTGTTCAATATTCTCTTTAGTATTGAGAATGTCAACAAAAGGGAATACATGCTCATAAAAGGTTACATCCCGACTCTCAAAAATACGTCGTCGTTTAAGGTCGTAAACTTTCCATCCTTTCTTACATGACGGATATCCCACAAAGACACATCGTATCCCTCGTTCTTTAAACTTATCTTTTGGTCTCTCCTTATTGTGCACATAACATAGACTCCCGAAGACTCGTACATTGTCAAGGTTTGGTTTATGACCATGTAGAATTTCATAAGGCGTCTTGTCGTTCAATACATGAGTAGGGGTTCGGTTTATTAAATACGCAGCGGTAGCAACACACTCCCCCCAAAATTCAATTGGCATATTCCCTTGAAAACGTAAAGCCCGTGCTTTTTCTAGTATATGTCTATGCTTTCGTTCAACTCGACCATTTTGCTGGGGCGTATCAACATTGCTAGTTTGAAAAACAATACCGTGTTTGTGGACATGACATAGGTCTACCCCGACGCGGCCACGCGCGGGTTTGGGTAGGCGAATGAATCTCCATATAAGAATGGATCGAATTGAAATTTAGGTCTATGTGGAGTCGCCACCGAATTTTGTGGTTATTCGGAACCATTCGAGCCCATTCTATGTCGTAGTGGGCCGTATACAAAATACGGCCCATTTCCGATGTCAGAGTTTATTGGGCTCGTCCTTTTGCATTGCGATACCGATACCGACATTATTGGATATCGTGTATGAATGACTCTCGTGCGCCAACGGTTTCGGACATCCGGAAACCGAGGTTCTGATTAAGGGGTGAGGGTACGTGTTGGGAAGCCCACAAAGAACACCCAACCCCGCCCGCACGTTAGCGGCCTCTACTAAGAATTCGAATGACTTACAATACGCGCGTTAGTTAAACGGGAAAATGATATGCAAACATTGTTTTTCCTAGGCATGTGAATGAAATTGAAAAGTGGGTTTCTATGTCAATTTAATACAATTAATTCTACGTCAAAGTGGAATTTTAGCATGTGGGTTCATTTAGTACAATAAACGAACAATAATTAAATGACAAAAGAAATAACAAACGCGTTAGTAACGATGTAATGATTTAACGAATAATAACGGTTTGTGCAAATATGAGATGCGATGAAAAGGATGCGAATATGAGATGCATGGTTTGAAAAGGTAGTAATACACGTGATTAATTAAACACGTGTTGACATAAATCGCAAATTACTACCGGGTTTTGAAAATAGAATAATGTACGATTTATTGTGTTAATCGTTATGGGTCACTCGATCGAGTGGTTGATGGACTCGATCGAGTGGACCTGTAAAAGACGATTCTGCTTTGCGTTATGGACCATACTCGGCCGAGTCATTGACCGACTCGTTCGAGTACATGGCCACTCGACCGAGTCACTGTGGGACTCGATCGAGTGGGGGTCGTAATTAACATTCTGACTCGATTTTAGGGTGTCACTCGATCGAGTGGCTAAAGCACTCGGTCGAGTGGCACCTGTACGAACTTGGTTCGTTTGCAATTTAATTGTTGATTTTGAAATTGCTTTCGATTTTTGATAATTCGACGGTTTTACCGAATCGGACATAAATATTGCACAATTTATGTTCGACTTGGTTTTTTATAAATCGTGAATTTTGTTGAACCGAATATAAATATTGTTGAATTTATACCCGATTCTAAATTTGGAGTACTTGTTGTATCCCATATTCGATTATTTGAATCGATATAGGATATTAGAGTGAAATAGAAAAAATAAATTAATTTTAGTCGCTTTAAATTAATTATCGTGATATGAACAAATCACGTTAATTAATTCATGTGACTTGATTGTTAGATTCGATATCCAATTATGGAATTGGTACCGAATCTAAAATCGACGCTTTACTTGAATAAAAAAGGACTTGATTCCCTCGACTTCTCCGACATCAAAATAAATCCCTAGGGATTGTGATGTCGGATCCGTGTCAACGGGTTTCAACCCTTATTAAAATTGATTTTAAAAAATTGATGAATGCAAAATTATGATGATGACGAGAAATAATAACGAATTATTGTTTAAGTCGATTTATCTCAATAATCAAATAATCGGGGTACCGGGATAAGCGACCGACGACGCGTGTGCGGTACACTTGTATATGCGGTTTTCCTTATCCTGGTATCCTTCTTATTCGACACAAATCGATAAATAATTTAATGCTTTAATATTAATGGTATTATCGATATTATGAATGCGAAGAACAAAAATAAAAAAAAAACGAAAAGAAGATGGCGAAAAGGGACGCGGACGACGAAGAGAAAAAGGAAAGGAAAGAGAGGGTTTTGACACCCTCAACCTACATGTTCTTGTCTCGGTGCGGACTCGTATCCGTGGCTTCTACACAAGAGTCTTCGAGGTCTTACGTAGGTTAAGTTATGGTGGCTCGGGATTGATTCCTAAAACTAGGTTTAGGGTTTTTGCTAGTGTAGAATTGCTAGGGTTTGATTAGGGTTTGTAAAAGACGTAGTATGTGTGTGTAGGGTTGCTCTAGGGTGTACTAGTGTTGTAAAAAATTGGTTGCATGTGTGTTGCATGGGGGGTATATATAGGAAAGGCTAGGGCATCCGGATTAGGGTTACTCGACCGAGTAGGAGGCCAACTCGGTCGAGTGGCCCGTGAAGCCTGCAGCCGGGCTCAAAACAAGCCCACTCGATCGAGTGGGTGGGTCACTCGATCGAGTGGGTGGGTCACTCGATCGAGTGACCCAGTCGGGTTGCACGGGTCCATTGTTTTGGACCTTGACTTTAGGTGTTTGATGGGTTTTGTGTTTGACTTGGACTTTTGAGGATTGTATGACTGTTTTGTGTGTCTCGGAAATGACTTTGACCGGGGTTGACCCAATCGCAAAAAGTCGGTTTTATTTTCGGTGTCGGTTTTGGCCCAAATTAGTCTTGTTTAACTCGGAATGATCCACTGGGCGTGGATTTGAGGTTGATTTTGTGAGATTTGTGCTCTGTAAGTGTGTTAGCCAGCGATTAATGGATTTGAGCCCGTATCCGAGCGCGTAGAAACACGTTAGCGTCCGATCATCATCGGGTGTTTTTTGGAAACTGCCATAGACACCTGGCAGTCAAAATGCGGGTGTCTACAGTGTTCATTATAATATTTCTTAAAATTTCCGGACATAAAGGACATTATAAAAAGTTACTACACAATTGTTTTCTTTAATGAGTTGTTGAACGGAGATTAAATCACAAGTTAAAGACGGGACATAAAGGACATCTTTAAGAACAAAGTTGTCATTCAAAATAACTTTCCCATGCTCATGGGCCACGATTTGAGAACCATTGGGGAGTCCCACTCTCGACGGTGCTCGGCTATGAATATTTTCAAGCAAATGTCGTCGACCCGTCATGTGATGCGAAGCACCACTATCGATAAGCCAACTGTCACAACTATTATTAATTTTACCCGCATTCTTATTGCTACCTTCGCTCTTCGCCAAAAGAGTACGGAGTTGTGTTAATTCCTCCAGGGTCAAAAGTTGTGCATTGCCGTTGTTATTCTCATTCGTAACACCTGCAGCATTTGCCCTTTGGTGGTTTCCACGGCCGCCACGACCTCTGCCACGACGTCCTCTTCCTCTCCCTCTGTTTTGGTTCCCTGGTTTATGCCAATAATGCTCCTCGGTGTGCCATGGTTTTCCACAGTGCCCACAATACAATGCACCTTGTTCATCTTTCTCGGTCGTGCTACTGTTTCCTCGACCACGGCCAACTTCCTCTGTAATCTTAGCCGCCATAGCCGAGTTGTTTTCAAGCACTTCTTCTTTCCCTTTAGTCATTGTTTTATGTCGCTCTTTTCGTAACACTAGGGCAGAAGCCCTGCTTAAGGAAGTAATTTCATCCTCCATTAACAAGTTAGATCGGATGTGACCATAGAGACTAGTATCGAGTCCCATAAGGAACTGGTGCACTTTTTCCTCTTCACGCTCTTTGAGAATTTCCTTGACGGCTCCGCAAGTACATGGAGGGACCTTGCTATAACTTGCCAATTCGTCCCATATTGTCTTCAAACTCGTGTAATACTGGACCACGGTCTGGTCCTTTTTTTGCTTACACTCACTCAATTCCGCCTTTAATTGATGTACCCTTGGAGCATTTCCGGCAGCATAACGCTCCTTTAATTCTTTCCAAACCTCAATACAAGTTCCCGAGAAACTAATACTAGTATGCAAATATTCGTGGATTGAACATCGTATCCACCCTTTAAGCATAGCATTGCACTGTCGCCATGCTACTACTTCGAGGGTTTCCTCCTGACCCTTAGGCGTGATAGGCTGCTCGATCCTTCCTTCGACAAAGGCCAACTTGTTTTTCTCATCTAGTGCTATCTTCACTGCATCTGCCCATAAATCGTAATTTTCTCCATTGAATTTTGTGGGAGTTAATGAAAAACTGGGGTTTTCATTTGGATGGAGATAAAGTGGGGAAGATGGTGGGATGAAATCGACCTTGGATGATTTTTCGCCTCCATTCGATCCTGTCATGGTTATCGTTTTTTTTTTTCCAGTATCAGGATTAAAGAACCTGCTCTGATACCGTGAAGAAGTTGAAGATGAAGAAAAATACTTGTGATGTTATTGATATCCATTACGTTAAGAAGCATCACATATATACAAAAGATATCCCACTATATTAAGAAGCATATCTCCTAATAATAAGAAACAAAATAATAGAGAGATAAATCTACACCTAAATGTAAAGTATATGCGATATTATATGATACACCTAAATATATGATAATATACAAAATATATGATCAATATATCAGTTGGTTGATGTTGGTGGAGTGGTTTGGGTGTTTGATTTCTAATCAAGTATTCAAGGGTTTGATCCTTGTTAATAGCATTTTTTGTTTGTTTTTAAAAGACAAATGTGTATGAAATGTTGTCAATATAACCAATATCACCACCTTAATTATACTTCATGTTACATATCTTTGAAAGATTTGTATTATACTTAAACTATTGCTCAAAATAATAACGTAAAATATGGAATAATTTATAAACTAAAAAAATGTCGGAATTTTTTTTAATAACTATTTAAAATCGGAGGCGTAATGATAAATGGAAATACGGTTTTATTATCGAGTTCTAATAAACCGATACTTTATAAAATGTAAATGTGATAACGTTTCGAGAATTAATTGCAAAGGAGAACTCGTCGTTTTACGTAATTCAATATATTAACTATATAGGAAGTCGGTTTTGGTTTATTACGATAATCGAAAAAGACGGTTTTATTATCGAGTTTTAATAAACCAATAATCTATAAAATGTAAAAGTAATATTATTTCGAGAATAAATACGAAGGACAAAGTCGTCATTTTACGTAATTAACGCCGACGGTAAAAAGTAGGCCTGATGTTGGGGACTTGTAAAATGTATTGAACATGCATCCTTTATAATTATCTGAACTAGGTACGTCACCCGTGAAATTCACGGGATTATCCGCTTAAAAATTGTGTGCGTTGGTTTTTGTAAATCATCCACCAAGTCGTTTGGCGAATGTATAAACAGAGTAGTTGTCTGAAATTACATGTGGATCGATCTCGTATTTAACAGAATTAGACATAGTTGAAATGTAGCTTCGATTGCAATAATGATGGTGCTTAAAGTTGTAATTAGAGCAGACAATAGTTACCTAGGAGAAATGAATCTATCTTTGTATTAATTGTTATAACAAATAATAAAATAAGAGCAAACGAAAAGGTTTCAATCAGTTAATAATAAAATTAATAAGGAATCTAATAAAAGCATAAATTAATACCACATATTAATAACATAACAAATTAGTCCTTACGGTGTATTAAATATAAGTTGTAGAAAAATATGTGATTAAAAAAATTTAAGCGATAATATATAAATATACTACGGAGCAATAAAATGAATCATATATGTCGAGAAGTCAAAAAACAAAGTTTAAAAATGGATTTACTTAAACGCAATGAAATTTGAAATCTTCCATTCTATATGAATGAATATTAATTTTCTATTTGATTATTATAACAATTAATTAATTAAATAGGGGTAAACGAAAATGTTTGGATCGAATGCTCATATAATTAACTCCAAATTTAATAAATAGAATACTTAACATCATTACATCACATATAATAATACAACAAATTATTAAATAAAAGTAACTCGGGTTTATTATTCGCGACACATATACGTATATAACGTGGTATATAGAGCCGAAAAAATGCAACCTTGAACAGTGGTAGACGTACATACATGCAAATTTCACGGGAAACTTTAAAGTCGAGATGATGTTGGTAATCTCAGAAGTTAATGATGGTTGCCAACAATGATGTGCTTATTTTTGTGAAATTGTAATTAGAGCAGACAATAGTTACCTAGGAGTAATTAATCATCTTTGTTGTAAAGCATTTGTCATTCCTTATCAATGAATATTAAGTTTGTATTTATTGTTATTACAAATAATAAAATAAGGGCAAACGAAAAGGTTTCGATCAATTAATAATAAAATTAATAAGAAATCTAATAAAAGCATAAATTAATACCACATACTAATAACATAACAAATTAATCCTTACGGAGTATTAGATATAAGTTGTAGAAAAATCTGTGATAAAAAACAAATTAAGCGATAATAAAGGTATTAAGGAGTAATAAAATAAATCATATTTGTCGTGAAGTCAAAAAACAAAGTTAAGAAACGGATTAACTTAAACGCAATGAAATATAAAATCTTCCATTCTCTACGAATGAATATTAATTTTCTATTTGATTATTATAATAATTAATTTATTAAATAATGGTAACCGAAAAGGGTTGGATCGAATGCTCATATAATTAACTCCAAATTTAATAAATAGAATATTTAACATCACATATAATAATACAACAAACTATTGAATAAAAGTAAAGTAATAATGTAACACCTTGGAAATGCAATTGAAAGTATTTGTCATTCCTTATCAATGAATATTAAGGTTACATTGGTTGTTATAACAAATAATAAAATAAGGGTAAACGAAAAGATTTCGGCCAATTAATAATACAATTAATAACGAATCTAATAAAAACATAAATTAATACAGTAACATATATTAATAACATAACAAATTAGTCCGTACGGAGTATTAGATATAAGTTGGAGAAAAATCTGTGATTAAAAAATCGTAAGCGATAATAATAATAAATGTATTACAGAGTAATAAAATGAATTATATTTGTCGAAAAGTAAAAAAAAACAAAGGTAAGAAATGGATTAACTTAAACGTAATGAAATTTGAAATCTTCCATTATTTACAAATGAATATTAATTTTCTATTTGATTATTATAATAATTAATTAAATAAGGGTAACCGAAAAGGTTTTGGATCAAGTGCTCATATAATTAACTCTAAAATTTAATAAATAGAATACTTAACATCACATATAGTAATTAAAAATTTGGTACTATATTATTAAAAATATTTAGTATTATATTATTGTAAATTATTCAGTACTATATTATTCAGTACTATATTATTGCAAATTATTAAAAATTCAGTACTGTTTATAACCAATTACCAAGGCCAACCAAGAAGTATGCGACGCTCACTACTGTGATTATCTATAAGATTAATAATAAAGTGAAAAATCTATAATAATCTATAATTATGAAATATATATATATATATATATATATATATATATATATATATATATATATATATATATATATATATATATATATATATATATATAAGCAACATAACAAAATGCAATAAGAATAAATTAGAGTCGAATGCAAGAAATTGTAAAAACACAAACAGTTGTAGCTTCTTCTTAATCATATTTTGTAAATTTCTTCAATTTTGAATATAAATAAAAGTACACTCTTATGAACACAAAATCCATGATATTTAAAGTTAACTTGAAATATATAAATATAAATAATCAATTAAAATAAAATTATTATACCTGAAAAATAAGAAATTCCAAACTCAATTATTGGCTTCGCATAAGTTCACTAAACAAAAACAAATGTGTGGACATGATATAGGTCCAGCCCGACGCGGCCACGCGCGGGTTTGGGGCGGCGAATGAATCTCATGTGAGATGGATCGAATTGAAATTTAAATCGAAATGGAGTCGCCACCGAACTTTGTGGGAGTTCGGGCCCGTTCGAACCCACTCTATATCTTGGTGGACCGTGCACAAAGTACGGCCCATTTGGATCTCAGAGTTTATTGGGTTCGTCCCTTTGCATTTTGATACCGATTCCCACATTATCGGATACCGTGTATTGAATGACTCTCGTGTGCCAATGGTTTCGGGCATCCGGAAACCACGATTCTGAGTAAGGGGTGAGGGTACGTGTTGGGAAGCTCACAAAGAACACCCAACCCCGCCCGCACTTAGCGGCCTCTACTAAGATATCGTTTGATGTTAGAATACGCGCGTTAGTAGTTCGGTTGAATGATATGCAAACAGTATTTTCAACTAAACATGTGAATTATGTTTGATCTACGTCGTTTAATGCATCTTTGAATTTATGTCGAAGTTGTATTTAGCATGCGAGGTCCGTTAGTATAATAAAACAAACAACGAAGAAAAAGCGACAATAGTAGATTACAACATACGAGCGGCATACCACCCGGAAATACAAATATGCCACAATTGCGATAATATCGGAGCGTAAATAAATCGGATGATGTAAATATGATATGATGCATGGTTTTGAAAAGATGAACACGTGATGGACTTAGCACGTGACGACCGAAGTCGTTAAAAGAATTTTATCGGGGCTTGAAATATGTTGAAAGACTCACGGTTTGGCTAAACCCAGAGCCACTCGATCGAGTCATTGAGGGACTTGATCGAGTGGTCTCGAAAAAAAATTTCTGCCTCGGTTTTTGGGGTGCCACTCGATCGAGTGGGCTAGGCACTCGATCGAGTGCCCCCTGTACGAACTGTGGTTCGTTTGGTTTTGATTTTGAAATTGCTTTCCGTTTTGAAAATCGATAATTTGGTTAAGTCGCGTAAAAATATGATGCAATTTATACTCGACTTAAATATTAATACTCGTAATATTCGATGCTTGATTATAGAATCAATATCGAATATTTAGAGTGGATTTTGAAAAAAGTTGTTTAGAAATCGTTTTGGATGTTATTAAGACGAAATAATTCCTCCACGTTGTAATGTCGTAATTAGCCTTTTCGGACCATGTGATCATTACTCGGCTTCAACGGGATTATGCTTAACATGATTTAATGATTGATACCTTTAGATCCGATATTCGACTATAGAGTCGATATCGAATCCTAGAGACGATGCTATATTGAAAATAGCACGATAATATCGATATTAGCAACGAGAAAAGAAATAAAAAAGACGCGACGACGACCCGAATAAAAAGACGAACGAACGAGAGAAATAGAAGAAAATAAAGGGAGAAGTCGGGATTTGCAACACCCTCAACCTACATGCTTGATTATCTTGAATACGGACTCGTAGTAGCGGCATAGGCGCAGGAGCGTTAAGATGTATATAGGTGAGTTATGGTGTGTATGGTTAGGGAGAGGATTTGACGAGTTTTTCTCACGGGTCTTTGACGAGTTTCGATCTCGGGTTTGCTACGGGATTTCAAGAGGAAAATCGGGACGGTATTGGTGTATAGTTTGCCTAAAATTGCCTAGAATTTCGGGTTGTGAATTGATGTTGTGAATTGTCAGGAATTGTGTGTTGTGAATTGTTGATGTTTTGTGTGTGCAAGGGGGGGTGTATTTATAGGGAAGGTTTCCTGGCTTGGATGGGAAGAAACTCCTGTTTCGGATAGGAAAGGTAGTAGTCTTGGATGCAATAGGATTCCGTCTTTGGATAAGAAAAGGTTGCTTGTAAGGAAAGAAAACCCCCGGTTTTGGCTGATTTATGAGTCCACTCGATCGAGTGAGCTGGTCCACTCGATCGAGTGGGTCTAGCCGGGTGGGAGACCTCCTTAGAGATCGAGTTTTGTCCTTTTGGGAGAGTTTTAGTTGCTTAAATCTTCTTCATTGCTGATTTTTGTAGGTGTTTGACTTCGAGTTGGATTTTAGAGGTGGTGTGCCAGATATTTATGCCTCGGAAACGCCTTTGACCGGGGTTTGACCTGGTCGCTAAAAGACAGTTTTGCCCTTGGTGTCGGTTTTGACCCAAATTAGTCTCATTTGACTGGAAACGACCCACTGGGCCTGAATTTGAGGTTAGTTTTGTGAGATTTGTACTCCGTAAAAAGCCCAAGCCAAGTGCTAATGATTTTGAGCCCATATTCGAGTATATTAAAGCATGTTTGCGTCCGATCATCATCGGATGTTTGTCGGAAACTGCTATAGACACCTAGCGGCCAAATGTGGGTGTCTATAGAGCTCCCACTCTGACTGAGGCTTAGACAGGGCGAAAGTCAGAGTAGCTACCAGACCAATCGAGGATTAAAACCTGACAGATTTTCGGTCGGGTCGTTTATAGTCCATTAGACTTGCGTAAAAGGGCTTGCCAGCCATATGATAGAAATCATACTTGAGTTCTGTTGTCGGGGATAGCTCCGTGAGACTTGTTCTTTTAAGCTCTGGGTGTATCTGTATGCGGATACATCCCATCTTGGAGCTGCGCGGGAGCTTGCCTAAGAAGTCCTGGGTGTGTCCGTTTGCAGACACATCCCATCTCAGAACTATGCGAGAGCTTGCCTAAGAAGCCCTGGGTGTGTCCGTTCGTAGACACATCCCGTTCCGAAATTACTTGGGAGCCTGCCTAAGAAGCCCTGGGTGTGTCCGTTTGCAGACACATCCCAACTCAGAATTACGCGTGAGTCTGCCTAAGAAGCCCTGGGTGTGTCCGTTCGCAGACACATCCCGATTCAAAATTACGCGCGAGCCTGCCTAAGAAGCCCTGGGTGTGTCCGTTTGCAAACACATCCCGTGTTTCTTTTAGGAGAAACGCCACCTCGCGCGGGCTTTCTGTTGTGGAGTTTTGGTGAGTTGCGCGGGCCTGCTTCCGAAGCCTTGAGTTGTACATGCTTTGTACGGTTACACAAAACTTTGCATGTAAAGCTTAGGTGAAACACGACTCACGCTGGGGAATAAAAAACTTGATGTTTCTTTGGGACGCCAAGCTGGTACCTGAAATGTTAGATATGTAGACAGAAAATAGCAAATATAGCAGATAGCAAGATAGCATACAGGAAATGCAGTTAGCATCTGTAGACTGACTTGCGCTGGGGAAAATGATTTTTGTTTCATTTTGGAATCGAAGTCCTGAAAGCAACTTACGTGCTAGGAAATAGGTTTTCAAAATTGAAAGGGGTAGAAAAGAAATTCGTAGTTTAAATAGGCTGAAATTTGACCTTGTCGAAAAGGATTTTCTCAAATAGCTAAGTTTTGCAAATTTTAAAATGAGAATTCGAGAAGAGAGGTATACCGACATACTCGCCTCTAGACATAACAAGACGAGTTGACAGACGCGACTGGACTCTCGAGGGGTTGGACCGTGACTCGGTAGGGGGGTGGGCCACCTAAGATGACAAGACTCTTAAGTTGCGCTATTCCGTAGCCTATGCGAGTGGCAACATGGTCTAACTTCAGAATACGACAGAGCTTAGTAGTAGCAATGCCGTAGACTGGTGTTCTTTTGGATCTTTTTTTGTTTCGGGGTATATTCCCAAGGTGGGGGTTGCTTCGAGTCCTTGATAGATTCTCGTCTTCGACTTAGCCGAGTACTAGGACACACTTATAGAAAGGAGGCAAGATTTTGAAAGTTATTTGGATTTTGTGAGTGGAAGGAGAACTCCTGTCTAAAAGAAGCCCCCAGGATGACAAAGCTAGCTGCTGAGAACATGACAGTGTCGTGACCGGAATGATGGTGCTTTTTTGAATATGTGTCAATGTGGGTGGTTGTGCTCTAGCCGAAAGGCTGCCTACGTATTCACGTGTGGTGAAATCAAACCATGCCGTAGTTCAGTGATTGAAGATATGTTTTGGTGCCTAGTCTATTAGGGCTTTGTGTGTAACTAACCATAGCGATGGTGTAGGCTAGGTGCATTCCCAATGCTGTCTTGATCAGAGGGCTAGAATGGTTAGGATGTTGATCCTGTGACTGGGAGCGTTCTCCGGGGCAGTCCCCAGAGGTGGTGTGAACTATTTGGGCATGTTCTATGCCGACCGCAGGTTGAGTTCCTGTGTTTGGGGTTGGTAACTGGTTTGGATGTTTTGGAAATGTGGTGCTAGGTCGTAAGTGGCTTTGATGATTCAAAATCTGGAGCTCAATTTTGTGGAGCTAAGGCTTCAAGGGTAAGGTATTGTAATGTGGTAGGAAAGGGGGAAGTCGAGTAAAAATGACTCGAACTTCGATCGGGCAGGTTTGATAATGCGGGATCTGATTTTCATGTCTGGCCCTAATGGTTAGGGTGTATCCTATGGAGCCTGAATCCTCAAAATTCTGGGCCGTCTCTAGCCTAGGTCTCGAGAAGGTCTTGAGGGTTGTAACGTGGGAAGGCTAAGTGTGGTGTCAGCTGACCAGCTTGATTAATTCTCCCCTATTTGATGGTATGGGTTTTGATAATTTTTGAATCGACCGTACCCCGGTCAAGGGACTTTCACTTGAGTTGACCATTGACCACGACAATGGGTATTTGATTTCTTTTGGTTGACCTTTTAGCCCCGGTCATGGGATTCTTCATTTGGATTGACCGTGCCCTAGTCAAGGGATGTCTTTTTTTTTTATGATGGCCTGCCTTTTTTTTTGGCCTTTTGCTTTTTCCTTGGACTTTTGATTTTTTGTCCAGTTTTTTTTTTCTCTTTTTTTTTTTTTTTTTTTTTTTTTTTTTCTGTTGGTCAGACTAACACCTAAGGTAGGGATTGATGGATCTTATTGGATGTGTGTTTATTGTGGGAAATGGGCTTGCCTCCCATCTTGAACCCAAATTAGGAGACTACCTAGATTTGTCATAGGATTTGATACCGCTCCCTAAGGGTAGTTATGTGGCTTTCTATGTCAGACATGGAACATGTAAAGGAAAATACGGATCTCGATTTTCTGCAGTCATTATAGATGTGCCTGTAATAGTCATGTGCATGTGCTCACAGTGTATGATGTTGTTCATCATGTACTCGGAAACACATAAGGAAAGCATATATGAGAAATAGAGAAGCCGATTTTATTGAATTTTGAAAAGAATATAATTGACTCTAACTCTGACTCTGACTTTGACTTTGGAAGAAATGGCACATCATAGACTCGGACTCAGACTCGGACTTAAATCAAATCTGGACTCTAGGATGATATTGTCATTACTCGTCGGCTTCTAAGGACTCAAGTCGATGTCCAGTATAGCCTTCAGTAGAAGTTTCACCCAGATCTTCATTATGTCGAAGATCATCTTCAATCCTAGTGCCCATTTCAGTTAAAGTGGCGAAGTTGGGTATGATAGCATACCGGAGATGGACCCGGTAGGAAGGAGGAGGTTCTTGACAAAGGCATCCACTAAAGTTTTTTCATTGGGCTTTTCCACCAGTTTCACACTTTCGGCCCTCCAGCGTTGAAGGTATTTGGTAAAGCCTTCTTTGGGCTCCTGGGCCATGACTTCCAGGGAGCGCACCGTGGCTTGGATCTCGGTAATATCAGCGTAATTCCGCGCGAACTCTGTTGCCACGTCATCCCAAGTCGGGTATTTCTTGGAGTCTAGCCTTTAGTACCAGGCTTTCGGATGCTTCTTGAGGGAAGAGGCAAACAGGTGCTTAAACATGGTTGATTTCACTCCCTTAACAGCCATGAACTCCTTTAAGGCCCGGATGTGAAACACCGGGTCTTCGGTCCCATCAAACATTGGCAAGCCCGTAAGGTTGAGGTCAGCGGATAGTTCATCATTGTCGTGAGCCTCCAAATTACAATATTTATCCACTTCTAACACAAACTAGTAGTTAGTGAAAGTAGGGGTCGAACCCACGAGGAAGGTGATTATGTCGTTTAAGTGTGTGTAAATCGATATATAGAAGTAACCAAATGGAAGATTTTAATGTTTCGACTCTAAGTCTAATATACTAATGAAATAATTTAACAAAATAAAATAAACTAATATGAATAAACGATGTAACAAATAATCCCTCCTATTCAGAGTATTCCTCCCACTTTCCTTTTTGAGCTTAGTTTGGTTTTCTTCCCACTGTCCTTTTTTGGAAATAATTTTAATCATTCTTTATTCTTTCTTCAATTCTTTATTCTTTTCCTCCACACCTAAACTCAACACATTTTCACTTTATACCCCACCTCTTACACTTCATACCCCACTTTCTATTCATCTCTCTTACTTTATCTCCACTCTTTATTATTATTGTACTCCCTTCATTGTTTCCCCCCCAAAAAAACTGGGGAGGAATACTCTGAATAGGAGGGAGTATGAGAAAAATACTTGGACCAAGCAATATCCACTATCAAGTTTAACGAATTGATCATTGACTCTTCTACTTTACAATTTATACTAGAATACTTTGTTATGAAGTTTAATCGACTTCTAATTCCACTTATTAAAAGTTATAAGATATGAGAAGCATACTCAAATAACCCTTACGATATTGTCAACTTAAATCAAGCGTCTAAATCCTATCAATATGTAGATTAAAACGATGGAATTTAGCAAAGATGAAAGAATGATTACTCAAGCGGTATCACTTTGTTTCATACAAGTTTAATCTTATACTCAACAACGATGAAAAGCATACAAATTGGTGAATTATATTTGCTACTCGGATATAGTTAAACAAACAAAAGATTCATTTAACTATTCTAGCAATGATTTATCAATAACAACTAGGCGATCAAGCTAGAAGATGAACTAACAAATCAAGAAATAATGCAAATTAAACTTGATATTCTAATATAAAAGTAAAATAGAAATGAGTCTTACAATTTACTAAACTTGAAAGGCTTCAACAACTTGTTCCAAGAATAAGAATTTAGCCCTCCATACAAATGAAGTACTTACAAAATAAACTAGAAAATGTATGTGTTTTTGAGAATTACAAGTGATGATTTATGTGTTGGATGATGGAATGATGATGAACTTCTCCTCTTTATATAGTCATCCATGGAGCATCTTCATCAATGGCTCATAAAGCCTCATAAAATGCTTCATAACAATGACCATCATAAAGGAGAAGAGTAATGTTCATGAGTGAAGAAGAGAAAAAAGAATCCAATACAAAATAGAATCCTAGAAGAAATCCTATGCCTAAAACTGAGCCTGCACCTGTGGCAAAAATGCCTCCACCCGTGGCAAACTATCAAAGCCTCCACCCGTGGGAAAAAGTAGCAAAAAGTGCCGCTGCCTGTGCCAACTTAATCCTTCACTTCCTTCTTGTCTTTGGGCTTCCACTTGTACTTTGGGCTCCATGTGTCTTTCCTTCGAATATCTTGTCATCTATTAGCCCAAAACACTTCCCATTTGAAATACTACTCTCTTTTCACTCCTTAATCCACTTAATCACACATTTTCATACCTTAGTCCATCAATTTGGACATATACACAATAATCCTTCAAAACACACCCAAAACTACAAAATAGTCAACTAAATGACCATTATTAATCCCTACTAAACTAGACTAATCAAACATCCCCACGCTTAGACCTTTACTCGTCCTCGAGTAAATTATATTAAAATAACGATCCTCCACAAGGTCTATACAGCGAAGCATGGGTAGCTTGATACAACCACTAGATGCTCTCGACTCTCACAACTCTAAGATGATCCTAAACCCGAACCACCCTACAATCCTCCTTATGACTCCCAATTCATAAAGAAATAACAAAAATAGTAATCAAAGTAATGATTTCATTTTTCCTAATCCCTCATTTTGCCTAAACCGCCCGCCCTTGCGGGTTTTCGATTTAGCTTTTATTCCTCACTTCTACTCTCATGGCACGCTTCTCATTTCTTCATTTTACCCAGAGCGTCCTTTTGGATTTTCACTCCGTCCTCGGCCATTTTCCCACTTTTGCCTAGGCGCTCGCCCTTGCGAGTTTTCACCTAGCCGGGTTTTCTCTTTTTTCTTTCTCTTTTTCTTTTCTTTTTTTTTCTTTTTTTTTTTAAATATGAAATAATATATATACAAGTATATTCCACTCCCCACACTTAATCTTCACATTGTCCTCAATGTGAGGGAATATAAAGAAAAATACATAGAAAATGAGAAGAAAGAACATACCAAGCAATTAAGTGTCGGGGAAATCCCCGATGTCGTCTTCCTTAGAGGTGGTAGCTTGCCCCTCAATCTCGGCAAGGATCTCGGACGATGGTGGTCGAGCGTCCGGGAACCGTGCTAAGAGAACACGAGACATAGTTCTCACCAAGTCTCTAGTATCCAAAGTAGCGGCATGAGTCTCCTCCAACCGTGCACGCATGTCCAGTATCATAGCATCGGTCGACGCACACCAAGCATCTATCTTTGTAAACCAAACTTCTCGATCCACTTTTAACTCACTATTCGCCCCCTCCAAAGCATCCACACTCTTATTCTTCTCACAACCTTTCTCTTCATTCACACTTTTATTCTTCACCCGAGCACCTTCTCCTTTCTCACGAGCTTGACCATCCTCATCACTCTCATCTTCCTCACTCTCGACATTGTCATCACTTTCCTCCTCCTCCTCCTCCTCCTCATCATCATCAATGTCACGTTCTCGGGGAACAAAGAAATCTTCCGAAACTTTACCATAAACCAAAGGATCATCCTCGGGTCTCGGTAATTGTAGATAAGAATCATGATTCTTCCCCCAACGATAATAATAAGACCCTTTTACCTTCATGCGAGGTCGTAATATCTTAGCGTGAATCAAACAAGGAATATCAAAGAGGTAATTATCAAGTAATGGATTCTCCCCCTCCGCCACCTCAATATTCAAGTAATTCATAATGAGAGTGACTAATCCACCACCATTTGTAATTCCCCCATCCTTAGTACCCAAAGCTATGCTAGATGAAACAAAAAGACCAACCCAATCGGAAACACCTTCGCCATCCGGCATCATAGCCCTCAAGTAACCAAAATGAGAGTGGGGAAGCTTGTTAGGCTCCCCCTTACAAAGGAATGAGTTAACAATCAAACGATGAGCAAGTCGAAGACATGGGTTAGGAATACTTGAACTCAACTCACCGGATTTACCACTCAAAAGTAACCCCGTAACCTCTTGCCACCAAATCCCTATCTCTCACACCCCCACATACTCTTTCTTACACATATCCCGAATACCAAAAGCTTCCCTCAACTTCTCATAAGTTAACTCACGAGCTTTACCATTCAATTTAAAGCTAATTGCGGGTACAAGTTTAGTGCTTTTTTTTGAAATCGATATGGTGGAAAAGAACTCAAGTGTATACTTTCGATAAGTATGAGCTCCCTTCTCCATAAATTCTTCTAAACCCACATTTTTCATTAGCTTAGTCATGACATCAAGCATCCCTAATTTCTCAAGAGTAGAACGACAAAGAAATCGAGTTCCCCTCATCTTCTTCTTAGATAACCTATCCCAAATTGGGTCTTGAGCTTAAGTTAACCAAGATGGTTTGGTAACGGAAATATGTGTAGGATGGACGGGTTTAGGTTGAGCCTTTTTTTAGTGACAATTTTGGATTTTTTTTTGGTGGTGGTGTAAAAACGGTAGTGGAGTAATTTTTTCTTTTAGCTCTCCCCATCTCTCAAGTGGTAATCAATAAAAGCCTCACTCACAATTCACTCAACTTTTTTTTTAATATAATCCACAATTCACCAATTCAATCACTCAAATTTTCATACCATCACAACAAAAATATCAATCACACAAAGCGATTCAAATAACACAAGGAGGAGAAAGAAAACTCAAAATTGAGCAAGAATAAGAAAAATTCAAGCTACTAATTAATGGGTAAGAGGTAAAATTTCAAGGAATTGGAAGAAGAATAAGAAAATTATACCTCTTAAAATTTGAAACAATGAACAAATGTCCTCCTTGCGTTGATTATGATCAAATTCGACTCAATTAGTCAAAAAAAAAAAACAAAAAAAAATCAAACTCGGATTTTGACATCCAAGGGAAGAAAAACTTGATTTTTTTTGACTTTTTGGGCAAAATTAAGTGTTTAAATGATGTTTTATGTAATGGGTAATGATAATGGAGTAAAATTGAATGATTTTGAACCAATTTTAAAGCAATTTGAGTGAGTTTTGATGGAGTTTGTGATAGAATTTATGTGCTGAATTTTTTTTCTTTTGAATGAAGAAGAGGAGTGTGGAAGAGGAATAAGAAGAAAATAAAACTTACCTACTACTGATGTACACCCGCCACCAGCGGCCATGAGGCCGCCACCAGTGGCCATGAGGCCGCCACCAGCAGCTGAGATTGCCGCGACCAGTGGCAGTGATAGCCACCATAAGGCTCAAAATCGATACTTTCTGCCACTGTTCCACCACCAGCGGCCACACCTGCCACAGCCAGTGGCCACAACTGCCGCAGCCAGCGGCCAACAACGCCACAGCCAGCGGCCTGTGGACTGTAACTCTTTACTTTATTTTTCTTTTTCTTTTTTGTTTTTTTTAACTCGAGTTATAAAATCGAATTACATCGATTTCATATCTGAGAATCGTACCTATAAAATAGGAAAAGGAAATTAATTAGAAAAAATTAAAATTATTCAAAAATAACGGAAAATAAATAAAATGATGAAATAAAATAAAATAAAATAAAATAAAATAAAGGAAAAGATGGGTTGCCTCCCGACAAGCGCCTTAGTTAACGTCGTGGCTCGACGTAAAGAGAACGGATTCAATCTTCGCAATTTGGGTCAAAAAGATGGCTTCCCTCGACCGTTTTACTTAGATCCCCGTCTATCTTCATCTACAAACTACCTTATTCAAAACAAACAAATGCATCAAATAGCAAAAATCGGGCTGCCTCCCGTAAGCGCTGGTTTAATGTCCCGCACGACGTTTATTCATTAAAGAACATGTATGGGGTCACACAGCACTACCCCTTTTATAAAGTAATCCATTTTATATTAAGATCGGAGCAAGTTAGTGCCCTTAAGAGACGGTCAAATAAGCTAGCAAAAGAGTTATTGAAAACTCTATAAACGCTTATAATAAGAAGATACCATACACCCCACATGAATATACAAAAATGTAGAATGTTATAATCCGTGTCTAAAAAATTTTCAAAAATAAATACAGACTCTTGGTATTGGTCTTTAACCAATGGTGTCATCTCAAACAAGTGTTCCTTTTCCCCACTCCTTACTAATGTGTCGTTCAAATCCCATAAAATATCAGCCTCACCTATGGACGATGGCAAATAAAGTTCGGGTTCCATATACGACAAAGTCAACAAAAGTGAGTCACTTACCTCCCCTTCATCATCAAATGGAGCACCGTCGTCATGGTTAAGGGAGGTAGAAAATTCACTTTCGGGTCCATCATCACTAGAAATAGGCTCATGGCTTGGAGCATTCTCGAAATATTGGGGAAGTTCAAGAAATAAAGTGCTTATCTCTAGTTCTCGAGCGTTGATAACCAAAAGATCAACCATATCCCACTTTTCAGTATGACTTAACTCAAGAAATCTACCCTCACATTTAACTTGCAAATCGGCTTGAGTTGCTAGATTAAAGTTATGGTAAATTTTTACCAAGAGTCTTTCATTGCTCATATGTAAATATGGACGTTCTAGTACATACTCCGTGAGCCTTTCAAAATAGTGATGTAGTAACTCATTATCAAGTTAGGGACACCACAAATTCATTTTAGATGACAAAAACGAAGACCCTTAATTAAAATAAATATTTACAAGAAACACACACAAAAACAAATAATTGCCTTCCCCGGCAACGACGCCAAAATTTGGCTAGGCTTGTCCTGAGCCTCAAAATTACAATATTTATCCACTTCTAACACAAACTAGTAGTTAGTGAAAGTAGGGGTCGAACCCACAAGGAAGGTGATTATGTCGTTTAAGTGTGTGTAAATCGATATATAAAAGTAACCAAATGGGAGATTTTAATGTTTCGAGTCTAAGTCTAATATACTAATGAAATAATTTAACAAAATAAAATAAACTAATATGAATAAACGATGTAACAAATATGAGAAAAATACTTGGACCAAGCAATACCACCATCAAGTTTAACGAATTGATCATTGACTCTTCTACTTTACAATTTATACTAGAATACTTTGCTATGAAGTTTAATCGACTTCTAATTCCACTTATTAAAAGTTATAAGATATGAGAAGCATACTCAAATAACCCTTACGATATTGTCAACTTAAATCAAGCATCTAAATTGTATCAATATGTATATTAAAACGATGGAATTTAGCAAAGATGAAAGAATGATTACTCAAGCGGTATCACTTTGTTTCATACAAGTTTAATCCTTATAACTCAACAACGATGAAAAGCATACAAATTGGTGAATTATATTTGCTACTCGGATATAGTTAAACAAAAAAAAGATTCATTTAACTATTCTAGCAATGATTTATCAATAACAACTAGGCGATCAAGCTAGAAGATGAATTAACAAACCAAGAAATAATGCAAATTAAACATGATATTCTAATATAAAAGTAAAATAGAAATGAGTCTTACAATTTACTAAACTTGAAAGGCTTTAACAACTTGTTCCAAGAATAAGAATTTAGCCCTCCATACAAATGAAGTACTTGCGAAATAAACTAGAAAATGTATGTGTTTTTGAGAATTACAAGTGATGATTGATGTGTTGGATGATGGAATGATGATGAACTTCTCCTCTTTATATAGTCATCCATGGAGCATCTTCATCAATGGCTCATAAAGCCTCATAAAATGCTTCAAAACAATGACCATCATAAAGGAGAAGAGTAATGTTCATGAGTAAAGAAGAGAAAAAAGAATCCAATGCAAAATAGAATCCTAGAAGGAATCCTATGCCTAAAACTGAGCCTGCATCTGTGGCAAAAATGCCTCCACCCGTGGCAAACTATCAAAGCCTCCACCCGTGGGAAAAAGTAGCAAAAAGTGCCGCTGCCTGTGCCAACTTAATCCTTCACTTCCTTCTTTTCTTTGGGCTTCCACTTGTACTTTGGGCTCCATGTGTCTTCCCTTCGAATATCTTGTCATCTATTAGCCCAAAACACTTCCCATTTTAAATACTACTCTCTTTTCACTCCTTAATCCACTTAATTACACATTTTCATACCTTAGTCCATCAATTTGGACATATACACAATAATCCTTCAAAACACACCCAAAACTACAAAATAGTCAACTAAATGACCATTATTAATCCCTAATAAATTAGACTAATCAGATAGTGTTGTTAGATGACAAGTGGACCTGTTCTTCCAATGTGCGGACTGCGCTGACCAGTTTAGCCAAAGGCCCAGTAGTCTCAACCCCACCATTAGGAGTCCCTTGTTCTATGGCGCTCAAACAGGTAACAATACCTATCTGGTCGGACTTGATAGCTGTCAGTTGGGCCTCAATCTTAGCCAGCGAGGCAGTCAACTGGTCCAAACTTTCTTGCATCTTGTGCTTATGTCTGGTTACCAGTGGCCTGTCTTTAAGAGTACCGCGTAATCAGGAAAGCTGCTTCGGAACTCAAATACGCCAAGGCATAGGAAGTAGCGCGGGAGGAGAGACGACTCCAATTTGACTCGACTTAGACTCTCCTAAGACAAATGTGTAGGGTACGATTCTCGGAGTGACCGTGATTAATCACTTCGTCGGAGAATGCCCCTAAGTGAGACTAAGGACTCAGATGGTGTGACATCTAAGTGATTCGAAAGTGGGGTGTGTAAGACATGACCCTTAGAGCAACCGTGATTGACTGCTCTGCTGAAGGGTAGCCCCCGAGTAGGATTGAAGACTTTGTTAAGACTCGAGTGTTGGATGAGTGACCCTTATACGTAAGGGTCACGAACCTTTTGTTATAAGGCTATGCCTTGTAAAAGGTTGATTCGGCCTCGAGGAAAGGCAGACGAGGTAAGGGAAGAAACTTGCGATGTAATATCGACCGAGTTTCGACGCTAGAGACCCTCGACTCGACTCGACTCGAATAAGGATGACCCTATGATTAGGGTAGACCCTTAAGTTAAAGGTTTCTCGAATTGGGATGACTCGACTAACGGATCGAAAGATGGGCGAAATTCCCTTAGGAAAGGTCGTGGGGACCGTCCTGCTAGAGGGAAAGGTCGCGTGGGACTTTCTAGTTTGGACTCAAGTGTGTAAACGGCCTTTCCTTGGTAGGGGTATGCTCTACGTTGGTTAGCCTTGCCTTAGTCAAATAAGGCGGACTGGGATAGGGAGGAAACTCGTGATGTAAGATCGACGGAGTTTCGACGCTAAAACCTTCGACGACTTATGACAAGACCCGACACTGCTAAATACGGGAAGTCCTAAGAAGAGGAAAGTTTTGAAAAGGAATTTTTTTAGAACAAATCCGAGAAAACCGGTAGATGGCTTGATTTTTGAAAATCGGAAAAGCGACATCAGGCCGCGATTTTGAAGGTTTGAAAATATTTTTGAATTTTGAAATGGCAGCATACCAGCTAGAAATAGGCTATTCTAAGTAAAATCATAAGTCCTACTTTTCGGTAGCATTCCGGATTTTTGAAAATTTGAATTTTTTAAATTTTGAAATTTGAATATCAAAAAAAGAATTTCCGAAAAAAATTGAAAACCGAAAACGGGATCTCGAAAATTTGAAAATCAAAAACGGGATCTCAAAAATTTGAAAATCGAGAATGGCATCTCGAAAATTTGAAAAATGAAATTGAAATTTTTAAAATTCGAAAATCAAATGGTGGATCGGAATTCGAATTTTGAAATGGACAGCATGCCGGCTAGAAAATAGGCTTGTTTTGAGTCAAATCTTAAGTCTAAATTTTGGCAGCTTTCCGAGTTTTTGAAAATTGAATATTTTTGAAAAGATGCATTTTTGAAAATGACGGTTTTTGAAAAACGCCCTTAGAAACCAATTAGCACATAGTCACGTGATGGTAGGGATTCGTCACGTCCCAACCGTCAATAATAAAACCGGCTAATCCTAACTAGGGTAGATAGGGTAAGTCGGGTCGAATCCACGGGGACGGTAAGTGGCGTCTAGACTAGGTCGGCCCAAATACTAGACTAAGTCAACGAGCTAAACTAAGAATGGAAGGAGGGGAGAAAGTAGACTAAGACTAAGAGGAACAACTAAGGAGAACGGGCTAGGATTAGGTCGGGGTCAAAGGGGTAACGGAATGGTCAAGGGAGGACTAGAGTGAAGGAGGTAGTAGGGTGATCTAGGTTGGTCCGGGCTCTCGCAACTTAGACTCACCTAGAGGTTCCACCTAAAACCCATCTCGTCGATACACAACACAAACGGGGTTCTAGCGCGCTATAGGCCTAGGTCGAATCCGGGCTCTCGCAACTTAGACCGGCCTAGGAGTCGTCCTCACCGGGCTCTCGCAACTTAATGAGGAGACCGAACCCACAAACAAACTAATACCCACGAAAGAAAGGCAAGAAAACAAGCATTCGTACATACTTAGTCATTCAAGCAATTCCACAAACATGTGATATGCATCAAACAAGAGGAAACCCAAATCTTCCACCAACATCTCTAACCAACCCTTAATCACCCAATTAACACCCTAATCACCTTACTAACCCTAGCAAGAATACTACTCTAGCATAATCAAACTATAACTAAAACTAACAAGAAGATCTAACCTAAGAAACCAAACACACATTATGAAACTAACAAGAACAATAACAAAACAATAACAAAGATTCAAACTTGAACAACATAAACAAGATTAAAGAGGAAAAGGAGAGGAGTGTACCAAACTAGAGGAAGAAGAAAGAACAAAACTTGCATTAATGAAGAAAACCCAAAACAAACATCCAAGGTTGTCAAGCTTGGAGAAGATCTTGAAGAATTCCCTTAATACAAGTACTAATCTAAGATTAACAACTAATTATCGACTAATCTACACTAATCTAATCTAATCTAACCTAAAGTAGTCTAGGGTTTTAAGGAGATAACCTAAGATGACATAAGATCACATCAGATGCTGTCTTAATACAAGAGGGAGGGGGGGGTATATATAGGGTTACAAGTGGAAAAAAGAAGAAAGGAAACAATGCGGGCTGAACTGGGCTCATCCCGGTCGGGATGAGTTGGTCCCGATCGGGATGGGCCATCCTTCCCGGTCGGGAAGGACCTTCCCGATCGGGATGGGCTCACAGTAACCGTGCTTCATGTTCCCTTCATCCCGAATGGGATGAGGCCATCCCGAACGGGATGGGTCTTTGTAAGCCTCCCTTAAGAGCTCTTTGGTCCCTCCTTGCCTCTCATGGGCTTCTCGTCGATTCTCGGGACTCGGGATCGGGTCTCGGAGGCTCGGGATTGGGTCCCAAGATCTCGGGGTCGATTCCAAGGCATCGAGTCACCGTTCCTCTACTCCGTTGGCTCCAAAAATGTGTATGTATAGAGTCGGAATCGCTCCAACTCTTCCAATTCGGCCTCGGGAACCTGAAACAAACTAAAGGAAGCATAAGAAGCCACTAAACCGCTCCCAAGGAGCGATTCCACAAGGAAAAAGGGACCAAAACACAACAAATAGGCACTACAAACTACACTTATCAACTCCCCCACACTTAACCCTTACTCGCCCTCGAGTAAGCACATACTACTACTAAACTATCCGAGTGGGTATTAGCGCACCCTACGCCCCTTCAACTCACGCGAGTACACTTAGAGGACAAGTGCACTCCGCAAGGCAAGTTGGGTCTTGCGACAAAACTGTGGATGCAACCGGACACAAAACACATAAACAAACAAACACACAAACAAACACGTAATCGGTTGCACCCAAAACAAAAGAAATACCGCTTCCCTTAAAAAGCGGTGAATGAAACACCGGTTTAGGACTCGAGGTAAGTGACAACGTTCCCAAGCTAGCAATACAAACCAAGGTGAACTAAACCCTAATAGTATGACGATAAAGCAACAAAGACGTTGGTAACTTACCTAGGTCCTCCTAACTTTCTAAAAACGTACTACGGGACGATCGGCGGAGTGGAAAAGTGAAGAACCACGGTGTTAGTCGACACTGTAGGTAAGTGAGACCCCGCCCCCTTTAGCGTGAGTCAAGAGGGTCGTCCCGTGTCCAAGACCGCCTAACTAGTCCAAGTAAAAAGGTGGAAAACATGCAAAATGAGGGAAGACCGACTAATGCTGCTATCATCCTTCCTCGGGACTCGGTCCTTTGGTAGGCTCTTCACGGCAAAAGTCGGAAAAAGGCTTATTTTTGTGGGGATTTCTTTTTGTGGGTCTTTTCTTTTTCTTCATTTCTTTTCTTTCTTTCATATTTTTTTTCATTCTTTTCTTTTTATTTGCCCTTTTTTTTAGCAAGATTCGGCTTTTTGGCACTTCTTTGACAATTGAGAAAGAGAGAAGTCAACAAATCGCATTTTATTTGTGTGGAATGTGTAGGAGGTAGGGAAATGAGTGAGTCGAGGGTCGCGATCACTCTTCAAACCCACAAAAAGTGGAGAACTTGGACTAATCAAACAATCCTAAACACGGTCACCTAGGGGACGAGACTCGGTAACCAAGGCCTTTTCACACCATGGGTGGTCATAATGGTCAAAAGTGCAAATCCCGTAGTAAGTTCCTAGTAAGCTAGGTGGACTCAAGGTAAAGGACCAACGAATTCATTAATTTAAGGTCATTCTACTAGGCTAAAGTCCAAGACTCGATTTACACTACTAGGAGGGGAAAGATAGACACTCACACACTAGCCTCTAAACCGGGTTTTCGAAAACGATTTACGCACAAGACACACAACACACAAACAAAGACTCAACGAGAACGAAAGAAAAAGAAGTAAAAGAAACGGAACAAAAACAACACAAAACAAACATATAAACAAAACAAACGCCACCCCGAACTTCCAAATGAGCAACCAATCATCCACAAACTTTATAAAGCTCCACCCGAGCACACCACAACACATATCTCCTCCAAACTCCACAAGAAACAAAGAGGAAAAAGGGTTGAAAAGATGTTACCGGGTGTCTTGAAAGCTCTCCAAAGCTAGCGGTGATTAAGCGACCTAAAAGGAAAGAGGGAGGCAAAACACGCACACAAAACAAATATACGACACAATGACACAAAAGGAAAACACACAAAAGAAAAATCTTTTTGATTTTTGTGAAATTTTTTCAAATTTTTAGGGATTTTAAAGATTTTTTCAAGAAACTAAGAAAATAAACTAAACTATACTAGAATATCGCTCCCCCACACTTAAATCGAGCCATGTCCTCATGCTCGATCGTAGGGTGCGGAGAGACAAAAGAAAAAGAAGAGAAACTACGAAAATAAAGCGAAAAATCAACAATAAAGTGAAGAGAAGGGTAGAAGGTGTCCGGCCGGGGTGTAGTCAAGTCACCATAGGCCGAGACGAGAAAAAGATATGGATGGGGGAAGAAAAATAAAAAGAAGGAAATAAAAGGAAATGGGAGGGGAGGGCTAGGTGTAATCAAGTCACCTAGCCCGGATTCCGCCTAAATCCGACTAAATCCTCGAAAAAGAAAGTGAAAAACTTGTAAAAATTTGGATTTTTCGATTGACTCTCGACGTAATCACATTGTCGGGAGTCGGGAGCAATCAGTACCGAGGCCTCGAAGGCCACCAAGGTACCATGACTCAAGGGGAAGGGGGCAAACAAGAGAAAAACAAGCAATAAAAGACGGAAAAGAAAGGATAGTTGCCGTACCGACCGGTTAGCAACTCACTTGCTCCATCGTCTCAATGATCAATATAGGCACTTGCTTGTTGTCTTCGTTGTCATCCTCTTTCAAGCTTGATAAAACCGCATGGTTGGGGGTAGTAAAGGTGTGAGGGGGTGGGATTTGATGTGGATCTCGGTGTGTAAAGTGAGGTGTACGGGTCATATGATAGGAGTAAAGAGGAGTAGGGAGGTTGGGAGGGGGCATAATGGATGGGTGGAGACAAAGGGACCATCCCGATCGGGATGGATGGTCCCGATCGGGAAGGGTTCACCAACCCGATCGGGAAGCACCTTCATCCCGATCGGGATGGCTCCTTCCCGGTCGGGATTCCTCATCCTTCCCGGTCGGGAAGCCCTCTTCCCGGTCGGGATGAGTCTTCTTTGCTTCCCCAAGCCCAAAAGCTTATCAAAGCTCCAAAAACCGACTTCCTCGCTCGCAAACCAAACTCCATCATCAACCACTCCTTTCGGAGTCACCTTGACTTCACCTATCACAATAAACTTAATCTATACATCAAATTCACTCCCTCACATCGCTCATCAAAATACCAAATCAATCACAAGAATCCCACAAAAACAAAGGAAGTCCTAGAAACAAAAATCACAAATACAAGCACAAGGATTCTAAAGAAGAGAGGAGGGGAATATACAACATGACGGTTCTTTTAGGAACTCCGTCAAACCTAGGATGGTGGATTCTTCTTCAACCGTAGCCCTCAAGGGCATGGAGGAGCAAGTCGAACGTGCTACCGACATCATAGTGAAGGCCCAAGAAGCGCTCGAGCTTAACCGACCTCCACGGCCTCCAAGGAGGAGGGAAGAAGTAGGAATCCCAAGACCCGACATCATCTTCATAGTAGTCTCCGGGGTCTCTCCATCCTACGAGCTCCACCGATCTCTTCCTCCCTAAGCATCGCCTCCAATCATTAGCAAGCTTCATCTCCAAGAAACAAGGCACAAAAAGCGGTTTTGGCCTCACTTCCTCGATGCACACCCCCACACTTTCCCCAAGTTGTGGTTCCCCATCTTCATCACTCGGCCCCACATCATCTTGGAGAGGAGAATCGAGACTTCTACCGGCGGTTTCAATCTCTTCCAAGCCATCTCCCGGTGTACAAATAAGGGGCTCTTGATGCGTAGTCTCATTCTCGGACATGGGCAACTCGAGGCTAACAATCTCACCCAACAACTCTAAAAACTCCACCAAACCATCCCACTCACTATCCTCCTCCAATTCCTCACCAATGTTGCCTTCACCAAGAGTCATCTCCTCATTCGTCTCTTTTTGGGTAGACGATTGAGGTTCTTCAAAGCAAATCTCACTATCAAAGGGAACTACATCGGCGGCTTCGTAATTAGGTTGCTCCTCTCTCTCAAGTGTACACCCTCCATCTAAATGTGATGCTCGGGATAAAGACATTACGGTTTGAACCGCTAATGCATTTAAATGAGCATTCCTCGCCTCGTTTGCCTTTCGCATTTGGGCCATCAAATCGTCTTGTTCTTTTTTTAATTGAATGGCCGTTTCTTGAAGGCTCCTTTGCATTTGAAGCATCGATTGATGTAACTCTAAGTTTGACGATTGGTGGTCATTGGGGTCTTGTAAAGGTCCTTGATAATCTTGATGATGCACAAGGGGTGGGGCATCATATTGTTGGTAGCAAGGTTGGGGTGGTTGGTATTATTGTGGGTCATAAGGTTCATATTGTGGTTGGGGTGGAGGGCAATATTGTGGGTTTTGGGTATTGGCTTCCATAAGGTGGATCTTGATCGAACATGGTGGGTTCACAATCATAGCTTGATTAATAGCCACCATGATCGTAGGAATGATAATCGTCCACTTGTTGGTAGCCGTTTTCATACTCTTGAGGATCATACCCATCTTGATTACCCCAAGAAGCTTGATAATGGTAGGGAGACGTCATGTCATGGCTTTGGTTCATGGAAGAAGAGTGGTAGCTCATATCGGCTCCCGAGTGTGTGGAGTTTAGATCAAACCCCATGCTTGCTCGAAAATCGTAGTCCATACCCGGTTGGAAACCACTCATCCTAGCAACCGTCCGTTTAAGCGGCTCTGAGTTGCAAGAAGAAGATAATCACCACCTCTAAGCACAAACTGTAGACTAAGAACAAACGTGAGAAGTCTAGTGCTTTTTGAGCACTAGACAAGAGAGAAATAAACCACACACACACAAGAAGCAAAGTAACCAAAAAGAAAAAAGAAAAACACAAACACAAAGACAAAGTCGAATAACTAGGAAAACAAAGTCCAAACTAGCACCGTCCCCGGCAACGGCGCCAAATTGATGGTAGGGATTCGTCACGTCCCAACCGTCAATAATAAAACCGGCTAATCCTAACTAGGGTAGATAGGGTAAGTCGGGTCGAATCCACGGGGACGGTAAGAGGCATCTAGACTAGGTCGGCCCAAATACTAGACTAAGTCAACGAGCTAAACTAAGAATGGAAGGAGGGGAGAAACTAGACTAAGACTAAGAGGAACAACTAAGGAGAACGGGCTAGTATTAGGTCGGGGTCAAAGGGGTAACGGAATGGTCAAGGGAGGACTAGAGTGAAGGAGGTAGTAGGGTGATCTAGGTTGGTCCGGGCTCTCGCAACTTAGACTCACCTAGAGGTTCCACCTAAAACCCATCTCGTCGATACACAACACAAACGGGGTTCTAGCGCGCTATAGGCCTAGGTCGAATCCGGGCTCTCGCAACTTAGACCGGCCTAAGAGTCGTCCTCACCGGGCTCTCGCAACTTAATGAGAAGACCGAACCCACAAACAAACTAATACTCACGAAAGAAAGGCAAGAAAACAAGCATTCGTACGTACTTAGTCATTCAAGCAATTCCACAAACATGTGATATGCATCAAACAAGAGGAAACCCAAATCTTCCACCAACATCTCTAACCAACCCTTAATCACCCAATTAACACCTTAATCACCTTACTAACCCTAGCAAGAACACTACTCTAGCATAATCAAACTATAACTAAAACTAACAAGAAGATCTAGCCTAAGAAACCAAACACACATTATGAAACTAACAAGAACAATAACAAAGCAATAACAAAGATTCAAACTTGAACAACATAAACAAGATTAAAGAGGAAAAGGAGAGGAGTGTACCAAACTAGAGGAAGAAGAAAGAACAAAACTTGCATTAATGAAGAAAACCCAAAACAAACATCCAAGGTTGTCAAGCTTGGAGAAGATCTTGAAGAATTCCCTAAATACAAGTACTAATCTAAGATTAACAACTAATTATCGACTAATCTACACTAATCTAATCTAATCTAACCTAAAGTAGTCTAGGGTTTTAAGGATATAACCTAAGATGACATAAGATCACATCAGATGTTGTCTTAATACAAGAGGGGGGGTATATATAGGGTTACAAGTTGAAAGGAGAAGAAAGGAAACAATGCGGGCTGAACTGGGCTCATCCCGGTCGGGATGAGTTGGTCCCGATCGGGATGGGCCATCCTTCCCGGTCGGGAAGGACCTTCCCGATCGGGATGGGCTCACAGTAACCGTGCTTCATGTTCCCTTCATCCCGAACGGGATGAGGCCATCCCGAACGGGATGGGTCTTTGTAAGCCTCCCTTAAGAGCTCTTTGGTCCCTCCTTGCCTCTCATGGGCTTCTCGTCGATTCTCGGGACTCGGGATCGGGTCTCGGAGGTTCGGGATTGGGTCCCAAGGTCTCGGGGTCGATTCCAAGGCATCGAGTCACCGTTCCTCTACTCCGTTGGCTCCAAAAATGTGTATGTATAGAGTCGGAATCGCTCCAACTCTTCCAATTCGGCCTCGGGAACCTGAAATGAACTAAAGGAAGCATAAGAAGCCTCTAAACCGCTCCCAAGGAGCGATTCCACAAGGAAAAAGGGACCAAAACACAACAAATAGGCACTACAAACTACACTTATCAACTCCTCCACACTTAACCCTTATTCGCCCTCGAGTAAGCACATACTACTACTAAACTATCCGAGTGGGTATTAGCGCACCCTACGCCCCTTCAACTCACGCGAGTACACTTAGAGGACAAGTGCACTCCGCAAGGCAAGTTGGGTCTTGCGACAAAACTGTGGATGCAACCGGACACAAAACACATAAACAAACAAACACACAAACAAACACATAATCGGTTGCACCCAAAACAAAAGAAATACCGCTTCCCTTAAAAAGCGGTGAATGAAACACCGGTTTAGGACTCGAGGTAAGTGACAACGTTCCCAAGCTAGCAATACAAACCAAGGTGAACTAAACCCTAATAGTATGACGATAAAGCAACAAAGACGTTGGTAACTTACCTAGGTCCTCCTAACTTTCTAAAAACGTACTACGGGACGATCGGCGGAGTGGAAAAGTGAAGAACCACGGTGTTAGTCGACACTGTAGGTAAGTGAGACCCCGCCCCCTTTAGCGTGAGTCAAGAGGGTCGTCCCGTGTCCAAGACCGCCTAACTAGTCTAAGTAAAAAGGTGGAAAACATGCAAAATGAGGGAAGACCGACTAATACTGCTATCATCCTTCCTCGGGACTCGGTCCTTTGGTAGGCTCTTCACGGCAAAAGTCGGAAAAAGGCTTATTTTTGTGGGGATTTCTTTTTGTGAGACGGGTTTTCTTTTGGCATTTTCTTTCTTCTTTTGCATTTTCACTTTGTTTTGCCATGCCATTCTTTTTCTTCTTTTCTATTTTCTTTTTGGCTTTTGTGCCTTTTCTTTTTCTTCATTTCTTTTCTTTCTTTCATATTTTTTTTCATTCTTTTCTTTTTCTTTGCCCTTTTTTAGCAAGATTCGGCTTTTTGGCACTTCTTTGACAATTGAGAAAGAGAGAAGTCAACAAATCGCATTTTATTTGTGTGGAATGTGTAGGAGGTAGGGAAATGAGTGAGTCGAGGGTCGCGATCACTCTTCAAACCCACAAAAAGTGGAGAACTTGGACTAATCAAACAATCCTAAACACGGTCACCTAGGGGACGAGACTCGGTAACCAAGGCCTTTTCACACCGTGGGTGGTCATAATGGTCAAAAGTGCAAATCCCGTAGTAAGTTCCTAGTAAGCTAGGTGGACTCAAGGTAAAGGACCAACGAATTCATTGATTTAAGGTCATTCTACTAGGCTAAAGTCCAAGACTCGATTTACACTACTAGGAGGGGAAAGATAGACACTCACACACTAGCCTCTAAACCGGGTTTTCGAAAACGATTTACGCACAAGACACACAACACACAAACAAAGACTCAACGAGAACGAAAGAAAAAGAAGTAAAAGAAACGGAACAAAAACAACACAAAACAAACATATAAACAAAACAAACGCCACCCCGAACTTCCAAATGAGCAACCAATCATCCACAAACTTTATAAAGCTCCACCCGAGCACACCACAACACATATCTCCTCCAAACTCCACAAGAAACAAAAAGGAAAAAGGGTTGAAAAGATGTTACCGGGTGTCTTGAAAGCTCTCCAAAGCTAGCGGTGATTAAGCGACCTAAAAGGAAAGAGGGAGGCAAAACACGCACACAAAACAAATATACGACACAATGACACAAAAGGAAAACACACAAAAGAAAAATCTTTTTGATTTTTGTGAAAATTTTTCAAATTTTTAGGGATTTTTAAGATTTTTTCAAGAAACTAAGAAAATAAACTAAACTATACTAGAATATCGCTCCCCCACACTTAAATCGAGCCATGTCCTCATGCTCGATAGTAGGGTGCGGAGAGACAAAAGAAAAAGAAGAGAAACTACGAAAATAAAGCGAAAAATCAACAATAAAGTGAAGAGAAGGGTAGAAGGTGTCCGGCCGGGGTGTAGTCAAGTCACCATAGGCCGAGACGAGAAAAAGATATGGATGGGGGAAGAAAAATAAAAAGAAGGAAATAAAAGGAAATGGGAGGGGAGGGCTAGGTGTAATCAAGTCACCTAGCCCGGATTCCGCCTAAATCCGACTAAATCCTCGAAAAAGAAAGTGAAAAACTTGTAAAAATTTGGATTTTTCGATTGACTCTCGACGTAATCACATTGTCGGGAGTCGGGAGCAATCACTACCGAGGCCTCGAAGGCCACCAAGGTACCATGACTCAAGGGGAAGGGGGCAAACAAGAGAAAAACAAGCAATAAAAGACGGAAAAGAAAGGATAGTTGCCGTACCGACCGGTTAGCAACTCACTTGCTCCATCGTCTCAATGATCAATATAGGCACTTGCTTGTTGTCTTCGTTGTCATCCTCTTTCAAGCTTGATAAAACCGCATGGTTGGGGTAGTAAAGGTGTGAGGGGGTGGGATTTGATGTGGATCTCGGTGTGTAAAGTGAGGTGTACGGGTCATATGATAGGAGTAAAGAGGAGTAGGGAGGTTGGGAGGGGGCATAATGGATGGGTGGAGACAAAGGGACCATCCCGATCGGGATGGATGGTCCCGATCGGGAAGGGTTCACCAACCCGATCGGGAAGCACCTTCATCCCGATCGGGATGGCTCCTTCCCGGTCGGGATTCCTCATCCTTCCCGGTCGGGAAGCCCTCTTCCTGGTCGGGATGAGTCTTCTTTGCTTCCCCAAGCCCAAAAGCTTATCAAAGCTCCAAAAACCAACTTCCTCGCTCGCAAACCAAACTCCATCATCAACCACTCCTTTCTAGGAGTCACCTTGACTTCACCTATCACAATAAACTTAATCTATACATCAAATTCACTCCCTCACATCGCTCATCAAAATACCAAATCAATCACAAGAATCCCACAAAAACAAAGGAAGTCCTAGAAACAAAAATCACAAATACAAGCACAAGGATTCTAAAGAAGAGAGGAGGGGAATATACAACATGACGGTTCTTTTAGGAACTCCGTCAAACCTAGGATGGTGGATTCTTCTTCAACTGTAGCCCTCAAGGGCATGGAGGAGCAAGTCGAACGTGCTACCGACATCATAGTGAAGGCCCAAGAAGCGCTCGAGCTTAACCGACCTCCACGGCCTCCAAGGAGGAGGGAAGAAGTAGGAATCCCAAGACCCGACATCATCTTCATAGTAGTCTCCGGGGTCTCTCCATCCTACGAGCTCCACCGATCTCTTCCTCCCTAAGCATCGCCTCCAATCATTAGCAAGCTTCATCTCCAAGAAACAAGGCACAAAAAGCGGTTTTGGCCTCACTTCCTCTATGCACACCCCCACACTTTCCTCAAGTTGTGGTTCCCCATCTTCATCACTCGGCCCCACATCATCTTGGAGAGGAGAATCGAGACTTCTACCGGCGGTTTCAATCTCTTCCAAGCCATCTCCCGGTGTACAAATAAGGGGCTCTTGATGCGTAGTCTCATTCTCGGACATGGGCAACTCGAGGCTAACAATCTCACCCAACAACTCTACAAACTCCACCAAACAATCCCACTCACTATCATCCTCCAATTCCTCACCAATGTTGCCTTCACCAAGAGTCATCTCCTCATTCGTCTCTTTTTGGGTAGACGATTGAGGTTCTTCAAAGCAAATCTCACTATCAAAGGGAACTACATCGGCGGCTTCGTAATTAGGTTGCTCCTCTCTCTCAAGTGGACACCCTCCATCTAAATGTGATGCTCGGGATAAAGACATTACGGTTTGAACCGCTAATGCATTTAAATGAGCATTCCTCGCCTCGTTTGCCCTTCGCATTTGGGCCATCAAATCGTCTTGTTCTTTTTTTAATTGAATGGCCGTTTCTTGAAGGCTCCTTTGCATTTGAAGCATCGATTGATGTAACTCTAAGTTTGACGATTGGTGGTCATTGGGGTCTTGTAAAGGTTCTTGATAATCTTGATGATGCACAAGGGGTGGAGCATCATATTGTTGGTAGCAAGGTTGGGGTGGTTGGTAGTATTGTGGGTCATAAGGTTCATATTGTGGTTGGGGTGGAGGGCAATATTGTGGGTTTTAGGTATTGGCTTCCATAAGGTGGATCTTGATCGAACATGGTGGGTTCACAATCATAGCTTGAGTAATAGCCACCATGATCGTAGGAATGATAATCGTCCACTTGTTGGTAGCCGTTTTCATACTCTTGAGGATCATACCCATCTTGATTACCCCAAGAAGCTTGATAATGGTAGGGAGACGTCATGTCATGGCTTTGGTTCATGGAAGAAGAGTGGTAGCTCATATCGGCTCCCGAGTGTGTGGAGTTTAGATCAAACCCCATGCTTGCTCGAAAATCGTAGTCCATACCCGGTTGGAAACCACTCATCCTAGCAACCGTCCGTTTAAGCGGCTCTGAGTTGCAAGAAGAAGATAATCACCACCTCTAAGCACAAACTGTAGACTAAGAACAAACGTGAGAAGTCTAGTGCTTTTTGAGCACTAGACAAGAGAGAAATAAACCACACACACACAAGAAGCAAAGTAACCAAAAAGAAAAAAGAAAAACACAAACACAAAGACAAAGTCGAATAACTAGGAAAACAAAGTCCAAACTAGCACCGTCCCCGGCAACGACGCCAAATTGATGGTAGGGATTCGTCACGTCCCAACCGTCAATAATAAAACCGGCTAATCCTAACTAGGGTAGATAGGGTAAGTCGGGTCGAATCCACGGGGACGGTAAGAGGCATCTAGACTAGGTCAGCCCAAATACTAGACTAAGTCAACGAGCTAAACTAAGAATGGAAGGAGGGGAGAAACTAGACTAAGACTAAGAGGAACAACTAAGGAGAACGGGCTAGTATTAGGTCGGGGTCAAAGGGGTAACGGAATGGTCAAGGGAGGACTAGAGTGAAGGAGGTAGTAGGGTGATCTAGGTTGGTCCGGGCTCTCGCAACTTAGACTCACCTAGAGGTTCCACCTAAAACCCATCTTGTCGATACACAACACAAACGGGGTTCTAGCGCGCTATAGGCCTAGGTCGAATCCGGGCTCTCGCAACTTAGACCGGCCTAAGAGTCGTCCTCACCGGGCTCTCGCAACTTAATGAGAAGACCGAACCCACAAACAAACTAATACTCACGAAAGAAAGGCAAGAAAACAAGCATTCGTACGTACTTAGTCATTCAAGCAATTCCACAAACATGTGATATGCATCAAACAAGAGGAAACCCAAATCTTCCACCAACATCTCTAACCAACCCTTAATCACCCAATTAACACCCTAATCACCTTACTAACCCTAGCAAGAACACTACTCTAGCATAATCAAACTATAACTAAAACTAACAAGAAGATCTAACCTAAGAAACCAAACACACATTATGAAACTAACAAGAACAATAACAAAGCAATAACAAAGATTCAAACTTGAACAACATAAACAAGATTAAAGAGGAAAAGGAGAGGAGTGTACCAAACTAGAGGAAGAAGAAAGAACAAAACTTGCATTAATGAAGAAAACCCAAAACAAACATCCAAGGTTGTCAAGCTTGGAGAAGATCTTGAAGAATTCCCTAAATACAAGTACTAATCTAAGATTAACAACTAATTATCGACTAATCTACACTAATCTAATCTAATCTAACCTAAAGTAGTCTAGGGTTTTAAGGAGATAACCTAAGATGACATAAGATCACATCAGATGCTGTCTTAATACAAGAGGGGGGGTATATATAGGGTTACAAGTGGAAAGGAGAAGAAAGGAAACAATGCGGGCTGAACCGGGCTCATCCCGGTCGGGATGAGTTGGTCCCGATCGGGATGGGCCATCCTTCCCGGTCGGGAAGGGCCTTCCCGATCGGGATGGGCTCACAGTAACCGTGCTTCATGTTCCCTTCATCCCGAACGGGATGAGGCCATCCCGAACGGGATGGGTCTTTGTAAGCCTCCCTTAAGAGCTCTTTGGTCCCTCCTTGCCTCTCATGGGCTTCTCGTCGATTCTCGGGACTCGGGATCGGGTCTCGGAGGTTCAGAATTGGGTCCCAAGGTCTCGGGGTCGATTCCAAGGCATCGAGTCACCGTTCCTCTACTCCGTTGGCTCCAAAAATGTGTATGTATAGAGTCGGAATCGCTCCAACTCTTCCAATTCGGCCTCGGGAACCTGAAACGAACTAAAGGAAGCATAAGAAGCCTCTAAACCTCTCCCAAGGAGCGATTCCACAAGGAAAAAGGGACCAAAACACAACAAATAGGCACTACAAACTACACTTATCATCACGCAAGCATAATAACGACACTATGTATGCTTTACACTAAGTCTCGGTCAGTCCAGTGCACATAGCCTTTCGGAGAATCGGGACGGACTTCCTAAGTCGAGTTGAGCTTAGAACATGCCGCGAAACCCATAAGAATTAGCTATGAACACCTTTGACATAACCAATATTGGAGTATATCACGGTATAGTGGGACGTCGGTCGCCAGTACCGGCCCGGGAAAAGATAGGGTTATGCATGAACCGTAAAATTAAAACGCGTATTATACTAGTCAAACGATTTCTATTCGAGTCTCACCCTGAGGATGCCGATGGTAAGTCACGCATCAGTTATCCCCAGCGGAGTCGCCAAATTGTGGACATGATATAGGTCCACCCCGACGCGGCCACGCGCGTGTTTGGGGCGGCGAATGAATCTCATGTGAGATGGATCGAATTGAAATTTAAATCAAAGTGGAGTCGCCACCGCACTTTGTGGGAGTTCGGGCCCGTTCGAACCCACTCTATATCTTGGTGGACCGTGCACAAAGTACGGCCCATTCGGATCTTAGAGTTTATTTGGTTCGTCCATTTGCATTTTGATACTGATACCGACATTATCGGATACCGTTTGTATTGAATGAGTCTCGTGTGCCAATCGTTTCGGACATCCGGAAACCACGGTTCTGAGTATGGGGTGAGGGTACGTATTGGGAAGCTCACAAAGATATCGTTTGATGTTAGAATACGCGCGTTAGTAGTTCGGTTGAATGATATGCAAACAATATTTTCGATTAAACATGTGAATTATGTTTGATCTACGTCATTTAATGCATCTTGGAATTTATGTCGAAGTTGTATTTAGCGTGCGAGATCCGTTTTAGTATAATAAAACAAACAACGAATAAAAAGCGACAATAGTAGATTACAACATACGAGCAGCATACCATCCGGAAATACAAATATGCCACAATTGCGATAATATCGGAGCGTAAATAAATCGGATGATGTAAATATGATACGATGCATGGTTTTGAAAAGATGAACACGTGATGGACTTGGCACGTGACGACTGAAGTCGTTAAAAGAATTTTGTCGGGGCTTGAAATATGTTGAAAGACTCACGGTTTGGCTAAACCCGGAGCCACTCGATCGAGTCATTGAGGGACTCGATCGAGTGGTCTCGAAAAAAGTTTCTGCCTCGGTTTTTGGGGTGTCACTCGATCGAGTGCCCCCTGTACGAACTACGGTTCGTTTGGTTTTGATTTTGAAATTGTTTTCGGTTTTGAAAATCGATAATTTGGTTAAGTCACGTAAAAATATGATGCAATTTATACTCGACTTAAATATTGATACTCTTAATATTCGATGCTTGATTATAGAATCAATATCGAATATTTAGTGTGGATTTTGAAAAAAGTTGTTTAGAAATCGTTTTGGATGTTACTAAGACGAAATAATTCCTCCACATTGTAATGTCGTAATTAGCCTTTTCGGACCATGTGATCATTACTCGGCTTCAACGGGATTATGCGTAACATGATTTAATGATTGATATCTTTAGATCCGATATTCGACTATAGAGTCGATATCGAATCCTAGGGACGACGCTTTATTGAAAATAGCACGATAATATCGATATTAGCAACGAGAAAAAAAATAAAAAAGACGCGACGACGACCCGAATAAAGAGACGGACGAACGAGAGAAAGAGAAGAAAAGGGAGAAGTCGGGATTTGCAACACCCTCAACCTACATGCTTGATTATCTCGAAAACGGACTCGTAGTAGCGGCCTAGGCGCGGGAGCGTTAAGATGTATATAGGTGAGTTATGGTGTCTATGGTTAGGGAGGGGATTTAACGAGTTTTGCTCTCGGGTCTTTGACGAGTTTCGATCTCGGGTTTGCTACGGGATTTCTAGAGGAAAATCGGGACGGTATTTGTGTATAGTATGCCTAAAATTGCCTAGAATTTCGGGTTGTGAATTGATGTTGTGAATTGTCGGGAATTGTGTGTTGTGAATTGTTGATGTTTTGTGTGTGCAAGGGGGTTGTATTTATAGGGGAGGTTTCCTGGCTTTGATGGGAAGAAACTCCTGTTTCGGATAGGAAAGGTAGTAGTCTTGGATGCAATAGGATTCCGTCTTTGGATAAGAAAAGGTTGCTTGTAAGGAAAGAAAACCCCCGGTTTTGGCTGATTTATGAATCCACTCGATTGAGTGGGTCTAGCCGGGTGGGAGACCTCCTTAGAGATCGAGTTTTGTCCTTTTGGGATTATTTTAGTTGCTTAACTCTTCTTCATTGCTGATTTTTGTAGGTGTTTGACTTCGAGTTGGATTTTCGAGGTGATGTGCCAGATATTTATGCCTCGGAAATGCCTTTGACCGGGGTTTGACCCGGTTGCTAAAAGGCGGTTTTGCCCTTGGTGTCGGTTTTGACCCAAATTATTCTCATTTGACTGGAAACGATGCACTAGGCCTGAATTTGAGGTTGGTTTTGTGAGATTTGTAATCCGTAAAAAGCCCAAGCCAAATACTAATAATTTTGAGCCCATATTCGAGTATATTAAAGCATGTTTGCGTCCGATCATCATCGGGTGTTTGTCGGAAACTGCTATAGACACCTAACGGCCAAATGTGGGAGTCTACAAAATGCAAAAAGATTAAATTAGCACTAAAATTAAAATCAACGAAGAACAATTATACAACTGAAGAAAATATTTTAAAAATAGAACGGAAACATATCTATAATTATGAAATAGCAATACATATATAGGCAACAAAACAAAATGCAATAAGAATAATTTAGAGCCGAATGCAAGAAATTGAAAAACAAAAAACAGTTGTAACTTCTTCTTAATCATATTTTGTAAATTTCTTCAAATTTGAATATAAATAAAAGTACACCCTTATGAACACAAAATCCATGATATTTAAAGATAACCTGAAATATATCTATATAAATAATCAATTTAAATAAAATTATTATACCTGAAAAGTGAGAAATTCCAGACTTAATTATTGGCTTCGCATAAGTTCGCTAAAATTAGATGCAAAAAGATAAAATTAGCACTAAAATAAGAGTTAACGAAGAACAATTATACAACTGAAGAGAATATTTTAAAAATAGAACGAAAAATTTTTAAATAAGAAAAAATTTGTCATTGTATAAAGCCAAAACTTGATGACACATATATATATGGGGGAAAATTTTAATAAGACTAAACTGACAAAGGGAAGAAATTATAAATAATAATAATAATAATAATAATAATAATAATAATAATAATAATAATAATGATGATGATAATAATAATAATAATAATAATAATAATAAAGGGTTTATTAGGATGAAGCATATGGCAGAGTACTAAAGACTGGCTGAACATTGAAGGAAGAGGAGAAGATCTTAAAACTGATTGAAGTAGAAAAGAAAAAGCACTGGAAACATCAATGGTATTGCCATTGTATCGATGCATTCACCTACCATATTTGGATTGAAAGGAATAATCGAATTTTTCAAGATAGTATAAGATCATCTAAGAGCATTATTGTAAATCGGATTAAATTTGAGGTGTTTATTAGGATGAAGAACAGGGGATTAGATCTTAATCTTTTAAGATGCGGTTAAGGGGGATCGAACTCGTGTAGGGGGTATACTTTTTGTAAGTTGAGTGTCTTTATTTTTCTCTTTATGGATGAATAAAAGAGTCATAAACCTTCTTGCAAAAAAAATATAAATAAAGGGTTGTTTGAGCATTTAATATATGTCACGTGGCAAAAAATTAAATACTCAAATAACTCTTCTATATCTATATATATATATAGTTAAAAGGATTTTTTAAACATTTAATGTTTTGCCACGTGACATGCATTAATGATTATTTATTTATTTATTAAAATTTATTCTTATTAAATTTTGAGTTGTTTTATTACATACATGTTGCACACTTTTATTTTTATTAAGTTTATATTTAATCACATTATTAAGTATCACAAACTTTTCGTTTACCCATATTTAATAATTTTTTTATCATAAATAATTCAATTTAATATTATGGTTATTTTTCAAAACCTTTACACTACCTTTCATTACAATCAACTATCAAAAATAGTACTTTGTAAATAGTTTAACATTTTTTTTTAAAAAATAAGAATTTCCATTTCTTAGGTTTATTCATAACAAAATTAATATTTGTTTGCTATTTTATGCCTACTAAATTTAAACTTTATTAATTATAAATTTTTTATGTGTTTAGTTATTTTACTTTATTAATAAAATTACTACTACTTACAGGTTTTTTAATCGTAAAAAAAGTTTTGTTATGCATTCAATTTTTGCGCACGTGGCGGATGCTTTCATGTTTTTTTAACAATTTAATGTTTTACAATAAATTTATCTTTTTTTAATTTTTAATTTTATTATTATATATGTGTTGTAAAGTTTTATTTTCATTATCTTTATAATTAACCACATTATTAAGTATCATAACATATTTACATTATTTATAATTTATATTTATTAATTTGTCTATATAATATACTACCTCCGAGTTCCTATTATTGTCTCACTTTCCTTTTTGGGTTGAGTTTGATTTTTGTCACACTTTCCTCTTTAAGCCATCAATGTGTGGTTCACAATTACTTTCTAATTTCTCTCTCTCTCCTTCTTATTTCAACCACTTATTTCCCTTTCCTTATTTTTCACCCCAAAATCTTTTGGGACAATAACAGGAACTCGGAGGGAGTATTAAAAGACAACTTAAAACATTAAATTTTACTCCACATGTCAAAAAAAAATTTAAGGCAATGAAAAAAACTTAATATTTCACTTAAGCATAAATTTATTGTTATTAATAAAAATTAATGATTTTTGAAAAAAAAACTTAATTATTTGAAGGTTACACCTTTTCATCTACTTTTGTCTTAATAATCAAATTTAATATTAATAATTATATTGCTATATATTAAGAAAAACTTCATTATCATCATTATATAACTAAAAAATCAATATAATTGAGAGTTGGAAAAAACCCATTTGTAATTTGAGATTTCCTATTCACATTTCATTCGTTCTATTTTATAAATATTGTCTTCAGTTTAGTAATTATTCTTCGTTGATTCTAATTTTAGTACTAATTTTATCTTTTTGCATTTGTTTTTGTTTAGTGAACTTATGCGAAGCCAATAATCAAGTATGAAATTTTTCATTTTTCATGTATAATAATTTTATTTTAATTGATTTTTATATTGATTGTTATATAAATACATTTCAAGTTAACTTTAAAATCTCATGGATTTTGTGTTCATAAGAATGTACTTTTATTTATATTAAAAGTTGAAGAAATTTACAAAATATGATTAAGAAGAAGATGCAAATTTAAGTGTTAATCAAAGTAGCATGTTAAGGATTACAATTATTTGGGTAATATATTTAATATTTTATTCCAAAGGTAAATCATCAATAAAAAAAGTTAGTAAGCAAATGACAAACAAAACTTGATATTTCACTTAAGCATAATATCTTATTCATAAGAAAACGTAAATATTTTCTAAAAAAAATAATAGTTATGTTGTTCCATCATTTAATCTACTTTCGTCGTATTGGTAATCAATCAAATTTAATATGAATAATTAGATTATTTAGTATTAAGAGTTTCATACTAAAAATACTAATTTATGTATTTTATTACTTTACTATTAAATTTTTTATATCTTTTTTTTTTACTGGATGACTTCTGTCTCTTTGATTAAAATATTAAAAACATTGGGGACATGACATAGGTTCACCCCAACGCGGCCACGCGTGGGTTTGGGGAGGCGAATGAATCTCCATATGAGAATGGATCGAATTGAAATTTAAATCGAAGTGGAGTCGTCACCGAACTTTGTGGGACTTCGGGCCCGTTCGAACCCATTCTATGTCGTAGTAGACCATGCACAAAGTATGGCCCATTTCCGATGTTAGAGTTTATTGGATTCGTCCCTTTGCATTGCAATACTGATACCGTCACTACCGGTTATCGTGTATTGAATGACTCTCGTGCGCCAACGGTTTCGGGCATCCGGAAACCGAGGTTCTGAGTAAGAGGTGAGGGTACGTGTTGGGAAGCCCACTAAGGACACCCAACCCCGCCCGCACATTAGCGGCCTCTACTAAGATATCGAAAGACTTTCTAATACGCGCGTTAGTTGAACGATGAAAAATGCTTATGCAAACATTATTTTCCTTAAACATGCGAGAAATTGAAAAGGGTTTCTATGTCGATTTAATGCAACTAATTCTAACGTCGAAGTTAAATTTAGCATGCGGGTTCATTTTAGTACAATAAAATAAACAATAAATTGACAAGAAAAATAACAAACTTGTTAGTAACGGTATAACGGTAATAACGGTTTGCGGATAATGTAATATGGAATGATGTAAATAGAATGATGCATGATTTTGAAAGTGATGTTCCACGTGATTGATTTGACACGTGTCGACCTAAGTCATAGAAAAAGCATTACCGAAACTTGAAGATGGTGTAGGAGTCACGGTTTTGTCGTGATAAAGGGCCACTCGATCGAGTCATTGAAGGACTCGACCGAGTGGACCTCTGAAAACGCTTCTGTCCCGTATTTTAGACCCTACTCGATCGAGTTATTGGCGAACTCGACCGAGTCATTGCTAGACTCGACCGAGTGGAGGTCGAACAGACATTCTGTTTCGGTTTTTGGGGTGCCACTCGACCGAGTGGGCTAGGCACTCGGTCGAGTGCCCCCTGTACGAACTAGGGTTCGCTTTGCAATTTGTTATTGATTTTGAAATTGCCTTTTGATTTTGGTAAATCGATGACTTTGTTGAACCGAGCGTAAATATTGTAAGATTTATTCTCGATTCTTAACTTCAATACTCGTCATATCCCATATTCGATTATTGAACCGATATGGAATATTAGAGTGATAACTTAAAGAAAATAATATAAGTCGTTTTAAATTAACTAGGGCGGCATGGATTTCCTCCGCGTTTATAGTGTCGTAATTCTAACGAATTATATGACAACTGTTTTAGCATCAACGAAAACCGCGCTAATTAATTTATTTGACTAAATCATTTAGATTCAACACCCAATTATTGAATTGGTATCGAATCTAATAGATTGACCCTTTTGCTTTGAATTGAAAGACTTGATTCCCTCGGTTTCCCGACATCGTAATAACTCCCTAAGGATTATGTGATGTCGGATCCACGTCAACGGGTTTCAACCCTTATAAAAAAAAGGTATTTGTTTTAGAAAAAAGTTTTGAAATTGACGGAATATGCGATGAATGATGACGCGAACAAAAGTAAACGGAGATTAACGTTTAGGTTGGCTTGCTTCAATAATCAAGTGCTAGGGATGTCAGGATAAGCGACCGGCAACGCTGTGGTAAATACCCTTGTATATTCGGGTTTTCTTATTCCGACATCCTTCGCACTCGACACAAATTGATGGTAAGGATTTGTCACGTCCCAACCGATCAATAAACTACCGATTATACCTAGTGGGTAGCTAGGGCAAGTCGGGATCGTATCCACGAGGAGGGTAAAGCGAAGTTTAGACTATGTCTACCTAAAACGAGACTAAATCACCAAACAAACACAAAGAAAGCAATAATTGGAAAACTATGGTGGAGGAAGGAGTAAGACTAAGCAAATGATGGACTAGGCTAAAACAATGCTAAACAAAGCTAATGATCGAACTAATAAATAAACTAGAGTAAACGATGACTATCTAAGGAGTTGAATCAAATATGGAAAGGAGGTGGGGTAGGCCGGGTTCATAGGAGTAGAAGGGTAATTGGGGTGATCAAGGGTATAGGTGTCTCCTAATTGCTAGAGTCGGTCCGGGCTCTCGCAACTTAGACCGATGTCAAGGTGGGTCCGGGCTCTCGCAACTTAGACCCTAGTCGGCACTCTCGTGACTATGACTATTCTCAACATTTCCACATAATAGACAAATAATGAGAAGATGAACACAAGTATGGGAAGCATGTCCACTACAACTCACACAAGCATATCAACAAACACATAGAGTGCCCACAATGTGACTAACAACAAAGATTCACCCTTTTCCCATAATCAACCCTAATCATCCACAATCTATCCCTAATCCCCCTACTAACCCCACAAAGAAGACTACTCACTCATGATGAAGAGAAAACCTACAATAACAAGAGAAACCAATACCACAAAACAAACATCCATAATGAATAACAAGAACAATAACAATAACAATATGAAAAGATTCAAACAAGATTAAATAAACAAGATTAAAAGTAAGAAAGATTATACCAACACTAGATGAAGAAAAGATGCAATCTTGTATAAATAAGAACCCAAATAGAATCCCAAGGTTGTCAAGCTTGGAACAATCTTCAAGAACTTCTTAATACAAGTACTAATTACAAAGATTAACTAATAATTAAAGGAAGATTAAACCTAATAAGAGACTAATCTAGGGTTTTGAAAGTCTAATGGAGGCTTAAATTAGTCTAGGGTATGATAAGATGTCTTAACATCACAAGGGGGGAGTATATATATGGGTACAAGAATGAAGGAGAAGAAAGAAAAGAGCCCGTGCTACCCCTGTAGCGTCCCGACCGGGACGGGATCATCCCGACCGGGATGGCCCTGTCATCCCGACCGGGACGGGTTGGTCCCGACCGGGATGGGCTCACAGTGGCCTTCTTCAAAGCGCACCTCATCCCGAACGGGATGGGTCTTGTAGGCCTCCCTTGAGAGCTCTTTTGGTCCCTCCTTGCCTCTCATGGGCTTCTCGTCGATTCTAGGGACTCGAGATCGGGTCTCGGAGGCTCGGGATTAGGTCCCAAGGTCTCGGGGTCGATTCCAAGGCGTCGAGTCATCGTTCCTGTACTCCGTTGGCTCCAAAATGTGTATGTATTGAGTCGGAATCGCTCCAACTCTTCCAAATCGTTCTCGGGAACCTGAAACGAACTAAAGGAAGCATAAGAAGCCCATGAGTCGCTCCCAAGGAGCGATTTCACAAGGAAAAGGGACCAAAACATAGTGAAAAAGGCACTACAAACTACACTTATCAACTCCCCCACACTTAACCCTTACTCGCCCTCGAGTAAGCACAAACTAAGTACTTAACTATCCGAGTGGGTATTAGCGCACCCAACGCCCTTTCAACTCACGCGAGTGCACTTAGAGGACAGGTGCACTCCGCAAGGCAAGTGGGGTCTTGCGACAAAACCTCGGATGCAACCGGACACAAACACACAAACAAACAAACACACAAACAAACACTTAGACGGTTGCACCCAAAACAAAAGAAATACCGCTTCCCTCTAAAAGCGGTGAAAGAAGCACCGGTTTAGGACTCGAGGTAAGTGACAACGTTCCAAAGCTAGCAATACAAACAAAGGTGAACTAAACCCTAATAGTATGACGATCAAGCAATAAAAACGTTGGTAACTTACTTAGGTCCTCTTAACTTTCTAAAAACGTACTACGGGACGATCGGCGGAGTGGAAAAGTGAAGAACCACGGTGTTAGTCGACACTGTAGGTAAGTGAGACCCCGCCCTCTTTAGCGTGAGCCAAGAGGGTCGTCCCGTGTCCAAAACCGCCTAACTAGTCCAAGTAAAAAGGTGGAAAACATGCAAAATGAGGGAAGACCGACTAATGCCGCTATCATCCTTCCTCGGGACTCGGTCCTTTGGTAGGCTCTTTACGGCAAAAGTCGGAAAAAAGCTTATCTTTGTGGGGATTTCTTTTTGTGAGACGGGTTTTCTTTTGGCATTTTCTCTTTTCTTTTGCGTTTTTGCCTTGTTTTGCTATGCCATTCTTTTTCTTCTTTTCTATTTTCTTTTTGGCTTTTGTGCCTTTTCTTTTTCTTCATTTCTTTTCTTTCTTTCATTTTTCTTTCTTTTCTTTTTCTTTGCCCTTTTGGCTTGATTTGACTTTTTGGCATTTCTTTGACAATTGAGAAAGAGAGAAATCAACAAATTGCATTTTATTTGTGTGGAATGTGTAGGAGGTAGGTGAATGGGTGAGTCGGGGAGCGTCCCTTCAAACCCACAAAAAAGGGGAAACCTTGGACTAATCAAACGATCCTAAACACGGTCACCTAAGGGACGAGACTCGGTAACCAAGGCCTTTTCACACCGTGGGTGGTCATAATTGTCAAAGGTGCAAATCCCGCAGTAAATTCCTAGTAAGCTAGGTGGACTCAAGGTAAAGGACCAACGAATTCATTGGTTTAGGGTCATTCCACTAGATTAAAGCCCAAGACTCGATTTATACTACTAGGAGGGGAAAGTAGACACTCGCACTCTAGCCTCTAAACCGGGTTTTCGAAAACCATTTACACACAAGACACAAATACACACACAAACAAAGACTCAACGAGAACGAAAGAAAAAGAAGTAAGAGCAACGAATCAAAAACAACACAAAATGAACACATACACAACACAAACACCACCCCGATCATCCAAACAGGCCACCAAATCAACCACACTTTATAAAGCTCCACCCGAGCACACAACAACACAACCTTCTCCAAACATTACAAGGAATAAATAGGGAAAGAGGGTTAGAAGATGTTACCGGATGTCTTCAAAGCTTTCCAAACAACGGTGATTAAGCAACCTATAAGGAAGAGGGAGGCAAAAACACACACAATACAAAACAAATACACGACACAAAGACACGAAAGGAAAGCACACAAAAGAAAAATATTTTTGATTTTTGTGAAATTTTTTCAAATTTTTAGGGTTTTTAAGATTTTTTTTTTCGAAAAACTAAGAAAATAAAACTAACTACGATAGAATATCGCTCCCCCACACTTAAACCGAGCAATGTCCTCATGCTCGATCGTAGTGTGCGGAGAGACAAAGAAAAAGAAAAAGAAACTACGAAAATAAAGCTAAAAATCAAAAAGAAAAGATGGAGAAAAGGGTAGAAAGCGTCCGGCCGGGGTGTAATCAAGTCACCATGGGCCGAGACAAGAAAAGATATGGAAGGGGGAAGAAAATAAAAAGAAAGAAATAAAAGGAAATGGGAGGGGAGGGCTAGGTGTAATCAAGTCACCTAGCCCGGATTCCGTCCAAATCCGACTAATTCCTAAAAAGCGGTGAAAATTCATGTATCATTGGATTAATCGATTGACTACCGACGTAATCACGTCGTCGGAAGTCGGGAGCAACCATACTACGGCCTCGAAGGCCACTAAGATACCATGACTCAAGGGGAAGGGGGTAAACAAGATAAAACAAGCGACAAAAGACGGAAAAGAAAGGATAGTTACCCAAACCAAACGGTTAGTAACGTACGAACTCCATCGTCTTCAATGATCACTAGAGGTACGGTGCTTGTCTTCTTGTAATCCGTCTTGCTTCACCCTTGAGAAGAACTCACGGTAGAGGTAGTAATGGTAGGGGGTGGGATTTGATGTGAGAGTCGGTGTAAAGTGGATAAGAAATGGAGTGAGGGCATGACAATGAAGTACATGGAGCATATGATAAGGCTAGGATAGCTAGGGAGGTTGGGAGGGGGCATACAATGGTTGGGTGGAGCCAATTGTCGAAGAAGAAACACAAAGAGGGAGTAGAGGACCATCCCGGTCGGGATGGTTGGTCCCGGTCGGGTTGCCTCACTCGTCCCGGTCGGGACGCCTTCATCCCGATCGGGACGGACCCACAGCATGCTCGAAATTTGGTACACCCATCCTGGTCGGGATGGCACCCTTCCCGGTCGGGGTGCCTCACCCTTCCCGGTCGGGATGGGCCTTCTTCAACTTCCACAATCCCAAAAGCTTGCTCCAAGCTTCAAAAACCCGATCCTCGTGCTAACAACCCAAGCTCTATCATAGTCAATCTTCTCTTAGGAAGCATTCTCACTTCATACCTATCAAACAAACTCAAACTCAACATCAAACTCTCTCCCTCGCATCGCTCATCAATAATCCAATAATAAGAATATCACAAGAAACAAGCTAACTACTAGAAAGAGATATATACAATAGGACGGTTCTTGTGGAACTCCGTCAAACCAAGTATGGTGCATCTTCATTCTTTTTCAACAACCTTGAAACCGATTCCATCCCCATCAAGGGCACGTAGGAACAAGTCGAAGGCCCTAGAGAAGTCTTCAATCAAGCTCGAGATATAACCGACCACATACCAAGGCTCTTCATGGCCTTGCCTTGACGTTCCCGGGGCATCTCGATCTTCCAAGTTCAACGGCTTGAACTTGTACTTTTGGTCTTTGGGGATATGCCCAAACGTCCACCGGTCTTCATGTGGCCCCAAAGGAGTCTCATCATTCTCTTTGCTTTTCAACTTGTCATCAAGGCCATGATATGGGCACTCATCTTCCTCCAAATCGGAGTCATCATCCTCAAGTACATAAGAGTACTTCTTCAAGCTTTGTCTCGGTTCACCCCCTAGATCGATGTCTTTCTTGGTTTGGATCATATTGCATGATTCATCCTTAGTAGGCGAAGTGTTGCCTTGGAGGTCGAACACTATCTTTTCCTCGCCTAACTCAAATGTGATCCTACCGTTCTTCACATCGATCATGGCACCCGCGGTGTGTAGAAATGGGCGCCCAAGGATAATGGGAGTGTTGGCATCCTCCGGCATGTCAAGCACAATGAAGTCGACCGGAATGAAGAATTTCCCGACTCGTACCGGTACGTCCTCTAACATTTCTAATGGTCGATTGAATGATTTATCGGCCATTTGGAGGGTGAGGGACGTACATTTCAACTCCTTCATTCCGAGTCGACAACAAATAGAATAGGGAATGATGCTCACACTCGCGCCCAAGTCACATAACGCATTCTTCATCAAGAAGTTGCCTATGGTGAAAGGGATCGAAAAACTACCCGGATCCTTCAACTTCGGAAGCGTGGAACCTTGGATAAGCTCGCTCACCACCCTTGTGAACGCTACGGTCTCTTCCTTGTCGACGGATCTATTCCTAGCTAAGATTTCTCTCATAAATCTTCCATATGCCGGGATTTGGGTGAGTGGTTCGGTAAACGGGACGCTAACATCCAATTTCTTCACGATGTTAAGGAACTTGTCATAGTGAGTGTCCACCTTACTCTTCATTTGCCTTGATGGGAAAGGCAACTTGATTTGAACCTTGTTTTGCGCAATATGGGTGGACTCCTCACTTGACACTTTCCCTTTACCCTTTTCTCGAGCTTTAAGTGGGGGAGGGTTGACTTCTTGGGGTTTTTCGACCTCCCAAAGGACTTGCTCCTCCATTGGATTATCAAAGCTTGAGCTTTCTTGAATTGGAGATGCCATTTTCCTTGTCGGTTCTTGCATTGGCTCTTGCTCACTAGGAGATGCGGGAGGGTTATAGGTAGCACCGCTCCTTAAGGTGATGGCTTTAACATGCTCAAAATTTGGAGTTTCACCTTGAGGAGGTAGTTGCCCCTTTTGTCTTCAGGAGCTCCCTAAAGAAAGTTGAGCTACTTGGGTCTCAAGCATCTTCATACGGGTATCTCTTACCGCGTTCTCCCCTTGAATATAAGCAAAGAGCTCTTGATGGGTTTTTGACATCTCCACTTGACTCCTTTGCATATCCGTCATAGTCTTTTGAATGTCGAATTCCAGAGGTGGAGATGATGGATTATGCGGAGTATCGGTGATGGCGAGAGGAATGCCATAATCATGAGTAGGAGATCGGCTCCTAGGCTTGCTTTGTTGTTGATTACCTTGTGTAGCTTGTTGTTGACGGTTCCCTTGGAACCCATGAGAATTGTCTTGATTAAGGCCTTGGTTGTGGTTTTGTTGTCTTTGAAAGTTTTGGTTTCCTTGGAAACCGCCTTGATTGAAGTTTCCTTGTTGGAACCCTTGATTGTTGTTGTGGAGGTTACCTTGGTTGTTTTGCTTGAAGTTGTTGAAGGATCTTGGATTACCCACATAACCATGGTAACCTTGGTTGTTGTCCCTTAAGGGAGGTGGAACATAGGGACGATGTTGTTGTTGATGTTGAAAGGCTTGTTGTTGAGGGACTTGATTAGAAGCTTGGTATTGATTAGAGTAGGAGGCACCTTGCTTGAACGCTTGAAAGGCGTTCACTTGCTCAATACTTCCTCTACAATTCATAGGATCATGACAAACGATTCCACAAGTATCACACATCCCAAAATAAGGCAAAGGAGGTGCAAACTCCAAAGCATTCACTTCTTGAATCGGTTGATGGTGGGAGGAACTAGTGCCTTGGACTTGGTTGAGGTGGCTTTGGAGCTTCTTGTCAATAGTCTCCATGTGTGTTTTCAATTGAGCTCCAAGGTCAATGCTTAACTTGGTGATAGCATCAACCTCATGCATGCCTCCTCGATGAGCCTTCCTATGCCTAGAGTATTGCGAATTATGCACCGCCATCTCTTCGATTCTCGCCCAAGTTTGGTCGTCATCGACCTCGGTAAACCTACCATTGGAGCCCATGTTAAGAATAGCTCTCGAGTCCTCATAAAGACCATTCCAAAATTGTTGCACCAAGAACCATTGTGAGAGTCCATGATGAGGGCACGATCTTACCAAAGAATTAAACCGCTCCCAAGCTTCATATAGGCTCTCTTCATCCCTTTGTTGGAACCCGGTGATGGAGGCCCTAAGCAAATTCGTCTTTTCCGGAGGGTAAAAATTTTGGTAGAACGCCAAGGCAAGCTTTTTCCAAGTGTCGATACCCATGGTTGCCCTATCGAGACTCTTGATCCATTGCTTCCCTTTTCCAATAAGAGAGAACGGGAAAAGTACCCAACGAATTTGATCTTGAGCAACCCCGGTTTGAGATATAGCGTCACAATAATCGGAGAAGGTCTCCATATGTTGGTGCGGGTCTTCAGTGGGCAAACCACTAAATGGGCTCCTCTCCAGAAGTTGGATAAATTGAGTCTTCGCCACAAAGTTCCCGGTATAGGCTTCCGGTAATGCACTCGGTCCCGGCAAGACATCCTCGGTAAAAGTGGAGTGAGATGAAAACTTCGGCATGATTGGATATAAGGGAGAAGATGGTGGTGTAGACGGTGTTGATGTAGATGAAGAGGGGGAACTAGGAGAAGAATTACCGAAGGGATTGATGAAGGTCCCTCCGGCCGTCTCTCGAGGTGACTCGCTAAAGTCGGCTCCTTGAGCTTGCCCTTGGTGAGTATTGCTTGCACTTGGTTGAGAGATCCTAACCCGGTTAATCGTCCGTTGGCGAAAGGCTCGAAAGAGTCTCTCCGGCTCTGGATTAAAGAGATAGAAGTCGCCTCCCCTCCTAGGCATACACTACACACTAGAACAAACGTGAGAACACCTAGTGCTTTATGGGCACTAGGCAACGACAATAAACAAGCACAACTAGAGTGTGAAAGGAGACCGTCATAACTCTGTCGGTGGTGTAGAATGCCTCTTCAACACCGTCTCCATGGTGCACGTCGATATCAATGTACAACACACGCCTATGAACTTTGAGGAGCTCCAGGATGCCAAGAACAATATCATTGACATAACAAAAGCCAGAGGCCTCGGACTTCTTGGCATGATGCAAGCCGCCAGCCCAGTTGATGGCGATGTCACCGTCGCTGCGGTTCAACTTAACAGCGGCGCCAATGGAGCCGCCGGCGGAGGCCTGGCAGAAGCCGAAGAGGCCGGGGAAGACGGGGTGGATTCGTCGGTTTTTTGGTTGCTATTTCGGTATTCCTTCGGACGTGGATTTCGAGACTTATTTTTTAGATACGAGTTCTGAAAAATTATTGTGTCGGGATTATTGTGTTGATATTTCATGTCTGTCTGAATGGTCGGACGTAAGGTCCTATTTATAGGAATTGCGGTGGTCTTGCTTGTGTGACAAGAAACACCGGTTTGGATAGGAAAACGAGAGTTCGTGAGGAAATAAAACTTCTCGTTTCTTGGTGAGTAAGGCAAGGATACTCGGCTGGTGGGAGTATTTCGGCTGTTTCAGCCGAGTTCTGGGAGCTTGATCGATCTCTGATTCGGTTTCCGGATAGAATTCCTACTTAAGATCGAATCCTATCCCTAAACGGATTTGTTTAATATTATTCGAAGCTGATTTTTTTTGGTGTTTGAGTCCAAATCAGCCGTGTAGTGTCACGGCCAGCTCGTGTGACTCGGGAAAAAATATCTTTGACCGGGTTTGACTCGGTCGCTAAAAGACGGTTTTACCCCTGGTGCCGGAATCGACCCAAATTAGTCTTATTTGACTCGAAACGACCTACTGGGCCTGGATTTGAGGTCCGTTTTGTGAGATTTGTACTCCTTAACAAGCCTAAACCAAATGTCCATGATTTCGAGCCCATATCCGAGTCTGTCAAAGCACGTTTGCGTCCTATCATCATCGGGTGTTTGGTGGGACCTACTATAGACACCTGGCGGTCAAAATGTGGGTGTCTACAGAGCCCCCACTCTGACTGAGGCTTGGACAAGGCGAAAGTCAGAGTAGCTACTAGGCCAATCGAGGATTAAGACCTGGCAGACTTCCGATCGGGTCGTTTAGAGTCCATTAGACTTGCGTGAAGGGCTCGCCAGCCATAAGATAGAAATCATACCTGGATAGATGTTGATAATGGCGCGGGGACTTTCTACTAAAAAAGTCTTGGATTTGTCTGGTTGCAGACAATTTCCATTTTGAAATTGCGCGGGAGCTCCTATTAGAAGCTGCGGATGTACCTCTTACTGATACATCCGATTCCTCAGCGAAAATGTTGCTTGAATTTTCACTGAGAACTTTGAGAATTCTCCGGGAGTCTTGGGATACCTGTCTGTTTTGCATGCAACATACAGATAAAACATCGACTCGTGCTGGGGAAGAAAATGATTTTTGGTTGATTTTTTTTTTTTTTGGAAAAAAAAACCGAAAAGAATTTCGAAAATTGGCGGAAATTTTTTTTTGAAAAATTTGGAAGAAATGGAATGTTTGGGATGACTTGATTCCTTATCAGATTCTGACACGGATTCCTAAAAAAATCTCTGGTTAGGCCCGTATGCCTAGGTGAAGTAGGAATACTGCAAAATAATCCCTTTTCCAGGGGTGACTAGGAGAGGAAATTTCCCTATTATAAATAGAGAGTTCTTGCCCTTAATCTTCTCATATTCCAACCTGAAATATTTCCTTCTTATCTTAAAAAAAATCCCTTTAGACTTTTTAGATAAAATAAAAACTTTCCGCTATGGGAATCGAACATCTGACCGCGATGCTTCACGCGTGGGCCCAAGATTTTCGAGATGGAGATAAGGTCCAGTTGACTCAGATGGGAATTGTAGCTTTGTTCCCGCTCCAGCGACTTAAGGTGGATACCCATTTCTTGGACGCTTGCTTAACCTTTTGGGATACTACCCATCATGTTTTCGCTTTTTCCCGGGGAGAAATATGTCCTCTGCCCGAAGAGATTGCTGCTGTAGGGGGTTGGTGCCCTAATGCTCATCCTGCTATTCCTCCTTTTTACCCTGATCCAAGGAGGAGGCTGAGAGATTTTCTTGGGTTGTCTCATGCTGAGACTTCCCGTATGGTGAAGGGAGGTTCTGTTTCCCTGTTCGACCTAGCTGATAAATTTATGGATCCAAATGGTCCCCGAATTTCTCCTATCCATAGGCGTAGGGCCTTTGCCTTCTGTATGCTGCATCGATACGCTTTCGAAGGTCGGATGGATGTTGACTCATGTTTGGGCGAGATCAGGCTAATTAGCATAGTGGATCAAATGGAGGCAGGTTATAGCCCAGCCTGGCTGATAACTGGGGAGATTATCATGGGCCTTGACGCAAGGAGACTTGATCCAGATCGGCAATTAACGGGCGGCATTCGTCTTCTGCAGGTATTTGACCGTTTTTTTTTTTTTTTTTTTTTTTTTCTTCGAAAATTTTTCCGGAATTTTTTTTTTTCTGAAATTTTTTTTTTTTAATTTCCGAAATTTTTGATTTTTTCGAATTTCCGATTTTTGAATTTTCGAAAAAAAAAAAATTTAAAATTTTTCGAAAATTTTTTTTTCGGAATTTTTTGATTTTTCGAAAGTTTTTGACTTTTCGAAATTTTTTGCAGATTTGGTTATCCGAGCGCCTGTCAATTATAGAGCCCCCGACGAGCATATCCAGGTATCGAAGCTGTCAGATAGGCTCACGGTCTCGACGAATCAGCTTTAATCATCATATAAATCGGAAGTACTGGGATGAGGAGCTAAGATTCCATGGCGGGCCCTTGATTAGGTGGAACGTGATCTGGTGGTTCCTTTCGAAGATGACGGGCCTAGCTAAAAGAGATAAAGCCCGTTACCTGGTGATTTTGTCCTTGGACTGGACCGTCCATATTTACCCAGATCGTCTTCTAAGGCAGTTTGGTTCATTTCAGCAGATCCCCGAAACTGAAGCAATTATTAGCGTCTCGGTCCAATTGACGGACGCTATGTGTGACACGTGGTTACAACGCTGGTTTACCCGGGTCATGTGGACTATACCTCGCCCTTGTTAGACCGCTTGGATTTCTGAATCATATCTCAAATGGGCTTCTGAAGAATCCAAAGAGGCCCGTGAAGATTTAAAGACCGATGAGGCTTTTGACTTAGCCCGTAGAGAATCGGTGAAGGATAATAGATGGTTCTTTGAAGAAGAAACTCCAACTACCTTTGTCGGGCCGGAGTCAGGTTCTAAATCAAAGACTAAGACTCGAGCTAAAGAGACCGGTGCTAGTGACTTAGAGAGAAGGCTCGGACCTAAGCTAGCGGTCCGAGACAGGCTTGGGCCGCGGGAACGGATACCCGAGAGGGCACGGGTCCGGCTAGGACCGACCGAGGTGACCGGGGAATCAAGTTCGAAGAAACGAGCCCGGGTTAAGGAGATTCCCTTGGTAATTCGGGAGCGTTCCCCTCCACGCCGACGTCGGTGGGCCGAAAAAGGGACTAAGGACAAGGAGAAGGAAAAAATGCCTTAGATTCTTTTATTATTTAAGATTAGTAATATTTAAGTGTTGTTTTTTTTTTTTTTGGATTTTTTTTTTGAAATAAATAAAGGAAGTTTATTAGAAACCGTTCCTGTTTTTCCGATTGCAGTGGTTGTGCCCTTTTGAGGGGCTGCCTACGTATCCACAAATAGCGGAATCAAACCAAACGTAGTTCAGGTTTTAAATTGCAATTTCGAAATATATCAAGACTATTGGTTCAAGATGTTTATAACAGTAGAATAAGTAATTCTAGCTTTTGACTTGTCTTAAAAAAAGTTTATTTTGAAAAGACGTTTTTAATAAACTTTTGCGAATGACATTGAGAGAAACGGGTTTAAGGGTAATAACGTTTCAGCTGGTCCAGGTTAGTTGGGTTGACAAACTCATTCCCGTCCAGATCCGTTAGCATCACCGCTCCACCCGATAGAATCTTTTTTACCAAATAAGGACCGGCCCAGTTAGGTTTGAACTTTCCCCTTGGGTCTACTGGTAATAAAGCTCGTACGGATTTGAGAACCAGATCTCCCTCTATGATGTTCCTGGGCCTTACTCTTTTGTTGAAAGCCCGTTGGATTCTTTTCTGGTAGATCTGTATGTTATTGAGAGCCCGAGATCGTCGTTCGTCTAGAAGTACTAACGAGTCATATCGTGCTCGAACCCAATCGGCTTCCGGTACTTGACTTTCGAGTAGGATTCTGAGTGACGGTACCTCCAGCTCGACAGGTTGGACCGCTTCCATCCCGTATGTAAGGTAATACGGTGTTGCCCCGGTCGCAGTACGAATCGAGGTTCGATACCCCCAAAGAGCAAATGGTATCTTATCGGGCCAGTCCCGATAATTGTCAGCCATCTTTTTGAGTATGGTGACTATGGTTTTGTTAGCTGCTTCTACCGCTCCATTGGTTTGGGGTCGGTAGGGCGAAGACGTATGTCTATGGATCTTGTATTTGGCTAACAAGGATGCCGTTTCGGCCTGAAAGTTGGTCCCGTGGTCACTGATGAATTCGTGAGGGATCCCATATCGGCATATTATCTTGTTTTGGATAAATTTGGCAACGTGGCTGGCGTTGAGAATACGGTAGGATTCCGCTTCGACCCATTTGGTGAAATAGTCGATTGCTACCAAAATGAAACAATGTCCTCCGGTTCCCGAGGGGTTTATCTTTCCGATTATATCGATTCCCCATGTTGAAAATGGCCAGGGTGACGTCATAGTATACAGTAGGGATGGTGGCATGTGCTGTACATTAGCGAAAATCTGGCAATTATGGCAATGTCTGACATATAGCTGGCAATCGGTTTCGATGCTGTTCCAGTAATATCCAAGTCTCATGATCTTCCGGACTAGCATCTGGGCATTCATGTGAGGACCACACTCGCCGTCATGTACTTCGGCCATGACCTTTTCAGCATTACCCTTGTCGACACATAAAAGGAGAGCCCCCTGTGGTGTCTTTTTGTAAAGTTGCCCGTCGTCGGTACGGACAAACTGGGTCGCTAACCTACGCAAGGCCTTTTTGGCTCGATTGTCGGTCCCGGGTGGATACTCCCCGGTTGTCAGATATGTCTGGATTGCTTTATACCATGGCTCGGGATCGGGTATCTCGATATCCTCGATGTCATGGATATATGCTGGCGCGGATCGTCTTTCGACGCAAATCGGCATGCTGGTCATATGATCGGGAATATTTAGTAAAGATGCCAGTTTTGAAAGTGCGTCTGCGAACTGATTTTCTTCCCGAGGTAGGTATATGTATTCTACCTTTTGGAATTGTTTCTCGAGATCCCTTACTCGTGCCTGGTAGGCCACGAGATTGGCATTTCGGGTTTTCCATTTTTGGAGGGCTTGGTTAATGACCAGTGATGAGTCGCCGCGTACTCGGAGGTTTGTAACCCCTAAATCGGCGGCAACTTGTAGCCCGTGGATACACGCTTCATACTCAGCGGCGTTATTAGTGACGTCAAAGTCCAATTTGATAGATACGGGAGTATGTTCCCCTCTTGGCGAGATTAGGAGGATTCCGACCCCAAATCCTCGGAAGTTGGACGCTCCGTCGAAGTATAAATCCCATGTCTCGGTGTCAGTATGGAAAATATCTTCATCCGGGAAGGACCAAGTGTCGGTGTGTCCTTTTTCGGCTACGGGACTGTCGGCGAGAAATTCGGCTACTACTCGGCCCTTGATGGCTTTCAGTGGTACGAACTTTAGATCGAATTCTGCTAACATCAGGGTCCATCTTGATATTCTGCCGTTGAGAATGGGCTTTTCGAAAAGATATTTGATCGGATCCATCCTTGACAGTACCTGTACCTCATAGCTGAGCATGTAATGTCGGAGCTTTTTAGTGGCCCAGACCAGCGCTAAACACGTCTTTTCGAGCATGGTGTACTTACATTCATACTCTAAAAACTTTTTGCTGATGTAGTATATTGCTCGTTCTTCGGAGTTTACCGTTTGAGCTAACATGGCCCCCATGGCTGTCTCTGTCGTGGTTAGGTACAACGACAAAGGTAAACCGTGCTGAGGTGGCATCAGGACCGGTGGTGAAGACAAGATTTCTTTGATTCTGTCAAAGGCCGCTTGACACTTGTCGTCCCATAGTAACCGTTCCCCTATTTTCAGCTTCTTGAAGATCGGTTCACACACCATGGTTAGTTTTGAAATGAACCTGCTGATGTATTGGACCTTTCCGAGAAAACCTCTTATTTCCTTTTCGGTCTTAGGGGGCCGCATCTCGGTGATGGCCTTGATCTTAGCTGGATCGACTTCGATACCGCGTTGGCTGACGATGTGACCCAGTAATTTGCCAGAGGTTACCCCGAAACTGCACTTCTGAGGGTTTAGTCTCATGTTGTATTTGCGTAACCGGGTGAAAAATCTTCTCAGGGCGGTGATGTGACCGTCCCTGTGCTTGGATTTGACGATCATATCGTCTACGTAAACTTCCACTTCTTTATGCATCATGTCATGTAATAAAGTCGTGGCGGTTCGTTGATAGGTGGCCCCGGCATTAATGAGACCAAATGGCATGACGGTATAGCAATAAGTACCCCAAGGTGTAATGAAGGTGGTCTTATCCATATCTTCCTCTGCCATTTTTATTTGATTGTACCCGGCATACCCGTCCATGAATGATAGAAGGGCATGATCAGCTGTGTTGTCCACCAGTATATCGATGTGTGGCAACGGGAAATCGTCTTTCGGGCTCGCCTTGTTAAGATCCCGAAAATCCACGCAGACACGCACTTTACCGTCTTTTTTAGGGACCGGTACGATGTTTGCAACCCAATCTGGATACTCGGAGACTCGTATGAACCCAGCCTTGAATTGTTTGTCGACTTCCTCCTTGACTTTGAGGGACCATTCGGGCCTCATGCGTCGGAGTTTTTGCTTAACCGGTTTGAACCCTTCCTTGATCGGTATATGGTGCTCGGCTATTTCACGGTCTATCCCCGGCATGTCCTTGTAGGACCATGCGAAGACGTCTTTGAATTCTTGAAGGAGATCGATGAATTGTTGTTTCTCCCTGGGATCTAGAGATAATCCTATCTTAAGCATCTGAGGTTCTAAGGTTGTTCCCACGTTGATAGATTCGGTTTCTTCGATTACCGGATTGCGGGATTCCCTCTGCTCTAGTTGCTCGATTAGATGTGGAGGTAAGGATACCTGTTCGTCGGGTTTCTCAACATCATTGCATAAAATATTTTGAAAATTTAGGAATTTTTGAAAATGAGACAAGTCGTAAGCAGAACGGTTGTTATTATTCATAAATTGAGAGAAAAGCTCGAAAAGAGCTGCCATCTGATCGCTAGTCAGTGGCGGGATAGGCAGGGTGCCTGGGACAGACCCCGAAGCACCAGGAACAGCTAAAGGGAGAGGGGGAGTTACAGGACTGACCCTAGCACCGGACTCACTAGACTCAATCTCAGACTCTGACTCGGACTCTGACTCAGACTCAGACTCAGATTCTGGCATTTCTCCTTCTCCTGTGATAAGCTTGAAAGTCCTTCCTTGACTGTCAGTCCACTTGACAGTCTTTCTCCAGGCTCTCTTACCTGTCCCGGATCTAACATCCGAGATCAGTTTGGATGGATCGAATGTGCGGCTGCGGAGAATGAGGCTAACTAGCTCCTCCTTCGGTGTTGGGGTCGCGAGCTCCTCCCCGAAAAGTAACCCCAGCGCGGGTTCAGCATTCTTAGCATCTTCGGACTGGACAAGGGCGAAGATGTCGTCGGGTATGTAGTTGCAGACCTGGGCCAAGTGGGTCCCAGGGCGTGTGGTTGGGGGCCGATATAGGCCCGTTTGGACAGACTCGAACACCGGCGTGACGAAAATGACTTTACCGGTTCCAGCTTGGCCCATATTCTCCGGGGTCAGGGTGTAGCCCAGACCGGTTTGAACTATCCCGTTGTCAAGGACTTCAAGGATTTTTCCTGCAGGGAGATCGGGCCTTGACGTGACCCCTGGTAAGAAGCCCAGATTTTGTAACATCCGGTCCATGCTAGCAGTAAAGTAGGGTCAGAAAAGGTATTCTTCTTCGATGGCCCCTATGAAGTCGAATCCCCAAAGATCGGTGCGGCCCGAGGTGTTGCAGTTGGCCACAGTCATAGGCGTGGCTTCTAGAGTGATGACGGTATCATGCAAAGGTAGCTTGATCTTCCGATGCAGAGTAGAGGACACAGCCCTGGTCGAGTGGATCCAGGGTCTTCCTAGAAGAAGATTAAAGGAAGAGGTCACGTCAATTACTTGAAACTCCAGCTCCTTCTCTATCGGGCCCGTTATGATAGTGAGTTTTACGGCCCCGGCTACGGACTTTGGACTCCCGTCGAAAGCCTGGATAGTTTGGGTTGTAGGGATATAGTCGGCCTCGGTGATACCAAGGGCTTTGGCAGTCCTTAAGGGAAGGACGTTAACTGCGGACCCATCGTCAATGAGGGTCATGGGCAGATATTTTCCACGGCAGATTACCGTGATGTAGAGAGCCATGTTGTGGGCTGGCCCAAATGATGGCAGATCAGCATTGGAGAAGGTAATGAGCGGGCCTTCTTCTTTTGCTTTCCCTTTTAGGTGGGGCAGAACCGTGGCTACCATTTCAGCTGGAGTAGCCATAGAGTCGATCTTGACTTGATCGAGGGCCTTAGTGAGTGCCTCTCGATGTTCTTGAGAGCTAACTAGGAGTTGCCATATAGAGAGGTCAACTCGAGTCTTGCTCAGCTGCTTTACCAGAGCCTTTTCAGTAGTTGGCGGCTCCTCCGGGACAATCTCCGTTTTGGACGACGGTTCGGTGGTGATGAGGGCTTGACTGCTGGTTAAGGCTTTGGACTTAACCTTCTGGATCTCCTCAGATGTGATAGGGACTGCTTCTCCCTTAGTGAGATAGACGTCGTCTTCATCGTCACACCAGATCCCGTTGATTTGTGGGGTAAATGGGGAAATGAGGTGTGAGCAGTCTATAATTTCTCCGGGGAAGATAGCGTGGGTGGCCAACGGGTTGTCCTTGTTGTTGGGCTTACCTCCGGGCAAAGGGATTTTCCCGCTTTCGATGAGATCCTGGATAAGATGCTTCAGTTTCCAGCATTTCTCAGTATCGTGTCCCTTACCCTGATGGTATTTGCAGTAAGCCTGAGCATCATAGAATTTGGAGCGACGCTCAGCTGGAGGATCGGGTGTTGGGCCTATCGGGGCGATGAGGCCTTTTGATGAAAGCCTTTGTAAGGCATTCGCATAGGTAGTACCTATGTCGGTGAATACTCGGGGTGGCGTATTCTTCTTGGACGGGTTATCGAGTAGATTTACCTCTTCAAAAATGCTACGAGTGGCAGCGGCGGATGCGGGCTTGCTTGTTGATGAGCTGGCCCCTTGGTATCCTTTGGTGGAGGCCTTAGTGAGGCTTTCCATCCTCAAATCATCCTCGATTCTCGTTCCCATTTCAGTTAGGACCGCGAAGCTCGGTATGATAGCGTACCGGAGATGGATCCGGTAGGCGGGCAGGAGATTCTTGACAAAGGCTTCAACTAGGACTTTTTCACTGGGCTTATCGACCAGTTTGACACTTTCAGCCCTCCAGCGTTGAAGGTACTTCGTAAACCCTTCCTTTGGTTCCTGGGCCATTACTTCCAGGGTACGCATGGTGGTTTGGATCTCCGTATTGTCGGCGTAGTTCCGGGCGAATTCCGTTGCTACGTCGTCCCAAGACTTGTACTTCTTGGAATCGAGCCTATAGAACCAGGCCCTTGGGTGTTTCTCTAGCGAGGAGGCAAACAGATGCTTGAACATGTCTGACTTGACTCCTTTTAGGGCCATAAACTCCTTGAAGGTCCGGATATGTAATACCGGGTCTTCTGTTCCATCAAACATCGGGAGGCCCGTTAAGTTAAGGTTGGCGGGCAATTGGTCGGTTAGGGGAGAGTAGGTTCGAGCATTCTCCGTATGGATCGAGTTATGGGTCGACAAATGGACCTGCTCTTGCAATTTGATGACTGCGCTAGTCAATTCGGCTAATGGCCCATGAGCTTCATCTCCGTCCTTGGGTTTGTCCTGTTCGATGGCGCTAACCCGGGTAACAATGGCGATCTGATCGCCCCTAATTTGGTTAAGTTGCTCTTGGATCTTGGCCAACGAAGTGCTCAGTTGATCGATAGCGTCCTTAGTCATGGTTCGGGTGTGAGGCGGCCTGTCTGTAAGAACACCGTGTAATCAGAATCGGACCCAGATCGAAAGGTGCATCCCGAGAAAAACGACTAGACTTGGAAACGGATTAAAAACCGACTCCTAGACGGGTGACTCACGGATAGTAGGTTTTCTTTAGGATTTGGCAAGGTGGGCCTAGTCCCGTGTGAAGAAAGGCCTACGTGTGAACTATTCCCCAGACTTTGGACTCGATTGTGTAAGTGGGCTTCCCTCTGTAGGAGTTTGTCCTACGTAGGTGGGCCGTGCCTTGGCTAGTAAGGCGGACTTGGGATGGGGTGGAAACTCGTGATGTAAGATCGACGGAGTTTCGACGCTATGGACTCTTACTACTTATGACAAGACCCGACACTGCTAAATACGGGAAGTCCTAAGAAGAAGAGGGTTTGAATTTTGAAAACCGAGCAAAGTCGGGTTGGACGGCCCGATCTTTTTGAAAATCGGAAAAAAGGTTTATTGGGCCGAGATTTTGAATTTTTGAAAAGGTTTGAACAGCATACCGGCTAAAAATAGGCTACTTTGAGTCAAAATCATAAGTTCTAAATTCGGCAGCTTTCCGGGTTTGAAAAATGGATAGTTTTCGAAAAAGATGCAAGTTTTTTTTTTTGAAAACACGGTTTTTTGAAAAAGGATGAGACACGGACCAAGTAGCATGTAGTCACGGAAACAGTATAACGACGCCATGTATGCTCTTAGTCTAAGTCTCGGTCGGTCTAATAGGGTCTATACCAACAACGATGGCTTTCTCGTACTGAGGACGGACTCCCTAAGCCGAGTGGGTCTTAGGACATGCCGCAAAACCTAAACGAGTTCCACCATAGATGTCTTTAGTGGGTCCAAGTAGGAACGCATCATGGTATAGTGGGACGTCGGTCACAAGTAACCGGCCCGGGAAAGATCGGGTTATGCATGGCCCATTGAACTAAAACGTGTACATTACTATTCGAACGATTTCTTTTCGAGTCTCACCCTAGGGATGCCGATGGTAAGTGACTCATCAGTTGATCCCCAGCGGAGTCGCCAAATTGTGAAAGGAGACCGTCATAACTCTGTCGGTGGTGTAGAATGCCTCTTCAACACCGTCTCCATGGTGCACGTCGATATCAATGTACAACACACGCCTATGAACTTTGAGGAGCTCCAGGATGCCAAGAACAATATCATTGACATAACAAAAGCCAGAGGCCTCGGACTTCTTGGCATGATGCAAGCCGCCAGCCCAGTTGATGGCGATGTCAGCGTCGCTGCGGTTCAACTTAATAGCGGCGCCAATGGAGCCGCCGGCGGAGGCCTGGCAGAAGCCGAAGAGGCCGGGGAAGACGGGGTGGATTCGTCGGTTTTTTGGTTGCTATTTCGGTATTCCTTCGGACGTGGATTTCGAGACTTATTTTTTAGATACGAGTTCTGAAAAATTATTGTGTCGGGATTATTGTGTTGATATTTCATGTCTGTCTGAATGGTCGGACGTAAGGTCCTATTTATAGGAATTGCGGTGGTCTTGCTTGTGTGACAAGAAACACCGGTTTGGATAGGAAAACGAGAGTTCGTGAGGAAATAAAACTTCTCGTTTCTTGGTGAGTAAGGCAAGGATACTCGGCTGGTGGGAGTATTTCGGCTGTTTCAGCCGAGTTCTGGGAGCTTGATCGATCTCTGATTCGGTTTCCGGATAGAATTCCTACTTAAGATCGAATCCTATCCCTAAACGGATTTGTTTAATATTATTCGAAGCTGATTTTTTTTGGTGTTTGAGTCCAAATCAGACGTGTAGTGTCACGGCCAGCTCGTGTGACTCGGGAAAAAAATATCTTTGACCGGGTTTGACTCGGTCGCTAAAAGACGGTTTTACCCCTGGTGCCGGAATCGACCCAAATTAGTCTTATTTGACTCGAAACGACCTACTGGGCCTGGATTTGAGGTCCGTTTTGTGAGATTTGTACTCCTTAACAAGCCTAAACCAAATGTCCATGATTTCGAGCCCATATCCGAGTCCGTCAAAGCACGTTTGCGTCCTATCATCATCGGGTGTTTGGTGGGACCTACTATAGACACCTGGCGGTCAAAATGTGGGTGTCTACATAGAGACAAAGAGAAAAGAAAGCTAAGAAAATAAGAAAAACTAGAAAATATGCACAAGAGAAGATAGGAGAGCACAAAGAAGAGTAACTAAGTCTAGAAATAAGCAAACTAAGTCTAAACAATGCACCGTCCCCGGCAACGGCGCCAAATTGATGGTAAGGATTTGTCACGTCCCAACCGATCAACAAATTACCGATTACACCTAGTGGGTAGCTAGGGCAAGTCGGGATCGTATCCACGAGGATGGTAAAGCGAAGTTTAGACTATGTCTACCTAAAACGAGACTAAATCACCAAACAAACACAAAGAAAGCAATAATTGGAAAACTATGGTGGAGGAAGGAGTAAGACTAAGCAAATGATGGACTAGGCTAAAACAATGCTAAACAAAGCTAATGATCGAACTAATAAATAAACTAGAGTAAACGATGACTATCTAAGGAGTTGAATCAAATATGGAAAGGAGGTGGGGTAGGTCGGGTTCATAGGAGTAGAAGGGTAATTGGGGTGATCAAGGGTATAGGTGTCTCCTAATTGCTAGAGTCGGTCCGGGCTCTCGCAACTTAGACCGATGTCAAGGTGGGTCCGGGTTCTCGCAACTTAGACCCTAGTCGGCACTCTTGTGACTATGACTATTCTCAACATTTCACATAATAGACAAACAATGAGAAGATGAACATAAGTATGGGAAGCATGACCACTACAACTCACACAAGCATATCAACAAACACATAGAGTGCCCACAATGTGACTAACAACAAAGATTCACCCTTTTCCCATAATCAACCCTAATCATCCACAATCTACCCCTAATCCCCCTACTAACCCCACAAAGAAGACTACTCACTCATGATGAAGAGAAAACCAACAATAACAAGAGAAATCAATACCACAAAACAAACATCCATAATGAATAACAAGAACAATAACAATAACAATATGAAAAGATTCAAACAAGATTAAATAAACAAGATTAAAAGTAAAAAAGATTATACCAACACTAGATGAAGAAAAGATGCAATCTTGTATAAATAAGAACCCAAATAGAATCCCAAGGTTGTCAAGCTTGGAACAATCTTCAAGAACTTCTTAATACAAGTACTAATTACAAAGATTAACTAATAATTAAAGGAAGATTAAAGCTAATAAGAGAACACTAATCTAGGGTTTTGAAAGTCTAATGGAGGCTTAAATTAGTCTAGGGTATGATAAGATGTCTTAACATTACAAGGGGGAAGTATATATATGGGTACAAGAATGAAGGAGAAGAAAGAAAAGAGCCCGTGCTGCCTCTGTAGCGTCCCGACCGGGACGGCCCTGTCATCCCGACCGGGACGGGTTGGTCCCGACCAGGATGGGCTCACAGTGGCCTTCTTCAAAGCGCACCTCATCCCGAACGGGATGAGGCCATCCCGAACGGGATGGGTCTTGTAGGCCTCCCTTGAGAGCTCTTTGGTCCCTCCTTGCCTCTCATGGGCTTCTCGTTGATTCTCGGGACTCGGGATCGGGTCTCGGAGGCTCGGGATTAGGTCCCAAGGTCTCGGGGTCGATTCCAAGGCGTCGAGTCATCGTTTCTCTACTCCGTTGGCTCCAAAATGTGTATGTATTGAGTCGAAATCGCTCCAACTCTTCCAAATTGTTCTCGGGAACCTGAAACGAACTAAAGGAAGCATAAGAAGCCCATGAGTCGCTCCCAAGGAGCGATTTCACAAGGAAAAGGGACCAAAACATAGTGAAAAAGGCACTACAAACTACACTTATCACAAATCCACAAGTATTTTAATGTTTTTAATACTAGTAATTATTAGCGATATTATAGATGCGGACAAAATTAAAAAGAATGATGACAATGACGACGGACGACGCGAGGAAGAAGAGAAAGGAGAAGAAAAGGGTTTTTGCACCCTCAACCTACATGTTCTTGTTCTCGGACGGGACTCGTAGTTGTGGCTAGCACGGGAGTATCGAGTATGTAGGCTAAGTTATGGTGATTAGGGTTTGGATTCCTAGATGCTAGGGTAGGGTTTGAGTGTAGTATCGATTAGGGTTTTTTTAGGGTTGAATTAGGGTTGATTTTGGGTAAAAAAGAGATGTCTTGAAGTGTGTGCATGGAGGTGTTTATATAGGCATAACTATGCTCCTCCGGCTAGGGTTACTCGACCGAGTAGCCCCTTGACTCGGTCGAGTGGCCCAGTCAAAACGCAGTCGGGCTTGAATGAGGGCCCACTCGATCGAGTGGGCTGAGCACTCGATCGAGTGGGTCAGTCGGGTTGCACGGGTCCAATGTTTTGGACCTCGAGATGGGTTTTGTATTTGGGTTAGACCCTGGATGTTTATGTGGCTGTTTTTATGTGTCTCGGAAGTGGCTTTGACCGGGGTTTGACCCAATCGCTAAAAGTCGGTTTTATTTCCGGTGTCGGTTTTGACCCAAATTAGCCTTATTTGATTGGAAACGACCCACTGGGCCTGAACTTGAGGTTGGTTTTGTGAGATTTGTACTCCGTAAGTGCATAAGCCAACAACTAATGGTTTTGAGCCCATATCCGAGCGCGTAGAAACACGTTAGCGTCCGATCATCATCGGGTGTTTTTTGGAAACTGCCATAGACACCTGGCAGTCAAAATGCGGGTGTCTACAAACATTAATCAAAATTTTTCATTTGTCTTTTATTAAAAAAACATATTATTAATTTTTTTATTAATTAAATTTATAATCTATATATATTATTAAAAGCTTTTTTATGCATTTAATTTTTTGTCCTTTACAATTTTTTTTATTAAGTTTATCCTTATTAAATTTTGATTTTTTTTATTATGAATAGTTTATTGTTATTGATAAAAATTTATGATTTTTGAATAAAAAAACATAATCATTTCAAGGTTACACATTTTCATCTACTTTTGTCTTGATAATCAACTTTAATATTAATAATTATATTATTTATTATGAATAACTTTATTATTATCTATATCTATCTATATCTATTTATCTATCTATATAATTTTTGTAGCATTTAATTTTTTTGCCACGTGACATGTATTAATGATTTTTTTTTTCAATTATGTATTTTATTAAAATTTATTCTTATTAAATTTTGAATTGTTTTATTACATATGTGTTGTACATTTTCAATTTTGTTAAGTTCATATTTAATCACATTATTAAGTATCACAAACCTTTCGTTTAGTCATATTTAATAATTTGTCATAATAAATATTTCAATTTATTATTATTGCTATTTTTCAAAACCTTTGCACCCACCTCTCATTATAAGCAACTATTAAAAATAGTACTTCGTAAATAGTTTAACAACTTTCTTGAAAATAAGAATTTTCATTTCTTAAGTTTTTTTTTCTTTAGCAAAATTAATATTTGTTTGCTATTTTATGCCTACTACATTTAAACTTTATCACATTATAAATTTGTTATGTGTTTAGCTATTTCACCTTAATAATAAATTTATTACTACTTATAGTTTTTTAAATCACAAAAAAAGTGTTGTTATGCATTCAGTTTTTGTGCACGTGGCAGTGCTTTCACGTTTGTATTTTGAGATTTCTTATTCACATTTCATTCGTTCTATTTTATAAATAATGTCTTTAGTTTTGTAATTATTCTTCGTTGATTCTAATTTTAATACTAATTTTATCTTTTTGCATATGTTTTGGTTTAGTGAACTTATGCGAAGCCAATAATCAAGTATCCAATTTCTCATTTTGTAGGTATAATTATTTTATTTTAATTGATATATATTTATATTAATTATTTTAAAAAATATATTTCGAGTTAACTTAAAATCTCATGAGTTTTGTGTTCATAAGAGTGAACTTTTAATTATATTCAAAGTTGAAGAAATTTACAAAATATGATTAAGAAAAAGTTGCAAAAGTGTTAATCAAAGTACCATACTAAGGATGACAATTATTTGGATAATGTATTTAATATTTAAATCTAATTTAAGGTAAATCAATAAAAATAATTCGTGAGGAAATGACAAATACAACTTAATATTTCACTTAAGCATAATTTATTATTCTTAAGAAAACTTAATATTTTTCTTAAAAAAATTTAATACGAAGTAGTTTGTTGTTTCACTATTTAATTCACTTTCGTCGTAATGATAAGTCAAAGTTAATATTAATAATTATATTTTTTAGCATTAAAACTTCATATTATAATTAAAAATAATAATAGGAGTATAAAACAATGAAGGCATACAAATAATTGAGATTTTTTTTACATTTCATTCGCTTTATTTTTTGAACATTTCCTTCAATTTTGTAAGATATTGAGTAGTCCATTGCAACATTTTTAGCTGAATTATTTGACAACATTTGGTCAGAAATATATTAACAATACGATAAAAAGTTGAAACAGATAATCCCGTGAATTTCACGGGCCACATACCTAGTTTAACTTTATATATAGACTACTGGCTTACTTAAATTTAAATAGATTGGTGAAGGCTGAGATGTAGATAAATAAATTTTCATGTTTGATAATTTCTAAAAAAAATCCAAAAACAATGGTTGGCCTTGGTAATTGGTTATATATAATACTGAATTTTTAATAATTCGCAATTTTAGTTTGTGGGTTAATTTTTTTTGGCAATTTTTTTTGGTTTGTTGTTTTATTTCTATTGCATTTTAAATGTGTTACATTATTGCTTTTATTTAATAATTTGTAATTAATTATATGAGCACTTGATCGAAACCTTTTCGGTTACCCTTATTTAATTAACTAGTTTTTGCCCGTGCAAAATTGCACAGATGTATTAAAAAGGTGTTATGTATTTAAAATTTTAAAGTGAAAATAATTTCATACGGAGTATATTATAAAGAATATGAAAGTTAATTGTGGTAAGTATATTATATGATGTTCAAGACTATATAATAAGAATGGTTATATCATGTTCAAACGATGTTCAAATGAGATACGAAAACTCTATTCCTACGTATATCCATAGAGACACCTGTATAAATAAATTTTCATTTCTTTGTACCTATAAATTTAATAATAGAACGTTCTCGGCCAATATGGACGATATTGGAAGTTGCAAGGATTCGAAATTAACCTTAAGGCGATGGTTGAGTCACAACTATTATCTTTACATTCTATTAGAATGAAATAATTAAGATGGTAGGAGTCTTTATGTAACAATTTTTATTCAAGGAGACCAATTTAATACGAAATACTCATTTTCACTCTAAAAAAATAAATATTTTATTATCATCATGACTTTTTTTATTGGTGAGTAATTTCAAAATTTTCACGATGGTTTTGCATCAAAGTTTTTATACACATACCAATGTTTCATTTAAGTTTTAATACCTTTTTAATGATTGTTGAATTTCGTGCCCTTTCTACTGATTTCCATCAGCATGCTTTGGCCCTTGGACAACGGTGTTGCATATCATTTAGACGTTACTTAAGATTATTTATGTCGTTGTTGTATTATGTAATCCCCCGATCCCTTAACAAAAGAGCTCGCAATATATTGTTAGCTCTTAACTTGTTGTAGGGTGGTTTTGTTCTCGTTGGCGAAAAAAAAAACATTTTTAATGATTGTCAAGTCGTATATAGTTTATCATCGAACATGACATCTTTTATTGATAATATTTTTTTTGCTTAAAATGAGTCTGTAAATGTTCCAATGTCTCATCTAAGTTTTAATACTATTTTAATGATTCTTCATCTCATATAATGGTAGATCAATAAACATAATTTACAACAACTAACTTAAATTATCCTTTGTTACATGCAATTACATATGTACAACAAATGGCACTGCATATTTTTTTTACTGATTCTTCATAATTACGAAAAGGAAAATGCAATTTTTCAACCGTCGAAACAAAAAATCATAAAAGGTGCCAACAACTAATAAAAATCATGAACTCGATTAGTTTTCCGCACAAAGGTAGCTTAGTATCCTAATAAGTCATTAACAACCATAGCTTTGTAAGAGTCAACATGGTTAATTTGTTTGACCACATGTTGTATCCGGTCGAGAAGTTTGTTGCGGAGATCAAACGGGCGTTGAAGTGTGGTGGCGTGTGTGTTACACGTGTCAATTACGAAATGGGGCGAAAAAAAATCCGTGAATGATCGGTTTAGTGTTAAGGGTTTGGTGATCTATTTCAAGTTTTTAGGATTCGTAAAATTGACGGTTTCAGACTTGATATCGAGGCCGTCCTCCGTAAAAATTAGGTTCGGAATATCGATTAATATCGCTTGGGTTTCCAAGGTTTTTAGGTTCGGAATACGAAGTATTAATTAATATGACTCGGGTTTCTAAAGTTGTTAGGTTCAGAATATTGATTAATATGGCTCGGGTTTCTTACTGAGGTTGTTTGGTTGGAAATATGGATTAATATGGCTCGAGTTTCTAATATAAGGTTGTTAGGGTTTGGATATTGATACCGTAAAAATTAATATCTTTCAAGTTTATAAGGTTAAGAATACTGATGGGATCGGGATTGATGCTAAGGTCGTACTCCGTAAAAATTAATTTTGCTCTTGTTTTTTATGTCCGGGAATTTACCCAATCTCCTCACACTTTCTTCAATTCTTCGTCATTTTTCTAACGATATGTACTTTAAAAATATTTATAGGAGCATATATTTGACGATTCTTTTGTAATTTCTAGATTTTTTCCCCAAGGGAAAAGTAGTTTATCGTTTTTCTTATACTCTCGAAAGTTTACCCAGTTCTTCAACAATTTTCAGACATAGTCACCGATGTTACCAATAAATGTGTCAAGCGGGAAACACACCCATGTTAATACTCGCCAACAATATTCCTGACGAAAAAAGAAAGAAAGAAAAACACGATATTGTAACGGATATTTTCTTTGTAGCTAAGCATAATCTCAAGGAAATTTTTGACAAAGAATCAATAACAGTTATATATCGTTTCCTGCCAAGGAAATCTCATGTGAGACCGTCTCATATAATATTTTTTTACTAAATTAGTGACATATGAGACCGTCAAACAAACTGGCAAGAAGGGTCCGTTGAAGTCTTAAGTCTAACCGTTTCTACAGAGGGTCTCCAATGCAATAAAAACCACGTCTGCATTTGATCTCAAAGTCTTCATTGGCTATGTACCTACAACCACCAAGTACACGGGTTTAACCCCTTAAGTTATCCGTGGTGAAACTTACTCCACTTTCAGTCAGATACTTTTAGTTTAGTTCAAACAAATTCAGTTTATTTGATAGACATTCAATTCAGCTGGATATATTATTATTAATTAATTTTTTAGTTCAGTTAAATTCAATTGAGACTAACTCAATTCAGTTTAGACCCTGTTAAATTTTTTAGTTCACCGAATGTTGTATACATTGCGCAAAAGAGAGATTTTCTACATCAAATGATTATCAATTTAGTCTTACCTTTAGGATTATAATTTTCACCAATCTCCAATGGTTTCTAGTTATTCATATAGTATTATGAAGAGTGATTAAAGAGAGTTTAATGAAGAAATAAAGAAGACTTACTAAGATACAATGCTCGATAATAGCCGCAACGAATGTCCCATCAATATTTCACTGTCATATTAACATAAACCTAGTATTAGTCTCGATATCGGTCTCGGCATAATGGCTGCAATAAATTTGATAAAAAGAGATACTACAAAGAAAGGATTACACGTGAAAAAATAATGCCACTATACCCGAGATCTTCTATTGAGCTTTCATAATGAATATTTTTAAATGCGTTGACAAATACATCCTCGAAAATAATCCTCAAATACATTCATCTATCTTGAATTCAAAACGCCCGTCTCAATCTTCATAACCCTTCTTTAGAAATGCATTTCCATCTTGAAGCTTTCCGATTAACTTACTGTGAGGAAAAAACACAGCCAAAAAACTTATTTATCAGTTGAAGGGCCTACATTTTACAATGGCTCTCTCATTAGCACGGTTGAGACAGTCTTAACATGAGACATTATCTTAACGTGAGACAGTCTCGCAAGAGATTTACTCGAGTGAAAATTTATTACTCGTACATTTTCCTTGTTAAATTACTGGTCATATCAAGTTGACTTAGTTTAGATACAAATGAACTTCAAACCCAACATATTAAGTTTAGATACCCTACATGCCTAAATACTCGTATTATCTTAGATTGATTTCACTTATGAATCCCATGCTAGTTTGGAACTTTGGAGTTTAATTCATAGAACTTGGACGGGAAGCTTAACGAACTTATCATGGACTTTGTTTTTTTCGATTTGGATAACACGGAGTAGTAGTTAAACACGATTGGGTATAAAAAAAATGCAAGACGGGGTGTAATCGAGCACATTTAGGCTTGAAAATTTGAGTTCTACCTTGAAACTCACATAGCTTAAAAAACCGATACTTTGAAGCTCCTTGAACTTACTCATGTTTGATTAAGTCATTATTTTCTCTAGGGAGTACTTTATTTCTTAACAATTACTTTGTAATTTAGGAAGAAACAAAACATAATTAAAATACCAATTTATAATAGGAAATAAATTTATGAGTAGAGTAGGAGGAGATAAAGAAATGATCGAACATACCTTTATTCTAACTCTATGCATCTCACCGAGAATAGAGGCAATCTTGTAAGGAGTATCTATTTTATTGAGTTAAAGGCCTAGGTAATTCTTGCCACAAACATTGCATAAACATTAGTGACCATACCGGGAATAAAGTATGTTACTGCCCTGGAGTGGTGAAAACACGTAACCACGAACAGGGGTAGAATTAATAGAAAAGGAAATAGTAGAACCGAGATCAAATTCAATAAGACAAAGAATGGAGAGAAGAGAGGTATCAAAGCTTCAAACTTATGGAAGAGATTAGACATATGAACTTGCGAACCACCAGCGACCTCACCTCATCGTGGTCATCGACTTTGTGGTTCGTCGTTCTTTATCATTTGTTTCGGAGGAGCCTAACACCAATCAAAATCCATTACCCGATTGCCTTCAATCAACCATCAATCCCAGCACCATGACTCCCTACTACCCCTCTGCCGCACCCCATCACCCCACCAGTGACCTCTCCTCATCGTAGGAGTCGTCCCCTCTTCGCAGTAGTTCATCGAATCCTACCTGCAATTTATAATTTAGCATTTCAGACTAACATTTCAGAAATATCAAGGAAATAGATTCAAGGATGAAAAATAACACAATATAATTTCAAAACATACCGACTTTAACCCAAATCAAACTCACAAAAAGAAAAATCCCAAAGAATTAAATGGAAATGGAAAGCCAAAGTTTATCAAATCACAAATAAATAAAGCAACATATTGGTAAGAGCTTGACGGTAAGCTTGAGCGAAAGCCCTAATCAACAATCCGGACCCCATTACTACTAATTATGCAATGATCTTCCCAACCTGCATTCCAAATCAACCAACTCGGATCACTCATCATATCCAAATGTTTGAGAAATATTTGTGGAGTGAAGAAATTAGAATTAGGAAATGAAGAAAATTGTGATTTGTGGGATTTTTTTGTGGGATTGTGGGATAAACGGTATTGTTTTTTTTTTTTGGAGCTAATTGTGGGATATGGGAACTATGGGATTCATGGGATGGGAAGTTATCACCCACTATGCTATGGTTTATGGAGTAAGTTGATCTTTTTTCTTTTTCTGTGATTAACCGTCAAGTTTTTTTTTTTTTTTAATTCTTTAACCGTCAATTAATTAGGCAGTTATATGAGGTTTTAAGTGTCCACATCAGCCGACACATAAGATCCACGTCATGAGCCAAGTCACGTTCTTACGTGGCGCAATGAGAGGGCTCTAAATGTTGCTACTTTATATAATAAAGGATTACTCCATAATTGTTATAATGATCAAATAAAAAATAATATTCATTCGTAAAGAATGGAAGATTTCAAATTTCATTGTGTTTAAGTTACTCCATTTTTTTACTTTGTGTTTATATACTTTTCGACAAATATGATTCATTTTATCTATATCTTATATGAACATTAATTTTTTTTGCCCCGTGGCGTATATTTAATGTTTAAACAACCTTTTATATTAAACTAGGTACGTCACCCGTGAAATTCACGGGATTATCCGCTTAAAACTTGCGTGCGTTGGTTTTTGTAAATCATCCACCAAGTCGTTTGGTGAATGTATATACAGAGTAGTTGTCTGAAATTACATGTGAATCAATTTCGTATTTAACGGAATTGAGCATAGTTGAAATGTAGTTTCGATTGCAATAATGATGGTGCTTAAAGTTGTAATTAGAGCAGACAATAGTTACCTAGGAAAAATGAATCATCTTTATTGTAAAGTATTTATCATTCCTTATCAATGAATATTAAGTTTGTGTTGATTATTATAACAAATACTAAAATAAAGGCAAACGAAAAGGTTTCGATCAATTAATAATAACATTAATAAGGAATTTAATAAAAGCATAAATTAATACCACACACTAATAACATTACAAATTAGTCCTTACGGAATATTAGATATAAGTTGTAGAACAATCCGTGATAAAAAAATTTTTAAGCGATAATAAAGGTATTGCGGAGTAATAAAGTGAATCATATTTGTCGAGAAGTGAAAAACCAAAGTTAAAAAATGGATTAACTTAAACGCAATGAAATTTGAAATCTTTCAGTCTATATGAATAAATATTAATTTTTTATTTGATTATTATAATAATTAATTAATTAAATAAAGGTAACCGAAAAGGATTGGATCGACTGCTCATACAATTAACTCCAAATTTAATAAATAGAATACTTAACATCACATATAATAATACTACAAATTATTAAATAAAAGTAAAGTAATAATGTAACACATTGAAAAATGCAATGGAAAGTATTTGTCATTCCTTATCTATGAATATTAAGTTTGTATTGATTGTTATAACAAATAATAAAATAAGGGCAAACGAAAAGGTTTTGATCAATTAATAATAACATTAATAAGAAATCTAATAAAAGCATAAATTAATACCACATACTAATAACATAACAAATTAGTCCTTACGGAATATTAGATATAAGTTGTAGAAAAATCTGTGATAATTTTTTTAAGCGATAATAAAGGTATTACGGAGTAATAAAGTGAATCATATTTATCGAGAAGTGAAAAACCAAAGTTAAAAAATGGATTAACTTAAACGAAATGAAATTTGAAATCTTTCATTCTCTACGAATGAATATTAATTTTCTATTTGATTACTATAAGAATTAATTAATTAAATAAGGGTAACCGAAAAGGATTGGATCGACTGCTCATATAATTAACTCCAAATTTAATAAATAGAATACTTAACATCACATATAATAACACAACAAATTAGTAAATAAAAGTAACTTGGGTATAAATTTGTAACGGAGTATTAGATATAAAAGTCGTAGAAAAATATATGATTTAAAAAATTTAAGCGATAATAAAAAAATTATGGAGTAATAAAACTAATTAAATAAGGGTAACCGAAGTGGTTTGAATCAAATGCTCATATAATTAACTCCAAATTTACTATATAGAACACCTAACATCACATATAATAAGACAACAATTTATTTAAGTAAAAGTAAAGTAATAATATAACACATTGGAAATGCAATGGAAAGTATTGGTCATTCTTTATCAATGAATATTAAGTATGTATTTAACAAATAATAAAATAAGGGCAAAGGAAAAGGTTTTGATAAATTAATAATAATAAAATTAATAAGGAATCTAATAAAAGCATAAATTAATACAACATACTAATCAATCAATATATATTAATAAAGCAGGAACTTTCCGAGCGATATGATTGGTCCAAATTTTTAATATAATTTTTAAGTTAAATAAAGAATATGTAAATTTGTATATGAAAAAAAATCCTACTCCACCTAAGACTCGATTTTTGTAAAATTTAAATAAAGAATATATAAATTTGTATAAGAAAAAAAAAACAATCTACTCAGTTTAAGATTCAAAAATTATCCCTATATAAACCGACGATTATCATCTCATAATGCACAAATATTGGACACGAAAGTGTGAAACGTTTAGTCTATTTTGTTTTAAGACTATAAACCAAAAATATTTTATATTTTAAAAAGAGTTCGTAAGAATATATAAACTTAAGTTAAATTGTCCGACATTGAATAATTATAATTCTATACATAAGAGTAATCATTCGTCATTGGATATCAACAAAAAAATCTTTTGAAGTTTTAAAAAGAGCGCTCTTATGAATATAAACTTAAGTTAAATTGTCTCACATTGAAAAATTATAATATAATGTGATAAAATTCTATTATATAAATAAGAGTAATCATTCTTTCTTATATATTAACCAAAATTCTTTTAATCTTAAAAAATCTTTTAATACTACAAAGTTAAGTAAAATTATTTCACATCGAAAAATTATAATGAGGTCATAGGATTATAAATAATAAATAAGAGTAATAATAATCCGTCATCATTCATTAACCAAAAATCTTGAGTCATAAAATGAGTTTAAAAAAAAAAATTTAAGACTATAAACCAATTTTTTTAAATTCTTAAAAAATTCTAAAAATATAAAATTAAAATTTTAAATTTTTAAAACAATTAATAATAAAAATAAAATTATTACTTACGGAGTATATTATTATCATCCTAATACAAATAGCTATATTTTCTTTTCCTTTATTTTGTTATGATAAATAAGAGTAATCGTTCTTTTCTAGATATCAACCAAAAAATTATCCACATCGAAAATTTATAAAAAGATGATGGTCGTTCGTCCTTAGATATCAACCAAAAATTTAAGAAAGTAAGATTATCAACCGCATCGTATGGTCTTAAGACTATGACGTGGTGATCAGAGTATCTACAATTATAAATATGAAGTCGTAATTTTGAACTTTACTATCATTTCAAATGCATTTATAATTGTACTATTATAAATACGCAAGGGTATGCATTGTTACTTTAAGTTCAACATTCATTATAATAACTTGTGCGTTGATGATGATAAATTTGTTTTTTATCACATGTTTCATCGTTGTTGACTGTAATAGGTTCCCATTTTACCCAGTGAATATTTATATCTACTTATATTTATGTGCGAGGAACTTTAATTAGTCTTTTATTCTAATTACAACGCACCATATATAATGCCTATAATTTAATTTGATCTTTATCGTATATATTATCTCTGATTCCTTGAAACACACTGATCTTTATCCTATATATTATCTCTGATTCCTTGAAACACATTTAAGTATATGGATAGTATTTCTTTAGGCATACTCTTAACCTCGACTGAGTCTCTACTGTTGTACAGTTTCACAAATTTATGCAATCATTCAACTTGATATCCTTATCAACGTCACTAAAAAGTGGCCCGTGAATCGCACGGGCTTTACATCTAGTATATATTAATAAAGCAGGAACTTTTCGAGCGATATGATTGGTCCAAATTTTTTAATATATTTTTTAAGTTAAATAAAGAATATGCAAATTTGTATATGAAAAAAAAATCCTACTCCACCTAAGACTCGATTTTTGTAAAATTTAAATAAAGAATATATAAATTTGTATAAAAAAAAGAAAAACAATCCTACTTTGTTTAAGATTCAAAAATTATTATTATATAAACCGATGATTATCACCTCATAATGCACAAATATTGGACACGAAAGTGTGAAATGCACAAATATTGGACACGAAAGTGTGAAACGCTTAGTCTATTCTGTTTTAAGACTATAAACCAAAAATACTTTAAATTTTAAAAAGAGTTCGTAAGAATATATAAACTTAAGTTAAATTGTCCCACATTGAAGAATTATAATTCTATAAATAAGAGTAATCATTCGTCGTCATTAGATACCAACAAAAAAATCTTTTGAAGTTTTAAAAAGATTACTCTTATGAATATAAACTTAAATTAAATTGTCTCACATTAAAAAATTATAATATAATGTGATAAAATTCTATTATATAAATAATAATTCTTTCTTATATATTAACCAAAATTCTTTTAAATCTTAAAAAATCTTTTAATACTACAAAGTTATGTAAAAGTATTTCATATCGAAAAATTATAATGAGGTCATAGGATTCTAAATAAGAGTAATAATAATCCGTTATCATACATTAACCAAAAATCTTCAGTCATAAAATGAGTTTAAAAAGAATTTTTAAGACTATAAACCAATTTTTTTTAATTCTTAAGAAATTCTAAAAATATAAAATTAAAATTTTAAATTTTTAAAACAATTAATAATAAAAATAAAATTATTATTTATATTATTATTATCCTAATACAAATAAATATATTTTCTTTTCCTTTATTTTATTATGATAAATAAGAGTAATCGTTCTTCTCTAGATATCAACCAAAAAATTATCCACATCGAAAATTTATTACAGATGATGATCGTTCGTCCTTAGATATCAACCAAAAATTTAAGAAAGTAAGATTATCAAACGCATCGTATGGTCTTAAGACTCTGACATGGTGATCAGAGTATCTATAATTATATATATGAAGTCGTAATTTTGAACTTTACTATCATTTCAAATGCATTCATAATTGTATTATTATAATTAAGCAAGGGTATGCATCTTTACTTTAAGCGACAACATTCATTATTATAACTTGTGCGCTGATGATGACAAATTTGTTTTTTATCACATGTTTCATCGTTGTTGACCGTAATATGTTTTCATTTTACCCAGTAAATATTTATATCTATGTATATTTATGTGCAAGGTAATTTAATTAGTCTTTTATTCTAACTACAATGCACCATATATAATATCTATAATTTAATTTGACGTTTACCGTATATATTATCTCGATCCCTTGAAACACATTTACTTATATGGATAATATTCCTTTACTATTAGGCATACTATAAAAGCACACTCTTATGAACCCAATATCCGTGATATTTAAAGTGAACTTGAAATATATTTATATAACTAATCAATTTAACGACAATAATATCAGCTATAGGGCATCTTCCCAAAATAATACCAATTTCAATAAATCCGAGAATAATATGTATTATTGGAATAGTTAAACAAGAGTAGTATAAATGACTTTATAACCTGCTACATCAGGTCACCTAATTAATATTTAACCTGCTACTTATCCTCCATACTCCTCCTTAGACCCGGATAACGGGTGAACTGTGTCGGGTTAGTTTCAGGTCAGGTCACTTTCGGGTTATAATAATCGGGTTGACTTCGGGTCGGGTCGGATAATTTCGGGTTCGGGTCATTCTCAGGTTGGTTGTTTTCAACTTTTTTAGGGATATCGACTAGTTTTCTATAATAATAGTCGGGTCAGTTTCGGGTTAGCTCGGGTCAAAATCATGCTTCAGTTAGGGTGTCGGGTCGGGTTCTGTTTGGCTTATTCGGGTCGGGTCAGTTTTCTCAAGTCTACTCCTCCTTACTTCTCTCCTTCATCCTCTCTCTCCATTACCCTTCATCCTTCTTCCATTTTTTTTATACGTTTCATTTAGATTAACGTGTTGATTTTGGTGTAGGATTGTGTTGTTAGTTAAATTTGGTGAGGTTGAAGGAAGAGGAAGACCGAAGACATTAATGACGTTTAATGCCTCGTACACTGAGTAAGTGAAAAAGAGTGAACATGAAACAAATTAAAGGCGAAAAGCAAGGTGAACGAGTTCTACCGTTAACGGGTCATCTATACTACTTTGATTTAACTACTCCAAAAATACGTATTATTCTCAGATTTATTAAAATTGAAATTATTTTCGGAAGACGCTCTATAGTTGATATTATTGTCGTTAAATAAAATTAAAGGTGAAAAAAGGAAGGTGGAAGGGTTCTACAGGTAACCGGTCACCCGTACTACTGTCGTTTAACTACTTCAATAATACGTATTATTCTCAGATTTATTAAAATTGATATTATTTTGGGAAGACGCCCTATAGTTGGTATTATTGTTGTTAAATAACCAATAATCAATTAGAATAAAATTATTATACCTGAGAAATGAAAATTGCAGACTTGGTTATTGGCTTCGCATGATATTACTAAACAAAAACAAATGCAAAAAGATTAAATCAGCACTAAAATATATTGTACCTGAAAATCCATTATATTTAAAGTTAACTTGAAATATATCAATATAAATAATCAATTAAAATAAAATTATTGTACCTGAAAAGTGAGGAATTCCAGACTTGATTAGTGGCTTCACATAAGTTCAGTGAACAACAACAAATGCACGAAAAAAAAAATTAGGACTAAAATTAGAATCAACAAAAAGCAAGTATACAACTGAGGAGAATATTTTTAAAATAGAACGGGAAATTTTTTAATGAGACAAAATTTGCCATTGTGTAAAGGCGAAACTTGGTGACACATATATATGAGGGGAAAAATCAGTAACACTAAATTGTAAAATCAGACCCGAATGCAAGAAACTGAAAAACAAAAACAGTTGTAACCTCTTCTTAATCATATTGTGTAAAAATTTTCAAGTTTGAATATAAATAAAATTACACTCTTATGAACACAAAATCCATTATATTTAAAGCTAACTTCAAATATATCTATATAAATAATCAACTAAAATAAATCTATTATACCTGAAAAGCGAGGAATTGAAGACTTGATTAGTGGTTTCACATAAGTTCACTAAACAACAACAAATGCACCAAATAAAATTAGCACTAAAATTAGAACGAACAAAGAGCGAGTATACAACTGAGGAGAATATTTTGAAAATAGAACGGGAAATCTTTTAAGATGACAAAATTTGCAACTGTATAAAGGCGAAACTTGGTGACACATATATATGAGGGAAAAATTCAGTAGGACTAAATTATCAAAAGGAAAGAAATTATAAATAATAATAATAATAATAATAATAATAATAATAATAATAAAAGGTTGCTCAGGTATAATATTATATTTTTATTTATCTTTATATTGATTAATTTTATAAATATATTTTACAGTTAACTTTAAATCACATTGACTTTCTGTTGATAAATGTGAACTTTTATTTATATTTAAAGTTGTAGTATTTTACAAAATATGATTAAGAAAAGTTTCAATATTTTGAGTGCTAGTTTAAAGTAAAATATCAATGACTAACAATTATTTGGGGCAAACAAAACTCGATATTTCACTTAAAATATAAATTTATTGTTATTAAGAAAGCTTAATGGTTTTCTAAAAAAAGAATCTTAATAATGTGGTTGGTTTACCTTATCATTTTCTTTTGTCTTGATAATCAATTGAAGTTAATATTAATCATTATATTATCCTGCATTAAGAATTTCGTATTATAACAAAAAAAATATATTATATTTTCATCTATTTCGTAAAGATTAATCAAGGTTAATATTAAATAAACATCATAGTGTAACTTAAAAAAGAATATATAAAGCCATGGAGAGATGATAAAAAACATTTGGGAGTTTGTATTTACATTTCAATCGCTTTATTTCATAAATACGACCACCCGTTTTTAATATATGATACAGTACTCCGTATGAATTTGCATTGTTGTTTGTCGATTCTAATTTTAGTTCAAAATTTTATCTTCGGGATTTATTTTATTTACCGAAATTATGCGAAGCCACTGACTGCATGTCAAATCCATGATTTCTTTTTTTGTTTCAAGTATAATATTATAAATTTATTGATCTTTATATTGATTATTATGTTTATAGACACGCTTCAAGATAAAATTAAACTTTTATTTTTCTTATAAGAGTGAAAATTTATACAAAAAAAGATTGAGAAAAAATTGCAGTATTGTTTGGGCAAAAAATTTGCACCTTCGGAATGCAACGTGGCATGCTACGAGTGGACGGTCAAAGGGTCAAAGGTCAAGAGACGAAAGTCAATAGTCGAAAATCGAAAGTCAAAGACTGAAAAGTCGGAAGTCAACATAACCGAGAGTCAACGAGTCGATTAAATATCCCGGGTCGCATACGATAATGGGCCAACCAAAAACTACAAAGCAAACAAGGCAATGGGCCGAACTAGGGCAAAATAACCAACTAGCCCAATGGAGCATAGCAACCCACCCTTACCTCAACAGAAAGACAGCAGAAGTGGTCAAAGAACAACCCTCCTATATTCAAGGGATGACTCCTGCTGACCAGGAGAGAAAGGAGGAGAAGAATGTAACTGCTGGGGGAGTAAATGCAACGGCTAGGAAGAAAAGGTCAAGGGCAATAAAAGAGGAATGAATGTAAAGATTATGGACAATTAAGGAGGATAACGGTCCCAAGCTCAATAACAGTATAAAAGGCAAGGAGAAGGAAAGAGGAAGGTCATTCAACCCACATTCAACCTTACTCAACTCATCCTCAACGAATCATCATCCAAACACACCCAAGCATACATCACGATAAACACTCACAATCAATTTTAGTCACAACTATAGCAATATTACTTGTATTTGTATTCCTTTTCTTCACTCTTTCCCGTTCATAGTAGAATATTGGCGGGATTCCGACTCCCCCCGCGGTTTTCCCACATCGGGTTTCCGCGTCACCAAAACTTTGTGTCATTTTCTCTCTTTCGTTGTTCTCCGTTTAATAGGTTCGATATCGCTTAGACAACCCGTAGTTATAGGACGGACGATCGCTTTAACCTGCAATCTAAATCGTAGATCCGATAAATTTTTTACCAAAACAATTTGGCGCCGTCTGTGGGGAAAAGTGATCATTTCCTATAAGCTACATCCTACAGTGAAGCAATCTCGTATCGTCAAGTCCGAATCCGATCGAAGTCCCTCTAGCAGCCTAGGAGCATCAATTCAACCTGCTAGAGGAGAGTCGCCCCTAGGGGCATCAGGATCAATCTTCGCGCCCCTTACCCAGGCAGTCTCTACCAGCCTGGCAGCAGGACACGTACCAGTAGCCTCAAGACCATCTCACGTGCCTAAGGTGTTAAAAACGCCCAATCCCTTCAGGACCAGCAGAGTAGGCGCTTCATCCAAAACAGCGGTTCAAGGAGGGTCACTTGAAGACTTCTCCAGAATCTCAGTCTCACCAGACCCCCTGAAGGATGTGCTCCAAGGGATCGACGCTCTGCGGCAGGCGGTGGAAACTCTGCAGAAGGACAACCAAGACATCAGAGCTCGGATCTCGGTAGCAGACAAGACTCCAGCTGCATCAGTCCAGGCCAGCCGTCACCAGAGATGTTGTCCATGATGCCTAGAGGAGAACCCAGCACCCGCATGGAATCAACAGCCAGCAGACGGACCACCAGGGAGATTCCCTCAGAATTGGTCACCAGACTGGAGCTAGGTTTGGTTCCACCAGATCCAGTCGTTGAACCTCGAGGGCTAGGCTACCCGTCTTACGGCCCCACATCCGACGGATCTTACATCACAGGTAATTCCCTTTCTAGCATCGAAAGTCGAGAAACTAACTCACTATCTCTTGCAGGCACCCCTGTCCACCAGACGCCAGAATGGCAGATTTCAACTCAACCAGGGATAACAACCTTATCCAGAAACCAGTCCTCTGGAGGAGTGTGGGCAACGCTTACCCTCAGCCAGCAGCCATTTGGATGGCAGCAAGGAGCCCCAGCCAGTATGGCGACCCCCGACAGCAGCTCACATCCAGGAAGAACCTGGCTGCCCAGAGTCCCACTCCAGCAGGCACCAGAGTGGCGGCCCAGATTCGTGACAGCAGCAGCACCTTTACCTCCTCCTCCTCCTCCTCCTAGTAATCAACACCCTGGAGGACCTTATGTAGGGAGTACCCCTTTCAATTTTTCTCCTCCTGTCTCTAACCCTCTTGCAGGAACAATCAGCACAGCAGATCAGCAACGCCAGGAACTGAAGGAATTGAGGGACCTGATCAACCATATTTCTGGAAAGCCACGCCCCCTAGAGAGTGTAGCTAGGGACAGCTACGCAGGCTCACCCTTCATCGACGATCTAGCCTGTGTTGCCGTACCCAAGGGCTTCATGCCACCAGCCATGACGCTTTACGATGGCACTGCAGACCCCCTAGATCACATCAACCAGTACAAACAGAAGATGATGGTGACCGCTACGGGGCCCCTGAAGGAAACCTGCGTGTGCAAGGGGTTTGGCTCCACTCTGTCAGGAGAATCCCTTCATTGGTTCGTTGGTTTGCCCAACCGAAGCATCACCTCCTTTGCTGACCTGGTCAATGCCTTCAACCAGCAGTTCGCCAGCAGCAGAAACGCAGACCAGTGATTTGTATCGGGTGGTGCAGAAGTTCGAAAAATCCACACGCAACTTCCTCAACAGACTTAACAAGGAGAAAGTAACCATCCCCAGATGTGATGTACCCACCGCCATAGAAGCCTTCCGCCAAAGGCTCCACCAGGATTCAAACCTCTACAAGGACCTCACAAAATATCCATGCACCACATTTGAGGATGTGCAGACTAAAGCTTTGGCAACCATCAGGCTGGAGGAGAATTCAGATCCTAGAGGAATTACTTATGATCCAGCATAGCAATCATAAACCCAACACATTCAGGAGGAGTACATCGAACCGCCTCAGACTTAGGTAGATGAAATCAACCTGGATAAGCTGCCCCCAGAGCAGAAAGAGCTGGTTGGGTCAGAACGTACAGGTAATATCCGCCAAAACCTCATTGAATTATTAAAACTAACATGGATTGTTTTGCTTGGTCGCATGATGATATGGTAGGTATAGATCCGAGCGTTATAACCCACAGGCTAAGTGTGGACCGAAGCTACAAACCAGTCCAGCAGAAGAGAAGGAAGTTTGCCCAAGAGAGAAACCAAGTCATAAATCAGGAGGTAGATAGTCTACTGGCTGCTGGAAAAATCAGGGAGGTGAAGTACCAAGAGTGGCTATCTAATGTGGTGGTAGCCCCAAAGAAGAATGACAAGTGGAGGATATGCGTTGACTTTACCGACTTAAACAAGGCATGCCCAAAGGATCCATTCCCTCTGCCGCACATAGATGCCATGGTGGATGCTACAACAGGCCACGAGTGGCTAACCTTTCTTAATGCGTGGAATGGGTACAACCAGATCAAGATGCATCCAGCAGACCAGGAGAAGACGACCTCCAGATCTGAGAGAGATTTATCTCCAGATCCTCAGATAGATGTCGGCTGTTCTATGACGTCCTGAAGAAGGCACAAAGGTTTGATTAGACAGCAGAGCACGAGAGGGCGTTCAGCGAGCTGAAGCACTATCTCAGCACTCCACCTCTGCAGTCAAAACCAGAGCCTGGAGAACCACTCTTCCTGTATTTATCAGTAACCGAGGTAGCAGTCAGCGCGGTATTAGTACGTGAACGCGAAGGGGCACAATGCCAGTATATTATGTCAGTAAGTCTCTACTTTCTGCAGAGACCAGGTACACATCCCTTGAAAAACTTGTACTTGCACTTGTTACAGCGTCTTATAAACTTCGACCTCATTTATAAACTTCGACCTCACTTCTGTAATAACTAATTACCCACTGAAAACTACTATGAGAAAACCTGAGTTGTCAGGAAGAATGGCCAAGTGGTCCATGCACTTGAGCGGTTTCGATTTGAAGTTCGTCCCCAGAGCAGCAATCAAGTCCCAGGCATTAGCAGACTTCATATCCGACTTCAGCCCAGCACTGCAGACTCAGGCAGAGAAAGACATCCTCCTCCTGGAGGAAGACAAGGGCGAACAGGTATGGAAGCTAAGTGTAGACGACGCCTCCAACATGAGAAGATCTGGAACATGATTGGTTCTCAAATCTCCTCAAGGAGATCTCATTGTCCAGGCAGTACGGTGCGAGTTCCGGACAACAAACAATGAGGAAGAATATGAAGCTCTAATCCTAGGTCTCCAGCTGGCTCTAGACCTCAAAATCAAGCGCCTGGAGGCATACAGCGATTCCCAGCTGATATCAACCATGTGAATGGTTCATATGCAGCTAAGGACTCCAAGATGATGTCTTACCTTGAAGTGGTAAAGGAGCTTTCCCCTAGGTTCGTAGACTTCTCAATCAACCAAATCTCGAGGGACCAGAATGCCGAAGCAGACGCCCAAGCCACCCTGGGGGCAACGTTCAAGCCTGGTGTAGTCTCCACCATAGCCATCATTCACATACTGGAGCCAGCAGTTTGTAAAGGTCCACAGGAACACAAGATGCCTGAGAAAGGGGAGAATTCATCAGGCCAGGGGTTGCAGTGGCTACAGGAAGCAGAAGTCTGCAGCACCTCAGCAGGACAAGAAGGAATCCCAGACTAGAGAAAACCCTACCAGGAATGGCTACAGCATGGCATGCTGCCAGCAGACAAGAAGGAAATCAGAGGCTTTAAATTCACCCTCATTGATGGCATCGTATTAAGAAGATCAGCCGCTGGACCATACTTGAGGTGCCTGAGTCAGCAGGAAGTAGAGGTGGTTATGCATGACCTCCACAGTGGTGAATGTGGAAATCATGCAGGGGGCAAGAGCCTATCCAACAAAGCACCACGCCAAGGTTACTATTGGCCAACAATGCACAGAGATGTTGTTGAGTACGTCGAGAAATATGACGCCTGCCAGAGGCACGCACCAATCAACCACCAGCCTGCAGACCCTATACATCCAGTAATTTATCCTTCGCCTTTTATAGAGGGAAATGGACATTGTCGGCAAGCTACCTAGAGCCCCAAGAAACAAAGTCTTTATGTTGACCATGACGGATTACTTCTCCAAGTGGATAGAAGCGGAGGCATTTCCTTAGGTGACTGAGAAGCAGGTTATATCCTTCATAAAGCGTAACATTATCTGCAGGTTTGGCATTCCTTCAGAGATCATATGTGACAACGGATCCAAGTTTATTGCGCTTAATAAGTCAACCCCCAGAAATCCCCAATCCAATGGTCAGGCGGAATCCAGCAACAAAATAGTGATGGACAACCTGAAGAAAAGGCTGGAGGAGGCAGGGGGCAGATGGGCAGAGGAGCTTCCCTTGGTACTATGGTCTGATAGAACTACACCTAAGGTGGCTACAGGGCAGACGCCTTTTAGCTTGGTTTTTGGTGCTGAGGCAGTCATTCCTTCAGAGGTGAGGGTACCCACTCACAGATATGGCTGCATAACGGAAGAAAGAAACCAGGTGGAAATGGCAAACATCTTGGACACCATAGACGAACTCGGAACTGACGCCCAGATCAGAATGGCCTCCTACAGGCAGACGGTCGCCAGAAGCTACAACAAGAATGTCAAGATCAGAATCCTGTAGGAAGGAGACCTGATCCTCAGGAAGGTATTCCAGAACACCAGAAATCAGCAGGCGGGGAAATTCGCCTACAAATGGGAAGGACCTTACTAAGTGGAGAAGGTAGTTGGAAACGGAGCATACCAACTTATGACCATGGAAGGGGAAGATCATCCAAAAGCCATGGAACATCGTACACCTAAAGAAATACTTCTTCTGAATGGGCCATTGCCGCCAGAGACACGGGCTACTGCCGCCAGAGACATGGCATCTATTCTGCCAGATATACCTCCACCAGAACCCAGGTTTCATCTTATCAAACCTTGCAAACATATATTTAAACTTTCCTTTTGTCTTTCTATCTGCTTTGCTTTCTTTTTCGTGATTTTTGGAAGTCAAATGTTTTATCTTCAAGTATGCCTTTTTATATGTGTCATCAAAATTCGATTTTCTTTTGCATCAAAGTTTGATTTTCTTTTTGCGTGTGTCATCAAAATTCGATTTTCTTTTGCATCAAAGTTTGATTTTCTTTTTGCATGTGTCATCAAAATTCGATTTTCTTTTGCATCAAAATTTGATTTGGTAAAAACTTGTGTCATCAAAATTTGATTTTCTTTTGCATCAGAGTTTAATTCTCTTTTCATAAGCTTCGAAATTTAATTTTCTTGTCACATGTCTTCAAGATCCAATTTTCTTTTCATACGTTTTCAAAATTCGATTATCTTTTCACATGTCTTCAAAATTGGATTTTCTTCCTTCACATATTTTCAAAAGTTTGATTCCCTCCCGCATATACCTTCAAACATTGCATCTTTACCATCTTTCGTCAGCTTTTTCAACCAAAACTGGTGACCAATCTGGTGGAGTGTATAATTTCTACAGAAGGCGTGTGTCTTGTGACTAAGTGCCTACAACCGGGACATTACAGTCTCCTGCGCCACTTAGCACCCACGCAAAGCGTGGCATCTTCGACTGAGTGGGCGAACTAAATCCCAGGCCACCACTATATCAAAGGTCGACCATATAAACATAAGGCATGCATACAACAGAAGGTAGTAAGACAAAACTACAACAAACGATTACAATCGAATTCAGGCATAACATACAGCCGCACATCGACATTACAAAAGCTACTTCGATTTCACACGACGAAAGTTAAGGCACGATGTGCCACAGAATACTAACACACTTCGCTCCCCTGAGCAAAGGCGAAGTCATTACAGAATTTTTTGCAAACACTAACAAATCAGAAGTTCATACCATGCAGGATTCACAAGCCGACAACAGAGTACAACAAAAGAAGAGTAACATCACTCCAGCAGAACTTGGTCCACAGCCTGGACATTCTCCTCTGGTGGAGACGAAACTGTAGCAGATCCCCCTGCAGGAACCTGGGTCTCTAGTGAACAGCAGCAGAACCTCTCCCAGGATCATCAACAACATCCTCCTGGTCCACACTCTCTTGCCTATCAGCCTCCTGATCAGCAATAGGAGAATCAACAGACTCCTCCAGATCCTCCGCCTCCACGTCAAAGAGAGCATCCAAGTTAGGTGCCACAAGAAATTTCTCATACAGACGCCTCTTCTCTACAACCAGGTCCCGATCATTGTGCCTCACCGCCAGATATTCCTTGATCACCTCAACCTTGATATACTGGTCCGGCCAAGCAAGAGCATCCCTCAGGGTCTTCTTCAGCTCAGCATTCTTCCCCTACAGGAAAGAATTGGCATTCAGGGCCTGGGCAAGCTCACTCCTTGCCTCCACCAGATCTGCACTAAGCTTTTGTCTTCTGCCAGATTCCTCCACCAACAATCTGCGAACCAAGTCCAACTCCTTCAGAGAACCCTTTTCTAGCACAGACCTGAGACCAGGAAGTAGCATCTGATCCAGGAAAGTCGTATTCTCTACAGACTTACCGAAGCCTTCAGGAAATTTGAGCACCACTCCAGCAGAAATATCATCAACGGGTCTGGGGGCAGAATAAGGGTGTGACTCAGAAAGATCTGCCACCAGAGGTCCACTTTCTGCAGGAGTAATTTCTGAGAGAGGGGACGAATTACGCCTTCTCCTAGAACCAGCAAGGCCAGCAGAAGCAGAGCCAACTGCCTACAACTGAAGCAAACGGAAATTCCCGCCTAAGATGAGCTTAGTCGGAAATTTGGGGGCATTTGTTTGGGCAAAAAATTTGCACCTTCGGAATGCAACGTGGCATGCTACGAGTGGACGGTCAAAGGGTCAAAGGTCAAGAGACGAAAGTCAATAGTCGAAAATCGAAAGTCAAAGACTGAAAAGTCGGAAGTCAACATAACCGAGAGTCAACGAGTCGATTAAATATCCCGGGTCGCATACGATAATGGGCCAACCAAAAACTACAAAGCAAACAAGGCAATGGGCCGAACTAGGGCAAAACAACCAACTAGCCCAATGGAGCATAGCAACCCACCCTTACCTCAACAGAAAGACAGCAGAAGTGGTCAAAGAACAACCCTCCTATATTCAAGGGATGACTCCTGCTGACCAGGAGAGAAAGGAGGAGAAGAATGTAACTGCTGGGGGAGTAAATGCAACGGCTAGGAAGAAAAGGTCAAGGGCAATAAAAGAGGAATGAATGCAAAGATTATGGACAATTAAGGAGGATAACGGTCCCAAGCTCAATAACAGTATAAAAGGCAAGGAGAAGAAAGGAGGAAGGTCATTCAACCCACATTCAACCTTACTCAACTCATCCTCAACGAATCATCATCCAAACACACCCAAGCATACATCACGATAAACACTCACAATCAATTTTAGTCACAACTATAGCAATATTACTTGTATTTGTATTCCTTTTCTTCACTCTTTCCCGTTCATAGTAGAATATTGGCGGGATTCCGACTCCCCCCGCGGTTTTTCCCACATCGGGTTTCCGCGTCACCAAAACTTTGTGTCATTTTCTCTCTTTCGTTGTTCTCCGTTTAATAGGTTCGATATCGCTTAGACAACCCGTAGTTATAGGACGATCGCTTTAACCCGCAATCTAAATCGTAGATCCGGTAAAATTTTTACCAAAACAAGTATCTTGAGTGTTAATTTAAAGTAACATTTTAAAGAGTACTAGTTATTTGGGTAATGTATTTACTATTTACTAAGTCTCAAGGTAATGAACATTATTATATATTTTAAACACCAAAACAAAATACATATATGAAAATGGGGAAAGTGATCAAATATAGTAATTTAACAAACAAAGTATAGAGTTAGTATAAATTAAAAAAGAAAAAAGAAAATGAACATCTCAATGATTTTCATGAGATTAAAAAACTATGTCCATTTGTTGAAGAGATGTGCATAAATTCATGTTTAGTGATACTTTTACAAAATAAAAATATTAAGGTTATAATAAATAAAAAACATATCACTGAAATCGGGTTTCAAAATAAAAAATAAAATAAAAGACATATCATTGAAATTGGTCGATGTATAAGTTCCGTAGTTTAGTGACATTGTTGATTAGTGAGATTGATGTGTATAATAATTGGTGGCGATCTACAATTTTGGACCCAATTATTAAAATTGAAACTAAATTCAAAACGTTTACTATCCCCTTAGGTATGCAAAAAACGATCGACACATATTTTTGAACCAACCTATACAATGAATGAAAGACTTAGTCATGATTATCAAGAATCCGTGCACAAAATTTTGAAACAGATAAAACTTCTGAATTTCACGGATCACATAGCTAGATAGTATTTAATAATCAAACATATCTTTTCATAATGGCATATGGTGTAAATAGGCTAATAGAATAAGGGTAGTTTGGTGAATGACATATGGTGTAAATAGGCAAGTAGAATAAGGGTAGTTTGGTCCAAAAAATGAACTAAATAGAAAATGGATTCATTGGATTTGAACGGCTCAAAAAAGAATACATACTCTTTGGATATGAACGGAGGGAGTATTAAGAAAGTGAAATTAAAGGTTGTGTGGGGTATCTTCTAGTTAAATACTTAAATCACATTAAATAGGGATATTATATGATGATAAGGTTCAATTATAGTAGTATTCAGGCCCGTCCAACGGATTTAAGTGGCTCTGTTCTATATTTCGAGATGAGGCCCTAGATACAATGGAAACTCTATTGCACGCTCAAATAATAACAAAATTCTTTCCATTTTACCCGGAAGAAACGCCTTGTATTAAGTGATTTATTTTATAAACAACTTAAATCACTTACAGACTAGACAAACAAAATAAAAATAAAAAAACTGAAACACTGACGCATATGTTGGGCAAGCACGTCGCAGGACATATTGTCATTCATATTACCGTAAAAAATTCAAATTAATGTTTCCTTGTTAAATTATTTGGAAAAATGATTAAATGGGAAAATCAAATTGATGTCAGAAAAATAAAACTCACCATTTGTCGATTTTGAGAATCGAGATTCTCAATTCAGTAAAATTTGATTAATTTTGGGGATTAATTTTAAGATCAGGTATTTATCAGAAGAAATATGTGACATGAAATAGAAAAGTAGAATATGAATTGAAAATGGATAAAAATATCATTCTTAAAAACAAACTAATGAAAGGTGGATACAGATACACAAAAAAACTAAAATTTACAATTAAAGAATTTTGAGTACCAAATTCTAAGTAGCTCACCCCGTTCATTGAAATCTGGAAGAAGATGAAGAGTTATTGGACACTGAGTTATTGCCTTATTGGACACTGAGTTTAGATAAAAAAAAATTTAGAATTTCGATAGTTGGGCATATTTGGCCTCATTTTTGCTTGGGCCCCCGTTCTAAGAATGAGTTGAAAATATTGATATGATATATTAAGTACATAACTAGTCGTTATACCCGTGCACCGCACAGGACTATGTTGTTTTATGTCCTTCGTGATTAGTTCCCTTATTTGCCTTATTGTCCAACCAATATATATATATATATATATATATATATATATATATATATATATATATATATATTATTAAAATCTTACGTAGTCTTTGCATTGTAACTTTATTTACTTGCAATGTCTTTGTAATATGATAAGAAACAAATGCAATAATGCATTACTTGACGTTAATGCGATAACTTATTACTGATGACCAACTAGCCAGGGTGGTACATTAATCAGACTGTCTCCAACTCAGTTTGAGTTTGTAGGAACATAAGACAAAATGATTAAATCAACTCAGTAGTTACATAAAGTTATAAGATGTCATCCGTAATAACTAATAAATCTATTTTTTTACTACATCTTGATTTTAATTTTGCTTCTTCGTTCTTTGTTTCTCTCTCGCGGATTTTGCTCGCTATTTAGATATTGACTTTTTTTTCATGACTTCTATTGTTATGGTTTTAAGTACCACTTCAAACTTGTGATGCATTTTGGGTGTATTATTAGTTTTGTTTCTACAATATAAGCAACTGTTTACTTGCCCTTCTCTTAGCTTTTTCTTCTCCTTTTAACTGGTGTGTTTACCACAATCCCTAATCCTTTAGCATGTTTTCTTAAGTTGTCTTTTTAGGGTTGCACCTGTAAAACATACTCGCCTCCCGGTAATTTTTTTTGGAGTATCTTCAGTTAGTATTTTTGTTGGAGTATTTTTTTTATTTAGTATTTTATAGATAGAGACATAAAGTTTGTTGTTGTTGAGTCATGATCTTTCCTCTCCTCATTAGGGGCAATGTTATCTTTTCATCCTATAGAGACATTTCATCGCTGACGACCTGGCTGAAATGTCGACGACCTGGCTGAAAAGTACCTTCCAATTTTCATCATTCTTTTCTACCATGGTTAATTGGTTAGACTTTGTTGGTTTTTTTCTTCTCATGTATTGTTTTAATATTTTTTTTGTTAATAAGACATGCACATTATTATTATATGAATGGACACACTATGGGTGTTATTATTATATTACAAGGAAGCTATAGAGTATAGACACACGATGGGTATTTTAAATATGTCTAAAACGAGCACACATAACCCGTATATATAGCCCTAATCCCACAACAATTAGGAAACTACAAAAATTTCCATAAATGGGAGTTGGGCCGCCCGAACCCAGGCGACCCGTAACCCAGTCGCCCTAACCCAGGCGTTTGAGGGCCAAGACATCAGCCCCGCTTTACCCCAACAATTACCACCTGACAACCCCAGGCGTCGGGAACGACCTCCCGAAGTCGCTAAAACCTTTCCCGAAAGTCGAAATACCCACGCAAGAGCAACAAGGCCATACAGACAACAAATTTCACCCGTCGGATCCACCAGACTTAGACGTCTTTTCACTTTTTAAAGGGGATAAGCTACCCCACCTAGGCGTGTTAAAGCCTTCAATGGCATCGTCAATTCGCGTCTGTAGCCCAGTACGACATTGTCATGAATATACAAAAAGTGATCTAACATTTTTTTTTTCAAAAGTAGTCTAACCTTTTTGTTTTTGCCTCATTCTAAACATGAATGTCGAGACACCTACACCTGTCTCTCAAAACATTCAGTCGAAACATGTTAACTTTTTACGTTTCACACATGTCAAGTCAAACATTTTAATCGACGTAGTTGACCCCATCAAGTTAACGAGCGACACCCAGCAGGTGGTGGACCCCATCAATTGCCCCTCGGCAGCTGGGGGTGCAGAGCTCCTGTCGGCTGTCAACACTCGTCTATGCTAATGGGAAGCTGTGGACGCTCGTCCGCATACACCGCCCAGAACCCCGCGCGCGCCCGCCCGGGACCTCCGGTTTGTGGCGACGGCCACCCACGTGGCCCCTCCTGATCGGGGGTCGGTCCGATCTCGCGTACGGGACGATGTTTCGGACCTCGATTCGGATGACGATTCAGACTTGTACTAGACGGGTGTGTGCACCCGTGTTTCCGTTTCCAAAATATTCAAAATATTATAGACGAGAAAACATCATAGCAAAACACTTATAGTCAATTATAGTCCAAAATATTCTTTCTTGTATCCCTTTCCTTACGCTTTTCGCCCTATAGTAGAATCTTGGCGGGATTCCGACTCCCCCCGCGGTTTTTTCCACATCGGGATTCCGCGTCACCAAAACTTTGCGTGTCATTCGTTTTTTTCGTTGTTCTTCGTTTACTAGATCCATCACTATTTCGTCAACCCGTAGTTATAGGACGACGCTTTAACCCATAACCGAAATCGTAAACCCGGTAAATTTTTACCAAAACAATTTGGGGCCCACCGTGGGGTAGAGTAATCATTTCATATAAGCCAAATCCCACAGTGAAACAACTCGTATATCGTCATGTCCGGATCCGATCAGACCTCCTCCAGCAGTCAGGAAGCATCGACTCAGCCTACCAGAGGAGAGCCGTTCCCTGGATCAACAGGGCCAATTTTCACCCCCCTTACCCAGGATATCTCTACCAGCCTGGCAGTAGGGCACGTACCAGCAACCTCAAGACCTCCCCATGCGTCTAAGACGTCCAAAACATCCAATACCTTCAAGTCCAGTAAAGAAGGGCTCTCATCCAAGTCATCGGTTCAAGGAGGTTTACTTGGAGACTTTTCCAGAGTCCCAGCCTCACCAGACTCCCTGAAGGATGTGCTCCAAGGGATCAACGCTCTGCGCTAGGTGGTGGAAACCCTACAGAAGGATAACCAGGACATCAGGGCTCAGATCTCGGCGACGACCAAACCTCCAGCCACATCCGTCCAGTTATTACCAGAATTTTTACCCCTGATACCTGGAGGAGAACCCAACATCCACAGAGAGCCAGCCACCGGAAGGCAAACCACCAGAACACTTCCTCAGGAACTGGTCACCAGGCTGGAACTGGGACTGGCACCGCCTAGACAACTCATTGAACCTCGAGGGCTGGGTTACCTGTCTTACGGCCCCACACCCGACATATCTCTTATCGCAGGTAACCTCTTCTCTATCATCGAAAATCGAGAAACTAACTCACTGTCTCTTGCAGGTACCCCTGTTCACCAGACGCCAGGATGGCAACCTGCAACCCAACCAGGGATGGCCACCTTACCCAACAACCAATCTTCTGGAGGAGTGTGGGCAACGACCACCCCCACCCAGTAGACACCAGGATGGCAACCAGGAACCCCATTCCAGCATGCGGTAGGATGGCAGCCCGGATCCGTAACCACCGCCACACCATTGCCTAACCCTCCCAGTACTCATCATTTAGGAGGACCTTGGACAGGGAGTACCCCTTTCAACTTTCTTCCTCCTGTTTCTAACCCTCTTGCAGGAACAGGTAGTGCAATGGATCAGTAGTACCAGGAACTGAAGGACCTAATCAGAAGAATTCCAGGAATGCCCCGTCCCCTAGAGAGAGCAGCAAGGGACAGCTACGCAGATTTGCCCTCACCGACGACCTAGCCTGTGTGGCTGTACCCAAAGGCTTTGTACCACCAACAATGACAATTATGACGGCACCGCAGATCCTCTAGAACACATTAACCAGTATAAGCAGAAGATGATGGTGGTGACCGCTACGGGGCCCCTGAAGGAGGCTTGCATGTGTAAAGGGTTTGGCTCCACTCTGTTAGGAGCAGCCCTTCATTGGTTCGTCGGTCTGCCAAACCGGAGCATCACCTCCTTCGCTGACCTGGTCAATGCCTTCAACCAGCAGTTCGTCAGCAGCAGAAAGCCGGAAAAGCAGGTCAGCAATCTATACCGGGTGGTGCAGAAGTTTGAAGAGTCCACACGCGACTTCCTCAACAGATTCAACAAGGAGAAGGTAACCATTCCCAGATTTGATGTAGCCACTGCCATGGAAGCCTTCCGCCAAGGGCTCCATCAAGACTCGGATCTTTACAAGGATCTCACAAAGTACCCATGTGCCACGTTTGAGGACGTGCAAACAAAGGCAATGGCAGCCATTAGGCTGGAAGAAGATTTAGGCCCCAGAAGGGCTGTGTACGGTTCATAGCACGTCTCCAGGAAGGCGCCAGCAGAAAAGAGAGGCGAAAGGTCGAAACCCTACGCTAGAAACGTGAACAAAGTCTCCGAGGAGAAGGACTGGAAGGACAATCCAGAGTTGCCACCTAAAGTGAGTGACTACGGGTTCTCCACCAACCTTGCTGGCGTGCTCAAGGCCCTGAGGGAGTTGGGACGCAGAGTAAGATGGCCCATAAGACAAGAGTATACCAATGACCCGAGGGATGCCAGCAAGAGGTGCGAATTCCATGACGACATAGGGCATAACACCGATAAGTGTGTCTTGCTCAGGAAGGAGTTTAAGTTCCAGTATGATCAGGGGAACCTAGACCACCTCATGTCCATGAACTCCATTAGAGTAAACGCGGCAGATCAAGTGTTGCCTTCTCTACCTCCAATATGCACCAGGCCAGGATCGTCAATGTGATCACAAGAGAATCGGAATTATGCGGGCCGACATATTCAGCAGCCAAGAGGCATGCTTCCCAAGGCTAGAGGAGGTAGACTAGAACACTCCTACAAAATCAGTTGCAAGGATCTCCCAGCCGTCACCTTTGACGAAATTGAAGCAGAATCTACTCCAGAATTCCACCATGATGCCCTGATCATCACGCTCTCCATAGGAAATTGCACTGTGAAGAAAATATTGGTGGACACCGGGAGTTCGGTTAATCTCATCATGTTGGAGACCCTTCAAAACATGGGGTTTAGTGAGAAAGATTTAAGCAAAAAAGTGGTTCCCCTGATAGGCTTCAGTGGGGAAACCAAGCACTCCTTGGGTGAGATCATCATTCCTACCTACGCAGGAGGAGTAAACAAACAAGTACGGTATCTGGTCATTGATAGACCCTCCACCTATAACGTGATCTTGGGAAGGCGTTGGATCCATGAGATGATGGTAATTACCTCAAACTACAACCAGTGCCTGAAGTTCCCTACACCATGGGGAGTGCAGAAAATCAGAAGAGATCAAGAAGAGGCAAAGGACTGCTACAAGATAGCCCTCAAGAAGACGGCAAATCCTCCAGCATAGCAATTACAGAGCCAGCATATTCAGGAGGAGTACATCGAACCACCCCAGGTGGAGGTAGATGAAGTCAACCTGGATAAGCTACACCCAGAGGGAAAAGTGTTAATCGGATCAGAGTGTACAGGAAGTGTCCGCCAAAATCTCATTGAATTATTAAAAACTAACATGGATTATTTTGCTTGGTCGCATGATGATATGGTAGGTATAGACCCCAACATTATAACCCACAGGCTAAGGGTGGATCCCAACTACAAGCCAATCCAGCAGAAAAGAAAGAAGTTCGCCTCAGAAAGAAATCAAGTCATAAACCAGGAGGTGGACAACCTGCTGGCTGCTGGAAAAATCAGGGAGGTGAAGTATCCAGAGTGGCTATCTAACGTGGTGGTGGTCCCAAAGAAGAACGGAAAGTGGAGGGTGTGCGTTGACTTTACCGACTTGAACAAGGCATGCCCGAAAGATCCATTCCCTCTGCCACATATAGACGTCATGGTAGATGCTACAGCAGGGCATGAGATGTTAACTTTCCTTGATGCATGGAGTGGCTATAACCAGATCAAAATGCACCCAACAGATCAGGAGAAGATAGCATTCAGAGGCAGATTGGCGACACAATGGAAGTATATATTGACGACATGGTCGTCAAGTCAAACCAAGCTTCATAGCACACGACGTACCTGAAGGACACATTCAACACTCTGAAGGAATAGAAGATGAAGTAGCTGAGCCCATCAAAATGTACGTTCGGTGTGTCCTGCGGGAAGTTTCTGGGGTAATGTAGACACCCACATTTGGCTGCTAGGTATCTATAGTAGTTTCTAAAAAACACCCGATGATGATCGGACGCGAACGTGCTTCTACGCGCTCGGATATGTGCTCAAAATTGTTAATTTCTGGCTTGGCCTTTTTACGGAGTACAAATCTCACAAAACCAACCTCAAATTCAGGCCCAACAGGTCGTTTCTAATCAAATAAGACTAATTTGGGTCAAAACCGACACCGGAAATAAAACCGTTTTTTGGCGACCGGGTCAAACCCCGGTCAAAGTCGTTTCCGAGACACAAAACAACCATGCAATTGTCGAGAATCCAACCCGAAGTCAAAAACTTCGGATTTCTTCACTCCAGCTGATCTACTCGATCGAGTGGGCCTCTAGCAGGCCCGCTGTCTCTTCCAGTTGGGCCACTCGATCGAGTCCATCAGGGCACTCGATCGAGTAACCCTAGAGGAGGGTGGGGAGAATTCCTATATATACATCCCCTTTGCAACACCTTTAAACAACTTACTTTTCACCTCTACAACTTTTTACACACATACAAAATTTCAGTCTTACAACCATAGTACCTAGCAAACCTATAACCTAAAACCACCATAACTCCATCTACATAATCTCGAACTCCCGTGCTCAAGCCACAACTAAACGAGTCCCGTCCGAGAATACGAAGCATGTAGGTTGAGGGTGCAAAAATCCCGATTTCTTCTTTCTTCTCCTCTTCTCTTCTCGCGTCATCTTCCTTATCTTCTCTCGTCTCTTTTTTTTTCGTTTTTATTTCTAATATCGTTAATATTACTAGTATCAAAATACTAAAATATTCGCCTATTCGTGTCGAATACGAGGGATGACGGAATAAAAAAATCTGAATACAAGGGTGCCGCACCCGATGTTGCCGGTCGCTTATCCCGACACCCCGAGTATTTGATTGTTGAAGCGGATCAACATCAACAAGATCGTTATTTTTTATCGCGTCGCTAGTCTCGTTTTAGTACTTACATCATTAAAATCACGCATTCATCAATTTCTAAAATTATGTCGAATCAAACACGTTTAAAGGCGATATTCGTATAAGACCCTTCTAATCCTTTCACGAGTAGTAACAGTGGTGGAGCCCTCTCGAGGAGCCCCGCCCTAAACACTCAAAGGCATGATGGGATCGCGAATACCCCCCTTTAAACGCGTCCGATTCCTTTTTTGGGTTAGATCAAAACCTGTTGATGCAGATCTGACATCCCATAATCCGCAAGGATTCATTACGATGTCGAGATGAGGAGGGAATCTATTTTCGGATCTAGCCAAACAAACAAAGCGTCTCTCTTTAGGTGCGATATCGACTCTATAGTTGAATATCGTATCTAAACGACTTAATCAATAAATTTAACTAGCACGAATTCGTTGATGCTAAAATAATTGTCACATAGTTCGAAAGAACTAATTACGACATTATAACGCGGAGATAATTTATTTCGTTTTAGTTTGATTTAAACGACTTATAACACCTTTTCTAGATTTCACTCTAAGTATTCGATATTGATTCCATAATCAAACATCGGATGCGATGAGTATCGAAAATTCGAGTCGAGCATAAATCATATACTAATATTTTTGCGCGACTTAATTAATAAAATCACCGATTTTTCAAAATCAAAAACAATTTCGAAATCCATAACAAATTGCGAAACGAACCCTTGTTCGTACATGGGGCACTCGATCGAGTGCCTAGCCCACTCGATCGAGTGGCACCCCAAAAACCGAGGCAGGAGGTCTTTTTGAGGACCACTGTAATCCCCTAGAAATTCTAACGCAATACAGTGGCGGAAACACTGTAGAGTTGGGATTAAAACACACTGACAAACTATATCTTATTAAAAGAAAATGGTAAGTCAATACAAAGGCCTCTTTTTACCAAGGGCTAAAGAGAAAAATCACCAAACAGGTTATACAAATCTATAAATTACATGAATAAAGAAAGAGTAGGATCCACGCTACTCGCTAGCTCACACCCAAAACCCAGCAGCAATTACCTGTCATGTTATAAACATAACAGCCACGTCAGTGGGGAGTAACTCGGACGTTCTCCCAGCCATATTATATCATATAGAAAAATAATAGTATTATTATATCAAAATATTTAAAAACAGAAAAACATTAAAACGATATATAAAAATAAGTTTTCAACGAAACTTAAAATACTTGACAACCTGCAAGTGAAAATCAATCGATAATATAAATATTCAAAAAATGGCGTTATGAAAATTCGATCAGTGTGCACAAGGCTAGACTTTCACTAGGATAATACTAGAAACTAGCTTCGAGAACTGTAGACTTAACTCATAACAGAATCCAGTCTCTAACTAGGCAACTCAACTATAACAGGACTGCGTGCAGCGAGGTCCTGGTTTAAGTAGTGCACACCCCTCCTAGACAACAAATATGTCTAGTTCAGCTGACGGCGACTAACACGATGCGATATATAGCTTAAGGTCAAAACATACACTCTCATGGGCGAAACTACGCCCAGTTCAACGACCAAATGCGCCCCAAATAGGCACACCGGCTTTATAGATGATGGCAAAAACGTACATCCCAGACTATATTACTCTAACCCCACACTTGTTTTTATTCCATAACCCCAAAACAGCCATTATCGATACTCAAAAGATATATAATCAATATAAATAATATGAGGATAAAATGAATAAATATTTTATATTAAGAGGGAAACTTTCTATAAATAGAAACTTGCTAATTTTAGAAACTTACTTAAAATAGAAATAGTTTTTATAGAAAGTACGAAAGTTATTAAAATGAGTGAAATGTATTAAAATAGCATTTCTGACGAAATTAACATTTTATTATTATCGTCGTTATCGTAAATTTAATATATTTCTAAATTCGTTACTCAAAACATAAAGAAAATATAATAAGTCAATATATAGTATTATATAAATAATGGAAATCGAGTTAAAACTATAGATTTTAGAAAAGAGATGTTTTCAGAAAAACGATATCAAAATTAATTGAATCTACGAGTTTTATAAATGAAATGAATTTTACAAAGGTTTCAAATTATTTTTAAGAAATAGTTTTGATTTATAAATAATACAAATTTTAATAAAAATAGTCAATCGGAAACAAATAGGAAATTATTATTGAAAATAGTCTCGACTAAAATGTGTTTAAAACTAAATCGACTATTTTCTCATTTATTTATTAAACGAAAATTAATTTATTAAAAAAGTATACAAATCTCGAGTATAATATGAAAATACGATTTTGAGTTAAAAATTAGAAATTGACGAAATATGACGAAAATATAAAATCGATATTATTTAGTTACTAGTGTCACGGTAACCAACAAAATATTATCACGATCGTAAATAATTAAACTACTAACGATTTATAAAACGATATCGAAAGTCGTAAAACATTTATAAGGCATACGATTTAAAATTAATATTATTAGCAATAATAAATAGCTAAAATTAGAAAACCGAAGTTAAAATATTTACTACATACTACTACTCAAACATACGATATAATACCGAGTAATGTCCTAAAGTTACCTTCAGGCGATAACCAAACTGCTCACGTAATTATACTTGTCGGGTCCTCACGAGATCCTTAATTTAGTATTCAGCCTTCCTTGACGGGTCCTCAAGTAATTGAGTAAGACTATCCGAAGAACGGGAAAAATTAGAATAAAGATGGAGCACGACGCTAACGGAACAACAGAAACGGGAACAATAAGAATAAGGATGGCAACAACATCGACAACTCGTAATAGCCATACGAGAGGAAAGAAATAGGAGGAGACATCAAAATCGAAGCTTGAAAAACGACTCGTACATCAGTTGGTAGCAACTGTAGCAAAACATGGACAAAATGCAGCAACGACAAAAAGCAGGAAACAACACAGCAACATCGACCAAAACAGTAGCGACATATCCACAGAAGATCGACTATCAGGGTAATAGCTTCAGCACCACAGTGAGAACGAGACGATCAAATAACGATCAACACGACGCGCATAGAAATATGGAAAAGAACGAAGGAAACACGGGATCGAATGGTAGTAGAATAGATATAATATTAACAGCAGACTGCAGCGGCAACAGTAACAATAACAACAACAAACGTGACCACAACAGCCAGCAATGAAACAAAGAGAGAAAAGAAGGAGATCGGAGACAAACGGAGGGACGAAAAACAGCAGCATCAAAGGACAGAACGAAGAAGGGAAAAAAAAAAAGAGGAGAGAAGAAACAGAACAGCAGCCGAGAGGAACAGCGACAGCAGCAGGAACAGAACAGAGGAAGAGAAGCGAAAATAATCAAGGTTCGATTGCTGAAGACGGCTGAACGAAAAGGAGGTATTGAAGCAGTTGAATGAAGGGGATACGTTGGAGGTGAAAAAAATGAACAAGAGGAATGAATGATGAGGATGAAGCTGTGGAAGTATGAAGAGACAAGGGGAGTGAAGGTTAATTATTGGGAAAAGAATGCAAGTGGTGAGTGAATCAACTTAAATTAAATGAATCGGTTTAATAATACGGATTAAACGAATTCCATAACGATAAGTCGACTGACCCACTAACCGAATTAAAATGAGTTAATAAAATTAATTAATAATCGGGCCGTCAATAAAATGAGTAAATAAATTATTCGAGACGAAATCGAAGCGTAATGAAATAAATAATTAGACGATAAAATAGCTTTTCCCGATAAATAATAAATTTTCGATAAAGTGAATTAAATTAATTTCTCGAGGAAAGGAAATTAATGTTTTGACGAAATTTAAAACAATTAACTTCGAGCCGAAAATAGAAATTCAAGCTTAAATATAAATAAATGAAAAGAATTTAGATTTTAAATCGTCGAAATAGACTTTCGATAAGATTTAAATTAAATGTATAAAATGAATCGAAACAGAAATAGAAATATGTTTTAAATACAAGACGAGTTTCCGAGACAAATAGAATTTTAGGAGTTTGAAACAATTAAACGATAAATTCGTTTTATAATAATTTTAAGAATTACGAGTTAAATCGTAAAAATAAAAATACGAACATAATTTTAATTTAATTTATAAAAATCAGGGGGGTTACAATCTTCCCCACTAAAAAGAAGTTTCGTCCTCGAAACTATCAAAATATAATAATAAAATGGAAAACAATGTTATATCATTTGAACAAAATGAGAATGCTTAACTCACATCACAATCTCGATTTTTAAAAATTTTACAACTTCAAACATGATATGAAATCGAAATCGAAGACAAAATTTATTTTAAGAAAAGTTGGGCTCAATTCCCAAAGTTTAAAATCATTTAAGTTAATAAAATCACAAATAAAAATTATTGGATAAAATAATGACGATAAATAATATTTGTAAACGAATTCGAGGAGAGAGTACCCAAATATTTTCACGGCAATAGTAAAACGTTTTGATTAAGAAATTCGGCATTATTTTGTTCTAAAACCAAACAAAAATTTGAGAAATCAAGTTTTGTAGTTAGTAAATGAAAATCGAACCATTCTTCAAATATTTCTAATAACAGATTTAAAGTTTATCGACGATAAAATAAAATTTAGACATAAAGTTTTCGAAAAATTAAAACACGCTTGAAAATAGAAATTTGAAACAACTTCGAAATACTTTAAAATAAATTATTAAGGTATTTTGAAACATAGCTAAATATAGGTGTGGACATGACGAAGGTCCACCCCGACGCGGCGAAGCGCGGGTTTGGCTAGGCGAATGAATCTCGTGGTAAGATTGTTCTCGGGTTCGAAATTTAAGTCAAAATGGAGTCGCCACCGAATTTTGTGGTTATTCGGAACCATTCGAGCCCACTCTATGTCGTCGTGGGCTATACACAAAGTAAGCCCACTTCGATTTCAGAGTTTATGGGGCTCGTCCCTTTGCATTGTTATATCGATACCGTTTACACCGGCTTTCGTATATAAAATGACTCTCGTGTGCCAATGGTTTCGGACATCCGGAAACCAAGGTTCTGAGTGAGGGGTGAGGATACGTGTTGGGAAGCCCACTAAGGACACCCAACCCCGCCCGCACATGGCGGCCTCTACTAAGACATCGTTCGTGTTCGTGTACGCGCGCTAGTAAAACGACTAAATGATATGCAAACAGCGTTTTCGGGCTAAACATGTGAATTATTGATTTGCTACGTCATTTAATGCATCTTGATTCACGTCAAAGTGATTTAGCATGTGATGTTCATTTAAATAAATAAATGGCAAACATCGAGAATAGAAAACTCGTAAATAAATTACAAATTACACGGGCGGAATACAACTCGGAATTCACAATACAACGAGCAATAAAATAGAATAATCGAATAGGAAATGGTAGACGTTAACTAGAAACGGACCCGTATATAATAAATATAAACTAGACCATAAGTTGTGCAATTGGACTAATTTCGATTAGATACACATTATATTGTGTACCAATCAAAGGACGGAGGTTCGAGACCTAGGTGTGGTGCTAACCCGATCTCGAACCTCGATGCCTTGTCCCGACTTATCACCTCGAGAAATGGAGTCTAAATTAATTATGTGTCGGATACAACTAAAGAGTCGTCGACATAAAATTAATAGTGCGAGACCGTCGATCAAAATCGTTTTTGGTGTCGTGATATGCATGAGTTTTGAAAATTAGAATTACGTGATTGATTATGCACGTGTCGACTAAAAGTCGTAAAAAATGACGAGGCTCAAATGTTGCATTAGAGCTCTCGAATTTCTGGGCTACAGGACCCACTCGATCGAGTCATGGTCTGACTCAGTCGAGTGTGTCTTTAAAGTAGCTACTGTCCAGATTTTTGGGTGCTACTCGATCGAGTGGCCCATGGCACTCGATCGAGTGCCCCCTGTACGAGGCATGGCTCGTTTCATTTTTATTTGTTTGAATTCGATAATTGACCGAGTTAAATAAAAAATATTGCATTATTTAAATTCAACTCGATTCTCGATGTCATAAACGTGTATTATACGATTATGAGACCGTTATCGGAATTTTATGAAATATGCTATTATGTGATTGAAAAGTTTGATTAGTGACAAAATTGCATCCCTCTACGTCACGACATCGAAACTAATCCTTTCGGATTATGTGATGTCGGTTTTCGTGTCAACGGGTTCCGTGCTAATCATCGAAATGGGATCAAATACGTTCAACTAGGACCGATCACGATCACATCATGTCCTTGACCATATTGGGGCGGCGCTCCTCGAAAGGGTGCCACCTCCGTCGTTACTCGTAAAGGAATTAGATGGACTTTAGGCGATCGTCATAGTCAAACGTATTCGAAACCGAGATTTTGATATTAGTATGTATATATACACGGTATAATAATGTTAGATGTTAGAATACGGAATTAAAGTGTTAGTAAACGATAAAAAGAGTTAGTGTTAGAGTATATAAATAAAATGTTAGTATGCACAAAATTAAAGGTTAGCAATAATAATAATAATAATAATAATAATAATAATAATAATAATAATAATAATAATAATAATAATAATACAAATATATATATATATATATATATATATATATATATATATATATATATATATATATATATATATATATATATATATATATATATATATATATATATATATATATATATATATATATATATAAAAGAAACTAAAAAGAAGAAGGGAGAAAGAGAAATGGGGTTTGATGACACCCTCAACCTACATGCTCAAATGGCCTCGGAAACGAACTCGTAGTAGCGGCGTGTGCGCGGGAGTGTCGAGATATGTAGGGTGAGTTAGGGTGTGTTTGGTTAGGGAGAGGATGCTCTCGGGTCTTTGACGAGTTTTGATCTCGGGGTTTTGAATATGTATGTGTGATGGATATAGACTCGGTTTTTTGTGTAGTATCGCTTAGGGTTACTAAGGATTGAAGTGTGGAGAGGATGAATGAATTAGGGTTGAAAATGTAGGGTAGAATACATAGGAAAAATCTTGTGAAATGAATGGGGTTAAGGGGGTATTTAAAGGCTTCACCCCCCGACCTAGGGTCACTCGATCGAGTGGCCCTAGTGCACTCGATCGAGTGCCCTTGCAAACGGGCCATACCCGGTTTTTGGCGCTCCACTCGACCGAGTGGGTCTATCCACTCGATCGAGTGGATCAAGCAAATCGAGCTAAAATAGGAAAGAATTGATTTTGTTGTTTTGATTGATTTTTTGAATTTTGATTTGGCGCCAGCTTCTAGAAGCTGAATTTGGCTGATTTTTGTGTCGGATTCGTCTTTGATCGGGTTTTGACCCGGTCGCTAAAAGACGGTTTTATTTCCGGTGTCGGTTTTGGCCCAAATTAGTCTCATTTGTCTCGGAATGACCCACTGGGCCTGAACCTGAGGTCGGTTTTGAGAGATTTGCACTCCGCTAAATGCCCACGTCGGATACTATTGATTCCGAGTCCGTATTCGAGCGTATTAAGTCACGTTGACGTCCGATCATCATCGGGTGTTTTGTCGGGAACTGCTATAGACACTAGCAGGCAAAATGCGGGTGTCTACAGAGCCCCCACTCTGACTGAGGCTTGGACAAGGCGAAAGTCAGAGTAGCTACCAGGCCAATCGAGGATTACGACCTGGCAGCCTTCCGGTCGGGTCGTTTATAGTCCAGTAGACTTGCGTTAAGGGCTCGCCAGCCATAAGCAGAGGGTCATACCTGTCCTGATGATGATAGCTCCGCGGGGAATCAGACTTGTAGCATAAGTCCTAGGCGTGCCTATATGTGGGCCCATCCCGTACCATTTCGGGGAAAATGCCGCCTCGGGCGTTCCGCTGGGGAAATATGTGAGTTGTACGGGCTTGCTTTTGAAGCCTTGAGTCGTACCTAACCTGATGATGATGCTCCGTGGGGAGTAAAACTTGCCTTTCGGGGAGTAGGTGTACCCGTATGCCGACACATCACGTCTTGGATGTAGCATACCGGAGAAAAGTTGACTCCGTTGGGGAATTTAAATAGTTTCGCGGGGACTTGCTTCTGAAGTCTGGAGTGTACCATAACAACTTGCATGTAACATATAGGCAAAACACTGAGTCGTGTTGGGGAGTAAAGTAGCTGCGCGGGGACTTGCTTCTGAAGTCTTGGGTGTACCCGTATGCCGACACATGACAACTTGCATGTAGAATTTCAGGAGAAACACCGCCTTTGATGTTCCGTTGGGAAGCACTAGCTGGTACCTGAAATGTTAGATACATAGGCAGAAATAGAAGGCATAGTATATAGCAAGATAGCACATAGTAAATGCAGTTAGCATCTATAGACTAGTTTGCGCTGGGAAAAATGATTTTTGCTTCATTTTGAAATCGAAGTCCTGAAAGCAACTCACGTGCTAGGAGATAGGTTTTTCAAAATTGAAAGGGGTAGAAAAGAAACTTGCAGTTTAAATAGACCGAATTTTGACCTTGTCGAAAAGGATTTTCTCAAATGGCTAAGTTTTTCAAATTTCAAAGCAAGAATTTTGAAGAGAGACATACCGACAGACTCGACTCTGTACGTGACAGGACGAGTTGACAGACACGACTTGGAATCTCGAAGGGGTTGGACTGTGACTCGGTAGGGGGGTGGGCCACCTAAGATGACAAGACTCTCAAGTTGCGCTATTCCGTGGCCTAGGCGAGTGGCAACACGGTCAAACTTCAAACTGGGAAGGATCCGGTACAGGGGAATTGCAGTAGTCTGTAATGAGACTGTTCCTGCAGGACAAGGCTTAGCAGTAGCAATGCCGTAGACTAGTGCTCTTTGAATTTTTGTGTTTTGGGATACATTCCCAAAGTAGGTGTTCCTTCGAGTCCCTGACAGATTCTCGTCTTTGACTGAGCCGAGTACTAGGATACACTATAGAAAGGTGGCTAGATTTTTGAAAGTATTTGGATTATGTGGGTGGATGGAGAACTTCTGCCTAAGAGAAGCCCCCAGGACGACAAAGCTAACTGTTAAGAACATGACAGTGTCGTGACCGGAATGACGGTGCTTTTTGAATTTGTGTCAATGTGGGTGGTTGTGCCCTTGTTGAAAGGCTGCCTACGTATTCACGTGTAGTGAAATCAAACCAAGCCGTAGTTCAGTGATTTGAAAGACATGTTATTGTGCCTAGTTTATTAGGGCTTTGTGTGTAGCTAGCCATAGCGATGGTGTAGGCTAGGTGTGTTCCCAATGATGTCTTGATCAAAGGGCTAGAACAGTTAGGATGTTGATCCTGTGACTGTGAGCGTTCTCCGGGGTAGCCCCCAGAGGTGGTGTGAACTATTTGGGCATGTTCTATGCCGACCGCAGGTTGAGTTCCCGTGTTCGGGGTTGGTAACTGGTTTGGATGTTTTTTGGAAATGTGGTGCCAGGCAATAAGTGGCTTTGATGCTTCGAAATCTGGAGCTCGATTTTGTGGAGCTAAAGCTTCAAGGGTAAGGTATTGTAATGTGGTAGGAAAGGGGGGAAGTCGAGTAAAAATGACTCGGACTTCAATTGGGGTAGGTTTGATAATGCGGGACTGATTTCCATGTCTGGCCCTAAATGGTTAGGGTGTATCCTATGGAGCTTGAATCCTCAAAATTCCGGGCTGTCTCTAGCCTAGGTCTCGAGAAGGTCTTGAGGGTTGTAATGTGGGAAGGCTAGATGTGGTGTTAGCTGACCAGCTTGGTTGATTCTCCCCTATTTGATGGTATGGGTTTTGATGATGTTTTTGAATTGACCGTTCCCGGTCAAGGGACTTTCACTTGAGTTGACCGTTGACCACAGTCATGGGTATTTGATTTTTTTGGTTGACCTCTTAGCCCCGGTCATGGTTTTTTTTTTAATGTTGGTTGACCTCTTAGCCCCGGTCGTGGGATTCTTCATTTGGGTTGACCGTGCCCCGGTCAAGGGATTGACCGTATCTGGTCGAGGGATGTTGATCATGGCCAGCTCTTTTGTTTTGGCCTTTTTTTTTGGACTTTTTGCTTTTATTGTCCAACTCTTTTTCCCTTTTTTTTTCACGGCTATCTCTCCCTTCGATGTTGTGGGTGGATATGGGGGTGGCCCCATCGGTTGGATTAGGCTTGTGGAGCTAAACCTTTGTAAGGTGTAAGCCTAGTTGGTGTTTGTGTGAGTGCAACTCGCGGTGGAGTACTCTATGGTGAGCATGGTGATTTGGATCTCGGTATTGTCATCATAATTCCGAGCAGGCTTAGTGGGAGCATCGTCCCGAGTTGGGTATTTTTGGCGTCAAGCCTATAGAGTCACGATGCTTCTTTTTTGCTTCTGGTCAGACTAAACGCCTAAGGTAGGGTTTGGTTAGTCTTATTGGAGGGGTGTTTATTGTGGGAAATGGGCTTGCCTCCCGTCTTAAACCCAAACTAGGAGACTTCCTAGATTTATCATAGGATTCGATACCACTCCTGCTAAGGGTAGTTATGTGGCTGTCTATGCCAGACATGGAACAGGTAAAGGAAAACACGGGTCTCAGTTCCTGCAATCATTATAGATGTGCCTATAATAGTCACGTGCATGTGCTCACAGTGTATGATGGTGTTCATCATGTTCTCGGAAACACATAAGGGAAGTATATATGAGAAATTGAAAAAGCTGATTTTATTGGAATACGAAGAGAGGATAGAATACAGTTGACTCTGACTCTGACTTTGAAATGAGGAGATGGAACATCCTAGACTCGGACTTAGACTCGGACTCAAATCAAATCTGGACTCCTGGATGAGGTTGTCAGTAGTCTTCAGCTTCTAAGGACTCAAGTGGATGTCCAGTATAGCCTTCGGTAGAAGCTTCACCCAAATCTTCGTTATGTCGAAGATCGTCTTCAATCCTAGTGCCCATTTCGGTAAGCATAGCAAAGTTTGAGATGCCGGCATACCTAAGATGGACGCGGTAGGAGGGTAGGAGGTTGTTGATGAATGCATCCACTAGTGTCTTCTCGCTGGGCTTGTCTACCAGCTTAACACTCTCAGCCCGCCAACGTTGAAGGTATTTGGTGAAACCCTCTGTTGGATCTTGGGCCATGACTTCTAAAGTCCGCATGGTAGTCTGAAATTCAGCATTATCAGAATAGTTTTTAGCGAACTCGGTAGCCACATCTTCCCAAGTGGGGAATCTTTTTGCATTAAGCCTATAGAACCAGGCTTTTGGATATTTCCCGAGGGATGCGCCAAACAAATTGATGAACATGTCGGCTTTGACCCCCTTGATCGCCATAAATGCTTTGAAGGCTCGGAGGTGTAGTAATGGATCCTCCGTCCCTTTGAATATGGGTAACCCCTCTAAGTTGAGATATGTTGGTAGTTTCTCATTGATGGGTGTATAGTCTCGGGAGTTTTTAATATAAACGTTGTTCCCTCGGGAGGCATGGAACTGTTGTTCGAGCTCACGCACCGTGCTGATCAATTTGGCAAATGGCCCAGTATTGACCGATCCAGAATCGAGGTCTTGCCGTTCGATGACAGTTAAACGAGCATTCATGGCTTCTTGGTTGGTTTTCATGAACCCTATATGAGTTTCGGTTATGGCCTGCCTACTAACCATTGTTTCTATCAAAGCCTTCAGTTCCTTAATGGTGTTTTCCATGTCCCTATTCCCGGTTGTGGATGCCATACTCTGCGAGAATACCCACGTAATCATAAATGTTGCTTCGGAACTTGAATACGCCAAGGTATAGGAAATAGCGCGGGAGGAGAGACAACTCTGGTTTGACTCGGGCTAGACTCTCCTAAGACAAACACGTAAGGTGTGATTCTCGGAGTGACTGTGATTAATCACTCCGTCGGAGAATAGCCCCCAAGTGAGATTCTAGGTTTTGCTAAGACTCGAGTGTCGGACGAGTGACCCTCAGATGTAAGGATCACGAACCTTTAGCTACAGGGTTATGCCTTGTAAAAGGTTGACTCGGCCTTGATGAAGGCAGACGGGTAAGGGAAGAAACTTGCGATGTAAGATCAGCGGAGTTTCGACGCTAGAGACCCTTGACTTGACTTGAATAAGAATGACCCTATGATTAGGGTAGACCCTTAAGTTACAAGACTTGAATTGGGATGACTCGACTAACGGATTGAAAGATGGGCGAAATTCCCTTAGGAAAGGTCGTGGGGACTGTCCTGTCGGAGGAAAAATTGCGTGTGACTTTCTAGTTAGGACTCGAGTGTTTACGAACCTTCCATTTACGAGTGTATGACTCGTGTTGGTTGGTTGTGCCTTTAGAAAAAGGCGGACTAGGATGGGGAAGAAACCCGTGATGTAGGATCGACGGAGTTTCGACGCTATAGACCTTCGACAAATTATGAAAAGACTCGACACACAGATTACGGTAGGTCCTATAATGAGGAAGGTTTTTTGAAAAATGATTGAATTTTGAAAATTGAGAGGATGGTCCTGAAATTGGTAGTGGGCCAATAGGACCGGGCATTTTGAAATGTTAGAATGGTTGCGAGTAAATTCGCGTTTTGAAAAATTGGGAGACGGTCCCGTCTTTTGAAATTGGCAGCATGCCGACAGGGCCGAGTTTTTTGAAAAGTTGAATTTTTGAAAATTTGAAAATTTGAATATCGAAAATAAATTTCCGAAAATTTGAAAATTGAAAAAGAGATCCCGAAGATTTGAGAATCGAAAACGACATGTCGGAGATTTGAGAATCGAGAATGGAATCTCGAGGATTTGAAAATCGCGAATGGCATCACGAAGATTTGAAAATTGAAATTGAATTTCGAAAATTCGAAAATCGAATGGTAGATCGGAAATTCGAATTGAAATGGATAGCATGCCGGCTAAAAAAAAAGGCTTGTTTTGAGTCAAATCGTAAGTCTAAATTTTGGCAGCATTCCGAGTTTTTGAATTTGAATATTTTGAAAAGACGAGTCCCGAAACGGACGGTATTTCGGGTTTTCAAAATTTGGTGTTTTGGAAAGATGGGTTCCGAAACGGACAGTATTTCGGGTTTTTTGAAATTTGGTATTTTGGAAAGATGCAATTTTGAAATGACGGTTTTTTTTTGAAAAATTACACGGAAACCAAGTAGCACGTAGTCAAACAAGCATTATGACGACGCTCATGTATGCTTTACACTAAGTCTCGGTCGGTCAAAATAGGGTCTATACCAACAACGATGGCTTTCTCGTGTGATGGACGGACTCCCTAAGCCGAGTTGGTCTTAGGACATGCCGCGAAACCGAGACGAGTTCCACCATCGATGTCTTTAGCGCACCCATGTAGGAATGCACCGTGGTATAGTGGGACGTCGGTCACAAGTAACCGGCCCGGGCAAATTTGGGTTATGCATGAATCATTAAACTAACGCGCGCACACTAATCTACGAACGATTTCTCTTCGAGTCTCACCCTGGGAACCCCGATGACATGTGGTACATCAAGTATCCCCAGCGGAGTCGCCAAATTGTGGACATGACGAAGGTCCACCCCGACGCGGCGAAGCGCGGGTTTGGCTAGGCGAATGAATCTCGTGGTAAGATTGTTCTCGGGTTCGAAATTTAAGTCAAAATGGAGTCGCCACCGAATTTTGTGGTTATTCGGAACCATTCGAGCCCACTCTATGTCGTCGTGGGCTATACACAAAGTAAGCCCACTTCGATTAGAGTTTATGGGGCTCGTTCCTTTGCATTGTTATATCGATACCGTTTACACCGGCTTTCGTATATAAAATGACTCTCGTGTGCCAATGGTTTCGGACATCCGGAAACCAAGGTTCTGAGTGAGGGGTGAGGGTACGTGTTGGGAAGCCCACTAAGGACACCCAACCCCGCCCGCACATGGCGGCCTCTACTAAGACATCGTTCGTGTTCGTGTACGCGCGCTAGTAAAACGACTAAATGATATGCAAACAGCGTTTTCGGGCTAAACATGTGAATTATTGATTTGCTACGTCATTTAATGCATCTTGATTCACGTCAAAGTGATTTAGCATGTGATGTTCATTTAAATAAATAAATGGCAAACATCGAGAATAGAAAACTCGTAAATAAATTACAAATTACACGGGCGGAATACAACCCGGAATTCACAATACAACGAGCAATAAAATAGAATAATCGAATAGGAAATGGTAGACGTTAACTAGAAACGGACCCGTATATAATAAATATAAACTAGACCATAAGTTGTGCAATTGGACTAACTTCGATTAGATACACATTATATTGTGTACCAATCAAAGGACGGAGGTTCGAGACCTAGGTGTGGTGCTAACCCGATCTCGAACCTCGATGCCTTGTCCCGACTTATCACCTCGAGAAATGGAGTCTAAATTAATTATGTGTCGGATACGACTAAAGAGTCGTCGACATAAAACTAATAGTGCGAGACCGTCGATCAAAATCGTTTTTGGTGTCGTGATATGCATGAGTTTTGAAAATTAGAATTACGTGATTGATTATGCACGTGTCGACTAAAAGTCGTAAAAAATGACGAGGCTCAAATGTTGCATTAGAGCTCTCGAATTTCTGGGCTACAGGACCCACTCGATCGAGTCATGGTCTGACTCAGTCGAGTGTGTCTTTAAAGTAGCTACTGTCCAGATTTTTGGGTGCTACTCGATCGAGTGGCCCATGGCACTCGATCGAGTGCCCCCTGTACGAGGCATGGCTCGTTTCATTTTTATTTGTTTGAATTCGATAATTGACCGAGTTAAATAAAAAATATTGCATTATTTAAATTCAACTCGATTCTCGATGTCATAAACGTGTATTATACGATTATGAGACCGTTATCGGAATTTTATGAAATATGCTATTATGTGATTGAAAAGTTTGATTAGTGACAAAATTGCATCCCTCTACGTCTCGACATCGAAACTAATCCTTTCGGATTATGTGATGTCGGTTTTCGTGTCAACGGGTTCCGTGCTAATCATCGAAATGGGATCAAATACGTTCAACTAGGACCGATCACGATCACATCATGTCCTTGAGCACATTGGGGCGGCGCTCCTCGAAAGGGTGCCACCTCCGTCGTTACTCGTAAAGGAATTAGATGGACTTTAGGCGATCGTCATAGTCAAACGTATTCGAAACCAAGATTTTGATATTAGTATGTATATATACACGGTATAATAATGTTAGATGTTAGAATATGGAATTAAAGTGTTAGTAAACGATAAAAAGAGTTAGTGTTAGAGTATATAAATAAAATGTTAGTATGTACAAAATTAAAGGTTAGCAATAATAATAATAATAATAATTATTAGTATCTCGGCTTCCCTCTAACTTCTTGTAATTTGTTCTGGTGTTTAATGCAAGTTCCGTTTTTTAAAAAAAAAAAAAAAAAAAAAAAAAATAATAATAATAATAATAATAATAATAATAATAATAATAATAATAATAATAATAATAATAATAATAATAATAATAATAATAATAATAATAATAATAATAATAATAATAATAATAATAATAATAATAATAATAATAATAATAATAATAATAATAATAATAATAATAATAATAATAATAATAATAATAATAATAATAATAATAATAATAATAATAATAATAATAATAATAATAATAATAATAATAATAATAATAATAATAATAATAATAATAATAATAATAATAATAATAATAATAATAATAATAATAATAATAATAATAATAATAATAATAATAATAATAATAATAATAATAATAATAATAATAATAATAATAATAATAATAATAATAATAATAATAATAATAATAATAATAATAATAATAATAATAATAATAATAATAATAATAATAATAATAATAATAATAATAATAATAATAATAATAATAATAATAATATTAATAATAATAATAATAATAATAATAATAATAATAATAATAATAATAATAATAATAATAATAATAATAATAATAATAATAATAATAATAATAATAATAATAATAATAATACAAATATATATATATATATATATATATATATATATATATATATATATATAAAAGAAACTAAAAAGAAGAAGGGAGAAAGAGAAATGGGGTTTGATGACACCCTCAACCTACATGCTCAAATGGCCTCGGAAACGAACTCGTAGTAGCGGCGTGTGCGCGGGAGTGTCGAGATATGTAGGGTGAGTTAGGGTGTGTTTGGTTAGGGAGAGGATGCTCTCGGGTCTTTGACGAGTTTTGATCTCGGGGTTTTGAATATGTATGTGTGTGTGTGTATGTGTGATGGATATAGACTCGGTTTTTTGTGTAGTATCGCTTAGGGTTACTAAGGATTGAAGTGTGGAGAGGATGAATGAATTAGGGTTGAAAATGTAGGGTAGAATACATAGGAAAAATCTTGTGAAATGAATGGGGTTAAGGGGGTATTTATAGGCTTCACCCCCCGACCTAGGGTCACTCGATCGAGTGGCCCTAGTGCACTCGATCGAGTGCCCTTGCAAACGGGCCATACCTGATTTTTGGCGCTCCACTCGACCGAGTGGGTCTATCCACTCGATCGAGTGGATCAAGCAAATCGAGCTAAATTAGGAAAGAATTGATTTTGTTGTTTTGATTGATTTTTTGAATTCTGATTTGGCGCCAGCTTCTAGAAGCTGAATTTGGCTGATTTTTGTATCGGATTCGTCTTTGACCGGGTTTTGACCCGGTCGCTAAAAGACGGTTTTATTTCCGGTGTCGGTTTTGGCCCAAATTAGTCTCATTTGTCTCGGAATGACCCACTGGGCCTGAATCTGAGGTCGGTTTTGAGAGATTTTCACTCCGCTAAATTCCCACGTCGGATACTATTGATTCCGAGTCCGTATTCGAGCATATTAAGTCACGTTGACGTCCGATCATCATCGGGTGTTTTGTCGGGAACTGCTATAGACACTAGCAGGCAAAATGCGGGTGTCTACAATAGGTTATCAACCAAAAACAAAAACGAAGTACAAAGTTTTGAAATTTATAACTCAAAATGTTAAATTTTTACGGTAGCCCAAATTTTAAATTAGTCAAGCTTTTCAAAACAAAGGTTCGTGAAAATGGTAAACGGACAAATAGAGTCTCAGTCAACGACAAATCGAAACAAAAGTTTTCAAACCCGATAAAGAAGTCGACAGGGATTGGCTGAAGAAGAAGAAGCAGGACTCAAGAAAAGCGAATGGGAGGAACGAAATTGAGAGTGAGCTCTCAAGGAAATATAGAAGAAATTAACCATCTCGAGATTCCCGGACTGACTCCCACAACACGAGTCCCTAATTTCCATCAAATACGTTAAGTCCAATATTAGGCACTAGGTGGTACTAATTGGTCACAATCTCCAAAAATGTCTCACATGATTATCCAATCGTTCAAACGACACTATACTAATCCACAAATGCTTTAGAATCAAACCCAGAATTAAGATTTCAACAATGATCAAAATATACCCAAACTTGTAACCGTTAAGGCTCATACAATCAAAGCTCATAAGGTCTGAACTCGAGGTATACTCCTAATTCCTCGAGTAAGGAACACTAAACACGATCCCCAATTTAACAATGTTCGGGCACAAAATCCTCAAAATGACTACCAACATAATTATAATGCCACAAGTACAAAAGCTGGGAACGTAAAATAAATCCTCGAACATGCTCAAACCTATAGGTAATGGCGCAAACACTCACATCTTCAAACACGTCTTTCGACTAAGGTTTCTGAGAATTTTACCAAATTTCATATCGTAACAGGGAAACCACGAAAATATTAACTCAACGAAGCCACAATCTCTTTGGTCTAAGGGTTTTGAACTATAAATCCATCAAGATGATTCGCATTAAGTATTCCTCAAAACAACGCGGTAAATCCAACCTCTAATTGTGCAATATGTTTCTCTTCTTCAACAATTTATCCAAGTTAGATCACTCAACACCAAAGTTCATAAGTTACAACCTTACACAACGAACAACAATCTAATCCTTAAGAAACACGGGAAATCTATGTCCACCAAAATTTCTAACGACATTAATGAAAACCTTTAATGGTACCACAACACACAGGCTAACATTTTAAACGATATTCTATGATCCCAAATATTCACGATACATCCGTTAAATAAGCATTAGGTAATAATCCCAAAGCAATATTATTAGTTACACTAAGTTCGGTTCTAGGTTGGGTACTAGTTATCCACAAATATGATATACTCTTACTACTCCAAAATATATTCAACTCTAAGTACTCAAAAATAATCAAAGTAACCTATAACCCAAGGTTCAAAGTCTAAGGTACCATCCTAATTCCATCAAGCAACATCTTGCTATTCAAATTAATCCTCAAGAATTTCTCATTTGCTTAGAAGATAGGGTAGACTCACAATCCTCAAATTAGGTAACAAGGGTTTACTAAATCTCAAACATCTATAACACGGGGTGAAACCGGTCTAACTAAAGAATCTCAAGAGAAAGATGGTAGAATAGAAGAATTGAACAAGGATTCACCAAGAGAATAAAGATGAGAATATAAAAGAGAAGAATTGGAAGAAGCAGAAGCAGGACGAAAAGAATCAATAATTCTAGATGATAGAGACCTAAAACGAGAAGGGAAAGTTCGGACCTCTAAGGTTCACGAGGGAACTAAAAAGGATTACTTCATCTTCTTGCAGAGGAACGAGCACGAAAGTCTTGGGTCGCTCGATCTGGATCTACTGCAACATCATGGAACAGGAATCTACTCTTGATCATCTAACCTGTAGCTTAAGCAAACTGAACCGGAGCTAAAAAGTCACCATCGACATCTTTCTTGGAGCACCAAGTTGTCCACTCGAGTCAGCAAGGCATTCAGAGTTCTAAGCAGGTCTTGTTCCGATTTGGAGCAGCATCCTATCACATCTTGTTCATTCATCTTCTTTCAGACAAAAGAAACAAATATTCAATGCTAGTCATTGAGTTACAAGAACAATTAATCCTAATAGTTAAGTCCTTAATTTGGTTTCTACCCATCTCTCACTAATATTTTTTTATCATTCAAATCATTTACGAGTATTTTTCCTAGAATCAGGTGTAAGCGTCGGGAGCAACAATGCTCTGATACCAACTGTAATCCCCTAGAAATTCTAACGCAATACAGTGGCGGAAACACTGTAGAGTTGGGATTAAAACACACTGACAAACTATATCTTATTAAAAGAACATGGTAAGTCAATACAAAGGCCTCTTTTTACCAAGGGCTAAAGAGAAAATTCACCAAACGGGTTATACAAATCCATAAATTACATGAATAAAGAAAGAGTAGGATCCACGCTACTCGCTAGCTCACACCCAAAACCCAGCAGCAACTACCTGTCATGTTATAAACATAACAGCCATGTCAGTGGGGGGTAACTCGGACGTTCTCCCAGCGATATTATATCATATAGAAAAATAATAGTATTATTATATCAAAATATTTAAAAACAGAAAAACATTAAAACGATATAATAAAAATAAGTTTCCAGCGAAACTTAAAATATTTGACAACCTGCAAGTGAAAATCAATCGATAATATAAATATTCAAAAAATGGCGTTATGGAATTTCGATCGGTGTGCACAAGGCTAGACTTTCACTAGGATAATACTAGAAACTAGCTTCGAGAACTGTAGACTTAACTCATAACAGAATACAGTCTCTAACTAGGCAACTCAACTATAACAGGACTGCGTGCAGCGAGGTCCTGGTTTAAGTAGTGCACACCCCTCCTAGACAACAAATATGTCTAGTTCAGCTGACGGCGACTAACACGATGCGATATCTAGCTTAAGGTCAAAACATACACTCTCCTGGGCGAAACTACGCCCAGTTCAACGACCAAGTGCGCCCCAAATAGGCACACCGGCTTTATAGATGATGGCAAAAACGTACATCCCAGACTATATTACTCTAACCCCACACTTGTCTTTATTCCATAACCCCAAAACAACCATTATCGATACTCAAAAGATATATAATCAATATAAATAATATGAGGATAAAATGAATAAATATTTTATATTAAGAGGGAAACTTTCTATAAATAGAAACTTGCTAATTTTAGGAACTTACTTAAAATAGAAATAGTTTTTATAGAAAGTACGAAAGTTATTAAAATGAGTGAAATGTATTAAAATAGCATTTCTGACGAAATTAACATTTTATTATTATCGTCGTTATCGTAACTTTAATATATTTCTAAATTCGTTACTCAAAACATAAAGAAAATATAATAAGTCAATATATAGTATTATATAAATAATTAGGAAATCGAGTTAAAACTATAGATTTTAGAAAAGAGATGTTTTAAGAAAAGCGATATCAAAATTAATTGAATCAACGAGTTTTATAAATGAAATGAATTTTACAAAGGTTTCAAATTATTTTTAAGAAATAGTTTTGATTTATAAATAATACAAATTTTAATAAAAATAGTCAATCGGAAACAAATAGGAAATTATTAGTGAAAATAGTCTCGACTAAAATGTGTTTAAAACTAAATCGACTATTTTCTCATTTATTTATTAAACGAAAATTAATTTATTAAAAAAGTATACAAATCTCGATTATAATATGAAAATACGATTTTGAGTTAAAAATTAGAAATTAACGAAATATGACGAAAATATGAAATCGATATTATTTAGTTACTAGTGTCACGGTAACCAACAAAATATTATCACGATCGTAAATAATTAAATTACTAACAATTTATAAAACGATATCGAAAGTCGTAAAACATTTATAAGGCATACGATTTAAAATTAATATTATTAGCAATAATAAATAGCTAAAATTAGAAAACCGAAGTTAAAATATTTACTACATACTACTACTCAAACATACGATATAATACCAAGTAACGTCCTAAAGTTACCCTCAGGCGATAACCAAACTGCTCACGTAATTATACTTTTCGGGTCCTCACGAGATCCTTAATTTAGTATTCAGCCTTCCTTGGCGGGTCCTCAAGTACTTGAGTAAGACTATCCGAAGAACGGGAAAAATTAGAATAAAGATGGAGCACGACGCTAACGGAACAACAGAAACGGGAACAATAAGAATAAGGATGGCAACAACATCGACAACTCATAATAGCCATACGAGAGGAAAGAAATAGGAGGAGACATCAAAATCGAAGCTTGAAAAATGACTCGTACATCAGTTGGTAGCAACAGTAGCAAAACATGGACAAAATGCAGCAACGACGAAAAGCAAGAAACAGCACAGCAACATCGACCAAAACAGTAGCGACATATCCACAGAAGATCGACTATCAGGGTAATAGCTTCAGCACCACAGTGAGAACGAGACGATCAAATAACGATCAACACGACGCGCATAGAAATATGGAAAAGAACGAAGGAAACACGGGATCGAATGATAGTAGAATAGATATAATATTAACAGCAGACTGCAGCGGTAACAGTAACAATAACAACAACAAACGTGACCACAACAGCCAACAATGAAACGAAGAGAGAAAAGAAGGAGATCGGAGACAAACGGAGGGACGAAAAACAGCAGCATCAAAGGACAGAACGAAGAAGGGAAAAAAAAGAGAAGAGGAGAGAAGAAACAGAACAGCAGCCGAGAGGAACAGCGGCAGCAGCGCAGGAACAGAACAGAGGAAGAGAAGCAAAAATAATCAAGGTTCGATTGCTGAAGACGGCTGAACGAAAAGGAGGTATTGAAGCAGTTGAATGAAGGGGATACGTTGGAGGTGAAAAAAAATGAACAATAGGAATGAATAATGAGGATGAAGCGGTGGAAGTATGAAGAGACAAGGGGATTGAACGTTAATTATTGGGAAAAGGATGCAAGTGGTGAGTGAATCAACTCAAATTAAATGAATCGGTTTAATAATACTGATTAAACGAATTCCATAACGATAAGTCGACTGACCCACTAACCGAATTAAAACGAGTTAATAAAATTAATTAATAATCGGGTCGTCAATAAAATGAGTAAATAAATTATTCAAGACGAAATCGAAGCGTAAAGAAATAAATAATTAGACGATAAAATAGTATTTCCCGATAAATAATAAATTTTCGATAAAGTGAATTAAATTAATTTCTCGAGGGAAGGAAATTAATGTTTTGACGAAATTTAAAACAATTAACTTCGAGCCGAAAATAGAAATTCAAGCTTAAATATAAATAAATAAAAAGAATTTAGAATTTAAATCGTCGAAATAGACTTTCGATAAGAATTAAATTAAATGTATAAAATGAATCGAAACAGAAATAGAAATATGTTTTAAATATAAGACGAGTTTCCGAGACAAATAAAATTTTAGGAGTTTGAAACAATAAAACGATAAATTCGTTTTATAATAATTTTAAGAATTACGAGTTAAATCGTAAAAATAAAAATACGAACATAATTTTAATTTAATTTAATTTATAAAAATCAGGGGTGTTACAACCACTCGATCGAGTCCCTCAATGACTCGATTGAGTGACACCTCAAATATTGGGCAGAAGCTTTTTCCGAGGTCCACTCGGTCGAGTCCCTCAATGACTCGATCGAGTGGCCTTTATCACGCCAAATCGTGAGCCCTCGACATACGTCAAGCCTCATCAATAATTTTTATGACTTCGGTCAACACGTGTCAAGTCAATCACGTGCCATACTACTATCCAAAACCGTGCATCATGTCGTTTACGTCATTTCATATTATTTACAAGCCGTTATTATCGTTACTAACACATTTGTTTCTATTTTGGCATTTTATTTCCGTTATTTGTTTTATTATACTAAAACGAACCTCGCATGCTAATTACAACTTTGACGTTAATTTAGATGCATTAAATCGACATAGCAACTTATTCTAATCTTTGCATGTTTAATCAAAATATTGTTTGCATATTGTGGACATGACATAGGTCCACCCCAACGCGGCCACGCGCGGGTTTGGGGAGGCGAATGAATCTCCATATGAGAATGGATCGAATTGAAATTTAGGTCTATGTGGAGTCGCCACCGAATTTTGTGGTTATTCGGAACCATTCGAGCCCACTCTATGTCGTAGTGGGCCGTATACAAAATACGGCCCATTTCCGATGTCAGAGTTTATTGGGCTCGTCCCTTTGCATTTGATACCAATACCGACGTTATCGGATATTCTGTATTGAATGACTCTCGTTCGCCAACGGTTTCGGGCATCCGGAAACCGAGGTTCTGAGTAAGGGGTGAGGGTACGTGTTGGGAAGCCCACAAAGGACACCCAACCCCGCCCGCACATTAGCGGCCTCTTTTTTTTTGACTGGTCAGACTAACACCTAAGTTAGGGATTGGTCAGTCTTATTGGAGGGGTGTTTTATTGTGGGAAATGGGCTTGCCTCCCGTCTTGAACCCAAACTAGGAGACTACCTAGATTTGTCATAGGATTCGATATGCTCCTGCTACGGGTAGTTATGTGGTTCTTCTATACCAGACACGGAGTAGGTAAAAAAGAAAACACGGGCTCGGTTTCCTGCAGTCATTATAGATGTGCCTATAATAGTCACGTGCGTGTGCTCACAGTGTATGATGGTGTTCATCATGTTCTCGGAAACACGTAAGGAAAGTATATATGAGAAAGAATATTGAAAGCTGATTTTATTGAATTTGAAAAGAGGACATAATACAGTTGACTCTGACTTTGACTTTGACTTTGACTTTGGAATTGAACATCCTAGACTCAGACTCAGACTCGGACTCAAATCAAATCCGGACTCTTGGGTGCATGGGAGGTAGATTGGATGCTTCGGTCATCGGGCCATGTGTAGTCCACGAGGGGCTTTGCAAGTGACAATGTTTCCAAAACGGGAGTCTTCCCGGCATCGAGGAAGCCTTGAATGAGGTGTTTCAGCTTCCAGCATTGTTCTGTATCGTGTCCCCTCCCTCTGTGGAATTTGCAGTAATGCTCGGCGTTCCATGCTTTGGAACGTTTCTCCAGAGGTGGGTCGGCTGTTGGGCCTATAGGTAGCACTAGGCCCTTCGGAACCAACCTCTGGAAAGCGACGGTGTAGGACATATCCAAGTGGGTAAATGTCCTTTCCTTTGACTGGTTCTTGATTTTTGTAGAGGTGACTTGAGGGTTACCTCTCTCGGCCTTGCCATCTTGAGGGTATCGGTCAGTTTCGTAAGAGTGCTCACCCTTCAAATGACTCGGTTGGGTGATTGGCTGCCTTACCCGCTCTAGTTGTATTAGACGGGATCGGGTTCTTACAAGGTCTTCTTCGATGATGGTTACCCTGGAACTTAGGTTATCTAGGGCAGTATTGATTTTCGAGAAGATGTTATTAATGGAGCAAGATAGCATAAGCATACTCCCCTGGATATCCCCTTTCATGACGGCGTGGGATTTGTTGTGGTTTGGTAGTGTCTCGTTCATAGGGTCCCTGATCGGAAGAAACGACAGGTGTTAGAACTCGCCTAAACTCGGCTCTGCGCAAGAGAGAGAGTCAAACTAGACACGGCCCGGGGTGACGAAAATGACTAGGACTCTCGGATCGGGAGACCCGGACGCTGACCTAGACAAAATAACGACCGCGAATCAGACTTAAGCTGCAGAAGGGTGAACCCGAAAATGGGGCGACCATGTTTGACTCGGGTTAGACCCTCCTTAGGCAAATGTGTAGGGTGCGATTCTCGGAGTGATGACTGTGATTAATTAATCCGTCGGAGAATAGCCCCCAATGTGAGACTAAGGACCTAGATTGTGTGGCATCTTAAGTGACTCAAAAGTGGGGTACGTGAGACACGTGTAAGACATGACCCTTAGAGCAACCGTGATTGATCGCTCTGCTAAGGGGTAGCCCCCAAGTGGGATCGATATTTTTGTTAAGACTCGAGTGTGGGACGAGTGACCCTTAGATGTAAGGACCGTGAACCTTTTGTTATAGGGCTATGCCTTGTAAAAGGTTGACTCGGAAAAGACACTAAGACGAGTGACTTGTGAAAGGTGGGCCTTCCTTAGGATTCGGCTATGTGGGCCGAGTCCTGCTCGAAGGAAGGTCCTCGTAAGACATCCCCGGACTTTTAGACTCGAGTGTGTTGACGGGCCTCCTTTGTAGGAGTATGTCCTACGTAGGTGGGGCATGCCTTAGTCTAATAAGGCGGACTGGGATAGGGAAGAAACTCGTGATGTAAGATCGACAGAGTTTCGACGCTAAGGACCTTGACAACTTAAGACACGACCCGACACTGCTAAATATGGGAAGTCCTAAGGAGAGGAAGGTTTTGAAAATTGAGTGTTTTTGAAAAAGGTCCGAGAAAACTCGGTGGAAGGCCCAACTTTTCGAAAAAAAACGGAAAGTGTATCGGGCCGCAAGTTTGAAAGTTCGAAAATATTTTCGAGTTTTGAATCGGGCAGCATACCGTCTAGAAAATAGGCTATTTTGAGTAAAATCATAAGTCCTAAATTCGGTATGTGTCCCGGGTTTTGAAATTGAATAGTTTGAAAAAGATGCAATCTTTGAAAAAAGACAGTTTTTGAAAACGACTCGGAAACCAAGTAGCATGTAGTCACACAAGCATTATAACGACGCCATGTATGCTCCATACTAAGTCTCGGTCGGTCTATAGAGGGTCTATACCAGTGTACATAGTCTAGACGTTGATCGGGACGGACTTCCTAAGTCGAGTTGATCTTAGAACATGCCGCGAAACCCACTCGAATCGACTATGGACACCTTTTGACATATCCATATTGGAGTACATCAACGGTATAGTGGGACGTCGGTCGCGAGTACCGGCCCGGGAAAATATGGGTTATGCATGAACCGTAGAACTAAAACGCGTATTGTATTTGTCAAACGATTTCCATTCGAGTCTCACCCTGAGGATGCCGATGGTAAGTCACGCATCAGTTAATCCCCAGCGGAGTCGCCAAATTGTGGACATGACATAGGTCCACCCCGACGCGGCCACGCGCAGGTTTGGGGAGGCGAATGAATCTTCATATGAGAATGGATCGAATTGAAATTTAGGTCTATGTGGAGTCGCCACCGAATTTTGTGGTTATTCGGAACCATTCGAGCCCACTCTATGTCGTAGTGGGCCGTATACAAAATACGGCCCATTTCCGATGTCAGAGTTTATTGGGCTCGTCCCTTTGCATTTGATACCAATACCGACGTTATCGGATATTGTGTATTGAATGACTCTCGTTCGCCAATGGTTCCGGGCATCCGGAAACCGAGGTTCTGAGTAAGGGGTGAGGGTACGTGTTGGGAAGCCCACAAAGGACACCCAACCCCGCCCGCACATTAGCGGCCTCTACTAAGAATTCGAATGACTTGCAATACGCGCGTTAGTAAAACGGGAAAAATGCTTATGCAAACATTGTTTTTCCTAGGCATGTGAATGAAATTGAAAAGTGGGTTTCTATGTCAATTTAATGCAATTAATTCTACGTCAAAGTGGAATTTTAGCATGTGGGTTCATTTAGTACAATAAACGAACAATAATTAAATTGACAATAGAAGTAACAAACGCGTTAGTAACGATGTAATAATATAACGAATAATAACGGTTTGTGCGAATATTGAAATGAGATGAAAAGGTGCAAATATGAGATGCATGGTTTGAAAAGATAGTATACACGTGATTAATTAAGCACATGTTGACCTAAGCCGCAAAATACTATCGAGTTTGGAAAATAGAAGAATGTACGAATCGTTCTTTTAGTCGTTATGAGGCTACTCGGTCGAGTGGTCGAGGGACTCGATCGAGTAGACCTGCAAGAAGTGATTCTGTTTTGCGGTATGGACCGTACTCGTCCGAGTTATTGACCAACTCGGTCGAGTACATGGCCACTCGACCAAGTCACTGTGAGACTCGATCGAGTGGTGGTCGTAATTAGCATTCTGACTCGATTTTAGGGTGTCACTCGATCGAGTGACTAAGGCACTTGGTCGAGTGGCACCTGTACGAACTTGGTTCGTTTGCAATTTAATTATTGATTTTGAAATTGCTTTTGATTTTTGATAATTCGACGGTTTTACCGAATCGGACATAAATATTGCACAATTTATGTTCGACTTGGTTTTTTATAAATCGCGAATTTGTTGAACCGAATATAAATATTGTTGAATTTATACTCGATTCTAATTTTGAATACTCGTTATATCCCATATTCGATTATTTGAATCGATATAGAATATTAGAGTGAAATAAAAAAAATAAAAAAAGATAAATTGATTTTAGTCGTTTTAAATTAATTATCGTGATATGAACAAATCACGCTAATTAATTCATATGACTTGATTGTTAGATTCGATATCCAATTATGGAATTGGTATCGAATCTAAAATCGACACTTTACTTGAATAAGAACTTGATTCCCTCGACTTCTCCGACATCGAAATAAATCCCTAGGGATTGTGATGTCGGATCCGTGTCAACGGGTTTCGACCCTTATTAAAATTGATTTTAGAAAAAGATGAATGTAAAAATCGATGATGATGATGACGAGAAATAATAACGAATTGTTATTTAAGTTGATTTATCTCAATAATCAAATAATCGGGGTACCGAGATAAGCGACCGACGATGCGTGTGCAGTACACTTGTATATGCGGTTTTTCTTATCCCGGTATCCTTCTTACTCGACACAAATCGATAAATATTTTAGTATTTTAATATTAGCAGTATTATCGATATTAAGGTGCAATAAATAAAATAATAAAAAAACGAAAAAAAAGATGGAGAAGAGGAGGACGGACGATGAGGAGAGAGGGAGAAGAAAAGAGGGTTTTGACACCCTCAACCTACATGTTCTTGTCTCGGTGCGGACTCGTAATCGTGGCTTCAACACAAGAGTCTTCGAGGTTTTATGTAGATCAAGTTATGGTGGCTCGGGATTGATTTCCCAAAACTAGGTTTAGGGTTTTTTGCTAGTGTAGGATTACTAGGTTTTGATTAGGGTTTGTAAGGATGTAGTGTGTGTGTAGGGTTGTCCTAGAGTGTACTAGGGTTGTAAGAGGTGTGTAAAGATTGATTGCATGTGTGTTGCATGGGGGTATATATAGGCAAGGCTAGGGCGCACCCGGTTTAGGGTTACTCGACCGAGTAGGAGGCCAACTCGGTCGAGTGGCCCGTGAAGCCAGCCGTCGGGCTCGAAATAGGCCCACTCGATCGAGTGGCCCAAAGGGTTGCACGGGTCCATTAATTTGGACCTTGACTTTGGATGTTTTGATGGGTTTTGTGTTTGACTTGGACTTTTGATGATGTGAGGGCTGTTTTGTGTGTCTCGGAAACGACTTTGACCGGGGTTGACCCAATCGCTAAAAGTCGGTTTTAACTCCGGTGTCGGTTTCGGCCCAAATTAGTCTTGTTTGACTCGGAATGATCCACTGGGCCTGGATTTAAGGTTATTTTTGTGAGATTTGTACTCTGTAAGTGCGTTAGCCAACGATTAATGGATTTGAGCCCGTATTCGAGCGCGTAGAAACACGTTAGCGTCCGATCATCATCGGGTGTTTTTTGGAAACTGCCATAGACACCTAGCAGTCAAAATGCGGGTGTCTACACATATCATTCAATCGAATTACTAACGCGCGTATTAAAAAGTCAAGCGATATCTTAGTAGAGGCCGCTAAGTGCGGGCGGGGTTGGGTGTTCTTTGTGAACTTCCCAACACGTACCCTCACCCCTTACTCAGAACCGTGGTTTCCGGATGTCCGAAACCATTGGCACATGAGAGTCATTCAATACACGGTATCCGATAATGTCGGTATTGGTAATGCAATGCAAAGGGACGAACCCCATAAACTCTGACATCCGAATGGGCCGTACTTTGTGCATGGCCCACTAAGATATAGAGTGGGTTCGAATGGGCCCGAACTCCCACAAAGTTCGGTGGCGACTCCACTTCGATTTAAATTTCAATTCGATCCATCTCACATGAGATTCATTCGCCTCCCCAAACCTGCGCGTGGCTGCGTCGGGGTGGACCTATTTCATGTCCACAATTTGGCGACTCCGCTGGGGATAACTGATGTGTGACTTACCATCGGCATCCTCAGGGAGAGACTCGAATAGAAATCGTTTGACTAGTACAATACGCGTTTTAGTTTTACGGTTCATGCATAACCCCATCTTTTCCCGGGTCGGTACTGGTGACCGACGTCCCACTATACCGTGATGAACTTCAATATGGATATGTCAAAGGTCTCCATGGCTAATTCGTATGGGTTTCCCGACATGTTCTAAGCTCAACTCAACTTAGGAAGTCCGTCCCGATTCTCGGAAAGGCCATGTAAACTAGTATAGACCCTATTTCGACCGACCGAGACTTAGTGTAGAGCATACATGGTGTCGTTATTATGCTTGCGTGACTATGTGCTACTTTGTTTCTATGGTCGTTTTTTTCAAAAATCGTCATTTTCAAAAATTGCATCTTTTCCAAAAATATCCAATTTCAAAACCCGGAAAGCTACCGAATTTAGGACTTATGATTTTACTCAAAATAGCCTATTTCTAGCCGGTATGCTACCCATTTCAAAAATATTTTCAAACCTTCAAAATCGCGGCCCGATAGCACTTTTCTGATTTTTGAAAGTCGGGCCATTCACCGAGTTTTTTTCGGATTTTCTTAAAAACTCCTTTTCAAAAACTTTCCTCTTCTTAGAGCTTCCCGTATTTAGCAGTGTCGGGTCTTGTCATAAGTCGTCGAAGGTCTTTAGCGTCGAAACTTCGTCGATCTTACATCACGGGTTTCCTCCCTATCCTAGTCCGCCTTATTTTACTAAGGCATGGCCCAACTACGTAGGACATACTCCTATAAGGGAACGCCTGTTTACACACTCGAGTCTAAAGTCTGGGGAAAATTTCACATGGACCTTCCTTCGAACAGAACTCGGCCCACTTAGATGAATCCTAAGGAAGACCCATCGTCCACGAGTCACCCGTCTAGGTGTCTTTTCCGAATCATTTCCTTTTCAGTCTTTCCTTTGCTCGGGATGTACTTTTTATTTCAGGATCTGGGTTAGTTACTGATTACGCGGTATTCTTACAGACAGGCCACCGGTAACCAGACGCCAGAAAATGCAAGAAACCTTGGACGAACTGACAGTCGCGCTGGCTAAGATCGAGATCCAATTGACGACTATCAGGTTTGATCAAATAGCCATTGTCACCCGTTTCAGTGTCGTGGAGCAAGGGACTCTTAATGCTGGAACTGAACCCACTGGGCCCATAGCTAAGCTGGTCAGCGCCGTTCGCAAGTTGGAAGGACAGGTCCATTTGTCAACGAACAACTCGATCCATACGGAAAATGCTTGATCCTATTCGCCTCTAAATGACGACTTACCCGCCAACCTCAACCTTACGGGCCTACCGATGTTTGAGGGTACTGAAGACCCGGTCCATTACATTCGGGCCTTCAAGGAATTTATGGCTGTCAAGGGGATGAAATCCACTATGTTCAAGCACCTGTTTGCTTCTTCCCTCGAGAAGAATCCGAAGGCCTGGTACTACAGGCTTGATTCCAAGAATTACAAGACTTGGGACGATGTGGCAACGGAGTTTGCTCGGAATTACGCTGATAATACCGAGATCCAGACCACGATGCGGAATTTGGAGGTTATGGCCCAAGAGCCCAAAGAAGCTTTCACCAAATACCTTCAAAGGTGGAGGGCCGAGAGTGTGAAGTTGGTCGATAAGCCGAACGACAAAGTTTTAGTGGAGGCCTTTGTCAAGAACCTCCTCCCTTCCTACCGGGTCCATCTCCGGTATGCCGTCAAACCCAACTTCGCCACTCTAACTGAAATGGGTACGAGGATTGAAGATGACCTGAGACTAGAGAGCCTTAATAAGGCCTCCACCAAAGGGTATCAAGGGACCAGCTCATCCACCAGTAAGCCCACATCGGCAGCTGCAACACGCAGCATCTTTGACGAGGTTAATCTACTGGTTGCCTCATCCAAAAAGAATACTCCAACTCGGGTATTCACTGATATAGGGACCACCTATACATACGCCTTACAAAGGCTATCTTCGAAGGGTCTGATCCAACCGATAGGCCCCACTCCAGAAGTCCCGGTAGAAAAGCGATCCAAAAGCTACAATGTCCAAGCCTACTGCCAGTATCACCGAGGTAATGGGCACCATACTGAAAAGTGTTGGAAATTGAAGCATCTGATCCAAGACATAATCGAGAGCGGGAAAATACTGTTGCTCGGAGACAAGCCGAGCAACAAAGAAAACCCCTTCAGTGCTCATGCCCTTTTTACCGGAGGAGTAATCAACTGTTCTCATCTCATTTCTCCTTTCATCCCGCAAATTAATGGGATATGGTTTGATGATGAAGACGACGTCTACCTAGCTAAGGGGGAAGCTGTCCCCATCGCCACTGAAGAGGTTCGAAAAGCTAAGTCAAAAGCCTTAGCCACCAACCACCTCACTACTACCGGCCGTCCTTATCAAGCTACTAGCTCTAAGGACACCCCTATCTCAACAACCGTCACTGAACCTGCCAGGACGGAAGCTGCCCTTGAAGAACCAAGCACCACCACGGCTCTAGTAAAGCAATTAAAGAGGGCTCGAGCTGATCTAACCATATGGCAGCTTCTGGTTAGCTCACAAGAACATCGGGAAGCACTTACTGAGGCTCTCGATCAAATCAAGGTCGACTCACAGGTTACCTACCTCAAGGGCAAGTCCAAAGAAGAATGCCCACTCATCACCTTCTCTAAGTCTGATCTTCCACCATTTGGGGCCGCCCATAACTTGGCTCTATACATCACGGTCATCTGCCGAGAGAAGTATCTCCCGATGACCCTGATTGACGACGGGTCCGCTGTAAACGTCCTTCCCTTAAGGATCGCCAAAGCCCTCGGCATTACCGAGGCCGACTACCTCCCAACGGCGCAGACTATTCAGGCTTTTGACGAAGCCCAAAGCCAGTTGCTGGGGCCGTTAAATTAACAATCATAACGGGCCCAATTGAAAAAGAATTGGAATTCCAGGTGATTGATGTCACCTCCTCTTTCAACTTACTACTTAGAAGGCCTTGGATCCATGCGGTCAAAGCCGTGTCCTCCACCCTCCACAGAGAGGTCAAGATGCCTCTTCAAGACAGTGTCATCATGCTGGAGGCAACCCCCATTACCGTGGCCAACTGCAACGCCACGGGCCAGGCCGAGCCGCGAGGATTCAATTTCGTGGGGATGATCGAAGAGGAATATCTCTTCAGGCCCTATTTCACCACTAGCATCGATATGATGCTACAAAACTTGGGTTACCTACTAAGGGCTACTTTGAGACCATATCTTCCAGATGGGACGATCATCGAGGTCCTAAATGACGGAGAATCACGATTCGGCCTAGGGTATGCTGTAACCCGGGAAATGTGGTCCGGGCCGGAATCGAGAAGGCCTCCAGTATCATTAAGAGTACCTACTTGGGCCTTTACAGCCCAAGACTAACCGACTACTTCGTTACACTAGTATTAGGGGCTATCCAAGTGGGCCTCTACCAGCCCGCCATCACATATCCCGAGACCAAATTAACTCGGGAATGCAATTTCATTCCAGATGACGTATTTACCCTCGTTCAGGCTGAATCCAAGGAGAACACTGACAATGCAGGGCCCGTGCTGGGGCTCCTATTCGGGGAAGACAAGGCCATCCCCACTCCTAAAGAAGACCTGGTGAACCTGATCCTCCGCTGCAACAGGTTCAATCCAACGAAGCTGATTTCTGAAGTCGGTTCAGACACCGAGAAAAGGGCATGGAGGAAGACCATCAAATGGACCGATAGCCAAGGCCGAGTCTACAAGTTGACCACCGGTGAAAGAGACATGCTTGATACCGAGTCAGAGTCAGAGTCAGAGTCAGAGTCAGAGTCAGAGTCCGAGTCTAGAGGGTCTGGTACTAGAGTTCAATCTGTAACCCCTCTTCCTATAGTCACTCCCACCGGAGTCTCGGGGTCTGTCCCGAAGGCACTCCCTATCCCGCCACTGACCAACGATCATATGGCCGCTTTCTTTGTGCTATTTTCAAAATTTACTATAAATAATAACGATAACCGTTCTGCTTACGACTTGTCTTATTTTCAAAATGCTTTCAAAAATTTTATATGCAATGGCATTGAGAAATCCGACGAACAGGTACCGCTACCTCCACACCTGATCGAGCAGCTCGAACAAAGGGAATCCCGAGACCCGGTAATTAAGGAAATCGAATCCATCAATGTAGGAATCCCTTTAGAACCCCAGATGCTTAAGCTAGGTTTATCCTTAGATCCCGAGGAGAGACAACAATTCACGGACCTCCTCCAAGAATTGAAGGATGTTTTCGCATGGTCCTACAAGGACATGCCGGGGACAGATCGGGAGATAGCTGAAAACCGCATATCCATCAAAGATGGGTGTAAGCCGGAAAAACAGAAGCTCCGAAGAATGAGGCCCGAGTGGTCTCTCAAAGTCAAAGAAGAAGTCGACAAGCAATTCAAAGCAGGCTTCATACAAGTGTCTGAATATTCAGACTGGGTTGCGAACATCGTACCGGTACCTAAAAAGGACGGTAAGGTGCGGGTATGTGTAGACTTCCGGGACCTTAATAAGGCCAGCCCAAAAGACAATTTTTCGTTACCACACATTGACATACTGGTGGACAACACGGCCGATCACGCCCTTCTAGCATTTATGGACGGGTATGCCGGATACAATCAAATCAAAATGGCAGAAGAAGATATGAGTAAGACCACATTCATTACACCTTGGGGTACTTACTGTTACACCGTTATCCCATTTGGTCTTATCAACGCCGGGGCCACTTATCAACGAACCGTCACAACCTTACTACACGACATGATGCATAAGGAAGTGGAGGTTTATGCGGACGACACGATCGTCAAATCCAATGACCGAAGCGGGCATGATAAGTCGATATTTATGCGTATTTTTACCCCTTTAATATTATATTTTCTATGTCGTCTTTGTATTATTTGAGCTAAAAGTTATAACTTTAGTAACTTTTGATATATTATCAATCTTATATTATTCTATGTGCTAAATTGGGTATTTAATATATATTTTAATTATTTAATATTATTACATGTAAAATCGTATGTATGTTTGCAGGTCTGTCTTAACACGACAATATATCACTCATACGATGTCAGAATAATGCGATTCAAGATGCGGTGGAAAGCTAAGTTCGGGAAGAACAACTTTGTTGAAGAGATTAAAATCAAATTCCATCATCTAATGGGTCGAAATCAAGCTTGAAACCATCAGCCCATTATGGAAAAATAAGGAAAGAAAATCCAACGTAAATAGGAAAGAAAAAGATGTGGAATTGTAAGAGCATGATCAATTAATTAAGGAAAGATAAATTCATTAAGATCAAATCAACCCTATAAAAGGATGCATTAGGGCTTTAATGTAAGAGGAGAGAAGAGAAGAGAAGAAGGAGCCACAAAACACATACATAGCAATAGGGCGAAGGCCTTGGCCTTCGCGGCCAAGGCCGGTACAAATTCAGCCGGGTTTTAATGCGGGACGCGATCAATTCAACTCCTAATTTATCTAACGGTTGTATCTATCTATCTTATTTAGTTTATTTATCGTTTAATTAATTATTTAGTTTAATCTTTCAATTATTTGAACATGTAATGTATTGATTATTGTCAATGAGATATGAGATTACGTTATTGTTTTAACGTTTAATTAGTACTTTGATATTCGTATGAAATTCACGATTTGACTGTTGTTTTCATGTTTATTAATTTAGCCTGATCACCTAGATTATTAACATGAGTCGATTGTTAAATTAATAGTGTTTTAAATTAGGTTGCAGCGTTCTGGTCTAATTTAAATGCTAGAATTTTGTATGATAATTGAGTTATATTTAATTGCAGCGTTCTGGTTTTATATAATTCAATTGATGGGTATTCTTAATGCGGCTAAATTTGTTAAGTTAATTCGTGCGTTCATGGTTAATTTGATAAATTTGGTTAGGATTAAACTTGTGTGCGTTCACGGGGTTTAATGAGTCAAAACGATAAAACTAGTAATTTGCGTGCGTTCATGGGATTAACTAGTTACCGATCTAGTTTAGTCTAATTAATTGAATCGATGATTAACCCGACTATATCATTTATTGCATGTCTAGAATATTGTTATGATTAATTTTTTATTTATGTTATGTTTATTTATTTTATTATTATTATTATTATTATTATTATTATTATTTTTCACCCAACAAAAACCCCCCTTTTATATATATTTATATACTATTAAGTAATAAACCGTCTTAGATAATAACGTCAGTCTCTGTGGGATCGACCTCTACTTACCCTAACTATCGTGAAGTTAGTAGTGTTTATAAATTTAATTTTGACTGCGGAAACGACATGCATCAAATTTTGGCGCCGTTGCCGGGGACTGATGATTTATTGTCTTAGACGTTATCTACTTATTATTACCCTTATTATATTTTTTTTTATTAGTTGAGTCAGCTTAAGTGCCTCCCTGAGTTTCGCAACCTTTGTAAGGGGATGGTAACAGTGTCGGTTGCCCAAAAAAATCTTTAATTTATTAATTTGATTATAATAGTTTTTTTATGTTTATTTTTTTCCTGTCGATGTTATGTGTGTTTTGTTTCCTTTGTGCTACACTTCCTTGATCATTGTTATATTTTGCAGAGTGTAAAAGGACTTTTGAGTTGGTATCGGGTTGATTATTTCTCTTGGAGCATGGAAAACAAGGGAACAATGATATTTTTGGCGTCCAAGTAACATGATATCACCAACTACCGAATAATTGGAATCCGCTAAGTCCCTCCACCCTCTTATTATATGCTTAATGTTTAAGTTCTCAATGTCTATTTTTGACATCGAGGACGATGTCGAGTTTAAGTGTGGGGGAGTGGTTAATTCTTACGGGAAAAAATGGAAAAGTTAATTCTTTGTGATTTTTTTTTGGAAAATTAAAAAAAATGGAGCTTATTGTTTAAAAAACCTTTTGTTTTTATTCGACTAACTAGAATACGGAAGTCGACGACAAATTCTAATCTAATTTTTTTTTCAAAAAATAAAAAATAAAAAAAAATATTAACTAACTTTAACTGTTACTAACTTTAAAAATTCGTTTTTGTGTATGCATTTATTTTTTCCTCCCGATTAGACTTGGATTAATTAATTTGATAATAGATGGTATTTTAAGTCTCTTTTAAATTTAAGTTACAAATAAATTATAAAGAATACCACTTGTTTTAGCTACCTTAACTTTTTTTTCGTTGACTCTCGAGGTACGAGCGGTAAGCCGGTCTTGTTTCAATTAATTACTTTCGTAGGTGACTCCTAATTAGGGCTATAAGAAAGATTAGATGCCTCAAAAGTGAGTGAATCGGTCTTATGACTCGAGTTAGTAAATCCGAGGGAAACCTAGTCCTGACGGGATTGGGAGAATGCCTAATGCCTTGTCCGGAAAAGCGGAGTCATTGGTTGAAAACTCGCTACATGGGTCACTCGATCTTGGAAAAAAATTGAAAAAAAAAATGAAAAAAAAATTGAAAAAAAATGAATGAACGAAAAAAATCATACGAAAAAAAAAAACAAAGAATCATAAAATAAATAAGAGCGGAAAAAGTGAGACGAGGTGTCTAGTTTGACTTATATGCTCGGGAGAACGATCCTCGTACTGACCTGGTAATAGGAATGTACCGAAAGTATATCCCCTTCCCCTAAGACCTTAAACTGCTGAAACCCGTCTTCTTGAGTCAATTCTTACGCAATTTTTTGAAGGTAGTTAGGTAGGTGGGAAGGATAATGAGTTTATTTCTAATTTAGATTTAGAAGCGATTTAAAATATTATATGTTGTTAAATTAATTAATTGAATAGTTTATAGTGGAGGATAAATTTATGTATATATTACCTGCTAATCTAACTCGTAGTTTGTTTTGTTAACTTTACTAACTTGTAAAATATTTTTAGTTTGTTGTCGATCGTACCTAGTTTGGTTAGTCTAAAATGTTTTTAAGGTTAATGTTTTGTTTCTTCGTTTTAGCTCTTGAGTTCTCATTGTCGAGGACGGCAATGGACTAAGTGTGGGGGAATTTGATAAGTCGATATTTATGCGTATTTTTACCTCTTTAATATTATATTTTCTATGTCGTCTTTGTATTATTTGAGCTAAACGTTATAAATTTAGTAACTTTTGATATATTATCGATCTTATATTATTCTATGTGCTAAATTGGGTATTTAATATATTTTTTAATTATTTAATATTATTACATGTAAAATCGTATGTATGTTTGCAGGTCTGTCTTAAGACGACAATATCTCACTCATACAATGTCAGAATAATGTGATTCAAGATGCGGTGGAAAGCTAAGTTCGGGATGAACAACTTTGTTGAAGAGATCAAAATCAAATTTCATCATCTAATGGGTCGAAATCAAGCTTGAAACCATCAGCCCATTATGGAAAAATAAGGAAAGAAAATCCAACGTAAAAAGGAAAGAAGAAGATGTGGAATTGTACGAGCATGATCAATTAATTAAGGAAAGATAAATTCATTAAGATCAAATCAACCCTACAAAAGGATGCATTAGGGCTTTAATGTAAGAGGAGAGAAGAGAAGAGAAGAAGGAGCCACAAAACACATACATAGCAATAGGGCGAAGGCCTTGGCCTTCGCGGCCAAGGCCGGTACAAATTCAGCCGGGTTTTAATGCGGGACGCGATCAATTCAACTCCTAATTTATCTAACGGTTGTATCTATCTATCTTATTTAGTTTATTTATCGTTTAATTAATTATTTAGTTTAATCTTTCAATTATTTGAACATGTAATGTATTGATTATTGTCAATGAGTTATGAGATTACGTTATTGTTTTAACGTTTAATTAGTACTTTGATATTCGTATGAAATTCACGATTTGACTGTTGTCATGTTTATTAATTTAGTTTGATCACCTAGATTATTAACATGAGTCGATTGTTAAATTAATAGTGTTTTAAATTAGGTTGCAGCGTTCTGGTCTAATTTAAATGCTAGAAATTTGTATGATAATTGAGTTATATTTAATTGCAGCGTTTTGGTTTTATATAATTCAATTGATGGGTATTCTTAATGCGACTAAATTTGTTAAGTTAATTCGTGCGTTCATGGTTAATTTGATAAATTTGGTTAGGATTAAACTTGTGTGCGTTCACGGGGTTTAATGAGTCAAAACGATAAAACTAGTAATTTGCGTGCGTTCATGGGATTAACTAGTTACCGATCTAGTTTAGTCTAATTAATTGAATCGATGATTAACCCGACTATATCATTTATTGCATGTCTCGAATATTGTTATGATTAATTTTTTATTTATGTTATGTTTATTTATTTTATTATTATTATTATTATTATTATTATTATTATTATTTTTCACCCAACAAAAACCCCCCTTTTATATATATTTATATACTATTAAGTAATAAACCGTCTTAGATAATAACGTCAGTCTCTGTGGGATCGACCTCTACTTACCCTAACTATCGTGAAGTTAGTAGTGTTTATAAATTTAATTTTGACTGCGGAAACGACATGCATCAAATTTTGGCGCCGTTGCCGGGGACTGATGATTTATTGTCTTAGACGTTATCTACTTATTATTACCCTTATTATATTTTTTTTTTATTAGTTGAGTCAGCTTAAGTGCCTCCCTGAGTTTCGCAACCTTTGTAAGGGGATGGTAACAGTGTCGGTTGCCCAAAAAAATCTTTAATTTATTAATTTGATTATAATAGTTTTTTTATGTTTATTTTTTTCCTGTCGATGTTATGTGTGTTTTGTTTCCTTTGTGCTACACTTCCTTGATCATTGTTATATTTTGCAGAGTGTAAAAGGACTTTTGAGTTGGTATCGGGTTGATTATTTCTCTTGGAGCATGGAAAACAAGGGAACAATGATATTTTTGGCGTCCAAGTAACATGATATCACCAACTACCGAATAATTGGAATCCGCTAAGTCCCTCCACCCTCTTATTATATGCTTAATGTTTAAGTTCTCAATGTCTATTTTTGACATCGAGGACGATGTCGAGTTTAAGTGTGGGGGAGTGGTTAATTCTTACGGGAAAAAATGGAAAAGTTAATTCTTTGTGATTTTTTTTTGGAAAATTAAAAAAAATGGAGCTTATTGTTTAAAAAACCTTTTGTTTTTATTCGACTAACTAGAATACGGAAGTCGACGACAAATTCTAATCTAATTTTTTTTTCAAAAAATAAAAAATAAAAAAAAATATTAACTAACTTTAACTGTTACTAACTTTAAAAATTCGTTTTTGTGTATGCATTTATTTTTTCCTCCCGATTAGACTTGGATTAATTAATTTGATAATAGATGGTATTTTAAGTCTCTTTTAAATTTAAGTTACAAATAAATTATAAAGAATACCACTTGTTTTAGCTACCTTAACTTTTTTTTCGTTGACTCTCGAGGTACGAGCGGTAAGCCGGTCTTGTTTCAATTAATTACTTTCGTAGGTGACTCCTAATTAGGGCTATAAGAAAGATTAGATGCCTCAAAAGTGAGTGAATCGGTCTTATGACTCGAGTTAGTAAATCCGAGGGAAACCTAGTCCTGACGGCATTGGGAGAATGCCTAATGCCTTGTCCGGAAAAGCGGAGTCATTGGTTGAAAACTCGCTACATGGGTCACTCGATCTTGGAAAAAAATTGAAAAAAAAAATGAAAAAAAAATTGAAAAAAAATGAATGAACGAAAAAAATCATACGAAAAAAAAACAAAGAATCATAAAATAAATAAGAGCGGAAAAAGTGAGACGAGGTGTCTAGTTTGACTTATATGCTCGGGAGAACGATCCTCGTACTGACCTGGTAATAGGAATGTACCGAAAGTATATCCCCTTCCCCTAAGACCTTAAACTGCTGAAACCCGTCTTCTTGAGTCAATTCTTACGCAATTTTTTGAAGGTAGTTAGGTAGGTGGGAAGGATAATGAGTTTATTTCTAATTTAGATTTAGAAGCGATTTAAAATATTATATGTTGTTAAATTAATTAATTGAATAGTTTATAGTGGAGGATAAATTTATGTATATATTACCTGCTAATCTAACTCGTAGTTTGTTTTGTTAACTTTACTAACTTGTTTTTTAGTTTGTTGTCGATCGTACCTAGTTTGGTTAGTCTAAAATGTTTTTAAGGTTAATGTTTTGTTTATTCGTTTTAGCTCTTGAGTTCTCATTGTCGAGGACGGCAATGGACTAAGTGTGGGGGAATTTGATAAGTCGATATTTATGCGTATTTTTACCTCTTTAATATTATATTTTCTATGTCGTCTTTGTATTATTTGAGCTAAACGTTATAAATTTAGTAACTTTTGATATATTATCGATCTTATATTATTCTATGTGCTAAATTGGGTATTTAATATATTTTTTAATTATTTAATATTATTACATGTAAAATCGTATGTATGTTTGCAGGTCTGTCTTAAGACGACAATATCTCACTCATACAATGTCAGAATAATGTGATTCAAGATGCGGTGGAAAGCTAAGTTCGGGATGAACAACTTTGTTGAAGAGATCAAAATCAAATTTCATCATCTAATGGGTCGAAATCAAGCTTGAAACCATCAGCCCATTATGGAAAAATAAGGAAAGAAAATCCAACGTAAAAAGGAAAGAAGAAGATGTGGAATTGTACGAGCATGATCAATTAATTAAGGAAAGATAAATTTATTAAGATCAAATCAACCCTACAAAAGGATGCATTAGGGCTTTAATGTAAGAGGAGAGAAGAGAAGAGAAGAAGGAGCCACAAAACACATACATAGCAATAGGGCGAAGGCCTTGGCCTTCGCGGCCAAGGCCGGTACAAATTCAGCCGGGTTTTAATGCGGGACGCGATCAATTCAACTCCTAATTTATCTAACGGTTGTATCTATCTATCTTATTTAGTTTATTTATCGTTTAATTAATTATTTAGTTTAATCTTTCAATTATTTGAACATGTAATGTATTGATTATTGTCAATGAGTTATGAGATTACGTTATTGTTTTAACGTTTAATTAGTACTTTGATATTCGTATGAAATTCACGATTTGACTGTTGTCATGTTTATTAATTTAGTTTGATCACCTAGATTATTAACATGAGTCGATTGTTAAATTAATAGTGTTTTAAATTAGGTTGCAGCGTTCTGGTCTAATTTAAATGCTAGAAATTTGTATGATAATTGAGTTATATTTAATTGCAGCGTTCTGGTTTTATATAATTCAATTGATGGGTATTCTTAATGCGACTAAATTTGTTAAGTTAATTCGTGCGTTCATGGTTAATTTGATAAATTTGGTTAGGATTAAACTTGTGTGCGTTCACGGGGTTTAATGAGTCAAAACGATAAAACTAGTAATTTGCGTGCGTTCATGGGATTAACTAGTTACCGATCTAGTTTAGTCTAATTAATTGAATCGATGATTAACCCGACTATATCATTTATTGCATGTCTCGAATATTGTTATGATTAATTTTTTATTTATGTTATGTTTATTTATTTTATTATTATTATTATTATTATTATTATTATTATTATTTTTCACCCAACAAAAACCCCCCTTTTATATATATTTATATACTATTAAGTAATAAACCGTCTTAGATAATAACGTCAGTCTCTGTGGGATCGACCTCTACTTACCCTATCTATCGTGAAGTTAGTAGTGTTTATAAATTTAATTTTGACTGCGGAAACGACATGCATCAAATTTTGGCGCCGTTGCCGGGGACTGATGATTTATTGTCTTAGACGTTATCTACTTATTATTACCCTTATTATATTTTTTTTTATTAGTTGAGTCAGCTTAAGTGCCTCCCTGAGTTTCGCAACCTTTGTAAGGGGATGGTAACAGTGTCGGTTGCCCAAAAAAATCTTTAATTTATTAATTTGATTATAATAGTTTTTTTATGTTTATTTTTTTCCTGTCGATGTTATGTGTGTTTTGTTTCCTTTGTGCTACACTTCCTTGATCATTGTTATATTTTGCAGAGTGTAAAAGGACTTTTGAGTTGGTATCGGGTTGATTATTTCTCTTGGAGCATGGAAAACAAGGGAACAATGATATTTTTGGCGTCCAAGTAACATGATATCACCAACTACCGAATAATTGGAATCCGCTAAGTCCCTCCACCCTCTTATTATATGCTTAATGTTTAAGTTCTCAATGTCTATTTTTGACATCGAGGACGATGTCGAGTTTAAGTGTGGGGGAGTGGTTAATTCTTACGGGAAAAAATGGAAAAGTTAATTCTTTGTGATTTTTTTTTTGGAAAATTAAAAAAAATGGAGCTTATTGTTTAAAAAACCTTTTGTTTTTATTCGACTAACTAGAATACGGAAGTCGACGACAAATTCTAATCTAATTTTTTTTTCAAAAAATAAAAAATAAAAAAACAAAATATTAACTAACTTTAACTGTTACTAACTTTAAAAATTCGTTTTTGTGTATGCATTTATTTTTTCCTCCCGATTAGACTTGGATTAATTAATTTGATAATAGATGGTATTTTAAGTCTCTTTTAAATTTAAGTTACAAATAAATTATAAAGAATACCACTTGTTTTAGCTACCTTAACTTTTTTTTCGTTGACTCTCGAGGTACGAGCGGTAAGCCGGTCTTGTTTCAATTAATTACTTTCGTAGGTGACTCCTAATTAGGGCTATAAGAAAGATTAGATGCCTCAAAAGTGAGTGAATCGGTCTTATGACTCGAGTTAGTAAATCCGAGGGAAACCTAGTCCTGACGGGATTGGGAGAATGCCTAATGCCTTGTCCGGAAAAGCGGAGTCATTGGTTGAAAACTCGCTACATGGGTCACTCGATCTTGGAAAAAAATTGAAAAAAAAATGAAAACAAAATTGAAAAAAAATGAATGAACGAAAAAAATCATACGAAAAAAAAAACAAAGAATCATAAAATAAATAAGAGCGGAAAAAGTGAGACGAGGTGTCTAGTTTGACTTATATGCTCGGGAGAACGATCCTCGTACTGACCTGGTAATAGGAATGTACCGAAAGTATATCCCCTTCCCCTAAGACCTTAAACTGCTGAAACCCGTCTTCTTGAGTCAATTCTTACGCAATTTTTTGAAGGTAGTTAGGTAGGTGGGAAGGATAATGAGTTTATTTCTAATTTAGATTTAGAAGCGATTTAAAATATTATATGTTGTTAAATTAATTAATTGAATAGTTTATAGTGGAGGATAAATTTATGTATATATTACCTGCTAATCTAACTCGTAGTTTGTTTTGTTAACTTTACTAACTTGTAAAATATTTTTAGTTTGTTGTCGATCGTACCTAGTTTGGTTAGTCTAAAATGTTTTTAAGGTTAATGTTTTGTTTCTTCGTTTTAGCTCTTGAGTTCTCATTGTCGAGGACGGCAATGGACTAAGTGTGGGGGAATTTGATAAGTCGATATTTATGCGTATTTTTACCTCTTTAATATTATATTTTCTATGTCGTCTTTGTATTATTTGAGCTAAACGTTATAAATTTAGTAACTTTTGATATATTATCGATCTTATATTATTCTATGTGCTAAATTGGGTATTTAATATATATTTTAATTATTTAATATTATTACATGTAAAATCGTATGTATGTTTGCAGGTCTGTCTTAAGACGACAATATCTCACTCATACAATGTCAGAATAATGTGATTCAAGATGCGGTGGAAAGCTAAGTTCGGGATGAACAACTTTGTTGAAGAGATCAAAATCAAATTTCATCATCTAATGGGTCGAAATCAAGCTTGAAACCATCAGCCCATTATGAAAAAATAAGGAAAGAAAATCCAACGTAAAAAGGAAAGAAGAAGATGTGGAATTGTACGAGCATGATCAATTAATTAAGGAAAGATAAATTCATTAAGATCAAATCAACCCTATAAAAGGATGCATTAGGGCTTTAATGTAAGAGGAGAGAAGAGAAGAGAAGAAGGAGCCACAAAACACATACAAAGCAATAGGGCGAAGGCCTTGGCCTTCGCGGCCAAGGCCGGTACAAATTCAGTCGGGTATTAATGCGGGACGCGATCAATTCAACTCCTATTTTATCTAACCGTTGTATCTATCTATCTTATTTAGTTTATTTATCGTTTAATTAATTATTTAGTTTAATCTTTCAATTATTTGAACTTGTAATGTATTGATTATTGTCAATGAGTTATGAGATTACGTTATTGTTTTAATGTTTAATTAGTACTTTGATATTCGTATGAAATTCACGATTTGACTGTTGTTTTCATGTTTATTAATTTAGCCTGATCACCTAGATTATTAACATGAGTCGATTGTTAAATTAATAGTGTTTTAAATTAGGTTGCAGCGTTCTGGTCTAATTTAAATGCTAGAATTTTGTATGATAATTGAGTTATATTTAATTGCAGCGTTCTGGTTTTATATAATTCAATTGATGGGTATTCTTAATGCGACTAAATTTGTTAAGTTAATTCGTGCGTTCATGGTTAATTTGATAAATTTGGTTAGGATTAAACTTGTGTGCGTTCACGGGGTTTAATGAGTCAAAACGATAAAACTAGTAATTTGCGTGCGTTCATGGGATTAACTAGTTACCGATCTAGTTTAGTCTAATTAATTGAATCGATCATTAACCCGACTATATCATTTATTGCATGTCTCGAATATTGTTATGATTAATTTTTTATTTATGTTATGTTTATTTATTTTATTATTATTATTATTATTATTATTATTATTATTATTATTTTTCACCCAACAAAAACCCCCCTTTTATATATATTTATATACTATTAAGTAATAAACCGTCTTAGATAATAACGTCAGTCTCTGTGGGATCGACCTCTACTTACCCTATCTATCGTGGAGTTAGTAGTGTTTATAAATTTAATTTTGACTGCGGAAACGACATGCATCAAATTTTGGCGCCGTTGCCGGGGACTGATGATTTATTGTCTTAGACGTTATCTACTTATTATTACCCTTATTATATTTTTTTTTTTATTAGTTGAGTCAGCTTAAGTGCCTCCCTGAGTTTCGCAACCTTTGTAAGGGGATGGTAACAGTGTCGGTTGCCCAAAAAAATCTTTAATTTATTAATTTGATTATAATAGTTTTTTTATGTTTATTTTTTTCCTGTCGATGTTATGTGTGTTTTGTTTCCTTTGTGCTACACTTCCTTGATCATTGTTATATTTTGCAGAGTGTAAAAGGACTTTTGAGTTGGTATCGGGTTGATTATTTCTCTTGGAGCATGGAAAACAAGGGAACAATGATATTTTTGGCGTCCAAGTAACATGATATCACCAACTACCGAATAATTGGAATCCGCTAAGTCCCTCCACCCTCTTATTATATGCTTAATGTTTAAGTTCTCAATGTCTATTTTTGACATCGAGGACGATGTCGAGTTTAAGTGTGGGGGAGTGGTTAATTCTTACGGGAAAAAATGGAAAAGTTAATTCTTTGTGATTTTTTTTTTGGAAAATTAAAAAAAATGGAGCTTATTGTTTAAAAAACCTTTTGTTTTTATTCGACTAACTAGAATACGGAAGTCGACGACAAATTCTAATCTAATTTTTTTTTCAAAAAATAAAAAAAAAAAAAAATATTAACTAACTTTAACTGTTACTAACTTTAAAAATTCGTTTTTGTGTATGCATTTATTTTTTCCTCCCGATTAGACTTGGATTAATTAATTTGATAATAGATGGTATTTTAAGTCTCTTTTAAATTTAAGTTACAAATAAATTATAAAGAATACCACTTGTTTTAGCTACCTTAACTTTTTTTTCGTTGACTCTCGAGGTACGAGCGGTAAGCCGGTCTTGTTTCAATTAATTACTTTCGTAGGTGACTCCTAATTAGGGCTATAAGAAAGATTAGATGCCTCAAAAGTGAGTGAATCGGTCTTATGACTCGAGTTAGTAAATCCGAGGGAAACCTAGTCCTGACGGGATTGGGAGAATGCCTAATGCCTTGTCCGGAAAAGCGGAGTCATTGGTTGAAAACTCGCTACATGGGTCACTCGATCTTGGAAAAAAATTGAAAAAAAAAAATGAAAAAAAAAATTGAAAAAAAATGAATGAACGAAAAAAATCATACGAAAAAAAAAACAAAGAATCATAAAATAAATAAGAGCGGAAAAAGTGAGACGAGGTGTCTAGTTTGACTTATATGCTCGGGAGAACGATCCTCGTACTGACCTGGTAATAGGAATGTACCGAAAGTATATCCCCTTCCCCTAAGACCTTAAACTGCTGAAACCCGTCTTCTTGAGTCAATTCTTACGCAATTTTTTGAAGGTAGTTAGGTAGGTGGGAAGGATAATGAGTTTATTTCTAATTTAGATTTAGAAGCGATTTAAAATATTATATGTTGTTAAATTAATTAATTGAATAGTTTATAGTGGAGGATAAATTTATGTATATATTACCTGCTAATCTAACTCGTAGTTTGTTTTGTTAACTTTACTAACTTGTAAAATATTTTTAGTTTGTTGTCGATCGTACCTAGTTTGGTTAGTCTAAAATGTTTTTAAGGTTAATGTTTTGTTTCTTCGTTTTAGCTCTTGAATTCTCATTGTCGAGGACGGCAATGGACTAAGTGTGGGGGAATTTGATAAGTCGATATTTATGCGTATTTTTACCTTTTAATATTATATTTTCTATGTCGTCTTTGTATTATTTGAGCTAAACGTTATAAATTTAGTAACTTTTGATATATTATCGATCTTATATTATTCTATGTGCTAAATTGGGTATTTAATATATATTTTAATTATTTAATATTATTACATGTAAAATCGTATGTATGTTTGCAGGTCTGTCTTAAGACGACAATATCTCACTCATACAATGTCAGAATAATGTGATTCAAGATGCGGTGGAAAGCTAAGTTCGGGATGAACAACTTTGTTGAAGAGATCAAAATCAAATTTCATCATCTAATGGGTCGAAATCAAGCTTGAAACCATCAGCCCATTATGAAAAAATAAGGAAAGAAAATCCAACGTAAAAAGGAAAGAAGAAGATGTGGAATTGTACGAGCATGATCAATTAATTAAGGAAAGATAAATTCATTAAGATCAAATCAACCCTATAAAAGGATGCATTAGGGCTTTAATGTAAGAGGAGAGAAGAGAAGAGAAGAAGGAGCCACAAAACACATACAAAGCAATAGGGCGAAGGCCTTGGCCTTCGCGGCCAAGGCCGGTACAAATTCAGTCGGGTATTAATGCGGGACGCGATCAATTCAACTCCTATTTTATCTAACCGTTGTATCTATCTATCTTATTTAGTTTATTTATCGTTTAATTAATTATTTAGTTTAATCTTTCAATTATTTGAACTTGTAATGTATTGATTATTGTCAATGAGTTATGAGATTACGTTATTGTTTTAATGTTTAATTAGTACTTTGATATTCGTATGAAATTCACGATTTGACTGTTGTTTTCATGTTTATTAATTTAGCCTGATCACCTAGATTATTAACATGAGTCGATTGTTAAATTAATAGTGTTTTAAATTAGGTTGCAGAGTTCTGGTCTAATTTAAATGCTAGAATTTTGTATGATAATTGAGTTATATTTAATTGCAGCGTTCTGGTTTTATATAATTCAATTGATGGGTATTCTTAATGCGACTAAATTTGTTAAGTTAATTCGTGCGTTCATGGTTAATTTGATAAATTTGGTTAGGATTAAACTTGTGTGCGTTCACGGGGTTTAATGAGTCAAAACGATAAAACTAGTAATTTGCGTGCGTTCATGGGATTAACTAGTTACCGATCTAGTTTAGTCTAATTAATTGAATCGATCATTAACCCGACTATATCATTTATTGCATGTCTCGAATATTGTTATGATTAATTTTTTATTTATGTTATGTTTATTTATTTTATTATTATTATTATTATTATTATTATTATTATTATTATTATTATTATTATTATTATTATTATTATTATTATTATTATTATTTTTCACCCAACAAAAACCCCCCTTTTATATATATTTATATACTATTAAGTAATAAACCGTCTTAGATAATAACGTCAGTCTCTGTGGGATCGACCTCTACTTACCCTATCTATCGTGGAGTTAGTAGTGTTTATAAATTTAATTTTGACTGCGGAAACGACATGCATCAAATTTTGGCGCCGTTGCCGGGGACTGATGATTTATTGTCTTAGACGTTATCTACTTATTATTACCCTTATTATATTTTTTTTTTTATTAGTTGAGTCAGCTTAAGTGCCTCCCTGAGTTTCGCAACCTTTGTAAGGGGATGGTAACAGTGTCGGTTGCCCAAAAAAATCTTTAATTTATTAATTTGATTATAATAGTTTTTTTATGTTTATTTTTTTCCTGTCGATGTTATGTGTGTTTTGTTTCCTTTGTGCTACACTTCCTTGATCATTGTTATATTTTGCAGAGTGTAAAAGGACTTTTGAGTTGGTATCGGGTTGATTATTTCTCTTGGAGCATGGAAAACAAGGGAACAATGATATTTTTGGCGTCCAAGTAACATGATATCACCAACTACCGAATAATTGGAATCCGCTAAGTCCCTCCACCCTCTTATTATATGCTTAATGTTTAAGTTCTCAATGTCTATTTTTGACATCGAGGACGATGTCGAGTTTAAGTGTGGGGGAGTGGTTAATTCTTACGGGAAAAAATGGAAAAGTTAATTCTTTGTGATTTTTTTTTTGGAAAATTAAAAAAAATGGAGCTTATTGTTTAAAAAACCTTTTGTTTTTATTCGACTAACTAGAATACGGAAGTCGACGACAAATTCTAATCTAATTTTTTTTTCAAAAAATAAAAAATAAAAAAACAAAATATTAACTAACTTTAACTGTTACTAACTTTAAAAATTCGTTTTTGTGTATGCATTTATTTTTTCCTCCCGATTAGACTTTGATTAATTAATTTGATAATAGATGGTATTTTAAGTCTCTTTTAAATTTAAGTTACAAATAAATTATAAAGAATACCACTTGTTTTAGCTACCTTAACTTTTTTTTCGTTGACTCTCGAGGTACGAGCGGTAAGCCGGTCTTGTTTCAATTAATTACTTTCGTAGGTGACTCCTAATTAGGGCTATAAGAAAGATTAGATGCCTCAAAAGTGAGTGAATCGGTCTTATGACTCGAGTTAGTAAATCCGAGGGAAACCTAGTCCTGACGGGATTGGGAGAATGCCTAATGCCTTGTCCGGAAAAGCGGAGTCATTGGTTGAAAACTCGCTACATGGGTCACTCGATCTTGGAAAAAAATTGAAAAAAAAAATGAAAAAAAAATTGAAAAAAAATGAATGAACGAAAAAAATCATACGAAAAAAAAAAACAAAGAATCATAAAATAAATAAGAGCGGAAAAAGTGAGACGAGGTGTCTAGTTTGACTTATATGCTCGGGAGAACGATCCTCGTACTGACCTGGTAATAGGAATGTACCGAAAGTATATCCCCTTCCCCTAAGACCTTAAACTGCTGAAACCCGTCTTCTTGAGTCAATTCTTACGCAATTTTTTGAAGGTAGTTAGGTAGGTGGGAAGGATAATGAGTTTATTTCTAATTTAGATTTAGAAGCGATTTAAAATATTATATGTTGTTAAATTAATTAATTGAATAGTTTATAGTGGAGGATAAATTTATGTATATATTACCTGCTAATCTAACTCGTAGTTTGTTTTGTTAACTTTACTAACTTGTAAAATATTTTTAGTTTGTTGTCGATCGTACCTAGTTTGGTTAGTCTAAAATGTTTTTAAGGTTAATGTTTTGTTTCTTCGTTTTAGCTCTTGAGTTCTCATTGTCGAGGACGGCAATGGACTAAGTGTGGGGGAATTTGATAAGTCGATATTTATGCGTATTTTTACCTCTTTAATATTATATTTTCTATGTCGTCTTTGTATTATTTGAGCTAAACGTTATAAATTTAGTAACTTTTGATATATTATCGATCTTATATTATTCTATGTGCTAAATTGGGTATTTAATATATTTTTTAATTATTTAATATTATTACATGTAAAATCGTATGTATGTTTGCAGGTCTGTCTTAAGACGACAATATCTCACTCATACAATGTCAGAATAATGTGATTCAAGATGCGGTGGAAAGCTAAGTTCGGGATGAACAACTTTGTTGAAGAGATCAAAATCAAATTTCATCATCTAATGGGTCGAAATCAAGCTTGAAACCATCAGCCCATTATGGAAAAATAAGGAAAGAAAATCCAACGTAAAAAGGAAAGAAGAAGATGTGGAATTGTACGAGCATGATCAATTAATTAAGGAAAGATAAATTCATTAAGATCAAATCAACCCTATAAAAGGATGCATTAGGGCTTTAATGTAAGAGGAGAGAAGAGAAGAGAAGAAGGAGCCACAAAACACATACAAAGCAATAGGGCGAAGGCCTTGGCCTTCGCGGCCAAGGCCGGTACAAATTCAGTCGGGTATTAATGCGGGACGCGATCAATTCAACTCCTATTTTATCTAACCATTGTATCTATCTATCTTATTTAGTTTATTTATCGTTTAATTAATTATTTAGTTTAATCTTTCAATTATTTGAACTTGTAATGTATTGATTATTGTCAATGAGTTATGAGATTACGTTATTGTTTTAATGTTTAATTAGTACTTTGATATTCGTATGAAATTCACGATTTGACTGTTGTTTTCATGTTTATTAATTTAGCCTGATCACCTAGATTATTAACATGAGTCGATTGTTAAATTAATAGTGTTTTAAATTAGGTTGCAGCGTTTTGGTCTAATTTAAATGCTAGAATTTTGTATGATAATTGAGTTATATTTAATTGCAGCGTTCTGGTTTTATATAATTCAATTGATGGGTATTCTTAATGCGACTAAATTTGTTAAGTTAATTCGTGCGTTCATGGTTAATTTGATAAATTTGGTTAGGATTAAACTTGTGTGCGTTCACGGGGTTTAATGAGTCAAAACGATAAAACTAGTAATTTGCGTGCGTTCATGGGATTAACTAGTTACCGATCTAGTTTAGTCTAATTAATTGAATCGATGATTAACCCGACTATATCATTTATTGCATGTCTCGAATATTGTTATGATTAATTTTTTATTTATGTTATGTTTATTTATTTTATTATTATTATTATTATTATTATTATTATTATTATTATTATTATTATTATTATTATTATTTTTCACCCAACAAAAACCCCCCTTTTATATATATTTATATACTATTAAGTAATAAACCGTCTTAGATAATAACGTCAGTCTCTGTGGGATCGACCTCTACTTACCCTATCTATCGTGGAGTTAGTAGTGTTTATAAATTTAATTTTGACTGCGGAAACGACATGCATCAAATTTTGGCGCCGTTGCCGGGGACTGATGATTTATTGTCTTAGACGTTATCTACTTATTATTACCCTTATTATATATTTTTTTTATTAGTTGAGTCAGCTTAAGTGCCTCCCTGAGTTTCGCAACCTTTGTAAGGGGATGGTAACAGTGTCGGTTGCCCAAAAAAATCTTTAATTTATTAATTTGATTATAATAGTTTTTTTATGTTTATTTTTTTCCTGTCGATGTTATGTGTGTTTTGTTTCCTTTGTGCTACACTTCCTTGATCATTGTTATATTTTGCAGAGTGTAAAAGGACTTTTGAGTTGGTATCGGGTTGATTATTTCTCTTGGAGCATGGAAAACAAGGGAACAATGATATTTTTGGCGTCCAAGTAACATGATATCACCAACTACCGAATAATTGGAATCCGCTAAGTCCCTCCACCCTCTTATTATATGCTTAATGTTTAAGTTCTCAATGTCTATTTTTGACATCGAGGACGATGTCGAGTTTAAGTGTGGGGGAGTGGTTAATTCTTACGGGAAAAAATGGAAAAGTTAATTCTTTGTGATTTTTTTTTTGGAAAATTAAAAAAAATGGAGCTTATTGTTTAAAAAACCTTTTGTTTTTATTCGACTAACTAGAATACGGAAGTCGACGACAAATTCTAATCTAATTTTTTTTTCAAAAAATAAAAAATAAAAAAAAATATTAACTAACTTTAACTGTTACTAACTTTAAAAATTCGTTTTTGTGTATGCATTTATTTTTTCCTCCCGATTAGACTTGGATTAATTAATTTGATAATAGATGGTATTTTAAGTCTCTTTTAAATTTAAGTTACAAATAAATTATAAAGAATACCACTTGTTTTAGCTACCTTAACTTTTTTTTCGTTGACTCTCGAGGTACGAGCGGTAAGCCGGTCTTGTTTCAATTAATTACTTTCGTAGGTGACTCCTAATTAGGGCTATAAGAAAGATTAGATGCCTCAAAAGTGAGTGAATCGGTCTTATGACTCGAGTTAGTAAATCCGAGGGAAACCTAGTCCTGACGGGATTGGGAGAATGCCTAATGCCTTGTCCGGAAAAGCGGAGTCATTGGTTGAAAACTCGCTACATGGGTCACTCGATCTTGGAAAAAAATTGAAAAAAAAAATGAAAAAAAAATTGAAAAAAAATGAATGAACGAAAAAAATCATACGAAAAAAAAAACAAAGAATCATAAAATAAATAAGAGCGGAAAAAGTGAGACGAGGTGTCTAGTTTGACTTATATGCTCGGGAGAACGATCCTCGTACTGACCTGGTAATAGGAATGTACCGAAAGTATATCCCCTTCCCCTAAGACCTTAAACTGCTGAAACCCGTCTTCTTGAGTCAATTCTTACGCAATTTTTTGAAGGTAGTTAGGTAGGTGGGAAGGATAATGAGTTTATTTCTAATTTAGATTTAGAAGCGATTTAAAATATTATATGTTGTTAAATTAATTAATTGAATAGTTTATAGTGGAGGATAAATTTATGTATATATTACCTGCTAATCTAACTCGTAGTTTGTTTTGTTAACTTTACTAACTTGTAAAATATTTTTAGTTTGTTGTCGATCGTACCTAGTTTGGTTAGTCTAAAATGTTTTTAAGGTTAATGTTTTGTATCTTCGTTTTAGCTCTTGAGTTCTCATTGTCGAGGACGGCAATGGACTAAGTGTGGGGGAATTTGATAAGTCGATATTTATGCGTATTTTTACCTCTTTAATATTATATTTTCTATGTCGTCTTTGTATTATTTGAGCTAAACGTTATAAATTTAGTAACTTTTGATATATTATCGATCCTATATTATTCTATGTGCTAAATTGGGTATTTAATATATATTTTAATTATTTAATATTATTACATGTAAAATCGTATGTATGTTTGCAGGTCTGTCTTAAGACGACAATATCTCACTCATACAATGTCAGAATAATGTGATTCAAGATGCGGTGGAAAGCTAAGTTCGGGATGAACAACTTTGTTGAAGAGATCAAAATCAAATTTCATCATCTAATGGGTCGAAATCAAGCTTGAAACCATCAGCCCATTATGAAAAAATAAGGAAAGAAAATCCAACGTAAAAAGGAAAGAAGAAGATGTGGAATTGTACGAGCATGATCAATTAATTAAGGAAAGATAAATTCATTAAGATCAAATCAACCCTATAAAAGGATGCATTAGGGCTTTAATGTAAGAGGAGAGAAGAGAAGAGAAGAAGGAGCCACAAAACACATACAAAGCAATAGGGCGAAGGCCTTGGCCTTCGCGGCCAAGGCCGGTACAAATTCAGTCGGGTATTAATGCGGGACGCGATCAATTCAACTCCTATTTTATCTAACCGTTGTATCTATCTATCTTATTTAGTTTATTTATCGTTTAATTAATTATTTAGTTTAATCTTTCAATTATTTGAACTTGTAATGTATTGATTATTGTCAATGAGTTATGAGATTACGTTATTGTTTTAATGTTTAATTAGTACTTTGATATTCGTATGAAATTCACGATTTGACTGTTGTTTTCATGTTTATTAATTTAGCCTGATCACCTAGATTATTAACATGAGTCGATTGTTAAATTAATAGTGTTTTAAATTAGGTTGCAGCGTTCTGGTCTAATTTAAATGCTAGAATTTTGTATGATAATTGAGTTATATTTAATTGCAGCGTTCTGGTTTTATATAATTCAATTGATGGGTATTCTTAATGCGACTAAATTTGTTAAGTTAATTCGTGCGTTCATGGTTAATTTGATAAATTTGGTTAGGATTAAACTTGCGTGCGTTCACGGGGTTTAACGAGTCAAAACGATAAAACTAGTAATTTGCGTGCGTTCATGGGATTAACTAGTTACCGATCTATTTTAGTCTAATTAATTGAATCGATGATTAACCCGACTATATCATATATTGCATGTCTCGAATATTGTTATGATTAATTTTTTATTTATGTTATGTTTATTTATTTTATAATTATTATTTTTCACCCAACAAAAACCCCCCTTTTATATATATTTATATACTATTAAATAATAAATCGTCTTAGATAATAACGTCAGTCTCTGTGGAATCGATCTCTACTTACCCTATCTATCGTGGAGTTAGTAGTGTTTATAAATTTAATTTTGACTGCGGAAACGACACGCATCAGGGCACATCGCGGCCCTAAGGAAATTCTTCACCCAATTACGCAAGTACAACATGAGACTAAACCCTCAGAAGTGCAGTTTCGGGGTAACATCGGGCAAATTACTGGACCATATCATTAGCCAACGCGACATCGAGGTCGACCCAGCTAAAATCAAGGCCATTACCGAGATGCAGCCACCTGAAACCGAAAAAAAAATAAGGGGATTTCTCGGGAAAGTCCAGTACGTCAGCCGGTTTATTTCCAAGCTAACCATGGTTTGTGAACCCTTTTTCAAAAAACTGAAGATAGGGGCACGAACACTGTGGGATGAAAAATGTCAAACGGCTTTTGACAAAATCAAGGAGATTCTTTCTGCTCCGCCAGTATTAATGCCACCTCAACCCAGTTTACCTTTGTCGTTATACCTAACAACGACCGAGATAGCCATGGGGGCTATGCTGGCCCAGACAGTCGACTTTGAGGACCGGGTTATTTACTACATCAGTAAAAAGTTCCTGGAATACGAGTGCAAGTATACAATGCTCGAGAAAACATGCCTAGCTTTAGTCCGGGCCACAAAAAAGCTCCGACACTATATGCTCAGTCACGAGGTACATGTATTATCCAAAATGGATCCTATCAAGTACCTATTCGAAAAGCCCATCCTTAACGGTAGGATGTCCAGATGGACTTTGATGCTAGCAGAATTTGACCTCAACTTCGTACCATAAAAAGCTATCAAAGGCCGGGTAGTAGCCAAATTTCTTGCCGACAGTTCGGTATCTGAAGAAGGGTACACCGATACTTGGGCCTTTCCAGATGAAGACATATTCTATACGACACAGAAACATGGGATCTGTATTTTGACGGGGCATTCAATTTCCGAGGATTCGGAGTCGGCATTCTGTTAATATCACCAAAGGGAGAGCATACACCGTTATCCATTAAACTGGACTTTGACGTGACTAACAACGCAGCCGAGTATGAAGCATGCATTCACGGGTTGCAAGCCGCTGCTGATTTAGGAGTAACAAACCTCGGGGTCCACGATCAACCAAGCTCTCCAGAAATGGAAAACTCGGAACGCCAATCTCGTGGCCTATCAGGCGCGAGTAAGGGTTCTCGAGAAACAATTCCAAAAGGTAGAATACATTTATCTACCCTGGGAAGAAAACCACTTCGCGGATGCAGTTTCCAAATTAGCATCCTTACTAAACATCCGGAGCATCTAACCAGCATGCCAATTTGCATCGAAAGATGGTCCGAGTCGGCATATATTCACACCATTCAAGATATTGAAATAACTGATCCGGAACCTTGGTATCAGGCTGCTCTAACCTACTTGACATTGGGAGAATATCCCCCGGGAACTGAAAACCGGGCCAAGAAAGCCCTGCGAAGGTTGGCCATCCAATTCATTCGTACGGACGATGGACAGTTATACAAGAAGACCGCACAGGGGGCTCTTCTCCTATATGTCGATAAAATACAGGCCGAGAAGGTTATGGCCGAAGTGCACGATGGTGAAAATGGCCCGCATATGAACGCCCATATGCTAGCCCGAAAAATCATGAGGCTCAGATATTATTGGAATAGCATGGAAAGCGACTGTCAGTTATATGTCAAACACTGTCATAACTGTCAGATTTTCGCCAACGTACAACATATGTTGTCATCCCTGCTATACACCATGACATCACCATGGCCGTTTTCGACGTGAGGTATTGGTATAATTGGAAAGGTAAACTCTTCCGGGACGGGAGGTCATTGCTTCATTTTGGTGGCTATCGACTACTTCACCAAATGGGTCGAAGCCGAGTCATACCGGATTTTGAATGCCAAGCATGTTGCCAAATTTATCCAAAACAAGATTATATGTCAATACGGGATCCCGCACGAATTCATCAGTGACCACGGGACGCATTTCCAAGCTGAAACCGCTACTTTGCTAGCGAAATATAAAATCCAAAGGCATACATCTTCGCCTTACCGTCCCCAAACAAATGGAGCGGTAGAGGCGGCTAATAAAACAATTGTCACCATACTTAAAAAGATTGCTGAGAATTACCGGGACTGGCCCGATAAGATACCTTTCGCTCTATGGGGGTACCGAACGTCAATACGCACCGCCACCGTGGCAACTCCATATTATTTGACATACGAAATGGAAGCGGTCCAACCAATCGAGCTATAAGTACCATCCCTCAGGATTTTACTTGAAAGCCAGGTGCCTGAAGTAGATTGGATCCAAGCCCGATATGACTTGCTAGTTCTTTTAGACGAACGACGGTCCCGGGCCCTCAACAACATCCAAATATTCCTGAAGAGAATACAACGGACTTTCAATAAAAGAGTTAGGCCCAGGAATATCAAAGAAGAGCATCTAGTTCTAAAATCGGTCCGTGCATTACTACCGGTCGACCCAAGAGGAAAATTCAAACCCAATTGGGTTGGGCCGTATTTAGTAAAAAGGGTCCTATCAGGAGGAGCAGTGATGCTGACAGACTTGGACAAGAATGAATTCGTCAACCCAACCAACTTGGACCATCTGAAGCGTTACTACCCCTAAAACCTTATCTCAATGTCATTTGCAAAAAGTTTATAAAAAAAATTTCTTTTTATAAATTTTCAAAATTATAAGCAAGTCAATTAGTTAGGATTATTTATCCTACTGTCGCACATCTCGAACTAATAGTCTTGGTAATTGCAAAAAAAATCTATGTTTGAACTACGTTTGGTTTGATTCCGCTAATTGTGGATACGTAGGCAACCCCTCAAAAGGGTGCAACCACTGGAATAACGAAAAGACGGAAGCGGTATTCTCTAATATGTCTTTTATTAAAAACCCGAGAAACTCGGGAATTTCAAAATTACATCACACACAATAAAAAAAAACAACAAAAAAAAATCACACCATAAAAATAATAATAATACTTAAATAATAAAAGTTGAGGAGACTAGTGTTTAGGGCATTTTGCCCTTTCCCTTATCCTTAGGGTCACGTGGAGCCCGATGTCGCCGGGGCGGGGGCGAGCGTTCCCGAATCACGAGGGGGACCTCCTTTGCTCGAACCCGTTTCTTCGATAGCGGGTCTTCTGCCATTGTAACCGGTCCAAATCGTGCCCGTACATGCTCGAGTAGTCTGTCTCGAGGACCAAGTCGGTCCTGAACTGCCAGCTTCGAACCAAGTCTCCTTACTAAGTCGGTCTGGGGGCTCACTCTTCCCCGCGCACCTCTAGCACTGGACCCTTCAACTTGAGTCCTAGTCCTCCCTCTTTGACCTGACATTAGACGAACCAGAGTAGCCGTAGTGTCGCCGTCGTCGAAGAAGCCTCTATTGTCTTTAGCTTGCTCCCTTCGCAGCAGGTCAAAAGCTTCATCAACCTTTAAAGCAGCTCGGGCCTTGGCAGAATCGGCTTTAGTCCATTTCACATACGACTCCGAAACCCAGATTGAGTGAAGAGACTTAGGAACGGGCCAAGTGGGCCGAGCATACAATCGCTGCATCAAAGTATTGCACATCACATCAGTCAGCTGGGTAGATTCACTCACAACTGCTTCAATTTCTGGGATTCTTTGAGACCAACCATACTGCCTAAGTATGCGGTCGGGATAAAGATGAATTGTCTGCCCGAAAGACAAAATCACCTGATAGCGAGTCTTGTCTCTTGGAGCCAAACCCGTCCAAACGTAAATGGGCCACCATGGCACTACCCACCGGATCAACGGACCGCTATGGAAAGACAGCATTTCATCCCAATATTTATTTCTGGTAATGTGGCGAGAGAAATCGATGGCCCATCTCCTTGACATCACCTGACTAGGTCGGTATCGACTTGGGTCAAGCGGAGGATCTATGACCGATAGCCTCTCGAATAACCAGAGCTGAAAAAAGAAACAAAAATATGAGTTCCCGAGCAAAATAGACGTCCGCCTAGGAGCACTCGATCGAGCGCTTAGGGGTCACTCGATCGAGTGACACCCCCTGAAATCGGACAGGGGGCTTTTTATGAAGGCACTCGATCAAGTGCCAGGGTGACTCGATCGAGTGCCTGCTATAGCAGAAAATCGCAAAAAAAAAATCAAAAAATTGAGAAATCGAAAAATCAGAAAAATCCGAGGCAATATACCTGCAGTAACGGGTGCTCCCGGTCAGACGAACCGACGAATCCCTCTTGCGATTATCTAAGCCCTGGATAATTTCTCCCGTAATCAGCCAGGTTGGACTATGCTCCGTCTCCATCAGATCGACCACGGTAAAAAGACAAACGTCGCCCATGCACGACAACAAATCCATGTGACCTTCAAAGGCATAAACATGAAGCATACAAAAGGAGAAAGCCATACGGCTGTGGGCCGGTCTGACCCGGACATCATGCGGGTTCATAAATTTCTCGGCCAAGTCAATTAAAGAAATATTGTCGTCTTCCGTCATGCGAGATACTTCATTATGGGAAAGCCCCAAAAACTCCCGTAGCTTCCTCCGGGGATCATGAACTGAAAACGGGACAGCAGGACGAAGTAAAGGGTTCCATCCTCCTACAACAGCAATTTCCTCAGGTATAGGGCAGATTTCACCTCGAGGAAGGGCAAAAACATGATATGTGTCGTCCCACTAGGACAAACAAGCATCCAGGAAATAGCGATCCACCTACATCTGATGGAACGAGAACAGCTGAGTAATACCCGTCTGGTTCAAAGCTACCTTATCTGTGTCCCTAAAGCGTTGATACCATTTTTGCAACATCGCGGTCAAGCGTTCAATTCCCATGGCTGGATTTCTTGAAAGAAATAAGGAATTTTTTTTTTTAAGAAGAAGAGAATTGTGAAAGTTGTGAGAAAACTAAGATAGGGGATGGGTATTTATAGTACCAAATCAGGACAACCCTCTTTCCATAAAGTTTCCTAATTCAAGTGGGTTTAGGCATATAGGCCCAATTCTAGATGTCAGCACAGGAATTAGTCATCCCGAGCATTCCTAAATTTCGAAGGAGTCAAAATTTTAAAATAAATTTTTCAACAATTTCAAAAATTCAATTTTTTTTATTCCCCAGCGCGAGTCGTGTTTTACCTAAATGTTACGTGCAAAAATTCTATGTAACTGTCACAGGTATACCCAAGGCTTCAGAAGCAAGCCCGCGCAACTCACATACCTCCCCAGCGGAAAGCCCAAGGCGGCATTTTCCCGAAATAGCACGGGATGGGCCCATATATAGGCGCACCCGGGACATATACAACAAGTCTGAATCCCCGCGGAGTTATCATCATCAACTCAGGTATGATTTTTATCTTATGGCTGGCGATCCCTTCACGCGAGTCTAATAGACTATAAACGACCCGACCGGAAGTCTGCCAGGTCTTAATCCTCGATTGGCCTGGTAGCTACTCTGACTCTCGCCCTGTCCAAGCCTCAGTTAGGATGGGGGGGCTCTGTAGACACCCACATTTGGCTACTAAGTGTCTATAGTAGTTTCTAAAAAACACCGGATGATGATCGGACGCGAACGTGCTTCTACGTGCTCGGATATGGGCTCAAAATCGTTAGTTTCTAGCTTGGCCTTTTTACGGAGTACAAATCTCACAAAACCAACCTCAAATTCAGGCCCAACAGGTCGTTTCTAATCAACTAAGACTAATTTGGGTCAAAACCGACACCGGAAATAAAACCGTCTTTTGGCGACCGAGTCAAACCCCGGTCAAAGTCGTTTTCGAGACACAAAAAAACCATGCATATATCGAGAATCCAACCCGAAGTCAAAAACTCCGGATTTCTTCGCTCCAGCTGATCCACTCGATCGAGTGTCCTCCCACTAAGTGGGCCTCTAGCAGGCCGCTGTCTCTTCCAGTTGGGCCACTCGATCGAGTAACCCTAGACGAGGGTGGGGAGAATTCCTATATATACACCCCCTTTGCAACACCTTTTAACAACTTACTTTTCACCTCTACAACTTTTTACACACATACAAAATTTCAGTCTTACAATCCTAGTATCTAGAAAATCTATAACCAAAAACCACCATAACTCCATCTACATAATCTCGAACTCCCACGCTCAAGCCACAACTAAACGAGTCCCGTCCGAGAATACGAAGCATGTAGGTTAAGGGTGCAAAAATCCCGATTTATTCTTTCTTCTCCTCTTCTCTTCTCGCGTCATCTTCCTCATCTTCTCTCGTCTCTTTTTTTCGTTTTTTATTTCTAATATTGTTAATATTACTAGTATCAAAATACTAAAATATTCGCCTATTCGTGTCGAATACGAGGGATGACGGAATAAGAAAATACGAATACAAGGGTGCCGCACCCAATGTTGTCGGTCGCTTATCTCGACACCCCGAGTATTTGATTGTTGAGGCGGATCAACATCAACAAGATCGTTATTTTTTATCGCGTCGCTAGTCTCGTTTTAGTACTTACATCATTAAAATCACGCATTCATCAATTTCTAAAATTATTTCGAATCAAACACGTTTAAAGGCGATATTTGTATAAGACCCTTCTAATCCTTTCACGAGTAGTAACAGTGGTGGAGCCCTCTCGAGGAGCCCCGCCCTAAACACTCAAAGGCATGATGGGATCGCGAATACTCCCCTTTAAACGCGTCCGATTCCTTTTTTGGGTTAGATCATGATGGGCGAGATTTGTCGCGGATCCCGCCGTCAAATAATAACCAACTAACCTAACTAGGGTAGCTAGGGCAAGTCGGGTCGATCCACAGGGACGGAAAATGGGTTTAGACTAATGGGTGCTACGGTCTAGGACTAGGTTCGAGACGAGCTAATCTAGGGGGAGGCTAAGGACTAGGGTAAGTCTAGAACACGGGAAAGGAAGACAAAACAAGTAACTAACGACTAAGGGAAGCAAGGGTAACAATAAGAATGAAAACTAGGGTTAGGTCGGGTTCATGGATGCAAAGGAGATAAAAAGGGGATGAATGGGGTTACTAGCATGCTCTCGTAGCCTAGATTCCACCGATCAGGCTCTCGCTACGTAATCGGCCTGGGGGTCGTCCTCATCGGGCTCTCGCTACGTCATGAGGGAACCAAACCAACCAACCAAACACACACATACAAGAGAATATGCAAGAAAAAACAAGGATTGATCGTCTCTAGTCTCACAAGCATTTCATCGAACATGTGGAGTGCAAGGTAAATGGGAAACAACAAAAAAACAACATCTACTACCACCCATCTCATCCTAATCATCCACAATCACAACCAATCACCCTAATAACCCTAGCAAGAATCTACTCAAACATAATTAAGCTAAAACTAACACTAACAAGATAAACCAAAGCAAGAATAAGAGGATATATATGTAAAACTAACAAACATGAACAATGAACAAAACTATGAACAAGATCTAAAGATTGAAACTTGAATAATAAAACAAAGATTAAGAGAAAAAGGCTGAGAAGATTATACCAACAAGAAAGGAATGGAAAAGATGAGAACTTGTATATAAAGAACACCCAAAATATCCACCAATGTTGTCAAGATTGGATGGATTCTTCAAGAGATCCCTTAATACAAGATTGGCTAACTAGATTAAGGACTAATTACCGACTAATCTACTCTAATCTAAGCTAATCTATGCTAAAGTAGTCTAGGGTTTAGTGGGTAATCTCTAACATAACATAAGATTACAAGAGGGGGGGTATATATAGGGTTACAATGAATAAGGAGAAGAAAAGAAGCAAAAGCGAGCTGCCAGTGGCCCTTCCCGGTCGGGAAGAAATGGTCCCGGTCGGGATCAAGCATAACACCGGGCTGTGTTATCAATAACACCAGGCTGTGTTATTGCTCTTCCCGATCGGGATGAGGTGGTCCCGGTCGGGATGAACTCATCCCGGTCGGGATGGACCCAGAACAGAAGCTATCGCATTTGTGCACCTCATCCCGGACGGGATGAGGTCCTTCCTGTCGGGGACGAGTCTTGTAGGCCTCCAATATGATCTTTAAGGTCCCTCCTTGCCTCTCATGGGTTTCTCATCGATTCTCGGGACTCGGGATCGAGCCTAAGGGGCTCGGGAATGGGTCCCAATGTCTCGGGATCGAATCCAAGGCATCGAGTGATCGTTCCTTCTCTTCGTTGGCTCCAAAAGTGAATGAAACGAGTCGGAATCGTTCCAAATCTTCATGAATGGTCCCGGGAACCTAAAACGAACTAAAGGAACCATAAGTAACCCAAAAACCGCTCCCAAGGAGCGATTCCACAAGGAAAACGGGACCAAAACACAACAAATTAGGCACTACAAACTACACTTATCAGATCAAAACCTGTTGATCCAGATCTGACATCACATAATCCGCAAGGATTCATTACGATGTCGAGATGCGGAGGGAATCTATTTTCGGATCCCCAAACAAACAAAGCGTCTCTCTTGTAGGTGTGATATCGACTCTATAGTTGAATATCGTATCTAAATGACTTAATCAATAAATTTAACTAGCACGAATTCGTTGATGCTAAAATAATTGTCACATAGTTTGAAAGAACTAATTACGACATTATAACGCGGAGATAATTTATTTCGTTTTAGTTTGATTTAAACGACTTATAACACCTTTTCTAGATTTCACTCTAAGTATTCGATAATGATTCCATAATCAAACATCGGATGCGATGAGTATCGAAAATTCGAGTCGAGCATAAATCATATAATATTCTTGCGCGAGTTAATAAAATCACCGATTTTCCGAAATCCATAACAAATTGCGAAACGAACCCTTGTTCGTACAGGGGCACTCGATCGAGTACCTAACCCACTCAATCGAGTGGCACCCCAAAAACCAAGGCAGGAGGTCTTTTTGAGGACCACTCGATCGAGTCCCTCAATGACTCGATCGAGTGACACCTCAAGTATTGGGCAAAAGCTTTTTCCGAGGTCCACTCGGTCGAGTCCCTCAATGACTCGATCGAGTGGCCTTTATCACGTCAAATCGTGAGCCCTCGACATACGTCAAGCCTCATCAAATATTTTTATGACTTTGGTCAACACATGTCAAGTCAATCACGTGCCATACTACTATCCAAAACCGTGCATCATGTCGTTTACGTCATTCCATATTATTTACAAATCGTTATTATCGTTACTGACACGTTTGTTTCTATTTTCGCATTTTATTTCCGTTATTTGTTTTATTATACTAAAACGAACCTCGCATGCTAATTACAACTTTGACGTTAATTTAGATGCATTAAATCGACATAGCAACTTATTCTAATCTTCGCATGTTTAGTCAAAATAAGGTTGGGTGTTCTTTGTGTTAATTACAAGGTTGGGTCGCATAGTAAAGGCCGCTAAGTGCGGGCGGGGTTGGGTGTTCTTTGTGAACTTCCCAACACGTACCCTCACCCCATACTCAGAACCGTGGTTTCCGGATGTCCGAAACCATTGGCACACGAGAGTCATTCAATACACGGTATTCGATAATGTTGGTATCGGTATTGCAATGCAAAGGAACGAACCCCATAAACTCTGACATCTGAATGGGCCGTACTTTGTGCATGGCCCACTAAGATATAGAGTGGGTTCGAATGGGCCCGAACTCCCACAAAGTTCGGTGGCGACTCCACTTCGATTTAAATTTCAATTCGATCCATCTTACATGAGATTCACTCGCCACCACAAACCCGCGCGTGGCCGCGTCGGGGTGGACCTATGTCATGTCCACAGGTACATGGTCACCCAAAGAGGAATTGAAGCCAGCACCGAGAAGATCAAGGCCATCCTCCAGTTGGAATCCCCGCAGAAACCTAAAGACATGCAGCGCTTGACTGGAAGAATCGCAGCCCTGAACAGATTCATATCTAGGTCCTCAGATAGATGCAGGCTGTTCTATGATATACTCAAGAAGGCCCAGAGGTTTGACTGGACAGAGGAGCACAAGAAGGCATTCAGCGAGCTGAAACACTACCTCAACACTCCACCACTCCTGTCAAAACCAGAGCCTGGAGAACCAATCTTCCTATATCTATCAGTGACCGAAGTAGCAGTCAGCGCAGTATTGATACGTGAGCATGAAGGAGCGCAACACCCGGTATATTATATAAGTAAGTCTCTCCTTCCTGCAGAGACCAGGTACACATCTCTAGAAAAACTTGTACTCGCACTTGCTACAACATCCTATAAACTGCGACCTTATTTTGAATCATATGCTATTTCTGTAATAACAAACTACCCGCTAAAAACTATTATGAGAAAACCTGAGTTGTCAGGAAGAATGGCTAAGTGGTCCATGCACCTGAGTGGCTTCGACCTAAAGTTCGTCCCCAGAACACCAATAAAGTCCCAGGCGCTAGCAGACTTTGTATCTGATTTCAGCCCAACACTCCAGTCCTAAGCAGAGAAATAAATCCTCATCCTGAAGGAGGACAAGGACGAGCAAGTATGGAAGGTGAACGTGGACGGTGCCTCCAACATGAGAGGGTCTGGAGCAGGGCTAGTTCTCAAGTCACCTCAGGGGGATCTCATAGTCCAAGCGGTGCGATGCGAATTCCGGACAACAAACAATGAAGCTGAATATGAAGCTCTGATCATAGGCCTCCAGCTGGCCCTAGATCTCAAGATCAAGCGCCTGGAGGTGTACAGTGACTCCCAGCTGATAGTCAATCACATGAACGATTCACACGTAGCAAAGGACTCCAAGATGTTGGCTTACCTTAAAGTGGCAAGGGATTTATCCCTCAGATTTTGTAGTCTTTTCAGTCAAACAAATCTCGCGGGACCAGAATGCAGAAGCAGACGCCTTAGCCACCCTGGGGGCAACATTCAAGCCCGGAGCAGCCTCCACCATACCCATTGTCTACCTCTTGGAGCCAGCAGTCTAGAAAGATACACAGGAGCACAAGACATCTAGAGAAGAAAAAAACCCTGCCAAACCAAACCAATGGCTATAGTGGCTACGGGAGGCAGGGGTGTGCAGTACAACATCAGGTCAGGGGGAGCTCTCAAACTGGAGAAAACCCTACCAAGAATGGTTGTAGAATGATATCCTGCCAACAGATAGGAAGGAAATCAGAAGCTTTAAAATGAAGGCATCCAAATACACCCTCATTGATGGTATCCTGTTCAGGAAGTCATCTCCTGGACCATATTTAAGGTGTCTGAGTCAGGGGGAGGCAGAAATCATGCATGACCTCCACAATGGAGAATGTGGAAATCATGTAGGGGGTAGGAGGCTATCCAACAAGGGACTCCGCCAGGGCTACTTCTGGCCAACAATGCGCAAGGACGTTGTGGAGCACTTTAGGAAATATGATGCCTGCCAGAGGCATGCACCAGTCAACCACCAGCCTACAGAACCGTTACATCCAACAATTTCTCATTGGCCTTTCATGAAGTGGGGGATGGATATTGTCAGCAAGATATTGTTGTGTGTCAAATTTAGACCGTTTTTCCTCCCATTTAGACCTATTTTTCATTCGTTTTGCAAGATTAGATTGCGATTATCGCCTTATTTTGAGTATTTCTCAATTTAGCGTCCCTCTTGTGCGTTTTACATGTTTTTGGTAGTTTTTCTATCAATTTTGATAGGATTTGGCGCCGAAAGTATGATCGAGCTTCTAGGAGCACAAGAGAGGGGAATACTGTCCGAAAAGCAAAGCACAGAACTTAAAATCCAAAGTCCAAACCCAAGAGGTTGAACCTTGAGCAAAAAGGAAAAACTATAGTCCATTCGGCATCTTCACCGGAGAGGTCAAACTTCAAATGAATATATCTAGAGTTATAGACCTTGGATTGAAGCGATTTCAGCTGCAGGTGAAAGAATATCTTCTTAGCTTTCCAACGACATATCACACGCCCCAATCGGAGTTCAAACGAGAGAGTTATGTCCCTCTGAAGTCACAGAGCGAAATTTCACCATATGAGAATTTGACCGGGCGAAGTTTTGCCAGATAGTGTTCCTCCCCAAATTGCCATTTCGGACAAAAAAGTTCATAGGGTAAAATATCACCCTATGAGATTTTGATCGGGAGAAATTTCTCCCCGCGGTATTTCGGCCATATTGGAGAGAATCCGCAGGGTAAAACTTCACCCTATGAAGACTCAAAGGACAAAGTCTCACTCAAAGGGTAGAAGTCTCACTAATGGGCAAGGATTGGGTTATGGGCTTTAAGATTGTGTGACCCATTAAGGGCTTAGTATATATATAGTAACCTTAGGTTTTCATTTCATTTTGTGCCTTAAGTGTGCCTCCTTAGGTTAGGGTAATTTTAGTAGGCCTCCATTAGTAGATCATTCTAGTAGTATTTCTATTAATTCTCTACAAATCTAGTAGTTTAGATAGTAATCTAGTAGTAAATCTCCATAGTTTTCTTCATCAAATCTCTAGATTTACATTCAAGTTTGTAGAATTCAAGTTTTATTTGAAGATTTTTGGGGATTATCAAGGGATTAGTGACAAATCCTTTATTCTCTTCATCAAGCTTCATCTTTTATTTATGCAATCTTCTTATTTATTGTTCATTCTTCATAGTTGGTGTATTTCTCTTCCACTCTCCAATCTCTAGTTTAGATTTAATCTTGTTCTTTCAATATTGTTCATTTTATTGCTCTTTCATTGTCTTGTTTTGATCATCTTTTTGTTGTTAGTTTTTCTAGATCTAATTTATGTTGTTCTAGATTATTTCCTAATTTATTTTGTTGATTTCACTTTCTTTCATAGTTTTGTGGTTAAATTGTTAGATCGTAATTTCCTTGTCGTTTTGTTGTTATTTTCATTAGATCTAGTTAATATGCATGTTTTAGTTGTCTTCTCTTTTGTTAATGTTTTGTTGTTTTCCATTATGAGTAGTGATCAGATTTCTTGTTGGGGGGTTTAGGGAGGAGGATCTTGGATTATTTGAATTTTGGAGTTTTTGGTTGGTTGCTTGATTGTTGGTTTATCTTGCTTAAGGTTGTTGTGTCATTGTTGTTTTAGTCCGGCCGGGTAGATCGACCTTGACTCACTCCTATCAATATGGGGAAACTCGGGGTAGGAGTTACCTTGACTTGAGACTTACCCTTCTTCGCCGCGAAAGCGGGATTTTAGCTGAGTTAGGCAAAGAAACCGAAAGGTGGCATTCTCCCTCTACCGATATTGTGACCGACCCGAATCCCGAGATTCCTTGACCTCAACTTCTGAATCCCGACTTCCCTCTAACACTTTTTCCTTAATTGATCATTTCTTGTTATTTATTGCGTTTTAGTATAGACTCGACCCTTAAAACTTCAATTAGATCCCATGCACATCGCTCTTACTCGATTCTAGACCATTCCCTGTGGACCGACCTCGACTTACCATGAATACAATTAGTCGTTTTTGTGTTATTTGCGAGTCTTACAAGTATTGTTTGATCCCTCATCCTTCGCTAAACGACCGATCCGATTGGGAGGCGATCAGCTACCCAGAGCCCCAGGAAATAAAGTCTTTATGTTGGTTATGACAGACTACTTCTCCAAGTGGATAGAAGCAGAAGCGTTCCCGCAGGTAATTGAGAAGCAGGTTATATCCTTCATAAAACGTAACATTATCTGCAGGTTTGGCATTCCCTCAGAAATCATCTATGACAACGGATCCCAGTTTATTGGCAACAAGATGAAGGCCTATTGCACCAGGTGGAATATCACGCTAAGCAAGTCTACCCCCAGAAATCCTCAGTCTAATGGACAGCCAGAGTCTAGCAACAAAATTGTGATAGACAACCTGAAAAGAAGTCTGGAGGAGGCAGGGGCAGATGGGCAGAAGAACTCCCCTTGGTGCTATGGTCTGACAGAACCACGCCCAAAGTCGCTACAGGACAGACACCATTCAACTTGGTCTTTGGTGCTGAGGCGGTCATTCCTTCAGAAGTGAGAGTACCTACCAACAGATACGGTTGCATAACAGAGGACATGAATCAAGTGGAGATGGCAAACAACTTGGATACCATAGACGAACTCGGGACTGATGCTCAAATAAGGATGGCCTCCTACAGGGAAACGGTCGCCAGAAGTTACAACAAGAAGCTCAGAGTCAGAGTCCTGCAGGAGGGAGACCTAGTTCTCAGGAAAATCTTCCAGAACACCAGAAATCAGCAAGCAGGGAAGTTCGCCTACAATTGGGAAGGACCCTACCAAGTGGAGAAAGTAGTTGGGAATGGGGTCTATCGACTTATGACTATGGAAGAGAAAACTATCCAGAAACCCTGGAACATCATACATTTGAAGAAATATTTCTTTTAACAGGGCCGACATCGACAGAAACATGGCATCCATCCTGCCAGACACACGTCCACTAGAACCCAGGTTTAATCTTATCAAACATTACAAACATGTGTTTTCCAGTTCGACTTTCCTTTTTGTCTGTTTTTCTTTCTTTTTGAAGAAATTTAAAAATTAGATATTTTGTCTTCAAATATGTCTTCAAAATTTGAGTTTCTTTTTGCATATATCTTCAAATATTGCATCTTCCATTTTTATCAAATATCGTCGGTTTCCTCAATTACATCACAAGGAGCTGGTAACTAATCTGGTGGAGTGTATAATTTCTACAGAAGGCGTGCGTCTGTGACTAAGTGCCTACAACCGGGACATTACAGTCTCCTGCGCCACTTATCACCCACACAAAGCGTGACTCCTCCGACTGCGTGGGCGAACTAAATCCCAGGGCCACCACCATATCAAAGGTCGACCATACAAACACAAGCCATGCACACAACAGAAGGTAGTAAGACAAAACTACTACAAACGATTACGATCAAAGTTAGACACAAGAGTAACACAATATTCAACAAACACTTTGCCCCTTTAGGCAAAGGTAAAGAAAATCCAAGGACAAGGTTTGAAAACTAACAAATATTTTTCTGCCACACAAGGCCAGAGAATGCAGAAAGTAAATAGTAACATTCCATCAGAATTAAGGTCTAACGACCTAAGCATCTTTCTCCTCTGGAGGGAGAACTACGAGGGGCTGGACCTCCACAACAGTAGAAGCAGCGGCATGTCCCCAATCAACGCCCTCCTGGTTATCCATTCCTTGGCCAGCAAGAGGGGAGGCAATCGACTCCTCCAACACCTCGTCTTCATCACCAGAAAGAAGATCCAGGTTGAATGGCTCAGGGAACTCTTCTAATCGCCTCTCCGCGGCAACCAGGTCCCAGCCTTCATGCTTTCTGTCTGAGTATTCTTTAATCATCTGGACCCAGGTGTATAAGGCTGACCAGCTCAAAGCATCCTTTAGAACTCCCTTCAGTTCAGCAACCTTCTTCTGCAAACAGGAGTTGGCATCCTGAGCCTGGGCCAGCTCGCCCCTCATTTCCTCCACACCTGCACTTCGTTTTTTCTCCTCTGCCAGCAGCTCTCTGACCTAGTCTAGCTCCCCCATAAAATTTGAAGCTTCTCCCCTAGCCCCATCAGCTATGGCCTGCAACCTGTCCCTTTCAGCCTGAAGATGACATCCCATTTCCCTAAGCTGGGATACGCCACCACGAAGAAACAAGGCCATTTGCAAGGTCTAACCGATATCACAGCAATTGGTAACACACTCAGAGATCCTAAAAAATCGCAGATGCAAAGAAAAAAAACAAAGTTACCTAAAAAGCGTGCGCGACAACTTGAGAAGCCACCTCACTTGAAGAGTCCTTCTCCAACACGACTTTGGAACCTGCGAAAAGCAGCTGGTCCAGGGGGGATAGGTCCTTCAGGGACTTGATAATGCCAGAGTTACTGGGAAACTTGAGCAGTAATTCAGGAGTTGCACTCTCCGCAGACTGAGGCGCAAAATTAAAGTGGAGCTCAGTTAGATCCACTACGGGAGAATCCTCTGCCAGATCAGCCTTGGGGAGAGGGGACAGGCTGCGTTTCCTTATGGACCTAGCAGATGCAAAAGGAGTAGAACCAGACCTCCCGCTGGAGGATGATCGGGTAGCCATGCTCTTCTTCCTCGAAGCCATTATCTGCTCTAGGGTCATACGGGGCTTGGATTTTCCTATAATGAAAAAAAAAACATGAAGCAAAATATCGAGGCACGTTGGAGCTAGGACAAGAAATGAAGATCCTTACCCGAAGACATGGTGTCACTGAAGTTTTCTTCTGAAGCAAGGAGTAGAGGAGAATCACTCGTAGAAGGACGCAGCAGATGACCAAAGGTTCGGAGTTCAGGATCCAAACCAAAGAGTCGGGTCAAAGAAGGTAGATCCTCCTCAGCGAACTTGGGCTGCTTCAAATATGCACCACAGTAACAGTAAGAATGGTAAGCATACAAGGAAAACCCAGAACTATGAAATACGCGGGATACCTCCAGTCGACTTCCATGGAGCGCAAAGATAACTATCTGCAAAGGAAGAGATGGACTCGATCTTCACAAAAATAAAGTGTCTGAACCAATTATCGTCCACAGGGTTAGCCGGAAAAGTAAGACAAGGCTCATCCACCCTCCTCTGACAAAGCGTCACCTGGCCATGGACCAGAGACCAGACCGAGAACAGGGAAGCCACATCCCCCAAGGTGATGCCCCTCTGGTAGAGACGATTCATAGCACAGAAACACAAAAGTATACACCACGTATGGGGAACCAATTGGCAAGCAGCAAGATTGTTGAAAGATAAAAATTCCCGAACCAACGAAGGTAAGGGGAACCTAAGACCTAGGGAGAATGGGTAAAAGTACAAGCAGGTCCAACCCGGACGAAAAAAGTCAGCCCTCTACCCACGGAGAGGAACATGCACCACCACATCATCACTAAAGCCAAAGCCCTCCCTGATGGCGGGAAGGTCATCCTCAGTATACACAGAGTCGCAGGAATGCTACTTGGAAAGGATGAAAGTAGAAGGAAATAAGGCTAGGGATGGCGAGGAGGACGACGATGAAGGGTTAGAAGCTAAGAGTCTTGGGGAGGAACAGGTCGATTTAAGGGCCATGGAAGGAGAAAAGAAGCTACGAAACGAAGAAAGAAGGAAAAAATCACCTGAAATCGGGTCGGCAGAACGGCGCTTCTACGGCTGCAAGCAAGGAAGAATTTTGAATTTTGGGGGAAAGAGAGAGATGGAGATTGTGAGAGAGAGAGAGAGAGAGAGAGAGAGAGAGAGAGAGAGAGAGAGAGAGAGAGAGAGAGAGAGAGAGAGAGAGAGAGAAGTATGAGGGAGATGAAGAGAGGAGAAGTAATTATGGCAAAGGGGGAAGAAGGTGAAAATTGGGAAGAGTGAGGTAATAATGGGGAGAAGGTAAAACATTAGTTAGGAAGATTGAAGTATCAGATCTGAAAGCAAACACTCAAAAATTGATCGTTGCTCGAAACTGCTTACAACGGAAGAAAATGGAAATTCCCGCCTAAGATGAGCTTAGTCGGAAATTTGGGGGGATTTGTTCGGGATAAAGTTTGCGTCCACAAAATACAACGTGGCATATTACGAATGGAAGGTCAAAGATCCAAAGGTCAGAGGGACAAAAGATGATACTCGAAAGTCAAAAGTCGAAGACTAAAAGTCGGAAGACAATATAATCGAGAGTCAATAAGTAAATCAAAGATCCGGGATAATATACGACGATGGGCCAATCAAAGTACGTAGCGAGTGAAGTAATGAACCAAGCAAACAAGTGAGCCCAGTAAAGTATATCAAAGCTTCTACAACCCCAGCCCACATACACAAAGGGGGAAGGAATCAAAGGACTGTTCCTACATTTAAGGAAACCCTCTTACAGAATAGGAGGAGGATCAGGAGGAGGTTAAGGAGCAGTACCCTAACAGTCAGCAGCCATATAAGCAAGAAGACAAGCAGAAGAGATTCATTCAACTCATCATCAACGCATATCAACTCCGAGAAAACATCATAGCAAAACACTTATAGTCAATTATAGTTCAAAATATTCTTGCTTGTATCCCTTTTCTTACTCTTTTCGCCCATAGTAAAATCTTGGCGGGATTCCGACTCCCCCCGCAGTTTTTCCCACATCGGGTTTCCGCGTCACCAAAACTTACACTTATAGTCAACTATAGTTCAAAATATTCTTGTTTGTATCCCTTTTCTTACTCTTTTCGCCCATAGTAGAATCTTGGCGGGATTCCGACTCCCCCCGCGGTTTTTCCCACATCGGGTTTCCGCGTCACCAAAGCTTACACTTATAGTCAACTATAGTTCAAAATATTCTTGCTTGTATCCCTTTTCTTACTCTTTTCGCCCATAGTAGAATCTTGGCGGGATTCCGACTCCCCCCGCGGTTTTTCCCATATCGGGTTTCCGCGTCACCAAAACTTTCCGTGTCATTCGTTTTCTTTCGTTGTTCTTCGTTTACTAGATCCATTATTGTTTCGTCAGCCCGTAGTTATAGGACGATCGCTTTAACCCATAACCGAAATCGTAAACCCGGTAAATTTTTACCAAAACAATGAATACGAGTCATTTTTTGATAAAACTCGTGCTAGCATCCTTGTTATCAGTTTTTGTTGTCTGCTTTTCATCTGAACATATCTTTACATTCATCAGCTTCACTTGATTTGTGTCACAAATTCCGTTTTTTTTTTACCAAATTTTCTTTTGAACAGCATGTACTGGAACATGGGAAGCCAGAGTTAGCTGGAAAGATAGTCATAATGAGTCAACAGAAGTTTGCCTCTAATGTACTGTTGTGGAGAAATGTTTGACTTTTGGTGATGTCATGCCAATGAACGGGAAATTTTAATTTGGTGAATGAGATGCTTGGTTCTACTGATGACTGTGATGAGAATGAGCCTCTTCAGGTATTATTGAACTCCATTTCTCTCGGTTCGAAGTTCAGTTTTTGTTTAACCCATCGCAGTCTACTAGTAGAATCATTGAAAAAGGAAAATTGGTATATAGCTACTTCGTTTTAGGAGGATTATGTCTAAGTCTACATCTTGAGGGTAGTTGATAAGGCAATGCCTACGGACTACGGACCTATGGTGCAGAAGGTTTGGAAGTTCAGGACTACATAAGGCAAGGCCCTGTTCTTTTCAGCTCATCAACTCAGTTGAGCCCCATGAGTTTCATTTTGTCTCGGCCCCTTCAGCTCACTTAGAGTCCAAAAGAAAGAACAAAGACCAGGGCTGTAACTGTGGTTAAGTTAATCATAGTTTTGAATGCGTTGGATGATTACTCATTCAGAATCGAAGTTGTGAACTTATATATTCACATTTTCACCCCTTATCAAACTAGGGCTTTGGTTAAGATCTACTCCGTATATTTTTTGTTTATGCTTTAAATTGAAAGTTGAGTGTTTATTGTGCAACTGTTTTGGCACCAATCAGTGTAGAGTAGGATAACTCTTTGCTTTTACAGTGGATTCCTTATAAATAGTACGAGTAGGAGTAAAAGTTTTTTCCTCCTGTTTCAGCTCTTTGTTAGAGATATTTCACGGGGAAGACTGTAAATTATGCCAAATGAAACTCTTCCTTGCACTTGGGCATAATGGCCATTGTATTATTCCTTAATACGGAGTATGTGATTCTATTTCTATTAAGTTAAACGTTTTTGTTAGGAACCAACTTTCTAACTTTGAATATGTGATGGATCTATATTTTCATTTCCAATGAAACCAAAGGTGCAATATGATGGAGCAAAGCAAATTGATTCTTTGAGCAGCTTCAGTTTTTTTTTTTCCCGTGAAGTAGCAGTCGTTCAGTGTGATGATGTATATGTTAAAATGAATGTTGTCTGTAGTCTTGCTACTGAGCTAAATCAAATAACTTAATGAGTACATTCTTTTCACTTTGCTAATAATCCAGGCAATGATGAAAGACCAATTTGCAAACTACGTTGTACAAAATAAAGGTGTTAGAAACCTGCAGTGATGATAAGAGGGAGTATATTCGTTCTATCACGGATTAAGGTTCATCTGAATGCATTGAATAAATACACTTACGGCAAGCATATTGTTGACAAGCTTATTGTTGCCGCAGGTATTGCTCTCTAAACTCTCTACCACAATGCGCTTGGTACACCCTATGTTGCTGCTTTTAAATTTTCTAGGGCGACTTAATTAATGAGGCTAATCATTGTAGGTCTTCCGATTATGTTTTCCTTAAATAGTAACGCATTCGTACTAAACAGGATACAGAAAAGTAACACTCCGTCTCTAACAAGATCCGTAACATTTATTTTGTGTGCAGAAAGGAGAATTGCCTCACAAATTGCACAATCAGCCTAGGAAGTATAGAATCATAGTTGTACAGTTGACAGAAGCTTACCACGGACATCATGTACTTTGAGAGTTGCCCTTTATCACCGAGGATTGGTAAGAGAACCTTGATGATATAGAAGATAATGGGGATGGTACTTATAAGGTCTACATTTTGTAGTTTAAAAGGTTGGCTATACATAGTAGAATCAAGCAAGCTCGTAGAGAGAAAGGGACGAACGTAGAGGCGTCTTTTTGCTTCTTTTAGTGAATGTACAAATTTGGGCATGTCAATTAAGAGCTGTTGGGTGGGTGCCTTTGGAACAAAGCTCTAGGATTTCACTTATAATGAATCCTTTTACTTTCTTCATATGAAGCATCTTCCTCTTCAGTCCATCTTATAACGACGATTGTATGATCTTAACACCTACTTCCTCCATTCTCCATTTGATTTTATTTGATACGTTTGAGTAATATGTGTGAAGTATATATTTTAATTAAATCTATATACTCCGTAGAATCTGAGTGGAATGAAGGGAGTATGTTTTAACATTAATGTCTTTCCGGGTAATCAAGCTCAAGACTTCTGGTCAAACCGAAAGTGAGTATTGTGCGTTGGCCTTGTTCTACCAACTTCATGAGTTAACGACTATAGATTGTTCATACAGATTAGTCAAATAAATTAGGTCAATCTTGTACCATTCGGTTTTTCCAACATGTGTCTATTTGCACGTGTTTACCTGTGGAATGTAGAATGTTAACGCGGACACGTTAGAAAAACCGTTAACCATTTGATCCACTTGTTTGGCTCACTTCAAGTAGTAAGTTTGAAGGTAATTATGATTTTAAAGTCGGACTAGAGTCAAGCTCAAATACTCCAAAACCCTAATGAGATGAGAGGCGAAATTCTGGCGATAGAGAGGCGTCTTCTATCCTGATTCTTTTCATATTGAAGATGGCTCGCAATTCAGCAAGCAAGACGAAAAGTAAGCAACAATCTTCACTTCAGAAGTTAAAAGAGAAATTCAATAATGAAAAGAGTGCAAGTCGAAGTCCCGGGCAAAAAAGAAAGGGGCCGAATGAGGATGAGGTGATACGTACTAAGACTATGCTGGACATAAATGGGATCCCTGGTTTGGATTTTGATGATGAGGAAATTGGTGATGATGAAACCATGTGGATCACTCAACGTGGTAAGAAAAAATCTAATATACAAGGCAATATATCAAAGACAACTATTGATATAAATGACAATATAATAGCAGATGAGCCTGTGCTTCAATTCACTATGGATGATGTACAGGAGGAGATTTCGTACTGGAACTCTGTTGTGTTCTGCTATATCTTAGGAGCAAATCCTAAGATGGGATACCATATGTTTGATAATAAGCTATTGATCGTTAGACCTTGGACCCCTGAGACTAATCTGATGAAGGAAGATATTAAAACTGTACCAACATGGGTACGAATTCACGCACTTCCATTGAAATTCTGGGGGAAATGCCTCCAAGTTGTGGCTGGTTTAGCATGAAAATTCCTAAGAGCTGACCAGGCAACTAGCGAGAAAAAAAGACTGGGCTTTGCCAGGGTCTTGGTTGAGGTGCAAGTGGGACAAAAACTTCCATCACATGCCAAATTTAAGGATGAACATGGAGCCCTGCAAGAGTTAATCCTGGAGTATGAATGGAAACATGTCATGTGCAACACATGTAAATGTATGGGGCACGTTTCTGAGCAATGCAGAAAAGGGAAAACAAGGGCGATTAAAGCGTCTCAGCCTAAGCAAGTGATGCAATGGAGGAAGATTAATAAACCAAATGATGCTCCTAAGCAGAATATGATTAGGACAGTGAATAATCCTCAAGCTCAAAGAAGTCCAAGTGTGGAAAGGAGTCAGCTGAAACCAGGTGAGCAGGTATCGTAGCTTGAGGTTGCTGGACAGCCAATTATAATACCTGGAACGGGATTTGAAGGGGAACCTACTATACAAATAAATCAATGATGTTCAATATAGGATTTTGGAACGTTAGAGGAATGAATGATGTAAATAAACAGAAAATAATAAATTCATTCTTGCATAATAAGGAATTGAGTTTGTTTGGTCTCTTAGAGACAAAAATAAAGAGTAACAGGTTACGTAATGCTATTACTAATGTCTGTTCGGGTTGGAGTGTGGCTACGAATTGCCATCAACATAAAGGGGGAAGGATTTGGCTTATCTGGAAGTCCGTGCACTTTGATGTGTGGATTTTGAAGACGACTGCATGCCCAACTCATCCATGCAAAAGTTATTAACAGAAGCGACTTATCTCAGTTCCACATTACGTTTGTATACGCCTTTAATGAGGGAGGAGATAGAAAAGAGCTATGGGAGGACTTGAGGATCATTGCTGCACATTGTACTGAGGCATTGGCCGTAGCGGGAGATTTTAATACAGTGTTACGGCATGAGGAAAGGATTAGAGGTAGGAAGAAGCAGGAAGACATTGATGATTTTATGCATTGCCTTGAGGACTGTGACCTGATGGATCTGACGGCTACGGGGGCGTATTATACTTGGAACAACAAGAGGACCCTGGTCAAAGAATATATAGCCGATTGGATAGATTTTTGGTGAACTTGGCCTGGGGACAGAAATTTCCTCAACTGAAAGCTCACTATCATCCTGAAGGAATTTTTTATCATTCTCCCTGTGTAGTATTAGTTGAAAACGGCTGTGCTAGGAGGAGAACGAGCTTCAAATTTTTTGATATGTGGAGCAATCATCAGGATTTTCTAAAGATTGGTGAGGATTAATGGAGTAAGCAGATAAATGGGACTCAAATGTTTAAGATGGTTAGACGCTTGAAGGAGTTGAAAGTACATCTCAAAAAATTAAATGTGACCTGTTTTGCTGATATAAAGCAGCGTGCAGCCATAGCATCGAGAAAATTGGAGGAAATCCAGATTAAATTGCAGGAGGATGTGCTGAACTGTGATCTGATTACTGCGGAAAAGATAGCATTAAAAGAAGCTTGGGACCTGAATAATAAAGCTAATGAGTTTCTGAGACAGAAAGCAAAAGCTGCTTGGATCAAGGATGGAGATGAGAATTCGTCCTATTTCCATAGAGCTATCAAACAAAGGGTCTCAAGGAATAGAGTTGTGCAGATTCATGATATGCAGGGCAACTTAAAAAGTGAAAACAATGATGTTCAGGAAGCGTTTCTGAAGTATTACGAACACCTGCTTGGCAGTTCAGAGAGTACTGAGCCTGTCAGGAAAGATGTGATTCAGATGGGAAGGGGATGTACTAATCGTCATAGAACCATTCTTCTGCAGACTGTCACTGATCAGGAAATTAAAGATGTCATCTTCTCTATTCCTAATGACAAATCTCCCGATGCGGATGGATACACAAGTGGCTTTTACAAGAAGGCTTGGGGTGTCATTGGGGAAGATGTTTGTAATGCGATTAAGGATTTCTTCAGGACGGGTAATCTCTTAACCCAGATTAATGCTACGACATTGACTCTGATTCCTAAATGCGAGCGACCTGATGATGTCAAGCAATTTAGGCCCATAGCGTGCTCCAATGTGATATACAAAGCTATATCTCGAAACTGCTGTCAAATAGGTTAGCAAAAATTCTGCCGGATATCATTGATGAAACTCAAGGGGCTTTCGTCAACGACAGGTCTATTATCGAGAATATATTAATATGTCAAGACGTGGCTCAGGAGTATAATAGGGCTAGGGCGTCTCCCAGAAGCTTGTTTAAAATCGATTTGCAGAAATCGTACGATTCAGTGGAGTGGAGTTTCGTTGAAGATCTACTGATTAAACTGCAATTTCCACAACACTTCCGTCTTCTGCTGATGAAGTGCGTTACCTCACCCAGGTTTTCTATCAACCTTAAAAGGCCAATTATTTGTGTATTTTCAAGGAAAACGAGGACTGAGACATGGGGACCCTATCTCTCCTCTTATTTTCACCATTTGCATGGAATATCTAAGTCGATTAATTCAGTATGCAACTCAGAAGTGGGAGTTCAGGTATCACCCAAAATGCAAACAGCCGAGGCTAACACACCTCTTTTTTGCAGACGACCTAATAATGTTCTGCAAAGGGGAGGTGCAATCTGTTATGTTACTTGTGAGAACCTTTTCGTCTTTCTCTAAAGCTTTTGGCCTCAAAGTTAATAATTCTAAATCGGCAATATATTTCAATGGAATGAAGAGGGAGCTCATCGAAGATATTATCCAAGCCACAGGGTTTAGTGAAGGTCGCATCCCCTTCAACTACCTGGGGATTCCCATTCAAACCAGAAAGTTGAACAAAGAGGAGTGCTAAAAAGTGGCCGAAAAGATGATTACTGGGATTAGAAGTCTGGGAGCTAGAAAACTCTCATATGCAGGAAGAATAGTGCTTATTAACTCGGTACTTAACACTCTTTATAATTATTAGGCAAACATCTTCATCATTCTGAAAGAGGTTATCAAGAGGATAGAATCGATTTGTCGGAATTATCTATGGGAGGGTAGTCCTGAGTATAAGCGGAGTCCTCTAGTCTCTTGGGATACCGTTACCAGACTGAAGAATGAGGGCGGACTTGGCATAAAACGAGTTGATAGCTGGAATATCGCAACTGTTGGGAAGCTGGTGAACTGGGTTTACAGTAAAAGCGAAAGATTATGGGTGAAGTGGATCAACCATATTTATCTTAAGGGAAAAACATGGCATGATTACTTGCCTCAAAATGACGTTGCTTGAACCTGGAGAACTATTTGTAAAGCGAAGGAGAGACTTAAGACAGGCTACGTGAATGATGTTTGGTTTCAGGACAACAGAGATTACACAGTGGCGAGGGGATATGTGTGGATCAGAGGTGACAGCCCGAAGATACAATGGAGCAGGCTTTTGTGGAATAAGTGGAATTTACCCAAACATTCTGCTATTTCTTGGATCATGCTCAATGGAGGTTTGAATACTAAGGAGAAATTGTTCAGATTAGGATGCTGTGATGATGATTTGTGCTGCATATGTGGTACGGAGACTGAAACGATGAAACACTTGATGCTGGATTGTGAATTCAGCAAGAGAGTGCGAACTGGAATTGAGAAATGGGTGAGCCCAAAACTACCTGATCCGCCGGAGTACAGGACAGTGGATGGCCCAGCTGGATGCATTCAGGCTACAGTTATGGTAGCTACTTTGTACACAATTTGGATGAAAAGGAATATGGCGAGAGTGGATAGTATTATTCAACATCCGGAGCTTGTTATTAAGGAGATTAAAAGGGTGGTCAAGACTAGACTAGAGAGTAGTGCTAGTAAAGAAAAGATTCAATGTAATGAGATTAACGAAATTAATAACCTCATAGAGGCCAGCTAGGTCGATTATGGGGTTATTTCCTTGTATTCTTTTTCGTTTGTGAATGATATTCGACTAACATTTCATCAAAAAAAAAAAAAGTTTGAAGGTAATCTTGTTAGGCCCCGTTCTTTTCGGTTTAATTTCAGCCCGTTTCAGACCAGCTCAGCTTTTATCAGCTCAGCCCAGCTCTTATCAGCTCAGCTCAGCTCCAATATTTTTCTTAAAATTATTAGATAATTTATATAAGAAATTATTTGTTTCAGCTTCTATAAATTCAGCTCAGCTCAGCTCAGCTTCTATCAGACCAGCTCAGCTCCTATCAGACCAGCTCAGCTCAGCTCAGCCTTGTTTCAGCCGAAAAGAACAGGGCCTTACTTTCCATTAACTTTATCTTTAAATACTCATTATATACTTACGAGGGCTCGGCTTCCAACCAGCTATACCCTGGCAAAATTTTCAATTTCTTCTTCTTCATCTGCTTCTTCAATCTGGCCACATTTCCCCAACACCCTTTTCCAGCATATAAACCAGACAACAAACTCGGCCCCGCTCCCTCAGGTTCCACCTCAGACAAGCGCTTTGCCGCCACCTCAGCAAGGTCAAGATTATCATGTTGCCTACAAGCTCCTAGAAATGCTCCCCATACAAACAAATCAGGCTCCATTGGCATTCCATTGATTTCATCATATGCTTCCCTTAATCGACCAGCTCGACCTAGAAGATCCACCATACAGGCATAATGCTCCAGTCTTGCCTTTATATTATACTTCTCTTGCATCGATTTGAACACGTTTCTTCCAACCTCTATCATTCCGCCATGGCTACAAGCTGTTAACACCGCAGTGAATGTCAGATGATCGAGTTTTTCACTCTCCTCAAACTCCATCCTTCTAAAGAGTTCTATTGCTTCATTGCAATGACCATGATTAGCATATCCAAATATCATGGAGTTCCAAGTAGGAGTATTTCTTCTGCCCATATTATGAAATAAGGTTGATGCTTGATATATCGACCCACATTTAGCATACATGTCAATAAGGGCACTCTTTACATAAACGTCCTGGTCAAGTCCATTAACCATTGCGAACTTGTGTATCTCCTTCCCCCATGTCACATTCCCGACATTAGCACAAGCCGATAAGAGACTGCTAATCGTATTTGTAGTTGGAAAGCAGCCAGAATCCAGCATTTTTAGGAACGTGACAAAAGCTTCATCATTTCTGAAGTTCTTCACCAACCCGGATATGATAGAGGTCCACGACACGACATCCGGCTCAATCCCATTAAAGTGCATCAACTGAAACAGCTCATCCACTATCGAGTCATCCCCTGCTTGAGAAAACCCTGCAAGTAGAGTATTCCAAGTTACAACATTCGGCCTCAATTCCATCGTTTGCACTACATTTAGGGCCTCTTTCAACGACCCCAAATGGACATAACCTGAAATCAGAGCATTTAAGGCGACCAAATCCTTGTTTATCATGCTGTCAAAAACCCTCCTCGCATTCTCGATGAGCCCGCATTTGGAGTACATGTCCACCAGTGCACTACAAACATAAGCATCATGCTCGAACGAGTTCCTCAAAATCAAACCATGTATTTCTTTCCCCGTCCGCCATTCCGAGAGATGCCCACAAGCCTTAAGGGCACTAGGAAGGACATAATTGTTAGCCTTTACACCATTCGCCTGCATTTCACTCAAAAAATCCAATGCTTGCTGATAAAACCCGCATTTCGCATACGCCCCAATAAGAACTATCCATCGTCGATAGTTAGAGTGGGGCATTTCATCGAACAATTGGCGGGCAATGCTCAATTCGCTGCACTCGACGTACATTGCTACGAGCTTGGAAGCAAAATGGGTCATGCGGACCAACCCGTTTACGACTAAACGGGCATGTAAGGCTCGTCCTAAGAACAGCGATCGAGCATGGGTGCATTTTTCGATATAAGTCAAGTATGCTTCAGAGGATGTAAACATTTGAGAGAGTAGCTCATAAGCTGCAATTTGTAATTGAATGATGGTGGTTGGAATTTGGAAATACTAAAAGAGTCACATTTTGGATGATTAATGAAGTAAGGTTGTTTATGATTGACATGATACTAACCAATAGATTAATATTGACCCGAGCAAGTTGCAAAAATGTATTATAATTAGCCGATTTTATTATCGGGTTTGACTAACATACTTCCTTGGGACACTATTTTTTGTCTCATTCATCAAAATATTCAAAAATATTGAGCTAATGGGCAAAAAATAGTGTTTGGAGTGAATATATATGATTAGCAGATTTTGTTACTAGTGTTTGGTAATCAACCGTTCCAAATTAGTAGTTTGTCCACTTTTCTATAAAATGATTATTATAGATAGGGCTGTGCAACCGGGCCGACCCGGTCCGACCCGGACCGGACCCGGTTGGACCCGGATCCGGAATCGTCAAATTTCATGACCCTGGACCCGAACCGGAAACCAAAATATTGACCCTGGTCCGGTCCGGAAAAATACCGGGTCCGACCCGGACCGGACCGGTTGGCCCGATTGGCCCGGAATTTTCAATTTTTTTTGGAATTCCGGTCAATATTCCGGATCGGTTGGACCGGTTTGGACCGGAAAACCCGAAATTTTTAAGAAATAAGCATAATTCCGGGTTTTCCGGTCCAAAGCGGTCCGGACCGAAAAAAACCGGGTCAGGACCGGACCGGACCGGAACCCGGAATCGCCCAAAATGATGGCCCGGAGACCGGACCAGAATTTTTTATTCCGGTCCGGTCCGGTCCATTTTTCGGGTCCGACCCGGATTTTGCACACCCCTAATTATAGATAGGAAAAATTACACATTACAGCTTTATAAAAATCACTTTTTTTCAATTACAGACTTATTAAAAAAAATTCAACAATTACTACCTAATAAATCACTTTCTATTTACATTTGCTACCTTAAATGAACTCCGACATATTAGTAAGCTGATTTTCGTCCAAAATTACATTTCTTCTAATTACGTGACCATTTTGCCCATGCATCTTTTAATGAGTTTATTTATACCCTCCCCCTTTTCCCAAAGCTTTACCATTCTTATTGTTTTTCAATTTCTATCTTGTTGTTCTTCAATTTATTCACTACCCTTCTCTACTGTGTCTACCCCTTCGTTAGTTTTGCTTAAGGAAGAACACCATAGTTCTTCATTGTCTTTACATTGTGTTAACTTTATTTTAGACGAAATTACCACCAAACATCATCCGCAAGTTAACAACAAATGACTGAATATCCATATCTACAACAATAATAGCAATGACAAGAGCAACCTCAACTAACATTGAATCTAATTAAAACAAATTGCAGAAACCCTAAAAAATGAAATTACACTAAATTGCAGAAAACCTAAAGTGCAGTTTGTGGACATGACATAGGTCTACCCCGACGCGGCCACGCACGGGTTTGGGGAGGCGAATGAATCTCCATATGAGAATGGATCGAATTGAAATTTAAATCGAAGTTGGAGTCGCCACCGAAATTTGTGAGAGTTCGGGCCCGTTCGAACCCACTCTATGTCGTAGTCGGCCATGCACAAAGTATGGCCCATTCCGATGTCAGAGTTTATTGGGTTCGTCCCTTTGCATTTGATACCGATACCGACGCTATCGGATACCGTGTATTGAATGACTCTCGTGCGCCAATGACTTCGGACATCCGGAAACCGAGGTTCTGAGTAAGAGGTGAGGGAACGTGTTGGGAAGTTCACAAAGAACACCCAACCCGGCCCGCACATTAGCGGCCTCTACTAAGATATCGATTGACGTTTTAATACACACGTTAGTAATACGATGAATGATATGCAAACATTGTTTTGACTAAACATGCGAAAAATTGAATGGGTTGCTAGGTCGATTTAATGCATCCAAAATTAACGTCAAAGTTGTATTTAAGCATGCGAGGTTCGTTTTAGTATAATAAAAAAAATGATGAAAAAGAAATTGCTACAAACATGAACAAACAAGTTAGTAACGGTTTGTGAATTAAACGATAAAAAATAGATACGACGACGTGAATGATTTTGAAAAGTTTGTGACACGTGATGGATTAAACACGCGTTGACCGAGGCCAAGAAGACATTTATTGAGACTTTAAAAATGCCGAGAAAACCCGCTGTTTTGTTAAAGAAACGATGTTCGAAAAATTAGAATGAAATTGCTTTTTTATGTCGCGGATTTCAGGGGCTCACGCGACCCGCGCGAGGAGGGCGCGACTCGCGTGGCCGTGCGACTCGCACGACGGCCTGTTTTCGGAATCATTTTCTGAAAAACATCGACAATTTTATTAAATCGCGTACAAATATAGCATAATTTATACCCGACTTAAATTTGCGATATTCGTTATATTCGATATTCAATTATGAAATCGATATCAAATATTCGGAATGATTTTTAGAAAAGAAAAGAAAAGAATGCTTTATAAAATCGTTTTGAAAAATCAAACGAAAAAAAATGTTAATTCTCTCCGCGTTGAAATCGTCATATTTTGTTTTTAGGACCATGAGACGATTTTTTAGCATCAACGAGATTGATTTAGTTCTTTTTGGATACGATATTTGACTATAGAGTCGATATCGTATTTTAAGAAAGTTTGTTTCATATGAAAATAGTTTGTAATATCGATATTAGAAAAACGTGACGAAGACCCATAAAAAAATGGTCCGACGACGCAACGACAAAAACGACGAGAGAAGGAGAAAGAGAAAGGTGAGAACGGGTTTGATTTTACACCCTCAACCTACATGCTTTGTATTATCGGAACGGGGCTCGTCGGAATATGGCTTAGACACGGGAGCGTCGAGATAATGTTGGTGAGTTATGGTGGTATGGGACGTGTAGGGTGTTGGGTCGAGGTGGCCGGTTTTTTTGGGTATGAGGCAGCGTGATCTCGGGTTATAATATCGGTTATTCGATGCTATTATTGCTAATGAATGTCGGTGTTTTTATGTAGTTATGATCGATGTATTAAGTGTCTGTATTGTGTTGTGCAAGGGGCCTATTTATAGGAGAGCTTCCCGACCTTGGCTAGGAAAGGTAGTTTAACTTGAATACCGATTTGGATAGGAAAAGTAAGAAGTCGAGAGGAATGAGAATTCCGTTTCTTGGCGGGAAAGGCATGAACCCGGCTGGAATTAGGGGTGCTCGGCCGAATATGTTTGATACTCGGTTGAGTGTTCGGGTAGAATTCCTCTTGGAGATCGAATTCTATCTTTAACGGAATTGTTTAATATTTTTTTTGTAGCTGATTTTTGTAGTGTTTGAGCTCAAACCGGACTCGTGGGGTGACACGGCTGGTTTCATGTCTCGGAAAATATCTTTGACCGGGTTTTGACTCGGTCGCTAAAAGACGGTTTTGCCCTCGGAGTCGGATTCGACCCAAATTAGTCTTATTTGACTCGAAATGACCCACTGGGCCTGAATTTGAGGTTGGTTTTGCGATGATTTGTACTCCGTAAAAAGCCCAAGCCAAATGCCAATGATTTCGAGCCCATATTCGAGTACGTTAAAGCATGTTTGCGTCCGATCATCATCGGGTGTTTGTCGGAAACTGTTATAGACACCTAACGGTCAAATGTTAGTGTCTACAGAGCCCCCACTCTGACTGAGGCTTGGACAGGGCGAAAGTCAGAGTAGCTACCAGGTCAATCAAAGTTTAAGACCTGGCAGACTTCCGATCAGGTCGTTTATAGTCCATTAGACTTGCGTAAAAGGGCTCGCCAGCCATAAGATAGAAATCATACCTGAGCTGATGATGAAAAATCCGTGGGGATTTGGACTTGTCGTGTAAGTCCTGGATGCGCCTATACGTGGGCCCATCCCGTGAAAAATGCCGCCCTGGGCTTTCCGCTGGGGAGTGATTCGCATGGCCCTACTTGACTTGTCCCTGTACATGACTGTGCCAAGTCTCGCATGTAGCATTTTGGTAAAAATGACTCGCGCTGGGGAAAAGAAATTTTTTTTTTCAAAAAAATTTGAATTATTATTTTTGAAAATTTGACTCTGAAAAGGAATAGGAATGCTCGGGATGACTTAGCTAGACTCTGAGATGGGGCCTGTATGCTAAATCCTCTGGGATTAGGAATCCTAAAGTAAGGAGGAGAGTCTGGGTTTAATGCTATAAATACCAATCCCTCCTCTTAGTTTTTCTCATAATTCTCATAATTCCCTTCCTTCTTAAAGAAAAACAAATCCCAAGAGTCTTATTCTTTTCTTAAGAAATTCAACTATGGGAATCGATCGCTTAATCGGAATGCTGCAGGATTGGTCCCGATACTTTAGAGACGCAGATAAAGTCATTCTGAATCAGAATGGTATTACTCAATTGTTCACAATCCGTCAGATGCAAGTGGATCATCACTTTTTGGATGCTTGCTTGTCCTACTGGGATGATACTTATCACGTTTTTGGCTTTCCCCGAGGCGAAATCTGTCCTATTCCTGAGGAAATTGCTGCCGTAGGAGGATGGAATCCCATACTTCGCCCCGCTACCCCATTTTTCGTTCATGATCCGAGGAGGAAATTACGGGAATTTTTAGGACTTTCTCACATGGAGGTATCCCGTATGGCGGAAGAAGATACCGTCTCCTTGATCGATCTGGCTGAAAAATTTATGAATCCACACGACGTCCGGGTCAGGCCGGTCCATAGCCGTAGGGCCTTTGCTTTTTGTATGCTCCATGTTTTTGTCTTCGAAGGTCATATGGATCTGTTATCATGCATGGGCCATGTTCGACTTTTCACCGTGGTTGACCTGATGGAAACGGAGCACAGCCCGGCTTGGCTGATTACGGGAGAAATTATCCAAAGTTTGGATAATCGTAAAAGGGACTCGTCGATCCGGTTGACTGGGAGTACCCATCTTCTGCAGGTATATTGCCTTGAATTTTTTTTATTTCATGATTTTTTGATTTTTTCGCAATTTCCTCGATTTTTTGATTTTTTTTGCTTTTTGCGATTTTTTTTGATAATCATATTCCCCCATTTTCAGCTTTGGCTATTTGAGAGACTATCAATCGTGGATCCTCCCCTTGACGTGAGCCGATATCGCCCCAACCAAGTGATGACGAGGAGACGGACCGTTGACTTTTCTTGGCTCAATACTCAAAAATACTGGGACGAAGTACTGTCTTTTCACGGAGGCCCACTGATTCGATGGACCGTACCATGGTGGCCCATTTATGGACTGGTTTGGAATCGAGAGATAGGGCACGATACCAGGTGATCCTATTTTTTAGGCAAACAATTCACCTTTACCCCGATCGCATACTCAGGCAATATGGTCGGGCCAAAAGAATCCCTGAAATTGAGGCGGTTGTGAGTGAATCTACTCAGTTGACGGATGCGAAGTGTGACACCTGGATGCAGCGGTGGTACACCCGGGCAACTTGGTCTGTTTCCAAGACTCTTCACTCAATCTGGGTATCGGATTCTTATGTGAAGTGGACGAAGGCGGATTCTGCTAAAGCTCGTGCTGCCTTGAAAATTGACGAAGCTTTCGACCTGCTGCGACGAGAGCAGGCTAAAGATAACCGAGGCTTCTTCGATGAGGGTGACACCCCGGCTACTATGGTTCGACTCATGTCAGGTCAGAAGGCAAAGACTAGGACTCAAGCCGAAGGGTCCAGTACTAAAGGTGCACGGGGGAAAGTGAGCCCCCAGACAGACCTGGAAAGGAGACTCGGCCCAAGACTGGCGGTTCAGGACCGACTTGGTTCTCGAGACAGACTACCCGAGAATGTACGGGCTCGGCTTGGACCAGTGACAATGGCAGAAGACCCGCGGTCGAAGAAATGGGTTCGAGCTAAGGAGGTCCCGCTTGTGACTTGGGAGTGTTCGCCCCCACCCCGTCGACCTCGGGCTCCGCGTGACCCAAAAGATAAGAGAAAAGGCAAAATGCATGACCATTAGTCTCCTTAGCTTTTATTATTTAAGTATTATTACTAATTAATTTTGTGGTGTGATTTTTTGTTGTTTTTTTTGTGATGTGTTTTTGAAATTCCCGAGTTTATCGATTTTAAAAAAAAGACATATTAGTGAAAACCGTTCTCGTCTTTCGTTATTGCAGTAGTTGTACCCTTTTGAGGGGTTGCCTACGTATCCACAATTAGCGGAATCAAACCAAACGTAGTTCGAAATAGATTCTTTTTGCAATTTTCGAAATACATCAAGACTATTAGTTTGAGATGTGCGACAGTAGGATAAGTAATCCTAACTTATTGACTTGCTTATAATTTTTTTAATCTATAAAAAAGAAATTATAAACTTTTAGCAAATGACATTGAGAAAAGGTTTAGGGGTAGTAGCGCTTCAGCTGGTCCAAGTTGGTTGGGTTGACGAATTCGTTCCCGTCCAAGTCCGTTAGCATTACCGCTCCTCCTGATAATACCTTCTTTACTAGATATGGTCCAGCCCAATTGGGTTTGAAATTCCCTCTTGGGTCGACTGGTAGCAAAGACCGGACAGATTTCAGGACCAGATCCTCTTCTTTGATATTTCTGGGCCTAACCCTTTTGTTGAAAGCCCGTTGTATCCTTTTTTGGTATATCTGGATATTGTTGAGGGCCCGGGATCGCCGTTCGTCCAAAAGAACTAGCGAGTCATATCGGGCTTGGACCCAATCTGCCTCGGGCACCTGACTCTCGAGTAAAATTCTGAGGGATGGTACTTCTAGCTCGACCGGTTGGACCGCTTCCATTCCATACGTTAGATAGTATGGAGTTGCTCCGGTTGCAGTGCGAATTGATGTTCGGTACCCCCATAGGGCAAAAGGAATTTTGTCGGGCCAGTCCCGGTAGTTATCAGCCATCTTTTTAAGTATGGTGACAATCGTTTTATTAGCTGCCTCTACCGCTCCATTTGTTTGGGGACGGTAAGGCGAAGATGTATGCCTTTGAATCTTATACTTTGCTAACAGAGTAGCTGTTTCAGCTTGGAAATGAGTCCCATGATCACTGATGAATTCGTGCGGGATCCCATATCGGCATATAATCTTGTTTTGGATAAATTTAGCCACATGCTTGGCATTCAAAATCCGGTATGACTCGGCTTCGACCCATTTGGTGAAATAGTCAATAGCCACTAAGATGAAACAGTGACCCCCCGTCCCGGAAGGGTTCACCTTCCCAATTATATCAATTACCCATGTCGAGAATGGCCACGGTGACGTCATAGTATATAATAGGGATGACGGCAAATGCTGTACGTTGGCAAAAATCTGACAGTTATGACAATGTTTGACATACAACTGGCAGTCGGTTTCGATGTTATTCCAATAATATCCGAGTCTCGTGATTTTTTGGGCTAGCATATGGGCGTTCATGTGCGGACCGTTTTCACCATCGTGTACCTCGACCATGACCTTTTCGGCTTGCGTTTTGTCGATGCATAGGAGTAAAGCCCCCTGTGCCGTCTTCTTGTATAACTGTCCATCGTTCGTGCGGATGAACTGGGTGGCCCACCTTCCCAGAGCTTTCTTGGCCCGTTTTTCAGCTCCCAGAGGATATTCTCCCGATGTTAAGTAGGTCATAATAGCCTGGTACCAAGGTTCCGGATCAGCTATTTCGATGCCTTGAATTGCGTGAACATGCACCGGCTCGGACCATCTTTCGACGCAAATCGGCATGTTGGTCAGGTGTTCCGGGATATTTAGTAAAGATGCTAATTTGGAAAGCGCATCTGCAAACTGGTTTTCCTCCCGGGGTAGATAAATGTATTCTACTTTTTGGAACTGCTTTTCGAGAACCCTTACTCGCGCTTAATAAGCAACGAGATTGGCGTTACGAGTTTTCCATTTCTGTAGAGCTTGATTAATGACTAAGGATGAGTCACCGTGGACCCGGAGGTTTGTTACTCCCAAATCAGCGGCGGTTTGCAACCCGTGAATGAATGCTTCATATTCGGCTGCGTTGTTAGTTACGTCAAACTCTAGCTTAATGGATAATGAGGTGTGTTCTCCTTGTGGTGAGATCAGCAAAATCCCGACCCCAAATCCTCGGAAGTTGGACGCCCCATCAAAATATAAATCCCATGTTTCGGTGTCAGTATGGAATATATCTTCATCTGGGAAGGCCCAAGTATCGGTGTGTCCTTCCTCGGATATCGGACTATCGGCAAGGAATTCTGCTAATACCCGGCCTTTGATGGCCTTTAACGGCACGAACTTGAGGTCAAACTCAGCTAGCATCAAAGTCCACCTGGATATCCTGCCATTGAGGATGGGTTTTTCGAATAGATACTTAATTGGATGCATTCTGGATAACACGTGCACTTCGTGGCTGAGCATATAGTGTCGGAGCATTTTAGTGGCCCAAACTAAAGCTAGGCACGTCTTTTCGAGCATCGTATATTTACACTCGTATTCTAGAAACTTTTTGCTGATGTAGTAGATAGCCCGTTCTTCTAAATCGATTGTTTGGGCCAGCATAGCCCCCATGGCTGTCTCGGTCGTTCTTAGGTATAACGACAAAGGTAGACCGGGTTGAGGTGGCATTAATATCGGCGGTGCAGACAGAATTTCTTTGATTTTATCGAAAGCCGTTTGACATTTATCATCCCACAGTACCCGTTCTCCTATCTTCAGTTTCTTGAAAATGGTCTCACATACCATGGTTAGCTTCGAAATAAACCGGCTGATATATTGGACTTTCCCGAGAAACCCCCCTTATCTCCTTTTCGGTTTTAGGTGGCTGCATCTCGGTAATGGCTTTGATTTTGGCTGGGTCAACCTAGACGCCACGTTGGCTGACGATATGGCCCAGTAATTTGCCCGATGTTACCCCGAAACTGCATTTTTGAGGGTCTAGTCTCATGTTGTACTTGCATAATCGGGTGAAGAACTTTCTTAGGGCCGAATGTGCCCGTTTCGGTCTTTGGACTTAACGATCATGTCGTCCACGTAAACCTCTACTTCCTTATGCATCATATCGTGTAATAAGGTAGTGGCGGTTCGTTGATAAGTGGCCCCGGCATTGATAAGCCCAAAAGGCATAACGGTGTAACAAAAAGTACCCCAAGGTGTAATGAAGGTGGTCTTACTCATGTCCTCCTCCGCCATCTTGATTTGATTGTACCCGGCGTACCCGTCCATGAAGGATAGAAGGGCATGATTGGCCGTATTATCTACTAGTATGTCGATGTGTGGTAACGGGAAATCGTCTTTTGGGCTAGCTTTATTAAGGTCGCGGAAATCTACACATACCCATACCTTGCCGTCCTTCTTGGGTACTGGCATGATGTTTGCAACCCAGTCTGGATATTCAGACACTTGAATAAAGCCCGCTTTGAATTGCTTGTCGACTTCTTCTTTGACTTTGAGAGACCATTCGGGCCTCATTCTTCGGAGTTTTTTCTTTACCGGCTTACACCCGTCTATGATGGGTATACGGTGTTCGGCTATCTCCCGGTCTATCCCCGGCATGTCCTTGTAGGACCATGCGAAGACGTCTTTGAATTCCGGGAGGAGATTCGTGAATTGTTGTTTCTCCTCGGGATCTAAGGATAAACCTAAGTTAAGCATCTGAGGCTCTAAAAGGGTTCCTACATTGATGGAATTGGTTTCCTCAATTACCGGATCTCGGGATTCCCTTTGTTTGAGTTGCTCGATTAGATGCGGAGGTAGTGGTACCTGTTCGTCGGGTTTCTCAATGTCATTGCAAGTAAGATTTTTGAAAATGTTTTGAAAATAAGACAAGTCGTAAGCAGAACGGTTATCATTATTATTGGGAGTGCTCTCGGGACAGACTCCGAGGCTCCCATGGGTGCGACTAAAGGAAGGGGGGTTACATAATCGATTCTAGTACTGGACCCTCTAGACTTGGACTCAGACTCCGACTCTGACTCTGACTCAGACTCAGACTCGGACTCAGTGTCCGGCATATTTCCTTCACCGGTAGTGAGCTTGTAGACTCGACCCTTGCTGTCGGTCCACTTGGTCGTCTTCCTCCAAGCCCTTTTTTCGGTGTCAGTTCCAACTTCAGAGATCAGCTTGGATGGATCGAACCCGCTGCTGCGGAGAATCGGGCTCACTAGTTCTTCCTTAGAAGTCAGGATGACCTAGTCTTACCCGAATAAGAGTCCCTGGATGAGCTCGGTATTGCTTGAATCTTCCTTTGACTCGACCTGGATGAGGGCAAATATGTCATCCGGGATGAAATTGCATTCCCGAGCCAATTTGGTCTCGGGATACGAGATGGTGGGCTGATATAGGCCCATTTGAATTGCTCCGAACACGGGAGTGACAAACTTGATTGCGTTTGTTCGGTCCACGTGTCCCGGGGTCATAGTGTAACCCAAACCGAACCGAGACCCTCCGTCATTCAGGACCTCGATAATCTTCCCTGCTGGAAGATATGGCCTGGAAGTAGCCCCTGGTAGATAGCCCAAGTTCTGCAGCATCGTGTCGATGCTAGAGGTAAAATAGGGCTTGAAGAGATACTCCTCTTCAATCATCCCCACGAAATTGAATCCTCGTGGGTCAGTCTGGCCCGCCGTGTTATAGCTTGCCACTGTTATGGGGGTAGCCTCGAGAGTGATGACACCGTCTTGTAGAGGCATTTTGACCTTCCTGTGAAGGGTAGAGGACACGGCTCTGACCGCGTGAATCCATGGTCTCCCCAGTAGCAGATTGAAAGATGAGGTGACATCGATCACCTGGAACTCTAGCTCTTTCTTTATCGGGCCGGTTATAATCGTTACGTTGACAGCCCCAACAACTGATTTTGGGCTTCCGTCAAAAGCCTGGATAGTTTGTGCTGTTGGGAGATAATCGGTCTTGGTGATGCTGAGGGCCTTAGCTGTCCTTAGAGGAAGGGCGTTTACAGCAGACCCGTCATCAATCAGGGTCATCGGGAGATATTTGCCCCGACAGATCATCGTAACGTAGAGGGCTAAGTTGTGGGCCGTCCCGAACGGTGGCAAGTCGGACTCTGAAAAGGTGATGAGTGGGCCTTCTTCCTTAGATTTACCCTTGAGATGGGGCATGATGGTGCCTACCATTTCAGCTGGGGTAACCAGCGAGTCGACCTTGATCTGGTCGAGAGCTTTAGTAAGCGCCTCCCGATGTACCTGTGAGCTGACCAAAAGCTGCCATATGGTAAGATCAACCCGAGCCCTCTTTAGTTGTTTGACTAGAGCCATATCAGTGCCGGGCTCTTCAAGGGTTGATTTGGTCTTGGCTGGCTCGGTGACAGTGTCCGAGGTGGGCTGGTCGACGGTGACGTGGTGGTTGCTGGCCAAGGTTTGCATTTAGCCTTTCGGACTTCCTCGGGGGTGATAGGGACAGCTTCCCCTTTGACTAGGTACACATCGTCCTCATCGTCATTCCATATCCCGTTAATTTGTGGGACGAAAGGTGAAATTAGATGGGAACAGTCGATCGCGTCTCCGGAAAAGATGGCGTGAGTGCTGAACGGGTTCTCCTCATTGCTCGGCTTGTCTGCGGGCAATGGTATTTTCCCGTGCTCGATTAAGTCCTGGATAAAATGTTTCAATTTCCAGCACTTTTCCGTGTCGTGCCCGTTGCCTCGGTGATAATGGCAATAGGCCTGGATGTTATAGCTCTTGGACCGTTTTTCGACCGGGACTTCCGGAATTGGGCCTATCGGTTGGATCAGGCCCTTCGAAGATAACCTTTGTAAGGCATGAGCATAGGTAGTCCCTATGTCAGTGAATACCCGAGTCGGAGTGTTCTTTTTGGTCGAGGTATCCAGCAGATTGACCTCGTCAAAGATGCTACGAGCCGCAGTTGTAGTTGCGGGCTTACTAGAGGACGAACTGGCCCCTTGATACCCTTTGGCAGAGGCCTTAGTAAGGCTTTCTAACCATTTTGGTTAAGGTGGCAAAATTGGGAATGACGGCGTACCGGAGATGGACCCGGTAAGAAGGGAGGAGGTTTTTGACAAAGGCCTCCACTAGGACTTTTTCGCTGGGCTTGTCCACCAGCTTCACGCTTTCAGCCCTCCACCTTTGAAGGTATTTGGTGAAACCTTCCTTGGGCTCTTGGGCCATGACCTCCAGAGTACGCATAGTAGTATGGATCTCAGTGTTATCCGCGTAGTTTCGGGCGAACTCCGTTGCGACGTCGTCCCAAGTTTTGTATTTCTTGGAATCAAGCCTGTAGTACCAGGCTTTTGGGTGCTTCTCAAGGGAAGAAGCAAAGAGATGCTTGAACATGGTCGACTTGACCCCCTTAATAGCCATAAACTCTTTGAAAGCCAGGATATGGAGTACCGGGTCTTCAGTCCCATCAAACATTGGCAAACCCGTTAAGTTGAGATTGGTGGGCAATTCATCAGTCAGGGGCGAATAGGCACGGGCATTTTCCGTGTGGATGGTGTTGTTGGTTGTCGTGTGGACCTGTTCCTGCAGCTTACGGACCACGCTGGCCAGTTCAGCTAACGGCCCATCATTCTCAACTCCACCGTTTGGAGTTCCTTGTTCTACGGCGCTTACCCGAGTAAGGATGGCGATATGATATTCCCTCATCTTCCTCAATTGATCCTCTAGCTTAACCAACGAAGCTGTCAACTCATCAATGGCTTCTTTCGTCATTGTTCGGGTGAAGGGCGGCCTGTCTGTAAGAATACCGCGTAATCAGCAACTAACCCAAATCCTAGAACAAAAGTACATCCCGAGCAAGGGAAAAGAAGACTAGGAAGGAAATGACTCGGAAAAAGACGCCTAGACGGGTGACTTGTGAAAGGTGGACCTCCTTTAGGATCCGAGCACGTGGGCCGGGTCCTGTTTGAAAGGAGGTTCACGTGAGACATTTCCTAGACTTTGGACTCGATTGTGTAGACGGGCCATCCTTTGTAGGAGTATGTCCTACGTAGGTGGGCCTTGCCTTAGTCATGTAAGGCGGACTGGGATGGGGGAGAAACCCGTGATGTAAGATCGACGGAGTTTCGACGCTAGAGATCTCGATGACTTACGACACGACCCGACACTACTAAATACGGGAAGTCCTAAGAAGAAGAAGTTTTTGAAAGCCCGAAAAAAATCGGGAGAGAAACCCGGCCTTTTTTCGAAAAAAAATGGAAAGGCGAGCCGGGTGACGGTTTTGAAAGTTCGAAAGTATTTTCTAGTTTTGAAATGGGTAGAATACCGGCTAGAAATAGGCTATTTTGAGTAAAATCGTAAATCCTAAATTCGGTATATGTCCCGGGTTTTGAAATTGCATATTTTGAAAAGGATGTAATTTTTGCAAATGACGGTTTTTGAAAAACGACCATAGAAACCAAGTAGCATATAGTCACCCAAGCATTATAACGACATCATGTATGCTCTATACAAAGTCTCGGTAGGTCTATAAAGGGTCTATACCAGTGTACATAGCCTATCCGAGAATCGGGGCGGACTTCCTAAGTCGAGTTGAGCTTAGAACATGCCGTAAAACCCATACGAATCGACTATGGACACCTTTGACATATCCATTTTGGACTACATCAATAGTATAGTGGGACGTCGGCCACCAGTACCGGCCCGGGAAAATATGGGGTTATGCATGAACCGTAAAACTAAAACACGTATTGTACAAGTCAAACGATTTCTATTCGAGTCTCACCCTGAGGATGCCGATGGTAAGTCACGCATCAGTTAATCCCCAGCGGAGTCGCCAAATTGTGGACATGACATAGGTCCACCCCGACGCGGCCACGCGCGGGTTTGGGGAGGCAAATGAATCTCCATATGAGAATGGATCGAATTGAAATTTAAATCGAAGTTGGAGTCGCCACCGAACTTTGTGGGAGTTCGGGCCCGTTCGAACCCACTCTATGTCTTAGTGGGCCATGCACAAAGTATGGCCCATTTCGATGTCAGAGTTTATTGGGTTCGTCCCTTTGCATTTGATACCGATACCGACGTTATCGGATACCGTGTATTGAATGACTCTCGTGCGCCAACGGCTTCGGACATCCGGAAACCGAGGTTCTGAGTAAGGGGTGAGGGTACTTGTTGGGAAGTTCACAAAGAACACTCAAACCCGCCCGCACATTAGCGGCCTCTACTAAGATATCGATTGACGTTTTAATACACGTGTTAGTAATACGATGAATGATATGCAAACATTGTTTTGACTAAACATGCGAATAATTGAATGGGTTCCTAGGTCGATTTAATGCATCCAAAATTAACGTCAAAGTTTTATTTAAACATGCGAGGTTCGTTTTAGTATAATAAAACAAATGATGAAAAAGAAATTGCTACAAACATGAACAAACAAGTTAGTAACGGTTTGTGAATTAAACGATAAAAAAATAGATACGACGACGTGAATGATTTTGAAAAGTTTGTGACACGTGATGGATTAAACACGCGTTGAAAGAGGTCAAGAAGATATTTATCGAGACTTTAAAATATGTCGAGAAAACCCGCTGTTTTGTTAAATAAACGATGTTTGAAAAATTAGAACGAAATTGCTTTTTTATGTCGCGGATTTCAGGGGCTCACGCGACCCGCGCGAGGAGAGCGCGACTCGCGTGGCCGTGCGACTCGCATGAGGGGCGTGCGACTCGCACGACGGCCTGTTTTCGGAATCATTTTCTGAAAAAAATTGACAATTTTATTAAATCGCGTACAAATATAGCATAATTTATACTCGACTTAAATTTGCGATATTCGTTATATTCGATATTCGATTATGAAATCCATATCAAATATTCAGAATGATTTTTAGAAAAGAAAAGAATGCTTTATAAAGTCATTTTGAAAAATTGAACGAAAAAAATGTTAATTCTCTCCGCGTTGAAATCGTCATATTTTGTTTTTAGGACATGTGACGATTTTTTAGCATCAACGAGATTGATTTAGTTCTTTTTGGATACGATATTCGACTATAGAGTCGATATCGTATTTTAAGAACGTTTGTTTCATATGAAAATAGTTTGTAATATCGATATTAGAAAAACGTGACGAAGACCCATAAAAAATGGACCGACGACGCAACAATGAAAACGACGAGAGAAGGAGAAAGAGAAAGGAGAGAACAGGTTTGATTTTAAAACCTCAACCTACATGATTTGTATTCTCAGAACGGGGCTCGTCGGAATGTGCGTTGCTTAGACACGGGAGCGTCGAGATAATGTTGGTGAGTTATGGTGGTATGGGACGTGTAGGGTGTTGGGTCGAGGTGGCCGGTTTTTTTGGGTATGAGGCAGCGTGATCTCGGGTTGTAATATCGGTTATTCGATGCTATTATTGCTAATGAATGTCGGTGTTTTTATGTAGTTATGATCAATGTATTAAGTGTCTGTATTGTGTTGTGCAAGGGGCCTATTTATAGGAGAGCTTCCCGACCTTGGCTAGGAAGGGTAGTTTAACTTGAATACCGATTTGGATAGGAAAAGTAAGAAGTCGAGATGAATGAGAATTCCGTTTCTTGGCGGGAAAGGCATGAACCCGGCTGGAATTAGGGGTGCTCGGCCGAGTATGTTTGATACTCGGTTGAGTGTTCGGGTAGAATTCCTCTTGGAGATCGAATTCTATCTTTAACGGAATTGTTTAATATTTTTTTTGTAGCTGATTTTTGTAGTGTTTGAGCTCAAACCGGACTCGTGGGTTGACACGACTGGTTTCATGTCTCGGAAAATATCTTTGACCGGGTTTTGACTCGGTCGCTAAAAGACGGTTTTGCCCTCGGAGTCGGATTCGACCCAAATTAGTCTTATTTGACTCAAAATGACCCACTGGGCTTGAATTTGAGGTTGGTTTTGTGATGATTTGTATTCCGTAAAAAGCCCAAGCCAAATGCCAATGATTTCGAGCCCATTTTCGAGTATGTTAAAGCATGCTTGCGTCCGATCATCGGGTGTTATTTGGAAACTGCTATAGACACCTAGCGGCCAAATGTGGGTGTCTACACAGTTACACTAAACAATAAACTTAATTCATGTAAGAAAAACATAACTTAAATGCAAATCTAGGTTTCATTGTAGGAATCGATTGAAACCCCTAAATTAACCATTGAATCGAATGAAAACTTACTTGTAGATTTGTTGTTTTCTTCAATTGCAAATCTGGGTTTCAATTTTGTACAGATTATTGTTGGATTTATCAAATTAATTAGGGTTAGAGAATGATTTGGAGAGGGAGATGTATAGAGTGGGTAGAAGAGTTGAAGAGGGTTAATGAGGGGTCAATGAAGTGAAACAACTTTTTAACTGAGGGATATTTTGGTCTGTTCACAACTTTCAAAACATAATCAACTTACTAATCCATCAGAGTTCATTTAAGGTAGCAAAAGCGAATGAAAAGTGATTTATTAGGTAGTAATTGTTGATTTTTTCTTTATAAGTCTGTAATTGAAAAAAAGTGATTTTTATAAGGTTGTAATGTGTAATTTTTCCTTATAGATATGAACTAGTTTTGATGCCCGTGCAATGCACGGGTGCAACAATAACATTATAACATGATTGTCCTATGATCAACTAATTAACATCTTTTTAATTTTGCTAATTTAATTTGATACACAACCCTGTTATTACAATCTACTAAACCATATTTTGCTAATATTATGCTACTTTGGGAGAAATGGTTAGTCAATAGTACATATTGAGGCATTCCACTTACTTGAACCCCAGTTCGACGATTCCTAGAATCGAAATGAACAACCTTTGGGTTGGCCCTAAATACAAATCGATTAGAAGCATAAACATATGAAATCCAACATTAACTATGTCACATAATCTGGATCTATACTATCATTATAATTTTTTTTACTTAAAAAAGGTAAAAAAAATTAGGCGTTCAAACTAATTATGACCCGTATTCTAACCATAACCATAACCCGACCCATGACTCTTATTTGACCCGACCTGCCCAATAGGTCTAGTGCATACATTAGTTATCTGGTTGAAACAAATGATGTTCATCAAAATACCAACACCTATGTCCATTAGCAATATTAATTGTTCTGTGACAACTCATATGAAACAATGAGTTTATCTATATTTTTTTACTCTCTAACCATTTGATTTTCTGCATTGAATATATTGTATGTATGGTATCACTTCGCTCTAAATCCGACATGACCCCCAAACTCGTCTCATCCCATTTGTTGTTTTTAGAGTCATGAACCTGTTTTTCTTACCAGAATCTCAAGGGTGTGGTTGGATAATAAAATGAGAGAGAAAGCTAAAGAAGTGGAAAGAGAAAAAGAGAAGGTAAAGTGTTGCGGGAAGGGGAAGGAGAATGGAGATAATACATTTTCCCCCCAAATTTTGTCTATTTTGGATAGAGCTGATCATGGACCGTACCGTCCGATTGACCCGTCCCCTCCGACCCGAATATTTAGCAGATTTGGACACAACATTTTCAATAATATACAAAGATCCGACCCGCAAACATGTCTCAAACCCGCTTGTTCGTGGGTCAAAATTATACACTTAGCTCGGCCCATGTCCGGCCCGAACCCGCATATGATTACCTCTAATTTTGAAGGGAAAATATTTTGCTTTGGAGGAGAGGAATGAAGGAATCCATTTTACTTTCACGTACAAATCCCCCGTCCTATTTTGCTAACCAAACAAAGGAGTTTGTTTCGCTCACTTTTCTTCCCTTCCCTTTCCTTCCAAATCAGTCTTTCCAAACACACCCTAAATGACCTGTTAACTTTGGACCATGACCTGAACCGACCTATTCAACCCGTTGGAAAAATAGAGACTACAAAGCCTTAGTCTAAAAGCCCAGCTCAAGCCAACATATTCATATGCATTGATTTTGATAAAACTCTAGTTATTTGATATAATTAATTATTTTATATTATCCTTTTATTTTAATATAAATTTGTGTTTAATCTTAACTTAAATTATCTAACAATTTTAGTACATTTTTTTCTAGTACAGTTGTACATAGGTAGACTAACACAAATTCTTAATATTTCCTCATTTCATAAGTGTTCTACCCATTATATATTCATTTAGGTGGTATAAAATAATCAAATTGATAGAACACTAGGTTAGAGTTTTTGAGTTACGGGATTTATGTAGGTGTCATAATTATATTTTACTACTCCGTATATATATTACTCATGAGTCTGAAATATATTATTTTTAATAAGAGGTTAGATATAAATGACATTTGCTAAAATCAAAATAAAGAGTGTTATGTACTGCTAAGGGTAAGTGTCGATTTTTGAGAAAATATTTTTAGAAGATCGTATGTTATAACGTTGGATATCAAATAAATTTGTTATCACCATCACTTATTCAATCTACAAGTTTCAAGTAAAGAACATATTTTCCATTGGCTCTCATATGGGATTTACATTTCATATTGGGTCTCATATGAGATCTATGGGATTTACATTTTTTCATTGTTTAGGTGGCCCATAATTTAAGTGGCCTACTATATAGTAATGGTGCATTAGGCGGGAAAATGGATGAAGGAGGAGACAACACATCATCATATTTCTAGTTCCCCTATCCTTTTAGTATATAGGGGATTGACGGAAGAAGGAAGTACATACTCTCCTAGCTTGCGATGGGTCAAGTACTACCTATGTGTGGTAGATAAAACAAAAGCAAAATGACTACTTGTTTTGTCTTATCTACCACATGGGTAGTGATTGCCGCGTTGCAAACTTGTGACGGATATGCCCGTCACAAGGAAGACTTGCTGGGAGACTAAAGTTGTATTATCGTGTTAAATAGTAACGTTACTATTAGAGTTGACAAAACTTGGCCTGGCTTAAGTGGCTTGTAAATTCGACCCGTTTATTTGTAGGTCAAGATTCAAAACCTCTAAATCTTGATCCGTGACTCGATATTTTAAATTACAAATATAGACTAATATTCAATTTAATACAACATTTTATATATTTTGATAATAAAATATTTATTAAAATAGTTTTAAAATTCATTGAAATATAGTAAACTTTAGAGACAATTACACATTACAGTCTTATAAAAACTAACCACTTGTTTTCAATTACAGACTTATAAAAAAAATCAACAATTACTACCTAATAAATCACTTTCTATTTACTTTTGCTACCTTAAGTGAACTCCGACGGATTAGTAAGCTGATTTCCGTCGAAAATTACATTTCTTCTAATTACGTGACCATTTTGCCCCTGCGTCTTTTAAAGAGTCTATTTACCCTTCCCCCTTCCCCAACCTTTATCACTGTTATTGTTCTTCAATTTCTATCTTGTTGTTCTTCAACTAGTTCAGACCCCGTGCAAATTGCACGACTTATATTAGAAATAAATTTATCAATAAATAAATTAATAATAAAATTTTATTTAAATTGACATTTCAATTTATGTTAAACTTTTTATGGTTATCAGATAACTATAATGTCATTTTGAAATAAATTTTCAATTGACACTCTCCGGTTTATGATGGATATTTTTTTATTACATCTCAATTTAATTTAATTTAATTTAGTCACGTCGTTTTTAAGTCTTAAACATAAAATTATTATACAATTTGTACACTGAGTATATGTTGTTAATTAAATTTACGTTTTTTCGTAACGTAAGTTAAAGTTGATTAGAGATTTACATTGGGCCTTATATGAGATTTACAGTTTCATTCATTGTTTAGATAGCCCATTATGTAGTAGGATTAACATTAGGCGGGAAAACAGATGAAGGAGGTTATGACACATCATCATACTCCTAGCTCCTTCTATCTTTTTAGTATACATGGAATTTCTTCACTCCCCCTCTCTACTGTTTCTACCCCTCCGTTATTTTTTTTTAAGGAAGAACACCATTATTGTTCTTCATTGTCTATACATTGTCTTACCTTTATTGTAGACGAAACTACCACCAAATATCATCCGCAAGTTAACACCAAATGACTAAAAGTGTACATCCATATCTACAACAATAGCAATGTCAAAAGTGTAGGGTTACAGCCCTTAAACCAAAGAACGTGTTACGAGTATTAACCGAAAAGACAAAAGTAGAGAGATAATAATTATACCTTATTTGCAGTGGAACAACATATTAATAAGAAGTATAAAACCCCAGAAATATATATATATAGTCACGGATAGAATAAATAATCTCCACGGACAGAATAAAGCACCCCAAACGTGATGCCTCCTTTGGTATCCACACGGGTACAGAACTGCGACGTATATGCTAGTATAAAGGTACGTGAGACCGTCTCAACTTCTCTCTATATCTCTCTTATAACTCTTTATAAGACGAATATATATTATGAGTCAATACTCTTTATTCCATATATTGGTTCATCATATGAACCTCCTTATATAGGAGATGAGAAGGTAGAATTAAGTTATTTCCATAACTCTAATTACCATAATTAGATTATTAGTATAACTCTAATTACCCTAACCCGACAACGCAGCTGGGTCCGTATTACTACTAACCCGATATATTTAATATATCGATATATACTAATATATCCCGTACACATTGTGTGTGACCCAATAGGCCCACTTAAGACTACCAGACATATAACCCATTTATATGTCAACCTGACATCGACCTCTAGCAAGGCATATCGGATACAAAGACTTAAGCGGGTAAATCCGTAGGACAGTGGACATAACTCCTTCAGTTTCCCACTTGTACATGTCCTCTCACGAATGACGTTAAGTCTCTTTGCCACTATTGTCTCAAATTGAGAATAAGGTAAAAAGAAGTGTCATCCTCGCATGTCTCAATCTTTTACTCGAATCTTTGAGTTGACTTGTTAAAAGAGCAGATAGATGAAAATCATCCTATCTGAGCGCGGCCACGCATTTGCACAAGTCACACTCTTCGAGTGGCCAAGAAATAATAAATTCCCTTCAATAAAGGAAGAGCAAATCCCCTCTTGTCTAACCACATCCTATCACATGATCCATGCATGCCCAATAACCATCCATAGCCCCCTTTCACAGCTGACGAGGAATAGTATCAAAGCATACACATCACATGTACTGAATAGTCAAAGACTCAGGTCTAAAGCCCGTACAAGTTCATAACTTGTAAGGAACTTTACTGACACTAAGCGAAATCTTAGTAAAATCCTTTTTGGCGGGTCTGTCTAATGCATGTTCTTAACATACACCCGTGTGCCTAGCTTAGTATCTCAATACCTATGCCTCAAGGAACTTAGTCATCAAAGAACTCATACACCAGTCATTTAAGGGTATTCAAATGTCCCAACACAATACCCTGACTAGAGACAAAATAATTACATCATCCAAATAGAGTTCCAAGACTAAGTCACGTACTTAGTGATCTATTTCATCAATGTAAATTATTTAGGGACAAAACTCGGTTACATTAACCAAATGAAAACATGTCATACATAAATCAATTATTGAAATAACTCCCACTAAACCAAACATCTCTAAAAGTACTAAGACCACTCACCCATGCGTCTTATACCAATCATAACCAATAAGATCTTTATGTAGAGGAGGTTTCAGGACATACAACATTTGTATCGATTATTTATATGCATATGACCAATCTAACTTCTCTCAATTAGGCAAACTGTTAGTTTCATAAGCAATAAATTGTTTCATAAACTTTAAAGTTGAGTGTGTGCTTGATTCGTAATCAAACGTCTATTTGCTTCAGAAGCAATAGAACACTAACTTTAGTTATAATATTAGTCATAAAGTTGTCTTTTGGAACCGTTCCAACACACAAATTCTTATCCAAAACAAAATATACTGAGATTACAATCTCATGTCATCTTTGTCTATTTGGAAATATGAATCGTTGTAACTTGTTTACAATAATTCGTTTATCACATAATGCGCATCTCTTAAATAATTCCCTTTTTGCTTCTTAAGCGCAAATGAAGAATTCTTAGATAGCATTCTAGTGACACTCACCAGATTAGTATCTACTCGTCACACGAGCACATAATAAACACATTTCTTGCAAAGCAATCAAATGTCGTTTAGTTAGAGAAGTATGTCACTTACATACCAATAACGATAAATGCACTCTCACTAGCCTCTTGTACACACTGTCTTTCTTCGTCTCAAAGGAAAACAAACATCTTTGAATTACCACATTGAGAACGAAGATACTTGCTCCATGCTCCAATCAAATCGGAATACTCACGTTTGCCTAGCAATTTTAATAATATGTAATTCATACGATGTGTCGCACACACATCATATTGCATCCTTTTCAAGAAATGTATTTCATATATATATGTCCAAAACTCATCATAATGAGTGATGACATTCAAAATGCTAAATCAATCATAATAGACTTAATCATAATGTTGTAAAAAGGGTTTTTCCATTGTCACTACTATGAGATCAATCCTTAACTACCAACTATGCTTCATTGATACTCTTATATCAATCTATATCATCTTTATATTGAAGACTATTCTTCACTATAAGATCCATTTAACCAAAGTCTATACTTGGTAGTTATGGTATATAGAATCTATTAGATTTTATGGCTTCATGTGACTCTTGGAGTCTTTGTCCATTATTATTTCATCATAGATCAAACCTATATAGGGTAATATTTTACAGCTAAGATGATCATGACGTTTCATGGATGTATCGATATCCTCTTCAATAGTTCTAGAGAATTCCTGTTAATCTTGAACAATTCAAGGTCGATTCTACTCCCACATATCTTTAAAAGAAACATATCACTCCATGCAACAAAACAGTTTTATTCTTTGGATGGTTTGTAGAATTAACATAATACCCCTAATAAAACACTTGTCATAATTGAGTCCAAGTTCTAGAAAACGATTTTCTCTAAACGTTAAGACTTGATAATTAAGAAAAGACTATTTTAGAACATTTTCAATCCATACCTCATATGGTGTTTATTCTTCGACTTATATGGACAATCTCATCAACATTTGTACAAAGACTTTTATAGTGCATAACTTTATAAAGAGTCAATAATATCTGCATATGACTCATCATAGAGCAAATCATATCAAATATGGTTCGATGTAGTTTGAAACACTTTTCACTACTTCTAAAATGATCACAATCTTTTAGTTCAATTTCTCTATGTTTCAATCATATCGAACGACTCGTACCAACTTATCAAGTTGATCTTGTACTCTTATGAATTTCCTTGAACAATTCAAAGCATTCAGTTTCAAATTTCATCAAATGAACAAAACAATACGTGTTACCCATTTTTGCAACATCACTAGTTAAACCCACACGTATCTGTATATGTGTGATCTAACAAGTCTAAGTACCCTCCTACTACAATTAATAGGAGTCACTTGTAATGTCATTTATCCATCTAAATAAGATCCATTTACCTCAGTTGATCCTTATCAATAAGGTTTATAACTTCATCATTATGAAACTTATTCTTATGTTTCTTGTTTCATGGATTAAGGACAACGCCATAATAGCTAAAACTCGAGTCGTGGGACTTGAACCTTTTGGTCGTTATGTTATAAATAAAAGCATTCACTACTAGGAATGTAGAGCTCAATAATCATGTTAGCCTTATTGTACCTCATAATCTTGCAAGGTATAGAGAAACAACAATTGTTCTACTTTTATCAAAAAAATCATGTCCATACATGAAACAGAATCAATGTCCTTGCTTATGACTAGTACAAGAATAACAATAATTCAATTCCAGTAGTCAACTTTATGGTAAAATTAAGTGGTTTTCCTTTTATATATGAAACAACAACGTTTTTCCATTTAAATCATAAAACACTTCACTTATATACCATTATTCCACCCTCTTCGAGCCATCACATCCACAATGTAATAGTTGCATTTGGTATCTTATACCAAAATAGTAGAATGCAAGTAACAATTACTTCAGTAACATATACACCTGAAGTCACACATCTATTGATTTGCAGATTTTCTAGACACTTCTAGAAAGCTATCTACCAATGCCATATATATTTTTTTACATTAATGACTGAATCATACATTAATGATAAATAATTTCGTACCTAATCTAAACTTGGGAACAAGTTTGGGTATGACAACAATTATCCTTCTGTGGACATGACATAGGTCCACCCCGACGCGGCCACGCGCGGGTTTGGTAGGCGAATGAATCTCCATATGAGAATGGATCGAATTGAAATTTAGGTCTATGTGGAGTCGCCACCGAATTTTGTGGTTATTCGGAACCATTGGAGCCCACTCTATGTCGTAGTGGGCCGTATAAAAAATACGGCCCATTTCCGATGTCAGAGTTTATCGGGCTCGTTCCTTTGCATTTGATACCGATACCGACATTATCGGATATCGTGTATTGAATGACTCTCGTGCGCCAACAGTTTCGGGCATCCGGAAACCGAGGTTCTGAGTAAGGGGTGAGGGTACGTGTTGGGAAGCCCACAAAGGACACCCAACCCCGCCCGCACTTAGCGGCCTCTATTAAGAATTCGAATGACTTTCTAATACGCGCGTTAGTTAAACGGGAAAATGATATGCAAAGATTATTTTTCCTAAGCATGTGAATGGAATTGAAAAGGGTTTCTAAGTCAACTTAATGCAATTAATTCTAACGTCAAAGTTGAATTTTAGCATGTGGGTTCATTTTATATACGACAAAATTGACAAAGGAAACAAACAAACTGTTAGTAACGATATAACGAATAATAACGGTTCGTGCAAATATTGAATTGATTTGAATGATAAACAAGATTATGCATGGTTTGAAAAGATAGTAAATACATGTGATTAATTAAGCACGTGTTGACCTAAGCCGTAAAATACTATCGAATTTAGAAAATAGAAGAATGTACGACTCGTAGCTTTGGTCGTGATGAGGCCACTCGATCGAGCGGTCGATGGACTCGATCGGGTGGACCTTAAAAAAGGGTTTATGTTTTGCGTTTTAGACCATACTCGGCCGATTATTGACCAACCCGGTCGAGTACATAGCCACTCGACCGAGTCACTGTGAGACTCGATCGAGTGGGGGTCGTAATAGACATTCTGACCTGATTTTGGAGTGCCACTCGACCGAGTGGGCTAGGCACTCGGTCGAGTGCCCCCTGTACAAATTGTAATTCGTTTGCAAATTGTATTGATTTTGAAATTGCTTTTGATTTTTGATAATTCGACGATTCTGCCAAATCGGACATAAATATTGCACAATTTATGTTCGACTCGGATTTTATAAATTGTCGATTTTGTTGAATCGAATATAAATATTGCGAGATTTATATTCGATTCTAATTTTGAATACTCCTAGTATCCCATATTCGACTATTGAATCGATATGGAATACTAGAGTGAAAATAAAAGAAAAATAAATTGATTTTAGTCGTCTTAAATTAATTATCGTGACATGAGTGAATCGCGTTAATTAATTTATGTGACTAGATTGCTAGATTCGACATCCAATTATGAAATTGGTATCGAATCTAGGGAATAGACTCTTTGCTTGAATTAAAGGACTTAATTCCCTCGACTTCTCCGACATCGAAATAAATCCCTAGGGATTGTGATGTCGGGTCCGTGTCAACGGGTTTCGACCCTTATTAAAATACAATGCTTGTTTTGAAAATCAACGTGAATATGCGACTCGAATAACGACGAAAACGAAATAAAGCGGATTATTGTTTAAGTTAACTTATTTCAATAATCAAACGATCGGGGTGATGGGATAAGCGACCGTCAACGCGTGTGCAGTACACTTGTATGTTCGGTTTTCCTTATCCCACCATCACTCACATTCGACACAAATCAATAAGTATTTTAATATTTTTGTACTAATTATATTATCGATATTATGATGCGATGAACAAAATAAAAAAAACGGAAAAAAAAGACGTGAAAAAAGGAGAAGGACGACGAGAAGACAAAGGGAAGAGAAGGGGGTTTTGACACCCTCAACCTACATGTTCTTGTCTCGGACCAGACTCTTAATCGTGGCTTTAACACAAGAGTTTCGAGGTGTATGAAGGTTGAGTTATGGTGGCTCGGGTTCGATTCCTAAAACTAGGTTTAGGGTTTGCTAGTGTAGAATTGCTTAGGGTTTGCTTAGGGCTGTGTGTGTAAGATTAGGGTTGTCAAAAGTTGTTCAAGATGTGTGCATGGGGGTTGCTTATATAGGAAAAGTTAGGGCACCCGGTTTAGGGTTACTCGACCGAGTAGGTGGCTAACTCGGTCGAGTGGCCCGTTACGCATGCCGTCGGGCTCAAAATAGGCCCACTCGATCGAGTGGGTATGTCACTCGATCGAGTGGCCTGGCTGGGTCGCGCGGGTCAGTCTTTTGGACCTTGACTTTGGATGTTTGATGGGTTTTGTGTTTGACTTGGACTTTTGATGAAAAAAGGAGAAGGACAACGAGAAGACAAAGGGAAGAGAAAGGGGTTTTGACACCCTCAACCTACATGTTCTTGTCTCGGACCGGACTCGTAATCGTGGCTTTAACACAAGAGTTTCGAGGTGTATGAAGGTTGAGTTATGGTGGCTCGGGTTCGATTCCTAAAACTAGGTTTAGGGTTTGCTAGTGTAGAATTGCTTAGGGTTTGCTTAGGGTTTGCTTAGGGTTGTGTGTGTAAGATTAGGGTTGTCAAAATTTGTTCAAGATGTGTGCATGGGGGTTGCTTATATAGGAAAAGTTAGGGCACCCGGTTTAGGGTTACTCGACCGAGTAGGTGGCTAACTTGGTCGAGTGGCCCGTTACGCCTGCCGTCGGGCTCAAAATAGGCCCACTAGATCGAGTGGGTAGGTCACTCGATCGAGTGGCCTGGCTTGGTCGCGCGGGTCAGTCTTTTGGACCTTGACTTTGGATGTTTGATGGGTTTTATGTTTGACTTGGACTTTTGATGGTGTGAGGGGTTGTTTTGTGTGTCTCGGAAATGACTTTGACCGTGGTTGACCCAATCGCTAAAAGTCAGTTTTTATTTCGGTGTCGGTTTTGGCCCAAATTAGTCTTGTTTGACTCGGAATGATCCACTGGGCCTGGATTTGAGGTTGATTTTGTGAGGTTTGTGCTCCGTAAGTGTGTTAGCCAGCAACTAATGGATTTGAGCCCGTATCCGAGCGCGTAGAAACACGTTAGCGTCCGATCATCATCGGGTGTATTTTGGAAACAGCCATAGACACCTGGCAGTCGAAATGCGGGTGTCTACAGAGCCCCCACTCTGACTGAGGCTTGGACAGGGCGAAAGTCAGAGTAGCTACCAAGCCTGTTAAGACTTGGTGGACTTCTGTGCGGGTCGTTTATAGTCCATTAGACTTGCGTGAAGGGCTCGCCAGCCATAAGCTAGAAATCATACCTGGGCTGATGATAATAATCCGTGGGGCATTTGGACTTGTCGCGTAAGTCCTGGGTGCGCCTGTGTGTAGGTCCATCCCGTGAAAATGCTGGGGAGATTGAGTGGGTTGCATGTCCCTGTTTGAGTCGTACCTGTATAAGTCACATAAAAATGCATGCAACACGTAGGTAGTAAAATGACTCGTGCTGGGGAAAATGATTTCTTTTGAAATTTTGAAAACTCGAATTTTTGAAATTTTTTGAAATTTTGAAATTTGGCAATTTGGAAATTTTGAAAGAATTGACTCCTAAAGAAATTAGGAAAGTTCGGGGATGAATCTTTCCGTGCTAGTATCGGGACTAGACTTATGGGTTGATTCTGATTAGAAATAGGAAACTTTTCCTAAAAGTGATATGGAAAGAGGTTTGCAAGGCTAATGCTATATATAGCCCTCCTTTGCCCTTGGTTTCTTCAAAATTCCCATCACAAATCAAAAGAAAATCTTTTTATTTCCCTTAAGGCAAAAAGAAAGTCTCTTTATCCTTTTAAGAAAATCTAGCATGGGAATTGATAGTTTGAGCGCCATATTGCAGGCATGGTCCCGACAATTTAGGGATGTTGATAGGGTGGTCTTGAACCAGACGGGTATAACTCAGCTGTACCCGTTCCGTCAGGTGGTGGTTGATCGCTATTTCTTGGATGCATGCTTGGCTTATTGGGATGAGATATATCATGTCTTTGCTTTTCCCCGAGGCGAAGTCTGCCCTTTACCTGAGGAGATTGCAGCTATAGGAGGATGGAACCCAATGCTTCGACCCGCCATCCCATATTCGGTCTATGACTTGAGGAGGAAGCTTCGAGAGTTCTTGGGCCTTTCCCATAATGAGGTGTCTCGAATGGCCCAGGATGACAACACGGTCTCCCTGATTGATCTGGCCGAGAAGTTTATGAACCCAAACGATGTCCGGGTGAGGTCAATTCATAGCCGTAGGGCTTTTTATTTTTGCATGCTCCATGTATATGCCTTTGAGGGTCTCATGGACTTATTATCATGTATGGGTCATATCCGTCTGTTAACCGTGGTTGATTTAATGGAGACGGAGCATAGCCCGGCTTAGCTGATCACGGTTGAAATCATCCAAGGATTGGATAACCGCAAGAGGGACTCATCAGTTCGTCTTACCGGGAGCACTCGTTTATTGCAGGTATATTACCTTGATTTTTCCCGATTTAATTTCTTGATTTTCGATTTTTCTCGCTGCAGTAGGCACTCGATCGAGTCACCCTGGCACTCGATCGAGTGCCCTCGATAAGACCCTTCTGATTTGCTTTCGGAGGTGCCACTCGATCGAGTCGCCTTGGCACTCGATCGAGTGCCCTTAGGCGGATGCCTATTTCGACTCGGGAACTCATGCTTTTGTTTCCTTTTGCAGATTTGGCTATATGAGAGGCTATCAGTGATAGATCCTCCGCTTGACGCGAGCAACTATCATCATAACCAGGTGATGACGAGGAGGCGAACCATTGACTTTTCTTGTCTGATTACTCAGAAATATTGGGATGAGGTACTATCAATCCATGGTGGACGGCTAATTCGATGGGTCGTGCCGTGGTGGCCAATCTACGCCTGGTCCGGCTTGGACCCGAGGGACAGAGCCCGCTACCAAGTAATCTTATCTTTCAGGCAAACAGTTCATCTTTACCCGGATCGCATACTAAGGCAGTACGAACGGGCTCAACGGATACCAGAAATTGAAGCAGTTGTGAGTGATCCTACCCAACTGGCTGATGTGATGTGCAATATTTGGGCGCAAAGATGGTATACCCGGCATACTTGGCCCGTTTCCAAGTCTCGCCACTCGATCTGGGTTTCAGATTCATATGTGAAGTGGACTAAAGCAGGTGATGCCAAGGCCCGAGCTGCTTTGAAGGTTGATGAAGCCTTTGACCTGCTGAGAAGGGAGCAAGCTAAAGACAACAGAGGGTTATTTGATGAGATAGACACTCCGGCTACCCTAGTTCGTCTAATGTCAGGACAGAAGAAGAAGACTAAGACTCAAGCTGGAGGGTTTAGTGCTAAAGGTGCTTGGGGGAAAGTGAGCCCCCAGACGGACTTGGAGAGGAGACTGGGCCCCAGACTAGCCGTGCAGGACTGACTAGGCCCACGGGATAGGCTACCTGAACATGTGCGAGCCCGACTTGGGCCGAAGACTGTGATTGAGGACCCGTCGTCAAAGAAGCGGGTTCGTGCTAAAGAGGTTCCCCTTGTGATTAGGGAACGCTCATCCCCACCTCGGCGACCTCGGGATCCACGTGACCCGAAGGACAAGGGAAAAGGGAAGATGGCCAGATATTAGTCTCCTTATTTTACTATTTGAATATTACTATTATTTTTTTGGTGTAATTTTTTCTTTTGTTTGTATTTTGCCATTTTTTTGTTGTTGTAATTCCCGAGTTTATCGAGATATTAATAAAAGACGTATTATTGAATACCGCTCCCGTCTTTTCGTTATTGCAGTGGTTGTATCCTTTTGAGCGGTTGCCTACGTATCCACAATTAGCGGAATCAAACCAAACGTAGTTCAAAATTGATTGATTTTCTTTTTGTAATTTTCGAAATACATCAAGATTATTAATCCGAGATGTGCGACGGTAGAATAATTAATTCTACCTCATTGACTTATCTAAAATTTTGAAAATTTATAAAAAAAAATAAATTTTTATAAATTTTTGCAAATGACATTGAGATAAGGGTTTATGGGTAATAGCGCTTCAGCTGGTCTAAATTGGTCGGGTTGACGAACTCATTCCCGTCCAGGTCTGTCAGCATCACCGCTCCTCCTGATAGGACCTTCTTGACCAAGTATGGCCCAACCCAGCTGGGTTTAAATTTTCCCCTTGGGTCAACCGGTAGTAAGGCACAGACCGATTTCAGGATCAAATCCCCTTCTTTGATGTTCCTGGGCCTAACCCTTTTGTTGAAGGCCCGTTGGATTCTCTTTTGATATACATGAATATTATAGAGAGCCCAGGATCGTCGTTCGTCTAAGAGGACTAGCGAATCGTATCGGGCTTGGACCCAATCTGCTTCAGGTACTTGGCTTTCAAGTAAAATCCTGAGAGATGGTACCTCTAGCTCGACCGGTTGGATTGCTTCCATTCCATATGTCAGGTAATATGGAGTTGCTCCGGTTGCGGTACGGATCGATGTTCGATACCCCCATAAGGCAAAGGGTATTTTGTCGGGCCAATCCAGATAATTCTCAGCCATCTTTTTATGTATGGTGACAATTGTTTTGTTGGCCGCTTCTACCGCTCCATTTGTTTGAGGTCGGTAGGGTGAAGATGTATGCCTCTGAATTTTGTATTTTGCCATCAACGCAGTGGTTTCAGCTTCAAAGTGGGTCCCGTGTTCACTGATGAATTCGTGAGGGATCCCGTATCGGCATATGATCTTATTTTGGATAAATTTGGCCATGTGCTTGGCGTTCAAGACACAGTATGATCGACTCGGCATCGACCCATTTGGTGAAGTAATCGATGGCCACCAAGATGAAGGAATGTCCTCCCGTCCCGGAAGGGTGCACTTTCCCAATTATGTCTATACCCCATGTCGAAAATGGTCATGGTGATGTCATGGTGTATAACAGGGAAGACGACAGATGCTGTACATTACCGAAGATTTGACAATTATGGCAGTGCTTGACATATAATTGGCAGTCTGTTTCCATGGTGTTCCAGTAGTACCCGAGCCTCATGATTTTGCGGGATAGCATATGGGCGTTCATATGCGGACCGTTTTCACCGTCGTGGACCTCGGCCATGACCTTTTCGGCTGTATTTTGTCGATGCATAGGAGGAGAGCCCACTGTGCCGTCTTTTTGTACAATTGCCCGTCATCAGTACGAAAAAATTGGGTCGCCAATCTTCGCAAGGCCTTTTTGGTCCGATTTTAAGCTTCCGGGGGATATTCTCCCGTTGTCAGGTAGGTTAGGACGGCTTGATACCAAGGTTCTGGGTCAGTTATCTCGATATCCTGAATGGCATGGATGTATGCCGGCTCGGACCGCCTTTCAACACAGATTGGCATGCTGGTCAGGTGATCCGGGATGTTCAGTAAAGATGCTAATTTGGAAAGTGCATCTGCGAACTGATTCTCTTCCCGAGGCAGGTAGATATATTCCACCCTCTGGAATTGTTTCTCTAGAACTCGTACCCGTGCTTGGTAAGCCACGAGATTGGCGTTTCGGGTTTTCCATTTTTGGAGCACTTGATTAATGACCAGTGATGAATCACCGTGGACCCGGAGGTTTGTTACCCCTAAATCAGCGGCGGCTTGCAACCCGTGAATGCATGCTTCGTATTCGGCTGCGTTGTTGGTCACGTCGAAGTCCAACATGATGGATAAGGGAGTATGTTCCCCTCGGGGTGAGATTAACAAAACTCCGACCCCAAATCCTCGGAAGTTGGACGCCCCGTCAAAATACAAATCCCATGTCTCGGTATCGGTATGGAATATGTCTTCATCAGGAAATTAAGGCCCATGTATCAGTGTGGCCTTCTTCGGATATCGGGCTGTCAGCGAGGAACTCGGCTACTACCCGGCCTTTGATGGCTCTTAATGGTACAAACTTGAGGTCAAACTCAGATCACATTAAAGTCCATCTTGACATCCTACCGTTGAGGATGGGCTTCTCGAATAGGTACTTGATAGGGTCCATTTTGGATAACACATGTACCTCGTGACTGAGCATGTAGTGTCTGAGCTTTTTAGTGGCCCAAACCAAATCTAGGCACGTTTTCTCGAGCATGGTGTACTTGCATTCGTACTCGAGGAACTTTTTACTGATGTAGTAAATAGCCTGTTCTTCTGATTCGACTGTCTAGGCCAGCATAGCCCCCATGGCTGTCTCGGTCGTCGTTAGGTATAACGACAGAGGCAAACCATGCTGAGGTGGCATTAGTACCGGCGGAGCAGACAGAATCTCCTTGATCTTATCGAAAGCTGCTTGACATTTGTCGTCCCATAGCACCCGTTCCCCGATCTTCAGTTTCTTGAAAAAGGGTTCACATACCATGGTTAATTTCGAAATGAACCGGCTGATGTACAGGACTTTCTCGAGAAACCCCCTTATTTCCTTTTCGGTCTTGGGTGGCTGCATCTCGGTGATGGCTTTGATTTTAGCTGGGTCGACCTCGATGCCGCGTTGGCTAACGATATGGCCCAGTAATTTGCCCGACGTTACCCCAAAACTGCATTTTTGTGGGTTCAGTCTCATATTGTATTTGCGTAGTCTGATGAAGAACTTTCTTAAGGCCGAGATGTGGCCGCTTCGGTCTTTAGACTTAACGATCATATCGTCCACATAAACCTTTACTTCCTTATGCATCATGTCATGTAGCAAAGTAGTGGCGGTCCGTTGATAAGTGGCCCTGGCGTTGATAAGCCCAAATGGCATGATGGTGTAACAGTAAGTCCTCCATGGTGTAATGAAGGTGGTCTTACCCATATCCTTATCTGCCATTTTAATCTGATTGTATCCGACATACCCGTCCATGAATGATAGAAGGGCATGATCGGCCGTATTATCCACCAATATGTCGATGTGTGGTAACGGAAAATTGTCTTTTGGGCTAGCTTTGTTTAGGTCCCAAAAGTCCACGCATACTCGCACCTTGCCGTCCTTCTTGGGTACCGGCACGATGTTCGCAACCCAGTCTGGATATGCAGACACTTGTATAAAACCTGCTTTGAATTGTTTATCGACCTCTTCCTTGACTTTAAGAGACCATTCGGGGTTCATTCTTCTGAGCTTCTGCTTTACCGGCTTGCATCCATCTTTGATGGGTATTCGGTGTTCAGCTATTTCCCGGTCTATACACGGCATGTCCTTGTAGGACCATGCGAAGACGTCTTTAAATTCCTGGAGGAGATCTGTGAATTGTTTTCTCTCCTCAGGATCTAAGGAGAGACCCAACTTAAGCATCTGGGGCTTTAAAGTGGTTCCCACATTGATGGACTCAGTTTCCTCGATTACCGGATCTCGGGATTCCCTTTGTTCGAGCTGCTCGACTAGATGCGGAGGTAGAGGTACCTGTTCGTCGGGTTTCACAATGTCATTGCATATAAAATTTTTGAAATTGAGAAAATTTTGGAAATAAGACAAGTCGTAAGCAGAACGGCTTTCGGTATTATTATTAATAGTAAATTTTGAGAAATGCTCAAATAAAGCTGCCATCTGATCATTGGTCAATGGCGGGATAGGGAGAGGTCTTGGGACAGGCCCCGAGACCTCAGTGGCTAAGGGAAGAGGGGTTACAGACTCGACTACAGCACCAGACCCTCTAAACCTGGACTCAGACTCAGACTCCGACTCTGACTTAGACTCGGACTCAGTATCCGGCATGTCTCCCTCGCCGGTGGTCAGCTTGTAGATCCGTCCTTGGCTATTCGTCCATTTGACGGTCTTTCTCCAGGCCCTTGTTCCTGTATCTGTACCAACTTCGGTGATCAGCTTTGTTGGGTCAAACCGATCGCTGCGGAGGATCAGATTGACCAGGTCATCTTTCGGAGCGGGGACGGCCTTGTCTTCTCCAAATAAGAGCCCTAGTGCGGGCTCGGAGTCGCTCTCACCCTTTTCGGACTCGGCCTGGATAACGGTGAGCATATCATCGGGGATATAGTTGCATTCCCGAGCCGTTTTGGTCTCGGGATATGTGATGGTGGACTGGTAGAGGCCCACTTGAATAGCTCCGAAGACTGGGGTGACGAATTTGATTGCGTCGGCCCGGCCCGCATTCTCCGAGCCTATAGTATATCCCAATCCTAGTCGGGACTCTCCATTGTCAAGGACTTCGATAACCTTCCCCGCCGGAAGGTACGGCCTTGAAGTGTCTCCGGGTAGGTAACCCAGATTTTGTAGCATCGTGTCGATGCTAGGGGCGAAGTAGGGCTTGAAGAGATATTCCTCTTCGACCATACCCATGAAGTCGAATCCTCGTGGTTCGGCCCGGCTTGTGGCGTTACAGCTAGCCATGGTCATTGGGGTCGCCTCCAATGTGATGATACCGTCTTTAAGTGGCATCTTGACTTTGCGGTGGAGGGTGGAGGATACGACCTTGACTGCATGGATCCAAGGCCTTCCTAGCAGGAGGTTGAATGATGAGGTGACATCTATCACCTGAAATTCCAACTCTTTTTCAATTGGGCCTGTTACGATCTTCAATTTAACGGCCCCGACGACTGGTTTTGGGCTTCCGTCGAAAGCCTGGATAGTTTGTGCTATCGGGAGATAGTCGGCATCAGTGATGCCGAGGGCCTTAGCAGTCCTTAGCGGTAGGATGTTCACGGCTGATCCAAGGTCGATAAGGGTCATCGGAAGGTACTTACCCTTGCAGATGACCGTGATGTATAGGGCCAGATTGTGATTGGGCCCAAATTGTGGCAGGTCAGATTCAGAGAAGGTTATGAGTGGGCCTTCGTTCTTGGACTTGCCCTTGAGGTAGGGCATGATAGTAGCTACCATTTCAGCAGGGGTAGCCTGCGAATCGACCTTGATTTCATCGAGAGCCTTAGTCAGTGCTTCTCGATGTGCTTGTGAGCTAACCAATAGTTGCCATATAGTTAGATCAGTTCGAACCCTCTTCAGCTGTTGGACAAGGGTCGTGTCGTTGCTCGACTCTTCGTGGGTAGACCCCGTCGTGGCAGGTTCAGTAACGGGTGTTGGAGTGGCGCGCCCAGCAGTGGCGAGGTGGTTGGTGGCCAAGGCCTTGGTCTTGTCTTTTCGTACCTCTTCAAGGGTGACGGGGATAACTTCCCCTTTGGCTAGGTACACGTCGTCCTCGTCATCGAACCATATCCCATTGATTTGTGGGATAAAAGGAGAAATGAGGTGAGAACAATCGATTACCTCCCCCATGAATATTGCATGGGCACTGAACGAGTTTTCTTTGTTGCTCGGTTTGTCTCCGGGCAACGGGATCTTCCCGCTCTCGATAAGATCTTGGATCAGATGTTTTAGTCTCCAACATTTTTCAGTATAATGTCCGTTACCCCGGTGATACTGACAGTAAGCTTGGGCATTATAAGCTTTGGGTCTCTTCTCTACTGGAGGCTCTGCGGTTGGGCCTATCGGTTGGATCAGGCCCTTTGAAGATAGCCTTTGCAAGGCATAAGTATAGGTAGTCCCTATATCTGTGAATACCCGATTTGGTGTATTCTTTTTGGATGAGGTGTCGAGCAGGTTTACCTCATCAAAGATGCTGCGAGTTGTAGCTGCGGGTACGGGCTTGTTTGTGGATGAACTAGCCCCTTGATAGCCCTTGGTAGAGGCCTTAGTCAGGCTCTCTAGTCTCAAATCATCCTCGATTCTCGTGCCCATTTCAGTAAGGACAGCAAAGTTTGGGATGATAGCATACCGGAGGTGGACCCGGTAGGATGGGAGGAGGTTTTTGACGAAAGCTTCCACTAGGGCCTTCTCGCCGGGCTTGTCGACCAGCTTTACACTCTCGGCCCGCCATCTTTGCAAATATTTCGTGAACCCTTCTTTGGGATCTTGGGCCATTACTTCCAGAGTACGCATTGTAGTCTGGATTTCAGTATTATCGGCGTAGTTCCGAGCAAATTCGGTCGCCACATTATCCCAAGTCTTGTATTTCTGTAGAACCAGGCCTTAGGATGCTTCTCCAAGGAGGAAGGGAATAAGTGCTTGAACATAGTAGACTTCACCCCTTTGACTGCCATGAAGTCCTTGAAAGCCCGGATGTGGTGGACCGGGTCTTCGGTACCCTCAAACATAGGAATTCCCATTAAGTTGAGGTTGGCAGGTAGCTCGTCATTCAAAGGTGAATAAGTACGAGCATTTTCGGTGTGGATCGAGTTGTTCGTCGATAAGTGGACTTGCTCTTCGAGCCTACTAACAACACTGATCAACTCGGCTATGGGCCCAATGAGCTCAGCTCCTTCAACTGGGGCCGTTTTCTCCACGGTGCTTAGGCGGGTGGATAAAGTCGCTTGGTTAGCCTGGATGGCAGCCAGTTGGGTCTCGATCTTGGTTAATGCATTTTTCAACTCGTCCATTTTGCGTTGGTGCCTGGTTTCGGGTGGCCTTTCTGTAAGAACACCACGTAATCAGAAACTAGCCCAAAATCCCAGAATAGAAAGTACATCCCGAACAAGACTAAAAAGGGAAAAGACTCGGAAAAGACACCTAAACGGGTGACTTGTGAAATGTGGGCCTTCCTTAGGATTTGGCGGGTGGGCCTAGTCCTGTTCGAAGGAAGGTTCACGTGAGACATCCCCAGACTTATGGACTCGATTGTGTTGACGGGCCCTCCTTTGTAGGGGTTTGTCCTACGTAGGTGGGCCTTGCCTTAGTCTAAGGCGGACTGGGATAGGGAAGAAACTCCTGATGTAAGATCGACAGAGTTTCGACGCTAAAGACCTTGAAAACTTAAGACACGACCCGACACTGCTAATATGGGAAGTCCTAAGGAGAAGGAGGTTTTGAAAAATGATTGTTTTTGAGAAAGGTCCGAGAAAAACTCGGTTGAGGGCCCAATTTTCGAAAAAAACGAAAAGGGTATTGGGCCACGGGTTTTGAAAGTTTGAAAATGTTTTTGAGTTTTGAATTGGGCAGCATACCGGCTAGAAAATAGGCTATTTTGAGTAAAATCATAAGTCCTAAATTCGGTATGTGTCCCGGATTTTGAAATTGAATAGTTTGAAAAAGATGCAATCTTTGAAAAAAGACGGTTTTTGAAAACGACTCGAAAACCAAGTAGCACGTAGACACGTAGTCACACAAGCATTATAACGACGCCATGTATCCTCTATACTAAGTCTCGGTCGGTCTATAGAGGGTCTATACCAGTGTACATAGTATAGACGTTGATCGGGACGGACTTCCTAAGTCGAGTTGATCTAAGAACATGCCGCGAAACCCACTCGAATCGACTATGGACACCTTTTGACATATCCATATTGGAGTACATCAACGGTATAGTGGGACGTCGGTCGCGAGTACCGGACCGGGAAAATATGGGTTATGCATGAACCGTAGAACTAAAACGTGTATTGTATTTGTTAAACGATTTCTATTCGAGTCTCACCCTAAGGACGCCGATGGTAAGTCACGCATCAGTTAATCCCCAGCGGGGTCGCCAAATTGTGGACATGACATAGGTCCACCCCGACGCGGCCACGCGCGGGTTTGGGTAGGCGAATGAATCTCCATATGAGAAGGATCGAATTGAAATTTAGGTCTATGTGGAGTCGCCACCGAGTTTTATGGTTATTCGGAACCATTCGAGCCCACTCTATGTCGTAGTGGGCCGTATACAAAATACGGCCCATTTCCGATGTCAGAGTTTATCGGGCTCGTCCCTTTGCATTTGATACCGATACCGACATTATCGGATATCGTGTATTGAATGACTCTCGTGCGCCAACGGTTTCGGGCATCCGGAAACCGAGGTTCTGAGTAAGGGGTGAGGGTACGTGTTGGGAAGCCTACAAAGGACACCCAACCCCGCCTGCACTTAGCGGCCTCTACTAAGAATTCGAATGACTTTCTAATACGCGCGTTAGTTAAACGGGAAAATGATATGCAAAGATTATTTTCCCTAAGCATGTGAATGGAATTGAAAAGGGTTTCTAAGTCAACTTAATGCAATTAATTCTAACGTCAAAGTTGAATTTTAGCATGTGGGTATAACGAAACAAACAAACTGTTAGTAACGATATAACGAATAATAACGGTTCGTGCAAATATTAAATTGAATTGAATGATAAACAAGATAATGCATGGTTTGAAAAGATAGTAAATACATGTGATTAATTAAGCACGTGTTGACCTAAGTCGTAAAATACTACCGAATTTAGAAAATAGAAGAATGTACGACTCGTAGCTTTGGTCGTGATGAAGCCACTCGATCGACGGTCGATGGACTCGATCGGGTGGACCTTAAAAAAGGGTTTCTGTTTTGCGTTTTAGACCATACTCGGCCGAGTTATTGACCAACTCGGTCGAGTACATAGCCACTCGACCGAGTCACTGTGAGACTCGATCGAGTGGGGGTCGTAATAGACATTCTGACCTGATTTTGGGGTGCCACTCGACCGAGTGGGCTAGGCACTCGGTCGAGTGCCCCCTGTACGAATTGTAATTCGTTTGCAAATTGTATTGATTTTGAAATTGCTTTTGATTTTTGATAATTCGACGATTCTGCCAAATCGGACATAAATATTGCACAATTTATGTTCGACTCGGATTTTATAAATTGTCGATTTTGTTGAATCGAATATAAATATTGCGAGATTTATATTCGATTCTAATTTTGAATACTCGTAGTGTCCCATATTCGACTATTGAATCGATATGGAATACTAGAGTGAAATAAAAGAAAAATAAATTGATTTTAGTCGTCTTAAATTAATTATCGTGACATGAGTGAATCGCGTTAATTAATTTATGTGACTAGATTGCTAGATTCGACATCCAATTATGAAATTGGTATCGAATCTAGGGAATCGACTCTTTGCTTGAATTAAAGGACTTGATTCCCTCGACTTGTGGCTGTTAACAGTGCTCTACCAGTTAGAGGCATATCTAAACTCATAAGGAAAGATGGAACGATGCATAGTTCAGAAGGATTATCATTCATGGAGATGCTCACTATGACTGCTGACAGGGGGGGTACTACTGATAGAGGGGCTGGGGATGATCTGCAAATCTTTAATAATGGATAATATAGGTTTATGGAACATTAGAGGCATGAATAAAACTAAGAAGCAGAAGGAAATAAGATGGTTTATGCATAATAATAGAGTTCATCTATTTCGACTTTTAGAAACTAAAATTAAACCTAATAATAGGATGGCTGTTACTAATGTTTTCACAAACTGGTCTATTACTACGAATAATAGCTCACATAAGGGAGGAAGGATTTGGTGCCTTTGGAATCCTAGTATATATCATGTTGATGTCCTGGTTGTTAAGGATCAAGCAATCCATATGAAGGTGAGTACATTGGGTAAGTCTACTTGGTTTTGGTGTACCATGGTTTATGGATTTAACAAGCCTGCTGAGAGGCTGACTTTATGGAATTATTTACGGGAGTTTGCTATAAATAGCTCTGGTCCTTGGATAGTTTGTGGAGATTTCAACAATGTTTTGACCATAGATGAGAAGATAGGGATTCCTGTGAGTAAGGCTGAGATTAAGCCTTTCTTTGAGTGTTTGCAGGACTGTAATTTGGTGGAACTTAAGACGATTAGGGCTCACTTCACTTGGAACAATAAACATGAGTTGGGTAGCAGAGTTTATAGTAGAATTGATAGGGTTTTGATCAATAATGATTGGTTACTCCAATTTCCTGATTCATATGTTCAGTTTCTTGCTGAAGGTTTATATGATCACTGTCCAGGGATCATCGCATTGGACAAGATAGGTTGGAAACGAAATTACTCATTCAAGTATTTTAATATGTGGTCAGCTGCACCAAATTTTACCAATATAATTACTGAAGCTTGGAGGAAAAGGGTGATAGGTAGTCCAATGTTCAGCATTGTAGCAAAGTTAAAAAGGCTTAAAAAAGAACTACAGAAGCTCAATAGAAGCCAATTCAAAGATGTTGAAAATACGGCTAACATTATGGAAACAGCACTTCAGAGTGTACAGACTCAGCTGATGTTAAACCCAAGAGATACTAGATTGATGCAAGATGAGAAGGCTATTGCACAATAGTTTGCTTTCCTTGACAAGGCACGGTATAGATTCCTACAGCAAAAGGCTAAATGCAAGTGGATAGAGGAGGGAGACATCAACACAGCATATTTCCACGCATCCATTAAGCAACGGAGGGCCATTAATAAAACTATCCAAATAGAAAATATGCAAGGAGATACTCTAACCACACCTAATACCATCCAAGATGCCTTTCTGGAGTATTTTTCTAGCATATTAGGGGAGACAGCTGATGTATAGGAGGTACATATCCCTACTGTGAGGCGTGGTATTACACTCAGTTATTATCACAGAAGTGAATTGATGAAGCCACTTTCTATGGAGGAGGTTAAGAAAGCAATGTTCAGCATTCAAGGTAATAAAGCGCCGGGTCCAGATGGGTATACTAGCCAATTTTTCAAAGATACTTGGGCCATTACAGGTCAGAGTGTATTTGAAGCAATTAATGATGTTTTTACCAAGCAGAAATTGTTGAAGCAAGTGAGCAACACTATTATAACCCTCATACCTAAAGTGGCTAATCCCACTTCAGTGACTCAATTTCGTCCCATAGCGTGTTGCAATACTATTTACAAATGCCTTTCTAAGGTGATTTGTGGCAGGTTAAGCTCAATTCTTCCTGAAATTATCAATTCCAGTCAAAATGCTTTTGTTAAGGGCAGAGGTATTATAGAAAACATTCACATTTGTCATGATCTATTAAGGATGTATAACAGGAAGACTTGCTCTCCTAGGATTATTCTTAAAATTGATATGCAAAAAGCATACGATACGATAGAATGGAGATTTGTGCAAGGCATGTTGGAAGCGCTCGAGTTCCCGGTTGAGATAATTAATATCTTCATCGAATGCTTAACCTCACCAAGCTACACTTTGACGCTAAATGGGAGTAATTTTGGATTCTTCAAAGCAAAGAGGGGTTTGAGACAAGGAGACCCGCTTTCTCCCTTCCTCTTTACAATCTGTATGGAGTATTTAAGCAGGGTTATTAATGTTGTTCAAGAAAAGGTGGATTACAGATTCCATTCCCTTTGTAAAGCAAGTAAATTAAGTCATCTATGTTTCGTAAATGATCTAATGTTGTTCTGCAAAGGTAATGTGGCATCTATTAGATGGATAATGAAAGCATTTGAGCTGTTTTCAAGTGTCTCAGGTTTAAGGATGAATCATGCTAAATCTCAACTTTATGCTAATGGAATACAAGAACCTGCTATGAGCCAGATCAAGGGGATAACTGGAATGACACCAGGTACATTACCTTTCAAATATTTGGGAATATCTATGTCCCCAAAAAAGATTTCTGTTATGGAATGTCACATACTCACGGAGAAGATTGTACAGCGAATTAGAGGACTCAGAGCGAAGAAATTGTCCTACAAAGGACGGCTAGTACTGGTGCAATCTGTTATCAGCAATCTGCACATATATTGGGCGCGGATTTTCATTATTCCCATTTCGGTAATAGCCCAAATAAACACCATCTGTCGAAATTTTCTATGGAGAGGGAGTGAACATTACAATGCTCCTCCTCTAGTGGCTTGGGAGACAGTGTGTACCACAAAAGAGGAAGGGGGCTTGGGGTTAAAGGATTTGCAGAGTTGGAACGTAGCGGCTATTGGAAAATATGCTTGGTGGGTTACTTGCAAAGCCGATCACATGTGGGTTAAATGGATTCATGCTATTTACCTGAAAGGCATGGATTGGTCTTCTTATAACCCCCCCCCCCCTTAATTCGAGCTGGTCTTGGAGAAAGATCTGTTGGGTTAAGGACTTGTTCTACTCAAATAATCTATTCCCTACTCTGATTGCTCAGAACAGAGAGTACGAGCTTGCTGAAGGGTATAAGGTACTGACTATGCAACGTGCTAAAGTGTCTTGGCACCAACTAGTTTGGAATAGGATAAGTCTTCCCAAACATGGGTTTATAGCTTGGTTGGTGTGCCATGGGAGATTACTCACTAAGGATAGGCTAACAAAGATGAATTTAATGGTGGATAAGGAGTGCTTCTTGTGTGGCCAAGGGGACGAGAATCATGAACATCTCTTTTCTGGATGTGCCTATACAATAAGTTGTTTCTCTCTACTCTCTAAATGGGTTGGTATTAACATCCCTGTACAGCATACTGCAACCTGGTGGAAACGTGCTCGGGTAAAGTCATTAATGTTCAAACAGGTGATTGCAGAGAGCATTATTGCAATTTGGTATCATGTTTGGCGGGTTCGGAATTTCTGCAGGATCCATTTACAACTTGAAAGGCCTGAGAAGCTTATACAAACAGTGAGAGCTGAAGTTAGCGCAAGAATTAGGTGTATGAAGCATAAGACCCATAGTAAATATCATACGGACATTGATAGATTATTACAGTAAAGAATATAGATTGTATACTGCAGTTGGAAAATATTTTGTGGTGACATGATGATCATTGAATACAATTACTTACATTTACACCAAAAAAAAATAAAGTACATCTCCTATTCTCTCATCTTCCTCTGATCTCCTCATGTTATAACAAAATCATATCAAAGTAAAAACATTAATACTCCCTATTTTTTTTCCGTAACAAATAATTCATTTTCAATTACTCATCTTATATGATACGCATAAAGAATGAAATACAATTCAAATGGTTACTAAAAACCAAAAACAAATGAGAAAAGTCTCATGGTACCCTCGAACTATGTCACATTACACATGGTACCCCTAGTTTTAAGTTTTCTCCCATGGTAATCTTGAGTTTTATAGTTTAGTTCCCGATTTGCCCTTACCCAATTTTTTGTCATGATGCCGTTAAAATATAACCAAAAGTTGGATGATTAATTGTTAATTAATTTTGGAGGGAAAATTAATTACATCACTCAACAACTGCTTTTTTCCATGATATCCCTAGGTTTTCATAGTTGGTCACATGGTATCCTGAAAGGAAAACAATGACTCATTGAAGCAAAGCAATGACTAGTTTACTGAACTAACCGTTATGTTTATAAATTCACTCCCATTTCTATGTTGGCAGAAGAAAAACAAACAATCCATACTTACTCAAGCAACCTTTTCACCTCCTTTTTCACTTGTACAAAAAAATTGAAAAAATTGATGTTTTAGTATGATCGAGCTTCAAGGTTATGGTGATGAAGTTTTTTCCATTTTTTTCTACAAGTAAAGAAGGAGGTGAAAAGGTTGAGTGAGTAAGTGTGGATTGTTTGTTCTTCTTCTACCAAAATAGAAAGGGGAGTGAATTTATATGCACTTGTGTAACAGCTAGTTCAGTAAACTAGTCGTTGATTTGCTTCAATGAGTCGTTGCTTTCCTTTAAGAGGTACCATGAGAACAACTATGAAAATTTAGGGGTACCATGGGAACCCCTCTCTTTTTGAAGAAAAGTAGTTAAGTAATTTAATTACTTTTCCCTCCACATTTAATTAACAACTAATCATTCAACTTTTGGTCATAATCTAATGGCGTCATGACAGAAAATTGGGTAAGGGTAAATCGGGAACTAAACTATAAAACTCAAGGTTAACAAGGGAACAAACTTAAAAGCGGGGGTACCATGTGTAATGTGACATAGTTCGAGGGTAACATAAGAAATTTCCGAAAACAATTTGACAACGACAATTAATAATCAGAGTTAAGAGTAACTATGAATGAGGGTCTGATTAAGGAGTGAAGTTGAATTAAGGAAAAAGGAAAAAAGGTTGATTGGGTTTGATTAAGGTGATAGGGAGGATGATTGAATTAAGAAAAGAGGGTTGACAGAGTTTGATTAAGGGAGAAGGGTTGATTAAGGGATGAAGGAAGATGATTAAAAAAAGAGCAACGACAATATTAAGGTTTTTTTTATGAAAGTTGAGGTTTAGTGCCTTTTAACACAGAATCGTAAGTTTAAGGTGCTTTTAGGCGGAAAAAAGGTGTTGCTCTTCGCAGTATGAATTTAACTCGACACAGTACAATATTTCCAATTTTGCCCCTCTCATTTCCCTTCCTCACAAATTCCATCTTTTGTTTTCTCTCTCTTTTTCCCATTTCTCCTCCTTTTCCCTCCTACCTATTTGATTCAACACATTACATTGTTTCTTTACTTTTACACGGTACATATTCTTTTAACTTGGAAACAGTATATTTGTTTTAATTACGCAATACGTTTCTTTTACGATGCAGTACATTTTTTTCAACTTTGACGCAATACATATATTTTAACTTTGATTGAGAACATTTTTTTCAATTTGGTGACGTAACTCTTTTTTTTATTTCAACCGTACTACTTAAGTAAAAAATAAGGTAGGAAAAGAACCAAAAAAAAACTAATTTCAATAATTAAGTTTATAGTTGCTCTTCAATCTAACACGTATCAATAATCTTATGAATTGATAATTGGGTTATTTAACGACAATAATACCAACTAAGGGCGTCTTCCGAAAATAATACCAATTTCAATAAATCTGATAATAATACGTATTATTGGAGTAGTTAAACCAGAGTAGTATAAGTGGTTTTATAACCTGCTACATCAGGTCACCTAATTAATATTTAACCTGCTACTTATCCTCCATCCTCCTCCTTAACCTGGATAACGGGTGAACCGAGTCGGGTTTGGTTCGGGTCAACTTCAGGTCGGGCCACTTTCTGTTATAATAATCGGGTTGACTTCGGGTCGGGACGAAAATGTCAGGTTCGGGTCATTCTCGAGTTTGCTGTTTTCAACTTTAATTTAGGGATATCGATTCGTTTTCTAAAATAATAGTCGGGCCAGTTTCGGGTTAGCTTGGGTCAATTCCGATTACGGGTCAAAATCAGGTCTTCAGTTCGGGTGTCGAGTCGGGTTCAGTTTGACTTATTCGGGTCAGGTCAGTTTTGACAGGTCTACTCCTCCTTACTTCTCTCTTTCATCCTCTACCTCTTTCTATGACATTCATCCTTCTTCATTTTGTTATTAGCTAGATTTGGTGAGGTTGAAGGAAGAGAAAGACGAAGGATATTAATGACGTTTAATGCTCCGTACACTAAGTAAGTAAAAAGGAGTGAAGTAATATAAAATAAATTAAAAGCGAAAAAGAAAGGTGAACGGTTTCTATCGGTAACTGGTCACCCATACTACTCCGGTTTAACTACTCCAAAAATACGTATTATTATCAGATTTATTAAAATTGAAATTATTTTCGGAAGACGCTCTATAATTGGTATTATTGCCGTTAAACAAAATTAAAGGTGAAAAAGGAAGGTGGATGGGTTCTACAGGTAACCGGTCACCTACTACTCTTGTTTAACTACTCTAATAATACGTATTATTTTCAGATTTATTAAAATTGATATTATTTTGGGAAGACACCGTATAGTTGGTATTATTGTCGTTAAATAAATAAATTGAATGATTTGAATAGTTAGAATTGGAGGGAATCGATGATAATAAATAAATTGGACAATTTCTAGAATCCCAATTCCAACAATTAGGGATTGGCAGGAATCGATGATAATTGAAAAAATTGAACGATTTCTAAAACCCAAATTTCAATAATTAGGGATTGGAGAGGATTAATGTTAATTGAAAAAATTGGATGATTTCTAGAATCCTAATTTCAATAATTAGGAATAAATAACAAATAATACATGTTTGTCGATCAAACTTAATCTTATAAACTAGGTTAAAAGTCGTGCACTGCACGAGTTAGTTGACTTAATTATACTGAAAAAAATTTATATAGAGTAAAAGTTATATTTAAACTATGTATCATCGTTTGTTTACATTGAAATAAAAGACCTCGTATAAAGATTATAAAAATAAGAGTAAATTGATATTTTATACCTTAAATAACATTATTTTTCAAACTTTATGCCTCCAATAACTTTCACTCAAATTAATATTTAATAGATTATTAAAACAAATAAATATTTAATAATACAAATTTAAAATTTCTTTTAACAAATTTCACTATTGTGGAGATAATAATTAAAACTCATAATATCTCTCTTTAAGACAATACTCGATAAATATTTGGGTTGATAGTTGATATATAAGAACAAATAATGACTTCAATTATAATCATAGGATCACCCCCTTATACTAATATTTCAATGTGGTACAATTTACTATTTGATTACTCTTGTTTATATAATAGAATTCTTCTCATCGTAAATATTTCCTATTTATAGAAAGGAGGAGTATATTTCCTATTTATAGTATATTTTCACCGGACATTATCTTTTAAAGTGAGACAAACCACCTAACTATAATCTATATATAGAATCATAATTTTTTGATGTAGGATAATTTTACTTAGTTTTATAGTCTTAAGAGCTGAAGGATAAAAAGATCTCTGTTTGAAATCTAAGATCGAATGATTAGTCATATTTATAATATAAAAATTCATCACCTTATTATAATTTTTCGATGTGGGATAATTTTACTATTTTTATAAGAGTATGTAACAGATTCATTATTTTTCCGAGCAAATAATATGAAATTCAAAACTTTATATGGAGTAATAATTTTTCGATGTGAGAACATTTTCCCCATGTTTATAGTCTTAAGAGCCTTTTTAAATCTCAAAAAGAAAAATTTTACTTAAGTTTATTATAGTCTCTAAGACTTGAAAGGTTTTCCAAAACTCAAAAGATGTTTGGTTGATATCTATGAAATTCATGACTTTATAATAATTTTTCGATGTGGGAAATTTCACTCAAGTTTATAATCTTAAGAAATTTTTTTAAGACTCAAAAGGTGTGTGATAATTTTACGTAATTAAGTTTATGGTCTTAAGAGTTCCTTTTAAGACTCACTTTTTTCATCTAAGTTATTAAGGACGAACGGTTACTCTTATTTATATAATAGAATCGATCACCTTATTATAGTTTTGGACAAATGATTACTGTTATTTATATAATAGAATTTAATCACCTTATTATAATTTTTCGATATGAGATAATTTTACGTAAATACTCAAGTGTTTATATAATATCTAAGAATGAATGATTAATCTTTTTTATGACATAGAGTTTCATCACCTCGTCATATTTTTTATGTATGATAATTTTGACTTGAGTTTAGATGTAGTCTCGAGAACTCTTGGGATACTTTTACTTGAGTTGATTTGAGAGATTTTTAAGACTCAATAGAGTTTTGGGAGATATCTAACAACAATTGATTAGTCATATTTATAATATAAAACTAGTCGCCATACCCGTGCACCGCACGGGAATATATAGTTTTATGTCCTTTGTAAATCGTAATTTTGTTTTTTTTCTTCATTGTCCAATATTTATTTTATTATTAATTTAGGCAATGAAAATATGGTGTATGGAACTATAATCGCTATTGCCCTTAGTTAAATGGTGGATGAGGATGGTTTGTTTGAGTTTTAATAAAATATTGCCAATAAATTGATTATCAATATTACCAAAATTTGCCGAATAAAAATAATGCTAATGACGACGACAACAACAAACATTATAATAAAAATTATAGTTATAATACTAATTCTAACATTGAATAAAAATGCATAAATCTTTTTTATAAAATGCATTAATCTAATTTTTAATATTAACTATTTGCATTTAATACTACATATTCAATATACTAATTAATTGTTTTATTTTATTTATAAAAAAAATAACCAAGGAGAAGAGGGTGACATAACTTCCTCAAATGCTCTCAAAATGAAATGAAGAAATGTGATGATTTTGTTAGAGTTTTAATAATATATATGGGAAATGGTCATGTTATCTCACTCAGCCGAATACAATAATATAATCATCAAAAATATTTATAGGGTGGTCGGAATTTATTGCTTAACCTAGGATTCTAAGTAATCAATGAGAAAGTAGTTTAAGGGTTTCTTCACTTTGGATTCTAAATAATAAATGAGTAAGGAGTTGAAAGATTGTAACCAATAATAACCAACTTCCTCATTTATCATGCATTAAACTCCCTTTCTTCACTATGGATTCTAAGTAGTAATGAGGAAGAAGTTGAAGTTGAAGAGTTGATAACTCATGCATTCAACTCCATTTCTTCACTTTGGGTTCTAAGTAGTAAATAAGGAAGAAGTTGAAGGGTTGTCCATTGATCAATTACTCTATTTTTTTTGTTAGGGAGTAAGTATTTGGTAGTCCCACTTGAGAAAAATTCCACGTGCAAAGGTTTTTAACTTAACAGGAGGAGCCTACCTATGTCCCTTCGACTTTGTATAGTCGTACTAAACCACGGGGTTATAAACCATCGAGACGAATGGAGAAGTACTATTTAGTGTTAAGACGGAATGCGGAGAAATCATATGTGACAAACTTGATCATGTAAATTTACATATATTCAAAGAGATGAACGATAAAAGTTGATAAAGAAAAGTTTATTACCTTCATAATTTATGACCTTACAGATGTGATGACTACGACCATGTTATGTCCATTTTGTCGGCTAATTTCCTTTATAATTTAGTCGGACGCATCACCCCATAAAGTCATGTTCCCTACTACACCCGAGTATCGTTGGTGTGAAAAACGTATCAAATAGAACGTAGGTGGGTGGAGGTTGTTTTGGATTCTTGTCTCGATGACTACACATATTCGGATCATGCGATTTGATTTCTCAACAGTAATAGGGTGGGAATTGATCATGCTCGTTGCAGGAAACACTTGGATGGTGTAATGGGAAGGAAAACATCCATTGATATAGGTGGTGAATTATAAGTGTTAAGCTTTCAACCATAACTCCCTCCTTTTCCACTTCCACTTCATAACTTCCTCTATAAGTCCTTCTTCATTTTCATCTTCCACTTCATACTTTTTCATCTTCTTCATAACTTCCTCATTTTCATCTTTCACTTCATAACTCCTACCTTTTCATCTTCCATTCCATAACTTCCTCCATAACTCCTTCCTCCTTTTCATCTTTCACTTCATACCTTTTCATCTTCCATCCAATAGTATCGCGACACGTGGCTTGCTTTAGCTTCATACCTTTTCATCTTTCGTCCAATAGTATCGCGACACGTGGCTTGCTTTAGCTTTGAGTTTTGGGGAAATGGAGGATGAAGAATGTTTTGTTTTCCTTTTAATATAATATATAGATTTCATCACAGCATCATAATTTTTCGATGTGGAATAATTTTACTGAAGTTTATAATCTTAAGAACTCTTTTTAAGACTCAAAAAAGTTTTGGTTGATTAAGAACTCTTATTAAGACTCAAAAGAGTTTTGGTTGATATCTAAGTGCGCTATGGGACAGTAGGTCTCAGGTTCGAATCCCCCTCCCCCTTTATTGTAATGCGACTAAGTGCGCTCTTCGTTGAACCAAAAAAAAAAGAGTTTTGGTTGATATCTAATGATGAACGATTACTCTTATTAATAAGATAGAATTTCATCACCTTGTTATAATTTTTTGATATGTAATAATTTACTGTCTTAAGAGCTCTTTTTTAAAACCCGAAATAACACATGATTACTCATATTTATAATATAGAATCATTGTCTTATTTTAATTTTTTCGATGTAGGATAATTTTATATTTGTAGCCTTATTAAGAATTTTTTTAAGATTCAAAAGTTTATTTTATCGATATTTAAAAACAATGATTACTCTTATTTATAATGTAGAATTCCATAACCTCATCATAATTTTTTTTGATGTGAGATAATTACTTAAGGTTTATAATCTTAAGAGCTCTTTATGACTCCAAAATTTTTGATAGATATCTAAGCACGAAAGACAGTTAGCATATTATTAACAAGACATAAATAAAACATAATTCCCATAAATCTTTGAACAACATGAAGGTCACAAAAGATTAATTAAGAGAGAATAAGACATACCTCATGACATTGTGGAATAAGTCGAGATCTAATACGAACGATATTAGATCTCTATAAGACGTCTTCAAATAATAATAAGATGATCCCAAATAATAATAAGACGGTTTCAAATAATCTTCAATCTTCAAATAATAATAAAAGGTCGGTTTCTCTCCCTTTTCCTATAATAATAAAGGTTATTTAACAATAATAATACCAAATATAGGGCGTCTTCTCAAAATAATATCAATTTTAATAAATCTGGGAATAATACGTATTATTGGAGTAGTTAAACCAGAGTAGTATAGGTGACCGGTTACCTGTAGAACCTTTCCACTTTCCTGTTTCACCTTTAATTTTAGTTAACGACAATAATACCAACTATAGATCATCTTTCGAAAATAATTTCAATTTTAATAAATCTGAGAATAATACATATTTTTCAAGTAGTTAAATCAGAGTAGCATAGATGACCGGTTACCAGTAGAACTCGTTCCCCTTCCTTTTCGTCTTTAATTTATTTCATATTACTTCACTCCTTTTCACTTACTCAGTGTACATGGCATTAAACGTCATTAATGTCTTCTGTATTTCTCTTCCTTCAACCTCGCCAAATCTAGCTAACAATACAATCCTACACCAAAATCAACACGTTAATCTAAACGAAACGTATAGAAAAAAAAACTGAAGAAGGATGAAGGGTAATGGAGAGAGAGGATGAAAGAGAGAAGTAAGGAGATGTATACCTGACAAAACTGGCCCGACCCGAATAAGCCAAACCGAACCGACCCAACACCCGAACTGAAGACATGATTTTGACCAATCCGAATTGACCCGAGCTAACCCGAAACTGACACGACTATTATTATTGAAAACGAGTGGATAACCCTAAAAAAAGTTAAAAGCAGCAAACCTGAGAATGACCCGAACTCGAAATTATCTGATCCGACCCGAAGTCAACCCGATTATTATAACCCGAAATTGGCCCGACCCGAAACTGACCCGACATGGTTCACCCGTTATCCAGGTCTAAGGAGGAGGATGGAGAATAAGTAACAGGTTAAATATTAATTAGATGACCTGATGTAGCAGGTGATAAACTTACTTATACTACTCCTGTTTAACTACTCCAATAATACATATTATTCTCAGATTTATTGAAATTAGTATTATTTTGGGAAGACGCCCTGTAGTTGATATTATTGTCATTAAATAACCCTAATAATAAGTGTTGTGTTTCTTAATTTTTGTATGGAGTTTCTGATGGGGAAAACTTCTTTATATAGGCCGGGAGAGATCCAGATTCCTATTAGGGTTTTAGTTTATGGTACTCTCTAACCTTCCATCAAGGTTGAGTAAATATGGAAATACTCCTTATTTAATCCGATATTATTGTGATAGCATATCTCTATAAGATCCTGATTTCTAATAAGACCACAATTATGAGGAAGAAACATTACCATATATAATAATAAGGAAGATATATTACATATCCTGTAATATTATTATAGCAAAAAATATTATTACAGTCTCCCACTTGATCGATTGGAACATCTGTAATGTTCGTTAGAGAATATATAAGTTGCGCATACTATGCTAAAACATATATTTTAAATCGGTATTCATAAGTACCTTGACTGATGCAGTCGTTAAAGAGAGTCATGGCGTGCACATGTCATTCTGCAACATGTTTACTTCCATGTACCACTACATCAACAATTGAAACAGTTAGGTCATAAGTGGAGTTTAACGTAATGGTCCCATAATGTCTAAAAAGACTATCTGTTATCATTCATCCAATAATAAATGTGTACACAATGGAAAAACAAAAACAATATTATATAGCAAGTGTAGAAATTGTTAGGAGATCTCAATAAATGTCTTACATAAGAACATAGATATAAAATGGTACAGACTCGTAATCAATTACTGCCTTCAAGACCCATACGAAGAGTATGTCCTTGAAAAACTTTCAAAGGCAGTCCTTTTTTAAAGATGTCAGCAACCATAAGATTTGTTCCTATATGTGAAATGATAAATTTCTATAATCTAACATCTTGCTTCAGTGAGAGATATTTAAGGTTCATGTGTTTTGATCCCTTAGATATCCTATCATGCTTGGAGAAAATGGATTGCAGCTACATTATCACAGTAAAAAGAAATTGTCTTAGAGATAAAATTCAAAAGTCCAAACTCCGAGATAAAATTACGCAACCATGCTCCTTGAATTGAAGCCTCGTAACAAGCCACATATTCAGCTTCCATGGTGGAGGTATAAAGCAACTGTGATTTCTCGCTTTTCCATGATATTGCACCTCCACACAAGAGGTAAACAAATACAAGAGTACAATGCCTTGTGTCAGAACATCCCCCAAAATCTGAATCAGAAAAAACAAGTCACCTGTAGGTGATTTGATTTTCTATATGTGAGCATGAAATTCCTTGTTCCCTTCAGATATCTCAGCACTTTCTTTGCAGCTTTCCAATGAGCGATCCCTTGGTTACTCTGAAAATCTACCCAACATACCAACTGTATGACTAATGTCAAGTCGTGTACAAACCTGTGCATACATTAAGCTCCGAACCAGAGAAGCATAAGGATATTTAGCCATTTCGATACGTTCTAACTCGTTCCATGGACACTGCGTGAGATCAAGTTTATCTCCTTTCTGCAGTGGTACATGACTAGAAGAACATGTCAGCATACCAAATCTTTCTAAAACTCTATCGATATATGCTTTCTTAGATAGACCCAAAATCCCTAAGGAACTGTCACGAAATATTTCTATTCCAATGACATAGGTTGCCTCGCCCATATCTTTTATTTCAAAATTTTTAGAGAGATAAGTCTTGGTTGAATGTAATAAACCAAGGCCGCTGCTGGCTAATAAAATATCATCAACATACAGAATCAAAAATATGAACTTAGTCCCACTGACCTTGAGATATATGCAAGGATCAACGATATTTTCTTTGAAACCAAAATTAGTAATGATATCATCGAATTTAAGTACCATTATCTCGATGCTTGTTTCAGTCCATACAATGATTTCTTAAGTTGCAGACCATGTCTTCCTGACCTTCAATAATGAAACCTTCAGGTTGACGCATGTAGACTTCTTCTTTTATGTCTCCATTAAGAAAGGCAGTTTTCACATCCATTTGATGTAACTCGAGGTCATAATGAGCTACTAGAGCCATGATAATTCTAAGAGAATCCTTCCTTGACACGGGAGAAAAGGTCTCAGTGTAATCAATACCTTCTTTCTGAGTGAAACCTTTGGCAACAAGTCTGGCTTTATGTCATTCAATATTGTCTTGAGAGTTGCACTTAGTCTTAAAGACACATTTACAGCCGACTGTTTTGTGTCCTTGAGGCAAATGAACTACGTCCCAAACTTCATTTTCAGCCATAGATTTCAACTCCTCTTTCATGGCATCAATCCACTTACTAGAATTAACATCTTTAATGGCTTGTGAATACGTGACCTGATCCTTTATTTTCCCTTGATCATATTCTACTTGATAAAGATAATAATCATCATTAGAAATGAGCGTTGAACGTCTTCTATCTCTAGAAGATTTTCGTAATGTCGCTTCTTCTGATAATTGTTCATTTTCATTTACGATGTTTTCATTAGGTGGTTCTTGATCATCCAGTAATATGTCCTCATTAGGTTGTTCAACAATTGGAGTAGTCTCACTGGATTTCGAAATAAAAGGCAAAGGAATATTTGCCCTTATTTCATTTATGATCACATATTTAAATTTAGAGTAAATTAGAAATTACTCCCTTCAAAGATGTGTTTATTAAAATTGACTCCCTTACGAATTTTTTTTAATATTTTACACCCAAAAAGATGCAAAACTTCAAAATTTACTTGCAAATCACTAACACGATGAGTTAATCCGGTGACTTTGAATTATTTTGCTTGTTACCTATTTTTATACCGAAAGTGCCCATTTCTTCTTCCTACCCTTACTGCCCCCTTTCGCTTATGCTCTCATTTAGTCTGCAGACTTGTAAAAAAAAAAGTCCCCACAATTGATTGATGAATGGATGCTCGAGTTTTGGGTTTGGTGATTTTCGATTTGGGAATTTAGGGTTCTCCTGGAATTGGGACTGAAAGAGTTGGGAAAGTCGAAATGAGGATGAGGTAGGGTGGGGGAGGGGCGTACTATAAATGAAGGGTATTTTGGTCAGTAAAATCATAAATTCATCAGAATAGTGATTTGCAAGTAAATTTTGAAATTTTGCATCTTTTTGGGTGTAAAATATTAAAAAAAATTTATAAGGGAGTAAATTTTAATAAACACATCTTTGTGAGAGTAATTTCTAATTTACTCTTAAATTTATGACTCCCACTAACATCGCCATTTTCATAGAATCTAGCGTTAACGGTTTCAACAATTCTCGTAGTATGGTTAGGACAATAAATTCTATATCCTTTCGACTTCGCGGGATAACCAATAAAATATCCACTTATCATTCTTGAGTCCAATTTCTTTTCATTTGGATTATAAATCTTTGCCTCAGCTGGACATCCCCAAATTTGGAGATGTTTTAAACTAGGTTTCCATCCTTTCCACATTTCAAAAGGAGTCTTTTGAACCGCTATGTTGGGAACTGTGCGAAGAGCATCCATCCATAATGATATAGGTAAATTTGAATATAACTCATCATTGATCTAACCATCTCTACGTATGTACGATTATGCCTTTCAACTACACCATTCTGCCAGGGTGAACCAGGCGTTATTGTGTATTGAGCTACAATCCCAAACTTTTGGACAAGTTTTGCAAAAGGTCCAGGATGTTGTGCTGTTTCATCATACCTTCTATAAAACTCACCACCTCTATCTGACCTTACGATTTTCACTTTCTTGTCTAATGTCTTTCAACTTCAGTAATAAACACTTGTAAAGCATCTACGGACTGAGATTTTTCATACAATAAGTACAAGTAACAATAACGTGAATAATCATCGATAAAAGTGATAAAATACTTTTCTCCACCAAAAGATGGAACATCAATAGGTCAACAAATATATGTATGTATAATTTCAAGACGTTGTGTACTTCTTGTGGCTCCTTTCTTTGTGTGCTTTGTTGTTTTACCCTTAATACAATCTATACACACTTTATTATCAGTAAAATCTAGAGTCTGATGGATTCCATCTTTTAGTAACCTTTTAATTCTTTCACTGGATATATGACCCAGCCTTTTATGTCACAAGAAATATGAGTCATTTTTAGACGACTGTCGTTTTGTTTCAGTATTAACATGCCAAGCAAGGCGATTTTCAGCAAACTGTTTATCAAGACTAAACTTGTAAAAACCATCAATCAAAGTTCCAGAACCAATAGGACTAAAATTCTTAAATAAACTGAAATTGCCTTTGCCGAATTCAAACGAATATTAAAGTTCACTAACGGAAATCAAATTAAGAGAAACAGACGATACATAAAGAGTTTGACATAAGTCTAACTGAAAACCGTTATCTAAAATAAGACGAAAGGTTCCAATATCTTTCACTGGAGCTTTGACTTTATTTCCCATGATAAGAAAGTTATTGCTTGGGTTTGTGATTTGGGTCGTAAGGAATCCCTGCATGGAATTTTGAAACATGGACATTAGCACCGGTATCAATTCACCAATCATTAGAGGAAACATAACTGAGATTTGATTTAAAATGAGTTACGAAACCCATTGGGTTACCTTTCTTTTCGAACCATTCTCGACGTTTAGTGCAGTCCTTCTGGAAGTGTCCAGATTTCGTACAAAACTTGCACTTTGTTTTCCTTTTCTTATTAGGGTTGTTGGTCAGCTTAATAATTTTGGATGATTCCCTTTTCGGTCCTATGTGGTGCTTTTTTCCAGCATTATTAGATCCAGCTCCTTGAATGAAATGAGCTACTTTAATACCTTGTTAATTCAGCCTAGCCTCTTCTTGAACCAATTTGTGGGCTAATTCATTAGAGCTCCACTTTTCAGTGAGAGTGTTATAATTCACATGAAATGGTTCGTATGCAGGAGAGAAGGATAAACTATTTAGGATAAATTGGACTAGAAAAGAATCGTCCATCTTCATTCCTAAACTCGTTAGTTTGGCCGCAAGGTTGCTCATTTCAAGAACATGATCATGCATAGTGCGAGTACCGTACCATCGAACTTCATGGTTGTAAGTTCGCCATTAATTTTCTAGCAAGGGATTTATCAACAGTCTTAATACGTTCTTCAATATCCTCAAGGTACTTCTTTGCACTTTCAACTTTAGGTAGGGAGGTCTTAATGTTGGTTGCAATGGTCCAACGCAAGAATAAAATGCATAGTCTGTCAGATCTCTCCCATGCTTCATGGAAAGATATTTGAGCAGTAGTACTTTTAGAAGTTAAGGCAGCTGGCTTGTCTTTGCGAAGACAAGTATCCAGTTCCATTAACCCTAAGGTGAACTCAACTTTCTTTTTCCATTCAGAGTAGTTAGTTCCATTAAGCTGAACAACAAAGTTAGAATATGATTGCACATGAGGTATTTTAGTTGTCATTTAAAACAAGACAAAATAAATAATAAGGCCTCAATATGAAACAACACATATTTATTAGTGCTCCTGTAGATAGTCACTAAAAGATTAAATAAAGTGTTACACAAGACAATATAATCTACCTGCAGGTAAATATATAATTTATATGTGTGAACAATATTATGACTATAGTAAGTCAAAATTAAACTTTAGTTGTAAATTCACTGCGGTGAAATTTAACCATAAGAATTTCATATTATCATTATCTAAAACCGAACAATATGAAATTATATTTTATCATAAATCATTATTTGTCAAACGAATAATTATATCGAACAATACGGTCAAAATTATTTCAGTTAATCATGTAATCATACGGAGTATATTATAATCATATATTGTCATGGAATTAACTACTGTTAAGTAATAAAATTTAAGGTTATTCCACATCAAAGCTTTAATCTTTATACTAATCATTATGTATATAGTAAATTCATTAAACCATAACAAAACAGTTTAACATAATAATAAAGACAATGATGATAGCAATTTCATGTTAAACTTTTATTAATTTCCATATCAATAATACTGTAGGAACTTGGTCATGGTAAGAAATTTAGGAGACAACTACTCATCATTAAACATTACATTATCGAATATCGAAAAATAACTTGTACTACCTCCGTATCTATATGTTCGTCCATTTTTAATATAATACTCCACCCATATTAAATAAAGTGGACGAATATATAGATACGGAGGGAGTACGTAATATTACCAAAACAATAAAGACCATCAACAATTAAACCTAATTCACGTGTATATACATAATATATACGAGTAGTATAAATCAATGATGAGGTAGTTAAACAAATTGCATGAATAACATAATGGGACTAGGAAAAGCATAAACCAATCTGACATGCATACTACAAACAATTACGTAGCATCATGGTTTTTGTGATTTTGTAATCATTACGTACAATGGCTTTGCATACTATACATGTACACACATGAAGGAGATTTATTTGTGTAGACTATTATGGAGTAGTAACAAAAGCTGATTACATACAATCAGTGGCAAAACGGAACACACGTAATTTCACATACTATTATACTAATAATGTATAATACGTCATTACTCTGTATTAACAATCTTAATCAATGGACAATCATGAGTTCAATAACCTAAGCTCCGATACCACATGTTAGCATATTATTAACATGACATAAATAAAATATAATTCCCATAAATCTTTGAATAACATGAAGGTCACAAAAGATTGATTAAGAGAGAACAAGATATACCTCCTGACATTGTGGAATAAATCGAGATCTAATACGAACGATATTAGATCTTTATAAGACGTCTTCAAATAATAATAAGATCACCCCAAATAATAATAAGACGACTTCAAATAATCTTCAATCTTCAAATAATAATAATAGGTCGGTTTCTCTCTCTTTTCCTATAATAATAATAATAATAATAATAATAATAATAATAATAATAATAATAATAAGTGTTGTGTTTCTTAATTTTTGTATGAAGTTTCTGATGGGGAAGACTCCCTTATATAGGCAGAGAGAGGACCAGATTCCTATTAGGGTTTTAGTTTATGGTAATCTCTAACCTTCCATCAAGGTTGTGTAAATATGGAAATACTCCTCCTTATTTAATCCGATATTATTGTGATAGCATATCTCTATAAGATCCCGATTTTTCCAATAAGACCATAATTATGAGGAAGAAATATTAACATAATAATAACAAAGATATATTACATATCCTGTAATGTTATTATAGTATAAAATATTCTTACTAAGATTACTCTTATTTATAATATACAATTTTACCACCTTATTGATAAATTGTCGATTTGGGATAACCTTACTATTATTTGTAATCAAGGTGATTACTCTTATTTATATATTTCGTAATAGAAATCCATCACCTTATTATATTTCGTCGACGTGGGATAATTATTTGTTGATGTCACCTTACTTGTGAGTTTTTTTTAGAGTCAAAAGATTGTTGGTTGATGTCTAAGGATGAATTATTATTATTCTTATTTACAATAAATAATTTCATCACTTTATTATAATTAGTCAAATACAGGTCCTACTGTCATATTAACGCCCTTTTGCGACTGTTTTTAGTATAGATACACATTTATTTTCTTAATTATCTAATTTAATATATGATATTAGTAAGAATAAAAATATTTTAATTAATATATATTTAATATATCATGTTTTTTTAAATTACTTGCAACAAACAAGTCATGATAAGATATCATTTTTTTTAAAAATTATTTAAGTTTTTAGTATAAGAAGATTTATTTATCAATTTTATAGGCTACGATAAAAAGTTCACACGATAAAAATTTCACTTTGAAAGTTATTACGGGTTCCATAAAATAAGAGCATTTGGATAATAAAGCTCGATTTTAATTTTTTTTTTTTTATGAAATGTAAGTATATTAACAGATAGTCACAGAATACAAAAAAAAAAGACTAAGCAGCTACAACAATTTTTGCAACGACCGAGCATCTTTAGCAGAAATAGGGTATTTAATCAAACTCAAAATCCTATACTTAGCTACCAACTTAATCATCTCAGCCACAACTGCAGGTCTCCTAAGAGTTTTTTCGATCCTACTCAAATTGCGCTGTTTCCACACATGATAAATACACGAGTTGAACATAGCACGCAAAATGTTACGTTTCAACTTAGTACCTCGAATCCTCATGCTCCAACTTAAGCTCTGTTGCATAGGAATATGACAGTGAAGCCAATCGCCCACCAGGCCTACAATCTGTGAACTGTACGGGCACCAAAAAAATAGATGCGCCATATCCTCGCTCTGTTGCTCACATAAACAACACAAATCCGAGTCCACTATCCCGATCCGTGTGAATTTTCTCGATTTGAATTTTAGGCGAACTATACTACATTAATCTTCTAAATTGAAATAACCGACGTTGAATTAAGTCAAACCTATAAATAGTGATGATTTATTATTATTGCCGAGCAACCTACAAAATGGTTGTGTGGGTCGCACTGGTTGGTCGCTTTTTTAGGAAACGAGCAACAGATCTCGGTCATCAAATATTGGCAACCGCGTTCGGCGATTGCAGACGGTCGTCAAAATTGGCGACCATACGAAGTTGGAGACTGCTAGTCGAAAGCCAATCAATGTAGTCGATTGACATTGTAGACGACTTACATGATTTTTTTTAAAATTTTCTGTTTTTGCGAAAAGAGAATGATGACAAAAATGATGACAGTGATGCAAGCAATCTTAATGGTTGACAGAACGACGAGTTAGATGGATACAAAAAGATAGGTTATAACCAATAAAGAAGTGCATAATCGTTTTTCTGCAACGAGCAAAAGTTATTTAGGCCTTGCTCTTTTCGGTTGAAACGGGGCTGAACTGAGCTGGATTGATAGGACCTGAGCTGGTCTGATAGGAGATGAGCAACCATGTATATTCTTTTACAATAACGTTGTTATTAACTGCAACCCGTTGTGATTAGTTTCTACAACGGGTGTATAGTTTCGCCCGTTGTAGATGTTATTATTAGAGGATAGCGCGAATAAAGTATGTACCTAAAAAATATGATTATCCGTTATTGTTGTCCCATTGTAGAAGCCTAAATTTACAGTAGTAGTGTTGTGGACATGACATAGGTCCACCCCGACGCGGCCACGCACGGGTTTGGGTAGACGAATGAATCTCGTGGTAATATTGTTCTCGGTTTAAATTTAAATCGAAGTTGGAGTCGCCACCGAACATTGTGGGAGTTCGGGCCCATTCAAACCCACTCTATACTGGCGTATCGTACACAAAGCACGACCCGCTTTAGTATTAGAGCTTATGGGGGTTCGCTCTTTGCATAAAGATACTGATGCCGAGTTATATTGGGTATCATGTATCGAATGACCCTCGTTCGCAAACGGTTTCGGGCATCCAGAAACCAAAGGTTTTGTGTAAGGGGTGAGGGTACGTGTTGGGAATCGCACGAAGGACACCCAACCCCGCCCTCACTTAGCGGCCTCAACTAGGATATCGTTCGGTTTTTGTGTATGCGCGTTAGTAAGACGGTTAAATGGTATACAAATAGCATTTTTAGCAACGTATGCGAAATACGTGTTTAGCTGCGTCGTTTAATGCATCTTAAATTATGTCAAAGTTGAATTTAACATGTGAGTTCATTTAGTAAATGGTAAATGCCACGCAACGAAAATAACAACTTAAAAGTAAATTACAAATTACACGAGCGGAATACAACCTGGAATACACAATACTCGGACAAACGATAATGATAAGAGGATTTGCAACGGTAAATGTAATCTATCAACGGAACCGTAAATATAAAACGTAATTGAAACCGTAAACTGAATAATTGGACAAACTACGATCGCTCACACATTGCATTGCACATCGATGAGAGGACAAAGGCTTTAATATACGTTTAGCGTACGGGACCGAAGCATAGTGCTAGCTTGATCCCGGGCCTTGAAGTCTTGTCCCGACTCATCATAGTAAAATGGAAATATCTCGACTTATTATCGAATAACGGATACGACTAAAGAATCGTCGATACTAGACTAGTCATATAAGACATTACTCAAAGTCGTGAAAGTAGTGAGATAATGACGGATTAGAATGTGATACGATGTATGGGTTTTTTAGAAGACGAGTACGTGATCGATTTAGTACGCAACGACTTAATGTCGTAAATGTGACTCGACGAGACTTTGTATTGTCTTTAGACTCTTGTTGGAGGTCTATAGGGGTCACTTGACCGAGTCATTAAGGGGACTCGATCGAGTGCCCTGGACGAAGACTCCCTGCACATTTTTAAGGGGGTCACTTGATCGAGTGGCCCTTAGGCACTCCATCGAGTGCCCTCTGTAACGGATGACAGCTCATTTTGTAACTACCCAATTAGTGAACTTATGGTTCGAATCGAGGCATGGTAGAACCAAATATAAATATTAAGTAATTTATACTAGTTTGACTCTCGATAACTCTTTGTGCCCGATGCTCGGGCTATAGAACCGGTATCAAACATTTTAGAGTAGTATTTGTGAAGTCGAAATTAATTCAACTAGAATGAATGTCGGTTTCATGCTAATTCAATTAGCGATAAATCTTTTATGCATGACGTTCGACTACGGAGTCGACATCGGGCCTTTAGAGTGACATTTTTAAAATGACATCGAAAACGCTTCATAATAAATTACCGCGATCGCGTTGTAATCCGACAGTTATCCGTACGCCATAAGGCGTCCTAACCTTTAAGTGCCTAGGACGGCGCGCCTCGAAGATCGCCACATCCAATACAACTTGCTGAGGATTTTAACGGACTTTAAGCAGCATTTAATCAGCAAATGTATTAGATTTGAAAAATCTGATTCATTTTTGCAAAACTTAAGTCCCTTGCATTTTGATGTCATGATTTTGCTTTTAAAGCCTATGACGATCAATTTAGCGTCATTGGACGTTACTCGAATCGGTTTAAAATAGTTTCTGTTAAATTATAATATACGCGGTATTATATACTCCCTCCGGTTCAGAATGATCTTCCCCTTTGTTTAATATATGTGACTTATATTTTAATCGAGGGGGAAGATCATTCTGAATCGGAGGGAGTATATATATAAACAATATAAAGAAACGATAATAAGTGTTAGATTGTTAGTAAAGAGAACAGTTAGATGCAAAATAATGTAAAAAGTTAGTGGTTACTATACGGAAATTAAATGTTAGTAGAACAATAAATAAAAGTTAGAAGTTAGTAATTAGTAATTAGTATACGAAAATGAAAACAGAATTAGATTAGAAAAGTGGGATTTGGTACACCCTCAACCTACATGTTAATAGTCTCGAAAAACGGGCTCGTAAAGTGTCGTTGTAGGCACGGGAGCGGTTCGAGTATGTAGGATGAGTTAGGGTGTGTGCTTAGGGAGAATATGTTCTCGGTTTTTGGCGAGTTTTGATCTTGGGAATGCTTATGTATGTGTAGAGATATCCTTGCTAGTGATGTGGAGGAGGAGGGTTTCTTGAGGTTATGAAAAAGGGTGTGTAAATGATGAGCCAAGGGGGGGTATTTATAGATTTTACCCCCCCCCCCCGGCTGAGACGTCACTCGATCGAGTGGCTTTGTAAATGGGTCCTGGTCGTTTTTTGAGGGTGCACTCGATCGAGTGATCCTTGGGCACTCGATGGAGTGGGTCTAACCAGGTGGAGCATTTTTAGTAAATTTGAGATTTGATTTTGACTTTGATTTTGTTTGTTTTGTCTTTGTTCATTTTCTGTATTTGGACGCAGCATGCGGCTGGTTACGTTCTCGAGTTTCGACTTTGACCGGGTTTTGACTCGGTCGCAAAAGACAATTTTGTCTCCGATAACGGTTTTGGCTCAAATTAGCTTTATTTTATTGGGGATGACCTGCTAAGTCTGAATTTGAGGTCGGTTTTGAGAGATTTGCACTCCACTAAATGCCCACGTTGTATACTATTGATTCCGAGTCTCGTATTCGTGCGTATTAAAGCATGTTTACGTCCTATCATCATCGGGTGTTTTGTTGGAGACTGCCATAGACACTAGCAGGAAAAATGCGGATGTCTACAAGTGTTAATTGGCATGTGAGTTGAATATTTTATATTGTTGGAATGTTGATGAACCCTAAGTTATTATATGAGTATAAAGCACTAATAGAGTGTCTCATGTGAAACCGACTGTATTTCTCTATTATCAAAAAATACAAGGTTTGGAATATAATATTTTTATGTCATCTATTTTAGTGGTAGGACAGTCAATACCAAAACACTCACATGAGATAGTCTAGCGATGCTAAATTTAAGATCACCAATGATGTTACTTATTCTCTATAAATTATTAGGTTATACCAACTTGATTTCTTTAATACAGAGTATTTAATTTGGTATATTTTAATCAGCTAAAGATATGAGAAAACGACCATTACATTTTATTATCAATCAAATGAAAAATACATGACCATAAGTAATTTCAGTACAAAGGTGAAATACACTAACACCCACATGGTTGAACTCAAATTCATGATGCAACACATAAACCTAAGTAATGGCCCAAGTAACATCTCATTTTATGTTGGGGCTGAGACATTCTCCTCATCACTTATGTTCTACATTTTAAAATATTATCAGTATAAGTATTAGACTATGCACTATGAAAATAATATTGAAAAATATTTTGCCTAAAACTAATTTGTACTCATGTAAAAAAAAATTAAAAATAAAGACATTTCATTTATATCCAGAGAATAAAATAAATCACATGAGTAAGTTACTATAGACTACTTATAGGAGATTATATTAACCAATTATTACGTGATTTAACAAAAACATTTTTTGTGTGACAGTTTTATACGATGGGGGTACATGATTAGTTAGAGAAAATAATAATACTTGAAAATAATAATACTTGTAAAGTTGTAATGAGGATTGACTTCAAGTTTTCAACAGAGAGAGACGATACAATTTGTATAGTAGACTTTTAATTAACTACAATATGATAGTATATGATTTATATATAATTTATAGTTTTTGCTTATCGGGATAAGTCTTATACTTGTCCTCTATTCACTAAAAAAACCAAGGGGCAACAATATTATTTAGACTTTTTCGCCTAAATTCTACCCTACATTACATAAATTGGGTTCACAATAAACTTTTGTATAGTTTCATTAAAAGCCCAATTGTGTTGTTCATCTACTAACCCAGGTCCGTCATATATGATTTTGGGGGACGTGTTCTGACATTCAAAATGACGCCCCTCATGGTAAAAAAGTTACCCTAAAAAATTCAGGGGTCACGTTCTCTCACATACTTAAAAATGACTTTTAAAATTTTATTTAAAAATTAGAAACAACGTACTTTTAAAAATTACAAATTACTCAAAATTATGGTTTTAGGACGAAAATTTGAAGAAAATTTTAAAGTTTTGTATATATCAAGTGTAATTTTAGAGAAAGATTTCAAAAAGAATTAATTCTAGACATAGGTATTTTAAAAAGGACAATCATTTATTTACTCCAAAAAAAATTCAAAACAAATAAATGTAATTTTTGAAGGACGCAAATGCATTTTATTTCTGTCATTCTACATACTCCGTTATATACTTGTAACATGTTTTTGAAAAATTAAGTCCATAAAGACATAAACTACAAATAAAGAGATACAAAAATTATGGTCCGTAGCTCCACCCTATTAATGCATGCAGGGGCGAATCCAGAGTTCAAATTTTGGGGTAGCGATTGCTTCATCTTTGCTTACTTCATATGAAAATGTATCATTTTTACGAAGTTTGAAGTAACAAAAGTCGATAATTTTAACCATTTTTTTTCAAATTTGGGGTAGCGAATGCTACCCTTTGCTACTAGCTAGATTCCTCTCTGAATGCATGAGCATAACCCAATAAAAATGTGGGAAAAAAAGCATCCCAAGGTGAGTTGAACCCTAGCCTCATCAACAAGAGGTCAACACAATTACCACTGCACCAATATATAAATTATGAAATTACTTGCATTGAAGTTCCTATATTATGAGGCTCTGTTGTCTAATGACTCCGGTTCTTAGAACCGGGTGAACCCCCTAACATGATAACCAAAAATCATTTCTCATACTTTCTAATAGACCTGTAAAACGGGCTAGACGGGTCAGGTCATGCAGGTCGGATCAAATACATGTCACATATCAGATTAGGGTCAGAATATATATATGATTTCTAACGTCTTACTTTTTATCAATAATTTTTTTAAAAAAAAATATTATTAATAGATTTAATATCACTAAAATGATACATTGATTAAGACATCAATAATGAAATGTGATAAATGGTTGAATAGGGTTCAAAAATTCATATCACAATAAATAACCAATAAAAAAAGAGTATATATATTTGATGTAAGAGGATAGTTAGAGGGGTATATGTGTAATAAATATAAAAAGTAGATAAAGGTTCATAATAAAGATTCTCTACCAAATAAGGAAAGTTTTAAAGTGAGAAATCTTAGTGGAGGGAATGAAGTATAAAAATTATACTCCATATAAATATCTTCTTTTAATTATTTTTGTAATATACAATATTAAAGTTAGTAAATTTTTAATTATTTTTTAAGATATAATATACTCATATAATTACTAATATCTGTAATAGTTTTAATGATACGTCATCGACTCGACAGGTCCACTCGTTCAGTTCTGATGTTAATCCTAAATTAACAGATCATTTTGGGTTCAAACTAAATGGGCCGCGGGTCAAATTTTAGATATTTAGTCCACTAATTTTGATTTACATTCGATTTAATTAGGGTCGTGCTTTTTCCTAACGAGCATTTACTCAATCCTAACGACATTTTACCTAATTGCCCCCGTCATTTCCCAAAGCTCTCAAAAGTGATGTTGACTTTCTCTCTAAAAAACTCTCAAATTTGACCTAATTGAGTTCGACCACCCAACCCGCCGGCCATCACCACCACCACCACCGTGACCATCGCCACCACCACCATCTAATTTGTTCCCTAAACCCTAATTTACTTCACCAATTACAATTAAACAATAATTAGAAAAAATGTAACTAAACCCTAATTTAATCCTTCAATTTCAATTAAATTTTGATTAGACAAAATAATTAATGTAACCAAACAATTGATTTAGGAAAACGACAATTAATTTATCATTAATTGAATTAGGGCTAATGATCAATCCCCTAATTTAGTCCACCAATTTCAATTAAACAATAATTAGAAGAAAAAAGTAACAAAACCCTAATTTAATCCTTCAATTTCAATTAAAGAGTAATTTGAAAAAATATTTATCGTAATCAAACAAGTAATTTAGGAAAAACGGTGATTACTCCATCACTTATTGAATTAGTACTCATAATCGAATTAGTACTCATAATCGATTTGTAATTGTTGTTTGAATAGTTGTATGCAAATAAGAGAAAATTTGTTCTTGGTTGGGAGAACAGTGAATTATGAGAAGGGTAAATTTGGAAATATTAAGAAAAATACGTTAGGATTGAGTAAAGTTGCGTTAGGAAAAAGTAATTTCGTTTAATTTATGGTAAACACTAAAATTGACCAGTAATTTATTAGCTAGACAAGGCTTTTATTAATTAGAGGATTTGGATTAAGTTTAATTACGGTACAACATTGCTCACCAACTTTTAACTATAAACTAGGTATGTGACCCGTGAAATTCACGGGTTTATCTGTTCCAAAATTTAATGCACGGATTCTTGATAATCATGACCAAGTCTTTCATTCATTGTATATGTTGGTTCGAAAATATGTGTCGATCAATTTTTGCATACCTAAGCGGATAGTAAACATTTTGAATTTAGTTTCAATTTCAATAATTGGGTCCAAAATTGTAGATCGTCAATATTATACAATCAATCTCACCAATTCAACAATGTCACTATATTACAGAACTTATACATCGACCAATTTCAATGATATGTCTTTTTTTTATACTCGATTCCAGTGATATGTATTTTATTTACTATAACCTTAATATTTTTTTTTTGTAAAAGTATCACTAAACATGGATTTATACACGTTCCTTCAACAAATGGGACCTAGTTTTTTAATCCCGTGAAAATCATTGAGATATTCATTTTCACTTTTTTAATTTATATTAACTCTATACTTTGTTTGTTAAATTACTATATTCGATCACTTTTCCCATTTTCATACATGTATTTTGTTTTGGTGATTAAAATATATAATAATGTTCATCACCTTGAGACTTAGTAAATAGTAAATACATTACCCAAATAACGTGTACTCTTTAAAATGTTACTTTAAATTAATACTCAAAATATTGTAATTTATTCTCAATCATTTTTTTATATTACTTTCACTTTGAATATAATTAAATGTTCACTCTTATAAGAAAAAGAAAAGTTTAATGTTATCTTGAAGTGTGTCTATAAACATAATAATGAATATAAAGATCAATAAAAATATAATATTATACTTGAAAAAAAAATTATGGATTTGACATGCAGTCAGTGGCTTCGTTTAATTTCAGTAAATAAAATAAATCCCGGAGATAAAATTTTGAACTAAAATTAGAATCGATGAACAACAATGCAAATTCATACGAAGTATCATATATTAAAAACTGGTGGTCATATTCATGAAATAAAGTGATCGAAATGTGAATACAAACTCCCAAATGTTTTTTATCATCTCACTTTATATATTCTTTTTTAAGTTACACTATGATGTTTATAATATTAACCTTGATTAATCTTTAAGACGAAATAGATGAAAATATAATATATTATTTTTTTAGTTATAATACGAAATTCTTAATGCAGGATAATATAATGATTAATATTAACTTTAATTGATTATCAAGACAAAAGAAAATGATAAGGTAAACCAACCAGATTATTAAGGTTCATTTTTTAGAAAACCATTAAACTTTCTTAATAACAATAAATTTATGTTTTAAGTGAAATATTGAGTTTTGTTTGCCCCAAATAATTGTTAGTCATTGGTATTTTACTTTAAACTAACACTCAAAATATTGAAACTTTTCTCAATCATATTTTGTAAAATACGACAACTTTAAAGATAAATAAAAGTTTACATTTATCAACAGAAAGTCAATGTGATTTAAAGTTAACTGTAAAATGTATTTATAAAATCAATCAATACAAAGATAAATAAAAAAAATATAATATTATTCCTAAAAAAGGGCAAATTGCGGAGTTGACTACTGGTTTCGCATAAATTATCTAAAGAAAATGCAAAGGTAAAATTAGAACTAAATTAGAATCAATAAACGACAATGCAAATTGATGTCTTACAAAACTACAGGTAATGTCTAAAAATAAAGTGAATAAATGTAAATACGAAATCATCAATTTTTTTATCTCTTCATTGCTTTACATAATTTTTTTGGTAAGTATTTATATTAAATTTGATTGGTTGATCATTACGACAGAAGTGGATTAAATGGTTAAACAACCAAATTATCAAAAATTATTTTAGAAAAATATTAAGCTGTCTCAAGAATAATAAATTATGCTTTAAGTGAAATATTAAGTTTTGTTTGTCATTTTTTACTATTTTTTTATTTATTGATGATTTATCTTTAAAACCAAATATTAAATACACCAAAATAATTATCTATCATTAGTATGTTACTTTGATTAACACTTAAAATATTGCAAACTCTTCTCAATCATGCATATTTTGTAAATTATTTCAACTTTGAACATAAATAAAATTTCACCGTTATGAACACAAAACCCATGGGATTTAAAGTTACTCGAAATTTATTTATAAAACAATCAATATAAAAATCTATTGAAATAAGATTACTATACCTGAAAAATGAGAAATTGAAGACTTGATTATTGGTTTCGTACAAGTTCTCTAAACAAAAACAAATGCAAAAGATAAAATTAGAAATAAAAATAGAATCAACAAATAACAATGTAAATTCATTTCTTACAAAATTGAATTGAGTATACATGAAATAAAGCGATTAAAATGTGAATAAGATTTCACAAAATAAAAATGGTTTTTCTCATCTCTCTATTATATTACTTTTATAGGTATAATATGATGTTCTTAATAATATAAAATATAATTAATAATATTAAATTTGATTGAACATTAATACAAAAGTAGATGAAAAGATGTAACACCTAAATTAAATGACTAATTAATATTTTCTTCAAAACCATTTAGTTTTAATACTAACAATAAATTTATACTTTAAATGAAATATATATTAAGATTTATTTTCCATTTCCTAAAAAAAAAAGGGCAACTGAAAAGTTTGTAACCCCCAGTAATGTTATCTATAAATTTAATAATAAAACTAAAACCTTATAGCATATATATAATCAATAAAACAAAATGTACTAAGAATAAATTTGAGCAAAATGCAAGAAATTGTAAAGACAAATACATTAAATGTAAAAGGGTTGTGTAAACATTTAAATTTAATAAATATATAAAACTACAACTTTAAAACACATACAGTATATAATTAAGAAAACAAAATTTAATAAGAATAAATTTGACCTTGTATAAAACTAAAACTTTATTACACATATATAAGTAATAAAAAATAATTTTATATGAATAAATTTGATCAAAAGGCAAAAATTGCACAAACAAAAACTTTTAATACAAAAGATTGTTTAAACATTAAATATACGTCACGTGACAAAAAAAATTAATGTTCAAATAAATCTTTTAACTATATATATAAATATAGATAAAATGAATCATATTTGTCGAAAAGTATAAAAACAAAGTAAAAAATGGAGTAACTTAAACGCAATGAAATTTGAAATCTTCCATTCTTTACGAATGAATATTATTTTCTATTTGGTTATCTATATATAAAGTTAAAAGGGTTATTTGAGTATTTAATTTAATTAATTAAATAAGGGTAACCGAAAAGATTGTGATCAAGTGCTCATATAATTAATTACAAATTTAATAAATAGAAAACTTAACATAACATATAATAATACAACAAATTATTAAATAAAAGTAATAATGTAACACATTGAAAATGCAATAGAAATAAAACAACAAACTCAAAAAATTATTCCCACAAACTAAAATTGCGAATTATTAAAAATTCAGTATTATATATAAGCAATTAGCAAGGCCAACCAAAAAGTACGTGACGCTTACTAATGTGATTATCTATTAATTTAATAACAAAACTAAAACTTTATAACATATCTATAATATGAGAAAACAACACATATATATAAGCAAGAAAACAAAATGTAATAAGAATAAATTAGAGCAAAATGCAAGAAATTGTAAAAAAAACATTAGATATAAAAGGCTTCTGAAAACATCTAAATTTAATAATTATATAAAACCGAAACTATATAACACATCTATAATTAAAAGAAAAAGAATAAATTTGCCATCGTATAAAGCCAAAACTTGATGACACATATATATGCGGAAAAAAATTAATAAGACTAAATTTGACAAAAACGAAGAAATTCAAAAACGAAATTATAAACAACAACAACAACAACAATAATAATAATAAAGGGTTGTTTGAGCATTTAATATCTGCCACGTGGCAAAAAATTAAATACTCAAATAACCCTTTTAACTTTATATATAGATGTGGGGTTTAGTTTAAACGGAAAAGTTGAAATGAGTTTTTTGTCCATTCTTTTTTGTTTTACTCGTAGTAGATATGAGATTAAAGTGAATTGTCATCATATTTATTAGTATACCATAGTATGAAAGTATGAAACACATGACGATGTAATGTATAATAAAATCCGCTTGTATCAAGATGAGTGATTACTAATTAGTAAAAGGGTGACATATATATATATATGGAACAGTCATATAATTGTTAATTTATAAAATAACTCATACAAATAATGATTACCCAAAAAATTATATATTCGTAAGTTATTTTATTTTTCTTAAGAATAAAGTTTGAAACAACTTTTAAGAAGTTTCTTAACCAAAGTTATCATGTGATTTTCCATATATACTTTTATAAAATCATTTTATGAAATATTATTTTCAAAAGCCTCATCAAACTCAAGTAATGTTGGTATAAAATTTTGAAATTATTTTTACTACTAATGTAATATCAAAGCCATAAAAAAATTCATATAAGTAATATTTACTAGAAGGCACTTTTACGAGTTTTGTAACCCATTTGTTATATGATTTTACATAAATATTTTATATGACCCTTGTTTGTATATACAATTATACCTGAGAAGGAGGTTCCCAAACTTTAATAATAAAGGTTAGATTCAAGTTGTCGACGGAGTCACAAGCAACCATTTTTGCACAATAGAAATTTAATTGGCTAGTGTATTATTATTATTAGTAGAGGATTTGTATAATTGCTTGGTCGAAGGAAGAGTCTTGTAACTTATTTATATATAGGCTAAAATCCTACACAAGTGATTATTACTAGGGTTGAGGACAAAGTTTTGCAAACCGGTTTTGCATTTGTCCTTTTGACTATTTTCAAACAAGTGATTATTATTAGGGATGAGGACAAGGTTTTTCAAACCGGATGTTGAATTTGTCATTTTGACTACTATCTTCAAACAAGCAATTATTACTAGGGGTGAGGACAAGGTATTGCAAACCGATTTTTTTATAGGGCGAAGTCGTATTATCCCTAATCAAAAGTACCCTAAGGTCACTAACTAATGTAAATAGCGAAGTCAGGGGTCGAGCCACAAGGAGATTAAAATTCAATTATTTATCCTAAGAGTTAGATTATAGATTATGGGTCACAGTTTTTCTTGAGTTTTGTAAGTAGAAGCTAAACAACTAAGACAAGACAATAATAAGGTAAAGGTCTAGGATCGTAGGTTCACTATGAGTATTAGTCGGGGTCAGGGAATTAACTAACTAATCATCAATCGAACTACCTAACGTGCAAGTCCAGTCGGTACAATAATACAACCATTAGATCTAAACTTAACTTGTGGTTGCTAGCATTAAGTCAGTCTACCCGAATTATCCTGGTCTAATTAGTTCTTAACCCAGTCAGTGATGCATTAAGTCAGTCTACCCGAAAGGCCCTAATTTGCTATGCTAATAAATTGAATTATGCATCAAACAATCAATCAGATTTAAGACGATAAACAAGCGGTAGTTCACACGATTAACAAACAATCAATTAATTATAACACCTCCTAATATGTATAGATCCCCCTTAATCCTAGATGAAAAATTAGCTACTCATACTAAACCTAATCAAACTAATCACAATTGAATTGAATCTAAACATATTAAGATGACGAAAAGTAATTAACAATAATAAAAGAAGAATAAGTAGAGGACAAGAATCGAAAGCAAAATAATACTAGAATAATAAATAAGAAAGATGAATTGAAAGAGAATTGAAAGTGAATACCGAATTATTAAGAAAGTAGCAAAGGATTTGATCTTGAAAGTACGTACAACCAAACTAAGAAATCTCTCTATCTAGGTAAATTAAACTAAGAAAACTGAATAATGAAAAAGTGAGTCTTAATAAAAGCTTAATAAGATAGAAAAATGGCCTGAAACAAATCATTCCCGAAAATAGAGCTGCGTCCCGGAAAGAGGTCCACTCGATCGAGCCAAGAATGGACTCGGTCGAGTGACCTCATATTACGATAGACACTCGATCAAGTCCAAGGAGTGACTCGATCGAGTAGCGTTGTAGGTCACAGCATCGCGTACTCGATTTCAAACGGCTGCTATTTCTTCGCTACTTGTTCAAAATGAGCATGCAATATACCGTTAGAATGCTAAGAGAAAGATCTTTATAGTGCTTTCTAAATCACTCATATTGAAGTTATAAAACTCAAGATATGGACGTTTGAAGTTGGCCCTTATGTAGGCGATTATTCTTTCATCTCGTTTGGCGTTTTTTCCTTCTTGATTTCCATTCCCGTCCTCGGCTTAGTCCTTTTAGTTCGTCAACATGTAAATGCATCCGAAAACACACATTTCCTGCAAAGTAACCTGAGATGCTGCTATATCGACATCCTAGAAAATATTGACCGTAAAATCTCACTTAAGAAGGGAAAACACGATAAAACGATCGTCGGGGGAACGATAGAAATAGATATAATAAGCGTTGATCAAACCCCCCAAACCGACTCTTTGCTTGTCCTCAAGCAAACCATACACATAATACAAAAGAGGACAAGTGATGTGAAGCACGGCTTAGAGCTAACTTACAATCATTCTCCTCAAAATCGACTGAAGTCGGCTAGAAAACACATAATGCCAAAAAATACAATCAAACCAATAATCATGTCATCCTCGTACAATTGACTGCAAAACTTTTAATCTTAAGAGACCAGTGATGTCATACTTCCTTGCGGTTGTCGCTCGACACTCATAAGAACAGATAAGTATATATGTGAAGATAAGAAATAATAATAACACTCACTCAACTTATGAAATATAGCAATCGAATATGAAATCAATCTCCCCAATTGAATACGCGTTCCACCAATCAGAACCATAGTACATGTCAAGGACTTACAAAGGATGGATAATAATGTGCGAGAAGAGAAAAGGATTGTGCCTAAGCACATTTGGGAATGTGAGGCTAAAACCGGTAGTTGCCGCTACACAGTAAAAACTATCCATTCAAAAATCCCGACCGTGAATTTCGACCACCAACAAGAGAAATAACTCAAAAGAGCATATAAGAGGGATTTTGCCATCCTCCTGTATAATCAAATTCTAGTTCCAATCTCTTGACCATTCCCCGAAATATTATAAGAAGCATATATTTTTTTCATTTTTCGTTTCTTTTCTTTTCAATTCATTTTTCTTCTTTCTTTTCTTTCATCCTTCTATATTTTTTTTCCAAATTTTGAATAGGGGAAGATGAGTACAAAGTTGCATAACAATATTACACACTAAGTCCAAAAGATGCAGAAATCTCTAAACATGATCAAATAGTGAAGTAATTCCAATAAAATTAACTGTGATAGTCCCGGTAGGCTAGGTATAATATAAGGAATGAAAACATGCTTACAATGGCTGAAACAGGTTAAACGAAAGAAAATGACCTAAATCTACAAGGTAGTAAAAGTAGATCATTTTGGCTATGTGGAGCTCATGAAAAACAGAAATGTCTTTCCTCATGTACTTCCTCCTCAAACCAACACGTATTCAATATCAAGAGTCAGACGTCATATTTATGCAAATTAATGTTACACACTGGACAAGGAGAAACCACTCAATTCTTAAATACAATTGAGACCAGTTATGAATGTGACTGGCCTAGGAAGCCCTCTAAAATCCTCAGAATTTTGTGGCTCGCCGACAAGTAGTCAAATATACTCATTTGGCAATTAAAAGTTCAACATATCAAGATAGTCTCATATCAGATATCAAAAAAAAAAGATAGTCTCATATCAAGGCAAAACGCATTTTCAGGCATAAATTAAGCTGAAAACTAGGAGAAATCATGTTAAGAGCATTATCATCATCCCTGTTTTGCATACTTCTACATCAGACATCACACACAAAAACAAAGACTCTCCTCCAAACCTAAATGTCATAGTGTCCTCAATGTGACTCTAAAGCAGATAAGACAATTAATCCACAACTAATCCTAAGGACAACTCAACTTAAGGGGAAGCAAAATATCTAAGAAAGTAGGGAAAAACGAATATAAAAAGGAAAGAAAGTACCGTATATAATGTAAACTCCCCCAAACCAGCTAAGAAGCGAAGGGGACGTATACAAATGATGTCGGATTACCTCTCGACTAGCGCAGATTTCAGACAGGTCCCGCACGACCACTTTATCTGTTTTATAAAACATGGATTCACCCCCTATCGAAGTCAAAACAACTCAGAGCCCGTAGGAGCAAATCAAACATTCAGGCATGTGCTACATACAAGCATAAGTAACACAATATAGGCACAGAGGCGTTGAAATTTAGAAAAGAAAACCGTCTCAGCTTAGTTGACGGTTTATACGAGCGTTCCGTGTGTTCAGTTTCAAATTTCCTTTTGTCAATTAAATTGAAAAAATTAAAATGAGAAAAAGGGAATTCTTAGGTGGAATGTGTCCACCCAACTCATCGGTCAAGAAGAAATTAACCCGCACGATTATTTTGTTAGGCATAGGGAGTTCAGGTGCACATGTTTCGACAAGAGGTTCTCGAATTATTGTCTGGAGCAGTGGAGGAGGATGATTTGTCTCGACAACTGTGTCACTATCTTCCTTAAGGGCAGCCTCGATCTCATTGAGCTCGATTTTCCAAAACTCAGATTGTCCTTCGTAATCGTTCATAGGATTCACCTCGTTTTCGGAAACTTCACCGTTGAATAACAATCATTCGATTTCAACGACCTCTTCTTCTTGAGTAAGAACTTTGTCTACCGGGCCTCCAAAGAGAAAACGCTCGATTGCATCCACTTCCTCTCTGCATCTTCGTGCTTCCACCTCGACAAGGCTAGGTGGCACGGTAGCTTCCTTGATAATCCTGCGAATAACATTGACATGATCATTAGATGACGTGTTAATAGCAGAAATAGGATAACAAGACTCTGTTGTACGTTTTGGAGTCTAGCCAAAACTAAAGGAAAGCTTATCCTCTCCTATCGATAGTGTTAGCTTTCCGTTCCTAATATCTATATATGTCCCCGCCGTGTGTACGAAGGGTCGACCTAAGATGATACGAATCATAGAATCCTTAGCCATACCTACAATCACAAAATCTACGGAAATAAAAAACTTTCTGACCCTGACCGGGATATCTTCCAAGACATCCAAAGGACGTTTAAGAGAACGATCGGTCATTTGCAAGGTCATACTCGTGCTTTTAAGCTTACCTATGTTCAACTTTGTAAAAATAGAAAATGGCATCACAGTAACACTTTCTCTTAGATCACAAAGAGCATTATCGATAGTAAAAGTGTTAATAGTACAAGGAATAGAGAAACTCCCTGGATCTTTAAGCTTAGGTGGAGATTGGCTATTTAGGACTGCGTTGTACTCCTTGGCGTATGCCACGGTCTCGGCCTTATCGAAAGCATTCTTCTGGGCAATTATTTCCTTCAATAATTTTCTATAGGCGGCCGGGTACCTGCGTAATCAATTAAGTGAAGGGAACGGTTACCTGAAGGTGTTTCACTACCTCCATGAATTTACCGATCTGCTGATCTAGCCTACTTTTGCGTTGTCGATTTGGAAGGGGAAGTGTGATTTGTATCGGGGCTTTCTTAGCTTTCTTGGGAGAAGCCGGAGTAGGAGTATCTTGAGATGAAGGCGAAGACGAAGCATTAGATGGCAAGATACGGATTTTGGGCTCGTCCAGCACGACTCGATTTAGTATACGTACTCCACTCGATCGAGTTGGTCGCGACTCGATCGAGTTAGGCGTGACTCAATCAAGGTGAGCGTGAAAAGGCTCCCTGGTCGTTTTTCGTGGGGTCACTCGATCGAGCCCATCTCACTGACTCGATCGAGTTGACCTGGGGATTTCACTACCTCCGTAGGTTGGTTTATTTAAAGCTGATTGCTCAACTAACTCGTCCGCGAGTTCTTGCTTCTCCAATTCGGTCTCGTCAACAATGCCAAATAAATCACCTTCACCGGGCCTTAGTAGTATTGCTCGTGCAAGTGTTGACCCTGAGTTGGTAGAGCATCCGAGATCCTTTGTTGCCTCTGAGCGGATAGTTGTGCAATTTGATTGTCCATAAGCTTGTAATGTGCAAGCAACTGATTAATTTGTGTTTCCCGCTTTTGGTGAGCCTGAAAGCCTTGTAAGACCAGTGCTTTAAGCTCCTCATAGTGGTTACTTACGTGAGCTTGCCGAACGACATCAAATGGTTGTTGCTGAAAGAACTGTTGTCCCCCTTGATTTGCATGTTAAAGTTAGATCAAAAATTATGATTATGAGGGGGAACAGAAGGAACAACCTGATTATTATTTGCAAGTGGCGGTGGTGGTTGATTCGTATAAGGCAAAATCTAACGGGAAGCTTGAAACACGTTGACTTGCGACGGAATTCCCATGCATTCAGGCGCGTAATGCCTTGAATTACCACAGTTATCACAATTAAGCTCAATCATGGCATTGACTTGATAAGTACCTCGTTTGGAATTGGAGGCTTCATAAGCATCGACACGTTTAGTCAATGTCGCTAACCGCGCTGCCACAACATTCGCTGACTCACTCTCTAAACCTCGTGGATTACCCCATCGAGCGTGGTGAGTAGCCATATCCTCCATCGTTTTCCAAGACGATTCCACATAGGTCTAGGACACGCCTAGGTGGGGTAGCTTACCCCCTAAAGAAAAAATGAAAAAAAACGTCTAAGTCTGGTGGATCTGGTGGACGAAAACGGGTCGTTCGCTTGTCTGTGGGGACCTTTCATTCTTGCACGGTGCTTGTGATGGGCATTTCGGCTTTTGGAGAGAGATCGAATGACTTTAGGAGGTCGTTCCTATTGTCTGGGGTTGACGAATAATAGATGATGAGGTAATGCATGGCTGATAGCTTGGGGTTCAGGCGCCAGGAGGCCATCGGTCTAGGACACAGGTGCTTGGGCTTGGGCGATCCAGTTCTGGAGCACCTGGGTCCGATCCTGGGAAGCCTGGTCTAGGGCGGTTTGGTTCTCGGTTATGGAAAGTTTCCGCAATTTCCCAATTGTGGTGCGATAAAGGCTATATATATGCGGGTTATGGGTACTCCTCTTAGACATACTTAAATACCCATACATCTTTAGCTTCTTGTTTTTCTTTTTTGAGTCATGTCGAGTTTTGGTAGTCTTTTGACCGAGTGGATGGGTCTTGAGGTTTTGCTAGGTGATGGTTTGTCTGCTATTATTGCGCTAAAGCAAGTTAAAGGGCAAGACAAATTTTTTGTTGGTATGTTCTCATTTTTGGGATGCTAAGAACCATGTTTTTGCATTCGTGAGGGGTAATATTTGTCCTCTTTCTGAGGAACTAGACGCCATTGGGGTATGATATTCAACCCATCCTTGTATACCTATAGAGGGTGGCGTTCCCATGGAACGGTTTCGTCATTTTTGGGACATCCCTTTGTTGGAGAAGGCTAGTGTTTTCTTTGGAGAAGGTGGTATTGACTTGATGCTTCTTGTTAAAGTGTTCTCACGGGAGGATTCTCGTTATATTTCTCCCTTAGCCCTTAAGCGGGCTCTTAGTATCGCGGTAGCATGCTATTATCTATTCAAGGATGCGTCGGTGCATGATGCTTGGGGCAACCCTCGGGTTCTGGATGTTGTAATGGAGATGGAGCATGAAGATCGCCTTCTTGACTTATTTTGGGTGAACTTATCATAGTTCTTGATACACGTGCATGAATTCACCATGCTCTTTTTCGGGGTTCTAGGACCTTTTTGCAGGTAGGTTTTGGTGTTATTTTGTTTTATTCAAAACTTGTCTTAGTTTGAAAGTTTGACAATATGTGGTCTTGTGCAGGTTTGGCTACAGGAGAGGTTATGTCTAATCGAGCCTCCTCAGCTTATTAAGGGTTATAACTGTAAAAGTTTTGCTGCTTGGAATGTGGTACCGTTATGGAATGCCGGTTATACCGAAGAGGAATGGTTCTGCTATCTGCGGGGTAATGAAGGGGTTGCTACTAGGTGGACAGTTCCGTGGTGGCATATCAAAGGGTATATCGGGCTCCCGTCCTCGTCACAGGCCCGTACTATGCAAATATTGTCCTTAAGCGAGTGTGTTTATATTTACCCGGACAGGCTAATGCGCCAAATGGGCGTGGCGCAAACCGTTCCAGAGGTTATTACTGACGTTATCCATTCTCATCCATGGGAGAATGATTCTTTTAGAAAATCCGAAATGTCTTGGAGATGGAGGATTATGCATCCTGTTCCTATTGATAATGTTCGACTAACAATTCCCAACCATGCCCGATGGGAGGTTCATGAATATCCGACAGGGCGAGACAAGTTAAAGGTCAGGAAAACCGTAGTGCTAAAACATAAGGAAGCTACACGAGTTAATGCCACTAAGCACTCGACCAAAGACAGTGTTACCGATCCTAGTACCGTCAATTCATCTAAACGGGCCAAGACTGACAAGACCCATATTGAAAGTGTGGACGAAGAGGGAAAATGGGACTGGCTGGGCCCACAGCGGGCTGGTAGGGTGGAAAATTGCGTTCGGAGGGTCTGGGGTGAGAGACCCGAAGAAGCGCACCCGAAGGGTAAGGGTAAGGAATAGCTAGAACAGCTTTATTTAAGCTAGAAACCCACCTTAAGCAACCCAGCCACATTGGTTGTACAAGTCTGTAGACATCCGCATTTGGCTCCTAGTATCTATAGCGGTCTCCAACAAAACACGTGATGATGATTGGACGTAAACGTGCTTTAACGCGCTCGGATATGGGCTCAAAATCATTAGTATTTGGCTTGGGCATTTTACGGAGTACAAATCTCACAAAATCAACCTCAAAACCAGGCCCAGTCGGTCGTTTCCATTCAAATAAGACTAATTTGAGTCAAAACCGACACCGAAAATAAAACCGTCTTTTAGCAACCGAGTCAAAACCCGGTCAAAGACGAATCCGACACAAAAACCATCCATATACGCATTTTATAAGAGAACCCAAATAACCAAACCTCTTCAAAAAAGGATAAGATTTCCTTCCTAAAATCTCTCCCCCGTTTTGACCCACTTGATCGAGTGGTTCAGGCCCACTCGGTCGAGTAGGCTCGCGAATCGGGCAAACTAGCTTTGAACCGGGCACTCGATCAAGTGCACCTACACCAATCGATCGAGTGACCCTAAACCGGGGTATTTTTCCTATAAATACCCCGTCATGTCAACACATTTGAGCACCTTGGATCATCCATCACATTCACAACTATTTCCCACCTTCTTTTACCTCGAAAACCTCCATATTCCAACCCTTAAATCACCACCATCTCGACATCCCTATACACACATACCGAGATCAAAAATCGTAAAAACAAAAGAGCAATCCGTCCTACAAATCCTACACACCATAACTTTTCCTACATCTCGACGCTCCCATGCCAAAGCCACATATTAGACGAGCCTATTACCGAGAAAGTAAACATGTAGGTTGAGGGTGTAAAACTCAGTCCCAACTTCTCCCTTTCTTCCTTCTCTTCTCTCCGTCTTTTCCGTCTTCTTTTCGTTTTTTTCGTTTTAGTTTTTTTTTTTCTTTTCTTTCGTTATTATTATTACTATCGAATCACCATTAAAATATTCGCCTATACATGTCGAATACGAGGGATGATGGGATAAGGAAACACGAATACGAGAGTACTGCACTCGATGTTGCCGGTCACTTATCCTATCACCCCGAGCATTTGATTGTTGAAGCGAATCAACATTAAAAAGAACGTTTTTTTTCATTTTCGTCATAGCATCATTTTATTAGTCTAGTTTTTTTCATTTATCGTTGCTATTAATTAAAACCGCGCATACACAAATTTATAAAATAATTTTGAATCGAATATGCTTAAAAAAGAATCCCGTTCAAGATCCTTATAATCCCTTTACGAGTTGTAACAGTGGTGACGCCCTTTCGAGGAGCGCCGCCCTAAACACTCAAGGAAGTGATGCGATCGCGGATATTCGTCGTTAAATAGATTCGATTCCCATTTTTTAAGGGTTAGTGCGAAACCTGTTTATGCAAAATCGAACATCACATAATCTGTAAGGGTTATTATCGATGTCGTAGCGTGGAGGAAATTATTCCGTTCTAATTCAATTCAAACCAACTTCAAAACGACTTCATAACATCTTTTCTAAATTTCTGATACCGGTCTCGTAATAATAACATACATATTGCGAGTATCGATAACTGAGTTGAGTATAAATTACATCATATTTATGCGACTTGGTTAATTATCGATTTAAAACTAAAAGCAATTCCGAAATCGACGCTTTTTCGAAACGGACAGCAGTCCGTACAGGGGGCACTCGATCGAGTGGCATCCCAAAAAACAGGCAAGGGGTTTTCAGGTAGGGCACTCGATCGAGCGGCCTTTATCTCATCTAAACCGTAAACTTCCTACATATAATAAGCCTCATCAAATTCTTTTTTTTACGACTTTTAGTCGTTGCGTGTCAAGACTATCACGTGCCTATATTTTCAAAACCATGCAACGCATCTTTGTTCTAATCTATTCATATCATCATTACTATTTTGATTGCTTCGATTTTCGCGCTTGTTGTATTGTAATTCCGGGTTGTATTCCGCCCGCGTATTTGAAATCTACTTACGCGCTTTTATTTTTGTTGTTTGTTTTATTGCACTAAAACGAACCTCGCATGCTAAACCACTTTGACGTGAATTAAATGCATTAAACCGACGTAGCAACTTATTCGATTTTCTATATCTCGTAAATTGTTGTTTGCATAACATTCCACAGAATCACTAGCGTATTAAAAATTCGAACGATATCTTAGTAGAGGCCGCTAAGTGCGGGCAGGGTTGAGTGTCCTTTGTGGGCTTCCCAACACGTACCCTCAGCCCTTACTCAGAATCTCGATTTTCGGATGTCCGAAACCGTTGGCGCAAGAGAGTTATTCGATATACGGTACCCGATAATGTCGGCATCAGTATCGTAATGCAAAGGGACGAACCCCACAAGCTCTAGTATCGAAGTGGGTCGTACTTTGTGCACGGTCCACCAAAATATAGAGTGAGTTCGAATGGGCTCGAACTCTCACAAAGTTCGGTGGCGACTCCTGATTCGATTTAAATTTCAACCCGAGAACTATCTCACATGGGAAACATTTCGCCCCCCAAACCCGCGCGTGGCCGCGTCGAGGTGGACCTATGTCATGTCCATAATTTGGTGACTCCGCTAGGGAAAACTGATGTGTGACTAACCATCGGGATCCTCAGGGTGAGACTCGAGGAGAAATCGTTCGAATAGTACATTACGCGCTTTAGTTTTACGGTTCATGCATAACCACTTTTTTACCAGGGCCGGTACTGGTGACCGACATTCCACTATACCGCGATATATTCCAAATTAGTTATGTCAAGGTGTCCATGGCTAATTCGTATGGGTTTCGCGGCATGTTCAAAGATCAACTCGACTTAGGAAGTCCTTCCCGATTCTCGAAAAGGCCATGCACACTGGTATAGACCCTTTGTTAGACCGACCCAGACTTGGTGTAAAGCATACATGGTGTCGTTATAATGCTTGCGTGACTATGTGCTACTTGGTTTCCATGTCGTTTTCAAAAACCTTCATTTTCAAAAATGCATCTTTTCAAAAATGTTCAAATTTCAAAAACCCGGAATGCTACCGAAATTAGGACTTACGATTTTACTCAAAATAGCCTATTTCTAGCCGGTATGCTGCACATTTCAAAATTCAAAATTTTCGAACCTTCAAAAAAAAAATGTCGGCCCTGACGGCATCTTGCCAATTTCAAGTCGGGACCGTCTTCCGGTTGTCTCGGAATTGAAACCTTTTTTTTTTCAAAAACCTTCCTTATCTTAGCACTTACCGCATTTAGTAGTGTTGGGTCTTTTATAAGTCGTCGAAAGTCTTTAGCATCGAAACTCTGTCGATCTTACATCACAAGTTTCCTCGTTATCCCGGTCCACCTTATTTGTCAAAGGCATGACCAACCTACGTAGGGCATACCCCTACAAAGAAGGCCCATTTACACACTCGAGTCCAAAGTCAGGGGAAAACCTCACGTGGACCTTCCTTCGAACGGGATTCGGCCCACATAGCCGAATCCTAAGGACGGTACACCATCCATGAGTCACCCGTCTAGGTGTCTTTTTCGGGTCATTTTTTTCTTTTCCTTGCTCGGGATGTACTATTTTGGATTCCAATGCCTGGGTTCGATTTCTTATTACGCGGTATTCTTACAGACATGCCACCACTAACCAGACACAAAATGGAGGATGCTTTGAACAAAATGGCGGCCTCAATGGACAGCATGGTCGCCAAACAGACTGAAATTGAGACCCAACTAATAACAATGAGGACCGACCAGGTAGCCGTCATTGCCCGCCTGATTGCTGTAGAGCAAGGGACTCATATCGCTGCCCCCGCAAACACTAGGCCCATAGCCGAACTAGTTAGTGCAGTCCATCGACTAGAGGAACAGGTCCACTTGTCCGGAAATAACACCATCCACACGGAGAACTCCCGTGTGTATTCTCCTTTGAATGACAAGCTACCCGCAAACCTGAACCTCACGGGTTTGCCCATGTTCGAAGGAACTGAAGACCCGTTACTCCATGTACGGGCCTTCAAAGAATTTATGGCTATCAAAGGGGTAGATTTTTCGATGTTTAAGAATCTCTTCGCTGTGTCCCTTGAAAAACACCCACGGGCCTGGTACTATAGGCTAGACCCAAAAACATACCCTACTTGGGATGACGTGGCAATGCAGTTTGCTCGGAATTACGCTGATAATACCGAGATTCAAACAACCATGCGCTCCTTGGAAGTTATGGCCTAGGAGCCCAAGGAAGGTTTTACCAAATACGTTTAACGCTGGAGGGCCGAGAGTGTGAAATTGGTCGATAATCCCAATGAGGAGACTTTAGTGGAGGCCTTTGTCAAGAACCTCCTCCCCTCTTACCGGGTCCATCTCCGGTATGCTGTCATACCCAATTTCACCACCCTTACTGAAATGGGTATGAGAATTGAAGATGATCTGAGGCTAGAGGGCCTTACTAAGGCCTCTAGCAAGGGATATCAAGGGGCTACCTCTTCAACTACTAAGCCCCCAGCTGCAACTCGCAGCATCTTCGACGCGGTTAATCTACTCGATGCCTCGTCCAAGAAGAATACCCCCGCTCGGGTATTCACTGATATAGGTACCACCTATAAGTATGCCTTACAAAGGTTATCCTCCAAGGGCCTGATCCAACCGATAGGCCCAACTCCTGAAGTCCCAGTCGAGAAACGCTCCAAAAGCTACAATGTCCAGACCTATTGCCAATATCACCGAGGTAATGAGCACGATACTGAGAAGTGTTAGAAGTTGAAGCATCTGATCCAAGACTTGATCGAGAGTGGGAAAATACCGTTGCCCGGAGACAAACCGAGTAACAAGGAAAACCCCTTCAGCGCTCATGCCATCTTCACCGGAGAATTAATTGACTTTTCTCACCTCATTTCTCCTTTCATCCCACAAATTAATTGGATCTGGTTCGATGATGAGGATGATGTGTACCTGGTCAAAGGGGAAGTTGTCCCCATAACCCTGAGGAGATCCGGAAGGCTAAGACCAAGGCCTTAGCCAGTAACCACCTCGCCAGTCGTCCCTATCAGGCTACTAGCTCTAGGGACACCCCCATCTCAACAACTATTACTGGACCTGCCAGGACGGAAGCTGCCCTTGAAGAGCCAAGCACTAATGATACGGCCCTTGTCAAATAGATGAAGAGGGCTTGAATTGACCTCACTATATGGCAACTCTTGGTTAGCTCGCAAGAACATCGAGAGGCACTTACTAAAGCTCTCGATCAAATTAAGGTCGACTCACTGGTTACCCCTGCTGAAATGGTAGCCACTATCATGCCCTTTCTCAAGGGCAAGTCCAAGGAAGAAGACCCACTTATCACCTTCCCTGTGTCAGACCTACCACCGTTCGGGGCCACCCACAACTTGGCCCTGTACATCACATTAATTTGTCAAGGGAAGTATCTCCCGATGACCCTAATTGATGATGGGTCTGTTGTGAATGTCCTTCCACTAAGGACCGCTAAAGCCCTCGGCATTACCGAGGCCGATTACCTTCCGACCGCACAAACCATTCAGGCTTTTGATGGAAGCCCAAAATCAGTTGCTGGGGCCGTCATGCTGACAATTATAACATGCCCAATTGAAAAGGAGTTAGAGTTCCAGGTGATCGACGTCACCTCCTCTTCTAACCTGCTCCTCGGAAGGCCGTGGATCCACGCTGTTAAGGCAGTGTCGTCCACTCTCCATCGAAAGGTCAAGCTGCACCTACAAGACGGTGTCATTACTTTGGAAGCAACCCCCATCACCGTGGCTAACTGCAACGCCACGGGCCGTACGGACCTCCGAGGGTTCGACTTTGTAGAAATGATTGAGGAGGAATACCTCTTCAGGCCTTATTTCACCACTAGCATCGATACGATGCTACAAAATCTGGGGTACTTTCCGGGGGCTACCTCAAGACCATATCTTCCAGCTGGGAAGATTATCGTAGTCCTAAACGACGGAGAGTCACGCTTTGGTCTAGGGTACGCTATGACCCCGGGAAATTTTGTCCGAGCGGGTATTGAGAAGGCCCGCAACATCATCATGGGTACCTACTTGGGCCCTTATAGCCCAAAACTGACCGACTAATTTGTAACACCAGTATTCGGGGCTGTCCAAGTTAGTCTGTACCAACCAACTATCGCATATCCCGAGGCCAAATTGGCTTGGGAATGCAAGTCCATCCCGGATGACATATTTGCCTTGTCCCGTCTGAATCTAAGGAGGGTGCTCACAATGCTGAGCCCGTGCTAGGGCAACTATTTGGGGAAGACATGGCCGTCCCCACTCCTAAGAAAGACATGGTGAGCCTGATCCTCCGAAGCAACAGGTTCGATCCCACGAAGCTGATCTCTGAAATCGGCTCTGATACCGGGAAAAGGGCATGGAGGAAGACCATCAAGTGGACCAACAGCCAGGGCTGAGTCTACAAGCTAACCACCGGTGAAGGAGACATGCCGGACACCGATTCCGAGTCCGAGTCAGAGTCTAGAGGGTTTGGTGCTAGAGTTTAGTCTGTAACCCCTCTCCCTGTAGTCACTTCCACTGGAGCCTCGGGGTCTGTCCCGAAGGCACTTCCAATCCCGCCTCTAACCAATGATCAGATGGCTGCTCTCTTTGAGCTATTTTCTAAATTTTCTATCAATAATAACGATAACCGTTCTGCTTACGACTTGTCTTATTTTCAAAATGCTTTCAATTTCAAAAATATTATATGCAATGACATTGAGAAACCCGACGAACAGGTATCCTTACCCCCGCATCTGATGGAGCAACTAGAACAAAGGGAATCCCGGGATCCGGTAATTGAAGAAACCGAGTCCATCAATGTGGGAACCACCTTAGAACCCCAGATGCTTAAGATAGGGTTATCTTTAGATCCCGAGGAGAGACAACAATTCACAAACCTCCTCCAAGAGTTCAAAGATGTCTTCGCATGGTCCTACAAAGACATGCCAGGGATAGATCGAGAAATAGTTGAACACCGTATACCCATCAAAGACGGGTGGAAGCCGGTAAAATAGAAGCTCCGCAGAATGAGGCCCGAATGGTCTCTCAAGGTCAAAGAAGAGGTCGACAAATAGTTCAAAGCCGGCTTCATACAAGTGTCCAAATATCCGGACTGAGTTGCGAACATCGTGCCGGTACCTAAAAACGACGGTAAGGTGCGCGTATGTGTAGACTTTCGGGATCTTAACAAGGCAAACCCAAAAGATGATTTTCCATTACCACACATCGATATACTTGTGGACAACACGGCAGACCATGCCCTCTTATCATTTATGGACGGGTATGCCGGATACAATCAGATCAAAATGGCGGAAGAATATATGAGTAAGACCACCTTCATTACACCTTGGGGTACTTACTGCTATACCATCATGTCATTCGGTCTCATCAATGTCGGGGCCACTTATCAACAAACAGCCACGACCTTATTACATGACATGATGCATAAGGAAGTGGAATTTTATGTAGACGACATGATCGTCAAATCCAAAGATCGAGACGGGCACATTACTGCCCTACGGGAGTTTTTCACCCGATTGCGCAAGTACAACATGAGGCTAAACCCTCAAAAGTGCAGTTTCGGGGTAACAACTGGCAAATTACTGGGTCATATCGTTAGCCAACGCGGTTTCGAGGTCGATCCAGCTAAAATCAAAGCCATTACCGAGATGCAACCTCCTAAAACCGAAAAAGAGATAAGGGGATTTCTCGGGAAAATTCAATATATCAGCCGGTTTATTTCCAAACTGACTATGGTGTGTGAACCAATTTTCAAGAAACTGAAAGTGGGGGAACGAACACTGTGGGATGAAAAATGTCAGACAACTTTTTATAAAATCAAAGAGATCTTGTCTCGTCCGCCGGTCTTAATGCCACCTCAACCCGGTTTGCCTTTAATGTTATACCTAACAACGACCGAGACAACCATGGGGGCTATGCTAGCAAAGACAGTTAACTCGGAGAAACGAGCCATTTACTACATCAGGAAAACATTCTTGGACAATGAACGCAAATATACTATGCTCGAGAAGACGTGCCTAGCCCTAGTCTGGGCCACCAAGAAACTCCGGCACTATATGCTCAGTTATGAGGTACATGTATTATTCAAAATGGATCAATCAAGTACCTATTCGAGAAGCCCATCCTCAACAGCAGGATGTCCAGATGGACTTTAATGCTAGCAGAGTTCGACCTCAAGTTTGTGCCACTAAAAGCTATCAAAGGCCGGGTAGTAGTCGATTTTCTCGCTAATAGTCCCGTAACCGAAGAAGGGCACACCGACACTTGGTCCTTCCCAGACGAAGATATATTCCATACCGATACATAAACATGAGATTTATATTTTGACGGGGCATCTAATTTCCGAGGGTTCGGAGTCGGCATTCTCCTAATATCACCAAAAGGGGAGCATACTCCATTATCCATTAAGCTGGATTTCGACGTGACTAATAACGCAGCCGAATATGAAGCATGCATCCACGGGTTGCAAGCCGCGGCTGATTAGGAGTCACTAACCTCCGGGTCCACGGAGACTCATCTTTAGTCATCAACCAAGCTCTCCAAAAATGGAAAACTCGGAACGCCAACCTCGTGGCCTATCAGGCGCGAGTAAGTGTAATCCCCTAGAAATTCTAACGCAATACAGTGGCGGAAACAATGTAGAGTTAGGATTAAAACACACTGACAAACTATATCTTATTAAAAGAAATGGTGAGTCAATACAAAGGCCTCTTTTTACAAAAGGCCAGGGCTAAAGGTAAAAATTTTCAAATGGGTTTATACAAATCCATAAATTACAAGAATGAAGAAAGAGTAGGATCCACGCTACTCGCTAGCTCACACCCAAAACCCAACAGCAAATACCTGTCATGTTATAAACATAACAGCCACGTCAGTGGGGAGTAACTCGGACATTCTCCCATCCATATTATATCATATGGAAAAATAATAGTATTATTATATCAAAAAACTTAAAATGAGAAAACATTAAACGATATAATAAAAATAAGTTTTCAGCAAAACTTAAAACACTTGCCAACCTGCAAGTCAAAATCAATCAATAATATAAATTTTCAAAAATGGCGTTATGGAAATTTGATCAGTGTGCACAAGGCTAGACTTTCACTAGGATAATACTGGAAACTAGTTTCGAGAACTGTAGACTTAACTCATAACAGAATCCAGTCCCTAACTAGGCAACTCAACTATAAAAGGACTGCGTGCAGCGATCTGAGGTCCTGGTTTAAGTAGTGCATACCCCTCCTAGACAACAAATATGTCTAGTTCAGCTAACGGCGACTAACACGATGCGGTATCTAGCTTAAGGTCAAAACATACACTCTCCTGAACACAAACCATGCTCAGTTGAACAACCAATGTGCCCCATAAAGACACACCATCCTTACAGTTGATGAAAAAAACGTACATCCCAGACTATATTACTCTAACCCCACACTTGTCCTTATTCCATAACTCCAAAACAAGCCATTATCAATAATCAAAAATAAATATAATCAATGTAAATAATATGAGGATAAAAGGAATAAACGTTTTATATAAAAAGGAAAGCTTTCTATAAATAGAAACTTACTAATTTTAGAAACTTCCTTAAAATAGAAATATTTTTATAGAAAATTCGTAAGTTAATAAAATAAGTGAAATGTATAAAAATAACATTTCTAATGAAATTAACATTTTATTATTATCGTCGTTATCGTAACTTTAATATATTTCTAAATTCGTTACTCAAAATATAAATAAAATATAATAAGTCAATATATAGCATTTTATAAATAATTAGGAAATCGAGTTAAAACTATAAATTTTAGAAAAAAGATGTTTTAGGAAAAACGATATCAAAATTAATTGTGTCAACGAGTTTTATTAATGAAACGAGATTTATAAAGAATTCAAATTATTTTTAGCAAATAGCTTTTATTAATAAATAATACGGATTTTACTAAACATGGTTAATTGTAACCAAATAAGAAATTATTAATGAAAATGGTCTCGAAAAAATATATTTAAAACAAAAGCGACTATTTTCTCATTCATTAATATAATTCGTAAAACATAAATTAATTTATTAACAAGTATACAAATCTCGATTAAAAAAATAAAAATACGATTCTGAGTGGAAATTATAAATTTAAAAAATATGACGAAAATGTGAAATTGACATTATTTAGTTACTAGTGTCACGATAACCAACAAAATATTATAACGATCGTAAATAATTAAGTTACTAACGATTTGTAAAACGATATCGAAAACTTGTAAAAATCAATATTTATAAGCCATACAATTTTAAAAATTTTAATATTTTTAGCAAATAATAAATAGCTAAAATTAGAAAACCGGAGTTAAAATACTTACTACATACTACTACTCAAACATACGATATAAAATCGAGTAACGTCCTAAAGTTACCTTTAGATGACAACCGACTCACACGTGCTTGACCTCGACTTGGTCCTCACGAAATCCCGAATGACTAGGAGTTGAACGGGAAGGAAAGAAAGAACGGAGTAAAAAAAATTGGAGGGACATCGCTCGTCTTGAATCGCAACAGCACCAACTGAACAATACAATAAACCGGGACACGAACAAGATCAAAACAACGAAGAATTAGGCGCACGATACCGAACAGAAAACTGCAGAACAGAAGGCAGCAGTAGCATCGAAACGGCATCAAACAACAGGCGACGACATTAAGAACCGAACATTAGAACAAGAAAATGACAGAAGGAGCAACTGACGACAAACGAAGCAGCAGAAAAATGAATAGCAGCAAGAAGAAGAAGCAAAAGAAGAAGGGAAAAAAATAGACAGAGAGACGGAATCGACACAGAACAGCGTAAAAGTAACCGCAGACAGCAGCAGTAACTAACATTGACAGTACAGCATCATACATCAGCGAGAACCCAAAACGACATCGACGTAAGGAGAAGGAAGGGCAACAAGAACATGACTACACTTGCAGCGACAACATAGATGACAATGAACGAAAACAGAAGAGGAAGAAGAAAAAAAATAGCCGTTGATTAACAGTAGTAACACGAAATAACAGAGCAGAAATAATCGTGCATAGCAGCAGATTAACGACAGCAAAAGACGATGGCAACGTTAGACGAAGAAGAAGAAAGGAGAAGAGTGAAACGGACAGAGCGGTAATAAACAGCATCAGGACAACGAACAACATCGACAATGACGCACAAGGGTGATAAGATGCGGATTGTATGAAAAAGTAGACCAAAATAGACCAATCAAACTGTGGACATGACATAGGTCCACCCCGACGCGGCCTCGCGCGGGTTTGGGGAGGCGAATGAATCTCCATATGAGAATGGATCGAATTGAAATTTAAATCGAAGTGGAGTCGCCACCGACCTTTGTGGGAGTTCGGGCCCGTTCGAACCCACTGTATATCTTAGTGGGCCATGCACAAAGTATGGCCTATTCGGATGTCAGAGTTTATTGGGCTCGTCCCTTTGCATTTGATACTGATACCGACGTTATCGGATATCGTGTATTGAATGACTCTCGTGCGCCAACGGTTTCGGACATCCGGAAACCGAGGTTCTTAGTAAGGGGTGAGGGTACGTATTGGGAAGTTCACAATGAACACCCAATCCCGCCCGCACATTAGCGGCCTCTACTAAGATATCCTTTGACTTTGAAATACGCGCATTAGTAAAACGATGAAAATTATATGCAAACATTATTTTCCCTAAACATGCGAAAAAGAATGAATGGGTTGCTACGTCGATTTAATGCATCTAATATTAACGTCGAAGTCATATTTAGCATGCGAGGTTTAATTTTGTACAATAAAATAAACAATGAAAATAAAATCGACAAAAAGAGCAAACTTGTTAGTAACGGTATAACGATAATAACGGTTTGCGAATAATATAGAATAATATGGAATAATAAGATGAAGCATGGTTTTGAAAAGTAATATTTCACGTGATAGATTTGACACGTGTTGACCTAAGTCATAAAAAAGCGTTAACGAGACTCGAATGACATTGTAGGACTCACGGTTTGACGTGATAAAGGGGCTACTCGACCGAGTCATTGAGGGACTCGACCGAGTGGACCTCTGAAGAAGCTTCTGTCTGAATTTCGTGACGTCACTCGACCGAGTCATGAGGGAACTCGACCGAGTGCACGGCCACTCGATCGAGTCATTGCGAGACTCGACCGAGTGGTTGTCAAAATAACATTATGTCTCGTTTTTGGGGTGCCACTCGACCGAGTGGACTAGGCACTCGATCGAGTGCCCCCTGTACGAACTAGGGTTCGCTTTGCAATTTGTTATCGATTTCGAAATTGCTTTTTGATTTTGATAATTTGATGATTTTGTTGAATCGGGCATAAATATTATAAGATTTATGCTCGATTCGAACTTTGATACTCGTCATATCCGATATTTGATTATTGAATCGATATCGAATATTGGAGTGAAACTTTAAAAAAAATGCTATAAGTCGTTTAAATTAACTAAGACGATTAGATTTTCTCCGCGTTTATAGTGTCGTAATTAATTCTAACGAATTAGATGACAACTATTTTAGCATCAACGAAAATCGTGTTAGTTAAATTATTTGACTAAGCTGTTTAGATTCGACATCCAACTATTGAGTTGGTATCGAATCTAATATATCGACACTTGAATTAAAAAAAAAAGACTCGACTTGATTCCCTCCGCATCCCGACATCATAATTAATCCTTGCGAATTGTGTGATGTCGGATCCGCATCAAAAGGTTTCAACTTTAACTAAAAATAATTTTAAAAAAAAATGAATATGCGGTTGATGATGATTGCGACGCGACAAAAATTAAAGAATCAGCTTTTGTTGACGTTTGACTCGCTTCAATAATCAAGCGTTCGGGGTGTCGGGATAAGCGACCGGCAACATCGGGTGAAAACCCTTGTATATTCGGGTTTCCTTATCCCGTCATCCTTTGCACTCGACACAAATCCACGAGTATTTTAGTGTCTTAATATTAGTAATACTATCGATATTAGAGACGCGATAACAAAATAATAAAAAAACGAAAAAAAGGGGCGACGATGCGACGGATGGACAATGAGAAGAAGGAAAAAGAGAAGAACGAGATTTTGCACCCTCAACCTACATGTTTCTTAGTCTCGGATAGATCTCGTTAGTTGTGGCTTTAGCACGGGAGAATCGAGGTTAATGTAAGTTAAGTTATGGTGGTTTAGGGTTCCTAGATGCTAGGGTTAGGGTTTTTTAAAGTGTGAGATTAGGGTTGATTAAGGTTGTATGAGATGTGTGTAAAAGTGTCAAAAAGATGTTTAATTGCATGCACAAAGGGGTGTATATATAGGGAAAGTCTAGCTCCCCCATCTAGGGTTACTCGACCGAGTAACTGGCTAACTCGGTCGAGTGGCCTAGTGCGTCTGCAGTCGGGCTTGCAGCCCACTCGATCGAGTGGGTCAGCTGAAGCGCACGGGTCCAGCTTTTTGGACCTCGGGTTAGGCATTTTGTGGGCTTTGTATTTGGGTTGGACTTTTAATGTTTGCAAGGCTGTTTTTTGTGTCTCGAAAACGGCTTTGACCGGGGTTTGACCCAATCGCTAAAAGTCGGTTTTATTTCCGGTGTCAGTTTTGACCCAAATTAGTCTTATTTGATTTGAAACGACCCACTGAGCCTGAATTTGAGGTCGGTTTTGGAAGATTTTTACTCCGTAAATGACTAAGCCAGTAACTAATGGTTTCGAGCCCATATCCGAGCGCGTAGAAACACGTTTGCGTCCGATCATCATCGGGTGTTTTTTGGAAACTGCTATAGACCTGGCGGTCAAAATGTGGGTGTCTACAGAGCCCCCACTCTGTCTGAGGCTTGGACAGGGCGAAAGTCAGAGTAGCTACCAGGCCAATCAACGATTAAGACCTGGTAGACTTCCGGCCGGGTCGCTTATAGTCCATTAAACTTGCATGAAGGGCTCGCCAGCCATAAGATAGAAGTCATACCTGAGCTGATGACGATAACTCCGCGGGGAATTTGGACTTGTCGTGTAAGTCCTGGGTGCGCCTGTATGTGGGCTTATCCCGTGAAAAATGTCGCCTTGGGCCTTCCGCTGGGGAGATACATGAGCTATGCATTCTTGAGTCGTACCTGTATAAGTTACATAAAATTTTGCATGCAACACGTAGGTAAAAACATGACTCACGCTGGGGAAAATGATTTTTGCTTTATTTTGCAATCGAAATCCTGAAAGCAACTCACGTGCTAGGTTTTCAAAATGAAAAGGGGTAGAAAAGAAATTTGCAGTTTAAATAGACTGAAATTTGACCTTGTCGAAAAGGATTTTTTTTCAAATGGCTAAATTTTGCACAGTTTAAAATGAGAATTTGAAGAGAGAGGTGTACCGACAGACTCGACTCTGGACGTGACCGGACGAGTTGACAGACACGACTGGACTCTCGAGGGGTTGGACCATGACTCGGTAGGGGGGTGGGCCACCTAAGATAACAAGACTCTTAAGTTGCGCTATTCCGTAGACTAAGCGAATGGCAACACGATCGTACATCGAAATGGGAAGGATGCGTTGTAGCGGAATTGCAGTAGTCTGTAATGAGACTGTGGTAGTCTAGTGGTCTTCTGGATTTTTGTTTCGGGGTATATTCCCAAGGTGGGTATTGCTTCGAGTCCTGACATATTCTTGTCTTCGACTGAGCCGAATACTAGGACACTCTATAGAAAGGAGGCTAGATTTTGAAAATCTTTTGGATTTTGTGAGAGAATGGAGAATTTCTGCCTAGGAGAAGTCCCCAGGATGACAAAGCTTGCTGCTGAGAACATGACAGTGTCGTGACTGGAATGATGGTGCTTTTTGAATGTGTCAATGTGGGTGGTTGTGCCTCTGTTGAAAGGCTGCCTACGTATTCACGTGCGGTGAAATCAAACCAAGCCGTAGTTCAGTGGATTGAAAGATATATTATGGTGCCTAGTCTAATAGGACTTTGTGTGTAACTAGCCATAGCGATGGTGTAGGCCAGGTGCATTCCCAATGATGTCTTGATCAAAGGGTTAGAATAGTTAGGATGTTGGTCCTGTGACTGTGAGCGTTCTCCGGGGTAGCCCCCAGAGGTGGTGTGAACTATTTGGGCATGTTCTATGCCGACTGCAAGTTGAGTTCTCGTGTTCGGGGCTGGTAACTGGCCTGAATGTTTTTGGAAATGTGGTGCTAGGTCGTAAGTGGCTTTGATGATTCGAAATCTGGAGCTCAATTTTGGGGAGCTAAGGCTTCGAGGTTAAGGTATTGCAATGTGGTAGGAAAGGGGGAAGTCGAGTAAAAATGACTCGGACTTCGTTCGGGCAGGTTTGATAATGCGGGATCTGGTTTCCATGTCTGGCCCTAAAGGTTAGGGTGTATCCTACGGAGCTTGAATCCTCAAAATTTCGGGCTGTCTCTTAGCCTAGCTCTTGAGAAGGTCTTGAGGGTTGTAATGTGGGAATGCTAGATGTGGTATTAGCTGACCCACTTAATTGTTTCTCCCCTATTTGATGGTATGGGTATTGATAAATTTTGAATTGAGCGTACCCTGGTCAAGGGACTTTCACTTGGGTTGACCGTTGACCACGGTCATGGGTTTTTGAATTCTTTTTTTTTATGATGGCCTGCTTTTTTGTTTTGGCCTTTTGCTTTTTTTTCTTGGACTTTGGATTTTTTCTTGTCCAGTTTTTTTCTTTTTTCTGTCGGTCAGACTAGCACTTAAGGTAGGGATTGGTTGATCTTATTGGATGGGTGTTTATTGAGGGAAATAGGCTTGCCTCCCATCTTGAACCCAAACTAGGAGACTACCTAGATTTGTCATAAGATTCGATACCGCTCCTACTAAGGGTAGTTATGTGGCTTTCTATGTCAGACATGGAACAGGTAAAGGAAAACACGGGTCTCGATTTCCTGCAGTCATTATAGATGTGCCTATAATAGTCACGTGCATGTGCTCACAGTGTATGACGGTGTTCATCATGTTCTCGGAAACACATAAGGAAAGTATATATGAGAAATAGAAAAGCTGATTTTATTGAATTTTGAAGAAGAGGACAGAATACAACTGACTCTGACTCTGACTTTGACTTTGGAAGAAATAGCACATCCTAGACTCGGACTCAGACTCGGACTTAAATCAAATCCGGACTCTCGGATGATGTTGTCATTAGTCGTCGACTTCTAAGGACTCGAGTTGATGTCCAGTATAGCCTTCAGTAGAAGCTTCACCCAGATCTTCATTACGTCGAAGATCGTCTTCGATCCTAATGCCCATTTCGGTAAGCACCGCAAAGTTTGAAATGCCGGCATACCTAAGATGGACACGGTAGGAAGGTAGGAGGTTGTTAATGAACGCCTCCACTAGTGTCTTCTCGTTGGGCTTGTCTACCAACTTTACACTTTCGGCCCTCCACCTTTGAAGGTACTTGGTGAAGCCTTCTTTGGGCTCTTGGGCCATAACCTCCAGAGTACGCATCGTAGTCTGGATCTCGGTATTATCAACGTAATTTCGAGCGAACTCCGTTGCCACGTCATCCCAAGTCGGGTATTTCTTGGAATCGAGCCTGTAGTACCAGGCTTTGGGGTGCTTTTCGAGGGAGGAAGCGAACAGGTGCTTGAACATGGTGGACTTCACCCCCTTAACAGCCATAAATTCTTTGAAAGCCCGGATGTGGTGGACCGGGTCTTCAATACCCTCAAACATCGGTATTCCCGTAAGGTTGAGGTTAGCGGGTAACTCGTCATTCAGAGGCGAGTAGGAGCGAGCATTCTCTGTATGGATCGAGTTGCTTGTTGACAAGTGGACCTGTTCTTCAAGCTTGCGAACAACGCTGATTAGTTCAGCTATGGGCCCAGTGGGCTCAGATCCAGCAGCAGGAGTCCCTTGCTCCATGGCACTCAAACGGGTAGCAAGGGTTGTTTGATCAGTCACGATGGCCGTCAATTTAGTCTCGATCTTGACCAGCGTGGCTTTCAGTTCGTCCAAGGTTTCTTGCATCTTGTGCTGGCTTCTGGTTTTCGGTGGCCTGTCTGTAAGAACACCGCGTAATCAGCAAACTTGCTTCGGAACTCAAATACACCAAGGTACAGGAAATAGCGCGGGAGGAGAGACAACTTCCAGTTTGACTTGGGTTAGACTCTCCTAAGACAAATGTGTAGGGTACGATTCTCGGAGTGACCGTGATTAATCGCTCTGTCGGAGAATAGCCCCCAAGTGAGACTAAAGACTCAGATAGGACTCAGATGATGTGACATCTAAATGACTCAAAAGTGGGGTACGTGAGACACGTGTAAGACATGACCCTTAGAGCAACCGTGATTCATCGCCCTGCTGGAGGGTAGTCCCCAAGTGGGATTGAAGATTTTGTTAAGACTCGAGTGTCGGACGAGTGACCCTTAGACGTAAGGCCCACGAACCTTTTGTTATAGGGATATGCCTTGTAAAAGATTGACTCGGAAAAGACACCTAGACGGGCAACTTGCGAAAGGTGGGCCTTCCTTAGGATTCGGCGGGTGGGCCGAGCCCTGTTCGAAGAAAGGTCCACGTGAGACATCCCCAGACTTTGGACTCGAATGTGTAGATGGGCCCCCCCTTTGTAGGAGTATATCCTACGTAGGTGGGCCTTGCCTTAGTCTAATAAGGCGGACTGGGATAGGGAAGAAACTCTTGATGTAAGATCGACAGAGTTTCGACGCTAAAGACTTCGACGACTTATGACACGACCCGACACATGCTAAATACGGGAAGTCCTAAGAAGAGGAAAGTTTTGAAAAAGATTTTTTTTTTAGAAAAAATTCGAAAAACGGTGGAGGGGCCCGATTTTTCGAAAAAAATCGGAAAACATATCGGGCCACGGTTTTGAAAGTTCGAAAATAATTTCAAGTTTTGAAATGGGCAGAATATCGGCTAGAAATAGGCTATTTTGTGTAAAATCATAAGTCCCGAGTTTTGAAATTGGATATTTTGAGAAAAGGATGCAGTTTTTGAAAAATGACGGTTTTTGAAAATGACACGGAAATCAAGTAGCATATAGTCACGCAAGCATTATAATGACACTATGTATGCTCTATACTAAGTCTCGGTCGGTCTATAAAGGGTCTATACCAGTGCACATAGCGTAGACGTGAATCGGGACAGACTCTCTAAGTCGAGTTCAGCTTAGAACATGCCGCGAAACCCATACGAATCTGCTATGGACACCTTCGACATATCCATATTGGAGTACATCACGGTATAGTGGGACGTCGGTCGCGAGTACCGGCCCGGGAAAATATAGGGTTATGCATGAACCGTAAAACTAAAACGCGTATTGTACTAGTCAAACAATTTCTATTCGAGTCTCACCCTGAGAATCCCGATGGTAAGTCACGCATCAGTTAATCCCCAGCGGAGTCGCCAAATTGTGGACATGACATAGGTCCACCCCGACGCGGCCATGCGCGGGTTCGGGGAGGTGAATGAATCCGTGGGAGTTCGGGCCCGAACTTTGTGGAGGCATATGAGAATGGATCAAATTGAAATTTAAATCGAAATGGAGTCGCCACCGAACTTTGTGGGAGTTCGGGCCCGTTCGAACCCACTCTATATCTTAGTGGGCCATGCACAAAGTATGGCCCATTCGGATGTCAGAGTTTATTGGGCTCGTCCCTTTGCATTTGATACCGATACCGACGTTATCGGATATCGTGTATTGACTGACTCTCGTGCGCCAACGGTTTCGGACATCCGGAAACCGAGGTTCTGAGTAAGGGGTGCGAGTACGTGTTGGGAAGTTCACAATGAACACCCAACCCCGCCCGCACGTTAGCGGCCTCTACTAAGATATCGTTTGATTTTGAAATACGCGCATTAGTAAAACGATGAAAATGATATGCAGACATTATTTTCCCTAAACATGCGAAAAAGAATGAATGGGTTGCTACGTCGATTTAATGCATCTAATATTAACGTCGAAGTCATATTTAGCATGCGAGGTTTATTTTTGTACAATAAAATAAACAAAAAGAGCAAACTTGTTAGTAACGGTATAACGATAATAACGGTTTGTGAATAATATAGAATAATATGGAATAATAAGATGAAGCATGGTTTTGAAAAGTAATATTTCACGTGATAGATTTGACACGTGTTGACCTAAGTCATAAAAAAGCGTTAATGAGACTCGAATGGCATTGTAGGACTCACGGTTTGACGTGATAAAGGGGCCACTCGACCGAGTCATTGAGGGACTCGACCGAGTGGACCTCTGAAGAAGCTTCTGTCCGGATTTCGTGACGTCACTCGACCGAGTTATGAGGGAACTCGACCGAGTGCACGGCCACTCGATCGAGTCATTGCGAGACTCGACCAAGTGGTTGTCAAAATAACATTCTGTCTCGTTTTTGGGGTGTCGCTCGACCGAGTGGACTAGGCACTCGATCGAGTGCCCCCTGTACGAACTAAGGTTCGCTTTGCAATTTGTTATTGATTTCGAAATTGCTTTTTGATTTTGATAATCCGATGATTTTGTTGAATCGTGCATAAATATTATAAGATTTATGCTCGATTCGGACATTAATACTCGTCATATCCGATATTCGATTATTGAATCGATATCGAATATTAGAATGAAACTTTAAAAAAAATGCTATAAGTCGTTTTAATTAACTAAGACGATATAGATTTTCTCCGCCTTTATAGTGTCATAATTAATTCTAACGAATTAGATGACAACTATTTTAGCATCAACGAAAATCGTGTTAGTTCAATTATTTGACTAAGCTGTTTAGATTCGACATCCAACTATTGAGTTGGTATCGAATCTAATAGATCGACACTTGAATTAAAAAAAAAGACTCGACTTGATTCCCTCCGCATCCCGACATCATAATTAATCCTTGCGAATTGTGTGATGTCGGATCCGCATCAAAAGGTTTCGACTTTAACTAAAAATAATTTAAAAAAACGATGAATATGCGGTGGATGCTGATTGCGACGCGACAAAAATAAAAGAATCGGTTTTTGTTGACGTTTGACTCGCTTCAATAATCAAGCGTTCGGGGTGTCGGGATAAGCGACCGGCAACATCGGGTGAAAACCCTTGTATATTCGGGTTTCCTTATCTCGGCATCCTTTGCGCTCGACAAAAATCCACGAGTATTTTAGTGTCTTAATATTGGTAATACTATCGATATTAGAGACGCGATAACAAAATAATAAAAAAACGAAAAAAAAGGGACGACGACGCGACAGACGAACAAGGAGAAGAAGAAAAAAGAGAAGAACGGGATTTTTCACCCTCAACCTACATGTTTCTTAGTCTTGGATAGATCTCGTTAGTTGTGCCTTTAGCACGGGAGAATCGAGGTTAATGTAAGTTAAGTTATGGTGGTTTAGGGTTCCTAGATGCTAGGTTAGGGTTTTTGAAAGTGTGAGATTATGGTTGATTAAGGTTGTATGAGATGTGTGTAAAAGTGTCAAAAGGTGTTTAATTGCATATGCACAAAGGGGTGTATATATAGCCAAAGTCTAGCTCCCCCGTCTAGGGTTACTCGACCGAGTAACTGGCTAACTCGGTCGAGTGGCCCAGTGCGTCTGCTGTCGGGCTTGCTTAAGGGCCCACTCGATCGAGTGGGCTGACACTCGATCGAGTGGGTCAGGTGAAGCGCATGGGTCCAGCTTTTCGGACCTCGGGTTAGGCATTTTGTGGGCTTTGTATTTGGGTTGGACTTTTGATGTTTGCACGGCTGTTTTTTGTGTCTCGGAAACGGCTTTGACTGGCGTTTGACCCAATCGCTAAAAGTCGGTTTTATTTCCGGTGTCAGTTTTGACCCAAATTAGTCTTATTTGATTGGAAACGACCCACTCGGCCTGAATTTGAGGTCGGTTTTGTAATATTTGTACTCCGTAAATGCCTAAGCCAGCAACTAATGGTTTCGTGCCCATATCCGAGCGCGTAGAAACACGTTTGCGTCCGATCATCATCGGGTGTTTTTTGGAAACTGCTATAGACACCTGGCGGTCAAAATATGGGTGTCTACACAAACGCACAAAACGAACTGCAACAGAAGGAGAAACAGAATGACAGCATCATCAAACAGAAGGAACGACTAATCACAACGATAAATTTAGGAGTTTGAAACGATTAAACGATAAATTCATTTTATAAAAATTTTAAGAAGTACGAGTTAAATCGTAAAAATAAAATACGAACATAATTTTATTTTAATTTAATTTATAAAATCAGGGGTGTTACAATCTTCCCCACTAAAAAGAAGTTTCGTCCTCAAAACTAATCAAATAATAATAAGAAAGTTATATCATTTGGACAAATTGAGAATGCTTAATTCGCATCACAATCTCGATTTTAAAAAGTTTACAACTTCAAACGTGATATGAAATCGAAATCGAAGACAAAATTTATTTCAAGATGAGTTGGGCTCAGTTCCCAATGTTTAAAATCATTTAAATTATTAAAATTGCGAGTCAAAATTATTTGATAAAACAATGACGATAAAAATATTTGTAAACGAACTCGAGGGGGGGGGGAGAGTACCCAAATATTTTCAAAGCAATGGTAAAATGTTTTGATTTAAAAATTCGAAATTATTTTGTTTTAAGAGCAAACAAAATCTTGAGAAATCAAATTTGTAGTTAGTAAATAAAAATCGAACCAATCGTCGAACATTTTCAATAACAAATTTAAAGTTTACCGGCAATAAGACAAAAATTTAGACATACGAAATCTTTCGAAAATTTTAAATCGTTTTACGTAATAATCTTATAGAAATCAAAGTTTTAGCGATTATGAAAGTTTTCGTAAAATTCAAACATTCGAACATAGAAATTTGAAACAAATTCGAAATACTTTAAAATAAATTATTTAGACCCTTTGAAACGGAACTAAAAATAAAACAAAAACGAAATACAAAGTTTTGAAATTTATAACTCAAATTGTTAAAATTTCATGAAAATCAAAATATTTAAATTAGTCAAACTTTTCATAGCATAAGTTCGGGAAATGATAAACGGATAAACATAGTCGAAGTCAACGACAAATCGAAACAAAAGTTTTCAGACCCGAAAAGGAAGTCGGAGGGATTGGCCGAAGAAGAAGAAGCAGGACTAAAGAAAATCTAAGGGAAGGAACGAAATTGAGAGTCAAATAGAGCTCTCAAAGGATTACAGAAGAAGTTAATCATCTCGAGATTCCTGGTACGACTCCCACAACACGGGTTCCTAATTTCCATCAAATACGTTAAGTCTAATATTAGGCGCTAGGTGGTACTACTCAGTCACAACTTCCAAAAATATGATTGTCCAATCGTTCAAACGACACGATACGAATCCACAATTGTATTACAATCTAATCTCTTCCATTAAAAATTTTCAATGGTCAACAAAACACACCCAACTTGCCATCGATAAGGTTCCTAAATCCAAAGCTCCTAAAGTTTGAACTCGAGGTATATATTCCAAATTTCTCGAGTAAGGAACACTAGACAAGATCCACCAATTTAGCAATGCTCGGGTACGAAATCCTCAAAAATGATTGCCAACATAATTATAATGCCACAAGTACAGAAGTTGGGAAAAGTACAACTAATCTTCAAACACGCTCAAACCTATAGGTTATGGTGCAAACACTCACATCCTTAAACACGTCATTCAAGCAAGGTTTCTAAGAATTTCATCGAATTTCATATCGTAATAGCGAAATCACCAAAATATTTATTAACTCAACGAAGCCACAATCTCGTTGGTCTAAGGGTTTTGAATTATAACTCCATCCAGATAATTCGCATTAAGTATTCCTCAAAGCAACGCGATAAATCCAACCTTTAATTGTGCAATAAGTTTCTCCTATTTAAGGTTAACAATAATTTATTCAAGTTATTAGATCACTCAATTCCAAAGTTCATAGGTTACAACCTCACACAACGAACAACGATCTAATCCTTAAGAAACACGGGAAGTCTATGTCCACCTAAATTTCTAACGACATTAATGAAAACCTTCAATGGTACCACAACACTCAGCCTAACACTTTAAACAATACTCTAAGATCCCAAATATTCACGATGCATCCATCAAATAAGCATTAGGTAAGAATCCCAAAGTAATATTATCAGTTACACTTAGTTCGGTTCTAGGTTAGGTACTAGGTATCCATCAAATATGACATACTCTTACTACTCTAAAATATATTCAACTCTAAATACTCCAAAATAATTAAGGTAACCTATAACCAAAGGTTCAGTGTCTAAGGTATCGTCCTAACTCCATCAATCAACAATTTGCTATTCAAATAAATTCTTAAGAATTTCTTACTTGCTTAGAAGATAAGGTACAACTCACAATCCTCAAACCAGGTAACAAGGGTTTACTAAACCTCAAACATCTATAACTTTTCACGGGGTTCACTGAGACAGAATCCGATCTAACCAAAGAATCTCAAGAGGAAGATGGTAGAATAGAAAGACAGCACAAGGATTCACTAAGCGAATGAAGATGAGAAATTAAAAGAGAAGAATTGGAAAAGGCAGAAGCAGGAAGAAAAGAATCAATGATTCAAGATGATGAAGACCTATAACAAGAAGGGAAAGTTCGGACCTCTAAGGTTCACGAGCGAACCAAAAGGATTAATTCATCTTCTTGCAGAGGAACGAGCACGTACTGCAACATCATGGCACAAGAATCTACTCATGATCATCTAACCTGTAACTTGAGCAAACTAAATCGAAGCTGAAAAGTCACCAACGACATCTTTCTTGGAGCACCTAGTTGTCCACTCGAGTCAGCAGGCGTTGAGAGTTCTAAGCAGGTCTTGCCCCGATCTGGAGCAGCATCATATCTACATCTTGTTCATTCATCTTCTTCTAGTCAATAGAAACAAATATTCAATGCTAGTCATTGAGTTTCAAAAACATGTAAGCCTAACAATAAAGTCCTTACTTTGGTTTCTACCCATCTCTCACTAATATTTCTTTATTTTTCAAATCATTAACGAGTATTTTTCCTAGAATCAGGTGTAAGCGTCGGGAGCAACAATTCTCTGATACCAACTGTAATCCCCTAGAAATTCTAATGCAATAAAGTGGTGGAAACACTGTAGAGTTGGGATTAAAACACACTGACAAACTATGTCTTATTAAAAGAAATGGTGAGTCAATACAAATGTCTCTTTTTACAAAAGGGCTAAAGGTAAAAATCTTCAAATGGGTTTATACAAATCCATAAATTACAAGAATGAAGAAAGAGTAGGATCCACGCTACTCGCTAGCTCACACCCAAAACCCAACAGCAAATACCTGTCATGTTATAACATAACAGCCACGTCAGTGGGGAGTAACTCGGACATTCTCCCATCCATATTATATCATATGGAAAAATAATAGTATTATTATATCAAAAAACTTAAAATGAGAAAACATTAAACGATATGATAAAAATAAGTTTTCAGCGAAACTTAAAACACTTGCCAACCTGCAAGTCAAAATCAATCAATAATATAAATTTTCAAAAATGGCGTTATGGAAATTTGATCAGTGTGCACAAGGCTAGACTTTCACTAGGATAATACTGGAAACTAGTTTCGAGAACTGTAGACTTAACTCATAACAGAATCCAGTCCCTAACTAGGCAACTCAACTATAAAAGGACTGCGTGCAGCGAGCTGAGGTCCTGGTTTAAGTAGTGCATACCCCTCCTAGACAACAAATATGTCTAGTTCAGCTGACGGTGACTAACACGATGCGGTATCTAGCTTAAGGTCAAAACATACACTCTCCTGAACACAAACCATGCTCAGTTGAACAACCAATGTGCCCCATAAAGACACACCAGCCTTACAGTCGATGGCAAAAATGTACATCCCAGACTATATTACTCTAACCCCACACTTGTCCTTATTCCATAACTCCAAAACAAGCCATTATCGATAATCAAAAATAAATATAATCAATGTAAATAATATGAGGATAAAAGGAATAAACATTTTATACAAAAAGGAAAACTTTCTATAAATATAAACTTACTTAAAATAGAAATATTGTTATAGAAAATTCGTAGGTTAATAAAATAAGTGAAATGTATAAAAATAACATTTCTAATGAAATTAACATTTCATTATTATCGTCGTTATCGTAACTTTAATATATTTCTAAATTCGTTACTCAAAATATAAATAAAATATAATAAGTCAATATATAGCATTTTATAAATAATTAGGAAATCGAGCTAAAACTATAAATTTTAGAAAAATGATGTTTTAGGAAAAACGATATCAAAATTAATTGAGTCAACGAGTTTTATAAATGAAACGAGATTTATAAAGAATTCAAATTATTTTTAGCAAATGGCTTTTATTAATAAATAATACGGATTTTACTAAATATGGTTAGTTGTAACCAAATAAGAAATTATTAATGAAAATGGTATCGAAAAAATATATTTAAAACAAAAGCGACTATTTTCTCATTCATTAATATAATTCGTAAAACAGAAATTAATTTATTAACAAGTATACAAATTTCGATTAAAAAAATAAAAATACAATTCTGAGTGGAAATTATAAATTAACAAAATATGACGAAAATGTGAAATCGACATTATTTAGTTACTAGTGTCACGATAACCAACAAAATATTATAACGATCGTAAATAATTAAGTTACTAACGATTTGTAAAACGATATCGAAAACTTGTAAAAATTAATATTTATAAGCCATACGATTTAAAAAAATTTAATATTTTTAGCAAATAATAAATAGCTAAAATTAGAAAACCGGAGTTAAAATACTTACTACATACTACTACTCAAACATACGATATAAAATCGAGTAACGTCCTAAAGTTACCTTTAGATGACAACCGACTCAAACACGTGCTTGACCTCGACTTGGTCCTCACGAAATCCCGAATGACTAGGAGTTGAACGGGAAGGAAAGAAAGAACGGAGTAAAAAAAATTGGAGGGACATCGCTCGTCTTGAATCGCAACAGCACCAACTGAACAATACAATAAACCGGGACACGAACAAGATCAAAACAACGAAGAATTAGGCGCAGATACCGAACAGGAAACTGCAGAACAGAAGGCAGCAGTAGCATCGAAACGGCATCAAACAATAGGCGACGACATTAAGAACCGAACATTAGAACAAGAAAATGACAGAAGGAGCAACTGACGACAAACGAAGCAGCAGAAAAATAAATAGCAGCAAGAAGAAGAAGCAAAAGAAGAAGGGAAAAAAATAGACAGAGAGACGGAATCGACACAGAACAGCCTAAAAGTAACTGCAGACAGCAGCAGTAACTAACACCGACAGTACAGCATCATACATCAGCGAGAACCCAAAACGACATCGACGTAAGGAGAAGGAAGGGCAGCCAGAACATGACTACACTTGCAGCGACAACAGAGATGACAATGAACGAAAACAGAAGAGGAAGAAGAAAATAATAGCCGTTGGTTAACAGCAGTAACACGAAATAACAGAGCAGAAATAATCGTGCATAGCAGCAGATTAACGACAGCAAAAGACGATGGCAACATTAGACGAAGAAGAAGAAAGGAGAAGAGTGAAACGGACAGAGCGGTAATAAACAGCATCAGGACAACGAACAGCATCGACAATGACGCACAAGGGTGATAAGATGCGGATTGAATGAAAAAGTACACCAAAATAGACCAATCAAACGCACAAAACGAACTGCAACAGAAGGAGAAATAGAATGACGGCATCATCAAACAGGAGGAAACACTAATGACAACAGCAGCAGCGCGCAAGGCGGAAGAGAAAGAAAAGAAGAAGAAGAAGAATAAAAGAAGAAGAAAGGAGGAGGAGGAGGAAAAGATCGGGAGAAGCAAGGGATTACCTTAACGGGTCCAGGCCGAAGTACGACAATAACAGTAGCCGGAGCGACAGCAAGAATGAATGAGTAACGACCGAAACTGCAGCAGGAAACAGAGGAGGTGCGAACAGGGGAATCAAAATGAAGAAGAACGAAAGAGGAGCAGCAACAACAGTGACACGAAAAGCAGCAGAAGTGGCAAAATTGCAGACCGGGGATGACGGTGAACAATGAAAAAAAATGAAAGAGGAAAGGAGGAACCAAGATGGTGAATTAAAAGGATGAGGGGGAGTGAAGCGGTGGTGAGGAGACCCCAAAATAAAGGGGTGAATATAATAATAAGTTGGGGTAAGAGGGAAGAATGTAACGGTAGACAAGGGGAACGTATCACCAAAAGAAAAAAAAAAACGAATTAATTAATTGAATCGGTTCAGAAATACGAATTAAATGAATTCCGTAACGATAAGTTGATTGACCTATAAATTGAATTAAAACGAGTTAAAAAGATTAATAAATAATCGGGTCATCAAATGAAATAAGTTACTCGAGACGAAAACGAAGCTTATAGAATTAAATAATTAAACGGTGAAACAAAATTTCCCGATAAATAATAAATTTTCGACAAAGTGAATTAAATTGATTTTTCGAGAAAAGGTAATAAATGTTTTGACAAAATTTAAAATAAATGAACTTCGAGCCGAAAATAGAAATTCGAGCTTAAGTATAAATAAAAAACATAATTTAGAATTTAAATCGTCGAAATAGACTTTCGATAAGAATTAAATTAAATGTATAAAATAAATCGAAACAGAATAAAAATATGTTTTAAATATAAGAAGAGTTTCCGAGACAAATAGAAATCTAGGGGTTTGAAACGATTAAACGATAAATTCATTTTATAAAAATTTTAAGAATTACGAGTTAAATCGTAAAAAAAAAAATACGAACATAATTTTAATTTAATTTAATTTATAAAATCAGGGGTGTTACAGTAAGGGTTCTCGAAAAATAATTTCAAAAATTAGAATACATTTATCTACCCCGAGAAGAAAACCAGTTCGCAGATGCACTTTCCAAATTAGCATCCTTATTGAATATCCCGGATCACCTGACCAGCATATGCCGATTTGCGTCGAAAGACGGTCCGAGCTGGCATTTATCCACGTCATTCAAGACATCGAGATAACCGATTCGGAACCTTGGTATTAGGCTATTCTAACCTACATGGCAACGGGAGAGTAACCTTCGGGAACTGAAAACCGGGTTAAGAAAGCCCTACGAAGGTTGGTCACCCACTTTATTCATACGAGCGACGGACAACTGTACAAGAAGACGGCACAGGGAGCTCTCCTCCTATGTGTCGACAAAATAAAAGCCGAGAAGGTTATGACTGAGATACACGACGGTGAACGTGGTCCCCTTATGAACGCCCAGATGTTGGTCCGAAAGATTATGAGACTCGGATACTACTGGAACAGTATGGAAACCGACTGCCAATTATATGTCAAACACTGTCATAACTGCCAGATTTTTGCCAACGTTCAGCATATGTCGTCATCCCTATTATACACTATGACGTCACCATGGCCATTTTCGACATGGGGAATCGACATAATCGGGAAAGTAAACCCTTCCGGGACGGGAGGTCACTGCTTTATTTTAGTGGCTATCGACTATTTCACCAAATGGGTCGAAGCCGAGTCATACCGGATTTTGAATGCTAAGCATGTTGCCAAATTTATCCAAAACAATATTATATGCCGATATGGGGTCCCACACGAGTTCATCAGTGATCAGGGGACACACTTCCAAGCCGAAACCGCTACTTTGCTAGCCAAATATAAAATCCAAAGGCATACATCTCGATGTGAATCGCTAGTTCTTTTGGACGAACGGCGGTCCCGGGCCCTCAACAATATCCAAATATACCAGAAAAGAATACAACGGGCCTTCAACAAAAGAGTTAGGCCCAAAAATATCAAAGAAGGGAATTTGGTCCTCATCTCCGTTAGTGCATTACTGCCGGTCGACCCAAGGGGAAAATTCAAACCCAATTGGGCTGGGCCATATCTGGTAAAGAAGGTTCTACCAGGAGGAGCAGTGATGCTGACAGATTTGGACGGGAATGAATTCGTTAACCCAACCAACCTAGACCAGTTGAAGTGCTACTACCCCTAAACCCTATCTCAATGTCATTTGCAAGAGTTTATAAAATTTGTCTTTTTATAAATTAACTTTCAATATTATAAGCAAGTCAATAAGTTAGGATTAGTTATCCTACTGTCGCATACACCTCAAACTACAAGTCTTGGTGATTTTAGAAATTGCAAAATTTTATCTTGAATTACGTTTGGTTTGATTCCACTAACTGTGGATACGTAGGCAGCCCCTGAAAAGGGCACAACCACCGCAATGACGAAAGACAGAAACAGTTTCACTAATAAAATACTTTTTATTATTAACCAAAAACCTGATAACCTCGGGAATTTCAAAATTACATCACTTAAATAAAAAAAAAACAACAACAAAAAAGCACACCACAAAAAATAATAGTAATATTTAAATAATAAGACTAAGGAGACTACTGTTTAGGGCATTTTTTCCTTGCCCTTATTATCCTTCGGGTCACGTGGAGCCCGTGGTCGCCGAGGTGGGGGCAAGCGTTCCCGGATCCCCAGGGGCACCTCCTTACCTCGAACCCGTTTCTTCGACAGTGGGTCTTCTTCTATTGTAACCGGTCCGAGTCGAGCCCTTACATGCTCCAGTAGCCTGTCCCGAGGACCAAGTCGGTCCTGAACTGATAGTCGACGCCCAAGTCTCCTTTCAAAGTCTGTCTGGGGGCTCACTCTCCCCCGAGCAGCTCTAGCACTAGACCCTTAAACTTGAGTCTTAGCTCTCCACCCCTGACCTGACATTAGACGAACCAGTGTAGCCGAGGTGTCACCTTCATCAAAGAAGCCTCTATTGTCCTTAACCTGCTCCCGTCGAAGCAGGTCAAAAGCTTCATCGGTCTTCAAAGCAGCTCGGGCCTCGGCAGAGTCCGCTTTCGTCCACTTCTCATAAGAAGCTGACACCCAGATTAAGTGAAGAGACTCAGGAACGCACCAATTAACCCGGGTATACCACCGCTGGATCCACGTGTCACACATCACATCAGTCAGCTGGGTAAGGTCACTCACAACTGCTTCATTTTCTCAAATCCTCTAAGACCAACCATACTGCCTAAGTATGCGATCGGGGTAGAGGTGAACTGTCTGGCTAAGGGACAAATTCACCTGATAACGGGCCTTATCTCTCGGTGACAAACCGGTCCAAACATAAATAAACCACCACGGCACCACCTATCGGATCAATGGACCACGATGGAATGACAGCTCCTCGTCCCAGTACTTTCGGTTGATAAGGCAGGAAGAATCGATAGCCCGTCTCCTTGTCATCACTTGATTAGGCCGGTATCGACTCAGGTCAAGGGGAGGCTCTATGATTAATAGCCTCTCAAATAGCCAAAGCTGAAAAGAAACGAAAATTATAAATTCTCGAGGCAAAATGGACATCCGCCTAGGGGCACTCAATCGAGTGACACCCCTGAAATTGGGCAACGGTTTTTTGATGAAGGCACTCGATCTAATGCATGGGTGACTCGATCAAGTGCACCTATAGCAGGTCATCGCGAAAAAAAAAAACGAAGCGGTATACCTGCAGCAGACGGGTGCTCTCGGTCAAACGGGTTGACGGGTCCCTTTTACGGTTATCCAAACCCTGGATAATCTCACCTGTGATCAACCATGCTGGACTATATTCCATCTCCATCAGGTCAATAATAGTAAAAAGTCGAACGTCACCCATACACGACAGCAAATCCATATGACCTTCAAAAGCATAGACATGAAGCATACAAAAGGCAAACACCCTACGGCTATGGACTGGCATAACCCGGAGATCATGTGGGTTCATAAACTTGTCGGCCAAAGCGAACATTAAGGCGGTATCCCCGGCTATGATGCTGGATACTTCCATATGAGAAAGTCCCAAAAAACCATGTAGCTTCCTTCTCGGGTCATGAACTGAAAATGGGACAGCAGGACGGAGCAAAGGATTCCACCCTCCTACTGCAGCAATCTCCTCGGGTAAAGGACAGATCTCGCCCCGGGGAAAGGCAAAAACATGATATATGTTGTCCCAATAAGACAAACAAGCATCAAGAAAGTGAAGATCTACCTGCATTTCTGACGGATCGTGAACAACTGGGAGATCCCTGTCCGATTCAAAGCTACCTTCTCCGCATCCCTGAAATTCCGGGACCAAGCTTGCAGCCTTGTAGTTAAACACTCGATACCCATAGCTGGAATTCTTATAAGACAAGTTTCTGTTTAGGAAAAGAGTTTCTGTGAGATGCCGAAAATTTGAAATGGGGGTTGTGTTTATATAACACCAAAACCCTGGCATTATCCTACTACTAGGCTTCTTTGGCCCAAGCAGGCCTAAGCATACAGGCCAAATACTGACTTTTCCACACTAGCACAGGAATTAAGTCATCTTGAGCATTCCTAATTTTCAAAGGAGTCAAAATTTCAAAAATCTTCAAAACCTTTCAAAAATTCAAAAAATTTATTCCCCATCGCGAGTCGTGTTTTCACCTAAATATTACATGCAAAATATTATGTGACTATACACAGGTACACCCTGGGCCTCAGAAGCAAGGCCCGCGCATCCCTTTTACTCTCTAGCGGAAAGCCCGAGGCGTCATTTCTCCTGAAACAGTACATCAAAGACTTCAAAAGCAAGTCCGACTTCCCACGGAGCTATTCCATATGACAAAACTCAGGTATGCTTTCTATCTTATGGCTGGCGAGCCCTTCACGCGAGTCTACTGGACTATAAACAACCCGACCGGAAGACTACCAGGTCGTGATCCGCGATTGGCCTGGTAGCTACTCTGACTTTCGCCTTGTCCAAGCCTCAGTCAGAGTGGGGGCTCTTTAGACACCCGCATTTGGCTGCTAGTGTCTTTAGCGGTCTCCAACAAAACACCCGATGATGATCGGACATAAACGTGCTTTAACGCGCTCGGATATAGGCTCAAAATCATTAGTATTTGGCTTGGGCTTTTTACGGAGCGAAAACATCACGAAATCAACCTCAAAACCAGGCCCAGTGGGTCGGTTCCATTCAAATAAGACTAATTTAGGTCAGAACTGACATCGGAAATAAAACCGTCTTTTAGCGACCGAGTCAAAACCCGGTCAAAGACAAATCCGACATAAAAATCAGCCATATACGCATTTTAGAAGAGAACCCAAACAACCAAACCTCTTCAAAAAAGGATAAGATTTCCTTCCTAAAATCTCTCCCCCGTTTTGACCCACTCGATCGAGTGGTTCAGGCCCACTAGGTCGATTAGGCTTGCGAACCAGCTTTGACCGAGTGCACCTACACCACTCGATCAAGTGACCCTAAACCGGGGTATTTTTCCTATAAATACCCCGTCCTGTCAACACATTTGAGCACCTTGGATCATGCATCACATTCACAACTTTTTCCGACCTTCTACCTCGAAAACCTCCATATTCCAACCCTTAAATCACCACCATCTCGACATCCCTATACACACATACCGAGATCGAAACTCGTAAAAACAAAAGAGCAATCTGTCCTACAAATCCAATACACCATAACTTTTCCTACATCTCGACGCTCCCGTGCCAAAGCCACATATTAGACGAGCCTATTACCGAGAAATTAAACATGTAGGTTGAGGGTGTAAAACTCAATCCCGACTTCTCCCTTTCTTCCTTCTCTTTTCTCCGTCTTTTCCGTCTTCTTTTCGTTTTTTTCGTTTTTCTTATTTTCTTTTCTTTCGTTATTATTACTACTATTGAATCACCATTAAAATATTCGCCTATACGTGTCGAATACGAGGGATGATGGGATAAGGAAACACAAATACGAGAGTACTGTACTCGATGTTGCCGGTCGCTTATCCTATCACCCCGAGCATTTGATTGTTGAAGCGAATCAACATTAAAAAGAACGTTTTTTTCATTTTCGTCTTAGCATCGTTTATTAGTCTAGTTTTTTTTCATTTATCGTTGCTATTAATTAAAACCGCGCATACACAAATTTATAAAACAATTTTGAATCAAATATGCTTAAAAATGAATCCCGTTCAAGATCCTTCTAATCCCTTTACGAGTTGTAATAGTGGTGGCGCCCTTTCGAGGAGCGCCGCCCTAAACACTCAAGGGCGTGATGCGATCACTGATATTCGTCGTTAAATATATTCGATTCCCAGTTTTTAAGGGTTAGTGCGAAACCTGTTGACGCAAAATCGAACATCACATAATCCGTAAGGGTTATTATCGATGTCGTAGCGCGGAAGGAATTATTTCGTCCCTAATTGAATTCAAAACAACTTCAAAACGACTTCATAACATCTTTTCTAAATTCCCATTACCGGTCTCGTAATAATAACATACATATTGTGAGTATCGAAAACTGAGTCGAGTATAAATTACATCATAATTTTATGCGACTTGGTTAATTATCGATTTAAAAATAAAGAATTTCCGAAATCGACTCTTTTTCGAACGAACAGCAGTCCGTACAGGGGGCACTCGATCAGTGGCACCCCAAAAACCAGGCAGAGGGTTTTCACAAAGGGGCACTCGATCGAGTCCCTCCCATGACTCGATCGAGTGGCCTTTATCTCGTCTATACCGTGAACTTCCTACATATAATAAGCCTCATCAAATTCTTTTTTTTTTACGACTTTTAGTCGTCGCGTGTCAAGACTATCACGTGCCTATATTTTCAAAACCATGCATCGCATCTTTGTTCTAATCTATTCATATCATCATTACTATTTCGATTGCTTCGATTTTCGCGCTTGTTGTATTGTAATTCCGAGTTGTATTCCGTCCGCATATTTGTAATCTACTTACGCGCTTTTATTTTGGTTGTTTATTTTATTGCACTAAAACGAACCTCGCATGCTAAACCACTTTGACGTGAATTAAATGCATTGAACCGACGTAGCAACTTATTCGATTTTCTATATCTCGTAAAATGTTGTTTGCATAACATTTCACCGAATCACTAGCGCGCGTATTAAAAATTCGAACGATATCTTAGTAGAGGTCGCTAAGTGCAGGCGGGGTTGGGTGTCCTTTGTGGGCTTCCCAACATGTCCGAAACTGTTGTCGCACGAGAGTCATTCGATATACGGTACCCGATAATGTCGGCATCGGTATCGTAATGCAATGACGAACCCCACAAGCTCTAGTATCGAAGTGGGCCGTACTTTCTGCACGGTTCACCAAAATATAGAGTGGGTTCGAAAGGACCCGAACTCCCACAAAGTTCGGTGGCGACTCCTAATTTGATTTAAATTTCAACCCGAGAACTATCTCACATGTGAAACATTTCGCCCCCCAAACCCGCGTGTGGCCGCGTCGGGGTGGACCTATGTCATGTCCACAAAGTCACATTCAGTTACTTTAATGCCCTCATTTGAGTTACAAGCTAACACTACCTAGCTCAGCATTTAGTTAAACATTAAAAAAAAACACAGAGAGAGAGCGGCTAGTGAGAGAGCGAATTTTAGGGCGATTTTGAGGAGTTCTCCGGCACGATGGCCATAGCTTCATCGTCAAGTTCACCGAAACTGTGCAACGTCACCAGACGCAAGAATAAGGGCTCTAGGAAGGACAAAGACCACATTGAGGACATAATCTTGAACAAGCCTGATGTTGACGTACCCATTAAGGAGAAATCCATGCAGGAGATTATGGGAGTTCTTGCTTACTCCTTGACTGACGATGATGTTGAGGATGCAGCGGGTATAGAGGAGATTCATGATGTTAGTATGAAAGATGATGATAAGGACGGAACCTGGTATCTGAAATCAGGACGGAAAAGCATACTAGTTACGTCTAAGGATTATCAGCCGCGTTTACAACTTACTAAAGAGAACGTGCAGTTTGAGATTGCATGCTAGTCTACTGCTGTGTATGGATTTATTATGGGTTCTAACCCGCCATGGCCAGTCCTTGAAGGTTTTTGCGACGTATATGGAAACATCATAAGATTGAGACCGTTACATTCATGCCCAATTAAGTGTTTTTGGTCAGATTCTATTCTAAGGAGATGCAGCAGGCTGTTCTAAACGCATGTTATTTCCTCTTTGATAACAAGCCAATGATCTTGAAAGCTTGGCAACCAGATATTGACCTTGAAAAAGAAGAAGTGAAGATCATTCCTAGATGGATGAGACTTCATAAACTTCCCCTAAAATTCTGGGGTGCTAGCTTACCAAGAATTGTTGGTCTGGTAAGGCCAATGGTGAGGTCTGATGAAGCCACTACACTAAAATCTAGGGGTGGTTTTGCACGGTTCTCGTTGAAATAACCGTTGGACAGGAACTCCCAAACCAAATTCAATTCAATGATGAGAAGGGCAATTTGGTTACGATAAAAGTTGAATATGACTGGAAACCGATATTATGCTCAGGATGCAAAAAGATGGGGCATGAAATGAAAGAATGCAAATGGAAAGGATCTAGGCCTAAGTATGTCCACCCACTGCCAAAAAAGGAATGGAGACAAGTGGAGAGGCCTGTTGTAACTTTGTCAATAAAGTCGTTGGGAGCAGATAATCCTGATATTGAAGCACCAGTGAGAATCATTAACTATGTTAACAAGAACCCGAGGGTGCAGGGTCCAACTGCTCCACAAGCTAGAGAAGTAGATGCTGCTACACATGTGAATACAGTCCTCCAACCAATACAGATAACTATACAGGAAGGGAAGAGTACAGATGATCCAAGCACTTACAAGAATGTCTTTACCGGTTCACCAGTCAAGGGAATAACGTTGACATCTCCTAAAACTCTATATAAATGAAATTCGGTTTTTGGAATATTAGGGCATGAATAAAGTGAAGAAACAACAGGAAATAAATAATTTTCTTCAAAATAATAAGGTTGGATTCTATGGTTTATTAGAGACCAAGATTAAAGCTATGAGCTTGAATAAGTCTATGAATAATTACTTTAGGGAGTGGAGTATTGTTATTAATAATAAATATCATCCTAGAGGTAGGATTTTGTTACTCTGGAACCATAATCATTGTGAAGTGACCCCCCTTTTGAGTACTTCACAACTGATGCATACAAAGGTTAAGATCCGTGATACTGACCAGACAATGCATATCACTATGGTGTATGACTTTAATGAATTACTGGAGAGGGAAGCGCTTTGGAGGGATCTGAGGTCCATTTATCTTACTATGAGTGGACCTTGGATGATTGGTGGAGACTTCAATTATGTACTGAAGGCTGAAGAAAGATTGGGAGGCCAATTCTCATTGACGGAGGCTATACCTTTTCAAGACTGTATTAGTGATTGCGAGCTTACTGATTGTCCTTCCATTGGGGCATTTTATACGTGGAATAATAAGTAGAAACCCGAAGATAGAGTATATAGCAAATTAGATAGATGCCTTATCAATCAAGAATGGATGAGCGAGATGCCTAATTATTTTGCACATTTTCTACCTAAAGGGCTCTACGACCACTGTCCTTGTATGATACAGACTGCTGAGAAAGCGAAAGTGAAGACTAGACCTTTTAAGTATTTTAATATGTGGAGTCGATCTCCTCATTTCATACCTAAGGTTACTCAGAATTGGAATCAAGAGGTGGAGGGGACTTTGATGTATCGTGTCGTCAAGAAACTGCAAAGGCTAAAGCCTATTCTTAAGATTCTGAACAAGGATCAATTCTTTGATACTGAAAGGGCCATTGATCTAGCGCAAGTAGAACTTCTCAACCTTTATAAGGAATTGATGATTAGACCTGAGGATACCCATTTGAGGCAGCGGAAGAAACTGCGCATGACACATATGCTCATCTGCGGGATGCACGATTGGAGTATTTACAGCAAAAATCTAAATGTGCTTGGATTAAAGAAGGAGACCGAAATACAGCTTTTTTTCCATGGTTCACTAAGAACCAGAAGGATCAATAATATGGTAATGCAGATAAATGATGAGAATGGAGTTCTCCACAAAACTCAGGAGGATATTCAACAGGCTTTTCTCTCCTACTATCAAGAGCTACTTGGGGGAAGGACTCATAATGTCAACGTGAATCTGAAAATCATGGCACTTGGGGTGACATGTTATGTTGATCATGTTCAGGAGCTTGAGCGACATGTTTCTCCTGAAGAGGTAAAAGATGTACTCTTTAATATTCCTAATGACAAATCTCCGGGTTCGGATGGGTACTCTAGCAAGTTCTTTAAGGATTCGTGGGACATTGTGGGGAAGGACATTAGCGATGTAATGATGGATTTCTTAAGTTCTGGACAACTACTCAAATAGATCAATACAACCGCTATTACACTGATCCCAAAAGTAGAGAAAGCGACCACAGTTCTCTAATATAGACCTATCGCTTGTTGCAATGTGATCTATAAAGTAATATCCAAAATTCTTTGCTCAAGACTAGCTGATGTCCTACTTGACCTGATCTCTCAGTCCAGGGTGGCTTTATTAAGGGGAGGAGTATAATCGAAAACATTCTTATATGTCATGACATCATCAGACTATACAATAGTAAGAGTGTTTCTCCTAGATATATCTTCACAATCGACTTGCGAAAAGCCTACAACACGGTGGAATGGGACTTTCTTGATCAAATGATGAATGTTATACAGTTTCCATCCCACTTCAGAAATATGGTAATGAAAGCGTGAGGACTGCTTCTTATTCCCTAAACTTAAATGGCAATTCATTTGGGTTTTTTGCAGGCAAGAGAGGATTAAGGCAAGGAGATCCCCTCTCACCTCTCCTGTTCACCATTTGTATGGAATACTTGACAAGACTATTACAATTCACTACCTCTACTAGGCCGTTCATATTTCATCCCCTTTGCAAACCTATGAAACTATCTTGCTTAATGTTCGCTGACGACTTATTTCTGTTTAGCAAAGGAGACACGGCATCCATGATGGTTCTTTTAAGGACATTTGCATCATTCTCTATTGCGTCTGGTCTAAAAAAAGCAAAGGAAAGTGGAATGCATTTTTTAATGGAGTTCCACAGGCGATCAAAAGAGAGATTATACTCATTTCAGGCTGTACTGAAGGATCTATGCCATTCAGGTAGCTTGGTGTTCCAATCAAGCCTTCAAAACTCTCCATTCTCGACTGCCACCCACTTATTAACAAGCTGGTTGACAGAATCAGGAGGATTGGAGCGAGAAAACTATCGTACACAGGTCGATTAGTTATGGTTAAGAATGTTCTTGCGAATCTTCACTCTTATTGGAGCTTCATATTTATCATTCTCAATTCTGTCATTAAGCAAATAGATTCTATCTGCAGAAATTACTTGTGGACGCTGGGGTTGATTTCCATAGAACTCCTACTATTGCGTGGGAGAAGATATGCATGCCTTACAAGGAAGGAGGTTTGAACCTAACCCAAAACGCACAATGGAATAAAGCTACCATGAAGCTCGCCTGGTGGATTATTTCGAGTCAAAACAGGCTCTGGGTGAAATGGGTTCACCATGTCTACTTAATTAAAAGGACAAACCTGGGAAGACTATCAGCCCATCGCTGACTCTAGTTGGGCATGGAAAAAGGCATGTCAGGCTCGGGACTTACTGCAATCAGAACTCACTACGAATCAATGGAGTTTGCAGGAGGGTAATTCATATGTGGTGGCATCCGACTGACCCGGTCCGTACGGCCCGGACCGTACGGTTTGGTCCGGACCGGCTACATACTGGTCCGGTCTGCGAGTCTCCAAAAAATTGGTTGCCGGTCCGCGGTCCGGTCCGGTCCACACTTAAAAAAATTAATCAAATTTAGTGTATTTTGCCGGTCCGATCCGGTCTTAAGAGGGTCCGGTCCGGTATGGACCGGGTTTTTTTATTAACCGGTCCAGTCCGCGGGTTTGAATTTTTTGGGTTCCGGTCCTCGGATCAAGCCGGTCCGGTCTGGGTTTGGACCGGTGAACACCCCTATCAATGGTTAAGGAGGAAAGGTGACGTGGTAAGCTGGTACAATCTTGTCTGCAACCCTTGGACCATTCCAAAACATAGATTTCATGCTTGGATGGTTCAACACGTGGCTCTAAATTTAAAACAAAAGCTGTACAGACTCCAAATAACTGACAACGATGAATGTTGTCGGTGAGCTGCTGCTACTAAGAGTTTCACGAATATCTTCCAGGGATGTCTTTATATAACCTATCTCAAAAAGGGAGCTTCAAAGAGAATAGGCTGGTCGGGCTATCTTATGTATGATAATGTGAGAAGACAAAGAATGAGTAGGTCTAAACTTCAACAGGTTGTGAAGAACGAATTCATAAATGCTATAAACTACCATATTTGGATGCAACGGAACAAAAGTAGACTTGAAAGCCAATTAGTTCGACTTGAGCATCTTGCTAAAATGATTATCGATGAATTTGTTTTATATTATAGTGGTAAACGTAACCACAAGTTTAGAACGAGGGATGATAATTTATTATCTAGCCTTATGGCCTTCAGTGCGGATTCCATTGTAAATGATGTAATTTATCATTTATAAATATACTTACCTTTTACCAAAAAAAAGAGGAAAATTTAGACAGGTAGGGCCCAACTGTTAGTACTATGTTGTATTAAATGATATTATGTGGCGTATTAGTACTAGTTTTTGTAAGGTTTTGCTTGACACGTTGTCCTGTTTCCGGATTAGCCGGGTAGTAGATGCTCGATGTAAAGGGCCTCGACAAAGGCTTGATTTAATTGATTTTTTCATTAATGAGAAGCACGTCTTTTTTTTATATATTTTTTTTGTGTGGCTCGCAACTCGATTCTTCATTTTGCCCGAAGCGCCCTTTCGGATTTTCACTCCGTCCTAGGCTCACCTTTTATTTTGTTTTTTTTTTTACTTTTTCTTTTTGCTCTTTTTTTTTACGGCTCGCAAGTCGATTCTTCATTTGGTCCGAAGCGCCCTTTTGGGTTTTCACTCCGTCCTCGGCTCGTCAATTTTTATTTTTATTTTTAATGATGACTCGCAACTCAATTCTTCATTTTGCCCAGAGCGCCCTTTCGGGTTATCATTCCGTCCTCGGCTCGTCGTTTGTGCATTGTCATTGAATCACTCGTTAATCGGAGCGTATGATGGTTCTGATTTGCATATGAATCGAGTAATCGATTCTGTTAGTTTTGGTTGCACCCACGGGGAGGGGGGGGGGGTGTTGCCTACGTATCCGTGTTTAGACGGAATAAAACCATGTTTGTAGTTCGTATAAATGTGAGTGATTTTGCTTTAGACTCGCTATGCGAATTATCGATGCAAAGTGTTTTAAAGTGTTTCTGCAAGGGTTTTCACCCTAGCTTGGAGATCAGGATGAGTTGTTAGGAGGCTAAGGGTAGTAGCATTTAAGCTGATCCATGTTGGTTGGGGTTGAGAATTCTTGACCGTCTAGGTCGGTGATGATCACAGCGCCCCTGTGAGTATTTTCTTGACAAGGTAGGGGCCTGTCCAGTTTGGTTTGAACTTTCCCCTAGGGTCGACGGGAAGAGGTACTCTAATGAACTTAACTACTAGATCTCCCTCGTGTATGTTTCGAGACTTAACTCATTTGGTGAAGGCTCGTTGTATTCTTTGTAGGCTTGCACAATGGATAGTGCATGTATTCTACGCTCGTCTAGGAGTACTAACTCGTCATAACATTTTTTATTCCACTCCTCTTCTGGAATGCCGCTTTCGGCTAGTATCCTTAGCGAGAGTATTTCAAACTCTATTGGTTGTACGGCTTCTGAACCGTAGGTTAGGTAGTAGGGTATGGCTCTGGTGGGAGTTTGGTAGGAAGATCTGTATCCCCATAGTGCAAAGGGTATTTTGTTGGGCCAATCTCGGTAATTGTCTATCATCTTCTTAAGGATGCTGACGATGGTTTTGTTTGCTGCATCTACAGCCCCTTTTGTCTGAGGTCTGTAGAGTGATGATTTGTGTCGTTGGATTTTGTATTAGCTTAGGAGTTTTTGGGTGTCGACCCAAAGTGAGCCCCCTGGTCACTGATGATTTCGTATGGTGTGCCGTAGCGGCAAATGATGTTGTTTTGTAGGAATTTGACTACTTGTTTGGAAGTTAGTATTGTGTATAAGGCTGCTTCTACCCATTTGGTAAAGTAATCAACGGCCACTTGTACAAAATAGTGTCCGCCGGTCCCGGATGGATGTAATTTTCTTATAATGTCTATTCCCCAAGTAGAGAAGGGTCAAGGTGCTGTTGTGGTGTGGAGTGGATATGGGGGTAGGTGTTGGATATTGGCGAATATCTGGCAGTTGTGATAGTGATGGACGTGATGCTGGCAGTCCGCCTCTAGGGTGGTCCAGTAATAGCCTAATCTCATTATCTTACGGGCTAATGCGTGTGCGCTCATGTGGGGTCCGCATTCCCCATCATGTACTTCTTTCGTGACTTTTTTGGATTGGACTTTGTCTATGCACCTAAGGAGTACTCCTTGTGGGGTTCGTTTGTATAATAATCCTTGGCTCAGAATGTAGTGAGTGGCGTGCATTCTTAAGGCTCGTTTGTTTTTTACTCCCTCCTATTCTGAGTATTCCTCCCACTTTTCTTTTTGAGCATAGTTTGGTTTTCTTCCCAGTTTCTTTTTTTTGGAAAAAATTTTAATCATTCTTTATTCTTCCTTCAATTCTTTATTCTTTTCCTCTTCACCTAAACTCAACACTTTTTCACTTTATACCCCACTTTCTATTCATCTCTCTTACTTTATCTCCACTCTTTATTATTATTTTACTCCCTCCTTGGTTTCCCCCCAAAAAAAATTGGGGAGGAATACTCTGAATAGGAGGGAGTACATTTGTATTGGCTGCGTACGATCCATCGGTTTTGAAGTCTAGGATTGTTTTGTACAAGGGTTCTTCGGAGGTATCATCGGTTTCAATGTTGTGGATGTAGGCTGGTTTTTCGCTCCTCACCACATAGATGGGCATGGATAAAAGGTTTTCGGGCATGTTTATTAGTGAGGCTAATCTGGATAATGCATCCGCGAATTGATTTTCCTCACGAGGTATGTGTATAAAGCTGATTTTGGTGAACTCTCAGAGATTGTCTCGATTTTAGGTTGGTATGGAGCTAGGCTTTCGCTATAACCTTTCAAATCCCCGTGGCTTGGTTGACTACTAAGGATGAATCTTCGTGGACTCTAAGGTTTTTAGCCCTATTAGGCAGTTCTCGTATTCGGCTAGGTTGTTGGTTACTGGCAAGTCAAATTTGATTGACATGAGTGTGTCCGTTTTGGACTAGGTATCGGTTGTGTGGGTCCCCTCTAATGGGTTTTTGGCTAGGAAATCGGCTGTGGGTTGGCTTGAATGTTAGGATAGCTGCTTTGATCTCAGTTGGGGTGGGATAAGGTAGGCTGTTGGTTGAAGCCCTTAAGTTTTGATTGATTTCTATCGATAAATGGCATGGTATTGAGTCGTAAGCAAAAAAGTGCATTATTTTAAATCAGGCGATTGTCGAGGCACATATTAGAGAAGAGGAAAAAGTTTATTTCTTTTTATAAAAATATAGTAATATAAGGACGATGTGTTTGAGACATGACCTCTTTTTTTGGGAGGCGGGGACAGACCCTCTCTGAACCTCCGACTCAGCGTAAAAAAACTTATTATTATATTAAGTCTAGGCCCTTAAGAAGAACTAGACTCTGACTAAGACCGGACTGACTTCCCTAGACATTGAGGCTACCTCCTAGGAAGAGCACCCTGATGGCATCACCTGACTTGCTTTTTGCATACTCATTGGTAGTGACTACCACTGATGTGGTGACCTTGCTGCTAGTGTCCTCATGGGTGAGGCGCATGGTTCTTGGCTTCACAGGGGAAAAGGTTTCGGCATCCACTAGATCTTGGATGTCGTGTTTCAAGTGGTAACAATCTTCTGTGTCATGCCCCCTGCCATGATGGTATAGGCATTAAGCCTTGGGATCCTAACTCACATCCTGGGCTCCAAGGGGTGGATCCGGGGTAGGAGCGAGCTGAGATAACTGTCAGTCATCGTTGGCAATCTTAAGTGCTTCAGCATAGGTCATACCTAAATCTGTGAGGCTCCTAAAGAGATAACCCCCACAGGCCAGACCGAAACGGGCCGACTCGAGCCTTTTTATCTCCCTAGGGATGTTGGGAGTGGGAGGTGCTAGACGAGATTTTATGTCCTCTTCCTGAGAGAGACCTCGTATTCGGTCCTCATTGATTTTCTCAGTGGCTCCTTCCAACCTACTAAGCTGGTGTAAGATGTTGTCGTGGGCGGTGGACATTTGTGCCACCGTTACTTGGATTTCCCGGATGAGGCCTACCATGGTACTGATTTGATCGTTGATACTGTTGCTATTGCTGGGAGATATTATTGGGTCTGCGGAACAGAACCGTAGGTGAGGATGGATCCACCGGGAGACATAAAGAATCGAAGAATGCTCATAGGTGAGCGACACAGAGATGAGACCCTTTATTTGCGCGTGTTTGCGGTCATAAGATTAGGGACTCGGGTACTTTAGACTCTCGGTGTATTCGGCAAGACGCCTAATAGACTCGGATCTCTAGAACGAGATGATTTGACACAAATCTCAGGATGATATTTAAGGAGGACTCTCGAGACGAGATGTCCCGAAAGGTAAAACCTCGAAAAGAGGTGACCATTAATAACTAAGACAAACATTTAATCACACGGTTGTACGACATAAGGAATTGATCTTGATCCTGGCTCGGAATCAAAGAATTTTGATGTTTTCAAAAAATAGATGTTTTTTTTCGGAAAACGAGTCTTTGAAAGTGAAAGTTTTGAAGTCGACATTACGATGGTTTAGTGTCATAGCTTGTGATATGTCAGAAAGCATTGATATGTGGGTGTCAAGTTGACTGTAATACCCCGTATTTTTCAAATATAGTTAAAATTTTAAACATTTATTTAAACCAAGTTTAACTTTTGAAAAGTTATTTTTCGTGAATAAAACAATTTTATTTTCATTAAATTAAAAATTATTCGGTTATAAAAAGATGAAAATTTATTTATCGAATTTATAAAAGTTTTATCTTTCGTTAAATAAAGTTTTAAAACTCGAAAACATTTTAATATTGACCTATCGTTTTAACTTTTTCTCGTCTCGTAAAAATTTAGAAATAATTTATCGAATTCTTAAAATAACGATTTCTTATAACTTTTGTCCCATAATACTATTTACCGTCTATTTTACTTACTGTCTTACAAATTCATTTTTAAAAATAAATTTTACGGGTTTCCATTATTTTAATTCTTTAATCTTATATTTCAACTTTTTAACAGAGAAAGAAAGACGTTTGTACGAGAAACAGACCGAGATTCGGGGATTGTGGACCTCCTAACTGACTCCCACGTATTTTTTTTTACCCTACACTAATCCTACGTTTACTACATCCAATCACCTAAGCTACTTCTACACCTATCCACCCTATACACCCTCTCTCTCTCACACCTAAACACCCTACCCTCCCTAGCTTCTACACCTCCTCCTACACTCCACTATATATATACATGAGTAGTTACTATACTCCATACGTACTGCTAGTAGTTACTAATACTATTAATATTACGTACTACATTACTACTCATTCCGTACATACTATATACTACGTTACTCCGTAATACATACTCCGTAATATATATTATATTTACTCACTCGTCCTTCTCAATTGGAGCATCGGGAATGAGGAGCTGCCCAGTAATTGGCGGGATCACATTTCTGGAACCATATTTGGGTCAAATTATTTCGACCCGAAAATTTCTTTAAAGGTGGAAAAAGACAACATTTCTTACGTAGACCGTATTATTGACCCAGACAATCTTTAATTCTTAATAACGTTAATAAATACTCCGTAATAGCTATTAAGGTAACCAAACTTTTTTTCTAACAACATTTCTTATATATATAAGTATATTATGTTAGTAATTTAATAAATTGCTTATTTAAATATTTAGGCTTATTTGTGTGACTAAATTACATATGTATATATAAAAATGTTACGTGATATTTTATTTGTGTTATATATTTATTTACGATTAAATTATCACTTGTTTAATTTATTTATTTATCACCTCTACATTTCTATCTATATGAAAAATTGAGAAAATGAATAAAAGAACTTAAAAGAATAAAATGTACTTATATCATTCTATTGGTTTATTTCTATTTGCTATGTATATTTATTATATGTACTTTATGTTTTGTATGTATTTCGTATAATTGTAATTTTGGTCATATTTAATTTTCTTTAGTACTTTTACATTTGTTTATATATTATAATAATAGAGTAAATTAGTAACTTGCAAAATGTTTTATTTTAATAAAACTTCACTTATTATTTTTATATATAGGTGGAAATTTATAAATTTTATTTTCTAAAAAAAATGGATTTATTTTATTCCGAAATATTTACACGATATTTATAAATATTTAAAAACGTGATTTTACGTCAAATTTTGTAAATCGATTAAGTACGACTTAATTTATATTTTTTTATAAACTTTTATATTTTTCAGAAACTATAAATTTTAAAACAATATTTAATTATTATTATATCTTAAAGTTTATTTTTATATAAAACTTTATTTTAAAGAATGTACTATTTTAAAAATATTATACGATATTTGGGATATGATGTTTCGGGTGACACTTGAGGATTAAAGTATAACGTTGTCACACTGAACGTAAGTATTTGAGGATTTGACTGTTTCAAATGAGTCCGACCAATTATTGAAGGTCACCAAATAATGTACTACTTGTTCACGGGCGACTTTTATATAAAGTTTACGATGCGAGTCTGGGACGAATAGCTTGTGTTGGATCCTACCATACATGCGTGGTGTTTCGACTGCACTTGTAATGAAAAGCAAACTCGGAGGCTGCGGTCCGAGAGTCGACCTAGTGTTTAAGGTAGTCGTCCTACGACAGTGAGAGTTGCGGTTCAAGAGTCTGCGTAGGGTATGTGGCGCACATATAGACAAGTACTTGATCAGTATTACCACCTAGGTAGCGGGGCAGAACAGGATTCTGAAAACTGCGGGTTCCCTCTTGATTATGCAGAGAATGTAATCATCGGCTTTCATTTCAGCCCAGAGCCCCGTTTGAATAAACGTATAATATAATAGAAGTTCGGGCCCAATTGAGCCTTATGGGTGAGATGTAAACCTCATAAGATCGGTTCGATCTACGAGTTGGTAACACGGTTACTTCTATTGGTGAGATGCAGTACAATATGGAGTAGCGGTGATACTAGGAGCCACGACTCGTGTGTTTATTCTCTGTTTACGTGAAAAATGATTTTAAAATCAAATGGCTGCCCATGTCCCATCTTTTAAACTTTATCGTTTTCATCACCTCACATGTTGGTTAATTGAAGTAAAGGAAACTATCTGTTACGTGATACTCCCTTCGATTCTTTAGATTCGCAACATATTCCATATTTGACAAATTCATTAGGTTTGCAACATTTCTATAATAGGTAAGTTTTTGTTTGTCTTAGCTTTTTACTTTATTGCTGAGACCCACCATCTCCACTCACAACCTTATTATTTGTGCAAATACTAAACGTTGCGAATCCAAAGAATCGGAGGGAGTATCCTTTAATATTTTTGTAAGCATATTATTTGTTATTCACATGATTGTCTTATGTGTTCGAGGTGATGTTAGATGAACGGCTTGGTTGCTGTCCCGCTCAGCGTCCACTGTTTTATTTTTTTTGCAGGTCTAAGACGTTGGGGAATCGAGCGAGAGAGATTTAATAATATGTTCGTCTGAAATACAATTTATATTATGTACTAAGTGAATCAAGACTATGTAATTAATAGTCGTTTGTTGTAAGGATCCGTAGCGATCCAGATTTATTTACACTCTTATATAATCTTAATTAAATGACTTAGATAACTTTCCGCATTATCTATTAATTTAAGTCATCGAAAATCCGGGTTGTTACATTGACGATAGCAAAACGTGGATTGTGATTTTGCGAAAATACGGTTGTAGAAGAACCGATTTTGAAGAAATGTGAAAATCATGACGTCGCGTTATTATCGAGACTTCTATTAGTTAGGAGCTCGACATTTGCGATATAAAGGGTGTATGTGAGAATAAACGGTGTCTGTAACGGTGTTTTGAAGGTGTTGCCAAATTCTTATTACAGAATTTTGGCGGTGATAGTGGTTTTAGAAATTTTTTAAAACGAGTGAACGTGTGACCGTGTTTGTCGATTCCATCTTATTGATTGGGATTTTGACGGTAGTGACGGTATGTGTAAAAAAGTGTTGAAAAAAATTGTAACCATATTAGGTACCTTGATCTCATTGGTTGAGAATTTGGCAATAGTAACAGTATGTGCGAAAACGTTTTGAAAACAAAATATAACCGTATTAGGTACCTCGACCCCATTGGTTGGGAATTTGGTGATAGTAACAGTATATCGTTGTTTTTTTATAAAATGACGAGTTTTGTTTTGGCCAAAAGTAATGGCGCTAAAAAATGATTTTCCAAAGCGATACGTGTGAACTTAACCGGGTCGCCGGGGTGATGGCGCTAAGGTGTCTTTGAAAATAAGTTTGATTTTGGGTGGAGTAAAGGCACCAAAAGATGGTTTTGAAAAACATGCCCTTTTCGAAAACGGAGTTTGGGTGTAGTTGCATGTTGTCGTTGTTGAATCCGGATTTTATTGTTTTATTCGGGTTGTCACAAAACAGTACACATAACTAGGAATGCGTACACTCATGCAGGATGCAGAGACGGGTACGCTACGTAAGGCTACCGCCCACGAATAGTCTTTGCTTAACAAAATCACCTTTTCGTGTCGATTATTTTGATATTTCGTGGCGATTCTATTCGACGCGAAAGGTTTCCCCGTCGATTATGTTTTCGTTGGGGTAGTTGGTGTTGCCGTTGCCTTTCGTGGCGAATAATCTATTCGTCGGGTTAACATCTTAAAATCAACATGAAAGAAGAGAAGCTTTGGTGGCGATTTTAGTGTCGATTATTATTGAGGCGGTAAGTAATTTAATTTTCCTACTAATACGAGTTGTAACGATTGTATTTGGCACGATAAGTACTATTATATGTCATCTGTTTTACAATTGTATCAATTATATTCGACGCGATAAGTATTACAAAAAATCATCTATGACAATAGTAACAATTATATTTGACACGACTAGCATCACAATTGCACTCATATAGTAAATTTGGTATCGATTTCATTCGATACGAAATATTATTTCTATCTCTCAAATACGGTGCAAAATAAATAAAAACAGACAAGTGAAAAATATGATAATTATATTACTCATAAAATCCCAAAAATTATATGTATCCAACATCGACTAAATTAAATTAATAAAAATAGGTCCAAAATAAGTGCAAATAGCCTTTTAAAAACCTAAAAAAAATACTACGTCTTCAACCCTCAAAGAAAAGTTCAACCCATGTATTCCGATCCGTATTACATATAGTAGCCGCTCCTCGAAAAAACTTCAATAAACATAGATAATTTATATATCAAGTTAGTTCGAATTTTTTTCATTTCCCACGTGCAAGTGAAAACATCACATATATTTATGTGTGTCAAAATATATACTCACTGGTTCAATAATATTCTTTGGCACATATAATGAAATATTACAAATCAGCCACTTGAGTTGCTATAATCATCATGTATGAACATTTAAACAGCACGCTAAATATTATATGATGGAAGTCCATTATCCAATTCACTTCAGTATAATATCATATTTGTTACATATTGTGTATTAATTACGAACCATTATGTAAAAAAATGAAATAAGAACATACCGTATTAGTCTGATCGTCTTTTGAATATTGTGCTTTTCTACCTTTAAAGAGGACCAACAACTCATGGATTAGATTCTTGAGTTCATTTTGCTTTACCATGACCTTATTTAGCTCCGCATCACTCTTTTCTTGTACCATCTTCAATTTTTCGGTATGTTTTTGTTGCATGAGGGTCATCTCATCACGAACCTTGTTAATTAACTCATTGGAGGCAACATTGTTTTCCATAAAGTCTGACGATGGTTGTACACCAGAATTAGCCCACAGTTTGGAAGCACACAAGCCTCCGCCAACTCCACGCACACGTCCACGTCTTTCTTCCTTTCCAATTAATTGATCAAATATATCTCCTTTCCAAGCTATCTTTCCATCTAATTGCTCTATTCCATTGGGCAGCTCTTGTAATTTTTCTTTCAGTAATTCCTATTGTATACAATGTTTTTTTTTAAAATAATCATTAAAATAGTGACCAAGAGAATAAAAAAAGGGAAGGATGAGCGCTACTTGATAAGTGTGGTTTGTAGTGCCTATTTCGTAGTGTTTTGGTCCCATTTTCCTTGTAGAATCGCTCCTTGGGAGCGGTTTAGGGGCTTCTTATGCTTCCTTTAGTTCGTTTCAGGTTCCCGAGACCGATTTGGAAGAGTTGGAGCGATTCCGACTCGATACATACACATTTTGGAGCCAACGAAGCTAAGGAACGATCACTCGATGCCTTGGAGTCAACCCCGAGACATTGGGACCCAATCCCGAGCCTCCGAGACCCGATCCCGAGTCCCGAGAATCGGTGAGAAGCCCATGAGAACCAAGGAGGGACCAAAAAGATCATAATGGAGGCCTACAAGGCTCATCCCGTTCAGGATGGCCTCATCCCGTTCAGGATGAGGTGCACAAACAAGGAGGTTGCTGTGAAGAGCCGTCTCGGCCAAGACCAACCTTGTCTCGGTCGGGACCATCCCTTCCCGACCGGGACCACCCCGTCTCGGCCGGGACGGGCCTGCTGCAGCTCCGCTTTGTTTCTTTCTTCTCCTTTCCACTTGTAACCCTATATATACCCCCCCTCTTGTATTAAGACACCATCATATGTTATATCCTTAAAACCCTAGACTACTTTAGGTTAGATTAGTTTATATTAGAGTAGATTAGTCGGTAATTAGTAGTTAATCTTAGATTAGCCTTGTATTAAGGGAATTCTTCAAGATCTTCACCAAGCTTGACAACCTTGGATGTTTGTTTTGGGTTTTCTTCATTAATGCAAGTTTTGTTCTTTCTCCTTCACTAGTATGGTATAATCCTTCCTTCCTTTTTACTCTCAATCTTGTTTGTTCATTAAAGTTTGCATCTTTGTTGTTTGTTTTGTTGATTGTTCATTGTTTCACTAGTTCCATTATGATAGTTTTGTTGTTTGTTTTGATTCTTCTTGTTAGTGTTAATTCTAGATTAGATATGTTAGAGTAGTGTTCTTGCTAGGGTTAGTAAGGTGATTAGGGTGCTAATTGGGTGATTAAGGGATTGTTGGAGATGTTTGTGGGAGATTTGGGTTTCCTCTTGGTTTGGTGCACATCACATGTTTGTTGAAATGCTTGATTGACTAGTAGTTGCAAATACTTGTTTTTCTTGCCTTTCTCTTATGGGTATTAGTTTGTTTGTGGGTTCGGTTCCCTCACTAAGTTGCGAGAGCCCGGTGAGAACGACCCCTAGGTCGGTCTAAGTAACGAGAGCCCGGATTCGACCTAGGCCTATAGCGTGCTAGAACCCCGTTTGTTGTGTGTGTCGCCGAGATGGGTTCTAGGTGGAACCTCTAGCTGGGTCTAAGTTGCGAGAGCCCGGACCAACCTAGATCACCCTACTACCTCCTTCGCTCTAGTTCTCCCTTGACCATTCCGTTACCCCTTTGACCCTGACCTAATCCTAGCCCGTTCTCCTTAGTGGTTTCTCCTTAGTCTTAGTCATAGTCTAGCTTTCTCCCCTTCTCATCACCTTTGTTTAGCTTAGCTCGTCGACTTAGTCTAGTATTTGGGCCGACCTAGTCTAGGCTATACATTACCGTCCCCGTGGATTCGACCCGACTTGCCCTATCTACCGTAGGTTTAGCCGGTTATATTATTGATCGGTTGGGATTCCACGACAAATCCCTCCCATCAATTGATGGGAGGGATTTGTCGTGGAATCCCAACCGATCAATAATATAACCGGCCGTTGCCGGGGACGGTGCTAGTTTAGACTTTGTTTTCCTAGTTACTTGACTTTGTCTTTGTGTTTGTGTTTTCTTTTTTCTTTTTGTTACCTTGCTTCTTGTGTGTGTGAAGTTTATTTCTCTCTTGTCTACTGCCCAAAAAGCACTAGGCTTCTTACGTTTGTTCTTAGTCTACAGTTTGTGCTTAGAGGTGGTGATTATCTTCTTCTTACAACTCAGAGCCGCTTAAACGGACGGTTGCTAGAATGAGTGGTTTCCAACCGGGTATGAGCTACGATTTTCGAGCGAGCATGGGGTTTGATCTAAACTCCCCACACATGGAAGCCGATATGAGCTACCCCTCTTCTTCCATGAACCAAAGCCATGACATGACGTCCCCCTACCATTATCAAGCTTCTTGGGGTAATCAAGATGGGTATGATCCTCAAGAATATGGATACGGCTACAAACAAGTGAATGATTATCACTCCTACGACCATGGTGGCTATTACTCGAGCTATGATTGTGAACCCACCATGTTCAATCAAGATTCACCGTATGGAAGCCAATTTCCCCAAAACCCACCATATTACCCTACACCCCAACCACAATATGAACCTCATGACCCACAATACTACCAATCATCCCAACCTTGCTACCAACAATATGATGCCCCACCCTTTGGGCATCATCAAGATTATCAAGGAGTTTTACAAGACCCCAATGATCACCAATTTCCCGACATGGAGGTGTTTCAATCTATGCTTCAAATGCAAAGGAGCATCCAAGAAACGGCCATTCAATTGCAAAAAGAGCAAGATGAATTCATGGCCCGATTTCGAAGGGAAAACGAGGCGAGGGATGCTCGATTAAATGCAATAGCGGTTAAAACCGTAATGCTTTTATCCCGAACATCGCAATTAGATGAAGGGTGCCCACTTGAGAAAGGGGAGCAACCTAGCCATGAAGCCGCCGATGTAGTTCCCTTTGGAGGAGAAATTTGCTTTGAAGAACCTCAATCGTCTACCCAAAAAGAGACGAATGAGGAGATGACCCTTGGTGAAGGCATCGTTGGTGAAGAATTGGAGGAGGATAGTGAGTTGGATGGGTTGGTAGAGTTTGTGAAGTTGTTGGGTGAAGTTGACAAGCCCAAGTTGCCCATGTCCGATAATGAGGATAAGCATCAAGAGCCCCTTGCTAGTACACCGAGAGATGACTTGGAAGAGATTGAAACCGCCTGTAGAAGTTTCGATTCTCCTCTCCAAGATGATGTGGGGCCGAGTGATGAAGATGGGGAACCACAACTTGAGGCAAGTGTGGGGGTGTGCAACGAGGAAATGAGGCCAAAGCCGCTCTTTGTGCCTTGTTTCTTGGAGATGAAGCTTGCTTGTGATTGGAGGCGATGCCTAGGGAGAAAGAGATCGGTGGAGCTCGTAGGATGGATAGACCCCGGAGACAACGTGCAAGATGATGTCGGGTCTTGGGATTCCTACTTCTTGCCTCCTCCTTGGAGGCCGTGGAGGTCGGCTAAGCTCGAGCGCTTCTTGGGCCTTCACTATGATGTCGGTAGCGTGTTCGATTTGCTCCTCCATGCCCTTGAGGGCTACGGTTGAAGGAGAGTCCACCATCCTAGGTTTGACGGAGTTCCTAAAGAACCGTCATGTTGTATATTCCCCTCTCTTCTTCTTTAGAGTACTTGTGCTTGTATTTGTGATTTTTTTGTCTAGGACTCTTTTGTTTTTGTGGGATTCTTGTAATTGTTTTGGTATTTTGATGAGCGATGTGAGGGAGTGAATTTGATGTGTATTTTGAGTTTATTGTGATAGGTGAAGTGAAGGTGACTCCTAGAAAGGAGTAGCTAGTGATAGAGCTTGGATCGTGAGTAAGGGAGTCGATTTTTGGGGTCATGGGAGTCATGAAGACCCTTCCCGACCGGGAAGGGTGTGTCATCCCGACCGGGATGGGGCCGTCCCGATCGGGATGAGGGTGCCAAAAATCGAGTCTGCTGGAGTGCCATCCCGACCGGGAAGGGAGCTTCCCGATCGGGACGAGTGTGACATCCCGACCGGGACCATCCATCCCGACCGGGATGATCCCCCACTCCTTTTTGGTGCTTCTTCTTCGACATTTAAGCCCACCCAACCATTGTATACCCCCTCCCAACCTCCCTACCTTCCTTTCTCATATCATACCACCCACATACTTCATTTCCATACCTTCACCTCATTTCCTCTTCACTTTACACCGACCTTCACATTAATTTCCACCCCTCACACCATTACTACCTCTACCATGCGGTTTTATCAAGCTTGAAGAAGGACGGCAACGGAGAAGATAAGCTTTGTGCCTATATTGATCGATGAGACGATGGAGCGAGTGAGTTACTAGCCGATCGATTTGGGTAACTATCCTTACTTTTCCGTCTTTTGTCGCTTGTTTTCTCTTGTTTTTCCCCCTTCCCCTTGAATCATGGTATCTTGGTGGCCTTCGAGGCCTCGGTAGTTGTAGCTCCCGACTCTCGATGATGTGACTAAATCGAGAGTCATTTCAAAATCCAAATTTTTACAAGATTTTCACTTTCTTTTTCGAGGATTTAGTCGGATTTAGGCGGAATCCGGGCTAGGTGACTTGATTACACCTAGCCCTCCCCTCCCATTTCCTTTTATTTCCTTCTTTTTATTTCTTCCCCCATCCATATCTTTTCTTGTCTCGGCCCTTGGTGACTTGATTACACCCCGGCCGGACACCTTCTACCAATTTCTTCACTTTATTTTTGATTTTTAGCTTTATTTTCGTAGTTTCTTTTCTTTTTCTTTTGTCTCTCCGCACACTACAATTGAGCATATGAGGACATTGCTCGGTTTAAGTGTGGGGGAGCGATATTCTAGCATAGTTAGTTTTATTTTCTTAGTTTTTTCGAAAAAAAATCTTAAAAACACCTAAAAAATTGAAAAAATTTCACAAAAATCAAAAAGATTTTTCTTTTGTGTGTTTTCCTTTTGTGTCGTATATTTGTTTTGTGTGCGTGTTTTTCCTCCCTTTCCCTTATAGGTTGCTTTAATCGCCGTTAACTTTGGAAGACTTTCAAGACTCCCGGTAACATCTTATCCCTTTTTCTTCTTTACCTCTTGCGGAGTTTGGAGGAGATTGTGATGTTGTGTGCTCGGGTGGAGCTTTGTAAAGTGTGGTTGATTTGGTGGCTTGTTTGGATGATCGGGGTGGTGTTTGTGTTGTTTATGTGTTTGTTTTGTTTAGTTTTTGTTTTGTTGCTTTTGCTTCTTTTTCTTTCATTCGTTTTCGTCGTGTCTTTGTTTTGTGTTGTGTTGTGTGTCTTGTGCGTAAACCGTTTTCGAAAACCCGGTTTAGAGGCTAGAGTGCGAGTGTCTACTTTCCCCTCCTAGTAGTATAAATCGAGTCTTGGGCTTTAGTCTAGTAGGATGACCCTAAATCAATGAATTCGTTGGTCCTTTACCTTGAGTCCACCTAGCTTACTAGGGATTTACTGCGGGATTTGTACTTTTGACCATTATGACCACCCACGGTGTGAAAAGGCCTTGGTTACCGAGTCTCGTCCCTTAGGTGACCGTGTTTAGGATTGTTTGATTAGTCCAAGTTCTCCACTTTTTGCGGGTTTGAAGGGAAGGACGCTCCTCGACTCACCCATTTACCTACCTCCTACACATATCCACACAATAAGTTGCAATTTGTTGAATTCTCCCTTTCTTGCCATACAAAGAAAAGCAAAAAAGCCAAATCAAGCCAAAAAGGCAAAGAAAAGAAAAAGAATGAAAATGAAAGAAAGAAAAGAATGAAGAAAAAGAAAAAGCACAAAAGCCAAAAAGAAAATAGAAAAGAAGAAAAAGAAATGGCATGACAACAAACAAAGCAAAATGTCAAAAAGAAAGAAAAAAGCCAAAAGAAAACCCGTCTCACAAAAATAATCCCAACATCTCAAAATAAGCCTTTTTCCGACTTTTGCCGTGAAGAGCCTACCAAAGGACCGAGTCCCTAGGAAGGATGATAGCGATAATGGTCGGTCTTCCCTCATTTTGCATGTTTTCCACCTTTTTACTTGGACTAGTTAGGCGGTTTTGGACACGGGACGACCCTCTTGGCTCACGCTAAAGGGGGCGGGGTCTCACTTACCTACAGTGTCGACTAACACCGTGGTTCTTCACTTTTCCACTCCGCCGATCGTCCCGTAGTACGTTTTTAGAAAGTTAGGAGGACCTAGGTAAGTTACCAACGTTTTTGTTGCTTTATCGTCATACTATTAGGGTTTAGTCCACCTTGGTTTGTATTGCTAGCTTGGGAACGTTGTCACTTACCTCGAGTCCTAAACCGGTGTTTCATTCACCGCTTTTAGAGGGAAGCGGTATTTCTTTTGTTTTGGGTGCAACCGTCTTTGTGTTTGTCTGTGTGTTTGTTCGTTTATGTGTTTTGTGTCCGGTTGCATCCACTGTTTTGTCGCAAGACCCAACTTGCCTTGCGGAGTGCACTTCTCCTCTAAGCTTACTCGCGTGAGTTGAAGGGGCGTAGGGTGCGCTAATACCCACTCGGATAGTTTAGTAGTTAGTATGTGCGTACTTGAGGGCGAGTAAGGGTTAAGTTTGGGGGAGTTGATAAGTGTGGTTTGTAGTGCCTATTTTGTAGTGTTTTGGTCCCATTTTCCTTGTAGAATCGCTCCTTGGGAGCGTTTTAGGGGCTTCTTATGCTTCCTTTAGTTCGTTTCAGGTTCCCGAGACCGATTTTGGAAGAGTTGGAGCGATTCCGACTCGATACATACACATTTTGGAGCCAACGAAGCTAAGGAACGATCACTCGATGCCTTGGAGTCGACCCCGAGACCTTGGGACCCAATCCCGAGCCTCCGAGACCCGATCCCGAGTCCCGAGAATCGGTGAGAAGCCCATGAGAACCAAGGAGGGACCAAAAAGATCATAATGGAGGCCTACAAGGCTCATCCCGTTCGGGATGGCCTCATCCCGTTCGGGATGAGGTGCACAAACAAGGAGGTTGCTGTGAAGAGCCGTCTCGGCCGAGACCAACCTTGTCTCGGTCGGGACCATCCCTTCCCGACCGAGACCACCCCGTCTCGGCCGGGACGGGCCTGCTGCAGCTCCGCTTTGTTTCTTTCTTCGCCTTTCCACTTGTAACGTATATATACCCCCGCCCTCTTGTATTAAGACACCATCATATGTTATATCCTTAAAACCCTAGACTACTTTAGGTTAGATTAGTTTAGATTAGAGTAGATTAGTCGGTAATTAGTAGTTAATCTTAGATTAGCCTTGTATTAAGGGAATTCTTCAAGATCTTCACCAAGCTTGACAACCTTGGATGTTTGTTTTGGGTTTTCTTCATTAATGCAAGTTTTGTTCTTTCTCCTTCACTAGTATGGTATAATCCTTCCTTCCTTTTTACTCTCAATCTTGTTTGTTCATTAAAGTTTGCATCTTTGTTGTTTGTTTTGTTGATTGTTCATTGTTTCACTAGTTCCATTATGATAGTTTTGTTGTTTGTTTTGATTCTTCTTGTTAGTGTTAATTCTAGATTAGATATGTTAGAGTAGTGTTCTTGCTAGGGTTAGTAAGGTGATTAGGGTGCTAATTGGGTGATTAAGGGATTGTTGGAGATGTTGGTGGGAGATTTGGGTTTCCTCTTGGTTTGGTGCACATCACATGTTTGTTGAAATGCTTGATTGACTAGTAGTTGCAAATACTTGTTTTTCTTGCCTTTCTCTTGTGGGTATTAGTTTGTTTGTGAGTTCGGTTCCCTCACTAAGTTGCGAGAGCCCGGTGAGAACGACCCCTAGGTCGGTCTAAGTAGCGAGAGCTCGGATTCGACCTAGGCCTATAGCGTGCTAGAACCCCGTTTGTTGTGTGTGTCGCCGAGATGGGTTCTAGGTGGAACCTCTAGGTGGGTCTAAGTTGCGAGAGCCCGGACCAACCTAGATCACCCTACTACCTCCTTTGCTCTAGTTCTCCCTTGACCATTCCGTTACCCCTTTGACCCCGACCTAATCCTAGCCCGTTCTCCTTAGTGGTTTCTCCTTAGTCTTAGTCATAGTCTAGCTTTCTCCCCTTCTCATCACCTTAGTTTAGCTTAGCTCGTTGACTTAGTATAGTATTTGGGCCGACCTAGTCTAGGCTATACATTACCGTCCCCGTGGATTCGACCCGACTTGCCCTATCTACCGTAGGTTTAGTCGGTTATATTATTGATCGGTTGGGATTCCACGACAAATCCCTCCAATCACTACTACTTTATTATCTTTTAAAGTATGGATTGATTTAACTGTAAAAAAAACGTAATAAATAAATAAATAAAACTTACAACTGCTTTCATCGAGCGAAGTGAGAGAAAGGTTTCTCTCTCTAAAACCGTTTCTCTGAAATTCAGCTCCTTCTTCGAGCTTCCATGGTTGATTCTCAAGCTAAGAGAGGGCCTGGAAGGCCGAGGAAAAGCAATAACATCCCTCCGATTCCTCCGATTCGCTCTCACAGATCAGAATTTGAGGATGAAGATGATGATATAGAGCAAGCAGAACCTCATAGTGCTTCGCAGCATAACACAATAAAGGACTTTATACTTCACGCGATGAATGCTTCTGGTATTTCTGCCCCTTCTAAGCCTCCTAATTTTGGTAGTAATCATTCGTTAAATTAGACAGTTATTTCCCCTGAAATTCCTGATGCTAAGTCAGCTGGTAAGCCTGTAATTCCTCCTAAATGGTTTGGAATTGCAGGGAAACAACAAAAAATTGGAATGACCCTTCCTTATTATGATGATGTTGTGGATTCTGAGATTCTGGATTTTACGATGGATGATTTCGAAGATGAAATTAATCTATGGAAGAACACTTTAATGGGAAATATTATAGGTTCCAGGCCTAACTTGCAGACGATGAAGAAGTATGTGCAGGATCATTGGAGTAATGCTCAACCAATGGTTCAGTACTTTAAGCGAGGTTGGTTCTCCTTTAGATTTAAGTCTAAGGAAGCTATGGATGAGGTGCTTCGGGGAGGTCCTTGGAGAATGGGTGTGTACACGCTTATCTTGAAGGAATGGTCTCCTACGTTCTCGAATGAAATGGATAGGGTTGTGTGTGTTCCGATTTGGGTGTTATTCCCTTATCTGGACCCTTTTTTGTGGTTAGAAACGGTGCTTGGAAAGATGGCTAGTAAGATTGGTAAGCCTCTTTGTGCTGATTTAGAGACCACGCTGAAAACTAAGCTGTCGTTTGCTCGTATACTAGTGGAAGTCGATGTATCCAAACCCCTTCCTGATTCCATTGTCATATCTACTCCCTATTGTGAGCATTCTGCTCAGAGGGTGCACTACGAATGGATTCTGTACTACTGCAAGAGTTGTGGTAAGCTTGGGCATACCATTTCTTCATGTAAAAGAGAGAAGAAGAAAGCTGATATGAGAATAGTGGAGCCTGCAATTGTGACAAAAGAACCTCCTGTTCAGGTTGAGGAAAAGAAGATTGAAGATGATTCCCAGCCAGTTCTGAGTGACTTCTCTTCAGTTAAGAAATCTGCTAGAAGAATTACTCCTAGAGTTGTAAGGGAGCCTATTATTTTGGAGAATGGTTTTCAGCTTCTTCTGAGTGATCACGGAGATTGTTCAGAAACTGGTGAAGATTCTGAGATGGATGTTAATGAGACAATTGAAGTGGCAGAACCGATACCTCCTGATAAAACAATGAAAGTGGCTTCATGGAATGTTAGGGGCTTTAATGACCCTCTAAAACATAGTGAAGTTAAAGGATTTTTTATTAAACATAAGCCTGATATTATGGCAATCCTTGAAACTAGAGTTAAAGGGAATAAGGCAACAAAAATTATTAGAGGGAATTTTTCAAATTAGTCAGTAATTCAGAACTATCATAGTCATAATAATGGGAGAATTTAGATATTATTCAATCCTTCCAATGTTTCTTTTGTGATTTCGAGTTCATCTGCGCAGCAGATTACCGGGGTATTGCATCACTACTGTACGAATAATAAGTTTCAGTTGAGTATAGTTTATGGTTTTAATAAAGGTTCAGAGAGAATGCAGCTTTGGAGTGATCTTGAGGCTCTATCCACTGTTATGCCTTGGTTAGCTATAGGGGATTTCAATATAATTAGAAGTGCTGATGAAAAAATTGGAGCAAATCCTTCAGACCTACAGGACATGTTGGAGTTCAATCAATGTCTGCTGAACTGTAGACTTGATGATATGAATAGTTCTGGATGCAACCTGACCTGGACAAACAAAAGAGATCCGGAGGCTAGGATATAGTCTAAGTTGGATAGAGTGTTGATAAACCCTGATTGGTCTCAGATTTTTCCTTCATCTTCAGCTATATTTTGTGAGCAAGGAGTATCAGATCACTCCCCACTCGTGGTGAATGTCTCCACTGAAATACTCCCGAAGAAGAGATTTAGCTTTCTAAATTGTTGGAGAGAACATCCTCATTACTTGGGGACAGTGAAGAAGTCTTGGGATACTAGGGTAGCTGGATCTCCTATGTATCGTTTATTTCAGAAGTTGAAACAGGTAAGAAATGCTTTGTCAAAGCTTCATTTAGAAAACTTCTCAAACCTAACCTTGCAAGTAAAAGAGGCGAAGGTAGCATTACTGGACTGCCAGAGGCAGCTTGAAGTGTCTCCTTCTTCTGCTCAGCTACTGACTCAGGAGGAATTTCTTATGAATAAGTACATCAACCTTAAGAAAGCTGAGCTTGGAATGCTCAAGCAAAAACCAAAAAAATTAAACATATACAAATGGCGGACTGTTCAACAAAATACTTTTACGCGAAGATGGCAGAAAGGCGAAGTCAACAGAATATTGGTGTAATTAAGGATGCAGATGGCTTGTTGAGACTTGGTTCTACTGAAGTCTCTAAAGCCTTCCAGGAGTATTATTTCAGACTTTTGGGTAATTCGGTTCAAACTAAGGATTTTCCTAAGGATGTTCATGATTTTACTGTGGGAAAAAAGGCTTCGCTCACTGCTGCTATAACAGTTACAGAAATCAGGAATGCTATATTTAGCATGGATGATAACAGTAGCCTAGGTCTGGACGGTTTCTCTGCTGGTTTTTTCAAATCTTCTTAGGAAATTATTACAACTGATTACTGTACAGCAGTTCAAAGCTTCTTCAAGAGGGGAAAAATGTCCAAGCAAGCAAACACAACTCTTGTTTCTCTCATTCCTAAGAAGAAAGACGCAGGTACGGTGATGGATTATAGGCCGATTTCTTGTTGTACGGTTCTTTATAAAACAATCGCCAAGATCTTGGCCAATAGATTGAAGCCAATTCTTCCCTCGCTTGTGGGAGAGGAGCAGGCTGCGTTTATCTCGGGGAGAAACCTGTTTGATAATACTATGCTATCACAGGCTTTGGTGAAAGGGTACAATCGGAAGTTCTTGACTCTGCGTTGCCTCATTAAGGTTGATATTCGTAAGGCATTCGACTCTCTCCAATGGTCGTTTATTCATCAAATGTTAGAGAGTTTTGGAATTCCAGATATGTTCATCAAATGGATAATGGGTTGCATTCAAAACCCTTGGTATTTGTTCAAGATAAATGGAGGTGTTTCGGGCATTTTCCAAGGTCGGAGTGGAATTCGTCAAGGAGATCCCCTCTCGCCTTATATCTTTGTGCTCAGTATGGAAATTCTTTCCCGAAGTTTACGAACTCTCTGTCATATTCCCCAGGTATCTTTTCATCCCAAGTGTGGTAGATTGAACTTAACTCATCTGATTTTTGCCGATGATCTAATGATTTTCATAAGGGGGGACCTCCCTTCGGTTTTGGCGTGTAAGCAAATCTTGGATTCGTTTGCTCAGACTTCAGGGCTGGTAGCAAACTTGGAAAAAACAAACATCTATTTTGAAGGCGTCAACCCCCAGGTTCAGCAATTAATACTGTCTCAGTCTAGTTTTGTAGCCGGGTCATTTCCCTTCAGATATCTTGGGATTCCTCTTACGGATGCCAGGCTAAGCATAGAAATGTTCGCCCCTCTTTTGCTGAAAATTCAATGCTCTATAAATCACTGGTCCACGAGATTTCTTTCATATGCAGGAAAAGCTCAATTACTCAATTCTGTGATTTTCGGACTTGATAATTTTTGGTGTTCGAGCCTGCTACTTCCTGTAGCCGTTCTTAAACAGATTAATAAAATGTGTAAAGACTTCTATTGGGGAATTGAAGAAGGAGGCGTAGATTAGTTTTTCAGAAATGGAATGATTTGTGTTCTCCTTGGGATGCGGGTGGAGTCAATATCAAAGATCTACAGACATGGAATTACGCTCTACTAGCTAAGTGGCTGTGGTCCTTCTTGAATCCGCCTAATAGCATTTGGGGTAAATGGTGTGCGGAATATTTATGGGTTCCAATTCAATTTGGGATATTCAAGTTAAAGAGTTCCATCCAGCCTGTTTTAAGCATTGTCTAAAAGTTCGAGACTTGTTGATCAAAAAGTTCGGATCTACGTCTATGGCTCAGAAATTCCTTGAGTATTGTGTTCGAAATTCTGCATTCAACGTGAAGCAGGCTTATACTGTACTGAGGCAAAAGGGGAAAAAACGATGGAGTTCGATCCTATCTTCTACTGTTATCATGCCTAGCCATAAGGTTATTATGTCGTTAGCTATTCAGCAAAAACTTGGCACGACAGAGCAGTATTGTAGGCGAGGTATTGCAGTGGTAAACAGATGTTGCTTGTGTGAGAATGCATTGGAGAATCACTCTCACCTATTCTTTGAATGCTCTTTCTCTAAAGATATATGGTTGGGAGTACTGAATTGGATTAATTTGAAGACCTCCGAGACTCGCTTATGCAAGATACTACGATGGATGCTGTCAGCTCGAACTCGGAAACATTGGAAAATGATTTGGCTTAAAGTTAGTCTCGGAGCTACAATATACACAATTTGGAAGGAGCGGAACAAGAGAATTTTTGTTGAAAAAAAGGCTACGAGGGAAGCGATTTTATCACAGATTAAATTTTTGGTTATAACTAGATTTTATAGTTACAGAGATTGCTCAAAATATCATAGTCATAGAGGCTATTGGTACCTAAAGGCTTGTAATCCTCTAGTGTGGTAGTTTTTTGCAAAGCTTGTAGTTTCTTTCACAATGAAATGAAATGATATCATCCTTGCAAGAAAAACTTACAACTGCTTTTGCTCACCGTTCATCAATTTTCTTCTTCTCTCTTGTTTTTCTGTCCTTATGGGTCGCAATGAAAGTGTGTGCGCGACTAGGCTCAATACCATTTACCGTCTAAAGAATATCGAGCACTAGATTATTTACTACACAAAAATAATAAATAGGAAATAATAATAGAACACGGATATTAAACAATTTATGAAATAAGAGTATCACCTTTTTCGCTTTTAGTTGAGCAAAACTTTGTCTCCCTGCGCGGTGAGGCATAGTTTGATTTTTCTGATTGATTCTATTAATTGTTGCACGTCTCTGTGCATATATTAAAGTGTTAGTTAGAAAAATAAGTATAGCTTTGTTAATTATTTACTATATTTACAACAATATAACAATAATGATCCTAATAAATATGAATTTCAAATACCTTTGTCTTGTCTTGGTCCCAATAAGAAATCAACTTCAACCATTGATTCATAGGAACACGTGAAGGCTTCGCATTAACCAAGTTTGATCGATTTTGTTTGTTTGGCTCATAGTACATAGCTTTTAGTTCTCCTCTAAATTCCTTAATCACCTTTCCTAATGCCTTAAGAATATGATATTCTCCTCTACGTAGGAATATAAATCGCAACTACATAAAAACTTAAAACGGAAGTGAACGCAACTCAATTTATCTAAACCCTAACATAAACAACTGTAAATTTACATCAAATTGAGAATAACTAATCAAATACTGCTGAAATTGGTATGCAAATAACAATAATAAAACCAATTTAAACAACGTAGAACAAAAGAAATCGAGTTAAAATCAGACCTTGATCGAATTGGGGATTTGAAGAGTTGAAAGGACATGACGGTACCGTTCAAAACCATATAAACAGCGACGAAAATCTTCAAAAAGTTACTTGGGATGATTTCAATATTCTTATGAAACTGTATCCAGAGCTTCATATATATTGATTAAATTAGGAGTGTTTAGGAAATAATTAGAGGGAGAAACAACCAGGCGCAAAGATGAAAAAATAGGAAATTCGTTTGCCGCTCAATTGAAACTTTTTTCTAAGCACGCTCATTATCAGGGTACCCGGTTTTTAGAAACCATTTTTTCTTGAACCGAAATCGACCCAGTTTAAACCGAGTACCCGTATTTTTTTCATATCGTAAACCGAAACCGAACCGGTTTAAGCCTGAACCGGTTTTTATGACCCGGTTTTAAAAAAATATGGTTATCTTTGTTATAAACCAGTTTTTTAAACCGAATTTTGAACCGGTTTTTGACCCGGTTTCACTAATTTGCATATCAAATTTTATTTTATTTTCGTTTAAAATGTAAACCGGTACCCGATTTTTAAACCGTTCAAAACCAGGTACCCGATTTTTAAAATTTGTGAACCGAACCCGACCCAATCTTTCACTAAAAAAACCGGTTCGAGGACCCGAACCGGTTTTCAACTTCAAAAACCCGGATTATCGGGTTTTTTAAACCGGATTTCGATTCGGTTTTGGTTTTTAAAACCGGTTCTATTTTTTTTACTCGCCCCTAACGCTCAATGAGTATTTTTGGTTGCTAATTACTAGATGTATTGTTACGCTATGCCATTATTTAAACAGGAATAATTAGTGTCGATTTCTATTTGTTACCATAAGTTGTTCACTATATGAGTATTTGTGGGTTATTTGTGTCGATTTTTCATTCTTCACGAAATAATCGCCACGAAAAAGTGATTTTGTTGTAGTGTATTTCTGTCCGTGTAATTTTTTTAATTTATTTTCAAGTTTGTTTATTTTCGATGTTTGCCATTTAACGTTTTCTAAATGAACATCGCATGCTAAATTCAACTTCAGCGTAACTTAAGATGCATTAAAACTACGTAGCTAAACACGTATTTCGCATGGGTAGCTAAAAATGTTGTTTTGCATATCATTTAACCGTCTTACTAACGTGCGTACATGGAAACCTAACGATATCCTAGTATAGGCGCTAAGTGCAGGCGAGGTTGGTAGTCCTTCATGGGCTTCGCAACACTACGTACCCTCACCCCTTACTCAGAACCTTTGGTTTCCGGATGCCCGAAACTGTTGGCAAACGAGAGTCATTCGATATATGATATTCGGTAATTCGACATAGATATCGTAATGCAAAGGGACGAACCCCCCATAATCTCTAGTACTAAAGGCGATCGTGCTTTGTGCGCGATATGCCCAAGTATAGAGTGGGTTCGAACGGGCCCGAACTCCCACAATGTTCGGTGGCGACTCCAACTTCGATTTAAATTTTGACCCGAGAACAACCTTACCACGAGATTCATTCGCCTACCCAAACCCGCGCGTGACCCCGTCAGGGTGGACTTTGTTATGTCCACAATTTGGTGACTCCGCTGGGGATACCTGATGTACTACTTATCATCGGGTTTCTCAGTGTGAGATTTGAAGAGAAATAGTTCGGTTATCAATGTACGCGGCTTAGTTCGATGGTTCATGCATAACGAAAATTTTGCCCGGGCCGATTACTTGTGACCGACGTCCCGCTATACCGCGGTGCATTCCTATATGGGTGCGCTAAAGACATCTATGGCCGAACTCGTATGGGTTTCGCGGCATGTTCTATGTCCAATTCGGCTTAGGAAGTCCGTCCTTATTTACAAGAGAGCCATCGATGTTGGTATAGACTCTCTTTTGACCGACCGAGACTTAGTATAAAGCATACTATGGACATGACATAGGTCCACCCCGACACGGCCATGCGCGGGTTTGGGTGGCGATATGTTTCCCGTGTGAGATAATTCTCGGGTCGAAATTTAAATCGAGATAGTAGTCGTTACCGAACTTTGTGGGAGTTCGGGCTCATTCGAACCCACTCAGTACTTAAGCGTATCGTGCACGAAGCACGGCCCGCTTTAGTACTAGAGCTTGTTGGGTTCGTCCCTTTGCATTACGATACCGACGCCGAGTTATCGAGTATCGTGTATCGAATGACTATCGTACGCTGACGGTTTCGGGCATCCGGAAACCAATGGTTCTGAGTAAGAGGTGAGGTTACGTGTTGGGAAGCCCACGAAGGACACCTACCCCACCCGCACATAGCGGCCTCTACTAAGATATCGATCGGTTTTTTTAAAACGCGCGCTAGTAATTCGGTAAAATGATATGCAAACATTATTTTACGATACATAAATATAATACGTGTTGCTACGTTACTTAATGCATCTCGGTTTATGTCGAAGTTGTTTAGCATGCGATGCTCATTTAGATGCTATAAATGGCAAACATCAAAATAGAAAGCTCGTAAATAATTACCAATTATACGGTAGGAAATACAACCCGGAATTCACAATACAACTAGCGATATTATAATAATCGAATTAGTAACGGTAAACATTGATTATAAACGGACCCGTAAATAGAAAATGCAAGCTAGACTGTAAATTGAAAAAATGGACGAACTTCGATCAAGTACACATTATATTGTGTATCAATCGGAGGACGGAGAATTTAATACGCGTTTAGCGTACGAGACCGAAGCGTAGGGCTAGCTTGATCCTGGGTCTCGTAGTCTTGTCCCGACCTATCATAGCGAAATGGAAATGCCTCGACCCGTCCTATATTGGATACGACTAAAGAGTTTTCAATATAGGACGGGTCTTACGAGACGCCGCTCAAAGTCGTAAAGGTGACTAGAATAGAATGTGATATATGGTTTTTGAGTAGGGAAGCACATGATTGAATTAACATGTAACGAGTAAAAAGTCGTAAAAAAATGTTGACGGGGCTCTATGTCACTTGTAAGCTCTCGTTAGAGAGCTATGGAAGTCACTCGATCGAGTCATAGAGGGGACTTGATCGAGTGCCCTTCATGAGGACCCCCTGCCCCTTATTGAGGGGGTCACTCAATCGAGTGCCCCTTAGGCACTCGGTCGAGTGCCCTCTGTACGGGAGACATCTCTTTTTTGAGACAACCCATTTCATAATTTTTATGTTTCGAATCAAAATGTAGTCATGCTAAATATAAACATTATTCGATTTATATTAGTTTGACTCTCGAAGACTCACCATGCTCGACGTTCGGTTACGGAACCGACATCTAGCATTTAAAGTGGAATTTGTAGAATTAGATTTAATCGAACTAGAACGAATATCGATTCCCTCCGCGTCACGATGTCATAATCAATCCTTTCGGACCGTGTGACGATCGATTCAGCATCAACGGGTTTCGTGCTAATCCGATTATGGATGACTCTTTTAAGCGTGACGTTCGACTACGGAGTCGACAACGTGCCTTTAGAGTAACATTTTGAAAATAACATCGAATGCGCTCGATAAACAAATAGTAATCGCGATTGCGTTATGTTCCTTAAGTGCCTAGGGCGGTGCGCCTCGAAGGGCGCCACCTCCAGTACAACTCGTTGAGGATTTTAACGGACTTTAGGCGGAATTCATTATTGAACATATTCGATTTGAACATTCGATTGTCGTCGCAAATGTTAGATCCTTTGCATTTCGATATCGTAATTAGGTTTTTTGAAACCTACGATAATCGATTTAGCGTCATAGGATATTCGCTCGAATCGATTTGAAAATAGTTTATGTTATATTAGTATACGCGGTATTTATATATGAACAATAAAACGCGATAACAAAATGTTAGGAGTTAGTAATGTTAGGAACGATAAATAAAGAGTTAGATGCAAAAAGTAAAGTGTTAGATGTTAGTAAATGAAAATTAAATGTTAGTGGTTAATAACAAAAATTAAATGTTAGTCATAGTTAGTAATTAATGTACAAAATGAAAAGAAAATTAGATTTGAGAATCGGGATTTGGTACACTCTCAACCTACATGCTAATATCTCGGAAAACGGACTCATAAAGTGTGATCGTAGGCACGTGAGCGTCTAGAATGTAGGGTGAGTTAGGGTGTGTATGGTTGGGGGAGAGGATGCTCTCGGTCTATGACGAGTTTTGATCTCGTGATTGATTTGTGTATGTGAAACTCTCAAAAGCGAATGAGAGGATGAAGAAGCATGAGTATTGTAGGGTTGAAGCCAAGTTCAAAGTTGTAAGGATTGTAGAAGATGTATAAAGTTGTAAAGTTTTGAAATGTTTGTGAAATGAGAGAGTATTTATAGAGTTGGCACCCGTCTAAGGTCACTCGATCGAGTGGCCCTATGTGCACTCGATCGAGTGGCTACGAAAATAAGGTCTTGGTGTTTTTAGGAGTCTACTCGATCGAGTGCCTTTGACCGGGTGTGAAAGGTACGGATTTTGTTATGGCAAGTTGGGATTTGATTGTTTTGATTGATTTGGTTGTTGTGTCTTGGTTCACATTATGCATTTGGACGCAGTGTGAGGCTGGTTTCGACTTTGATCAGGTTTCGACTTTGATCGGGTTTTGACTCGGACGCAAAAAGCGGTTTTATTTCCGGTGACGGTTTCAGCTCAAAATAGCTTTGTTTTTTGGAAACGACCCACTGAGTCTAAATTTGAGGTCGGTTTTGAGAGATTTTTACTCCGTTAAGTACCCATGTCGGATACTATTGATTCCGAGTCCGTATTCGAGCGCATTAAAGCATGTTTACGTCCGATCATCATCGGGTGTTTTGTTAGAGACTACTACAGACACAACAGTCAAAATGCGAATGTCTACATATACATGTTGTCGTCATAATGCTTTCTTGACTACTTGATGCTTGGTTTTCGTGTCATTTCCAAAACCATCATTTCAAAATGCATCTTTTCAAAATATCCAGTTTTGAAAAACCCGAAATGCTGCTGAAATTTAGACTTATGATTTGACTCAAAAGTAGCCTATTTTTAGCCGGCATGCTGCCCATTTCGGAATTCGCTTTTCAAAAATATCCAATTTCAAAAAATTCGGAATGCTGCCAAAATTTAGACTTATGATTTGACTCAAAAGTATTCTATTTTTAGCCGGCACGCTATTTCAATATTCGAATTTCCGATCCACTTTTGATTTTTCAAATTTTCAAAATTCCATTTCGATTTTCAAATCTTCGAGATGCTGTTTTCGATTTTCAAATCTATGGGATCCCGTTTTCGATTTTCAAATTTTCGAAATTCCAAATATTCAACTTTTCAAAAAGCCTTTCGATCTAGGACCCACTGTAATCTGTGTGTCAGGTCTCACCTAGTTCGACGAAAGTCCATATCGTCGAAACCTTTTCTATTATAGGACCTACCGTAATTCCTGTGTCAAGGTCTTTTCATAATTCGCTAAAGGTCTATAGCGTCGAAACTCCATCGATCCTACATCACAGGTTTCTACCCCATCCTAGTCTGCCTTATCCTAAAGGCCTAACCAACCAACACGAGTCATACACTCGTAAATGGAAAGTTCGTCTAAACACTCGAGTCCTAACTACAAAGTCCCACTCAATCTCTCCCTCCAACAGGACGGTCCCCACGACCTTTCCTGAGGGAATTTCGCCCGTCTTTCTATCCGTTAGTCGAGTCATCCCAATTCAAGAATCCTTTAAGCTTAAGGATCTGCCTTAATCCAAGAGTCATCCTTATTCGAGTCAAGTCAAGGGTCTCTAGTGTCGAAGCTTTACCTATCTCACATCACAAGTTTCTTCCCTTACCCTATCTGGCCTTCCTCAAGACCGAGTCAACATTTTATAAGACATAGCCCTGTAGCTAAAGATTTGTGATCCTTACGTCCGACACTCGAGTCTTAACAACCCTTTAATCCTACTCGGGAGCTACCCTTCATTAGAGCAATCAATCACGGTTGCTCTAAGGGTCATGTTCTACATGTGTTGTCTCACGTGTTCCACTTTCAAGTCACTTAGATGCCACAGCATTTGAGTCCCATAAGGGTCCTTAGTCTCGCTCTGGGGCTACCCTTCAGCGGAGCGATCAATCATGGTTGCTCTAAGGGTCGTGTCCTACATGTGTTGTCTCACGTGTGCCACTTTCGAGTCAGTTAGATGTCATACCATCTGAGTCACATCAGAGTCTTTAGTCTTGCTCGGGGGCTATTTTTCCCACTGAGCAGTCGACCACGGTCACCCTAAGGGGTACCCTACGTTCATCCTACACCAACATCCTTATGATGCCTTCTTTGAGTCGTACATATGTTACGAACACTCGAGTCACCTAAAGGTTTAGGTCGCCATGTTTGGTCCGAGCACGCGACGCGGTCAAATCCGGTCGCCCCATTTTCGGACTCACCCTCATGCAGCTCAAGTTTCATGGTTGAGTCCAAGCCAGGGTCGTTACATTGTCTAGGTCAATGTTCGAGTATCCCGGTCCAAGAATCTTAGCCATTCTCGTCGCGTCAGGTCGTGTCTAGTTTGGCTCCCTCTTGCATTTCCGCAAAGCTGAGTTTAGGCGAGTCATGGCACCTGTCATTCTCTCCAATCAAGGACCTTACCAAAAAAACGACCAACCGAGCATCCGAGAGTCCAGATTTGATTCGAGTCTAAGTCTGAGTCTGACTCTAGGATACCCTACATCCTCATTTCCAAATCAAAGTCAGAGTTAGAGTCATTTGTATTTTGTCCTCTTTTCACAATCCAATAAAATCAGCTCTTCTGTCTCTCATATATGCTTTCCTTATGTGTTTCCAAGAACATGATGAACACCATCATACACTGTGAGCACACACACGTGACTATTATAGGCACATCTATAATGACTGCAGGAAATCGAGACCCGTGTTTTCCTTTACCTATTCCATGTCTGGCATAGAAAGCCATATAACTACCCCTACCAGGGGCGGTATCGAATCCTATGACAAATCTAGGTAGTCTTCTAGTTTGGGTTCAAGACGGAAGGCAAGCTCATTTCCCACAATAATCACCCCTTCAATAAGACTGACTAATCCCTACCTTAAGCGTTAGTCTAACCAAAAAAGGGAAGCATCATTGTTCTATACGCTCAACGCTAGAAAATACCCCACTCAGGACGACGTTTCCACCAAGCTTGCTCAGAATTATGCTGATAATCCCGAGATCCAAACCACCATGCTTACTGTAGAATACTCCACCGCAAGTCGCACTCACGCAAACACCAACTATGCTTACACCTAACAAAGGCTTAGCTCCAAAGGCCTAATCCAACCAATAGGCCCAACCCCAAATCCACCCATAACACCATAAGGGGGATAACCGGAAAAAAAAAATAGATGGACAAAAATATCAAAAGTCCAAGGAAAAAGCAAAATGCCAAAATAAAAAGAGGTGAAAGAACTCCCAACATCCCTCGACCAGATACGGTCATTTCCTCGACCAGAGTAAGGTTGATCCCTTGACCGGGGCACGGTCAACTGATGGGCCGGAGTTATTCGTAGTTATTACGACGGTTTTTGTGTAATTTTGTGAGCTTAATCGAGTATCTTGTGGTATATTTGCGTTATTTTGGTACGAATGTAATATGAGCTATTTGGAGCATTATAATCTCGATCGTTACTTGGGCCAAGAACAAATGATTCATGAAGAATTGGAGAGCCCAATAGAAGACACGGAGCGAGGAAGCAACGAAGAAAACTGTGAAGGCGATCAGGCCTCCAGGCGAGTCGCATGACCACTGGGCGAGTCGCGCGAGCGCGCGAGTCGCGCGGCCTTCACACGACTCGCGCGGCAGCCTGTTTCCGTGACGCGTCTCAGCTCTATTCCGCTTTAATTTATTCCATTTTGAAGACTTTGTTTTATTTAGGAAACTTTATATCTTTTTATTTTATTATTATTATTATTATTATTAGGAGACTAGTATTAGGTTAAGGGGGATTGATTAATCATTATCAATCATATCACATTCAATTAGAATTAGAGAAGAGGCAAAAACCCTAGCATGAAGAACTAATTCCATCATCTCGGATTAAGATTTGAAGCTTCTAATTAGTCAATTGTGAGACTTTAATTCTCCTTTATTCTATCTCTTGAGTATTGTTATTTCTCCGTTCATCTTTGCATGATTGTTGAATGTTTAGATTAAAGTAGCTAATTAATCTTTGCAATTTTCAATCTATTGTTATTCTAGCGATTGAATCCGTAATTGTTCAGACCCGTTAGATAAAGTAACAACCTTTGACCTTAATATTGGATGCGTTTCATCATATCTATGTTAGAGAGAGATTTAACTTGTGATTCGAACTAATAATCGCGTGTTTTATTGGTCGTCACTTCTATCGTTCTCTATTCGTTAATGCTATTATTGAATTAAACTTAATCGCGTGTATTAGGTTGTTTGATAATTAGGTTATTTGATTATCGCGTTTCGAGTCAAATAATATCCGCGTGAGATTCGGGATTTACTTCCCACGATAGTTTGCTCAAGAGTTAGGAGAAAGTTGTTAGTCTATGATCAATTTGATAATTAGTTGTGGAAAATTTTTATCTGAGATCGTTTTAATCTTCTGAACCCCTTCATTATTATTCTCGATTTCGTTGTTTGCTTATTAGTTAGTTTAGTTACTCAATCACCCAATCAACCCCCCTTTCTTAGTTATTAATTATTGCTAGTTTTAATTCACTTAAATTACTTTGTCTTCTCTGTGGATCGACCCTTATTTCCCTACACTATTATATTAGTTTTGTGGTTATAAGTGCATAAATAGTATCTTTGGGAGCATACGACTTCGGCTCACCAAATTTTGGCGCCGTTGCCGGGGAAGGCAATAGTTAATTTTTGTGTTTTGTTTAGTGTAGATTTTTATTTATTTTTATTTTTTTAGCTACGCTAGTATATGCATAATACTCGTTCCACTAATAATCCACTCAAGCCTTTCGACTCAGAGATTGAACGTTCCATTTTCAGGTGGAGACGAGGTGATAATAGCGAGTTGGTCATTTTTCAGCAGCCCGAGCCCGAAAGTGATCTAGATTCGATACCGGAGTCTGTACCCGAATCTGAGGACGAAGTAATCATGGCAAGAGAAACACGGACTCTGAAGGAGCTCACAGCTCCTGATCTTGCGGTTCAACCATTGTGCATTACTTTTTCAGCTCTAGCCGAGGGAGCCACCTTTGAGTTGAAATCGGGTCTGATTCATCATCTACCCACTTTCAATGGAACGAGCATCGAAGATCCGAACAAACATCTTTCGGATTTCCATATTGTGTGCTCTAGTATGAAGCCGGCGGGTGTGACCGATGAGCAACTTCAGCTACGAGCTTTTCCCTTTTCATTAAAGGGAAACGCAAGAGATTGGTTGTACTATCTACCACCCAATAGTGTCACAACTTGGGTGGATATGAAGAAGGCGTTTCTAGAGAAGTACTTCCCACCGTCCCGTTCTGCGCACTTGAAGAAAGCCATTAGCAATGTGGAACAACGAGACGGGGAGACCATGTACGAGTTCTATGAGAGATTCAAGCAATTATGTGTTACTTGTCCCTATCATGGGTATTCGGATCAGGATCTCATCTTATATTTCTGTGGTGGAATTACACCCGAGGATAGTCGCATGATTCATTCGGCTAGTGGCGGTGGTATAGTGAACAAGAACCCGACGCAAGCATGGAATATTATCAGTGATCTCGCGGAAAGTTCGAGGGACTATGCTAGGAGAAATTCAAAGCGCGTTGTTATCTCATTGAACCCTACTTCAAACCTTGAAGGGAAAGTCGATAGTTTAACGTCGGCGATCCAAGCTATGATGGGAGGTAGGCAACAAGCTACGGTGTGCGGTATATGCTCCACGGAGGGACATCATAGTGATTTATGCCCTTATGTGCAAGAGGGTAGTTCCGAAGAGGTGAATGGTGTTTGGGATAACACCTCAAACAAGAAGAAATGGGATCCTTACTCCGAGACTTACAATGAAGGATGGAGAAGTCATCCTAACTTTGGATGGCGGAATTTTCAAGGCCAACAATCAAGTGGCCCTTCTAGAGGTCAATTCATTCCACGACCTCAAGGACAACAGTTCAATCACAGGTTCCGCAACAACAAGCAGCACCGAGTTCATCAATGTCCACGGAGGACATGATTCGGGCACTCACTGTAAGTGTTACTCAAGATCGAGCGGAAAACAAGCAAAATTTCAAGAATCTTGAGACTCAAGTGAGTCAATTGGCAACCGCGATTAATCGTTTGGAAGCTAAACAGTCGGGTGGTCTACCTTCTCAAACGGTAGAAACCTCAAAACACAATGTGAGCGCGGTTTCCTTGCGAAATGGGAGGCAATTGGTTGAGGCTGAAAAGCCTAAAACCAAGCCTAGGACGGTAATTATTCGTGAAGAGGAGGAGCTAGTGATCGATGAAGGGAAGCTCCCTAATGAAGAGGGAAGTGGAATTGCTTCTAAGTCCAAGGAGGCGATGTCGACCCCTATCTCTCCGACTTATGAGCCACTTCCACCATTTCCCGAAGCCTTGAAAGACACTAGAAAGAAGGAGCATGACACCGATATTTACGAAACCTTTCGTAGATGTGAGGTAAATATTCCTTTATTTGACCTACTTAAAAACGTTCCTAGATATGCGAAGTTCTTAAAAGAAATTTGTACAATCAAGAGGAATCAAAAGGAACGTAATGTGAAAAAGCCTAAGAGTCAAGCTAGTGAATTTGTGTCGGCTTTGTTTAGGACTAAGACCCCCCCTAAATGTAGTGACCCGAGTATGTTCACCATACCTTGCACTATAGGTCATATGCGGTTCGAAAGAGCCATGTTAGATTTAGGGGCGTCGATCAATGTCCTCCCGTTCCAGGTATATGAGTCATTAGCGCTTGGTCCTCTAAAGAGTACAAAAGTGGTTGTTCAACTTGCTAATCGTTCTAGTGTTGTACCTAGAGGAGTTGTAGAGAATGTGATGGTCAAGGTCGATAATTTAGTCTTTCCGGCGGATTTTTATGTTTTAGATATGACACATGATGCCGATGCTATCCCAATTTTATTGGGTCGACCTTTCTTGAAGACCGCAGGAACCCGGATTGATGTGCCTAACGGTTCTTTGACCATGGAATTTAATGGGAGGGTTGTTAAATTTGAAATTAGTCCACCTAATTCGACTAATATAGATGTCCATTCTCTATGTGTTACTTCTACTAACCCTCATTCGAGGAGAAGTCGGGAATCATCAATTCCGAGCAATATTTGTGAATTGCAGGATCTCACTCCTACACCACCGAAGTGCAAAATTTTATGGGCTAGCCGTAAGGATGCGAGGATCCATCAAGGTGAGACCAAAGCTTGGTACGACGGGTGGATTAAAAAGAAGACGAGGAAAGATGATGACCCTCCAGTATTTCGCGTCTATCATCATGATAAAGGGCCGTCTTTTGTTCGTAAGATGAAACTCTAAATCAAGTCAGACAGTGATTTAGTGAGCTACCGTGCAACATGTCGAGCCAACGACGTAAAACAAGAGCGCTTCCGGGAGGCAACCCGTGTTTTGTAGACCTTTCTAGTAAAATCTCATTTTATGGGTCATAGGTCGTAGTGTTAGTTTCGTTATTTTCCTTAATAGTTTGTTTCTTTTATTTACTTAGTTTTTTTTTACTAACTTTTTATGTTTTGATAGGTAAGGAGAGTGTCGATTTTTCAGGAGACTGGGCGACTTGCATAAGCCTTGGGCGACTAGCATGGAGACCCTTGAAATTGGTGCAAAAATTGAAGAAAAATCAAAAAGGGGACGAAGTTACAGGCTATCGCGCGAGTCGCGCGGCCTCTATGCGACTCGCGCGGATCCCCCTCTCACAGGTATTATTTTATTATTAAAAAAAAAAAAAGGGTCGTAAACAGCATTTGATGACCCCTTCTATTCCTTTCCTATCTCTTTTCCTAAATCAATCTTATACCAAATTCAAAACCCTAACTCCTCTTTCCCCAATTCAAAATCAATCTCCAAATCAATCTCCAAATCAATTTCCAAATTAAATATCTTTCCCTAATCTCTACTCTATATCTCTTTCCCTTCACTCATCTCCAATCACCATCATCCGGTCGGCTCTGTCCCTGTTCGCTGATCGTTCGTCGTCGTCGGTTTGTGTCGTCGGTGCTGCTGCCAACACATTAGAGTCTGTTGTATCCGTCGTCAGGCGAGTCGCGCGGCCGCTGTGCGACTCGCATGGGTCCGTCGTTGTCTGTCGCTTGTGCTGATGCCTGTCTGTGTCGCGTGGGTGCTGTCATCGGTCCTTCTGGCTCCGGTTTCTGTTCCGTGTTTGTCGAGGTTGTAAGTCCTTAACTCCCTTCTCTCGTCCTCTTCTGTTTCATTTCTCTAATACCATAGCTTATATACTGTCTATGAGTTGCTAATCTTAATTGGGGAAATTCTGATTTCTGAGTTGATTTTTGTCTATTCCGTGTGATTTAAGCAGCCTAGTTGTAGTCAGCACCCAGTTTCGTGTCAATCGAGTCTGTCCCGGTTCGTCTACGTGTTTGGGTTTGAGTTGGGTGTCGTCCGAGCTCATAGTTTACATATTTTAGGTAGTTTTCACTAGTTAGTGTCAGCTGTCCTAGAAACTCTTGAGTTATGGCCCCGAAAAAGCAAAAGACGACCCCGGTTGACTATATGGGGTGTAAGAATTTGAGTACGAAACAGAAAGCGGTATGGCGCCAACTATTCGATCTAGTTGTTATGTCGACTAAGTTTGTCGATAATTCGGCATTGGAGAGGCTCGGGATTGGTGATGAGGTGTTCACGCTATTGACTCGTATTGGGTTACCAAACTTTTATGATAAGCACGCGAACACGTACAAGCGCTACACACTTGAATTCTTGTCCACCTTAGAGGTCCATCGTAATGACGACCCCCCTCACATTACTTTTCATCTCGGAGACTCAGAACGAGATGTAGACTTCACAGAATTGAGGGAGGCGTTGGGTATAGCACCGAGAGGGGGGACGGAATTTTTGACTCCCACTACGCGCATGATGGATGAATTTTGGAAGAAAATTTCTGGGAATGCTTATGAGGGGGGCTAAGAATGCCGATATTATTCATCCTGCCCTTCGTTATGTTCACCGACTTTTGAACTCCACATTTCTTTGCAAAGGTGAACCGACACATCTACCTAGGGCGGATTTGATGTATTTGTGGGCCATGATGCCCGAATGTTTGGGGACCCCGGATTTTCTCGATATATTCTTGAATTTGTGTGAGAAGCACCAGAAGGCGGTCTCGGGGAATATTCCGATGGGTGGTATGATTACTCTTTTAGCTCGGTATCTTGGACTACCCCAGATGACGGATTCTCCTGTCGTAGGTGATACTACCATTAGTCTTAAGTTCATGGAGAGTTGTTCTATGATTTCGCGACCGATTGCGAAACACTACCTCATCTGGACGCTCGGCACTTCCCACCAACATTTCATGATTTTGCCTCGTCCAGATGGGAACCCGTTACCGTTGGGGCCTACCGCAGATGCATTTTACCTTGAACATGATGAGGAATTTCCTAGACCGACTACAGCGTCTAGTGCCCCGGTTGTGGAGGAGCCCGAGGGTACATCTGATTTTGATCGTTGGGGCGATTGGCGCGAAGCAATAGAAGATAGAGTGGAAGAATCTGTTGACAATAGTAGGTTGGCTGCTGAATTCGGTCGGTGTATGAGTCGGTTATAAATGAAGTTGCATCCTAATGATTACTCGGAACCATCTCCCAAGTTTTATGAAGAGCTAGCAGCCCGTGAGCAAGCGAGATCATCTAGGAGGGCGGCACGTGAGGCTAAGTCACGTGACGCCGGCTCCTCTTCTCACTCTTGAGCTCGAGGTATTTCTCTTCCCATTTTTTTTATTGTCCTTAGTTCACACATTCGAGGACGATGTGTTATTCAAGCGTGGGGAGGGAAATTATCTCGTTGTATATAGTAGTTAGCTTTTTTTACGTCTTTTACTTTCAGAAAAAAAAACAAAAAGAAATAAATAAACCCGGCTAGGTGAAAACCCGGAAAGGGCGCCTAGGCAAAAGTGGGGAATGTGGCCGAGGACGGAGTGAAAACCCGAAAGGGCGCTCCAGGTAAAAAGAAAAATCGAGTTGCATGCCACGAGAGTAGTGTGAGGAAAAATGAAAGCTAGAGTGAAAATCCGGAAGGGCGGACGCTCTAGGCAAAATGAGGGAACTAGGAAAAAATCACTACTACTTTCTCCATTTTTGGTGTTGGCGTCATAAGAAGGGCGGCATAGAAGGTCGGAAGGGTAGGATAGTTGGCTATGGTGAGAAGAATCGCGGTGCGGTGTGGTCGTAGCACTATATCTATTGCGATTGATGATGTTTTGGTTGATGTATTGAACTATTAGAGGCGTTTAGGATTGATCACATGTGTGGGTTGTGGAATATTGTGGTATACACTTTTACCATCGGTGACATTAGTAGCACGTGTGATCCGTTCTAGGATTGGAGAAATAAGGGGCGTTAGATATTGACATTGGCTTATCTTTATATGCTAATATCCCTTATTTTGATGATTTGAGTCGATGATAGTAGTTTGATGTTGGGTGTGTTGATTCACTTGAACATTGGAGTTAAGTTTCATTCAAATGGTGGATTAACTTGTGCATAGTCTCAAAATGAGGGAGTCTGGTGGAAGACGAGTGAGGGCCGATGTGTGTAATGTTATTCCCGCGTAATTTGGATCGGTGATGGTTGCGTTTATTTGTGTTCCTTGAGTTTTACTCGAGGAGGAGTAAAGGTTCAAGCGTGGGGATATTTGATGGGCCGGAGTTAGTCGTAGTTATTACGACGGTTTTTGTGTAATTTTGTGAGCTTAATCGAGTATCTTGTGGTATATTTGCGTTATTTTGGTACGAATGTAATATGAGCTATTTGGAGCATTCTAATCTCGATCGTTACTTGGGCCAAGAACAAATGATTCATGAAGAATTGGAGAGCCCAATAGAAGACACGGAGCGAGGAAGCAACGAAGAAAACTGTGAAGGCGATCAGGCCTCCAGGCGAGTCGCATGACCACTGGGCGAGTCGCGCGAGCGCGCGAGTCGCGCGGCCTTCACACGACTCGCGCGGCAGCCTGTTTCCGTGACGCGTCTCAGCTCTATTCCGCTTTAATTTATTCCGTTTTGAAGACTTTGTTTTATTTAGGAAACTTTATATCTTTTTATTTTATTATTATTATTATTAGGAGACTAGTATTAGGTTAAGGGGGATTGATTAATCATTATCAATCATATCACATTCAATTAGAATTAGAGAAGAGGCAAAAACCCTAGCATGAAGAACTAATTCCATCATCTCGGATTAAGATTTGAAGCTTTTAATTAGTCAATTGTGAGACTTTAATTCTCCTTTATTCTATCTCTTGAGTATTGTTATTTCTCCGTTCATCTTTGCATGATTGTTGAATGTTTAGATTAAAGTAGCTAATTAATCTTTGCAATTTTCAATCTATTGTTATTCTAGCGATTGAATCCGTAATTGTTCATACCCGTTAGATAAAGTAACAACCTTTGACCTTAATATTGGATGCGTTTCATCATATCTATGTTAGAGAGAGATTTAACTTGTGATTCGAACTAATAATCGCGTGTTTTATTGGTCGTCACTTCTATCGTTCTCTATTCGTTAATGCTATTATTGAATTAAACTTAATCGCGTGTATTAGGTTGTTTGATAATTAGGTTATTTGATTATCGCGTTTCGAGTCAAATAATATCCGCGTGAGATTCGGGATTTACTTCCCACGATAGTTTGCTCAAGAGTTAGGAGAAAGTTGTTAGTCTATGATCAATTTGATAATTAGTTGTGGTAAATTCTTATCTGAGATCGTTTTAATCTTCTGAACCCCTTCATTATTATTCTCGATTTCGTTGTTTGCTTATTAGTTAGTTTAGTTACTCAATCACCCAATCAACCCCCCTTTCTTAGTTATTAATTATTGCTAGTTTTAATTCACTTAAATTAATTTGTCTTCTCTGTGGATCGACCCTTATTTCCCTACACTATTATATTAGTTTTGTGGTTATAAGTGCATAAATAGTATCTTTGGGAGCATACGACTTCGGCTCACCATCAACTCAAATGAAGAATCCCATGACCAGGGTTAAGAGATCAACCAAAAAAATTCAAAAACCCATGACCGTGGTTAGCGGTCAACTCAAGTGAAAGTCCCTTAACCGGGTTACGGTCAATTCAAAAATTATCGATGCCTATACCATCAAATAGAGGAGAGACAATCAGGCTGGTCAATTAACACCACATCTAGCATTCCCACTTTACAACCCTCAAGACCTTCTCGAGACCTAGGCTAAGAGACAGCCCGGAATTTTGAGGATTCAAGCTCCATAGGATACACCCTAACCATTAGTGCCAGACATGGAAATCAGATCTCGCATCGTCAATCCTACCCCAATCGAAGTTCGAGTCTTTTTTACTCAACTTCCCCATTTCCTACCACATTAAAATACCTTACCCTCGAAGCCTTAGCTCCACAAACTCGAGCTCCAGATTTCAAATCATCAAAGCCACTTACTGCTTGGCTCCACATTTCCAAAAACATCCAAACCAGTTACCAGCCCCAAACACAGGAACTCAACTTGCGGTCGGCATAGAACATGCCCAAATAGTTCACACCACCTCTGGGGGCTACCCCGAAGAACGCTTACAGTCAAAGGCTAACCCTATGATTGAGGCATCATTGGGAATGCACCTAGCCTACACCGTCAATATGGCTAGTTACGCACAAAGCCCTAATAAACTAGGCACCATAGCATATCTTCCAATTTCCTGAACTACAGCTTGGTTTGATTTCACCGCATGTGAATATGTAGGTAACCCCTTCAACAAGGGCACAACCATTCACATTGACACACATTAAAAAAGAACCGTCATTCCTATCATGACACGGTCATGTTCTCAATAGTTCACTTTGACGTCCTGGGGGCTTCTCTTAGGCAGAACCTCTCCATCCACTCATAATATCCAAACAAATTTTCAAAAATAGCCTTCTTTCTATAGTGTCTCCTAGTACTCGACTCAGTCGGAGAAGAGAATTTGTCAAGGACTCGAAGCAACACCCACTTCGGGAAAGTACCCCAAAACCACAAATTCAAAAGAGAACCAGACTATAGCATTGCTACTGCGAAAGTCCTGTCATACAGAAGCAGTCTCATTACAGACTACTGCCGTCCCCTATAACATATATTTCGCATTTCGAGGATTTGACCATGTTGCCACTCGCCTAGGCTACAGATTACCACAACTTAAGAGTCTTGTCATCTTAGGTGGCCCATCCCCTACCGAGTCACGGTCCAACCCTTCGAGAGTCCAAGTCATGTTTGTCAACTCCTGCTGTCACGTCCAGAGTCGAGTTTGTCGGTATGACTCTCTCTTCAAATTCTTACTTTGAAATTTGCAAAACTTAGCCATTTGAGAAAATCCTTTTCGACAATGTCAAACATTGGTCTATTAAACTGCAAAAAAAAAATTGAGCCTTCAATTTTGAAAAGCTATCTCCTAGCACTTCAGCTGCTGTCAGGACTTCGATTTCAAAATGAAGCAAAAAAATTCCCCAACGCAAGCCTACCTATAGATACTAACTGCATTTCCTATATGTTATCTGCTACATCCGCTATTTTTGCCTATGTATCTAACATTTCAGGTACCAGCATGTCCTTCCCAGCAAATATCAAAGTCAGTGTCTCTCCTAAATGCTATATTCAGGATATGATGTGTCTGCGTATAGGTACACCCAGGACTTCAGAAGCAAGTCCCCGTGCAGTTCCTTTATTCCCTAGTGGAAAACCCAAGGCGGTGTTTCTCCTGGAATGCTACATCCAAGATGTGATGTTTCTGCACATAGGTACACCTAGAACTTCAAAGGCAAATCCAACTCCCCCACGGAAATTATCATCATCAAGGGAGCCTTTACTCCCCAGCGAGCCGGTGTTTCTCCTAAAATGCAACATCCAAGATATGATGTGCCTGCATACAGGTACACCCACGACTTCAAAAGCAAGTCCCCACGGGGCTATCAAGACTGGTATGACCCTCTACTTATGGCTGGCAAGCCCTTCAATTCACGCGAGTCTAATGAACTATAAACGACCTGACCGGAAGGCTGCCAGGTCGTAATCCTCGATTGGCCTGGTGGCTACTCTAACTTTCGCCTTGTCCAAGCCTCAGTCAGAGTGGGGGCTCTGTAGACACCCGTATTTTACCTGTTTGTGTCTATAGAAGTCTCCAACAAAACACCCGATGATGATCGGACACTAACATGCATTAATACGCTCGAATACAATCTCGGAATCAACAATATCCATCGTTGGCATTTAACAGAGCATGTATCTCTCAAAACGGACCTCAAATTCAGACTCAGTGGGTCGTTCTCAATAAAATAAAGCTAATTTGAGCCAAAACCGCCACCAGGGGCAAAACCGTCTTTTGCGACAAAGTAAAAACCCGGTCAAAGTCGAAACCCGAGACGTAACCAGCCTCACGCTGTGTCCAAATACACAAAGTAAACCAAGATAAAATCAAATCTAAAGTCAAACAAATCTAAACTTCCCTATTTAGGTTCACCCGCCTAAGGGCACTCGATCGGGTGCCTAGGAGCCACTCCATCGAGTGACCCTCCAAAAAACCGATAGGGAACCTTCTAATGGGGCACTCGATCGAGTGACCCTAGACGGGGGTAATATCTATATATACCCCCCTTTGCACATCATTTGAGGAGAGGCTTATCAACCCTTCTTCCTCCACATTCCTCCAAATTTCACAGTCTTTTATACTCACACACATACAAAGCCATCCCGAGACCTAGCCTCCAGAAAACCGAGAATGCCGTCTCCCTAATCACACACCCTAACTCATCCTACATTCTCGAACCACTCCCGTGCCTACGACAACACTCTACGAGCCCGTTTTCCGAGACTATTAAAATGTAGGTTGAGGGTGTATCAAATCCCGTTCTTCTAATCTCTAACTCTTTCCATTTTTGTATACTAATTACTAACAACTAACATTTACTTATTGTTACTAACATTTTTTTATCATTACTAACTATACTAACATCTAACATTTTATTTCTGTTTCTAACTTTTATTTATTGTTATTAACAATCTAACATTTATTATCGCTCTTTTTTATTTCGTTTATATATAATACCGTGTATATTATAATATAACAAAAACTATTTTCAAACCGATTCGAGTAAATATCCGATGATGCTAAATCGATTATCGTAGGGTTCAAAAGCAGAATCACGATATCGAAATGCAAAGAATCTAACATTTGTGACGACAAATCAAGTTTTCAATCGAGTATGTTCGATAACGAATTCCGTCTAAAGTCCGTATAATCTCCCAAACAAGTCGTAATGGAGGTGGCGCCCTTCGAGGCGCGCCGCCCTAGACACTTAATGGTTAGGGCTCCTTATGGCGTACGCATAACCATCGGAGTTTAAACGTGATCGCGGTAATTTATTATCGAGCATATTCGATGTCATTTTCAAAATATCACTCTAAAGAAGTTATCGACAATTGAATTAGCATGAAACCTGTTGATGTCGAATCGATCGTCACATAGTCCGTAAGGATCATTAACGACATCGTGACGCGGAGGGAATCAATATTCGTTGTAGTTCAATTAATTTTGATTTCACAAGTTGCACTCTAAATGCTAGATATTGGTTCCGTAACCGAGCGTCGCGCATAGCAAGTCATCGAGAGTCGAACTAGTATAAATTGCATAATATTTATATTTAGCTCGACCATGTCTCGATTCAAGTCATAAGTTTACAAAATGAGTCGTTGCAAAACGAGTTGTCACCCACTACAGAGGGCACTCGATCGAGTGCCTAAGGGCCACTCGATCAAGTGACCCCCTAAAAAATGGGCAGGAGGTCCTCGTTCAGGGGACTCGATTGAGTTCCCTCAATGACTCGGTCGAGTGACCCTTATTAACCTCCAACCACTACAAGAAATACCTCAATTATCTACCATACGCGCGCAACCGAAACTTTCAGTCACTCATTTAGCGACTGAAAATAACTCGGGCGACGGATTTACGTCGCTAGACGAAGAGACAGAATGGGTTAAGGGGGTGAGAAAAATGAAATCATGGTAGCGACTGAAATCGGTCGCTAAAAAAAATCGGGCGACGGATATCAGTCGCTGAACTCAGAGGTTTAGCGACCGATGTCGGTCGCTAAATGACGTCAGATAAGCCAGAAAAACAAAGCTCAGCGATCGCCAAAAAAGAGCGGGCGACCGCTGTCGGTTGCCAAGGAGGAGAAATTTTTTTAAATCAGCGAACCCCCCCCCCCCCCCCCTCCCCCTCGCACACATCTCATTTCACTCACTCTCTCTCTCTCTAACTCGTCTCCCCCTTCTCTCTACCACACGCCCTTCATCCTTCCTCTTCATTCCTTCTTCTTTTCTCCAATTTTTCCTAGTTACGGTATGTTTTCTATCTATACTTAATTTAAATTATTTGCTAATTTTTGTATTTATTGATTTAAATAAATTAGTTATTGAGTTAGATGTTTTTTTAGTGTAGTCTTGTTGTTGTCGGAATATTTACTGTAGTTAGCATGTTAATTGCCCATAGCTTCCCCCAATTTGAAATAGGTAGATTGTTAGTATAAAGTTAGGGTTTATGGTTGAGTAGTTGAATGAATTGGGTTGTTTTAATGTGTTAGGAAATTGGAAGTGAAAATACAATTATGCCGATTTAGTGATGTAATTATAGATGGATTAGGTGCAAATAGTACTATATTTAGGTGAATTGAGAATTTTACAAAATATGTGAGGAGTGTATATTAATAAGTTACTTTAGCGGAAATAATGTATATTTGATTATTGTATAAAAATTTTTAGATAAAAAATGAAGAGATTTGAATGAAAATGGATGTATGGGGAAAGATTGGATAATAGACGATGTCCCACAACGCAATTTTTAGAGGATGTTAATAGTTTTCTGGAGTTTGCTAAAAACCACCCCGAATACGCGTCAGACGGTAGATTTAGATGTCCATGTGTGAAATGTAAGAACCTCAAATTCTTGGAGATTATTATGATCAAGGAACATATCTCAAATGGGTTTTATCCAAATTATTATCGTTGGATTTGTCATGGTGAGACGTCTCCTATTGATGAATCTGAGATAGAACAAAATGAGGGGGGGTTGAGAGGAATGATTGTTGATGTAGTTGAGTGTAATGTGTTTAATGATGAGAGCATGTACACCAATGACGATGGCCAACCAACCCCACAAGAACCAAACCCACAAGCGAAAGCGTTTTTTGATATGTTAGACGCTTAGGAGAAGCCGTTATATGGAGGGTATGGTGTGACATTGTTAGAAGTCGCGTCTACGGTAGTGACTCTTAAATGTGAGTATAACCTACCGTTTGGGTGCGTACACGATGTCACTACGTTGCTTGAGAAAGTCATCCCAAAAGACAACATTATGACCAAAACATTCTACAATTCCAAAAAAATAGTTAAAGGTCTTGAACTTCCGCATCAAAAGATCGATGCTTGTCCCGATGGATGCATGCTCTTTTGGAAGGACGATGCTCTACTTGAGGAATGTAAGAAATGTGGTAAGGGTAGATACAAAAGTGTAGATGGGAATATTGTTTTGAGGGGTCAGAAGGGAAAGAGTGTTGTGAGAGATAGAAAACCTATACCACTTAGTCGACTTACCTACTTTCCCATCGCCCCTAGGCTTCAAAAATTATTATATGCAACCAAAACCATTGCCGAACAAATGAGGTGGCATAAAGAAGAAACTCGTGTAGAGGGGATGATGTGTCATCCTAATGATGGGGAGGAGTGGAAGCGCTTTGATAGAATTTACCCTAATTTTGCTAAGGAACCCCGTAACGTGAGACTTGGGTTGTGTACCGATGGGTTTGCCCCTTTCAGTCAGTTCGGTAAATCGCACTCATGTTGGCCTGTCATGGTCACACCATACACCTTACCCCATGGCTGTGTCTGCAACCATCGTTCATCTTCCTTTCTCTTTTTGTTCCCGGTCCAAAAAATCACTTGGATGTTTACTTACAACCAGTGATAGAGGAATTGAAACACTTGTGGGAAGTAGGGCTGGAAACATATGATGTATCGTTGAAACAAAATTTCCAGCTTAGAGCATCGCTTTTGTGGACTATAAACGATTTCCCTGCGTATGGTATGTTGAGCGGTTGGTCTACGGCGGGCCAAAAACCTTGTCCTTGTTGCATGAGTGAAAGTACGTAAAGCGTTTTACCTAAAAAAATTCAAGCAAAATTAGCTGGTTTGACTGTCATAGACTCCTACCTGAGGGTCACATGTACATGAAGAACAGGAGAGCTTTCAAGAAGGGTGAGGTGGTGCTAGATGAGGCACCAATTTCGTCTCCAAGGAGATGAGATATGGGAGGTGATTTAAGAGTTCTCATCTACTGTTGAGGGGACCGATCAAGAGTTCAAGGATCTTAAGAAATTTAAAAATGGTTGGTTTAAAAGAAGCATCTTCTTCGACCTTCCATATTGGAGTACTTTATTACTCCGACATAATCTGCGTGTGATGCATATTGAGAAGAATTTCTTTGAGCAACTGATTCACACCATCATGGATGTAGAGGGTAAGACATGTGACACCTTAGGATCCCGAAAATATTTGAAAAAAAATTGTGACCGTCCAAAATTGCATATCAAGCGGGATGGGTCCAAGCCTAGGGCCTTGTTTAGCCTTGATAAGGCTCAGAGAAAGGCCTTGTTAGAGTGGGTAGGGAAATTGAAGTTCCCTGATGGGTACGCATCCGATTTCAGTCGGTGTGTTGACATTAAGAACCTGAAGCTGCAAGGTTTGAAGAGTCACGACTGCCACGTGTTCATGGACCGGTTACTACCTGTTGCGTTGAAGCAACTGCTGCCGAAAGGTGTTTGGAATCCTATCACTGAGATATCTCAGTTTTTTCGAGATTTGTGTTCGTCGACATTTACAATTGATAACATGACTCGTTTGGAGGATCAAATTCCTCAAATACTATGCAAACTTGAGATGATCTTCCCACCCTCCTTCTTTAACTCAATGGAGCATTTACCGGTCCACTTGCCCTACGAAGCAAAATTGGGAGGACCGGTCCAATTTAGATGGATGTACTCGTTTGAGAGGTGAGAACTTTCAAATACTTACTTAACCAATAATGTTACATATTGTAATTTATTATTAATATAATTGCTTGATTGTCATTGATTTCTCAACCATTTGAAGAAAAAAATTGGTAACAAGGCGACGGTCGAGGGCTCCATATGTAATGCTTATCTAATAGAGGAGATAGCCAACTTCTGTTCTCTGTATTTCGAGAAACAAGTGAACACCAAAGCCAAGAATCTTAACCTAGAAACACCCGAAAAGATTGACCCCAACATACCAGACTTTTTTGAAAGTAAGGTAGGTGAAGGATCTTCATCAGCTGGGGGTGGAGGATATTAGATGAGAAGGAGTAAACTCATGCTCACCTTCACTTGTTATCAAACTGCGAAGTTTTGGAGCCATATGAGAAGCAGTTTGTAACTGAATTTCTAGCTGCTAATCCACATTTAAATGCTGATGATGTTTGGAATAAGCATGAGGAACAGCTTCCCAGTTGACTTAAGCATCATGTAATTTCAGAGATTATTCGGGATGATTTGGTTAGGAGTCTAGCATTAGGTCCTTTGTGGAAGGTTAGAACTTGGAACCGGTATTCGGTTAATGGTTACAATTTCCATACATTTGCCCATGGTAGCAGTAGGGCTAGATGTAATTTCGGTGTGACTGTGTCGTCACTTGATGGTGACGACTACTACGGTCTACTGGAGGACATCTTCGAGTTGTGCTATGCTGGAAGTGATCGTGGGTATAGAGTTGTGGTATTTAAATGCGAATGTAAGAACAACTCAGTGCATGGTACTAGAGTACATGAACGGTACAAACTAGTTGAAGTTAATCATACCAAAAAATACTTCAAGTATGATCCGTTTATACTTGCACATCAAGCACACCAAGTGTACTTTGCTCCTCATCCAACCACAAAGAACGATAGAACTTGAAATCAGTGGTGGGCGGTGTTTAAAACTAAGCCACGGGGGCACATTGACATGAACGAGGAGCAGCTGAACGAGAACCATGGGCAGGAGAACCAGGAGCAACAACCCCCCCCCCCCCCCTCCCCCACCACCTCAGGGGCTTAGCTATCGGGAGGATAACGGGCGCCTTATTCTGAGCCCCGAGGGCACATGGTGAGACATTATATTATTAGCAACGTCATTGTTAGTTTTCAAACTTCAATCATATTAGCAACTTCATTTTATTTCATTTTTGTGAGACATCATCTTATTTCATTCTTTGGTGTAGGTTTCGGCATCGAGTGACAGTGACTGGTGTGTCAGATAGTTTCATGAATGACTTGACTACTTACTGCACTAGTTGGACCGAGGTACCTCAGTGGCAGCAGGAGAAGTGGTTCGACAACTTTAAGATGTACCATTTTTTTTGATTTTAGTAGTTAACTTTTACTGTTTAAGGATTACTAATACACTAACAACAAACGATCTTGTAGTTGAAACACTGGTGGGACCCCAGCCTCAAGGTGGCTGCAACGGACCGATACATGGATGTCGCGAAGCCAAGGTACAAGGAAAACATGTTCAAGGTGGCGAACGAGAGAAAAGCAGACAAATACCTTAAAGGTTTGATTACTCAATTAGTGTTCGTACTTGAATAGAAAGTTATATATATGTTTCATTCGCTTACTGATCTCTTCATATGAATCATAGGTGCCGCACTTGAACAGTTGCACAAAGCCCGCTCCGACGCTAAGTTTATTAAGAGATCCCTCCCAGCGAAGAAAAACAAGAGGTGGGGAGGAGACCCTAAGGCGGAAGTGGAGGCCACCCACTACGGTGGGTCGCAGTCGATGCACCAGCGGGCTATGGAGGTAAGTATTTCCTTTACTTTGATTTATATTTTGGATTCTTATTTAATGTTTTCATTAAAAATATAAATGAGAAATCTACATATACCGTCAAAAGTTAAAGAAGAAAACAGGAGAACTCCCTGAAGCTGTGCAGCAGTTTCTTGACACGAAGAGCAAGGTGGATTGCAAGGGTCAAAGAGGCTTCATTTCGATCAGGGACAGACAAATTTGGGTGAGTTTCTAACATAACGCTTCTTTACATTGTTCTTTAGATTGTGACTTTGTCAATGTGTTACGTTTTATTTTATAGTACCGCAAGCGTACGGGTATTGTAGCATACGGGTCGATCTCAGGGAGGTGAATGATTAAGTACTAGCTAATTTTTTACTCAAGTTATCTACGTCGAATAAATCAAAATGGTGATTATATAACTAATTTCTAACAAGCTAGATGTAATAAATCGAGATGAAATCAATAATTAAAAAGACCTAGGGCAGTGATTCACCATTAACATGGATTATTGATGCAATCAAAATGTGACACTACTTTGTCAAATTACCGTCTTGGGTGAGACTAGCATTCCTATTTTAATCAATACTTTAAATTCTCCGTCGAGACATAAAAAGCCTATCTAGCATGTTATAAATCATATTCTCATGGCACGAATAACAAAACTAGATGCATTAAGAATCGATACTAACATGTCCCAATTATTCCAATTCACTATTCTCATGTGAAAGTTCAAATCTTGTTTCGGTTCTCTAAATTAAAACCCGACTCTCGTCGTAATTAAAATTGAGTGGAAATTAATCGACAAAGATGCAAACTTTTAGGTATGATTCATATGAAAAGTCCAACTCTCGTTGTAATGATAATCTAGACTCAAACCTAGCAATTCAAACTAATCAATCAATTATTAAGCACAACCGAAACAAACCCAATTCAATAATTCAACAAAGCGCGATTAAAACCAAAGCATCAATAACCCATATTATCGACTCACCGAGCCCTAGATAAAAGAACTACTCACAACTCATAATCAAAATGATAATCAACAAATAAAATAAAGAGTAGGGAATTAGAGAAACTTAGTCTTGATTAACGAACAAAAGAGAACGATCGTATCTTCAAGGTCTTGAACAATAAAACTCAAATTGCATAAATATAATAAAATCGCATAAATCTAGTAAAATTGCATAAGTTTGATGTATCTAGTCTAGAAAATGATATGCCTCTTCTAATAAAACAAAATGTGATATAAGTAGGATAGAATAGGAGGAAGATCAAGAGTCATGGACGGGTAGCTATTCGCTAGTAGCGGCACATTTCGCTACTAGCGGCACTCTGGGAGCTTCACAATTTGCATGAATTCTGATGAAGCCTCTACTAGCGGCAGTTTTGCTCTTCGTCATCCGCTAGTAGCGGCACTTAAAAACTTCCAATTCTTTCTTCTTTGCTTTCCTTTGATTTTCTTCTTCTCTTTTCTTCATGCGATCTTCGATCTAACCCGACATTCGATACATATAACACCAATATAATCCGGGCATAAGACAAGAATTTCTCGGCTCTTCAAAATAGCTAGAACCGTCATCAAAAATCATATATTCACTCAAACCATGCAAGATCATCGGAAATCACTCAAATAACACTATATCGCCCCAAATCCACTCTTAAACACTACAAATATGACGATATGCACTCACAAATAGTGCTAAAAATAGCACTTAACAAATTCCCCCATGCTAAACCTTTACTCGTCCTCGAGTAAACTCAAAAGGCATAAGACGATATCAATGCAAGGTCTAGCGAACTCCCTCACTCACAAATGGTTAGCTCACAACTTCCTTCTTATATCACCCTCACTACCTACTCCGAAATCGTCTAGCTTAGCATGGTCAACACCAAAAGATAAACCAAGGAGTCAAGTCAGTGTATGACTCCCCCATGCTAGCTCAAAATCACTCTCTTACCACAAGTCAATAATATCAACATCAATAAACATCAACTCACAAGCATATCCAAAAACGGGATCACAGCAACCAACGATCCCTACACACAATCCAACTCCAACGCCAAATAATAATCCTAGTCCTTACCCTTACCTCCGAACGCCGTCTTCTTATGTCCCCATCCGCCATGATGTTTACTATTTGCCTATAGTACGGGATATTATGGCCCCTTTTCTTTCTTGCGGCTCTTTTTTTCTCTTTATTCTTTTTTTTTCATTTTTTTTTCATTCATCTTTTTTATCCCTCATTTTGCCTAGGCCGCCCTTTCGGGTTTTCAACCTAGCTCTTTTTTTTATGTACTCACTTTTTCCACTTACAACCTCAATGTTACCTAGAACGTCTGCTCTTGCAGATTTTCATTCTAGCGAGGCCTCCCTTTTTTTTTGCCTAAGCCGCCCTTTCGAGTTTTCGACTTGGAGGGATTTTTTCTTCTTTTTTTTTCTTTTTTTTTTTTTTTTTGAGAAAATAAATATATACAAAAGTGAAATGTCCCTCCCCCATGCTTGAATCGAGCAATGTCCTCAATGCGACAAAGACAAAAATAAAATAAGAAAGAGGGGACAAATCACTTATCAAGAAGAATCAGAGGAGTCTCCAGAAGGTTGACGAGAGCCACTACGTGCCTCTCGACGACTATTAATATCGCTTCTCTCAGCTGCCAACTCTGCATAGAATTGCTCCGAAGGGGAAGTGTACGTGTTAGGATGTCTAGCCGATAAAAACTTGTCGAAACCTCGACACAACTCTAGGACTTCCCGCATAGCTAACCCTTGTTCCGCCCGCCAATCATCGACCTCTAATCTCCACATGTCGGACTCCCTAGAAGATGAAGCATCTGTGAATGAGGGAGAGGGTCGCTCGGTCGTATTTTCATCATCACTACCATCCATAGCATCATCATCATTTTCTAGAACTCGCTTCGCTAGCCTTTTGTCACCCGGCTCCAAGAGAGTAAGTGGGTCACGTGGTATATATAAATCGATGGTCCTTGGCCCGGTAGGAATAGATTGCTCCATAGAACGAGGCAATCGTAAGTAAGGTGAAGCTTTCGGACCACGTCTCCATAAAAAATAACCATGGGTCACTGAATCTTGAAGCATAAATGTACACTCTAATGTATCAAAATCGAGCAAATGACCTCCCGTCACCGGTGTAACTGTGCTGAAATAGTGACTTTCAAATGTGTAAGTATCAATGTGACCATGTCACCCATACTAATTTTTCCCTTGACATTCTTCCTACACTTAAGGCAGCTCGATACAAAGAGGTCAACCCAATCAGGCACCATCGAAGCTTCGAGCATCAATGCCCACAAGTAGCCCATTTCATTTGACTAATCTTCGATGGTTCCCCTTGACAAAAAATCGCCATAGACCAAAATCGGTGAATCATACGGAGACATGGGTGAGGAATACTAGAGCTTACATCCCCTTTTCTCTTAATAGCTTGCCCCGTAATAAATGCCCAAAATATGCCCGAATCTCCACCTTTGAACGGATTCCACTCTTTTGTACACTCTCCAACAAATCCAAAAATCTCTCGAAGCTTAGAATAAGAGATTTGATGGGAAGTTCCACCAAGTTTAAAATCAATAGCGGGGCCCTCGAGACTTTTCGAAGTTTTCAAGGTTGCTAATAATTCCAAAGTATACCTAGTATACGTTGGTGCTTGTCGATCCAACAACCCTTCCATTCCCACTCTTTTCAACAACACCGACATAGGCTCTAGTAATCCTAACCGTGACAAAGTGTCTCGATCAAAGAATTTAGTTGGTAGGACATGACGGTTTGCTTGTCTCAAATTGGTGAGATAGACGAGCTCATCACCATTTATATGTGAAAGACCCGGTGGAACCGAAAGATGCATCGTGAGAGTAGAGACGGTCTTAGACTTTGACTTGGACATAGGACCCTTGCCTTTTTTTTACACTCCGTCCCATTCTTTTCACTCTTTTTATTTTCTTTTTTTTCTTTTCAACTCACTAACTCACAATCAACCAAACTCCCTCAAATATTCTCACAGAACACTCACAGACAGGACTCGACAAGGCTCACACAATACTCACGGACACACACTAATTTAAATCCCGTCGCAAGATAACAATCACCTCACAAGAATGACAAACACCAATTTCCCTAAATGATAATCAAATCAAAACAGCCCACCTCCACATATCGGGTTACACCAATTTATGTTCGATGAACTGAATTTTTTTTTTTGTGTCTATCAACAATCAGTGACTTCAAAAATTGAAATTAGCAACTAATCGAATAGGCAAAGAATAGACACCACCGTATCAAATAATTTATATTCAATAAGTTACTAATTTCAATAACAAATGAGACACAAATAGTCAAGGAATAGTCAAACCTTCCATCGGGAGAAGAAAGCAAATGAGGCAGTCACAACTGACGACTTTGTGCTAGCAATGACTTAATTCCAATACCTCAAATCCTTTAATTAGCCCCTAATTCGTCCTTGGTCATAAGAACTCCCAAAAGTTAGGGTTTTTGTCTTCTTCTTTTTTGGATTGAGGAAGGAGAGGGTGGTGATGGTTTGTGTGGCAGTTTATGGATGGCTGAGACAGATAGAACGCGGTGGTGGTGATGAGTGGCGGCAGAGATGGTTGATGATGGTGGTTGTCGGGTTTTTTTCTTCTTCTTCCCTTCAACGTACGTTCAACTGGTTTCTTCTTCTTTTGTTTTTTTTTGTTTTTTTTGTTTGAGTATGAAGGAGGAAGGAGGAAACGTACCTCATGGAGTAGAAAATAGGGCCGCTAGTAGTGAATTAGGCCGCTAGTAGCGAACAAAACTCGACTTTTAGCATGAAACTTGGGGGGAAGGCTTGAAAACGCCGCTAGTAGCGGCTCAAATAGCCTTCCGTGGCCGCTACTAGCGGCCCTTTACTTGAAAAATGGAATTCCTGCTTCTTCGATCTGCAAAAATGAGTCAAATTAGTGATCTCGGACTCATTGTAACACCATAACACTCGTATTTTTGTGTTTTTCAATTTTTTAGTTTTTTTTTTGTAGTCATAAAAATTAAAAAAAATTAAAATAAAATAAAAATATGTACAACACGGGTTGCCTCCCGAGAAGCGCTTGTTTAGAGTCACGAGCTTGACTTCCTGTTTTTTGTCAATTGAGGGTGGGAATGATGGAAAGTGTATAAATCACTTTCTCCGGAATTGGATCACCTGCAATATAGTGCTTGAGACGTGCACCATTGACCTTGAAACTCTCATTTTCATCACTAGAAACCTCGACCGATCCATATGGGAATACTTTGGTGACTCGGAATGGTCCGGACCACCTCGAGCGCAGCTTGCCCGGAAATATTTTAAGTCGTGAGTTAAATAGAAGAACTAAATCCCCTTCATGAAATTCACGTCTCAAAATTCTATTGTCATGCCATCTTTTTGTCCTCTCTTTATAAATTCGAGCATTCTCGTAAGATTCAAGGCGAATCTCATTGACTTCATTCAATTGCAAAAGACGATGTTCTCCCGCACTCTTGTAATCGTAATTAGAGCTTTGATGGCCCAAAATGCACGATGTTCTAATTCTACCGGGAGATGACAAGATTTCCCATACACCAATCGAAATGGTGAAGTACCCATCGGTGTCTTGAATGCGGTGCGCCCATAATGCATCGTCAAGTTTCATTGACCAATCTTTTCTCGAGCTTGCGACCGGTTTTTCTAAGATAGTTTTAATCTCGCGATTGGAGATTTCAACTTGTCCACTTGTTTGTGGATGATACGGGAGCCCAAATCGATGTTGAACCCCATATTTCTTCAACAATGCTTCTAGCTTCTTCTCAATAAAATGAGTCCCATTATCACTTATCAACAATCTATGGACACCAAATCGGGGAAATATAACCTTTTGAAGAATTTGGCCACGACTTTGCCATCATTAGTAGGTGACATCAAATAATTCAACCTCCAATATAAAATTAAGAGGCATTTTGTTCCTCCTTGAGATATTCCCGGCCCGTTGACAATGATCATATGACTTTACAAATTGTGCAACGTCCTTGAATAAAGAGGGCCAATAAAAACCACATTGAAGAATCTTCGCGGCAGTTTTTGTTGTACTAGCATGCCCTCCAGTTGACATATCATGACAATGAGAAATAATCGATGTCATTTCCTCCTTTGGTACACACCTACGAATAATTCCATCGGCACACGACTTGTAGAGATGTGGGTCATCCCAATAATAGTGCTTAGCATCGTGATATAATTTCTTGCGTTGGTATGAACTTAAACCTTTAGGAAGAATCCCAAAAGACAAGTGGTTCACAATATCGGCATACCATGGCAATTCGGACTCGAGAGCAGCAGTAGAATAAAGGTGATCGTCGGGGAAGGAATCATCAATGGGTAACTTATCATCATCTTCTAACAATAGGCGAGATAGGTGGTCAGCTACCACATTCTCGGCGCCTTTCTTGTCTTTGATCTCTATATCAAACTCTTGAAGCAATAGGATCCAGCGTATCAAGCGGGGTTTAACATCTTTCTTTTGCAACAAATACTTAAGTGCCGCATGATCCGTATGAACAACAACTTTCGAACCTACAAGGTAGGACCGAAACTTCTCAATGGAGAACACAATAGCTAACAACTCCTTTTCAGTTGTGGTGTAATTAGCTTGAGCAGGATCAAGAGTTCTACTAGCATAGTAAATGGCATGGAGTTTGCCATCTTTCCTTTGGCCAAGCACGGACCCAACAGCGTGATCACTAGCATCACACATCAACTCAAAAGGAATAGTCCAATCCGGTGGTTGGATAATATGTTTCGATGTGAGAGCCTTCTTCAACCTGTCAAAAGCCTCAAGACACGCATTAGAAAACACAAAAGGGGTGTCCTTGGCTAATAGTTCCGTTAGTGGGCGGGCAATTTTTGAAAAATCTTTTATGAATCGACGGTAAAACCCCGCATGACCGAGAAAACTTCGCACCCCTTTCACATTAGTAGGGGGTGGGAGTCCCTCGATGACTTCCACTTTGGCTCTATCGACCTCGATACCCCGATTAGATATAATGTGTCCTAAGAGTACACCCTCTTGCACCATAAAATGGCACTTTTCCCAATTTAAAATAAGATGAGTTTCTTGGCATCTATGAAGCACTCTAGTCAAATTTTGTAAAAAAATGTCAAAGTTAGTGCCATAGACCGAGAAATAATCCATGAAAACTTCCATGATGCGCTCTACGAGATCAGAAAAGATAGCCATCATGCACCGTTGAAAGGTAGCGGGAGCATTGCATAATCCAAACGGCATTCTACGATAAGCAAATGTGCCATATGGACATGTGAATGTCGTTTTCTCTTGGTCACTTGGATGGATAGGGATTTGGAAAAAACCAGAATAACCATCCAAGTAACAAAAGAATGAGTGCTTTGCCAACCTTTCAAGCATTTGATCTATGAATGAGAGGGGGAAGTGGTCTTTTCGGGTAGCTTTATTCAATTTCCTATAATCGATACACATGCGCCAACCCGTCACTGTTCTAGTAGAAATCAATTCAACTTTATTGTTCTTAACAACGGTCATGCCACCTTTTTTTTGGAACCACTTGAACCGGGCTCACCCATGCACTATTGGAAATAGGATAGATGATGCCCGCGTCAAGCAATTTCAAAACCTCTTTCTTGACAACCTCTTTCATGTTAGGATTAAGGCGTCGTTGTGATTCAATAGAGATGACATGATCGTCTTCAAGCAAAATACGATGCATACAAAAAGATGGATTGATTTCTTTGATATCATCAATGGTATACCCAATAAAACTCTTGTATTTACGAAGAACATCAAGCAATTTCTCAAGTTGAGTGTCATTAAGGTTAGCATTGACAATAACCGGATAAGTAGAATTATCACCCAAAAAAGCATGTTTCAAATTTGGGGGAAGGGGTTTTAATTCTACTATAGGGGGATTAGGACGTACCTCGGGTGCAGAGTCCAATGATAATACCTCAAAAGATGAACCATGATCATAATAAGAGAGAGAGGAATCGAGGAGTTGTGTATATGAAAGCACTTCTATGTCATCGGTATTGTCCTTAACTAAGCAACTTTGGAGTGGGTCAGTTGATGCATCATCCAAAGCTCTTTCTTCAACTAGTTTGTCGACAACATCAACACGGTAACATACCTCTTTCAATGTTGGTTGCCCCATAGATTTGTGGAGTTCGAATTCCACTTTTCATCGCCAACACACATTGAAAGTTTACCACCATTCACATCGATAAGTGTACCGGCGGTGGCTAAGAATGGTCTTCCAAGTATAATTGGAATTTGGATATCCTCCTCCATATCCATGACAACAAAATCACAAGGGAGCACCAATTTCCCAACTTGAATGGGGACATCCTCAATAATACCAAGAGGGTATCTTACCGATCTATCGGCCAATTGAAGAGATATCAAAGTGGGTTTCAATTCACCCATATGAAGTTTCTCACAAATAGAAAGTGGCATTAGACTCACACTAGCTCCAATATCACACAATACCTTTTGGATAGTTACATTACTAACCAAGCATGGAATAGAAAAACTACCCGGATCTTGGATCTTCTTTGGTAACTTGTTTTGCAATATGGCACTACATTCCTCCGATAGAGCAACAACATTATGCTCTACTAGTCTCCTCTTGTTTAAGAGAAGGCCTTTGAGAAACTTGGCATAAGAAGGTATCTCGGATATAACTTCCAAAAATGGGATATTAATATGAAGCTTTTTCAAAATTTCAATGAACTTACCATACCTTTGCTCTAGCTTCTCTCGTGCCAACCTTTGTGGAAAGGGAATATGAGGATAATGTACCCTTGCGGGTGTAGATGTGTCGTCGGCTTGCTTATCCTTTTCCACTTTCTCAATTGGAGCATCTTCAATAATTGGCTCTGCCTCAGTCTCATCCACTACCACAATCTCCGGTACTTTAGTTGGTCGCACCGGATCTTCAAGTTGCTTCCCACTTCTCAAAGTAACCGCATTTATCTGTCCCTTGGGATTTACTTCGGTGTTCCATCCCCGGGAATTGTCCACCTGACTTAGACAAAAGATTGATTTGTTGAGCCATTTGGGCCATTTGAGTCTCGGTCATTTTTTGAGAAGCCTTAATTTGAGAAATTGAAGTCGAGAACTCATCATTCTTCTTGTCTTGATTTTGCATATATTGAGTTTGTTGAGCAAGGACTTGCTCTAACATCAACCCCATATTAGACTTTGGTGGAGCTTGTTGTTGAATCGGTTGAACTTATTGAACCGGTGGAGTTTGTTGTGGTCGGAACATAGGCTTTTGTACAAAGCCCGAACGTTGGTTGAAAGGCCTAGAAGATTGTTGTTGGTGTGACAAAGGTCCTTGAGAATTGTTATTTTTCCAAGAGAAATTCGGATGATGGGCCCAACCGGGATTGTATGTATTCGAATATGGATCAAATTGTTGCTTTTGGTAAAGAGCATTGGCTTGTTCCACCATTGACACATTTCCAAAATCAGTTGAATCATGACCCCGAATACCACACAAGTGACACGTGGAAACCGACACCTAGGCTAATCTTGGAAATTTGTTGAGATAAATCATCAAGCCTTGTGTGCACCATGTTCAAGTCATTATTTTCTACCTTCCTTCCTCGCACTTGACAGTCACTACCCCAATGATATGTATTTGCGGCCATTTCCTCAATTAGTTCTTTAGCCTTAGTCCATGGTAGACTATCTAAGCTACCTCCCGCAGCAGCATTAAGACTCATCTGAGATTCCGGCTTCACACCATTGTAGAATGTAAGAACAAGAAGGTAATTAGGAATACCATGATGTGGACATTGACGTAGGAGTTCCTTAAACCGTTCCAAAGTTTCATATAATGATTCATTCTCATGTTGAATGAATGAGCTAATATCATTGCGTAACTTTGCAGTCTTACCCGGTGGAAAGAACTTGTGAAGGAACGCGGTGGAGAGCTTGTCCCATGTATCAAAAGAGCCGGCATCACAATTTCGCAACCATTCTCTAGCCCTATCTCGTAATGAATATGGAAACAAACACAATCGAATAGCATCATTGGAAACCCCATTGATCTTCACATTGTCGCAATTTTCAAGGAAAGAATTGATGTGCTCATTAGGATTTTCCGTTAGTGACCCACTAAATTGATTTTGTTGAACAAATGAAATCAATGAAGTCTTCATCTCAAAATTATTTGCTTCCACAGCGGGTCTCGTAATGCTCGAATTGAGCACAACTTTAGGAGCACTTTCATCCTTAATAGACGTCATAGTAATTTCTACCTCGGTATCAGTGACTACTTCCTCAATATTAAGAATTACTTCCTCGGGTTCTGGCTCACGTTGAGCCTGCTTCTTCTTTCTCTCTGCGTTTCGTCTTCTAGCGGTGGCTTTGATCTCGGGGCCAAATTCGTATAAACCCTTTGATTTACTCCTGCGCATAAAGATCACAATACATAACTAGAGAAATATTAGTAACAAAGAAAGCGTACCAATGTACGCGGAAAAAGACGTAATCTAACAAATCAAAAATCTAAGCTAATATTAATCCGTTACCTCCCCGGCAACGGCGCCAAAAACTTGTTACGTTTTATTTTATAGTACCGCAAGCGTATGGGTATTGTAGCATACGGGTCGATCTCAGGGAGGTGAATGATTAAGTACTAGCTAATTTTTGACTCAAGTTATCTACGTCGAATAAATCAAAATGGTGATTATATAACTAATTTCTAACAAGCTAGATGTAATAAATCGAGATGAAATCAATAATTAAAAAGACCTAGGGCAGTGGTTCACCAATAACATGGATTATTGATGCAATCAAAATGTGACACTACTTTGTCAAATTACCGTCTTGGGTGAGACTAGCATTCCTATTTTAATCAATACTTTAAATTCTCCGTCGAGACATAAAAAGCCTATCTAGCATGTTATAAATCTTATTCTCATGGCACGAATAAAAAATCTAGATGCATTAAGAATCGATACTAACATGTCCCAATTATTCCAATTCACTATTCTCATGTGAAAGTCCAAATCTTGTTTCGGTTCTCTAAATTATAACCCGACTCTCGTCGTAATTAAAATTGAGTGGAAATTATTCGACAAAGATGCAAACTTTTGGGTATGATTCATATGAAAACATCCAACTCTCGTTGTAATGATAATCTAGACTCAAACCTAGCAATTCAAACTAATCAATCAATTATTAAGCACAACCGAAACAAACCCAATTCAATAATTCAACAAAGCGCGATTAAAACCAAAGCATCAATAACCCATATTATCGGCTCACCGAGCCCTAGATAAAATAACTACTCACAACTCATAATCAAAATGATAATCAACAAATAAAATAAAGAGTAGGGAATTAGAGAAACTTAGTCTTGATTAACGAACAAAAGATGAACGATCGTATCTTCAAGGTCTTGAACAATAAAACTCAAATTGCATAAATATAATAAAATCGCATAAATCTAGTAAATTTGCATAAGTTTGATGTATCTAGTCTAGGAAATGATATGCCTCTTCTAAAAAAACAAAATATGATATAAGTAGGATAGAATAGGAGGAAGATCAAGAGTCATGGACGGGTAGCTATTCGCTAGTAGCGGCACATTTCGCTACAAGCGGCACTTTGGAAGCTTCACAATTTGCATGAATTCTGATGAAGCCTCTACTAGCGGCAGTTTTGCTCTTCGTCATTCGCTGGTAGCGGCACTTAAAAACTTCCAATTCTTTCTTCTTTGCTTTCCTTTGATTTTCTTCTTCTCTTTTTTTCATGCGATCTTCGATCTAACCCGGCATTTGATACATATAACACCAATATAATCCGGGCATAACACAAGAATTTCTCGGCTCTTAAAAATAGCTAGAACCGTCATCAAAAATCATATATTCACTCAAACCATGCAAGATCATCGGAAATCACTCAAATAACACTATATCGCCCCAAATCAACTCTTAAACACTACAAATATGACGATATGCACTCACAAATAGTGCTAAAAATAGCACTTAACACAATGAAATCTCACATAATCATCACATCAATTTCTTTTAGGAAGCATATCTTGAGGTCACTTCCACGGACGACGCTGAAGGTAGGGATGCGAACGAGGTATGGTACAGAGTTGTGCGAGGGTACCGCAAGGGAGCGATGTATGGTACGGGGAACGCTCACACCCTGTACTGGAAATCACCCAATTCTCGGGGGGGGGGGGGGCATTCGACCTTGGGTTGCTTTGGATGAGAGGGTGAAGGCGCAGGATGAGCGTATCGAGCGACAGCATGAGGTTAGCAGGCAAATACTAGAAGAGCTAGCCCGTCTAAGGAGCATGCAGCAGCAGAAATGCAACTCTGGCCTCATTCCCCGACCCCGAGATCCTAGAGACCCCTTCAACGGGGGTGGTAGTGGCGCTTCGACTAGTTTTCCCGTTAGTTGAGCATGGAGATTAAGAAACATAACTTGTAGTTTATGAATGTTGATTGAAAACAGTTTGTAACATTACTCTTAATTTAGTGTATTCACGACATTTACTTACTTGGTTGCCAATTTTGGAGTGTGAAGCTGGCGTAACGTTTGGAATGACATTTGGTATGTTTGGAATGATGTTTGGGACGTATTATGGTTGTTGGGTTGTTTTTTGTGTGCAGATTTTGGCTAGAAATGAAACAAATAGAATCGGCAAATTACAGGTCCATTAGCGACCGATATCGGTCGCTAAATAACAAAATTAGCGACCAATATCGGTCGCTAAATAACAAAATTAGCGATTGATAATGGTCGCTAAGTAAGATGCCCAAAGTGCCCTCAAGGCGCCATGTCACCCCTTTAGTGACTGACATCGGTCGCTAAGATTATGCCATTAGCGACTGATGTCGGTCGCTAAGCCTCCCTATTAGCGACCATTGTCGGTCGCTATTCTTAGCGACTGATATCAGTCACGGCGCCAAAATTTGACAAGCTTAAGTCGTATGCCTCAAATTAGAATTTATAAACACTTAAATCTAGATACTAAAAACGTAGTAAAGTAGAAATAAGGGTCGAACCCAAGGGAATCAGATTAATCTAATTATGCTAACTAAATTGTAGATAAAATCGACCTCTAATGTAATTAAAGACCGTAGTAACCAAAGGGGGGTTTATGATTAATTATCTAACAAACTAAAATACAATAATATAATAACTTGAGATATCAAATGATGAAAAAGAACTTAGACACAAGCACAAATTCACACTCAATAGCGATTGATCATCGTAAGACGGTTTCAATTAATAACCTTGACCACTCTATCGTGAACATGAAATTCCAATTCTCTTAAGAATAGTTTACTAAAACAAATCCCGTTCTTAATTAACCCTAACCGTAAAACAACCTAAACAATCCAGTTCTAGGTTCAATTAGACGGAAGCAATATAGATCTGAGAATTTGATAGAGAATAAATAACACGTACAATCCAGTCGCGCCTTAGATATTTATATGAATCGCTTCTAAGTACTAATATCAACGTATCCCGCTCAATATTAATTCCTAGTTGTTACTAATGTAAAGTTAATCAGTAAATCTCACTCAATTAATGATACAAACGATAGAACGATGCAATTAAGTACTAGTTGTACACCTAGCAATCAACAACAACATTCATAAAATTAATAACGAATCAATTCAATCAAGGTAAACAATCAAAAGATTCAAACTCACAAACGTTTCTCGAGCGTTTCAAGGGCTTGAATCTAAGTAGAGAAGATTAGTTACACATACTTGCGATGGAAAATTAGGGTTTTTCAAAGGTCTCCCTTTTCTTCCAATCTTACGTTAAAACTCTAGATGATGAATGATGTGAATAATAATTCTCTAAAGCTAAGCTTAACCTAATAATAGTTTACAAATAATAATAGAATAATAATAAAAACATCCTAGTAATAATAAGGTTTCTTAATTGAAACCAAAGTTTTAAAAACGTAGCAAAGTATCACAAAATAAGACGGAACGCGTAGGATTTTTCAGGCATTCGGGCGACCCGCATGAGTGTGGCGCGACTCGCGGGAGCGCGCGACTCGCCTGCCTGTGGTGCGACTCGCCTGGGCAGCTGATGTTGCTTCGTGCGATCCTTCGATTCTATCGTTCCGGGTCTTCAAGCGGGCTTTCTTTTCCTTCATGTTTCATTCGTTCTTACCCCAAATCGACGGTCCAATGATTAGCATCCTCAAAATAGCCTATATTACATTCATACCAAACTGACACAAATGCGATAAAAGACAACCGATTTAGCTCACAAAATATACCAAAACCGTCGTAATAAATACGAATAAATACGGCCCATCACGCTTTTTTTAGCGACCGATTTCAGTCGCCCGTCTCCTTTCCAAGCGACTATTTGGTGCGACTGCTTCTTAGCGACTGTCATCTGTCACGCGTCTCTTTTAGCGACAGATGACGGTAGCTAATATCAGTCGCCCGTCTCGCTTTTTCTAGTAGTGAACGAGATCTTAAAGACGATACAAAGTTCCATCGAATCACATTTACGATTCTAAGCCGACGCGTGCTAAACCAATCACGTAATCGTGTTCTCAAACCCCGCACATATCACATTGTTTTTACTTCGTTATCATCTCGTTCATCTTACAACTTCGAGTGACGTCTATACGACTAATACCATATCGACGACTCTTTAGTCGTATCCGATATTCGATAAGTCAAGACATTTCTTTTTCACTATGATAAGTCGGGACAAGACTTCAAAGCCCGGGATCAATCTAGTACTACGCTTCGGTCCCGTACGCTAAACGCGTGTTAAAGCCTTTCTCCTCCGATCGATGCACAACACAATGTGTAAGCGATCGTAGTTCGTCCAATTATTCGATTTATGGTTTCAATTACGTTTTCTATTTACGGGTCCGTTTACAAATTACATTTACCGTTGTTAACTCATTTATCATTCCGCATTTTGTCCAAGTATTGTGAATTCCGGGTTGTATTTCCGCCCGTTTAATTTGTAATTTATTTTCGAGTTTGTTTATTTTCGATGTTTGCCATTTACCGTTTTCTAAATGAACATCGCATGCTAAATTCAACTTCGACGTAACTTAAGATGCATTAAAACGACGTAGCTAAACACGTATTTTGCATGCGTAGCTAAAAAGTTATTTTGCATATCATTTAACTGTCTTAATAACGCGTGTACACGAAAACCGAATGATATCCTAATAGAGGTCGCTAAGTGCGGGCGGGGTTGGGTGTCCTTCGTGGGCTTCCCAACACTACGTACCCCCACCCCTTACTCAGAACCTTTGGTTTCCGGATGCCCGAAACCGTTGGCAAACGAGAGTCATTCGATATATGATATTCGGTAATTCGACATCGATATCGTAATGCAAAGGGACGAACTTTCATAAGCTCTAGTACTAAAGCCGGTCGTGCTTTGTGTAATCCCCTAGAAAATCTAACGCGATACAGTGGCGGAAACACTGTAGAGTCGGGATTAAAACACACTGTAACTATGTCTTAGTAAAATTAAAATGGTAAAGTCAAACAATAGGCCTTAAATAAAATGGCCAAAATTTAAACAATCCAAAATTTATCAAAATCCACAAAATGGCCAAAATTTAAACAATCCACAAAAGGGGTTTGAACAATCCATAAGACATAATTATCAAAATAAACAAGCAGGATCCACACTGCTCGCTAGCCCACACCCGGAACACGTATACCTGCCATGTTAAAACATAACAGCCACAATCAGTGGGGAGCAACGTCAACGTTCTCCCAGCCGTATAACAAGATTTTAAAACTGTAATTACTACTATAGAAAAATAGTAAAAATGGAAAACAGTAAAACAGTGTATTAAAAATAAGCTTTCAGCGCCAAAACCAAAATATTAAAATGGGTTTCCGAAAAAACATAAAAATAGTTGCCAACCTGCAAACCAATTTATATCGATAATAATAAAATAATCAAAATGGCGTTATGGATAGGAGTAGTGTAGAATCTAGACTTTCACTAGGAGAATACTAAAAACTAGCTTCGAGAACTTAGTTCAAACAAATCAAACTTCGGTCTCTAACTAGGCTACTCAACCATAATAGGACGGCGACTTATAAATGCGTGGCCCTAGTTTAAGACAATGTACACCCCTCCTGGGATTACCTGTCACCCAGTTCAACTTATGACGGCGACTTACTGCGAGGCCTAAGCTTAAGGTCAAAATGTACACAACTCCCGGGATACCTGTCACCCGGTTCAACAACTAATGTACCGATTCCTGATACACTAGCCTTATAGTTGTTGGCAAAACTGTAAACCCCAGATTATATTACTCTAAACCCACACTTGTCCTTATTCCATAACTTCCAAAACAAAGCCATTATCGATATCCAAAAGATATAATCATAATAAATAAGAGAACAAAAAAAAAAGATCACTTTCTAAAAGAGGAAACTTTCTATTTTAGGAAACTTCTATTTTTAGAAACTTTACCAAAAATAGCATCATATCAAAATAGCAAAAAATATTAGTTTATACTAACACAACATCTTTAGTAAACGATATAAATTTATAAAACTAATACTTTCGGCCTTAACGATATTAATTGTTAAAGTGAGAACATTTAGGTTTATGAAATTATTGAAAAACCATACAAGTGTTTACAAAATAATTAAAAATGTCTTAAACACTTTAGTACTAATAATTAAGGTGTTTCCAAAATTTATAAAACTAAAAGTCCCTAATTATTATTAGTTACGACAATACGATTATAAATAGGATTTTACGGCAAACGTCCAATTAAATCTTTTAACGTCTTTTATTTAATTAAACCATTGAATATATTTAGAATATGTTAAGGGATGATTTAACTCTTAAAGTTTAAGATTTAAATACTTTCAAAATTGCTGGAAAAATAATTCTTTTAGGTAAGACGAAGCATTTTAACGATAAATCACAATTTGTCCGAAAATCAATACTTATTAATTAAAGACCTTAATAAATAGTAAAAAAAATTACGTAAAATAGTTAAAATATATTTATGGACATTCTGTCCAGAAAAGAAAATTTTCCAGAATCCTAAAACTCGGTTTTTAAAGCGTTTTCTCGTTAATCGTCCAATCTCGACAATAACGATTAATAAAAATAGTAATTACAAAATGATTTAAGTATTAATATCCAAAAATTATTATTAAACTTAAAAATCATGATTTTCCAGAATCTAACATTTTTCCAGATTTCCAAAAATTCCAGATTTAATAAATCCCGTCAAAACCGTCTTTAAAACCCGTTTTCACAATTAACGATTCCATTAATAAAACTTATCGTTCCTAACATTTTATTAAAGCACAAAAATCATAAAAATACATTTTATTATGAAATTATCAGAATCATATTTTTTTCCAGATTTAAACCAAGGACCAGAAATCGAGAATTTAAACGACAAACGCGGTTTTAACGATAAACGATGATTTAAAGTGAATAATTAATTCATCCACTTAACAATTTCAAAGAATTATGAAAGAATTCATAAAATTCTATTTAATCATAAAGTTTCACCACGCCAAAAATCAGATTAAAATAAAATGTTTAGGTACTAGAACTAAAAATCGTCTTTTAATCGTTTTTGTCCGTAAACGGTAATAATTCAATAATCGATAACTAAAATACCAGAAAAATACTAAATTATTAAAAATCATCAAAAACATCATTTTTACAGAATATAAACATATATTACATGTTTAGGCCGAATATTATAATTTTATAAATTAATATGACGATTTAATCGTTAATCTCGTAAAAGCGATAAAAATACCAAAACCTGCAAATTTTCAACTTTTAAAAATTTTCCAGATTTTATGACATACATATATTGTCAAAATAAAACATAAAAATATATACATGCAAATACACAATTAAAATCATGAAATACCGAGTAACATCGACGTTACCTCTAGTCCAAAACGGAAACGATAATATACTCGTCGGCCTCGGGATCATCCACAAATCCTACCATACATGAAAATCATGGCAGAAAAATACCATGAGAAAAACTAAGAAAATCAAGGTGAATAACGATCGAAAACCACATCGCTTATTACCTTAACGGAAGGATCGGAATAACGATTAATTTGACGATGAAAACGAGACGATTATGACTCGATTTGAAGCAAGAATTAGCCTCGAGAGGCTGCTGGAGTCATGGCCAAATGAGAAGAAAGAAAGGATTTTTTTGATGTTTAATTGTAAGAATGAATGTTAGGAAATGGATGGTTTTTCCTAAGCTTGAATGCTATTAAAATTTGATGAAAACAATGCTACTCTACCACATATGGCCAGCCAAAATGAACAAGCAAGGGAGGATGAAAAGTTTGTTCAATAATATGTCAAATAAATGGGTAAGAAAAGCATTATCTTTACGGTTAAACATAATAAAACGCAACGTATAAAGAAAAACGTAGTAAAGGTGTGACAAGGAGGTGTGACGGTCCAAAACGTGGGAAAAAAAGTCCCAAATAATTTCTAAGTTGACAAAAAGATGAATCGTAAAATTAATAAAGTTATTTCATATCAGTTCGAGTAAACCGCGCGTTGGAAAATAATCATTTACGAAACTTCGTAATAAAATCATTAATGGCTAACTTTTCGTAAATAAAAATATTTCTAGGTTGAAAATATTATATAAATATATTCAGACACTTGTAGGAAAAGAAATAATTTAAATCCAAGCTTAAAAACGTTAACTCGTAGAAAAATAGAATTCCTCGCGGAAAATTATTTAGTTTACGAAGAAAATCCAATAAATAGATCTAAAAGAATTAAAACCTTTTAAAAATAAAAATAAATATCATTAAACTCGAAAATGAAATTAAAGTTGGAAAAAAGATGAAACACAAGGCCGACAGTGACAGAATTAAGACGATGTCATAACGAAAAGGATAAAAATGCTAGGAAAATAGCGGGTGTTACACTTTGTGCGCGATATGCCCAAGTATATTGTGGGTTCGAACGGGCCCGAACTCTCACAAAGTTCGGTGGCGACTCCAACTTCGATTTAAATTTCGACCCGAGAACAATCTTACCATGATATTCATTCGCCTACCCAAACCCGCGCGTGACCCCGTCGGGGTGGACGTTGACATGTCCATAATTTGGCGACTCCGCTGGGGATACCTGATGTAATACCTGTCATCAGGATTCTCAGGGTGAGATTTGAAGAGAAATCGTTCGGTTATTATTGTACGCGGTTTAGTTCGATGGTTCATGCATAACCCAAATTTTGCCCGGGTCGGTTACTTGTGACCGACGTCCCACTATACCGCGGTGCATTCCTATATGGGTGCACTAAAGACATCTATGGCCGAACTCGTATGGGTTTCGCGACATGTTCCAAGTCTAATTCATCTTAGGAAGTCTGTCCTTATTTACGAGAGAGCCATCGGTGTTGGTATAGACCCTCTTTTGACCGACCGAGACTTAGTATAAAGCATACTGTAGACATGACATAGGTCCACCCCGACGCAGCCACACGCAGGTTTGGGCGGCGATATGTTTCCCGTGTGAGATAATTCTCGGGTCGAAATTTAAATCGAAATAGGAGTCGCCACCGAACTTTGCGGGAGTTCGGGTCATTCGAACCCACTCTGTACTTAGGCGTATCATGCAAGAAGCACGACTCGCTTTAGTACTAGAGCTTGTTTGGTTCGTCCCTTTGCATTACAATATCGACGCCGAGTTATCGGGTATCGTGTATCGAATGACTCTCGTACGCCAACAGTTTCGGGCATCCGGAAACCAATGGTTCTGAGTAAGAGGTGAGGGTACGTGTTGGGAAGCCCACGAAGAACACCCAACCCCGCCTGCACTTAGCAACCTCTATTAGGATATCATTCGGTTTTCGTGTACGCGCGTTAGTAAGACGGTTAAATGATATGCAAAACAACTTTTTAGCTACGCATGCAAAATACGTGTTTTGCTACGTCGTTTAATGCATCTAAAATTATGTCGAAGTTGAATTTAAACGTGCGATGTTCATTTAGAAAGCGGTAAATGGCAAACATCGAAAATAAATAAACTCGAAAATAAATTAAAAATTACACTGGCGGAATACAACCCGGAATTCACAATACAACGAGCAAAAATATAAATTTAGCGAACGGTGACTTAAATAATAAACAAACTCATAAATGAATCGTAAATTAAAACCGTAAACCCGATATTGGACAGACTCTAATCGATTACGTATTATGTTACGTATTAACTAGAGGACGGAGGCTTGAATACACGAAGGACTACGGCCTGGAACTCAGACGCCTAAGGTGGGGCGGTCTGGAGTTCAGGCGCCTGAGATCAGGCGGTCTGATATACAGGCGCCTAACTTTGGGCGTCCGGACAGGCCGGGTTCGAGATCGAAGCGTGATGCTATCTTGACCTCGAAGCCTCAATGTCTCGTCCCGACTCCTCATGACGAAGTCTGGCTGTCTCGGTATGTCGTATACCGAATCCGAGTAGGAAGTCGTTGGTATGAGACATACGTAATGAGACATTCGCTCGAAGTCGTAGAAGAGCAAAAATAAATGTGTAAAATGTAGATTTGAAAAGGAAAGGCGCGTTGACTAATGTCGCGAGCATTATTCCTTAAGCGAAATGTGTATCATTGTGGACTATGTCGGTAGTCTACGATATCTCATTTAACTATAATAGGGTGCTTGTCCTTAATTGATCAAATTTTATGATAAACCGATTATATCGACTTGATACGAATATCGGAGCCCTTTGTATCGCGATGTCGTTATCGGGTCGCATGGACCGTACGACTCTCGGATTGACGTCATAGGTTTTCGTACCACTTCGATCATCGATGGCTCTTTTACGCACGACATTTGACTAAGGAGTCAACATCGGACGCTTAGAGCGACATTCGAAAATGATATCGCATACACTCGATAATAAACAACTGCGCTCGCGTCATTACCCGTAGGGTCAGGCGCACGCCATGAGGCGCCCTGACCCGTAGACGCCAGGGGCAGCGCGCCTGAAAATACGGGCGCCACCTCCGGTGCGTCCTATTCGGGTGTTATACGGACTTTGGTTATCAAATGCGTTCTATATGAAGGTCCTTTGCATTTCGGCATCGTAATTTGGCTTTTTAGGGCCTACGATGCACGATTTAGCGTCACCGGACGTTTGCTCGAATTGAGTTTGAAAATAGTTTTGTAATTAATACGCGGTATTTATATACGACAGAAATATAGAAGACGGTAGTATAAATGTTTGATGGTTAGAAACGAGACTAAAATGTTAGATGTGATATTAATATGAACAAAAATGTAAAGGCGTTTTGGGGGGTTGACTCGCCTTAAACAACCAAACACGCGGGGTGACGGGATAAGCGACCGGCAACTTCGAGTGCATTACTCTTGTTTTCATGTTTCCTTATCCCGTCATCCTTTGTATTCGATACGTAAAGGGACGAATATTTTATAGCCGAGTTAGTAGTTAGCGTTACGATAAATAAAAGTTAGTATAACGATAAAATAAAGGTTAGTAGTTAGTTAGTAATTAATAAACAAAAATAAGAGAGAAAGATATTAGAGAAACGGGGTTTTTTTACACCCTCAACGTACATGCTAAAAGTCTCGGAACACGGGCTTGTATAGCGGTGGCGTAGGCACGGGAGCGATCGAGAATGTAGGTGAGTTAAGGTGTGTTTAGGGATGGGAAAGGCTCTCGGTGTTCTGAAATGTGTTTCAAGAAAATGAAGTGCGACCCTTGAAACGTCGGAGGTAAGGATGTATTTATAGAGTTTTTGCGAAATGTTTCGGCTCAGTATTCAGACGCCCAAAGTGGGGTCAGTTCTGGGGCGCCTGGTTGCGAGCAGTTTAACTTTCGCGTATCAGAAATTGCTCAAAATACGGATTAATATCCGCGTTATTTGAGGCATGATTTGTTTCCGTTTGACTTGATTGATTCATGTATTTGGATGCATTTTGGAACTTTTGAGTTTTGGGTTTTGACTTTGACCGGTTTCGGCTCGGTCGCAAAAGACAGTTTTGCCCCCGGTGTCGGTTTTGACTCAAAATAGCTTTATTTTATTGGAAACGACCCACTGTGTAACAGCCCTAAATTTTCGCGACCAAAATAGAAGAATAAAACAAGAAAATTTAAAGTCATTACTCCACACTTAGTTCACAAGGCCAAATGCAAGGCAAAAGAATAGTGTAAGAATTAAATGAAATATAAAATCCGATAAATAATTAAATGAAAACGTTGCAGCGGAAGACTTAAGTCCCACAAAATCCAAAACGGTTTAAAACAACTTCATCCAAAATTCAACATAAATATAAATAGTTCGTAGGTAAGTGTTAAATAATAAAAATTCTTCCTCGCTCAGCGAACCCCGAAACCAAAATGCACTCATGCAACATAACAAGTGTACCTATCAACTGTACCCAAAATCACGAATAGGTACAGGTTCCAGGGGGGAACGACCCAAAACAAAAGGACGTCAGCAAAGCTGAGTAAAAAATATAATATAATAAAAACGTAGAATAATAATATAATAATTTATTATAAACTGAAACCAGAGTTAAAAGTCACCGTTTTGATACCAGAACACAATACTGTAAAAACAGTAGTTAAAATCCAAACCAACCAAAATAAATTTTTACCACATGTGTGTCAAGGTCCTACTCTTGCACGGTCTAGAGGTATCACCTGTGCTTAGTTCGACTTATATAGTGTGCACCTCTCGCATTTGGACAATCAGTAGAATGAGGCTGCCAAAGGAGAAAGTCTAACTACCTAGCAAGTGGGGGCCGGATACCCCACTTAAATATAACTCGGGCCAAGAGTTCAGTTTCGGGACGAAGTCCTAGGAACGTAGTAAACGCATCTTAAACCAACTAGATCAACCGAGCTCCCAGAGTCTGTTATAAAAACCGAACATGCTCTTTACTTAAATGTGAAAAGTGTAAAACGTCCTTACCTCCTAAGACGGTTAAAACTCAGCTAGTATTATTCCAATAATTCTTTCCTCTCAAACTCACAAGCTACAAATACGAGTAATATAAATGATTTAATACTCTAACCATATATAATATGAAAGTGACCTCGTACCATACGTTAGGACTTAGGAATCAAAAAAGAAGAAGAATTTTATCTATCATAACCAACCTGAACCAACTACTCTGTACATCTCTATACTCATAGCTACTGCACATTCTATTCCCCTTTACACTCTAGCCCATCAACAACTCCATATTATTCAAGTATAGTTTTTTCTTCGTTAGCTTACAGGTCTCATCTTCATCTTTATCTTAAATACTTAAAGCGAGCATAGTAGTCAACTTACATTCCACACTTATCAATATTACCTTCATTCTACACCTCCACTACTTTCATTTGCATTGGACAAACTTAAACCCATAGAAAACATTCTAATCTAATCTATTCTCATAAGCTTCAGATCAATTGACTTGAATAATGACAGAGAGGCATAGTCGTACGGCCACACCGACACACCCTATTTTGAACGTTCTTGACTCGACCCACTAAGGATAACTTATTCTTTAATACTATAGTCCAAAAACAACCATACTCTCCCGCAATAAACTCAAAATCAATCAAATCCCAATTATCATCAAAATTGCCTACATACGCTCATTAATTTAATAACACTGAAATTAGTAAAGTGGGATACTTACAATTAATGTGATGTCGAAAGAGGAACAAGATGAAAACGGATTACTCGAACGATGATGGATTTGATGTAGGCTATGAGGGACAAAAGGGGGAACAGATTTGTGGTAAGGCGGCAGAATGAATATGATGAAAGAGTGAATGAATGATGGGGAGGGGAAGGGTATTGATACGTAGCTTTAGAATGAATATAGTTTAGGTTTTTTTTTTCTTTTCTTAATAATATTTGTGTTCGACTCAAAGTTCAACACAAAAACAGGTCAATGTATAAATAACGTTCCACTTTTATAATAGTCCAAAACCGATCTATTTTAATAAGACTCCAACATATTTATATTTATCCAACTTAAAACTCGATTTAAATAAAGTAGAAAAATAATGCCTTATAAATGATAACTCGGAAAATAACGGGGTGTTACACACTAAGTCTGGATTTGGGGTCGGTTTTGAGATATTTGTACTCCGCTAAGTGTCCACGTCGGATACTATGGATTCCGAGACCGTATTAAAGTGTATTAAAGCATGTTTATGTCTGATCATCATCGGGTGTTTTGGTTGAGACTGCTATAGACACAAGTAGTCAAAATGCGAGTGTCTACACTTTGGTTTCCGGATTGTAACACCCCTAATTTTATGAATTAAATTAAAGTTATATTCGTATTTTTATTTTATTTACGATTTAAATTGTAATTCTTAAAATTATTATAAAACGAATTTATCGTTTAATCATTTCAAACTCCTAAAACTCTATTTGGCTCAGAAACGCTTCTTATATTTAAAACGTAATTTTATTTTTGTTTTAATTCATTTTATACATTTAATTTAATTCTTATCGAAAGTCTATTTCGACGATTTAAATTCTAAATTCTTTTTATTTAATTATATTTAAGCTCGAAGTTCATTTATTTTAAGTATCGTCAAAACATTTATTCCATTTTCTCGAGATATCAATTTAATTCAATTCATCGAAAATTTATTATTTATCGGGAAATACTATTCCACCGTCTAATTTATTTCTTTAAGCTTCGTTTTCGTCTCGAATATTTGATTTACTCATTTCATTTAACGGTCCGATTATTTATTAATTTTGTTAACCCGTTTTAATTCGTTTCGTGGTCAGTCAACTTATTGTTACGGAATTCGTTACGGTCCGATTCATTATTTATCCCGTTTTCCTATCTCATTTGTATTTACTCACTTGATTCATTTCATTTTCCCCAAGTATTACATTCATCCCACTTGTATTCATCATACGCACCCCTTTTGCCTTTTTTCCCTGCTCCACCGCTTCCCCTTTTACGTTCTACCCAATTCGTTCCTCCTTCTCTTCATCTTCACCATTATTACTCCATCACCTTAACCGCTCACCTCCTCCTTTCTTTATCTACCATCAATCAGCACCTTTTCTCGATCTCCTCCATCGCTCGATCCTCTGTTTTGCTACGTTGTACTGCTGCTGCGTCGTACTGCTGCTGCCGCTGTTGTGCCTCGATGCTGCTGCTGCTGCCCGTATGTCTTCTTCTTCTACTTGTTCTCGTCCCCTGTTTTCTCATCCTTGGCTTTTCTTGTTTCCTTCGTTGCTGCTGGTGTTGTCTATATTTACTGTTGTTGCTGCTTCGTTTTACTGCAAGTGTTTCGTTGTCTTCTGTCATCTTCCCCGTTTTCTTCTTCCCCTTCGTTCTTCTGCTGCTGTTGCGTTTGTTTGGTCTTCTCGCTGCTGTCCTGTTTATGGCGGCCATTGCTTTCGGTTCCCCTTTCTCCTCGCATGTCGTTCTCTTGCTTTGCTGCTGTTGTTTTCCTTTTTCTGTCTGCCAGTTCTGCTGCTACTTGATTCATTCCGTTTCCTTCTCTTTTTATTTCGGTGCTTCGGTTCTTAATTGGTTGTGTTTTCTACTGTTTTCCTTGTTCGTATCGGGTTTCGAGCCGTGTCCTTGTTCCTCTATTTATTCATGTGAATTTATGTTGCTCATCTTGTTTTGTGGATGATGCAATTAGATTATTTGTATTGCTGTCCGTTCGGTCTCAAATTTCTTCTTATTTCACCCCTTCTTGTTGTCGTTGTTGTTCGATGGATATGTTGCTGTCACATTTTGTTTTCCGTACCTGGTTAGTCGGCTTTCCCTAATCTTCTTCTTCCTTTCATCATCCGTGCTGCTGCTACGTTTTCTACCGATGTTGTGCTGTGATGTCTGAACTATCCTTCTCTTCTTTCGTTCTCCTTGTTTTCGTTCGTTGTTTGTCTTCTCTGCTGTACTGCGTGTTGATGCTGCTGTTTTGATATATCAAATCCACGCTTTGTTCGAGTTACTTTGGGCTGCTGTTGTGGGTCGTGATTAGTGGTGTCGTGTTGCTGTTCATAGGCTGTTGCTGTTTGATTTCAAGTCCGTGTCCCTCGTTCCCAATTTTCATCCTCCGTCCTTCTCCAATTTTCCGAATTTAGCGTGGACTCGACCAGGACAAGAACATGATTGATTCAGATATCGATTCAAGGTAACTTTAGGACGTTACTCGATTTTATATCGTATGTTTGAGTAGTAGTATGTAGTAAGTATTTTAACTCCGGTTTTCTAATTTTAGCTATTTATTATTTGCTAAAAATATTATTTTAAATTGTGCCTTATAAATATTTTAAAAATTTCCGATATCGTTTTATACATCGTTTGTAATTTAATTATTTACGATCGTTGTAATATTTTGTTGGTTATCGTGACACTAGTAACTAAATAATGTCGATTTCATATTTTGTTAATTTATAATTTTCACTTAAAATCGTATTTTTATATTTTAATTGAAATCTGTAAATTTGTTAATAAATTAATTTCCGTGTTACGATTTATACTAATAAATGAGAAAATAGTCGATTTCGTTTTAAATATATTTTTAGTCGAGACTATTTTCACTAATAATTTCTTATTTGTTTACAATTGACTATTTTTATTAAAATCCGTATTATTTATTAATAAAAGCTACGGAGTATTTATTAAAAATAATTTGAAGTCTTTGTAACTCTCATTTTATTTATAAAACTCGTTGATTCAATTAATTTTGATATCGTTTTTCTTAGAACATCTCTTTTCTAAAATCTATAATTTTAACTCGATTTCCTAATTATTTATATAATACTCTATATTGACTTATTATATTTTCTTTATGTTTTGAGTAACGAATTTAGAAATATAATAAAGTTACGATAACGACGATAATAATAAAATGTTAATTTCGTTAGAAATGCTATTTTTATACATTTCATTTATTTTAATAACTTACGTATTTTCTATAAGACTCTCTATTTTAAGTAAATTTCTAAAATTAGTAAGTTTCTATTTATAGAAAGTTTTCCTTTTTATATAAAATGTTTATTCTCTTTTATCTTCATATTATTTATAATGATTATTTATTCTCAATATCGATAATGGCTTGTTTTGGAGTTATGGAATAAGGACAAGGGTGGGGTTAGAGTAATATATTCTGGGGTTTACGTTTTTGCCATCAACTATAAGGCTGGTGTGTCTTTATGGGGCACACTGGTTGTTGAACCGAGCATATATGGTGTTCGGGAGTTTGTGTACATTTTGACCTTAAACTCGTGCCTCGCAGTGTAAGACGCCGTCGGGTTGAACTGAGTATTTATGGTGCTCGGGAGGGGTGTGCATATTATCTTAAACTAGGGCCACGCATTTATAAGTCGCCGTCCTATTATGGTTGAGTAGCCTAGTTAGAGACCGAAGTTTGATTTGTTTGAACTATGTTCTCGAAGCTAGTTTTAGTATTCTCCTAGTGAAAGTCTAGCCGTCTACACTAATCCTATCCATAACGCCATTTTGAATATTTTTATTATTATCGATACATTTTGGTTTGCAGGTTGGCAAATATTTCCAGTTTTCTTCTGAAAACTTGTTCTGATTTTATTGTTCCCATATTTTAAGTTTTCTCCGAAAGCTTATTTTTATTATATCTTTTAATGTTTTCCTTTTTAAATATTTTGATATACTAATACTATTATTTTTTCCATATGATATAATATGGCTGGGAGAACGTCCGAGTTACTCCCCACTGACGTGGCTGTTATGTTTATAACATGACAGGTATTTGCTGCTGGGTTTTGGGTGTGAGCTAGCGAGTAGCGTGGATCCTACTCTTTCTTCATTCTTGTAATTTATGGATTTGTATAAACCCGTTTGGAGGTTTTACTTTTAGCCCTTTTGTAAAAAGAGGCCTCTGTATTGACTTACCATTTCTTTTAATAAGATATAGTTTGTCAGTGTGTTTTAATCCCAACTCTACAGTGTTTCCGCCACTGTATTGCGTTAGAATTTCTTGGGGATTACACGGATGCCCGAAACCGTTGGCAAACGAGAGTCATTCACTATACGATATTCGGTAATTCGACATTGATATCTTAATGCAAAGGGACGAACCCCCATAAGCTCTAGTACTCGTGCTTTGTGCGCGATATGCCCAAGTATAGAGTGGGTTCGAACGGGCCCGAACTCCCACAAAGTTCGGTGGCGACTCCAACTACGATTTAAATTTCGACCCGAGAACAATCTTACCACGAGATTCATTCGCCTACCCAAACCCGCGCGTGGCCCCATCGGGGTGAACTTTGCCATGTCCACAACCTCCAAGTATTTAAGCTACTTACATCATGTGGACATGACGTAGGTCCACCCCGACGCGGCGAAGCGCGGGTTTGGGTAGGCGAATGAATCTCGTGGTAAGATTGTTCTCGGGTTCGAAATTTAAGTCAAAATGGAGTCGCCACCGAATTTTGTGGTTATTCGGAACCATACGAGCCCACTCTATGTCGTCATGGGCTATACACAAAGTAAGCTCACTCCGATTTCAGAGTTTATGGGGCTCGTCCCTTTGCATTGTTATACCGATACCGTTTACACCGGCTTTCGTATATAAAATGACTCTCATGCGCCAAGGGTTACGGACATCCGGAAACCAAAGGTTCTGAGTAAGGGGTGGGGGTACGTGTTGGGAAGCCCACTAAGGACACCCAACCCCGCCCGCACATGGCGGCCTCTACTAAGACACCGTTCGTGTTCGTGTACGCGCGCTAGTAAAATAATTAAATGATATGCAAACAGCGTTTTGTCTAAGCATGTGAATTTTGCGTTAACTACGTCATTTAATGCATCTTGATTCACGTCAAAGTGATTTAGCGTGTGATGTTCATTTAAGGCAATAAATGGCAAACATGAAGAATAGAAAACTCGTAATTAAATTACAAATTACACGGGCGGAATACAACCCGGAATTCACAATACAACGAGCAATAAAATAGAATAATTGAATTAAATAAGAAGAGCGATAAATAAATACACGACCCGTCAAAGACCCGTATATAATAAATGCACACTAGATCGTGAATTAGATAGAGGGACGAACCTTAATTAATTACGCATTATATTGCATATTAATCAAAGGACGGAGGTTCGAGACCTAGGTGTGGTGCTAACCCGATCTCGAACCTCGATGCCTTGTCCCGACTTATCACCTCGAGAAATGGAGCCTAAATTAATTATGTGTCGGATACGACTAAAGAGTCGTCGACATAAAATTAATAGTGCGAGACCGTCGATCAAAATCGTTTTAGGTGTCGTGATATGCATGAGTTTTGAAAATTAGAATTACGTGATTGATTATGCACGTGTCGACTAAAAGTCGTAAAAAAATGACGAGGCTCAAATGTTGCATTGAAGCTCTCGAATTTCTGGGCTACAGGACCCACTCGATCGAGTCATGGTCTGACTCGGTCGAGCGTGTCTTTAAAGTAGCTACTGTCCAGATTTTTGTGTGCTACTCGATCGAGTGGCCCATGGCACTCGATCGAGTGCCCCCTGTACGAGGCATGACTCGTTTCATTTTTATTTGTTTGAATTCGATAATTGACCGAGTTAAATAAAAATATTGCATTATTTAAATTCACTCGATTCTCGATGTCATAAACGTGTATTATACGATTATGAGACCGTTATCGGAATTTTATGAAATATGCTATCGTTTAGATTGAAGTTTTGAATTAGTAACGGAATTGCATCCCTCTACGTCACGACATCGAAACTAATCCTTTCGGATTATGTGATGTCGGTTTTCGTGTCAACGGGTTCCGTGCTAATCATCGAAATGGGATCAAATACGTTCAACTAGGACCGATCACGATCACATCATGTCCTTGAGTACGTTGGGGCGGCGCTCCTCGAAAAGGCGTCACCTCCGTTGTTACTCGTAAAGGAATTAGATGGACTTTAGGCGATCGTCATAGTCAAACGTATTCGAAACCGAGATTTTGATATTAGTATGTATATATACACGGTATAATAATGTTAGATGTTAGAATACGGAATTAAAGTGTTAGTATACAAAAATAAAAGTTAGTGTTAGAATACATAAATAAAATGTTAGAGTGCGATAAATAAAATGTTAGTAACGAAAATAAATAAAAGGTTAGTATGCACAAAATTAAAGGTTAGTGTTAGTAAATAAAACATTAGTGTCGTTAATATCGACTAATAATAATAGTACTAATAATAATAATAATAATAATAATAATAATAATAATAATAATAATAATAATAATATATAAAAGAAACAAAAAAAAGAAGAAGGGAGAAAGAGATGTCGGGATTTGAATTACACCCTCAACCTACATGCTTAATGGCCTCGGAAACGGACTCGTAGTAGCGGCGTGTGCGCGGGAGTGTCAAGATATGTAGGGTGAGTTAGGGTGTGTTTGGTTAGGGAGAGGATGCTCTCGGGTCTTTGACGAGTTTTGATCTCGGGGTTTTGAATATGTGTGTGTGTGTGTATGTGTGATGGATATAGACTCGGTTTTTTGTGTAGTATCGCTTAGGGTTACTAAGGATTGAAGTGTGGAGAGGATGAATGAATTAGGGTTGAAAATGTAGGGTAGAATGCATAGGAAAAATCCTGTGAAATGAATGGGGTTAAGGGGGTATTTATAGGCTTCACCCAACGACCTAGGGTCACTCGATCGAGTGGCCCTAGTGCACTCGATCGAGTGCCCTTCAAAACGGGCTTGATCTGCTGAAAGACGCTCCACTCGACCGAGTGGGTCAATCCACTCGATCGAGTGGATCAAGTGAATCGAGATATTTTAGGAAGGATTTGACTTTGTTGATTTGTTTGTTTTTATTTGAATTTAGACTTGGCGCCAGCTTCTAGAAGCTGAATTTGGCTGATTTTTGTGTCGGATTCATCTTTGACCGGGTTTTGACCCGGTCGCCAAAAGACGGTTTTATTTTCGGTGTCGGTTTTGGCCCAAATTAGTCTCATTTGACTCGGAATGACCCACTGGGCCTGAATTTGAGGTCGGTTTTGAGAGATTTGCACTCCGCTAAATGCCCACGTCGGTTACTATTGATTCTGAGTCCGTATTCGAGCATATTAAGTCACGTTGACGTCCGATCATCATCGGGTGTTTTTCGGAGACTACCATAGACATGTGGCAGTCAAAATGCGGGTGTCTACAGAGCCCCCACTCTGACTGAGGCTTGGACAAGGCGAAAGTCAGAGTAGCTACCAAGCCCGTTAAGACCTGGTAGACTTCCGGTCGGGTCGTTTATAGTCCAGTGGACTCGCGTGAAGGGCTCGCCAGCCATAAGCAGAGGGTCATACCTGTCCTGATGTTGATAGCTCCGCGGGGAGTCAGACTTGTAGCATAAGTCCTGGGCGCGCTTATATGTGGGCTCATCTCGTGCCATCTCGAAAAAAAATGCCGCCTCGGGCGCTCCGCTGGGGGAGTATGTGAGCTGCACGGGCTTCCTTTTGAAGCTTTGAGTCGTACTTGAGCTGATGATGATGCTCCGTGGGGAGTAAAGCTTGCCTCTTTTGGGGAGTAGGCGTACCCGTATGCCGACACATCACATCTTGGATGTAGCATACCGGGGGAAAGCTGACTTCGTTGGGGAATTTGATAGTTTCGTGGAGACTTGCTTCTGAAGTCTGGAGTGTACCCCTATGCTGACACATGACAAGTTGCATGTAACACATCGGCAAAACACTGACTCGTGCTGGGGAGTAAAGTAACTGCGCGGGGACTTGCTTCTGAAGTCTTGGGTGTACCCGTATGCCGACATATCACATCTTGGACGTAGCATTCCAGGAGAAACACCGTCTTTGTTGTTCCGTTGGGAAGCAATGCTGGTACCTGAAATGTTAGATACATAGGCAGAAATAACAGGCATAGTATATAGCAAGATAGCACATAGGAAATGCAGTTAGCATCTATAGACTGGCTTGCGTTGGGGAAAATGGTTTTTTGCTTTATTTTGAAATCGAAGTCCTGAAAGCAACTCATGTGCTAGGAGATAGGTTTTTCAAAATTGAAAGGGGTAGAAAAGAAACTTGCAGTTTAAATAGACCGAATTTTGACCTTGTCGAAAAGGATTTTCTCAAATGGCTAAGTTTTGCAAATTTCAAAGCAAGAATTTTGAAGAGAGACATATCGACAGACTCGACTCTAGACGTGACAGGACGAGTTGACAGACACGACTGGACTTTCGAGGGGTTGGACCGTGACTCGGTAGGGGGGTGGGTCACCTAAGACGACAAGACTCTTATGCTGCGCTAATCCATAGCCTAGGCGAGTGGTAACACGGTCGAACGTCGAAATGGGAAGGATGTGACATAGGGTAATTGCAGTAGCCTGTAATGAGACTGTTTCTGCAGGACAAGGCTTAGCAGTAGCAATGCTGTAGACTAGTGCTCTTTGAATTTTTGTGTTTTGGGATACATTCCCAAAGTGGGTGTCGCTTCGAGTCCCTGACGGATTCTCGTCTTTGACTGAGCCGAGTACTAGGACACACTATAGAAAGGAGGCTAGATTTTGAAAGTCTTTGGATTTTTTGAGTGGATGGACTTCTGTCTAATAGAAGCCCCCCGGACGACAAAATTAGCTGCTGAGAACATGACAGTGTCGTGACCGGACCAACGGTGCTTTTTTTGAACTTGTGTCAATGTGGGTGGTTGTGCCTTTGTTGAAAGGCTGCCTACGTATTCACGTGTAGTGAAATCAAACCAAGCCGTAGTTCAGTGGATTGGAAGATATGTTATTGTGCCTAGTTTATTAGGGCTTTGTGTGTAACTAGCCATAGCGATGGTGTAGGCTAGGTGTGTTCCCAGTGATGTCTTGATCAAAGGGCTAGAGCAGTTAGGATGTTGATCCTGTGACTGTGAGCGTTCTCCGGGGTAGCCCCCAGAGGTGGTGTTAACTATTTGGGCATGTTCTATGCCGACCGCAGGTTGAGTTCCCGTGTTTGGGGTTGGTAACTGGTTTGGATGTTTTTGGAAATGTGGGGCTAGGTCGTAAGTGGCTTTGATGCTTCAAAATCTGGAGCTCGATTTTGTGGAGCTAAGGCTTTGAGGGTAATGTATTGTAATGTGGTAGGAAAGGGGGAAGTCGAGTAAAAATGACTCGGACTTCAATTGGGGTAGGTTTGATAATGCGGGATCTGATTTCCATGTCTGGCCCTAAATGGTTAGGGTGTATCCTATGGAGCTTGAATCCTCATAATTCCGGGCTGTCTCTAGCCTAGGTCTCGAGAAGGTCTTGAGGGTTGTAATGTGGGAAGGCTAAGTGTGGTGTTAGCTTACCAGCTTGGTTGTCTCTCCCCTATTTGATCAATAATTTTGAATTGACCGTATCCTGGTCAAGGGACTTTCACTTGAGTTGACCGTTGACCACGGTCATGGGTATTTGAATTTTTGTGTTTTTTTTTTTTTGTTGACCTCTTAGCCCCGGTCGTGGGATTGACCGTATCTGGTCGGGGGATGCTGAGAGTTCTTTTTTGATGGCCAGCTCTTTTGTTTTGGGCCTTTTGCTTTTTCCTTGGACTTTTGATTTTTTTTTGTCCAGCCTTTTTTTTTCTCTTTTTTTTCACGGCTCTCTCTCCCTTTGATGTTGTGGGTGGATATGGGGGTGGGCCCATTGGTTGGATTACGCTTGTGGAGCTAAACCTTTGTAAGGTGTAAGCCTAGTTGGTGTTTGTGTGAGTACAACTCGCGGTGGAGTACTCTACGGTAAGCATGATGGTTTGGATCTCGGTATTGTCATCATAATTCCGAGCAAACTTGGTGGAAACATCGTCCCAGGTTGGATATTTTTGGAATCAAGTCAGACTAACGCCTAAGATAGGGATTGGTCAGTTTTATTGGAGGGGTGTTTATTGTGGGGAGATGGGCTTGCCTCCCGTCTTGAACCCAAACTAGGAGACTACCTAGATTTGTCATAGGATTCGATACCGCTCCTGCTAAGGGTAGTTATGTGGCTTTCTATACCAGACATGGAACAGGTAAAGGGAAACACGAGTCTCAGTTCCTGCAGTCATTATAGATGTGCCTATAATAGTCACGTGCATGTGCTCACAGTGTATGATGGTGTTCATCATGTTCTCGGAAACACATAAGGGAAGTATATATGAGAAATTGAGAAAGCTGATTTTATTGGAATACGAAAAGAGGATAGAATACAGTTGACTCTGACTCTGACTTTGAAATGAGGAGATAGAACATCCTAGACTCGGACTCAGACTCGGACTCAAATCAAATCTGGACTCCTGGATGAGGTTGTCAGTAGTCTTCGGCTTCTAAGGACTCAAGTGGATGTCCAGTGTAGTCTTCGGTAGAAGCTTCACCCAAATCTTTGTTATGTCGAAGATCGTCTTCAATCCTAGTGCCCATTTCGGTAAGCACAGCAAAGTTTGAGATGCCGGCACACCTAAGATGGATGCGATAGGAGGGTAGGAGGTTGTTGATGAATGCATCTACTAGTGTCTTCTCGCTGGGCTTGTCTACCAGCTTAACACTCTCAGCCCGCCAACGTTGAAGGTATTTGGTGAAACCTTCTGTTGGATCTTGGGCCATGACTTCTAAAGTCCGCATGGTAGTCTGAAGTTCGGTATTATCAGAATAGTTTTTAGCGAACTCGGTAGTCACATCCTCCCAAGTGGGGAATCTTTTTGTATTGAGCCTATAGAACCAGGCTTTTGGATATTTCCCGAGGGATGCGCCGAACAAATTGATGAACATGTCGGCTTTGACCCCCTTGATTGCCATAAATGCTTTGAAGGCTCGGAGGTGTAGTAATGGATCCTCCGTCCCTTCGAATATGGGTAACCCCTCTAAGTTGAGATATGTCGTTAGTTTCTCACTGATGGGTGTATAGTCTCGGGAGTTTTCAATATGAATGTTATTCCCTTGAAGGGCGTGGAACTGTTGTTCGAGCTCACGCACCGTGCTGATCAGTTTGGCAAATGGCCCAATATTTACCGATCCAGAATTGAAGTCCTGCCGTTCAATGACAGTTAAACGAGCATTCATGGCCTCTTGGTTGGTTTTCAGGAACCCTATATGGGTTTCGGTTATGGCCTGCCTACTAACCATTGTTTCCAGCGAAGCCTTTATTTCATTGATGGTGTTTTCCATGTCCCTATTCCCGGTTGTGGGTGTCATACTCTGCGAGAATACCCACGTAATCAGAAATGTTGCTTCGGAACCCAAACACGCCAAGGCATAGGAAATTGCGCGGGAGGAAAGACAACTCGGGTTTGACTCGGGTTTTACTCTCCTAAAAAAAGCAAGGTGCGATTCTCGAAGCGACTGTGGTTAATCGCCCCATCGGAGAATAGCCCCCAAGTGAGATTAAGGACTCTTATAGGACTCAGATGATGTGGAATCTAAGTGACTCAAAAGTGGGGTACGTGAGACAACACGTGTAAGACATGACCCTCAGAGCAACCGTGATTGATCGCTCTCCTAAAGGGTAGCCCCTCGAGTGAGATTGTAGGTTTTGCTAAGACTCGAGTGTCGGACGAGTGACCCTTAGATGTAAGGATCACGAACCTTTAGCTACAGGGTTATGCCTTGTAAAAGGTTGACTCGTCCTCGAGGAAGGCAGACGGGTAAGGGAGGAAACTTGCGATGTAGGATCGGCAGAGTTTCGACGCTAGAGACCCTTGACTTGACTTGGATAAGGATGGACCCTAAGATTAGGGTAGATCCTTAAGTTAAAGGATTTTTAAATTGGGATGACTCGACTAACGGATTGAAAGACAGACGATATTCCCTTAGGAAAGGTCATGGGGACCGTCCTATTAGAGGGAAAGATCACGTGAGACTTTCTAGTTAGGACTCGAGTGTTTGAACCTTCCATTTACGAGTGTATGACTCGTGTTGGTTGGTTGTGCCTTTAGAAAAAGGCGGACTAGGATGGGGAAGAAACCCATGATGTAGGATCGACGGAGTTTCGACGCTAATGACCTTCGACAAATCATGAAAAGACCCGACACACGGACTACGGTAGGTCCTATAATCGGAAGGTTTTGAAAAATGATTGAATTTTGAAAATTTGAATATCGAAAATAAATTTCCGAAAATTTGAAAATTGAAAATGAGATCCCGAAGATTTGAAAATCGGAAACGGCATCTCGGAGATTTGAAAATCGAGAAAGGGAATCTCAAGGGTTTGAAAATCGCGAATGGCATCACGAAGATTTGAAAATTAAAATTGAATTTCGAAAATTCGGAAATCGAATGGTGGATCGGAAATTCGAATTGAAATGGATAGCATGCCGGCTAAAAAAAAAGGCTTGTTTTGAGTCAAATCGTAAGTCTAAATTTTGGCAGCATTCCGAGTTTTTGAATTTGAATATTTTGAAAAGACGAGTCCCGAAACGGAGGGTATTTCGGGTTTTTTGAAATTTGGTATTTTGGAAAGATGCAATTTTGAAATGACGGTTTTTTGAAAATTGACACGGAAACCAAGTAGCATGTAGTCAAGCATTATAACGACGCTTATGTATGCATTACGCTAAGTCTCGGTCGGTCAAAATAGGGTCTATACCAACAACGATGGCTTTCTCGTGTGATGGACGGACTCCCTAAGCCGAGTTGGTCTTAGGACATGCCGCGAAACCGAGACGAGTTCCACCATCGATGTCTTTAGCGCACCCATGTAGGAATGCACCGTGGTATAGTGGGACGTCGGTCACAAGTAACCGGCCCGGGCAAAATTTAGGTTATGCATGAATCATTAAACTAATGCGCGCACACTAATCTACGAACGATTTCTCTTCGAGTCTCACCCTAGGAACCCCGATGACATGTGGTACATCAGGTATCCCCAGCGGAGTCCCCAAATTGTGGACATGACGTAGGTCCACCCCGACGTGGCGAAGCGCGGGTTTGGGTAGGCGAATGAATCTCGTGGTAAGATTGTTCTCGGGTTCGAAATTTAAGTCAAAATGGAGTCGCCACCGAATTTTGTGGTTATTCGGAACCATACGAGCCCACTCTATGTCGTCATGGGCTATACACAAAGTAAGCCCACTCCGATTTCAGAGTTTATGGGGCTCGTCCCTTTGCATTGTTATACCGATACCGTTTACACCGACTTTCGTATATAAAATGACTCTCGTGCGCCAAGGGTTTCGGACATCCGGAAACGAAAGGTTCTGAGTAAGGGGTGAGGGTACGTGTTGGGAAGCCCACTAAGGACACCCAACCCCGCCCGCACATGGCGGCCTCTACTAAGACACCGTTCGTGTTCGTGTACGCGCGCTAGTAAAATAATTAAATGATATGCAAACAGCGTTTTGTCTAAGCATGTGAATTTTGCGTTAACTACGTCATTTAATGCATCTTGATTCACGTCAAAGTGATTTAGCGTGTGATGTTCATTTAAGGCAATAAATGGCAAACATCAAGAATAGAAAACTCGTAATTAAATTACAAATTACACGGGCGGAATACAACCCGGAATTCACAATACAACGAGCAATAAAATAGAATAATTGAATTAAATAAGAAGAGCGATAAATAAATACATGACCCGTCAAAGACCCGTATATAATAAATGCACACTAGATCGTGAATTAGATAGAGGGACGAACCTTAATTAATTACGCATTATATTGCATATTAATCAAAGGACGGAGGTTCGAGACCTAGGTGTGGTGCTAACCCGATCTCGAACCTCGATGCCTTGTCCCGACTTATCACCTCGAGAAATGGAGCCTAAATTAATTATGTGTCGGATACGACTAAAGAGTCGTCGACATAAAATTAATAGTGCGAGACCGTCGATCAAAATCGTTTTAGGTGTCGTGATATGCATGAGTTTTGAAAATTAGAATTACGTGATTGATTATGCACGTGTCGACTAAAAGTCGTAAAAAAATGACGAGGCTCAAATGTTGCATTGAAGCTCTCGAATTTCTGGGCTACAGGACCCACTCGATCGAGTCATGGTCTGACTCGGTCGAGCGTGTCTTTAAAGTAGCTACTGTCCAGATTTTTGTGTGCTACTCGATCGAGTGGCCCATGGCACTCGATCGAGTGCCCCCTGTACGAGGCATGACTCGTTTCATTTTTATTTGTTTGAATTCGATAATTGACCGAGTTAAATAAAAATATTGCATTATTTAAATTCAACTCGATTCTCGATGTCATAAACGTGTATTATACGATTATGAGAACGTTATCAGAATTTTATGAAATATGCTATCGTTTAGATTGAAGTTTTGAATTAGTAACGGAATTGCATCCCTCTACGTCACGACATCGAAACTAATCCTTTCGGATTATGTGATGTCGGTTTTCGTGTCAACGGGTTCCGTGCTAATCATCGAAATGGGATCAAATACGTTCAACTAGGACCGATCACGATCACATCATGTCCTTGAGTACGTTGGGGCGGCGCTCCTCGAAAAGGCGCCACCTCCGTTGTTACTCGTAAAGGAATTAGATGGACTTTAGGCGATCGTCATAGTCAAACGTATTCGAAACCGAGATTTTGATATTAGTATGTATATATACACGGTATAATAATGTTAGATGTTAGAATACGGAATTAAAGTGTTAGTATACAAAAATAAAAGTTAGTGTTAGAATACATAAATAAAATGTTAGAGTGCGATAAATAAAATGTTAGTAACGAAAATAAATAAAAGGTTAGTATGCACAAAATTAAAGGTTAGTGTTAGTAAATAAAACATTAGTGTCGTTAATATCGACTAATAATAATAGTAATAATAATAATAATAATAATAATAATAATAATAATAATAATAATAATAATAATATATAAAAGAAACAAAAAAAAGAAGAAGGGAGAAAGAGATGTCGGGATTTGAATTACACCCTCAACCTACATGCTTAATGGCCTCGGAAACGAACTCGTAGTAGCGGCGTGTGCGCGGGAGTGTCGAGATATGTAGGGTGAGTTAGGGTGTGTTTGGTTAGGGAGAGGATGCTCTCGGGTCTTTGACGAGTTTTGATCTCGGGGTTTTGAATATGTATGTGTGTGTGTATGTGTGATGGATATAGACTCGGTTTTTTGTGTAGTATCGCTTAGGGTTACTAAGGATTAAAGTGTGGAGAGGATGAATGAATTAGGGTTGAAAATGTAGGGTAGAATGCATAGGAAAAATCCTGTGAAATGAATGGGGTTAAGGGGGTATTTATAGGCTTCACCCCCCGACCTAGGGTCACTCGATCGAGTGGCCCTAGTGCACTCGATCGAGTGCCCTTCAAAACGGCTTGATCTGCTGAAAGACGCTCCACTCGACCGAGTGAGTCAATCCACTCGATCGAGTGGATCAAGTGAATCGAGATATTTTAGGAAGGATTTGACTTTGTTGATTTGTTTGTTTTTATTTGAATTTAGACTTGGCGCCAGCTTCTAGAAGCTGAATTTGGCTGATTTTTGTGTCGGATTCATCTTTGACCGGGTTTTGACCCGGTCGCCAAAAGACGGTTTTATTTTCGGTGTCGGTTTTGGCCCAAATTAGTCTCATTTGACTCGGAATGACCCACTGGGCCTGAATTTGAGGTCGGTTTTGAGAGATTTGCACTCCGCTAAATGCCCACGTCGGATACTATTGATTCCGAGTCCGTATTCGAGCATATTAAGTCACGTTGACGTCCGATCATCATCGGGTGTTTTTCGGAGACTACCATAGACACGTGGCAGTCAAAATGCGGGTGTCTACACATCACCAATACACGTGTTATATGTCATCACAAAATCACAAATTAAGCTTCTTTTGAAACATTTTTCCAACAATTTGAATGTTCATATTCAAGCATTTCATTATTCATATTCAATTATTCTAATAATCATATTTTCAATTTTTAATCTTGTAAGAAAAATACAGAAATTACTCAAATAATATATTAAAACCCTAAAATTACTCAAAGAATTGAACGAAAACTAGATTATTAACGAAAAAACAACAACAACAACAACAACATTAGCAAGATTGATGCAAAAATCGAAAAAATTACAATATCGAAGTCGATAAATTTAACAAAAAAAAAGAGCATGAATAAGATCAAAATTATAGGAGTATAATCCCTTATTATATAAAGCTGCAACATTTAAAAGCCTCAGAATCACCCACGTCAGCACGTTCTACATGGCGGTGAGTTGTCGCTGATGTGGCAAGCGATGTGGCAGCTATAAACTGCTTAAATTAGGGCAAAATCATTGCAGTTGGGCTCAAACTGGCGGTTACTTAAATATTGGCAGTTAAATTGTAAAGATTGTTCTGAACAGAACCAACCATGTACTCCAGCTCCCCTGAAAGTTGAAACTGCATATGCATATATCTTCTCTCTCAAAGAATAAAGAAATTGACTATAATTCATCCACCACTAATTTATCCCTCTGTTACAACTTTCACATCACTCCATAAATTAATTCCTCAACAAACCTCCAACATCTCCTCTAAAATCAACGACAAAGCTGGCGACCACGAATGACAACACCGACGAGCCACCAAGTCTCCCCCGCGACCACGACAAATCACCTATTTGGATGAACCACCAGGTATCAATGTGCGGAAACAAATAAAATATTTCTATTTTTTTTTTCGATTGCTTTTGTTTCTAATTTTTAATTGTCAAATATTTTTGATTTCGAAGACCAAGTTGTAATGATGCTTTTCATCTAGGAATGATTCCATTACTCCGTACTATGTTGTTTGATGTTTTGGAAATATCATGTTGCTTCTGATTTATTTAACAGGTATTGCCTCAAATAAAATTACTTACAGTCTTTTGATCACTATGTATTGTGAGTAAGTGTCGAAAGCCTGATACTTACAGGTATTATTTGGTTTTGGATGCATTCTGTAAGCATGGTAAGTTTGTGGAGGCTCTCAAATTGCTTGAGAAGATGAAGAGCTTGCATAATCCACCTTGGAAGCTGACCATGAAGGCATGAATCTAGGTAGCTACAATGTGATGGCAGATGGCTATTGTGCAGAAGAAAGGTTTAAGGAATTGAAGCGGATTGAGGTATTTTTGAACATGGGTAATAAATTTTGTAGCTCTAATACCTATCTTTCAATAATTTGATTGAGCAACTGTATAACAATGATTTGATAGTCTTTCCATATTTTGTATTTCTAACTAAAATTGAATGTAAAGTTCGAAACTTTATAGGTTAGAGAACTATAACAAGCTAAAAGATTGAATTGAGTGGTTCCACAGTTGAGAAAATTAAATTGCCTTACGGAGTATGATTTCGCCTTCCTTTCATTCTATTCACTTCCTACATAAAGTACTTGATAGTTGATACCATTAATCACCCTGCTCTACAATCCACTTTAATATTTCTATGCCATTAATTTAGATGATAAATCAGCTTGGTACAAGGATGTCTATCCCCTGCTAAGGTACACTATCATTTTTAACACCTCATTCTTTCTTATAATCTTATCCATCTTTTTTCAATTTTTTGTTACTGTAACATGTTTTGCCTTCTCCCCTTCCCTGCAGAATCTGCAGTTGACAAGTTGGAAGAAGCTCTTCCCAAATTTGATGATGGTCCTTTCTTCCTTGGCCAATTCAGCACAGTAAGTACATACATTGTACACACTTCCTCTTTGATCACTATAAATATTAATGAGTTTGATACTCCATTGAAAACTAAACGAAACTATATCATTTTTCAGAAATGAGTATGATACAGGGAGAAGCACATTAACTTAGCTTACAAAATAACATGCTTTGAGATTTATAAATTCAGGTAGACATTGCATATGCTTTTTTAATTGAACGCATCCAGCCCTGCAGCTAGAACTAAAGAATTATGACATTACAATTTGGAGGCCCAAGTTGACTATTTTTATTTATTATATCGTATTTGATCTAACCGTCTTTGATGAATGAATGTAGGACGCTCACAGTGCGGCATTTTGGCAGAACTGAAGCACAATGTGCCGGGACTAATTATCATCAAGAAAATTCATGTTCAATATGAAGAAATAGTTTGTATGAAGTTTGATCTATTCATTTCATTGGAGACCCATGTTGTTGAAACCGACAAGGTTGCTAAAGGCACTGGAGCACATTCTTATTTAAAGAAGATTTTTCACTCTTGGATTCTCGAGTTTGCTAATATTTATCCCCAGGTATACACCAATATCCCAATTAGTTACAAGTGCTTTAAAATTTAAAAAGTCACTTTTTTTCACAATCAATGATATATATTATACATAAAATCTATAATACTACATAAGAAAATAAGAGGAAAGATTGAAACTTAACTTGAAAGAAAAGGGAAACTATGGGACAGAGACGGAGAGGATAAAGAACGAAGGGAAGTGGGTTCTTGAAGAGAGGAAGGAGGAGAATTGATGCACAAAAAGGTATATTAATGGAGGTTGGTAACAGCTAACAGTAGTGAAGTTGATGAAATAAGAATAAATTAGGTTTTGTTAGAATTATCGAAAGTTGTTGGAAGAGGCATAATTTTACAGTGGAGTGCAATTTGATGTAACACAAATATACTAAAATTTAAGTTTAGTCGATTAAGGGTAACATCATGATCTTATAATCACGATTTAGTATATATTCCGTATAATATTACCTATTATTAGCCATTACCCTTGACTTATTCGAACAATGTCCCTTTGGTCGAAGTTGTGGTAAATTTGACATTATTAATTCTTTTTTTTTTTGCCAAAGATTCATAGTCCACCCTATTACAAAGTTAGAGCTACTACCATTAAGGTATGTGCTCTTTTGTATAGGGATCGAGTTACATCGTAATACAACATATATATAACAAACTTAGATAACGGATACAAGGAATTAAGACCACTCCCAAGGACAGAGTGTTAGTGAAGAGCAGTGAGAAGGGCTCGAGCTTCAACACACTTCACATCTTGCTTGATCATTCCAAAAGACCGCCTACTCCTCTGAATGGTTAAGTGGGAAGAACAAGTTGTACTTACGTCACAAGGACGTAGAAAGAAAACGGGGAAAAACAGGTCAAAAGACCAGTCCTAGATGGAGATAAAACTCCAGCAACTTTGTAATCGAACCAACCACGCAAAAGACCAACGATCCAATAGACAATACCAACCAACGAGAAGGAATGAGGAACACCTCCCAACCACCACAGTAGCCGTCGTAACCACCAACGAGAAGCCAACACAAATAAGTCCCATGGTCTTCATAAACTCCTTATAATAAAACACTATTGTCCTCAAAGAGGAGATTATTACTAAATAATTAGAAAGTAGCATAATATAGGTAGACACATTCATTGAAAGACGGTGAACCACCACCACATCCAAACCGCACGACACCAAAATCCAACCTATCCCAAAGACAATCACACTCCGATCATAAACACAGCTAAAACCACCACAGCCAGCTCCTAGGAATCCCAGTATCACATGCAAAGACATCCTAGCCATCATCGTACACAAAGAACAACAACCAACCAGGGGCCAAAGGTAAAAGCCCTGACACCACCAACAACAAGGGGACCAAACACACAAACCAACGGAGATCTACTAGATAAACCGACCAACCAAACGCCAACAAAAACCACAAAAAAAAAACGACCCAAACCAAGGACCAGAAGTCCGAACCAAGTTAGCCAAACCAAAGCTAAGGTGGGGGAGGGGGGGACAAGGGGGAGGGGAACACCCAGCCGAGACTAACAAGAAAAAAAACGGACCAAAAGAAGACTCGACGACAAAGACTAAATCGAAAACCAAAGGGTGGGGGAGGGGGCGAGGGGAGGGGGGAACACCCTTTAATAGTCGACCCAGACCGGGATCGAGCCGATCCAACGAAAACCTAAAACAAACAGCTTCGACATACCGACGGGTGGGGGAAGGGGGCAAGGGGAAGAGGGAACACCCGTCAGTAGTCGACCGAGACCCAAAAAGAGAAACTGACCACTTGGCGAAGAAAAGTCGGCCGACGGCAACCGAGAAGATCGACCACCAGAAGATAGATTGGAACACCCCATCAGACCAAAAAACACCAACCGTCAAAGGAGCACGAAAATGGACTAGGAAATCAGCGACATCGGTCAGGCCCGAGAAGCATGCAAACGGACATTAAAGCTGCAAAAATGAGAGGAGGGCCGGAGATGGAGCTATAATAAGCCCCATCTCCGGCATTGATTGAGTGATAGGAGGAAGATGGGTGGCGGCGGCTGTGATGGTGGGGTATTAGGGTTTTCTTTTGGTTTGTTTCTTAGAGAGAAGATAGAGAATATTTTAGAGAGAGAGCGTCCAATATTAATACTCATTTTGTTAGAGTTCTTATAATTATAATGGTGGGGTTGCTCAAAAAGATTTAAAATGAACATTTCTCATAACTTTGTGAAGATTAATCATTCCTGTTTTATATTTCTATTAATTTCAGTCTATAATACGTACGTGTGTGGACATGACATAGGTCCACCCCGACGCGGCCACGCGCGGGTTTGGGGAGGCGAATGAATCTCCATGAGATGGTCAAATGGAAATTTAAATCGAAGTCGGAGTCGCCACCGAATTTTATGGTTATTCGAAACCGTTCGAGCCCACTCTATGTCGTAGTGGACCGTATACAAAATACGGCCCATTTCCGATGTCAGAGTTTATTGGGCTCGTCCCTTTGCATATCGATATAGATGCCGACTTGAGCGGTAAATCGTATATTGAATGACTCTCGTTGCCAATGGATTCGGACATCCGGAAACCACGGTTCTGAGTAAGGGGTGAGGGTACGTGTTGGGAAGTTCACTAAGAACACCCAACCCCGCCCGCACATTAGCGGCCTCTACTAGGATATCGAATGATGTTTTAATACGCGCGTTAGTAATACGATGAATGATATGCAAACATTGTTTTTCCTAAGCATGCGAGGAATTGAATGGGTTGCTAAGTCGATTTAATGCATGAAAAATTAACGTCAAAGTTGAATTTAGCATGTGAGATTCGTTTTAGTATAATAAAACAAAAGATGAAAAAGATGTGAATTTGCTACAAAATAAACAAACGAGTTAGTATCGATTTGTAAATAATAATATAGCAAACGAAATAAATATACGAAATCGAAAAAATAAATATTAATCGAAATCTGAAAAATATCGTTAAAACGCTGTTTTGTATAAAAAACGAAGTTCGAAAAATAATAAAAAAACGAGAAAAAGGGGCGTCGAGGCAGCCGGGCCGCGCGGCTCGCCCGGGATGCCGGCGAGTCGCGTGTCGGGCTGATTTCGAAAGTGGTTTTTTGAAGACTCGATGCTTTTATTAAATCGCGTACAAATATCGCATAATTTGTACTCGATCTAATACTTTCGATATTCGTTATATTCGATAATTGACTACGAAATCAATATCAAATATTTGGAATAGTTTTAGAAAAGATATAAATTTTGAAATCGTTTTGTAAAAAAAGTTTGAATAAAAAAGATGTAACGATTTTTAATATCGTCGAAATTTTAATATAATTCTTTTTAATGCGATATTCAACTATAGAGTTGATATCGTATTGTTAAGAACGTTCGAAATATGAAAATAGTTTTTTTGATATTATCGATATTAGAGATAATAAAAGACTCGACGAATGACTAAAAAAAAACCACTCGACCTGTATAAAAAAACGACGAGGAGGAGAAGAGGAGGGAAGAGAGAAGTCGGGTTTTGGTACACCCTCAACCTACATGCTTTAGTCTACTAGGATCGGGGCTCGTCGGGACGTGGCTTGGGCACTGGAGCGTCGAGTATGCGTCGGTGAGGTGGTGGCTCGATTTGGACGAGTTTCGGGTGAAGGGTTTCGGGTTTAAATGGACCGGTTTTCCTTCGGGAATATTATCGGTTTCTCGATGTTAAGTTTGGTGCTTATGTGTGATGTGAATAATTCTGAATTTTGATGATATATGATGATAATTTCTGAATATTTGTGAATGTTAATTGATTGTTGATGATGAATGTGTAAAAGTGTTGTATGCAAGGGGCTATTTATAGGGAGTTCCCGACCTTGGCTAGGAGAGTTTGAACTACCGCTTAGGATAGGAAATATAGGAAGTCGAAAGGCATGAGGATTCCGTTTTCTTGTCGAAGAAGCAAGAGAACACGGCTGATTTGTGCTGCTCGGCCGAGTGTTTGTACTCGGTCGGGTGTTTGAATCGGTTTTCGGATAGGATTCCTACTTTAGATCGAATTCCATCCTTAAGCGGATTTGTTTAATATTTTGTGAAGCTGATTTTTTGTAGGATTGGAGTATGAATCAGCCGTGTGAGGTGTCACGGCTGACTCACGTGCCTCGGAAATAATTTTGACGGGTTTTGACTCGGTCGTAAAAAGACTGTTTTACCCCTGGTGTCAGAATCGACCCAAATTAGTCTTATTTGACTCGAAACGACCCACTGGGCCTGATTTTGAGGTCGGTTTTGTGAGATATGTAATCCATAATGAGCCCAAGCCAAATGCCAATGATTTTGAGCCCGTTTCTGAGTATTTAAAGCACGTTTGCGTCCGATCATCATCGGGTGTTTGTCGGAAACTGCTATAGACACCTGGCGGTCAAAATGTGGGTGTCTACAGAGCCCCCACTCTGACTGAGGCTTGGACAAGGCGAAAGTCAGAGTAGCTACCAGGCCAATCAAAGATTAAGACCTGGCAGACTTCCGGTCGGGTCGTTTAAGGTCCATTAGACCTGCGTAAAGGGCCCGCCGGCCGGAGACTAGAAATGTACCTGAGTTGATGATGATAACTCCGTGGGGAATCGGACTTGTCGTATAAGTCTATGCCGCTGGGGAGCTATGTGAATTGCGCGGTCTTGAATTGTACCTGTATAAGTTACATAAAATTTTGCATGCAACATGTAGGTGAAACAAAGATGACTCGCGCTGGGGAATAGAAAAATGATTTTTGCTTAGTTTTGAAATCGAAGTCCTGAAAGCAGCTCACGTGCTAGGAAATAGGTTTTCAAAACTGAAATGGGTAGAAAAGAAATTTGCAATTTAAATAGACCAAAATTTGACCTTGTCGAAAAGGGTTTTCTCAAATGGCTAAGTTTTGCAAATTTTAAAATGAGAATTTGAAGAGAGAGACCTATCGACAGACTCGACGCTGGGCGTGACCGGACGAGTTGACAGACACGACTGGACTCTCGAGGGGTTGGACCGTGACTCGGTAGGGGGGTGGGCCACCTAACAAGACTCTTAAGTTGCGCTATTCCGTAGCCTAGACGAGTGGCAACATGGTCGAACATCGAAGTGGGATAGATATGCTATACGGGGTTGCAGTAGTCTGTAATGAGACTGTTGTAGTCTAGTGCTCTCCTGAATTTTTGATTTTAGGGTACATTTCCAAAGTGGGTATTGCCTCGAGTCCTGACAGATTCTTGTCTTCGACTAAGCCGAGTACTAGGACACACTACAGAAAGGAGGCTAGATTTTTTTAATTTATATGGATTTTGTGAGTGGATGGAGGTTTTCTGCCTAAGAGAAGCCCCCAGGACGACAAAGCTAGCTGTTGAGAACATGACGGTGTCGTGACCGGAATGATGACACTTTTTGAATGTGTGTCAATGTGGGTGGTTGTGCCTCTGTTGAAAGGCTGCCTACGTATTCACGTGTAGTGAAATCAAACCATGTCGTAGTTCAGTGTTGAAAGATATATTATGGTGCCTAGTCTAATAGAACTTTGTGTGTAACTAGCCATAACAATGGTGCAGGCTAGGTGCATTCCCAATGATGTCTTGATCAAAGGGCTAGAATGGTTAGGATATTGATCCTGTGACTATGAGCGTTCTCCGGGGTAGCCCCAGAGGTGGTGTGAACTATTTGGGCATGTTCTATGCCGACCGCAAGTTGAGTTCCCGTGTTTGGGGTTGGTAACTGGTTTGGATGAGAGGAATTGGGATGAGATTTTAACGAGTTTTGCTCTCGGGGATTTTAACGAGTTTTGCTCTCGGGGGTTTTAACGAGTTCTGCTCTTAGGGATTTGATGAGTTTTGCTCTCAGGGATTTTAACGAGTTTTGCTCTCGGGGATTTTAACGAGTTTTGCTTTCGGGGATTTTAACGAGTTTTGCTCTTGGGATTGTGTATGATTAGGTAAGGGATTTGACGAGTTTTGCTCTCGGGTCTTTGACGAGTTTTGATCTCGGGTCTTTGACGAGTTTTGATCTCGGGTTTGCATATGGTGATTGTGAATTTTGTTATGTAAAGGGGAAGCCGAGTAAAATGGCTCGAGCTTTGATCGGGATATGTTTGATGATGCGGGATCTAGTTTCCATGTCTGCCCTAATGGTTAGGGGTATCCTACTGAGCTTGAATCCTCCAAATTCCGGGCTGTCTTTAGCCTGGGTCTCGGGAAGGTCTTGAGGGTTGTAATGTGAGAAGGCTAAATGTGGTGTTAGTTGACCAGCTTGATTGTTTCTCCCTTATTGGATGGTATGAGTATTGATCTTGAGTGGACCGTTGACCACGGTTATGGGCATTTGAATATTTTTTGTTGGTTGACCTCTTAGCCCCGGTCATGGGATCTTCATTTGTGTTGACCGTTCTGGTCGTGGATGCTCTTTTTTATGATGGCCTGCTTTTTTGTTTTGGCCTTTTGCTTTTTTTTTCTTCGGACTTTTTGATTTTTTTTGTCCAGTTTTTTCCTCGGACTTTTTGATTTTTTTTGTCCAGTTTTTTGTCTTTTTTTTTTTGTTGGTCAGACTAACACCGTAGGTAGGTATGGTTGATCTTGTCGGAGGGGTGTTTATTGTGGGAAATGGGCTTGCCTCCCGTCTTGAACCCAAACCAAGAGACTACCTAGATTCGTCATTGGATTCGATACCGCTCCTGCTAAGTGTAGTTTTGTGGCTTCCTATGTCAGACATGGAACAGGTAAAGGAAAACACGGGTCTCGATTTCCTGCAGTCATTATAGATGTGCCTGTAATAGTCACGTGCATGTGCTCACAGTGTATGATGATGTTTATCATGTTCTCGGAAACACATAAGGAAAGTATATATGAGCAATAGAAAAGCTGATTTTATTGAGTTTTGAAAAGAGGACAGAATGCAAAAGATTCTGACTCTGATTTGGAAATGAGGATGTAGGGTATCCTAGACTCGGACTCAAACTTAGACTCGAATCCAATTCGGACTTTCGGATGCTCGGTTGGTTGTTTTTTTTTTTGGTAAGGTCTTCGACAGGTGCCACGACTCGCCTAAACTCGGTTTTGCGCAAATGCAAGAGAGGGAGTCAAACTAGACACGGCCCGGGGTGACGGGAATGACTAAGATTCATGGACCGGGATACTCGAACGTTGACCTGGACGAGGTAACGACCCTGGCTTGGACTTGACGATGAGACTCAAGTTGCACGAGGGTGAGTCCGAAAATGGGGCAACCATGTTTGACTCGGGTTAGACTCTCTTAAGACAAATGTGTAGGGTATGATCCTCGGAGTGATTGTGATTAATCGCTCCGTCGGAGAATAGCCCCCAATTGAGGCTAAGGACTCAGATAGGACTCAGATGGTGTGGCATCTAAGTGGCTCAAAAGTGGGGTACGTGAGACACGTGTAAGACATGACCCTTAGAGCAACCGTGATTGATCGCTCTGCTAGAAGGTAGCCCCCAAGTGGGATCAAAGACTTTGTTAAGACTCGAGTGTCGGACGAGTGACCCTTAGACGTAAGGGTCACGAACCTTTTGTTATAGGGCTATGCCTTGTAAAAGGTTGACTCGGAAAAGACACTTAGACGGGCGACTCGTGAAAGGTGGGCCTCCTTTAGGATCCAGCCGTGTGGGTTGGGCCCTGTTCGAAAGGAGGTTCACGTGAGACGTTCCCCAGACTTTGGACTCGATTTGTGTAAACGGGCCAACCTTTGTAGGAGTATGTCCTACGTAGGTGGGCCTTGCCTTAGTCAAATAAGGCGGACTGGGATAGGGAGGAAATCCGTAATATAAGATCGACGGAGTTTCGACGCTAGAGACCTCGACGACTACGACACGACCCGACACTGCTAAATATGGGAAGTCCTAAGAAGAGGAAGGTTTCGAAATATGATTTTTGAAAGCCCGAAAAATTCGGGAGGGAAACCCGGCCTTTTTCGAGAAAACGGAAAAGGTGGACCGGGGACGGTTTTGAAAGTTCGAAAATATTTTCGAGTTTTGAAATGGGCGTAATACCGGCTAAAAATAGGCTATTTTGAGTAAAATCGTGGATCCTAAATTCGGTATATGTCCCGGGTTTTGAAATTGGATATTTTGAAAAGGATGCAATTTTGAAAATGACGGTTTTTGAAAAAAGACTTGTAAATCAGGTAGCACGTAGTCATGGAAACGGTATAACGACACCATGTATGCTCTAATTCTAAGTCTCGGTCAGTCTGAAAGGGTCTATACCATTGTACACAGCCTATCGAGAATCGGGGCGGACTTCCTAAGTCGAGTTGAGCTTAGAACATGCCGTAAAACCCATACGAATCGGCTAATGGACACCTTCGACATATCCAATTTGGACTACATCGATAGTATAGTGGGACGTCGGTCACCAGTACCGGCCCGGGAAAATATGGGGTTATGCATGAACCGTAAAACTAAAACGCGTATTGGACTAGTCAGACGATTTCTATTCGAGTCTCACCCTGAGGATGCTGAAGGTCAGTAACGTATCAGCTAATCCCCAGCGGAGTCGCCAAATTGTGGACATGACATAGGTCCACCCCGACGCGGCCACGCGCGGGTTTGGGGAGGCGAATGAATCTCCATGAGATGGTCAAATGGAAATTTAAATCGAAGTCGGAGTCGCCACCGAATTTTACGGTTATTGGGAACCGTTCGAGCCCACTCTATGTCGTAGTGGACCGTATACAAAATACGGCCCATTTCCGATGTCAGAGTTTATTGGGCTCGTCCCTTTGCATATCGATATAGATGCCGACTTGAGCGGTTAATCGTATATTGAATGACTCTCGTTGCCAATGGATTCGGACATCCGGAAACCACGGTTCTGAGTAAGGGGTAAGGGTACGTGTTGGGAAGTTCACTAAGAACACCCAACCCCGCCCGCACATTAGCGGCCTCTACTAGGATATCGAATGATGTTTTAATACGCGCGTTAGTAATACGATGAATGATATGCAAACATTGTTTTTCCTAAGCATGCGAGGAATTGAATGGGTTGCTAAGTCGATTTAATGCATGAAAAATTAACGTCAAAGTTGAATTTAGCATGTGAGATTCGTTTTAGTATAATAAAACAAAAGATGAAAAAGATGTGAATTTGCTACAAAATAAACAAACGAGTTAGTATCGATTTGTAAATAATAATATAGCAAACGAAATAAATATACGAAATCGAAAAAATAAATATTAATCGAAATCTGAAAAATATCGTTAAAACGCTGTTTTGTATAAAAAAACGAAGTTCGAAAAATAATAAAAAAACGAGAAAAAGGGGCGTCGAGGCAGCCGGGCCGCGCGGCTCGCCCGGGATGCCGGCGAGTCGCGTGTCGGGCTGATTTCGAAAGTGGTTTTTTGAAGACTCGATGCTTTTATTAAATCGCGTACAAATATCGCATAATTTGTACTCGATCTAATACTTTCGATATTCGTTATATTCGATAATTGACTACGAAATCAATATCAAATATTTGGAATAGTTTTAGAAAAGATATAAATTTTGAAATCGTTTTGTAAAAAAAGTTTGAATAAAAAAGATGTAACGATTTTTAATATCGTCGAAATTTTAATATAATTCTTTTTAATGCGATATTCAACTATAGAGTTGATATCGTATTGTTAAGAACGTTCGAAATATGAAAATAGTTTTTTTGATATTATCGATATTAGAGATAATAAAAGACTCGACGAATGACTAAAAAAAAACGACTCGACCCGTATAAAAAAACGACGAGGAGGAGAAGAGGAGGGAAGAGAGAAGTCGGGTTTTGGTACACCCTCAACCTACATGCTTTAGTCTACTCGGATCGGGGCTCGTCGGGACGTGGCTTGGGCACTGGAGCGTCGAGTATGCGTCGGTGAGGTGGTGGCTCGATTTGGACGAGTTTCGGGTGAAGGGTTTCGGGTTTAAATGGACCGGTTTTCCTTCGGGAATATTATCGGTTTCTCGATGTTAAGTTTGGTGCTTATGTGTGATGTGAATAATTCTGAATTTTGATGATATATGATGATAATTTCTGAATATTTGTGAATGTTAATTGATTGTTGATGATGAATGTGTAAAAGTGTTGTATGCAAGGGGCTATTTATAGGGAGTTCCCGACCTTGGCTAGGAGAGTTTGAACTACCGCTTAGGATAGGAAATATAGGAAGTCGAAAGGCATGAGGATTCCGTTTTCTTGTCGAAGAAGCAAGAGAACACGGCTGATTTGTGCTGCTCGGCCGAGTGTTTGTACTCGGTCGGGTGTTTGAATCGGTTTTCGGATAGGATTCCTACTTTAGATCGAATTCCATCCTTAAGCGGATTTGTTTAATATTTTGTGAAGCTGATTTTTTGTAGGATTGGAGTATGAATCAGCCGTGTGAGGTGTCACGGCTGACTCACGTGCCACGGAAATAATTTTGACGGGTTTTGACTCGGTCGTAAAAAGACGGTTTTACCCCTGGTGTCAGAATCGAACCAAATTAGTCTTATTTGACTCGAAACGACCCACTGGGCCTGATTTTGAGGTCGGTTTTGTGAGATATGTACTCCATAATGAGCCCAAGCCAAATGCCAATGATTTTGAGCCCGTTTCTGAGTATTAAAGAACGTTTGCGTCCGATCATCATCGGGTGTTTGTCGGAAACTGCTATAGACATCTGGCGGTCAAAATGTGGGTGTCTACAGAGCCCCCACTCTGACTGAGGCTTGGACAAGGCGAAAGTCAGAGTAGCTACCAGGCCAATCAAAGATTAAGACCTGGCAGACTTCCGGTCGGGTCGTTTAAGGTCCATTAGACCTGCGTAAAGGGCCCGCCGGCCGGAGACTAGAAATGTACCTGAGTTGATGATGATAACTCCGTGGGGAATCGGACTTGTCGTATAAGTCTATGCCGCTGGGGAGCTATGTGAATTGCGCGGTCTTGAATTGTACCTGTATAAGTTACATAAAATTTTGCATGCAACATGTAGGTGAAACAAAGATGACTCGCGCTGGGGAATAGAAAAATGATTTTTGCTTAGTTTTGAAATCGAAGTCCTGAAAGCAGCTCACGTGCTAGGAAATAGGTTTTCAAAACTGAAATGGGTAGAAAAGAAATTTGCAATTTAAATAGACCGAAATTTGACCTTGTCGAAAAGGGTTTTCTCAAATGGCTAAGTTTTGCAAATTTTAAAATGAGAATTTGAAGAGAGAGACCTATCGACAGACTCGACGCTGGGCGTGACCGGACGAGTTGACAGACACGACTGGACTCTCGAGGGGTTGGACCGTGACTCGGTAGGGGGGTGGGCCACCTAACAAGACTCTTAAGTTGCGCTATTCCGTAGCCTAGACGAGTGGCAACATGGTCGAACATCGAAGTGGGATAGATATGCTATACGGGGTTGCAGTAGTCTGTAATGAGACTGTTGTAGTCTAGTGCTCTCCTGAATTTTTGATTTTAGGGTACATTTCCAAAGTGGGTATTGCCTCGAGTCCTGACAGATTCTTGTCTTCGACTAAGCCGAGTACTAGGACACACTACAGAAAGGAGGCTAGATTTTTTTAATTTATATGGATTTTGTGAGTGGATGGAGGTTTTCTGCCTAAGAGAAGCCCCCAGGACGACAAAGCTAGCTGTTGAGAACATGACGGTGTCGTGACCGGAATGATGACACTTTTTGAATGTGTGTCAATGTGGGTGGTTGTGCCTCTGTTGAAAGGCTGCCTACGTATTCACGTGTAGTGAAATCAAACCATGTCGTAGTTCAGTGTTGAAAGATATATTATGGTGCCTAGTCTAATAGAACTTTGTGTGTAACTAGCCATAACAATGGTGCAGGCTAGGTGCATTCCCAATGATGTCTTGATCAAAGGGCTAGAATGGTTAGGATATTGATCCTGTGACTGTGAGCATTCTCCGGGGTAGCCCCAGAGGTGGTGTGAACTATTTGGGCATGTTCTATGCCGACCGCAAGTTGAGTTCCCGTGTTTGGGGTTGGTAACTGGTTTGGATGAGAGGAATTGGGATGAGATTTTAACGAGTTTTGCTCTCGGGGATTTTAACGAGTTTTGCTCTCGGGGGTTTTAACGAGTTCTGCTCTTAGGGATTTGATGAGTTTTGCTCTCAGGGATTTTAACGAGTTTTGCTCTCGGGGATTTTAACGAGTTTTGCTCTCGGGGATTTTAACGAGTTTTGCTCTTGGGATTGTGTATGATTAGGTAAGGGATTTGACGAGTTTTGCTCTCGGGTCTTTGACGAGTTTTGATCTCGGGTCTTTGACGAGTTTTGATCTCGGGTTTGCATATGGTGATTGTGAATTTTGTTATGTAAAGGGGAAGCCGAGTAAAATGGCTCGAGCTTTGATCGGGATATGTTTGATGATGCGGGATCTAGTTTCCATGTCTGCCCTAATGGTTAGGGGTATCCTACTGAGCTTGAATCCTCCAAATTCCGGGCTGTCTTTAGCCTGGGTCTCGGGAAGGTCTTGAGGGTTGTAATGTGAGAAGGCTAAATGTGGTGTTAGTTGACCAGCTTGATTGTTTCTCCCTTATTGGATGGTATGAGTATTGATCTTGAGTGGACCGTTGACCACGGTTATGGGCATTTGAATATTTTTTGTTGGTTGACCTCTTAGCCCCGGTCATGGGATCTTCATTTGTGTTGACCGTTCTGGTCGTGGATGCTCTTTTTTATGATGGCCTGTTTTTTTGTTTTGGCCTTTTGCTTTTTTTTTCTTCGGACTTTTTGATATTTTTTGTCCAGTTTTTTCCTCGGACTTTTTGATTTTTTTTGTCCATTTTTTGGTCTTTTTTTTTGTTGGTCAGACTAACACCGTAGGTAGGTATGGTTGATCTTGTCGGAGGGGTGTTTATTGTGGGAAATGGGCTTGCCTCCCGTCTTGAACCCAAACCAAGAGACTACCTAGATTCGTCATTGGATTCGATACCGCTCCTGCTAAGTGTAGTTTTGTGGCTTCCTATGTCAGACATGGAACAGGTAAAGGAAAACACGGGTCTCGATTTCCTGCAGTCATTATAGATGTGCCTGTAATAGTCACGTGCATGTGCTCACAGTGTATGATGATGTTTATCATGTTCTCGGAAACACATAAGGAAAGTATATATGAGCAATAGAAAAGCTGATTTTATTGAGTTTTGAAAAGAGGACAGAATGCAAAAGATTCTGACTCTGATTTGGAAATGAGGATGTAGGGTATCCTAGACTCGGACTCAAACTTAGACTCGAATCCAATTCGGACTTTCGGATGCTCGGTTGGTTGTTTTTTTTTTGGTAAGGTCTTCGACAGGTGCCACGACTCGCCTAAACTCGGTTTTGCGCAAATGCAAGAGAGGGAGTCAAACTAGACACGGCTCGGGGTGACGGGAATGACTAAGATTCATGGACCGGGATACTCGAACGTTGACCTGGACGAGGTAACGACCCTGGCTTGGACTTGACGATGAGACTCAAGTTGCACGAGGGTGAGTCCGAAAATGGGGCAACCATGTTTGACTCGGGTTAGACTCTCTTAAGACAAATGTGTAGGGTATGATCCTCGGAGTGATTGTGATTAATCGCTCCGTCGGAGAATAGCCCCCAATTGAGGCTAAGGACTCAGATAGGACTCAGATGGTGTGGCATCTAAGTGGCTCAAAAGTGGGGTACGTGAGACACGTGTAAGACATGACCCTTAGAGCAACCGTGATTGATCGCTCTGCTAGAAGGTAGCCCCCAAGTGGGATCAAAGACTTTGTTAAGACTCGAGTGTCGGACGAGTGACCCTTAGACGTAAGGGTCACGAACCTTTTGTTATAGGGCTATGCCTTGTAAAAGGTTGACTCGGAAAAGACACTTAGACGGGCGACTCGTGAAAGGTGGGCCTCCTTTAGGATCCAGCCGTGTGGGTTGGGCCCTGTTCGAAAGGAGGTTCACGTGAGACGTTCCCCAGACTTTGGACTCGATTTGTGTAAACGGGCCAACCTTTGTAGGAGTATGTCCTACGTAGGTGGGCCTTGCCTTAGTCAAATAAGGCGGACTGGGATAGGGAGGAAATCCGTAATATAAGATCGACGGAGTTTCGACGCTAGAGACCTCGACGACTTACGACACGACCCGACACTGCTAAATATGGGAAGTCCTAAGAAGAGGAAGGTTTCGAAATATGATTTTTGAAAGCCCGAAAAATTCGGGAGGGAAACCCGGCCTTTTTCGAGAAAACGGAAAAGGTGGACCGGGGACGGTTTTGAAAGTTCGAAAATATTTTCGAGTTTTGAAATGGGCGTAATACCGGCTAAAAATAGGCTATTTTGAGTAAAATCGTGGATCCTAAATTCGGTATATGTCCCGGGTTTTGAAATTGGATATTTTGAAAAGGATGCAATTTTGAAAATGACGGTTTTTGAAAAAAGACTTGTAAATCAGGTAGCACGTAGTCATGGAAACGGTATAACGACACCATGTATGCTCTAATTCTAAGTCTCGGTCAGTCTGAAAGGGTCTATACCATTGTACACAGCCTATCGAAAATCGGGGCGGACTTCCTAAGTCGAGTTGAGCTTAGAACATGCCGTAAAACCCATACGAATCGGCTAATGGACACCTTCGACATATCCAATTTGGACTACATCGATAGTATAGTGGGACGTCGGTCACCAGTACCGGCCCGGGAAAATATGGGGTTATGCATGAACCGTAAAACTAAAACGCGTATTGGACTAGTCAAACGATTTCTATTCGAGTCTCACCCTGAGGATGCTGAAGGTCAGTAACGTATCAGCTAATCCCCAGCGGAGTCGCCAAATTGTGGACATGACATAGGTCCACCCCGACGCGGCCACGCGCGGGTTTGGGGAGGCGAATGAATCTCCATGAGATGGTCAAATGGAAATTTAAATCGAAGTCGGAGTCGCCACCGAATTTTATGGTTATTCGGAACCGTTCGAGCCCACTCTATGTCGTAGTGGACCGTATACAAAATACGGCCCATTTCCGATGTCAGAGTTTATTGGGCTCGTCCCTTTGCATATCGATATAGATGCCGACTTGAGCGGTTAATCGTATATTGAATGACTCTCGTTGCCAATGGATTCGGACATCCGGAAACCACGGTTCTGAGTAAGGGGTGAGGGTACGTGTTGGGAAGTTCACTAAGAACACCCAACCCCGCCCGCACATTAGCGGCCTCTACTAGGATATCGAATGATGTTTTAATACGCGCGTTAGTAATACGATGAATGATATGCAAACATTGTTTTTCCTAAGCATGCGAGGAATTGAATGGGTTGCTAAGTCGATTTAATGCATGAAAAATTAACGTCAAAGTTGAATTTAGCATGTGAGATTCGTTTTAGTATAATAAAACAAAAGATGAAAAAGATGTGAATTTGCTACAAAATAAACAAACGAGTTAGTATCGATTTGTAAATAATAATATAGCAAACGAAATAAATATACGAAATCGAAAAAATAAATATTAATCGAAATCTGAAAAATATCGTTAAAACGCTGTTTTGTATAAAAAACGAAATTCGAAAAATAATAAAAAAAACGAGAAAAAGGGGCGTCGAGGCAGCCGGGCCGCGCGGCTCGCCCGGGATGCCGGCGAGTCGCGTGTCGGGCTGATTTCGAAAGTGGTTTTTTGAAGACTCGATGCTTTTATTAAATCGCGTACAAATATCGCATAATTTGTACTCGATCTAATACTTTCGATATTCGTTATATTCGATAATTGACTACGAAATCAATATCAAATATTTGGAATAGTTTTAGAAAAGATATAAATTTTGAAATCGTTTTGTAAAAAAAGTTTGAATAAAAAAGATGTAACGATTTTTAATATCGTCGAAATTTTAATATAATTCTTTTTAATGCGATATTCAACTATAGAGTTGATATCGTATTGTTAAGAACGTTCGAAATATGAAAATAGTTTTTTTGATATTATCGATATTAGAGATAATAAAAGACTCGACGAATGACTAAAAAAAACGACTCGACCCGTATAAAAAAACGACGAGGAGGAGAAGAGGAGGGAAGAGAGAAGTCGGGTTTTGGTACACCCTCAACCTACATGCTTTAGTCTATTCGGATCGGGGCTCGTCGGGACGTGGCTTGGGCACTGGAGCGTCGAGTATGCGTCGGTGAGGTGGTGGCTCGATTTGGACGAGTTTCGGGTGAAGGGTTTCGGGTTTAAATGGACCGGTTTTCCTTCGGGAATATTATCGGTTTCTCGATGTTAAGTTTGGTGCTTATGTGTGATGTGAATAATTCTGAATTTTGATGATATATGATGATAATTTCTGAATATTTGTGAATGTTAATTGATTGTTGATGATGAATGTGTAAAAGTGTTGTATGCAAGGGGCTATTTATAGGGAGTTCCCGACCTTGGCTAGGAGAGTTTGAACTACCGCTTAGGATAGGAAATATAGGAAGTCGAAAGGCATGAGGATTCCATTTTCTTGTCGAAGAAGCAAGAGAACACGACTGATTTGTGCTGCTCGGCCGAGTGTTTGTACTCGGTCGGGTGTTTGAATCGGTTTTCGGATAGGATTCCTACTTTAGATCGAATTCCATCCTTAAGCGGATTTGTTTAATATTTTGTGAAGCTGATTTTTTGTAGGATTGGAGTATGAATCAGCCGTGTGAGGTGTCACGGCTGACTCACGTGCCTCGGAAATAATTTTGACGGGTTTTGACTCGGTCGTAAAAAGACGGTTTTACCCCTGGTGTCAGAATCGACCCAAATTAGTCTTATTTGACTCGAAACGACCCACTGGGCCTGATTTTGAGGTCGGTTTTGTGAGATATGTACTCCATAATGAGCCCAAGCCAAATGCCAATGATTTTGAGCCCGTTTCTGAGTATTTAAAGCACGTTTGCGTCCGATCATCATCGGGTGTTTGTCAGAAACTGCTATAGACACCTGGCGGTCAAAATGTGGGTGTCTACAACGTGGTGATATCTCATTGCTTTTAATTTGTTTTTATTTTGTTGATCGTTGCAGACTTTACAGCAAATGAAACTAATGCTAATATCTTCTTCCATTGCTCATTTTCATGAGTTATTTGGATGACGCTATTGGCTAAGATGACTATAGCTGGAGAACTGATGGGAGGGATTTGCCGTGGATCCCCGCCAACAAATAAAAACCAACTATTCCTAACACGTAGATAGGGCAAGTCGGGTCGAGTCCACGGGGACGGTTATGAGGTGTCTAGACTAAGGTCACCCAAGTACAAGACTAGGTCAACTAAGCTAAACTAAACTAAAATGATAAAGAGGGATAAAGCTACGACTAAGAATAAACTAAGACTAAAGGAAACAATGACAAGAATGATGGAGAAATCTAATAAGGAAAGAATAGGGTTAGGTCGGGTTCATAAGTGTAGTAGGATAGTTGGGAGATCGATGGTGCAAGGTTCACCTAGTTACTAAGGTTGGTCCGCGCTCTCGCGTCAAAGCCCATGTCCGCACTCTCGTGTCAAAGACAAAACCCGAATACTTATGCAAGATGTTACCCAATACACAAGGATTCAACCACAAATCAATCACACAATGAGAAGAGGAAGACAAGCAAGAGGAGTATTTGCAACTACTACTCTAACAAGCAATTCAACAAACACATGGTGTGCATATTCATAATATATGACTAGTAACAAAGAATCCACCTTTACCCACAATCAAACCCTAATCATCCATAATCCACACTTAATCACCCTACTAACCCCACAAAAAGTATACTTAATCATATCTAAACAAACATTAACATAAACAAGAGAAATCAACCCAAACAACAAAACATCTATAATGAAACTAGTGAAAACTATGAACAATGAACAATACAATGAACAAAGATTAAAACTTGAATGATAAAATAAGATTAAGAGAAGGGAAAAGAGAGATTATACCATACTAGAAGATGAATGGAAGAAGGAAAACTTGCGTAAAAGAGAAAACCCAAATACATTAACCAAGGTTGTCAATCTTGGTAAAGATCTTCAAGAATTCAATTAATACAAGGATTAAACTAGAATTAAGGATTAACTAAGGACTAATCTACACTAATCTAGGCTAATCTAACCTAAAATAGTCTAGGATTTAGTGGGTAAAGTCTAACATTTCATAAGATTACAAGAGGGGGGTATATATAGGGTTACAATGAATAAGGAGAAGAAAAGAAGTGAGGCGGAGCTGCAGGTGGCCCATCTCGGCCGAGATGAGATGGTCTCGCCCGAGATGGGACCCATCTCGGCCGAGAAGACCTCCTTCTCGCCCGAGACGGCCCATCAGTGGTTCGTCTTTGCTTGCACTCCTTCCCGACCGAGAAGGCTCTTCTTCCCGCCCAAGATGGGTCTTGTAGGCCTCCAATATGATCATAAAGGTCCCTCCTTGCTTCTCATGGGCTTCTCATCGACTCTCGGTGCTCGGGATCGAGTCTAAGGAGCTCGGGAATGGATCTCAAGGTCTCGGGATCGAATCTAAGGCACCGAGTGATCGTTCCTTCTCTTCGTTGGCTCCAAATGTGTAGGAAACGAGTCGGAATCGTTCCAATTCTCCATGAATGGTCTTGGGAACCTAAAACGAACTAGAAGAAGCATAAGTAGCCCAGAAACCGCTCCCAATAAGCGATTTCACAAGAGAAACCGGGACCAAACACAACAAATAGGCACTACAAACTACACTTATCAACTCCCCCACACTTAACCCTTACTCGCCCTCGAGTAAGCACGAACTCACTACTAAACTAATAAAAACTAATATACTAGTCGAGCGGGTATTAGCGCACCCTACGCCCTTTCAACTCACGCGAGTACACTTAGAGGAAAAGTGCACTCCGCAAGGCAAGTAAGGTCTTGCGACAAAACTGTGGATACAACCGAACACGAAAACACACAACCAAGCAAACATACAAACAAACAAGCAATCGGTTGCACCCAAGAAGAAATAAATACCGCTTCCCTCTACAAAGCGGTGAAAGAAGCACCGGTTAAGGACTCAAGGCAAGTGACAACGTTCCTGAACTAATAATACAAACCGATATGAACTAAACCCTAATAGTATGACAACAAAGCAATAAAAACGTTGGTAACTTACCTAGGTTCCTCCTAATCTTCTAAGAACGTACTACGGGACGATCGGCGGGATGGAAAAAAGATGAACCACGGTGTTAGTCGACACTGTAGGTAAGTGAGACCCCGCCCTCTTTAGCGATAAGCCAAGAGGGTCGTCCCATGCTCAAAATCGCCCAACTAGTCCAAGTAAAAAGGTGGATATGATTGCAAAATGAGGGAAGACCGATCATTACCGCTAACATCCTTCCTAGGGACTCGGTCCTTTGGTAGGCTCTTCACGGTAACGATCGGAAAAATACTTATTTTGAGAGGGTGAGAATCTTTTCGTGAGACGGTTTTCTTTTGGCATTTTTCTTTTTCATTTGGCTTTTGAGTTTCTATGCCATTTCTTTTTCTTCTTTTGTATTTTCTTTTTGATTGTTGTGCCTTTTCTTTTTCTTCTTTCTTTTCTTTCTTTTTTTTCTTTTTCTTTCTTTCGACTTGGCTTGCCTTTTGGATGATTTTGTTTTGTAGGCATTTTTTGCAACCAAGTAAGACTTTCAACAATTTGCAACTTATTTGTGGAAATGTGTAGGAGGTAGGGAAATGGGTAAGTCGGGGGTCGCGATTTCACTTCAAACCCACAAAAAGGTGGAAAACTTGGACTAATCAAACAATTTCGAACACGGTCACCTAAGGAACGGGACTCGGCAACCAAGGCCTTTTCACACCGTGGGTGGTCATAGTGGTCAAAATGCAAATCCCGTAGTAAATCCCTAGTAGACTAGGTGGACTCAAGGTAAAGGACCAACGAAACTATTGATTTAAAGTCATTCTACTAGACTAAAGTCCAAGACTCGATTCACATCACTAGGAAGGGAAAGTAAACACTTGCACACTAGCCTCAAAACCGGGTTTTCGAAAACATTTTATTACACAAGACACAAACTAAACAAGACACAACAAGGACGAAAGAAAATGAGACACACACAACAAAACAAGAGAAAAGAAAACAAACATACAAACACAACAAACACCACCCCGAAACATCCACATAAGCAACCAATCAACCACAAATCTTCACAAAGCTCCACCCGAGCGCACATCATCACAAATCTCCTCCAAACTCCATAAGAGACAAAGAGGAAAAAGGGATAAAAGATGTTACCGGATGTCTTGAAAGCCCTCAAAAGTTAACGGTGATTAAGCGACCTACAAGGAAAAAGGGAGGCAAAACACACATAACACAACAAAAGTACGACACAACGACACAAAAGGAAAAGACACAAAAGAAAATCTTTTTTATTTTTGTGAAAATTTTCAAATTTTTAGGAATTTTTAAGGTTTTTTCGAAAGAACTACGAAAATAAAACTAAACTACACTAGGATATCGCTCCCTCACACTTAAACCGAGCAATGTCCTCATGATCGATCGGTAGTGTGTGGAGACACTAAAAAAAAGAAACTACGAAAATAAAGCTAAAAATCAAAAAGAAAAGTGAAGAAAGGGTAGAATGTGTCCGGCCGGGGTGTAGTCAAGTCACCATGGGCCCAGACGAGAAAAGATATGGATGGGGGAAGAAATAAAAAGAAGGAAATAAAAGGAAATGGGAGGGGAGGACTAGGTGTAATCAAGTCACCTAGCCCGGATTCCGCCCGAATCCGACTAAATCCTAAAAAGTGAAAAATAAAGGAAAAGTGAAAAGGGCTTGTAAATTTGGATTTTTGAAATGACTCTCGATGTAGTCACGTCATCGAGAGTCGGGAGCAATGACTACCAAGGCCCCGAGAGCCACCATGACACAACAATGACAAGGGGAAGGGAACAAACAAAGGGAGACAAGCAATAAAAAACGGAAAAGAAAGGATAGTTGTCGTACCAATCGGTTAGCAACTCACTAACTCCATCGTCTCAATGATCATTAATGGCACATAGCTTATCTTCATCATTCTTCCTCTTCTTTCTTGATAAGGCCGCATGGTTGAAGTGCTAGGCTTGCAATGGTATAAGGAGGTGGGTTTTGATGTGAAACTCGGTATGTAGTGAAGATAAGATGAGGTGAGGGTATGTATATGAAGTGTAGGGGTCATATGATAGGTGCAAGGGTAGGTAGGGAGGTTGAGAGCGGGTATAAAGTGGTTGGGTGGGCTCAAATGACAAAGAAGAGGCAAAAGGAGGAGCAGGGCACCATCCCGGTCGGGATGGATGGTCCCGGTTGGGATGACACACCTTTCCCGGTCGGGATCACACTTCAGAAAACCCAATTTTTGGTACACTCATCCCGATTAGGATGACATCCTTCCCGGTCGGGATGGCTCATCCTTCCCGGTCGGGATGCTTTCTTCCTGGTCAGGAAGAGTCTTCTAGCCCTTCATAATCTTGTAGCTTCACCCACAAGGCCACCAATACAACGAGATCTAGAATCTCGTCCCCAAAAGCTTGAGAAAAGCTTCAAAAACCCGACTTCCTTTCTGAAAGTCCAAGCTCTATCAACAGCCACTTCTCTCTAATGTTCATCTTCACTTCGCATCTATCAAGTAAACTCAATAAACACCATCAAATCTCTCCCTCACATCGCTCATCAAAATACCAAATTACAAGAATTCCACAAAACACACAAATCCTAGAAACAAAATCATAAATAACACAGTTACAAACAAAAGAACTCTAAAGAAGAGGAAAGAGGAATATACAACATGACGGTTCTTTAGGAACTCCGTCAAACCGAGGATGGTATTCCTCCTTCATATCCATAGCCATCAAGGGCTCGGAGGAGCAAGTCAAACGCACGAGCCACATCATAATGAGGGCTCAAGCAAACGAGCCAAGCTATCCTCCATGGCCTCCAAGGTGGAAGCAAGAAGTAGTAATCCCAAGACCCAACGTCATCTTGCATGTTGTCTCCGGGGTCTATCCATCCTACAAGCTTTACTGACCTCTTCCTCCCTAAGCACCATCTCCTAGCACAACCAAGGCTTGAATTTCTAGCACAAGGGTCAAAAGGGAGTTTAACCCTCTTCTTATCATCAAGCAAACCCAAGTCATCAACAAGTTCCGGCCCAATATCTCCAAATCCTAAAACATCGTTCTTCCCCACATCATCAATAAGAAGAGATTTGAAACTCAAACAAGCGGTTTCAACCTCCTCTAAACCAAGATCCAAATTACACACAAGGGGTTCACAATATTTCATTGGATTATCACATATGGGCGACTTGATTTCTTCATTCATGTCCCATGACTTCACAACACTTATCACCTCACTCAACTCATCCCAAAGTTCAACATCCTCAACAATAGGCTCATAAGAAGCAGCATGAAGCTCAAGAGGAGGGCAAGCGGAGGGAATTGAAGGTTCAACAAGTATATAGGGAGTAGACTCTTGAATTTTCTCTATTATATCGGTGTTTTCATCAATGAAACTCTTCAAATTCCCACTATCCTCACCCAATTCTTCACCAAAAACACCTCCATCAAGGATTATCTCCTCTTTCGCCTCTTCTTGGTTAGACGATTGAGGTTCTTCAAAGGAAATTTCGCTTCCAAAAGGAGCTTCATCGGCGGCTTCGTGATTAGGTTGCTTCCTTTGCTCAAGTAAGCACCCTTCATCTAGTTGTGACGTTCGGGATAAAAACATTACGGTTTTAACCGATAACGCATTTAATCGAGCATCCATCGCCTCGGTTTCCCTTTGATATTGGGCCATGAATTCATCTTGGTTCTTTTGCATTTAAATGGCCATTTCTTGTTGGCTCCTTTGCAATTGAAGAATCGATTTATATAACTCCAAGTTGGGCATTTGGTGGTCATTGGGGTTTTGGAGTGCTACTTGGTAGTGAGGTTGAGGTGATTGGTAATATGGTGGGTTTTGGGGAAATTGGCTTCCATAAGGAGAAATATGATGAGGCATGGTGGGTTCACGATGGTAATTTGAGTAATAACCACCACGATCACAAGGTTCATAAGCACTCACACGATGGAAGCCGTTTCCATATCCTTGAAGCTCATACCCACGGGTTTCTCGATTACCAAATGAAGCTTGGTGGTACCTTGCAGACATCGTGGCATAGTCTCGATTCATGGAGGAAGAGGAGTAGTTTGTTGTAGCTTCTATGGGTGGGGAGTTTAGATCGAACCTCATGCTTTGCTCGAAAATCGCGGCTCGTACCCGATTGAGGACCTCTCAATCTAGCAACTGTCCATTAAAGCGGCTCTAAGTCGTAAGAAGAAGATGGTCACCACCTCTAGGCACAAACTGTAGACTAAGAGCAAACGTGATAAGTCTAGTGCTTTTTGGGCACTAGACAAGAAGGAAATAAACTTCGCACACACAAGAAGCAAAGGAACAAAAACAAAAAACAAAAACAAAAACACAAAAACAAAAGACAAAGTCAAGTTAATAGGCAAACAAAGTCTAAACTAGCACCGTCCTCGGCAACGGTGCCAAATTGATGGGAGGGATTTGCCGTGGATCCTCGCCAACAAATAAAAACCAACTATTCCTAACACGTAGATAGGGCAAGTCGGGTCGAGTCCACGGGGACGGTTATGAGGTGTCTAGACTAAGGTCACCCAAATACAAGACTAGGTCAACTAGGCTAAAATAAACTAAAATGATAAAGAGGGATAAAGCTACGACTAAGAATAAACTAAGACTAAAGGAAACAATGACAAGAATGATGGAGAAATCTAATAAGGAAAGAATAGGGTTAGGTCGGGTTCATAAGTGTAGTAGGATAGTTGGGAGATCGATGGTGCAAGGTTCACCTAGTTACTAAGGTTGGTCCGCGCTCTCGCGTCAAAGCCCATGTCCGCACTCTCGTGTCAAAGACAAAACCCGAATACTTATGCAAGATGTTACCCAATACACAAGGATTCAACCACAAATCAATCACACAATGAGAAGAGGAAGACAAGCAAGAGGAGTATTTGCAACTACTACTCTAACAAGCAATTCAACAAACACATGGTGTGCATATTCATAATATATGACTAGTAACAAAGAATCCACCTTTACCCACAATCAAACCCTAATCATCCATAATCCACACTTAATCACCCTACTAACCCCACAAAAAGTATACTCAATCATATCTAAACAAACATTAACATAAACAAGAGAAATCAACACAAACAACAAAACATCCATAATGAAACTAGTGAAAACTATGAACAATGAACAATACAATGAACAAAGATTAAAACTTGAATGATAAAACAAGATTAAGAGAAGGGAAAAGAGAGATTATACCATACTAGAAGATGAATGGAAGAAGGAAAACTTGCGTAAAAGAGAAAACCCAAATACATCAACCAAGGTTGTCAATCTTGGTAGAGATCTTCAAGAATTCAATTAATACAAGGATTAAACTAGGATTAAGGATTAACTAAGGACTAATCTACACTAATCTAGGCTAATCTAACCTAAAATAGTCTAGGGTTTAGTGGATAATGTCTAACATTTCATAAGATTACAAGAGGGGGTATATATATGGTTACAATGAATAAGGAGAAGAAAAGATGTGAGGCGGAGCTGCAGGTGGCCCATTTCGGCCGAGATGAGATGGTCTCGCCCGAGATGGGACCCATCAGTGGCTCGTCTTTGCTTGCACTCCTTCCCGACCGAGAAGGCTCTTCTTCCCGCCCGAGATGGGTCTTGTAGGCCTTCAATATGATCATAAAGGTCCCTCCTTGCTTCTCATGGGCTTCTCATAGACTCTCGGTGCTCGGGATCGAGTCTAAGGGGCTCGGGAATGGGTTCCAAGGTCTCGGGATCGAATCTAAGGCACCGAGTGATCGTTCCTTCTCTTCGTTGGCTCCAAATGTGTAGGAAACTAGTCGGAGTCGTTCCAATTCTCCATGAATGGTTTTGGGAACCTAAAACGAACTACAAGAAGCATAAGTAGCCCAGAAATCGCTCCCAAAGAGCGATTTCACAAGAGAAACCGGGACCAAACACAACAAATAGACACTACAAACTACACTTATCAAGAACTCGAAGTACCATCATGGATTATATTGGATTACAAGGCAGAGTAGGAAAAGCATTGGAAAGCCATATGGTTTAGTTGTGTACTCACCAATTCTATCTACTGTATATGGCGTGAAAGGAATTGCTTATATTTTAGAAACTCTCGCATGAATCCTACCCAATTGGTCAAGCACATTTTACTGCAAGAATACTTCACTCTTTTAAGAGTTTTGATGTAACTGATTGAGTTAACGACATTTAGAGAAGTCCTGGAGGTTTGTTGCTGTACAAATGAACTCAAATTGAATGTCATGGTGTATAAAGAGGAAATATTGGATTTTGCTTTGATCTTAGATTGGAATTTGGGGTAGGTTTTGTTGCTATAAAAGTTTGTACGGGATCATGCTACTTATGTGAAGAAGTCAACTAGCATTTCTATTTTGTGTCTTACAAAAAAACTACTCCCTACGATTTTTTATAATCTGAGAAATGTGAGGGTAATTCTAGACCACATGTTCATGGCCCAAAATAGAAATAGAAAAGAAAAGAAAAGGTGTTTCAACCCAATAAGAAAACAGGGAAGATAAATAAAAATCGGAGGGAGTATAATACTTGAGGACTCAGGAAATGATCAATATAGACGGCATTTGTTGTGATGTAGATATTTTTTACTTTTATAAGATAATTCCCATTTTTTTCTTACCATTAAGAGGAATAAAATGGATAACCCGTGGATAATTCCCATTATTATTTCCTAGGGAGATGATGTTTGTTGGACAACAAGTCTCATAAAGTCACCTACTTTGAACATGTTATAAACATTTTTATTATATAGTCTTAAATATTACTATATGCTTACAATTACTCCATGTTTCTTTGATATCTTTCACATTTCCTTTTTCAACCATTTCTTTGATTTCTTCCACTTTCCTTTTTTCTATCCTACTTCTCTCTTACCTAGGTGACCCACTTACTTTACTCCCTCTCTACTTTTACTTATTTTATTGTTTTTCTTAAGAAATGTGCCACTTTTAAGTGGAAGAAATCATAGAAACGGAGGAAGTATTAATTTTTCATATCTTTTCTGATATACTCCGTATCAAATTACCTACTTTAAATATATAACACATTTTCAATAAATCCGTCCAATTTTGCACGAGCATAAACTAGTACTTCTATCAAAATCAAATCCAAGGGTATCGAATTTCATCCAAAATCAGGCACAAATTAATCCAATCCCTAATTTCTCTCTCTACTCTCTCTCCATTTTTTTTTTACAATTTCCCCTTCTCATTTCCTCAACTTTTCTTTCTTCCTCTCTTCAAACTATCTCTTCTATTTTTTTTTTTCTTTCGGATCATCCACCTAACCTTCGTTGCTCTGAATTTCGCTTCTTTTTTGTCGAAGGTATGTGATGTTAATTCAGTTTTTCACATTTGTGTGCGGGGGCGTGCATTTACTGATTTGCTACGCACGATGTTTCTTCCAGCTGGTCCTTGAATTCGTCAAATATTTGTGAATTCTGTCGATTTTTTTTAGTACAGTGTTGATTTGGTCGTTTTTATGAGATGCTAGACATTATAGTATTATGTTACATTTGTATGTGTTTCTTGGCATCTGAATTGCAAGCGTCAGGCATTGCAAATTAAGTTTTGCTTTGTTTGATTATATCTTAGCTTTGCATTTTTGACTATATTCAATTTGTTGCATTGTTTTTGCTTTGATTTATAGGAGTTTGGTTACATTTTGAGGATCTGAAAGGGCCGTTTTTCATTTCGGTTTCGCGGTGTTGAGTACTTGAGAGGAGGGTACTTTTGGTGTTGAGGGAGAGATTGGTTCGGTCCCTTTGATTGGGAATTTTAGGGGGGAGCATGGGGGTTTGAATGCATTCGGACTTAATCGTGGATTGTGATTTATGGCTAAAGATATTGTGTCGTTCCCTTCGAAAAGCCTGGATCAATGCTGTGATTGTGGATGTGTTGTTCTTTGACGACCAACTCTCCCACTGGGATGTGGATTAGATCGGTCAAGAGGAAGTATGATGAGTTTGAATGTAGTGACCGATTCTATATACCGGGTCTTGATATCTTACCTCTTGCGCGGGTTAGGATTGAGAACGAGTGTGCTTTGTTGCGAGAGACTGTTAGTAGCCAGCATTCCACTATTCAGGATTTGTGTTTGGAGTTGGAAGAAGAGAGGAATGCGTCTTCTTCCGCTGCTAATGAGGCCATGTCTATGATTTTGAGGCTTCAGGGGGAGAAAGCGAAGGTCCAAATGGAAGCTCGGCAATTTAAACGTTTTACTGAAGAGAGAATCTCGCATGATGCTCAGGAGATATCTGTGTTGGAAGAGGTGCTGTACAAAAGGGAACAGACTATCCAGGCCCTTACATGTGAAATTCAAGCCTGTAAGCATAGATTGATGAGTTATGGTCTCACAGAATACGAAGCTGAGGGTATGAACGAAAATTATAATTGTAATGAAAGCTCTTATAGTGATGATGACTCTCTCTCGTATGCCTACCCTCCTCTAAGATGTAATTTGAATGAATCACAGCAACAATTAGAGTTTGAAGATGATGTTGTGGATTTCGAGCAGTACCCGTTTGCTGAGACTCCAAGGAGTCAAGATTTAAAGAATCTAGAATACAAGATCAGTCAATTGGAAGGAACTCCTCGCGGCGATCAGATGAATGGGGACTTTGGTCCCAGACCTGTTTTAGAGAAGATCATTACTGGTCATTCTCCAAGGCGGCCTAGACACTCCAAAAGGATTTCCGTCGATAGCTCAAGTTCACTACCTGGATTTGGTAGAGACTTGGCGTCTGATTATACCTTTGATTCTCCAAGACTTGGTACTAGTTTCAAAAAGCTGGATTGTGTAGCTGAGGAATTGAGAAAGTCTTACTGTGCTTCTGACTATGAAGATGACATGAGTGATCGAGTGTACACGATTGATTCTGTGCATCCTGGAGCGCCATATAACGACTTTATGGAGCCCAAAGCTGTTGTAAAGTTCTGTGATGAGTATGTACCCGCACCACAGGGGTCACTTACGCATGCTGACGTCGGGGAGCCTGAAGTCAAGAAGTTGTACTTGAGACTTCAGGCTCTTGAAGCTGATAGAGAATCAATGAGGCAGACAATAATGTCTATGCAGACTGATAAAGCACAATTGGTTTTGCTTAGAGAGATTGCTCAACAATTGTGTAAAGATATGACAGCAGCAAAACCGATGCATGTTCAAAAGCTATCTGTCATTAGGACCTTTTCCATTGTTGCAGTTTGTAAGGTAAACCCTTATCCATGCTCTTGTTTTGGGCTTATTTCACATTATATTTGTATCATAATGGATTCAGCACTATTGTGATAACATTGTTTAATTTGTAGTTAGTCGATCAGTTTCTGTGCTGACATTTTTCTCTTGTACCTTAATTCTCAAGTACTTCTAGTTAATTTGCAGTAAGATGCCTCGAGGAGTCAAGGTGCTCGAGTCAAAGTTGCATTTTTAGAGAAGTAACCCATGTTTCAACTGATTTGAATGAGTGGTTATGTATGATTAGAAAGAGACTAGATGAAGACCTGATATTGAGTTTCCCTTATCAAAGTTCCAGACTGATGTGTTACAATTAGCTGCGATTATACACTGCAATTCCGCAAATTCCATCTGTATGTTTGAATTATTTTTGGAAAAATATTTTTCAGCTCCTAGAACAAGCCTAGGCATTTTTCCATGGATGCTTGGAGTTAGTCCATAAGATAATCCAGTTGTACAGACTAAAATACATTATATGTAACAGAAGCTCCAGCTCGCTAATTGAATGTGGAGATATAAATCCTTCTCACCATCCTTCTCAGTTCTCACCATGCATCAGAATGGTTGAAAATTTGAGACGTCCCCATTGTAACCTTCACCTCATAACCAGTATAAATGTTTATATAAACATCTCCATGTCCTAGTCACCTTGACCTCAAATTGGGAGTATTTTGCCACTGAGAGTTGGGTGTAATGAAGTTGCCCTTATTGGCTTATTGTGCTGTGGCCTTACAATCATTTCTCTAAGGCATAAGATTGAGAACTTTGTTGTGAACAACGTTATTGTATAAATATAGGAGGAACATAGATAGTGCGAGCTGCTTTGTATATTGTGAGATGACCTGTGAAGACTTTCTTTTCGTTAAATTTAGAAAGTGACAAGTAGTGCTATACACATAATCAAATGCCCTAAACAAGCTGTTGATGATTTGAAGTCAATGTCTTACCTTGTATGGTTGCAGAAAATGTCCACCTGTCAGCTGTTTTTATTCGGTTTTATGATTTGTGAGGGCTGTAATTATTGTAGCTGAGGGTATCATGGGCTACACAAATAAGCTTTGTGTCAAAGAGTCAAAATCTGGAAAATGGCAGCTGCTCCATCAACTCTGTTCTATACATTCAGTCGTAATTCTGTAGGCATGATTGCAACATGTCTAGGACATCGTGCCTGTAGGCATACCTTTTATTTTCTTTGAAAATAATGTCTGATTTTATCTTGCATTGAGAAGTATTTTTTTCTTTGCATATTTGACTTTTGATATTATATATGTTAAATAATTCTCTGTTTGGAGTCATCTTAAGAATATTGCATTTCTGTTTCAGTGGCTATTGTCTTTTGTTTGCTGGAGAAAGAAAGCACGTCAAAGCAAGTGAGTGTAATTTTCACAAGATATGTTAAATATTCTCCACACGTTTACATGACCCATTTGGAAGAATTTGTTTTGTTGACGACTTCAGATATTGATTCATGCTAGCCGACCTCAATTCATTTTGGGACTAAGGCTCTGCTGTTGTTATTGTCGGGGGCGGGGGCGGTGATGGTGGTGGTGTTGGGTGTTCGATAACTCATATCATGTGTTAGTAGTTGAAAAGGATATAGGTATAATGAAGATGGTTGAAAATCAAATTTGGGTAAACAACAATATCGTATCCTACCATGTTGCACGTAAAATGTTATGCGAGCTTATGTTTCAAATAAGAGAGACAACATAAAGTCTAGGTAGGCATTTACTTGGCCAGATATCTAATGGAAAAATGTAATTGCGAATTTTTTATTTTATTTTTTGCTTTAAGCCCCACCATGAAACACCATTATTGTTCTCTCACCACCACAAAATAACACCACTCTCCTCTCACCCTAACGTACTTGAATGTTCATCGTTAAAACTATAACTAACCCAAAAAAAAATAGCCCTGCACTACTCTTCTCCTCCATAGCGTTCATACGAACCATGCCCACCCACTCTCAAGAAATGCAAGAGTGGTGTACATCTAGGTTATTGGAGGCGTTCATTGTTGGTGGTCTGAAAGCTGCCGTGGTCGCCGGTGGTGCGAAAGATAGATAGTGGTTATTTTGGTCCAAAATGAGGCCGCCTTTGGTGTCGAAGGCGGGCAGTGGAGGAGTTTCGAGTTGTTGGTGAGGTGGTGTTGTTCAATGGCAGCAAATTTGGTGATGTGAAGAGGTATAATGGTTAGCGGTGGGTTTGGTTGTGGTGGTGGAGTGTAGTTGAAGGTGCTCTAGGGGGAGGAGGTGCGGTGGGGTTGGATATAAGACTATGAGGGTAGGTGAGGAATTTATTGGGTAAGCGTATAATTTGTCACAGTAATATTTTGAAATGGTATGAATCTAGTGAATGAGTTGTCAAAGACAAGTGGTATGAATTCAAAAAATGGGAGGGGCTAATGGGGTAATAAGGAAAGGGAAACAAGGCGATAGGAATGCTTTACCCTTTGATTATCTTTGTTGTTTGGCATAGAATATGTAAGAGCAACTATACCACCACCACCACATTGGCAGAAGTTACGGCCCCCACCATTCCCGCTCCAGTTTAGCTTCAGGTGGTTTCCTTGAGGCTGTGGCTTATGTGGGCGAGGAATTGCTTTTCGACTAGGTTATGGTGATATCAAGGCAGAGAGGCGGCGTTGGTGGTTGGTGATGCAGTTGTGGTGGAGACGCAGTGGGGCAGTGACGATGATGAGGTGTGGGTTGCAACATAGCGGCTCGGGACTGCGAATCTAGTCATGGTGGATGTGGTTGTCATAGCCTCACAGGGTTACTGATGGGGGTTTAGGGGTAAGGATGTAGAGGAGTTTTTATTTTGGGGGGGGGGGGGGGGGGTATGGAGGGGGAACATGAATGATGATTGAAAGGAAACCCGTGACCTATTCACAAACTTCTGTCTCCAACACTTGGCTTAAACCTGTTTGCTATTGTTGGTCATATTTAATCGGTGGCCAAAACTTACTAGAGCCAAGTCCAAATTTGTTTTTACTGGAGATTGTTTACCAAAGTAACTCTTTAGTTAAGATTGAAACAACCTTATGTAGAGTGCTCTTCGGAGTCTTTTACAGGTAATCTCCCCGATATGATTTCGGATTTCCCCACTTGCGTAATAGTTTTGTTAGCCAGCCTTGTTGCTGGTGCCTCATATTTTCTCTCGATTACATGAATACATGCCATATCTTTTCTTGTTCGGAAGGTTTTGTGATGTCAAAAAAGAAGGTTCTTTCTAAAGTTGATAATCTACAAAGAGAACATATACGTGATAAGATGACTTTTATTTGTCTGCAGTTCACTGTTAGTATGGAGTAATACCTATCTCAACTTTGTTTTTGGTTGATGGATGGAATGTGCAGGTATATATTTGATATGACGCCTAATAATGTCGGGTTGCTAATGCTCTTGGATAAAAGCCCTCGTGGGAAATTGTGGCGTTGTATTACATCTGCGCAATTTCGGAAATAACCTACAAAACTAGTTTTTTTTTCTCGCCAAAATGAGGAGTCCATTTTGTGATATATAGACCAGTGATTTTTGGGTTTCATTGCTGTCTTGTTCCAACCCAAGGCGCGTCTCATCGCGTGAAGAGCATTGTTTTGAGGGAAGGAAAGCGCGTAAAGAGTTTCGAAAAATTAATTTATGTATAGTTCACCACATATTCATGTAAAGATTTTGTCCACCCATCGCTCGATTTTGCATTGCAAGTGAACAAAAATCTGAAATAATATTTCCATGTGTATTATGTTGTGAATTTCTTCCAATGCTCGTCTATGCTTGAATAAGTGCAACATAAGATAACATCAAAAGAATTGGCTGTTATATAACAATCAAGTAATCTAAACAATTTCTAAGAAAAAGCTCATTTGAAGCTAGTAAATGATCAAGTGGCTACATTTTTTTCCATCAAACGTATTCTCCCTAGAAATTTGACAAAACTGGATTGTGAAAGCACAAAAAAGTGTACTACTTTGAGTGGCTATTAGGGTTAGAAGGAAAACTTGAAGGCTGCGGCGCTGTTATCTGATACAGTATCCCAAAAGGAACGTTTCTTCTTTTGCTCTTCAGCTTTTCTTTTGAGCTGATCAATAGCTCCCGGATAAGAAATCTCGATTGCACTTTTGAACTTGTGGTGGAGATTAACACGGTCCCTCGTTCCTGATACAAGCTCATTCGCATTTGGTTTCTTCAGGAACTCTAATACATTAAGTAAATTTCGCCTGAAACAAAGGGTTGAGTTAGTTGCCTAAACCACACTTATACGATGGAAACTACCAATTGTCAGTCTAATTATAGGGAAAGTGACAACTTAGTATTAAAGGTATAGACAAAGTTGTCTATAAAACTACTACTTTCAGCGTGGCGTAAATGCGCAATCCACGCAACACTGCACTTTTTTTTTACCTCCGTCCCTCATACACGGAACGTTTTACACACCAACTAACAGTCTCAAACTTGCTCCTTCCCCACATCCATCACGAGGAGATCAGAGATGTCATTGGTGTGATTGAGGATCGGAGTCCGATAGAATTTAGTGGAATTGTCGCGATCAAGGGTTGTTGGGTGATTGGTCTAGGTTGTTGTCACAGTTGTGAGTGGTTCAAAACCGTACTGAATAGTGGTCTTGGATGGTTTTGGGCATCGGGTTGTTGGCATTGCAGGATCTGTGATGTTTTTGGGTGGTTCAAGATATTTAGGACTGAGTCGGGATGTCAAATGTCCTGTGTCCATAGCCAGATGTGTGGCAGTTGTGAGTGGGTTGAGCTGAATGGAAGTGATATTGTTGGTCAAATTGTTTTGGATGTGGATGGCGGCGGGTCATTGGCCTCCTCATGGCTGCTATGACTTGTTAGTACAGCTGAGTAGCTGGCAACCAATATTGACATGGCCTAAACGACCCAATTAAAATTGACTCAACCAAACCCCAAACCAACAGAAAAGCACAACAGGAAATCCACTGATTGGAAAACGTACTTAAAATCTCTAGTTACCACCAACAAATGCCGTGACATACTTGATAATGATAATGTAAGCTGTAAGTTAAATACCTGCTAACGAAATTCTGCGTGATCGCAATTGACTCTTCTAGATTGATGACCAAATGCCACCACCCATTAGGCACAAATATGACTTCACCAGCTTTACAAACACACTCAATCGGTCTCTTCTCCCAATCTTTAGTCGCTTCATAGAAATTCATGAACCACTCAATTATGGAAACGGGACATGCCACTTCCGCACCATCAGGGCTAGGATGGACTCCAGGAGGTACAACATCTGGAGGGAACAGTATCCATTTCTTCGACCCTTTGATCACAGCATTCCATGCTGATGTCGAATTAGGATCGATATGAAAGGAGGATCCCGAACCAGCAGGCCCAATTATCAACCATCTATAATCAGGCCTCCCATCACCCAACACCGAAAACAAATCCTCCTTAAAGTAGACAGGAACGTCATACTCTTTCGCCAATGCAGGCACCTTCTCCCCAAACTTCGGATCAAACAAATACAACGGCCGCTCTTCCCTAGTCAGCTCAGAATACCTATAGTAATCCTCCAGCTTCATCTCCACAGGCCCAACAGAAAAATTCACATTCCCACATGTCTCAATCAAATAATCCTTATCCCACTTACTGAAACCAACCCAATCGTCAATGCAACCTTCCAGCAACACCGGCTTATTTGGTTCCTCGAAATCCACTATAAAATCCTCAACAGAAACCCCCTTTCGACGCCGTATATTATCCCTTTGAATCCATTCAGGTTTCATCTCAAGATTAGCACACAACCAACTTTGAAACAAATAATCAGAATAGAAGTCTCTAACAACTAACCCACAGGACCCAAGAACAGAAGTAGGAAAAGAAGCAGCAACATAAGTTTGTTTCCATGACCCATGATACAAGAACCCACCTTTAAGTGATTCCAACACCAAATTCCTCCAAAGGGGTTCATGGGCACAAAATACATACAAAGATTTGCTAACAACAGATAAAATACCCAAATGGGTAGCATCTAAAAGCCCTAAAATATCAAGAACAAGTTCATCACTTAGTATGTTTAAGTCACCTAAGCCACTATCTCTTGAGTTATATGAATTTGAGCAGAGAAAGAGATTACCCAGTGGTTGAACACCATGATTATGGGAAGGGGCTGAAGATTTTAAGCTAAACCCTTCATCATCATTTTCTGCATTGTCTGTATGTTGTTTATTGCCATTTTGCTGATGAATACTCTTGCTTTTCTTCTTTTTGCTTTTCTTTTTCTTGCTTTTCTTGTTGAATAATTTGCGTTTCAACAGCAAATTTTTGCAGCTTAGCATTTTTCGCGGCGGTGGTGATGACTGATGGATCGCCTGAGCCCTGAGTCCCTCACTAGTAGTGGCTGCAAACCGCTAAATTGATTAGGGCTCATTATTTGTTTGTACTCCCAACTTTTATGAACAATTTTAGGGTTTTTTTTGTCGGAAGTCTTCCCAGTTGGAAAGCCCATACGATATACGAGTCAATTTTTAGTGATGTTAATAATGACATCAAGTTAGTATACGTAATAGTAAATGAATGTTATCTACAAACGTGAATGAGTTTCTAGGTAGGTAATATTTGCAGTAAACGTCAAATTAAATTATAGGTATACATTATAGTAAGAAACAGTAGCGGACGCAGGATTTGCTTGGAAGGGGGGCACCGAATTTTTTTTAGCACATTACTTTTTATCTTAAAGAATTTTTTGAATTTTTGAATTTTTTTCCGTAAAATAATGCGTTAGAACGTTAAAAAAATGACAAACTAATTGGTTTGAGTGAGTTTTATTATAATAAATAATACTTTCTTTGATTTTTTTACACCAAAATGCTATAGATTCCTTTAAATGGAGTACATATTAGAGGATATATAACATTCTATTGTTAATAATGACCAATAAGTGTTAGTGGTTAAGTGGTGGTATCATTTTTACATTATCCAAAGGTCTAGAGTTTGAATCAGTGTGAAACAAACAACAAAAAATAAATAAGTGTTAGTGGTGGTATCATTTTTACATTATCCAAAGGTCTAGAGTTTGAATCAGTGTGAAACAAACAACAAAAAATAAACTTACTCAAATTATAAGCCACCAAGTTTCGAACCCAAGACCTCACCAATGTCTACACAACCCCTCTACCAACTGATCTACTATAACATATTGTACATTTGAGATACACATAAAAATTTATCCCTTGAACTTGTTGGGGGTCACTTGCCCCCATGTATCCGCCCATGGTAAGAAACACTAATTAAAGTACCTCGCACACAAGTACATATTCAACTACATATTGATACCAATATTCATTTATATTTCACGTAGTTTTACATTCAACAATATTATCTACGGAAGGATTTTTCTCTCTTTAAGAGAGCTCTAACCCTAACCCTAATTTTAAAAAATCCCCAAATCAATTTATCCCCACTTCATCTAATTTCTGGTGTAACCTAATCGTTTATTCCTTTTCTTTTTATCCTTAGTCAATAATCCAATGAATCTTCTTTAAACCTCTACACATCATCACTCTATCTTTAGTTGCCAATTTCCAGTTTCTTTCCTTGCTGCAAATGTCTCTACTATCGGGCAATGATGATTCTCCTAACGCCCTAACTCCATCCCAGCTATGAGCTTCGAGCCAATAAACTCCACCAGCCAGTAGCTTCTCTCCGGCATTCATTACTGTTTATTACCTACCTACCTCGTTTTGTCTTTACCGTTTGGGTCTAACGCACGCCTAACTGATAACTATAATACCTCTTTTCTCCTTCCCAAAGCTGACATTCTCCTATTCCAAGATAACCAAATCTCTTAAACTTCTTCCTCTCAACGTATTGCCTTCTTGTTCCCCTCCTCGCAGTGGCTACCACCATTCTCACCCAATCACTTGCAGCCGACCTGAACCCCTGGATTGCCTGTTTGATTGATGGGACTCTTTCACCTTCTCCATGATGGGAACTATTTATTCCAGCCTCCATAACCTTCAAACCTCATCCTCATCAAATCTAAACAAAAATTACTTTCTTAATTAGCTACTTCATCCTCACCTTCAATTCATCTATCATGGGCTCAAATCCTACCCCAAACAACTCCCCTGCGTCTATTACCTTCACTGAAAACCCTTTTGCTGAAGTTGGACCGAGTATTCCATGTGTGGCTAACATCCCGACCGGGGAACACATTGGTTACGAAATCAATCTTGAAGCTGCCTAGAGGTATCCACGCACTGGACCTATTATTAATATGAATCCCGATTTCTTAGGGGACTCATTTGCATTCTGAAATCGTTGCCTTTTGGGGTATATGGTGGACTACAGAAGCTTCAGTGCGGAGCTTCTCAATGTTGTTATTGAGGATCATTGGATTACTCGAGGTCCTATTCAAGTTCACAAGATGGGGGATCTCTTCATCTTTCACTGTGCTGACTTTCTTGACCGTGAAGACTTACTAGAGCGCTCTTTCATCTCTATACATGGTGCTATCATCGTCCTCGCTAAGTGGTCCCCGGAATTTGTGCCTCGGACAATTCGCTTCCCCAGCGCATACTTTTGGGTCAGAGTTTGCGGCCTTCCATTCGAATATCTCAATATGGGTACCGCCAACACCATTGGTCCCCTTCTCAGTAATGACTTCGAAGTGGAGCCCTTCAATATTATCCCCCCTAATGACTACCTAAGGATCCGCGCCCGGGTTTCCCTTGGTGAACCATTAAATTCTGGCTTCTACCTTGTCTGTAATAATGAGTATCTCATATGGATTCAACTTCAGTACGAGGAGGTCTTTAAATACTGTACAAAGTGTGGTCGCGTGGGTCATAAGGCTCTCCACTGTAAGGAACTTGCCATTAACATCTCTACGGAGCTGGACGAGGCTATGAAATCCATTAATAACAAGGGTTACACCATCCTGGAAGCATGCGATAGACACACTATGTTCAATCTTGATCTCCGAGCCATTCCTTCTACTTCTAAGTGTCTGACATCAAAGTTCAGGGTCGGATGCTTTGCCAACCGAACTGTTCCTGCAGACAAATTTGTTGAAAATTATGTGGACTATAATCTGGGTCTCTCTCCTGGTGGTAAGGTTTACCAAGGCATGAAGTTTTTGGTCACCTCACAACCTTTCAAAGGCCCTGCTATTCGAAATAACCACCTCCGAGTGGATGTGTCTGCGTCCCGTGGGCGAGACTTTGAGTTTGATCATGAAGAACGTGCTCTGGATCCCCTGACCACTAGTAATGAGAGTAGGGAGTGGAGGGGCGTCCCTTTCGAAACTCCTTACGATAGACGATATCCTCGACCTGTTTGTTATCCTGAAGACCCTCTTACATACTGCTCCGTACTCTGAAGACATGGATTGGCGCTACTTAAGGGACGAAGACGTGATGAAACACGAAGCGATGAACTATAGGTTGGAAGGAAATTGCCAAATTGCTTTTGCTATTGACGACGCTCGTGGGTGGGCTCAAACTTTCGACCTGCCACCAAGTCTCAACCTGCACTATAACGAGCCACCTCCGCCTAATGCAGATTTTGATGGACATCAAGATGGGAACCATAACCTAGGTTGCACAGACACTGACACGGACACGGACACGGAGACGTATCGGACACGGGACACGGCGTTTGAAAATTTATAGGACACGGACACGGCAGAAAAAATAAATCAATATGCATATTTAAACAAAGAAAATTTGAATATTTTTATAACTAAAATATAGGTTTAGTTACTTAAACTATTGCAATTATCGTAAAATAACAAAACAAAAATTAAAGTATTATAAACTTAGTTAAAATCAAATCTTAAAAAGCTTAAATAGTTATACTACTGTAATATAATAATTAATTAATTATTTAGTCTTAAGTAGAACGTATATGGTATAAAGTAACCCCTATAAACATATAATATTGTTATTTTATTAAAGCCCATAAATTCATAAACAATACTAAGTGTGTCCGATGAGTCTCCAAATAGTACGAATCGTGGCCGACACGTCTCAAAATAGCATGAAACGTGTCCGACACGTCTCTAAATAAATTAAAAAAACCGGACACGGTTTTTCAGGTGTCCGAGACGTATTGTTGTGTGTCCGACGTGTGTCGGTGTCCGACACGGGTATCCGACACGACACGACGGTTTGGAGAAGTGTTCGTGCAACCTAGACCATAACAGCAACAATGAAGATAACGACAACTCTGATAATGATGCTAATTGGACTGGTGACGACAATTCTTCCCCACGCTCCTCTCCCGAATGACCTCTCTATAGTTCTGAGGAGCACAACAATTATGACAACGTCATCATCATATCCTCTAACTCTGAGTCCTCCGAGCACGTTTTGTGGATGCTAGCGAGCACCATTCTCCCAATTTGAATCTGTCTCCAACTACTGAACTAGTTTTATCCCCCTCTACAAGATTACCTGCTATCAGCATTCCACCAACTTCTAATCCTACTCTTGAAGGCGCTGCCCCTCAGCTTTTCTCCCGTAGTACCGCAAATGGACTTATGATTTTACTCAAAATAGCCTATTTCTAGCCGGTATGCTACTGTGGACATGACATAGGTCCACCCCGACGTGGCCACGCGCAGGTTTGGGGAGGCGAATGAATCTCTATATGAGATGGTCAAATTGAAATTTAAATCGAAGTAGGAGTCGCCACCGAACTTTGTGGGAGTTCGGGCCCGTTCGAACCCACTCTATGTCGTAGTGAGCCGTGCACAAAGTACGGCCCATTTCCGATGTCAGAGTTTATTGGGTTCATCCCTTTGCATTGTGATACCGATACCGACATTATCGGATATCGTGTATTGAATGACTCTCATTGCCAATGGATTCGGACATCCGGAAACCATGGTTCTGAGTAAGGGGTGAGGGTACGTGTTGGGAAGTTCACTAAGAACACCCAACCCCGCCCGCACTTAGCGGCCTTTACTAGGATATCGTTCGTTTTTGGTGTACACGCGTTAGTTCGACGGTTGAATGATATGCAAACATTATTTTCCTAAGCATGTGAGAAAAATAATGGGTTGCTAAGTCGTTTAATGCATATTAAACTAATAACGTCAAAGTTATTTTAGCATGCGAAGTTTGTTTTAGTCTAATAAAACAATAAAAATAAATTGCTACAAACACGAGAAAACGAGTAGGTAACGATTGAATAAATCGAATAAAGATGCAAATACGATAATATGCATGATTTTGGAAAAGATTTACGACACGTGATGGATTAACACGCGTTCACCGAGGTCGAAAAAAAAGTATTTATCGAAATCTGAAAATATGTCGCGAAAGTCGCTTTTTATGTAAGAATCGAAAAGAATAGAAAAGCGAGAAAACGAAAAAAAGAGGGGTAGGCCATCCAGGCCTCCGCGCGAGTCGCCTGACAGGCGCGCAACTCGCGTCGGGGTCTGCCCGGTTTTTTTTTATTTTGTCGAAAATCGTTAATTTTTATAAATCGCGTACATATATGTATTAATTTATACCCGATTTATATTTCCGATATTCGTCGTATTCGATATTCGATTATGAAATCGATATCGAATAGTCGGAACGTTTTAGAAAAAGGTTTTGAAAAAAAAAGGTTTGTTTGGAACGAAAAGAAAAAAAAAAGAATTTGAACGAAAATAAGAAAAAAAATATGTTAATTCTCTTCGCGTAAAAAATCGTCGAATTTTGTTAAAAAGATGTAACGATTTTATTAGCATCAACGAGATTTAATTTAGTTCTTACTACATACGATATTTGATTAGAGAATCAATATCGTATTTTGAGAACGTTTTGTTTTATGAAAATATTTTTAATATCGTTGTTAGAAAAAAATATGCGACCTCGACCCATATTAAAAAACGAAACGACCGACGACTCGACGAAAAAAACAAAAAAAAACGTGAGAAAGGTGGAGAGAAAGAGGAGTCGGGTTTGATTTACACCCTCAACCTACATGCTTTGCTTTCTCGGGATAGAGCTCGTCGAACAGTGGCTTAGGCACGGGAGCGTCGAGACGATGTGGATGAGTTTAGGATGGTGCGGTTTTTTGACGTGTGAGGTGACGGATTTCGGCCGGATGGTGGGGTCGGTTTCGTCGGGTCGAGGTTGCTCGGGATTTGCTTTGAATTATTTTGCTAGATGTCGATGATGTATGATAGATAATGAATGTTGAATGTTTTTTTTTTGAATGTGACGGGAGGTCCTATTTATAGGAGTGGAGGTAGCCTTGCTTGTACGACAAGAAATACCGATTAGGATAAGAAACGTAAGAGTTTGAAAGGAAGCGAGAGTCCCGTTTCTTGGTGAAGAAACCAAACATCTCGGCTGAAAGGGAGAGTTGGCCGAGTATTTCGGCTGTTTTGGGTACCTCGGCCGAGTGTTTGAGCTCAGTCGGTGAATTGTTTTGGTTTTCGGATAGAATTCCTACTTGAGATCGAATTTTATCCTTGAATGGATTTGTTTAATATTTTGCGTAGCTGATTTCTTGTAGTATTGGAGTCCGATTCAGCCACGTGAGGTGCCACGGCTGACTCGCGTGTCTCTGGAAAATATCTTTGACCGGGTTTGACCCGGTCGCTAAAAGATGGTTTTGCCCCTGGTGCCGGATTCGACCCAAATTAGTCTTATTTGACTCAAAACGACCCACTGGGCCTGGATTTGAGGTTGGTTTAGTAAGATTTGTACTCCGTAATAAGCCTAAACCAAATGTCCATGATTTCGAGCCCATACCTGAGTCCATTAAAGCACGTTTGCGTCCGATCATCATCGGGTGTTTGGCGGAAACTACTATAGACATCTGGCGGTCAAAATGTGGGTGTCTACAGAGCCTCCACTCTGACTGAGGCTTGGACAAGGCAAAAGTCAGAGTAGCTACCAGGCAGACTTCCGATCGAGTCGTTTAGAGTCCATTAGACCTGCGTAAAGGGCTCGCCAGCCATAAGATAGAAATCATACCTGGGTAGATGTCAATAATGTCGCGGGGACTTTGCCTGAAAAGTCTTGGGTGTGTCTGCTTACAGACATATCTCGTCTTGAAGTTGTGTGGGAACTTGCCTTGTAAGCTCTGGGTGCATCTGCTTGTAGATACGTCCCGTCTTGGAATTGCGTGGGAGCTTGCCTTGTAAGCTTTGGGTGTACCTGCCTGTAGATACAATCCTGACAAAAATGTTGCTTGAGTCTTCCACTGGGGAGTTTTTGAGAATTCTTCGGGAGTCTTGGATGCACCTATCTGTTGATACATAACAAATTGCATGTAACATTTAGGTGAAATGCTGACTCGCGCTGGGGAAGAAGTGATTTTTTGATTGATTTTTGGAAAGAAAAATGGTGAGAAAATTTTGAATTTTTTTTTTGGAAATAGGAATGCTTGGGATGACTTAATTCCTAATCAGATTCTGACATGGACTCCTAAAATCCTCCGGTTAGGCCTGTATGCCTAGATGAAGTAGGGAGTATGATAAAAATTCCTATTCCCGTGGTGACTATGAAAGGGATTTTCTCTATTATAAATGGAGAGTTCTTGCCCTTAATCTTTTCATATTCCAACCCAAATATTTTCTCCTATCTTAAAATCCCTTTAGACTTTTAAGACAAAAACAAAACTTTTTGCTATGGGTATCGAACATCTGACCGCGATGCTTCATGCGTGGACCCAGAATTTCCGAGACGAAGATAAAGTTCAGCTAACTCAGATGGGAATTGTTGCTTTATTCCCGCTTCAACGACTCAAAGTGGATGCACATTTTTTGGACGCTTGCTTATCCTTTTGGGATACTACCAGCCATGTTTTTGCCTTTCCTCGGGGAGAAATATGTCCCCTTCCTGAAGAGATTGCAACCGCAGGGGGTTGATGTCCCAATGCTCATCCTGCTATTCCTCCTTTTTATCCTGATCCAAGGAGGAGACTGAGGGATTTTCTTGGGTTGTCTCATGCTGAGACAGCTCGTATGGTAAAAGGGAGTTCTGTGTCCCTGTTTGACCTGGCCGATAAATTCATGGATCCTAATGGCGCAAGAATTACCTCTACCCATAGACGTAGGGCTTTTGTCTTTTGTATGCTGCATCGATATGCTTTTGAAGGTAGGATGGATGCCGACTCGTGTCTAGGCGAAATCAGGCTAATCAGCATAGTGGACCAGATGGAGATAGGTCACAGCCCAGCTTGGCTGATAACTGGGGAGATTATTATGGGTCTTGACGCTAGGAGACTTGACCCAGATAGGCAATTAATGGGAAGTATTCGCCTTCTGCAGGTATTGGACCGTTTTTTTTTTCCGAATTTTTTTTTCTGCGAAATTTTCCGAAAATATTGTTTTTGAAATTTTTTTTAATTTCCGAAATTTCGATTTTTTTCGAAATTTTCCGAAAAAAAAAAATTTCAGAATTTTTGATTTTTTCGAAAGTTTTTGACTTTTTGAAAATTTTACAGATCTGGTTATCCGAGCGCGCCTGCCGATTATAGAGCCCCCGGTGAGCATATCCAGATATCGAAGCTGTCAAATTGGCTCACGGTCCCGACGGATAAGCTCGAGTCATCACATAAATCGGAAGTATTGGGATGAAGAGCTAAAATTCCATGGTGGGCCCTTGATTAGGTGGAACGTGATCTGGTGGTTCCTCTCGAAGCTGACGGGACTAGCTAAAAGTGATAAAGCTCGTTACCTGGTGATCTTGTCTTTGGATTGGACCGTCCATATTTACCCAGATCGTATCTTGAGGCAGTTCGGTTCGTTTCAGCAGATTCCCGAGACTGAAGCAATTATTAGCGTTTCGCTCCAATTGACGGACGCTATGTGTGACACGTGGTTACAACGCTGGTTTACCCGTGTCATATGGACTATACCTCGCCCTTGTCAGACCGTTTGGGTTTCCGAATCATATCTCAAGTGGACCTCTGAAGAATCTAAAGAGGCCCGTAAAGCTTTAAAGACTGATGAGGCTTTTGACTTGGCCCGTAGAGAATCAGTCAAATATAATAGACGGTTCTTTGATGAAGAGGAAACTACCCTTGTCCGGCCGGAGTCGGGTTCTAAGTCAAAAACTAAGACTCGAGCTAAAGAGACCGGTGCTAGTGACTTGGAGAAAAGGCTTGGGCCGAAACTGGCGGCCCGGGACAGGCTAGGCCCGCGTGAGCGACTACCCGAGAGGGTGAGGGCTCGGTTAGGACCGACTGAGGTGACCGGGGAATCGAGTTTGAAGAAACGAGCCCGGGTTAAGGAGATTCCCTTGGTTATTCGGGAACGCTCATCTCCACGTCGACGCAGGTGGACCGAAAAAGAAGCTAAGGACAAGGGAAAGGGAAAAATGCCTTAGTTTTTTTATTATTTAAATATTAATACTATTTGTGTGTGTGTGTTTTTTTTTGAATTTTTTGTAATTGGATTTTTTTGAAATAAATAAAGGAAGTTTATTAAAAACCGTTCCTGTTTTTTTCGATTGCAGTGGTTGTGCCCTTTTGAGGGGCTGCCTACGTATCCACAAATAGCGGAATCAAACCAAACGTAGTTCAGACTTAATTTGCAATTTCGAAATACATCAAGACTATTGGTTCAAGATGTTTATAACAGTAGAATAAGTAATTCTAACCTTTGACTTGTCTTTAAAAGTTTATTTTGCAAATGACATTGAGAGAAATGGGTTAAGGGTAATAACGCTTCTACTGGTCCAGGTTAGTTGGGTTGACAAATTCATTCCCGTCCAGATCTGTTAGCATTACCGCTCCGCCCGATAGAATCTTCTTTACCAAATAAGGTCCGGCCCAGTTAGGTTTGAACTTTCCCCTTGGGTCTACTGGTAATAAAGCTCGAACAGACTTGAGAACCAAATCTCCTTCTTTGATATTCCTGGGCCTTACCCTTTTATTGAAGTCCCGTTGGATTCTCTTTTGATATATTTGTATATTGTTGAGGGCACGAGATCGTCGTTCGTCTAAAAGGACTAACGAGTCATATCGTGCTCGGACCCAATCGGCTTCGGATACTTGACTTTCGAGCAAGATTCTGAGTGACGACACCTCTAACTCAATAGGTTGGACTGCTTCCATCCCGTATGTAAGGTAATACGGTGTTGCCCCGGTCACAGTACGAATCGAGGTCCGATATCCCCAAAGTGCAAATGGTATCTTGTCGGGCCAGTCCCGATAATTGTCGGCCATCTTTTTGAGTATGGTGACAATAGTCTTGTTAGCCGCTTCTACCGCTCCATTGGTTTGGGGCAAGTAAGGTGAAGACGTATGTCTTTGAATTTTGTACTTGGCTAGCAAGACTGCCGTCTCGGCTTGAAAGTGGGTCCCGTGGTCACTGATGAATTCATGAAAGATCCCATACCGGCATATTATCCTATTTTGGATAAATTTGGCATCATGGCTGGCGTTGAGAATACGGTAGGATTCCGCCTCGACCCATTTGGTGAAATAGTCGTTCGCTACCAAAATAAAGCAGTGTCCTCCGGTTCCCGAGGGGTTTATTTTTCCGATTATATCGATTCCCCACGTTGAAAACGGCCAGGGTGACGTCATGATATACAGCAGGGATGGTGGCATATGCTGCACATTAGCGAAAATCTGGCAATTATGGCAACGTTTGACATAAAGCTGACAATCGGTTTCCATGCTGTTCCAGTAATATCCGAGTCTCATGATCTTCCGGACTAGCATCTGGGCGTTCATGTGAGGACCACACTCGCCGTCATGTACTTCAGTCATGACCTTTTCGCGTTACCCTTGTCGACAAATAAAAGGAGAGCCCCCTGCGGTGTCTTTTTGTAAAGTTGCCCGTCGTCAGTATGGACGAACTGGATTGCTAGCCTACGTAAGGCCTTCTTGGCTCGATTGTCGGCCCCGGGTGGATATTCTTTGGTTGTCAAGTATGCTTGGATAGCCTTATACACCGGCTCGGGATCGGTTATCTCGATATCTTCGATGTCGTGGATATATGCTGGCTCGGATTGTCTTTCGACACAGATTGGCATGATGGTCATATGATCGGGAATGTTTATTAAAGATGCCAGTTTTGAAAGTGCATCTGCGAACTGATTTTCTTCCCGAGGTAGGTATATATACTCTACCTTTTGGAATTGTTTCTCGAGATCCCTTACTCGTGCCTGGTAGGCCACGAGGTTGGCATTTCGGGTTTTCCATTTTTGGAGCGCTTGATTATTGACCAGAGATGAGTCGCCGTGTACTCGAAGGTTTGTGACCCCTAAATCGGCGGCGGCTTGTAGCCCGTGGATACATGCTTCATACTCAGCAGCGTTATTGGTGACGTCAAAGTCTAATTTGATAGACACGGGAGTATGTTCCCCTCTCGGCGAGATTAGGAGGATCACGACTCCAAATCCTCGGAAGTTGGATGCTCCGTCGAAGTATAAATCCCACGTTTCGGTGTCAGTATGGAAAATATCTTCATCCGGGAAGGACCAAGTGTCGGTGTGTCCTTCTTCGGTTATGGGACTGTCGGCGAGAAATTCGGCTCCTATTCGGCCTTTGATGGCTTTCAATGGTACTAACTTTAGATCGAATTCTGCCAGCATCAGGGTCCATCTTGATATCCTACCGTTGAGAATGGGCTTTTCGAAAAGGTACTTGATCGAATCCATTCTAGACAGTACCTGTACCTCGTAGCTGAGCATGTAATGTCGGAGCTTCTTAGTGGCCCAGACGAAGGCTAAACGCGTCTTTTCGAGCATGCTGTACTTACACTCGTACTCTAAAAACTTTTTACTGATGTAGTATATAGCCCGTTCTTCGGAGTTGACCGTTTGAGCTAGCATAGCCCCCATGGCTGTCTCTGTCGTGGTTAGGTACAGCGACAAAGGCAAACCGTGTTGAGGTGGCATCAGGACCGGTGGTGAAGACAAGATTTCTTTGATTATGTCAAAGGCTGCTTGACACTTGTCGTCCCATAGTAACCGTTCCCCTATTTTCAGCTTCTTAAAGATCGGTTCACACACCATGGTTAACTTTGAAATGAACCTGCTGATGTATTGGAATTTTCCGAGAAACCCTCTTATCTCCTTTTCGGTCTTAGGGGGCTGCATCTCGGTGATGGCCCTAATTGTGGCTGGATCGACTTCGATACCGTGTTGGCTAACGATATGACCCAATAATTTGCCAGAGGTTACCCCGAAACTGCATTTCTGAGGGTTTAACCTCATGTTGTATTTGCGTAATCGGGTGAAAAACTTTCTCAGGGCGGTGATGTGACCGTCCCTGTCTTTAGATTTGACAATCATATCATCCACGTAAACTTCCACTTCTTTATGCATCATGTCGTGTAATAAAGTTGTGGCGGTTCGTTGATAGGTGGCCCCGGCATTGATGAGACCAAATGGCATAACGGTATAGCAATAAGTATCCCAAGGTGTAATGAAGGTGGTCTTATCCATATCTTCCTCTGCCATTTTTATTTGATTGTACCCGGCAGACCCGTCCATGAATGATAGAAGGGCATGATCATCTGTGTTATCCACCAGTATATCGATGTGTGGTAACGGGAAATCGTCTTTCGGGCTTGCCTTGTTAAGATCCTGAAAGTCTACACAGACACGTACCTTACCGTCTTTTTTAGGGACCGGCACGATGTTCGCAACCCAATCTGGATACTCGGAAACTCGTATGAACCCAGCCTTGAATTGTTTGTCGACCTCCTCCTTGACCTTGAGGGACCATTCGGGCTTCATGCGTCGGAGTTTCTGCTTAACCGGCTTGAACCCTTCCTTGATCGGTATATGGTGCTCGGCTATTTCGCGATCTATCCCCGGCATGTCCTTGTAGGACCATGCGAAGACGTCTTTGAATTCTTAAAGGAGATTGATGAATTGTTGTTTCTCCCCGAGATCTAGAGATAACCCTATCTTAAGCATCTGAGGCTCTAAGGTTGTTCCCACGCTGATGGATTCGGTTTCTTCGATTACCGGATTGCGGGACTCCCTTAGCTCTAGTTGCTCGATCAGATGTGGAGGCAAGGATACCTGTTCGTCGGGTTTCTCAATGTCATTGCACAGAATATTTTGAAAATTAAAGAAATTCTGAAAATGAGACAAGTCGTAAGCAGAACGGTTGTTATTATTCATAAATTGAGAAAATAGCTCGAAAAGAGCTGCCATCTGATCGCTAGTTAGTGGCGGAATAGGTAGGGTGCCCGGGACAGACCCCGAGGCACCAGGAATGGCTAAAGGGAGAGGGGGACTGACCCTAGCACCGGACTCACTAGACTCAAACTCAGACTCTGACTCGGACTCCGACTCGGACTCAGACTCAGATTCTGGCATCTCTCCTTCCCCTGTGATCAGCTTGAAAGTTCTTCCTTGACTGTCAGTCCATTTGACAGTCTTCCTCCAGGCTCTCTTTCCTGTCCCGGATCCGACATCCGAGATCAGCTTGGATGGATCGAAGGTGCGACTGCGGAGACTGAGGCTGACCAGCTCTTCCTTCGGCGTTGGGGTCGCGAGTTCCTCTCCAAAAACTAGCTTCAGTGCGGGCTCAGCATTTTTAGCATCTTCGGACCGGCTGAGGGCGAAGATGTCGTCTGGTATGTAGTTGCAGACCTGGGCCAAGTGGGTCCCAGGGCGCGTGGTTGTGGGCCGGTATAGGCCTGTTTGGACGGACTCGAACATCGGCGTGACGAAGATGACTTTGCCGTTTCCGGTTCGGCCCATGTTTTCTGGGGTTATGGTGTAACCTAGACCAGTTTGAATCCTCTCGTTATCCAGAACTTCGAGGATTTTTCCTGCAGGGAGGTCGGGCCTTGATGTAGCCCCCGGTAGAAAGCCCGGATTTTGCAACATCCGGTCAATGCTAAATGTAAAGTAGGGTCGGAAAAGGTACTCTTCGTCGATGGCCCCTACGAAGTTGAACCCCCAGAGATCGGTGCGGCCCGAGGTGTTGCAGTTAGCCACAGTCATAGGCGTGGCTTCTAGAGTGATGACGGCAAAGGTAGCTTGATCTTCCGATGCAGGGTGGAAGATACAGCCCTGGTCGCGTGGATCCAGGGTCTTCCTAAAAGAAGGTTAAAGGAAGAAGTCACGTCGATCACTTGAAATTCCAGCTCCTTCTCTATCGGGCCCGTTATGATAGTAAGCTTATGGCCCCGGCTACTGAATTTGGACTTCCGTCGAAACCCTGGATGGTTTGAGCTGTAGGAATGTAGTCGGCCTCGATGATGCCGAGGGCTTTGGCGGTCCTTAAGGGGAGGACGTTGACTGCGGACCCGTCGTCGATTAGGGTCATGGGCAGATATTTTCCACGACAAATTACTGTGATGTAGAGGGCCATGTTGTGGGTTGGCCCAAATGGTGGTAGATCAGCATTGGAGAAGGTAATAAGTGGGCCTTCTTCTTTAGCTTTCCCCTTTAGGTGGGGCAGAACCGTGGCTACCATTTCAGCTGAAGTAGCCGTAGAGTCGATCTTGACTTGGTCGAGGGCCTTAGTGAGTGCCTCTCGATGTTCCTGTGAGCTAACTAGGAGTTGCCATATAGAGAGGTCAACTCGAGTCCTACTCAGCTGCTTCACAAGAGCCTTTTCAGTAGTTGGCTCTTCCGGGGCGACCTCCACTCTAGGTGGCGGCTCCGTGACGATGAGGGCGTGACTGCTGGTTAAGGCCTTGGACTTAACCTTCTGGATCTCCTCGGGCGTGATGGGGACAGCTTCCCCTTTGGTGAGATAGACGTCGTCTTCGTTGTCGCACCAGATCTCGTTTATTTGTGGGACAAACAGGGAAATGAGATGTGAACAGTCCATGACTTCCCCGAAGAAGATGGCGTGAGTGGCCAACGGGTTGTCCTTGTTGCTGGGCTTGCCTCCGGGTAAGGGGATCTTCCCACTTTCGATGAGGTCCTGGATGAGGTGCTTTAGTTTCCAGCATTTCTCGGTATCGTGTCCCTTGCCACGATGGTACTGGCAGTAGGCTTGGATGTCATAGGACTTGGAGCGACGCTCGACTGGGAGCTCAGGTGTTGGGCCTATCGGGTTGATCAGGCCTTTCGATGAGAGCCTTTGTAAGGCATTCGCATAGGTGGTACCTATGTCGGTGAATACCCGGGGGTGGTATTCTTCTTGGACGGGGTATCAAGTAGATTTACCTCGTCAAAGATGCTACGAGTAGCAGCGGCAGATGTGGGCTTGCTTGTTGACGAGTTGGCCCCTTGGTATCCCTTGGTGGAGGCCTTAGTGAGGCTTTCCAACCTTAGATCATCCTCGATTCTCGTTCCCATCTCGGTTAGGACCGTGAAGCTAGGTATGATGGCGTACCGGAGATGGATCCGGTAGGCGGGCAGGAGATTCTTGACAAAGGCTTCGACTAGGACTTTTTCACTGGGCTTATCGACCAGTTTGACGCTTTCAGCCCTCCAGCGTTGAAGGTACTTCGTAAACCCTTCCTTTGGTTCCTGGGCCATTACTTCCAGGGTGCGCATCGTGGTCTGGATTTCCGTGTTGTCGGCGTAGTTCCGAGCGAATTCCGTTGCCACGTCATCCCAAGACTTGTATTTCTTGGAATCGAGCCTATAGAACCAGGCTCTCGGGTGCTTCTCGAGGGAGGAGGCAAACAAATGCTTGAACATGTTTGACTTAACCCCTTTAAGGGCCATAAATTCTTTGAAAGCCCGGATATGTAATACCGGGTCTTCAGTTCCGTCGAACATTGGGAGGCCTGTCAGGTTGAGATTGGCAGGCAATTCGTCGGTTAGGGGTGCATAGGCCCGAGCGTTCTCCGTATGAATCGAGTTGTGGGTCGATAAATGGACTTGTTCTTGCAGCTTGAGGACTGCGCTAGTCAATTCGGCTAATGGCCCCTTAGTTTCGTCTTCGCCCCTCGGCCTATCCTGCTCCATAGCGCTTACCCGGGTAACGATAGCGATTTGGTCTCCCCTCATCTGGTTGAGTTGGTCTTGGATTTTGGCCAACGAGGCGGTTAGTTGATCAATGGAGTCCTTTGTCATGGTTCGGGTGTGGGGTGGCCTGTCTGTAAGAACACCGTGTAATCAGAATCAGACCCAGATCGAAAGGTGCATCCCGAGCAAGAAGAGGCAAAGACTAGACTCGGAAAAGGACTAAAAACCGACTCCTAGACGGGTGACTCATGGACGGTGGGCTTTCTTTAGGATTTTGGCGGAGTGGGCCTAGTCCCGTGTGAAGAAAGACCTACGTGTGAGCTATTCCCCAGACTTTGGACTCGATTGTGTAAGTGGGCTTCCCTTTGTAGGAGTTTGTCCTACGAAGGTGGGCTGTGCCTTGACAAATAAGGCGGACTGGGATGGGGTAGAAACCCGTGATGTAAGATCGACGGAATTTCGACGCTATAGATTCTAACCACTTATGACAAGACCCGACACTGCTAAATACGGGAAGTCCTAAGAAAAAGAAAGCTTTGAAAAGAGGATTTGAAAACCGAGCAAAGTCGGAAAGGATGGCCCGATTTTTTTTTTGAAAATCGAAAAAAGGTTATCGGGCCGAGATTTCGGATTTTTGAAATGGTTTGGACAGCATACCGGCTAGAAAATAGGCTATTTTGAGTCAAAATCATAAGTCCTAAATTCGGTAGCTTTCCGGGTTTGAAAAAATGGATAATTTTCGAAAAAGATGCAAGTTTTTGAAAATGACGGTTTTTGAAAAGACGAGACATGGATCAAGTAGCACGTAGTCACGGAAACAGTATAATGACGACATGTATGCTCTTAGTCTAAGTCTCGGTCGGTCGAATAGGGTCTATACCAACAACGATAGCTTTCTCGCAAATCAGGACGGTCTTCCTAAGCCGAGTTGGTCTTAGAACCTGCCGTAAAACCCATGCGAGTTCCGCCATCGAAGTCTTTAGTGCGCCCATTTAGGAACGCACCGTGGTATAGTGGGACATCGGTCACAAGTAACCGGCCCGGGAAAGATTTGGGATATGCATGAACCATTGAACTAAAACGTGTACATTACTATTCGAACGATTTCTTTTCGAATCTCACCCTGAGGATGCCGATGGTAAGTGACTCATCAGTTGATCCCCAGCGAAGTCGCCAAATTGTGGACATGACATAAGTCCACCCCGACGCGGCCACGCGCGGGTTTGGGGAGGCGAATGAATCTCCATATGAGATGGTCAAATTGAAATTTAAATCGAAGTAGGAGTCGCCACCGAACTTTGTGGGAGTTCGGACCCGTTCGAACCCACTCTATGTCGTAGTGGGCCGTGCACAAAGTACGGCCCATTTCCGATGTCAGAGTTTATTGGGTTCGTCCCTTTGCATTGTGATACCGATACCGACATTATCGGATATCGTGTATTGAATGACTCTCGTTGCCAATGGATTCGGACATCCGGAAACCATGGTTCTGAGTAAGGGGTGAGGGTACGTGTTGGGAAGTTCACTAAGAACACCCAACCCCGCCCGCACTTAGCGGCCTTTACTAGGATATCGTTCGTTTTTGGTGTACACGCGTTAGTTCGACGGTTGAATGATATGCAAACATTATTTTCCTAAGCATGTGAGAAAAATAATGGGTTGCTAAGTCGTTTAATGCATATTAAACTAATAACGTCAAAGTTATTTTAGGATGCGAAGTTTGTTTTAGTCTAATAAAACAATAGAAATAAATTGCTACAAACACGAGAAAACGAGTAGGTAACGATTGAATAAATCGAATAAAGATGCAAATACGATAATATGCATGATTTTGGAAAAGGTTTATGACACGTGATGGATTAACACGCGTTGACCGAGGTCGAAAAAAAAGTATTTATCGAAATCTGAAAATATGTCGCGAAAGTCGCTTTTTATGTAAGAATCGAAAAGAATAGAAAAGCGAGAAAACGAAAAAAAGAGGGGTAGGCCATCCAGGCCTCCGCGCGAGTCGCCTGACAGGCGCGCGACTCACGTCGGGGTCTGCCCGGTTTTTTTTTTATTTTGTCGAAAATCGTTAATTTTTATAAATCGCGTACAAATATGGATTAATTTATACCCGATTTATATTTTCGATATTCGTCGTATTCGATATTCGATTATGAAATCGATATCGAATAGTCGGAACGTTTTAGAAAAGGTTTTGAAAAAAAAAGGTTTGTTTGGAACGAAAAGAAAAAAAAAAGAATTTGAACGAAAATAAGAAAAAAAACATGTTAATTCTCTTCGCGTAAAAAATCGTCGAATTTTGTTAAAAAGATGTAACGATTTTATTAGCATCAACGAGATTTAATTTAGTTCTTACTACATACGATATTTGATTAGAGAATCAATATCGTATTTTGAGAACGTTTTGTTTTATGAAAATATTTTTAATATCGTTGTTAGAAAAAAATATGCGACCTCGACCCATATTAAAAAAACGAAACGACCGACGACTCGACGAAAAAAACAAAAAAAACGTGAGAAAGGTGGAGAGAAAGAGAAGAGTCGGGTTTGATTTACACCCTCAACCTACATGCTTTGCTTTCTCGGGATAGAGCTCGTCGGAGAGTGGCTTAGGCACGGGAGCGTCGAGACGATGTGGATGAGTTTAGGATGGTGCGGTTTTTTGACGTGTGAGGTGACGGATTTCGGCCGGATGGTGGGGTCGGTTTCGTCGGGTCGAGGTTGCTCGGGATTTGCTTTGAATTATTTTGCTAGATGTCGATGATGTATGATAGATAATGAATGTTGAATGTTTTTTTTTGAATGTGACGGGAGGTCCTATTTATAGGAGTGGAGGTAGCCTTGCTTGTACGACAAGAAATACCGATTAGGATAAGAAACGTAAGAGTTTGAAACTACTATAGACACCTGGCGGCAAAATGTGGGTGTCTACAGCTACCCATTTCAAAACTCAAAAATATTTTCAAACCTTCAAAATTGCGGTCTGATGGCACTTTTCGGATTTTCGAAAATCGGGCCATCCACCGGTTTTCTCGGAATTCTAACTTCCTTTTCAAAACTTTCCTCTCCTTAGGACTTCCCGTATTTAGCAGTGTCGGGTCTTGTCATAAGTCGTCGAAGGTCTTTAGCGTCGAAACTCCGTCAATCTTACATCACGGGTTTCCTCCCTATCCCAGTCTGCCTTATTTGACTAAGGCATGGCCCACCTACGTAGGACATACTCCTACAGAGGAAGACCCGTTTACAAACTCGACTCTAAAGTCTGGTGAATGTCTCACATGGACCTTACTTCGAACAGGGCTCGGCCCACATGCCGAATTCAAAGGGAGGCCCACCTTTCACGAGTCGCCCGTCTAGGTCTCTCTTCCAAGTCAACCTTTTACAAGGCATAGCCCCATAACAAAAGGTTCGTGGTCCTTACGTCTAAGGGTCACTCGTCCAACGCTTGAGTCTTAACAAAAATTTCAATCCCGCTTAGGGGGTACCCTTCAGCAGGGCGATCAATCACGATTGCTCTAAGGGTCATGTCTTACACGTGTTGTCTCACGTACCCCACTTTAGAGTCACTTAGGTGTCACACCATCTGAGTCCTATCTGAGTCCTTAGTCTCACTTGGGGGCTATTCTCCGACGGAGCGATTAATCACGGTCACTCCGAGAATCGTAGCCTACACATTTGTCTTAGGAGAGTCTAAACCGAGTCAAACTGGAGTCGTCTCTCCTCCTGCGCTATTTCCTATGCCTTGGTGAATTTGAGTTCCGAAGCAACTTTTCTGATTACGCGGTATTCTTACAGACAGGCCACCCATAACCAGAAGCCAACGCAAGATGCAAAAAACCTTGGACGAACTGAAAGCCGCGCTGGTTAAAATCGAGACCCGATTGACGGCTATCGTGACTGACCAAACAATCCTTGCCGCCCGCCTAAGTGCCATGGAGAAAGGGACTCCTGTTGCTGGATCTGAGCCCACTGAGCCCATAGCTGAACTAATTAGCGTTGTTCGCAAGCTCGAAGAACAGGTCCACTTGTCAGCAAGCAACTCGATCCATACGGAGAATGCTCGTTCCTACTCGCCTCTGAATGACGAGCTACCTGCTAACCTCAACCTCACGGGAATACCAATGTTTGAGGGTACTGAAGACCCGGTCCACCACATTCGGGCTTTCAAGGAGTTCATGGCTGTCAAGGGGGTGAAGTCCACCATGTTCAAACACTTATTTGCTTCCTCCCTTGAGAAGCATCCGAAAGCCTGGTACTACAGGCTCGATTCCAAGAAGTACAAGACTTGGGATGACGTGGCGATGGTGTTTGCTCGGAATTACACCGATAATATCGAAATCCAAACCACGATGCGCACCCTGGAGGTTATGGCCCAGGAACCCAAAGAAGGTTTTACAAAATACCTTCAACGCTGGAGGGCTGAGAGTGTGAAGTTAGTCGATAAGCCCAATGAAAAAACTTTAGTGGAGGCCTTTGTCAAGAACCTCCTCCCTCCCTACCGGGTCCATCTCCGGTATGCTATCATACCCAACTTCGCCACTTTAACTGAAATGGGCACTAGGATTGAAGATGATCTTCGACATAATGAAGATCTGGGTGAAGCTTCTGCTGAAAGCTATACTGGACATCAACTTGAGTCCTTAGAAGCCCACGACTAATGACAACATCATCCAAGTGTCCAGATTTGATTTAAGTCTGCTGAGTCTGAGTCCGAGTCTAGGATGTACTATTTCTTTCAAAGTCAAAGTCAAAGTCAAGGTCAAGGTCAAAGTCAAAGTCAAAGTAAAAGTCAGCTATATTCTGTCCTCTTTTCAAATTCAATAAAATCAGCTTTTCTATTTCTCATATATACTTTCCTTATGTGTTTCCGAGAACATGATAAACACCATCATACATTGTGAGCACATGCACGTGACTATTATAGGCACATCTATAACGACTGTAGGAAATCGAGACCCGTGTTTTCCTTTACCTGCTCCATGTCTGACATCGAAAGCCACTTAACTACCCTTAGGGAGCGGTATCGAATCCTATGACAAATCTAGGTAGTCACATAGTTTGGGTTCAAGACGGGAGGCAAGCCCATTTCCCACAATAAACACCCATCCAATAAGATCAACCAATCCCTACCTTAGGTGTTAGTCTGACCGACAAAACAAAAAGGGAAAAATGCTGGACAAAAAAAAAATCAAAAATCCAAGAAAAACAAAAAGCAAAAGGCCAAAACAAAAAAGCAGGCCATCATCAAAAAAGAGGCATCCATGACCGAGGTTAAACGGTCAACTAGACCAAGGCTAAGAGGTCAACCAAAAGAATTCAAAAACCCATGACCGTGGTCAACGGTCAACTCAAGTAAAAGTCCCTTGACCGGGGTACGGTCAATTCAAAAATTATCAATGCCCATACTATCCGATAGGAGAGAGATAATTAGGTTGGTCAGCTAACACCACATTTAGTCTTCTCACATTGCAACCCTCAAGACCTTCTCGAGACCTAGGCTAAAGACAGCCCGGAATTTTGAGGATTCAAACTCCATAGGATACACCCTAACCATTAGGGCCAGACATGGAAACCAGATCCCGCATTATCAAACTTGCCCGATCGAAGTTCGAGTCATTATTACTCGACTTCCCCCTTTCCTACCACATTGCAATACCTTACCCTCGAAGCCTTAGCTCCACAAAATTGAGCTCCAAATGTCAAAACATCAAAGCCACTCGCGACCTAGCTCCACATTTCCAAAAACATTCAAACCATTTACCAACCCCAAACACGGGAACTCAACTTGCGGTCGGCATAGAAATGCCCAAATAGTTCACACCACCTCTGGGGGCTACCCTGGAGAACGCTCACAATCACAGGGTCAACATCCTAACTGTTCTAGCCCTTTGATCAAGACATCATTGGGAGTGCACCTAGCCTACACCATCGTTATGGCTAGTTACACACAAAGCCCTAATAAACTAGGCACCATAATATATCTTCCAATCCACTGAACTACGGCTTGGTTTGATTTCACTACACGTGAATACATAGGCAGCCTTTCAACAGAGTCACAACCACCCACATTGACACACATTCAAAAAGCACCATCATTCCGGTCATGCACCGTCATGTTCTCAGCAGCTAGCTTTGTCATCCTGGGGGCTTCTCTTAGGCAGAAGACCTCCATCCACTCACATAATCCAAATATTTTCGAAAAATTAGCCACCTTTCTATAGTGTGTCCTAGTACTCGGCTTAGTCGAAGACAAGAATTTGTCAGGGACTCGAAGCGACACCCACTTTGGGAATGTACCCCAAAACCAAAGATCCAAAAGAACACCAGTCTACTACTAAGTCCTGTCATACAAGAACAGTCTCATGACAAACTACTGCAATACCGTATAGCACATCTTTCCCATCCTGAAGTTCGACCATGTTGCCACTCGCCTAGGCTATGGAATAGCGCAACTTAAGAGTCTTGTTAAGTGGCCCACCTCCCTACCGAGTCATGGTCCAACCCCTCGAGAGTCCAGTCGTGTCTGTCAACTCGTCCTGTCACGTCTAGAGTCAAGTCTGTCGGTAGACCTCTATCTTCAAATTCTCATTTTAAAATTTGCAAAACTTAGCCATTTGAAAAAAATCCTTTTCGACAAGGTCAAATTTCATTTAAACTGCAAATTTCTTTTCTACCCCTTTCAATTTTGAAAACCTATCTCCTAGCACGTGAGTTGCTTTCAGGACTTCGATTTCAAAATGAAGTAAAAATCATTTCCCCAGCGCAAGTCAGTCTATAGATGCTAATTGCATTTCCTGTATGCTATCTTGTTGTCTGCTATATTTTCTATTTCTGCCTGTATATCTAACATTTCATGTACCAGCTTGGCTTCCCAAAGGAACATCAAGTTTTTATTCCCTAGCGCCTGCGCAACTCACATATCTCCCCAGCGGAAAGCCCAAGGCGGCATTTCCCGAAATAGCACGGGATGGGCCCATATATAGGCGCACCCAGGACTTATACAACAAGTCCGATTTCCCGCATAGTTCTGAGATGGGATGTGTCTACAAACAGACACACCTAGGGCTTCTTAAGCAAGATCCCGCGTAATTCTGAGTTGGGATGTGTCTGCAAACGGACACACCCAGGGCTGCTTAGGCAAGCTCCCGCGCAGCTCCAAGACGGGATGCATCCGCATACAGATACACCCGGGGCTTAAGAAACAAGTCCCACGGAGTTACTCCCGACAACAGAACTCATGTATGATTTCTATCTTATGGCTGGCGGGCCCTTTCACGCAAGTCTAATGGACTATAAACGACCCGACCGGAAGTCTGCCAAGTCTTAATCTTCGATTGGCCTGGTAGCTACTCTGACTTTTGCCTTGTCCAAGCCTAAGTCAGAGTGGGGGTTCTGTAGACACCCACATTTGGCTGCTAGGTGTCTATAGCAGTTTCAAAAAAACACCCGATGATGATCGGACACAAACGTGATTCTATGCGCTCGGATATGGGCTCGAAACCGTTAGTTTCTGGCTTGGGCCTTTACGGAGTACAAACCTCACAAAACCGACCTGAAATTCAGACCCAGTGGGTCGTTTCCAATCAAATAAGACTAATTTGGGTCAAAACCGACACCAGAAATAAAACCGACTTTTAGCGATTAGGTCAAACCCCGGTCAAAACCGCTTCCGAGAACACAAAAATAGCTATGCAAACATCAAAAGTCCAACCGAAATACAAGATCCACAAAATGCCTAACCCGAGGTTCAAAAAACCCGGACATCTCGCTCCAGCTGACCCACTCGACCGAGTGTCAGCCCACTCGATCGAGTGGTCCCTCAAACAAGCCCGATTGCGTAGCTTTGGGTCACTCGACCGAGTCAGCAGGGTACTCGGTCGAGTAACCCTAGACGGGGAAGGGGAGCTTTGCCTATATATACACCCCTCTTTCATGCAATTAAGACACTTTTGGACACCTTTAAAAAAAAACCCTAATTACTCATCTTCAACTTACAATCCAAGCAACTTACAAACCCTGGACCACCATAACTTAACTTACGTAAACCTCGATACTCCCGTGCTAAAGCCACAACTAACGAGTTCTATCCGAGACTAAGAAACATGTAGGTTGAGGGTACAAAATCCCGTTTTTTCTCTCTTCTCCTTTTCCTCCTCGCGTCGTCCATCCGTTTCGTCCGTCGTCGTCATTTTTCTGTGTCTTTTTTGTTCTATCGTCGCATCTATAATATCGATATTAACTACTAGTATAAAAGATTAAAATACTCGCTAATTTGTGTCGAATATGAAGGATGACGGAATAAGGAAATCCGAATACAAAGGTGTTTCACCTACGTGGCCGGTCGCTTATCCCGACACCCCGAATATTTGATTATTGAAGCGAGTCAATTGCAACAAAAATCGTCTCTTTTTATTTTCGTCGCGTCTTCATCAATTCCTAAAACTATTTTCAAATAAAACACGTTCTTTTAGTTGAGTCGAAACCCGTTGATGCGGATCCGACATCACACAATCCGCAAGGATTTATTACGATGTCGGGATGCGGAGGGAATCAAATCAAGTCAAGTCCTCTTTAACTAAAGTAATCGCAAAGCGTCGATCTATTATATTCGATACCAAATCAATAGTTGGATGTCGTATCTAAACGATTTAGTCAACAAATCTAACTAACACGATTTTCGTTGATGCTAAAATAGTTGTCATATAATTCGATAGAATTAATACGACACTATAAACGCGGAGATAATCTATATCGTTATTTTGACAACCACTCGGTCGAGTCTCGCAATGACTCGATCGAGTAGCCGTGCACTCGGTAGAGTCCTCTCATGACTCGGTCGACTGACGTCTCGAAATCCGGACAGAAGCTTTTCCAGAGGTCCACTCGGTCGAGTGGCCCCTTATCACGTCAAAATCGTGAGTCCTACAACGTTTTCTAGTTTCGATAATACTTTTCTATGACTTAGGTCAACACATGTTAAATCAATCACGTATCGTACTACCTTTTCAAACCATGCATCGTGTCATCTACGTTATTCTACGTCATTCTATATTTTCGCAAACCGTTATTATCGTTATTTACCGTTACTAACAAGTTTGTTACTTCTTTTGTTAATTTATTTTCATTGTTTATTTTATTGTACTAAAATGAACTTTGCATGCTAAATATAACTTCGACGTTAGTACACTACAAAAATCGAGCCGGAATTGCGTCGGACAAATCCGAAGCAAATGAACAAAATCACGCGCAAATTGAAGATTGCGTGGGATTAACCGACGCAATCGGCCGCCGTTATATTTTGACGCAATATTTTTTTTTGCATCGGCTAATCCGACGCATGGAATTTGCGTCGGCTAATACGACACGAAGAAATGGAGTTCAACACCCCTGTCAATGGACTTTGCGTGGGATTAGCCGACGCAAAGTCAACAGAATGTTTGACTTTGCGTCGGCTAATCCCACGCAAAGCCTCTCAGTCAAATCCCAGTCAATGGGTTTGCGTGGGATTAGCCGACGCAAAGTCAACAGAATGTTTGACTTTGCGTCGGCTAATCGCACGCAAAGCCTCTCAGTCACATCCCAGTCAATGGGTTTGCGTGGGATTAGCCGACGCAAAGTCAACAGAATGTTTGACTTTGCGTCGGCTAATCCCACGCAAACCCATTGACTGGGATCTGACTGAAAGGCTTTGCGTGGGATTAGCCGACGCAAAGTCAAACATTCTGTTGACTTTGCGTCGGCTAATCCCACGCAAAGCCTATTAACAAAAAAACCGTTTCTTTGTTTTCAGCTCCCCGTATGTGCGAAATAAAACAAGCTGCAATTAAACAACCCACTCCTACAACAAACGACAACAGCACCACATCCAAAATAAAAATCCATCAATAACTCCAATCAAAGCTCTAGTACATGTCTTCTTCACAAAACTCCACAAAACGAAACAAACATAAACTAGTATACTGTTATAGAAAATGAAAATATTACAAAGACAACCAGCGCTAGGTTCAGAATTCTATCTAGGAGTTGGTAAAATATATATACACACAATGCAACAAGAATCTAAACAAGTAACATAAGAGAGCGGAACTACCTACGAAAGGGACTCAATCTGCTCCGACCCAAAGGGATGACCATCGTTGTTGTCGTCATCGTCGCGCCTACTCATGCGTGGTCCTCCACTGCATCCCTCGTTCCCCATGGCGAACCGTTCCCTCATGAACTGAATAAACTGGTCCTGCTCTTCGCACCTCTTCTCCAATGTCTTCAGGCGCTCTTTTTGTCTTTCGAATTTATCTTCCATACGCTCGTTGAGTGTGCGTTCCTGCGAGGTGGCGGTGGGGAGGTATGTGTCCGCAGATACCTCCTTACCACGGTTCAAGCATGGGCGAAAGAGCTCTTTCGCCACGTTACCTATCCCCCAAAACTTTTTCTTCGAGTTGTAGCCACCTGTCACATCGTGGAAGATCTTCAAGGTGTTGGGTGCTTGATCAGAGGCGCGTGCCTCCTCCACCGCTTTCTCGTAGCTCTCCTGAAACAGCAACATGAAACAGTGTTATAACTTTAGGAACACATACTATCACATCGTAATTTTCATGCCTAGTATATTTTTTAAAAACATTACTACTACTCACAACAATCTCCGGTCCTCTAGGGTCAATCCACTTGCCGTCTTTCCCCTTCTTCGTCTTCTCCAAGAGCTGGACCGGGGTTGCAGATGGGCCCTTCATATAACAGTGTTAAAATTTTCAGCATTTATTTACCAATAGTATATATTGAATTATACTCAAATTTTTTACTTGTGTTATAAGCACTTACCAACTGCGCGAAGGCTGTTGCTGCACTCCTACTTCCAAGGCTGCTAGTGGGTTTGGCCACCCCGTCCACCTGCCCACCTCTCCTGTTCGACGACTTAATCGCCGATTTCTTCTTGAAGGCTGGGTCGGCAGCATTCCTCTTCAATGTCTCCCACTTATCTTGCGGAATCCAATCCGCCTTCTCGACCCTCGGGACAGCTCGCTGGAATAGGTCAGTTATCTTCTTCTTAATCCGAGTCTCATATTCCGACCTGAGGTCGTACCCCAGGTCTATACGCACTCTCTTCTGTTTGTCAAAAAAAAAGATTCGTTAGCTACAATTGAATGTATAAATCGTGCAACGAAAACCTTAGAAACACAGACGAGGTAATTACCGCGAAGTGCATATACATCGCTTCCCGAGCTTCCGGTGGCGCCTCCGTCCAGCTACGGTAGGCGCCAGGGGTGGACGCATACGTCATGACTACGGAATCCCGCATATAATCAGAGTACTTCTTGTCGTCCCACCTACACAAGTCAATTATGATAATGTGAAGCAAATAAATGAGTGAAAATTTAGAAAAGAACTGGTTACAACAACTAAAACTCACCAAGTAGCTTCCTTCACTTTCTGCCGTGATAGGTACGGTTTCTCAGGCGTGGCAACGTAGACCGTCGCCCCGACTTCCTGGACAGCGTCCACACCTAGGATGACAGGAGTCCTAGGCACGTCCTCCTCCATATGGTCACCATGGCTGCTGCCCCCCGTCAGCATCTCACTACTACCTGCCATAATCACGTCTACAAAATATGTTTGCGCAAAGTTAAACTGTAGAGTCAGTTCGTTTAGGGTAAAGCAGGAATTTCATTAAGTACCAAAATAGTCTTCAATTACAAATAAATAAATTACAACTTATGCGAATAAGATACAAACAACTACATAATTGCTAATTATCGTCACTGTCACTGTCACTGTCCGCGTCGGTGTGCGGTTCAATGAACCCCTCGTCCCCGTCATCATCATCATCATCGTCCCAGTCAGTATTCACCTCATCACCGTCATCTTCATCGTCGATGACCAAGTCGTCGTCCTCATCACCCTCTCCCTCAGGAACAATCCAGTCGGCAAACTCGTCGTCCTCCCCTACAGCACCAGCAACTTCAACTACATATTCTTCTTCATTGACGTCAGTGTCTTCGATCAGAGTTGATGACATCGGCTGATTATTAGCAACCACACTCTCTTGGTAGAAGTCATCGTCGATGATAGGATTATCAACTTGTGATCTTGCCTTGATTTTGAAAATCGCAGACCAATTCGTACTCTTTTTTCCCTTTGGGTAAGGTGCATAGCAGACTTGATCGACTTGATACGCCAACACAAAAGGGTTGTGCCCTCGCAGTTTTCTCGTCAGGTCGACATCCACAAGATTGTAGTTCTCATGAACAGTGACTCCGTGCGAGGAGTTGTCGATCCAATCACATTTGAACGGTGTCAAAATAACCGGCCAACATGAGTACGACTTGCCGAACTGCCCGTAGGGTGAGAAACCATCTGTGCACAAACCCAAACGTACGTTGCACGGCTCTTTCGCGAACTCGGGATGTTTGATATCAAATGTCTTCCAAGCTTCACCATCGCTAGGGTGTGTCATCATACCACTAACTCTGATTTTGGAGTTACTGTGGTGCCAACTCATCTCGCCCGCAATTTTCTTTGTCGCATACAATCTTTGCAGCCTCGGACCTACTGGGAAGTAAGTCAAGACCTTAGTTGGTACTCTCTTCCCCCTAGTATTTTTTGTTCGACTCTTGTACCTCCCGGATCCTACACGCGTCGAGGTCCGAATCTCCCTTCCAGAACAGCATGCATCCATTCGGACACGAGTCTATCTTTTCATGGGGGAGTTGGAGGCCCTTCAACAAATTTTTAACCTCGTAGAAATTATTTGCCATGACATTCTCCTTAGTGCCTCGTAGAAGGTCAATTAGCAGTTGGATCCAACCGTCTAAATGTCTTAAGGCCATGTTGCTCTCGCACTTCAAAGTCAGCATCCTTGAAGCGACTTGCAACAGACTCATATCGCACCCGCTGAAAACTGGGAGTTCAGCATTTTTTAGCATTTCGAAAAAGGAAAGGACATGTGGGTTGGGTTCATGTTGTACTTCTTCGTCGCTTAAGTTGTCTGGGTTACGTTCCTCCTCCATGATGTCCTCAACCGTCGTACGCAGTGCGTCCTCTACGAAGTCCCGGTACGGATTTTCGCGAACAGGTTCTTGCAGGCGACTACTTTCATTTTCACCATGATACGTCCACACGTAGTAGTTCTCAACAAAACCGTGCTTGTATAGATGCTGTTTGCCATCTACTTCATGTTTTAAGGCACGGTTTTGACATTTTCTACATGGGCACCTAAGCTGCTCGCTGGTGTAGTGGGGGTTATTATCTAAGGAAAACTTGATGAACTCCTCCACACCGTCTCTAAATTCTATTTTCGGTCGCTTATTGTCGGCCAGTCTCTCGTACATCCAACTCCGTTCTACTCTATTCATTCTAAATGGATTGAACTATGAATGATTAGGGTATGTAGACATGAACAAAATGGCGTGGGGAAAGAAGTCAACAACATGGAATTTGAAGAATAGTTTGCGAATTTCACCATAAGTTGGAACTCTCACAACCATCAATTTACGATTCATCACCGGGGACCTTATCACTCCAACCTAAACCCATTCTTGTGCGTTCCATGTCACTGATAAACACGAAATTGTGTAATGTCGATAAGAGAAAAATTCGGCAGCAATTCGCCTCAGTTTTCCAAAAGCACAATGTGGAATATATGAAAACTCCACATATGCAATCGAAGAACATTGAGGGAATTGTCACCAAATTTTCCTCTTACCAACACAACACAATTTCATGTTTACCACCTAAGTGACATGAAAGGCACAAGAACAGTCCCAAAACGGGGACTGTCCAAGAATTACTCCTAATGAGTAACTCTTGAACGGGCACTAGGTAGGTCTGAGTAGATTTCAAATAATGCTCATGCACAGTACACAACGAAAACAAAGAACAACAGCAATCATCTCTCGACACAGTAATCCAAAACATTAATACTTACTATAATTACAACCACTACTGCTGAAATTTAGGAAACAAAACAAATCTCCCTTTTTTTAGTATTGTTTATGTAGCAGAAGTACATAGTAGAAGATTAGTAGTAGTATTAGTAGAAAATTAGTAGTAGTAGTAGTAGTAGTAGTAGTAGTTTAATAGTAGTAGTAGTAGTAGTAGTAGTAGTAGTAGTAGTAGTAGTAGTAAATTAGTAGTAGTAGTAGTAGTATAGTAGTAGTAGTAGTAAAAGTAGAAATAGGAAATTAGTAGTAGTAGTAGTAGTTTAGTAGTAGTAGTAAAAGTAGAAGTAGTAAATTAGTAGTAGTAGTAGTAGTAATAGTAGTAGTAATAGTAGTAGTTTAATAGTAGTAGTAGTAGTTTAGTAGTAGTAGTAGTGGTAGTAAAAGTAGAAGTAGTAAATTAAGAGTAGTAGTAGTTTAGTAGTAGTAGTAGTAGTAGTAGTAATAGTAGTAGTAGTAGTAAATTAGTAGTAGTAGTAGTTTAGTAGTAGTAGTAATAGTAGTAGTAGTAAATTAGTAGTAGTAGTAGTAGTAGTAGTAGTAGTATAGTAGTAGTAGTATAGTAGTAGTAGTAAAAGTAAAAATAGGAAATTAGTAGTTGTAGTAGTAGTAGTAGTAGTAGTAGTTTAGTAGTAGTAGTAAAAGTAGAAGTAAATTAGTAGTAGTAGTAGTAGTAGTTTAATAGTAGTAGTAGTAGTTTAGTAGTAGTAGTAGTGGTAGTAAAAGTAGAAGTAGTAAATTAGTAGTAGTAGTAGTAGTTTAGTAGTAGTAGTAGTAGTAGTAGTAGTAGTAGTAGTAGTAGTAGTAAATTAGTAGTAGTAGTAGTTTAGTAGTAGTAGTAATAGTAGTAGTAGTAGTAAATTAGTAGTAGTAGTAGTTTAGCAGTAGTATAGTAGTAGTAGTAGTAGTTTAGTAGTAGTAGTAGTAAAAGTAAAAGTAGAAGTAGTAAATTATTATTATTAGTAGTAGTTTAGTAGTTTAGTAGTAGTAAATTATTATTAGTAGTAGTAGTTTAGTAGTTTAGTAGTAGTAAATTATTATTATTAATAGTGTTATTATTAGGTCACCATCACGAGCTGAGTTCCCGACATACCAACACATGTGCACGATCGTGCACCGACACCAAACCATTCAACACATACACGCAAGCGTGACACTAGGACGAGACAACACCACCACGCAACACATACGCCGCAACAACAACAGTAACACTATATCATATGCAATCAATTTAGGGGGGTCGGTTTAACTTACTCAAAATTAATTTACTAATCAAACTAAATTAAGTACTAAGTATCATACCAATCAATTTAATTAACTTAATCAAAACAATAATCCGTTTAGGGGGGTCGGTACAACTAATCAAACTACTAATCAATTTAATTAAGTAAAAATTAACTTAATCAAAACAATTAACTTAATTAAGTACTAAGTATCATACCTGAATTGAGGGGGGTCGGTTTAGGGTTTATGGGATTCGGGGTCGCGCGTGGAGGCTCGCCGGAAAGAGGGAAGGAGTCGTCGGTTTCTGGGTTCGCCGGACGGAGCAGGAAGATTTAGGGTTTCGATTTCGGTTCGCCGGAGGGGCTGGGATTCGGGTTCGCCGGAGGGTTTATGGGATTCGGGGTCGCGCGTGTAGGCTCGCCGGAAAGAGGGAACTTGTCGTCGGTTTCTGGGTTCGCCGGACGGAGCAGGAAGATTTAGGGTTTCGATTTCGGTTCGCCGGAGGGGCTGGGATTCGGGTTCGCCGGAGGGTTTATGGGATTCGGGTCGCGCGTGTAGGGTCGCCGGAAAGAGGGAAGGAGTCGGGTTCGCCGGGGTTCGCGTTTTAGGGAGAGAGCGATATTGGGTTGTCGGGTTTGGGGTTTGGGATCTGTTTAGTTGTTGCCTTTTTTTTTTATATTAAACACTTTGCGTGGGATAAGCCGACGCAACAAAACGCAGATTTCAAGTTTGCGTCGGCTAATCCGATGCAGTACAATAATTTTTTTTATTTATTTAAACCTTTGCGTGGGATTAGCCGACGCAGCCAGACGCAGATTTCAAGTTTGCGTCGGCTAATCCGATGCAGTACAATAATTTTGTTTTTATATTAAAACCTTTGCATGGGATTAGCCGACGCAACCAGACACAGATTTCAAGTTTGCGTCGGCTAATCCGATGCAGTACAGTAATTTTTTTTTATATTAAAACCTTTGCGTAGGATTAGCCGACGCAACCAGACGCAGATTTCAAGTTTGCGTCGGCTAATCCGATGCAAAGCTATTAATTCTGTTGACTTTTTTTTTTTTTTTTTGACGAATTCTGCATCGGATTAGCCGACGCAACCAGACGCAATATTAAACTTTGCGTCGGCTAATCCGATGCAAAGCTATTTATTCTGTTGACTGGGGGTTTTTAGTCAACAACTTTTGCGTGGGATTAGCCGACGCAAAGCCTTCCATTTGGATCGGCTTTGCGTCGGCTAATCCCACGCAAACCCTTTCACATAGTGGCGCCAACCCAAAATTATTGGCGCCTGTATCATGGAGTCGGATAGCGTCGGCTAGTCCCACGCAATATTATGGCACCGGATTAGCCGACGCAAATCGACACAGTTATGCCATTTGCGTCGGATAGTAAATCCGACGCAACATGTCCGACGCTATTTCAGCTGTTTTTAGTAGTGGTATTAGATGCATTAAATCGACGTAGCAACCCATTCAATTATCGCATGATTAGTTAAAACAATGTTTGCATATCATTCATCGTATTACTAACGCGTGTATTAAAACGTCATTCGATATCTTAGTAGAGGCCGCTAAGTGCGGGCGGGGTTGGGTGTTCTTTGTGAACTTCCCAACACGTACCCTCACCCCTTACTCAGAACCATGGTTTCCGGATATCCGAATCCATTGGCACACGAGAGTCATTCAATACACGATATCCGATATTGTCGGTATCGATATCAAATGCAAAGGGACGAGCCCAATAAACTCTGACATCCGATTGGGCCATACTTTGTACATGGCCCACTAAGATATAGAGTGGGTTCGAACGGGCCCGAACTCCCACAAAGTTCGGTGGCGACTCCACTTCGATTTAAATTTCAATTCGACCCATCTCATATGGAGATTCATTCGCCTCCCCAAACCCGCGCGTGGCCGCGTCGGGGTGGACCTATGTCATGTCCACAGGGTGAAATATTCCCGACTCTTCTTCTCTCTTTCTCTCCTCTGTGTCGTCCGTCCTTTGTCGTCCGGTGTCCGTCGTTGTCATCGTCGTCCCTTTTTCTTATTTCATTGTCGCGTTCTAATATCGATAATATCACTAATATCAAGACATTAAAATACTCGCTGATTCGTGTCGAGCGTAAAGGATGACGGTATAAGGAAATCCTAATATACAAGGGTGTTTCACCTGTCGTTGCCGGTCGCTTATCCCGACACCCCGAGTGCTTGATTGTTGAAGCGAGTTAAACGTCAACAATAACGTTTTATTTTATTACGTCGCATTGTTAGTCACGTTTTTTTTTTTGCGGCTTTGTCATCATATTTTAACATCGCATCTTCATTAATTTCAAAACTATTTTCAAATAAAACATATTTTTCTTTTAGTTGAGTCGAAACTCGTTGACGTGGATCCGACATCACACAATCCGCAAGGATTTATTACGATGTCGGGATGCCGAGGGAATCTAGTCAAGTCTTTTTTAATTCAAGTAAGCGCAAAGAGTCATTCTTTAGATTCGATACCAATTCAATAATTGGATGTCGTATCTAAACGAATTAATCAAGTAAATCTAACTAATACGGAGTCATTGATGCAAAAAATAGTGATCACATAATTCGAAGGAATTAGTTACGACATTATAAACGTGGAGACAATCTATTTCGTATTTAGTTGATTTAAAACGATTTACAAACGTATTTTTTAGATTTCACTCTAAACATTCGATATCGATTCAATAATCAAATATCGGATACAACGAGAATCAAAGTCTGAATCGAGCATAAATCTAACAATATTTCTGTCTGACTCAATAAAATTATCGAGTTTCCTAAATCAATAAGCAATTTCGAAATCAATAAAAATTGCAAAGCGAACCCTAGTTCGCACAGGGAGCACTCGGTCGAGTGCCTAGTCCACTCGGTCGAGTGGCACCCCAAAAACCGAGAGAGAAGGTTTTTTTTAACCACCACTCGGTCGAGTCTCTCAATGACTCGATCTAGTGGCAGCTTACTCGGTCGTGTTCTTCAATAACTCGATCGAGTGACGTCTAAAAAACGGGACATAAGTGTTTTCCAAGGACCACTCGGTCGAGTCCTTCAATGACTCGATCTAGTGGCCTTATCACGTCAAAACCGTGAGTCCCGTAACGCCTTTCTAGTTTCGATAATACCTTTTTTTATGACTTAGGTCAACACGTGGCAAATCAATCACGTGTCGAACTACTTTTTCAAAACCATGCATCATGTTTACATTATTCTTTAGCATTCTATATTCATTGCAAACCGTTATTATCGTTATTACCGTTACTAACACGTTTGTTTCCATTATTGTCGATTTATCTTCGTTGTTTATTTTATTGTACTAAAATGAACCTCGCATGCTAAATATAACTTTGACGTTAGTTTTAGATGCATTAAATCGACGTAGCAACTTATTCTAATTATCGCATGTTTAGTTAAAACGTTGTTTGCATATCATCTCATCGTATTACTAACGCGCGTATTCGAGAGTCAAACGATATCTTAGTAGAGGCCGCTAATGTGCGGGCGGGTTTGGGTTTTCTTTGTGAACTTCCCAACACGTACCCTCACCTCTTACTCAGAACCATGGTTTCCGGATATCCGAATCCATTGACATCTGAGAGTCATTCAATACACGGTATCCAATAATGTCCGTATCGATATCAAATGCAAAGGGACGAACCCAATAAACTCAGACATCCGAATGGGCCATACTTTGCGCATGGCCCACTAAGATATAGATTGGGTTCCCCGAACTCCAACAAAGTTCGATGGCAACTCCACTTCGATTTAAATTTCTATTCGACCCATCTCATATGGAGATTCATTCGCCTCCCCAAACCCGCGCGTGGCCGCGTCGGGGTGGACCTATGTCATGTCCACACGCGCGTGAGTAATTCGGTTAAATGATATGCAAACACTATTTGGACTAAACATGCGAAGATTTGAATAAATTGTTATATCGATTTAATATCTAAATTAACGTCAAAGTTGTATTTAGCATGCGGGGTTCGTTTTAGTATAATAAAGCAAACAACGAAAATAAATCGCAGAGACATAAACAAACAAGTTAGTAACGGTGATAACGGTTTGTAAATAGTATAGAATGACATAAACCACATGATGCATAGTTTTGGAAAGTAGTAAGGCACGTGATTGACTTGACACGTGTTGACCGAAGTCATAAAAATGTTTGACAAGGCTCAAAATATGTCGAAAGGCTCACGTTTGATGTGTGAAGGAGGTCACTCGATCGAGTCATAGAGGGACTCGACAGAGTGGTCCACGGAAAACCCTTCTACCCAATTTTTGGGGTGCCACTCGATCGAGTGCCCCCTATACGAACAGTGGTTCGTTTCGCAATTTGTCACGGATTACGAAATTGCCTTCAATTTTGAAAATCGATTATTTTGCTAAGCCGTGCAAAAATATGATACGATTTATGCTCGACTTGAATTTTTGATACTCGTCATATCCGATAATTGATTATGGAATCAATATCAAATATTTAGAATGAGTTTTAGAAAAGACGTTATAAGTCGTTTTAAATTGAACTAACACGAAAAAAATTCTCTCCGCGTTATAATGTCGTAATTAGTCCTTTCGAACTATGTGACAATTATTTTAGCATCAATGAGTTCGTGCTAGTTAAATTTATTGACTAATTCGTTTAGACACGATATTCGACTATAGATTTGATATTGCATCTAAAGAAAGACGCTTTGTTTTTTATTGATTAGATCGAAAATCGATTCCCTCCGCATCTCGACATCGTAATTAATCCTAGCGGATTATGTGATGTCAGATCTGCATCAACAGGTTTTGCTCTAACCCAAAAAAAAGGAATTGGGCGCGTTTAAAGAGGAGTATTCGCGATCCCATCATGCCTTTGAGTGTTTAGGGCGGGGCTCCTCGAGAGGGCTCCACCACTGTTACTACTCGTAAAAGGATTAGAACAGTCTTATACGAATATCGTCTTTAAACGTGTTCGAGTCAAAATAATTTTAGAAATTGATGAATGTGTGATTTCGATGATGATTATGTAAATACTAAGACAATACTAGCGACGCGATAAAAGAGAAACGATCTTGTTGACGTTGATTCGCTTCAACAATCAAATACTTGGGGTGTCGGGATAAGCGACGGCAACATCGGGTGCGATACCCTCGTATTCGGATTTCCTTATCCCGTCATCCCTTGTATTCGACACGAATAGGCAAATATTTTAGTATTTTGATATTAGTAATATTAACGATATTAGAAACGAGAAAAAGAAAAGAAATAAAAAAGACGCGACGACGACACTAAAAAAACGGAGGGACGACGCGAAAAAGACGAGAGAAAGGGAAGGAGAAAAGAGAGAAGTCGGGATTGAATTTGCACCCTCAACCTACATGCTTTTTTTTCTCGGTACGGGACTCGTCTAGTTGTGGCTTAGGCACGGGAGTTTCGAGATTATGTAGGAAAAGTTATGGTGTATATAATTGGGAAGGGATTTGACGAGTTTTGCTCTCGGGTCTTTGACGAGTTTTGATCTCGGGTTTCCTAATGGCATGTTTGGGAACTTAGATTTGGATTTGAATTCCAGATTTGAAATATTTTGAGCGTTTGAAAACCTTGGAATTTGGATTTGAAATTTTGACAAAATCCAACCTAGTTCAAATTTGATTTTCTCAAACTCCTATTATATGGTAGTCATTTCAATTCCGTCACTTGTCGTTTCTTTGTTTGTTCGCATAATCTTGTCGTAATATTTATTTTTCTTTATTTTTTTTCCGTATTTGAACATTTACATTTTTCTAATGAAAAAATTTAAAAAAAATAAAAATTGGTGATCTTGACCTGACTCCACCCGCTGAAATCCAAATCCAAATCCAAGGGTACCCAAACACCATTTTTGATTTGGATTTGGATTTGAATTCTAGAAATTCAAATACATGAATTGAATTCTTGATATTCAAATCAATTCCGAGTACCCAAAATGCAACCTAAAGGATTTCTAGAGGGAAAATCGGGATTGGATGTGTATAATCTGCCTAGGATTGCTGAAATTTTGGTTGTGTATTGTTGTGTGTCAAGGGGTGTATTTATAGGAGAAGTTTCCGAGTTTGTCTAGGAAAGTTATCCGGCTTGGGTGAGAAGAAACACCCGCTTTGGATAGGAAAAGTACACAATTTTAGATAGAAAATGATTCCGACTTTGGGTGGAAGAGAAATCATTTCTCGGCTAAAAAGGAGCCACTCGATCGAGTGGTGCATAGCACTCGATCGAGTGCCCGGTCTGACGCCAATTTTTGCAGGTTTTACGAGCCTAATCGACGGAGTGGGCTGGTCCACTCGATCGAGTGGGTCCGGTCGGGTGGGAATTCCTTTTAGAGATAGAATCTTATCTCTAATGGAGTTGTTTAATCCTTTTGTAGCTGGTTTTTTGTAATTTTTGACTCCAAGTCGGATTTTCGAAGTGACGCGGCAGATATTTATGCCTCGGAAACGCCTTTGACCGGGATTTGACTCGGTCACTAAAAGACGGTTTTGCCCTTGGTGCCGGTTTTGACCCAAATTAGTCTTATTTGATTGGAAATGACCCACTAGGCCTGGATTTGAGGTTGGTTTTGTGAGATTTGTACTCCGTAAAAAGCCCAAGCCAAATGCTAATGATTTTGAGCCCATATTCGAGTATGTTAAAGCATGTTTGCGTCCAATCATCATCGGGTGTTGTTTGGAAACTGCTATAGACACCTAGCGGCCAAATGTAGGTGTCTACAACAGGTAACTTCAAGTGCATCTGATCTACTGGTGGTTTATCCACATCATTACATTTGTTGTTACTATGTATTATTATATAATGTTATTTTTCATTGTGAAGCCAACTCAATGACTTTACCAAAAACCACATACGCAGAACTTGGTTACGGGTCAGGGAATGTCAACCCAACCAAGGTTATAAATCCTGGACTCATTTACGATACTCCCCTTGATGATTACGTTACTTTTTTGTGTAGGTTGGGCTATAGGTAGGGCTGTGATAGAGTCGAACTATACCGAATAATGCCATTATTTGGTTTGATTTGAAAAATTTTCGAGCCGACGTTTGATTTGGTTTGATACCGTCGAATAATGAAAATCATTATTTGATTTGGTATTTGATTTTTCGAATTGAAAAATCGAATAATATTTGATTTGATCCGACAAAATAAAAAAATAAATAGAAGCAAAAAATGAATCGACTTTAAGTACAGGTACTATTCTTACTATGGTGGAAACAACCAACTAATTCAACGAGCAATCTCAAAAACATAAAACATTTTGGAAAACAAAATAAATCTACATATAAACCTTATAGACATTATAAGAACTAAGTTTAAAGTTATGGCCTAACTCCTCAGGCAAGCTAACCAACAATAAAGTCTCTACTTTAGTATCTATTACAATATAAATTCATCCAGAAATAATAAGTTTTCCAATCAAATATAGTTTCAAGTTCTTCCTTACTTCTTAGTGCTCGAAGACGGTTGCTTTTGCAAAAAATTTGGTGTCTTTTAGTATAAATTTTCTAAATGAACCATGAATTTAGATGAACCGAAAAAATGAACAAGTAATGGATTGAAACGAATCGAGCCGAATATTTTTCTTGATTTGGTTCGAAACCAAATTATGATTTGGCCCTATATTTGATCGTCCGAATCGAGCTTTTTTCGAGCCGAGCTACACGAATCGGATCGAATAGTTCGGCTCACTCATAGCCCTAGCTATAGCAAGGCTAAAATAATCTCATTAACGGGTAATCCTAATGTGACACACCCTACTAAAAACATAACCCAGCCTCCGAATGACGTTAACTAACCTTCTATGACAACACGGGTAGTTTGCACACGTTAACTACCAATTTCTAATGTAGTTACCCAGTCCTATTGTACTGTACACACACATCAATGATCTTAGTTAGCAGTCTCGTAAATTTTCGAGTCATATTTCATTATAGCATTAGAAATTGGAACTATCATTTGTCTAATGTTAATTTGATAAACAACTAATGGGTCACCAGAACAAAGAAATAAACAACTACTCCCTCCTAGTTTTTTTATCTTCCCTCTTTCCTTTTTGGCACTACTTCAACAATCTTCCCTCTTTCCATTTTTGGGTTGTACTTTAATCATTTCTTTATTCTTCCTTCAATTCTTTATTCTTTCCTTTACTCACAAACCCCACCATATTTCTACTTTATACCCCACATTTTGTTACTCTAATCAATTCTTTATTCTTTTCTTAATATTTGTGCCAAAAAAAGAGGGAGGATAAAAAGAAGAGTTATTTGCGAAACACTATCTAACATTTACCCCTTTTGCGAAGAACTACCTAACAATTTTTTTTTGCGAAACACTACCTAAACTTTAATGAGTTTTGCAAAACACTGCCAAGTAACGGTTTCTGTTAAACTTCCGTCACAGTTGGCCCATGTTTGAAGATATTTTCCTCCATATTTTTCTTCCCTTTTCCCCTCCTTTTCCCCCTCTTTCTTATGTATACATTTTTTTCCATTCTCACAAATTATATCTCTTTTCTACCATTTTCAATCTACCCTACTTTGTTTTTTCTCTCACCCTAATAATTTTTGCAGCTCTGATGGGCCGTATTTAGTCGTATTTATTACGACGGTTTTGGTATATTTTGTGAGCTAAATCGGTTGTCTTGTATTGCATTTGTGTCAATTTGGTAATAATGTAATAAAGGCTATTTTGAGGATGCTAACCATTGGACCGTCGGTTTGGGCTAAGAGCGAATAAAACAAGAAGAAGAAAGCCCACTTGAAGACCCGGAACGACAGAATCGAAGAATTGCACGAAATCGCTCCAGCCTGCCACGCGAGTCGCCCAGAATCCATGCGAGTCGCGCGCTCGTGCGAGTCGCGCCACACTCATGCGAGTCGCGCGATGGTCTGTAACGCTCCACGCGTTCCGTCTTATTTTGTGTTATTTTGCTACGTTTTAGACTTGGGTTTTAATTAGGAAACTTTATTATTACCTTAGGATATTTTTATTATTATATTATTATTAGTAAACTATTACTAGGTTAAGCTTAGTTTAGATTATTCATCATTCACATCTAGTTTAACGTGACATTAGAGAAGAAAAGGGAGAACTTTGAAGAACCCTAATTTTCCATCGCAAGTATGTGTAACTAATTTCCTTTACTTAGATTCAAGCCTTTGAAGCACTTGATAATCGATTGTGAGTTGAATGTTTTAATTATTAATTTTGATTATTGTGAATTGCTTTGTTATTAAATCTATGAATGTTGTTATTGATTGCTAGGTGCGCAACTAGTACTTGATTTCTTCATTCTATTGTTAGTATTGTTAATTGAGTAGGATTTACTGATTAATTTTACATTGGTAACAACTAGGAATTAATATTGAACGGGATACGTTGATTTTAGTACTTAGAAGCAATTCACATAAATATCTAAGGTGCGACTGGATTGTACGCGCTATTTATTCTCTATCGAATTCTCAGATCTATATTGCTTCCGTCTAATTGAACCTAGAACTGGATTGTTTAGGTTGTTTTACGGTTAGGGTTAATTAAGAACGGGATTCGTTTTAGTTAACTATTCTTAAGAGAATTGGGATTTCATGTTCACGATAGAGTGGTCGAGGTTAGTAATTGAAACCGTCTTACGATGATCAATCGCTATTGAGTGTGGATTCGTGCTTGTGTCTAAGTTCTATTTCATCATTTGATATCTCAATTTATTAGCTTTTCGTTTTAGTTTATTAGAACTCAATCAATCAAACCCCCCTTCTTATTATTTAGTTAATTAGTTATTTATCGTTCTACATTAGTAAGCAGTTATAATTAAACCAATTCCTTGTGGGTTCGACCATTATTTCTACTATACTATTGTTTTAGTTAGTTGGTTATAAGTGATTATAAATTGTAACTTGAGGCATACGACTTCAGCCTGTCAAATTTTGGCGCCGTTGCCGGGGAATCGGTATTAATTGTTTCTGTGTTTTCTAGTGTAGTTTTTATTTTTTTTTATTATAGCTAGTTTAATTTTATTTTATTTTATTTTGTGTAGTTTATGTATAATACTCGTTCTTCTAACTTGAACCTCGAGACATTCGACTCAGAGATTAAACGCACCTTTCACAGGTCACGGAGAATCGGAGAGGGAGCAATAGTTATCGGAACACAGGAATTCGAGGATCTAGAGTTTTTCGACGATATTCCTATTATTCCCGTGAATACTGAAGTTTCTTCCGAATCCGAAGACGAGTCGTATACCATGGCCGACACGATTAAGCAGCTGACAGCACCCGATCTCGCACAACAACCGTTGTGCATTACGTACCCACCGTTGGGTGCGAATGCCACTTTCGAATTGAAGTCGGGTTTGATCCATCAACTACCCACATTCCATGGCTTAAGCGATGAGGACCCTAACTAGCACTTTTCGGATTTTCATATTGTTTGCTTCAGTATGAAACCGGCGTCCGTCACTGATGAGCAACTTAAGGTAAGGGCATTTCCCTTCTCATTGAAGGACTCTGCGAGAGATTGGTTATATTACTTGCCACCGGCAAGTATTGATACATGGGTGAAGATGAAGAAGGCGTTCCTTGAGAAGTACTTTCCGGCATCTCGAGCCTCCCAGTTGAAGAAGCAGATTAGTAATGCGGAGCAACAAGATGGTGAGACGATGTATGAGTATTGGGAACGTTTTAAGAAGCTATGTGCTACATGCCCATATCATGGCTACGATCCTCAAGACCTTGTGATGTATTTTTGTGGAGGTCTTTGTGTGGAGGATGCTCGCACTGTGAATGCGGCATGTGGAGGATTGATCGTGAACAAGAGTCCAGATGCCGCTATAGAGGTTATCCAGGAGCTAGCTGAAAGCTCTCGAGATTTTTCTCGAAAATATAAACGGGGAGTGCATGCCGCAGGTAATTCATCATCCTCGAGCCTTGAACATAAAGTCGATAGCTTAACGGCTCTTGTCCAAAATATGATGTCGGGAAAAAAAAATCAAGTTATGATGTGCGGTATTTGTTCTACCGAAGGACATCCGTCTGAGCATTGCCCTCACATGTACGAAGAAGGTCAAGAAGAGGTGAACGGAGTATGGGACCCCTACTCTAATACCTTTAATCCCGGATGGAGAGACCATCCCAACATGAGGTGGAGAACTCGTCAAGAAGACCAACTAATTACTCGAGGAAATCAAGTTGGTCAAACGAAGCAACAATTCTTTGCTAAGCAACAAATTCCTAACACGGTTCCTACTCCGCCTCCACCTAGTGGTCAAATGTCCACCGAAGATATGATACGAGCTTTGGTTGCTAATCAAGCTACAGTTACGAGTCAAATGTCCAATCTCCAAGCTACGGTTCTTCAAAATCACACGGAGAACAAAGCTAACATTCAAAATTTGGAAGTTCAAATGGGCCAAATGGCGACCGCCATTGCTAGGTTGGAGGCTCGAGATTCGGGGAAATTACCTAGTCAAACCATTCTTTCAAAGGAAAACGTGAGTGTGGTTTCTTTACGGAATGGGAGACAATTAGTGGAGGCCGACAAGCCAAAGAAGAAGGCCAAGGAAGCTATGGTTCAAGAAGAGGAGATAGTAATCGAGGAAGGTAAGGAAACTCCGAATGTACAAGAGGAGGAGTTAATTACTCCTATTACACCGGTGTCGGAACAGGATGTCCCTTTTCCTGAGGCACTCAAGAGGACCCGTCGTTATGAGCATGACAAGGATATCTACGAGGTATTTGAAAAATGCGAGGTAAACATTCCCCTTCTTAATCTTTTGAAGAGTATTCCTAAATATGCTAAATTCTTGAAAGAATTATGTACTATTAAAAGGAATAACAAATCGAAGGGAACTAAGAAAGGGAAGGTTAGTCAATATGTGTCAGCTATTTATCAAAATAAATTACCCCCTAAATGTGGCGACCCGGGCATGTTTACTATACCTTGCACCATAGGAGATACCTTGTTTGACAAGTCTATGTTAGATTTGGGAGCCTCGATTAATGTCATCCCTCTTACCATCTATGAATCTCTTCAACTTGGTCCTATGAAGAGAACCGGAAAAGTAGTGCAATTAGCGGATCGATCGAGTGTCTATCCTAAGGGAGTTGTAGAGAATGTCCTTGTTAAAGTAGATAAATTGGTTTTCCCGGCCGATTTTTATGTTTTCGACATGGAACATGACTATAGTGCAACTCCTATCATTCTAGGACGACCTTTCTTAAAAACTGCAGGAACAAAAATCGATGTCCCTAATGGTTCACTTAGCATGGAATTTGAGGGTAGAGTCGTTAAATTCGACATAAATAAGCCTATTTCTCACTCCCCGAAAGACAATACCTTGTGTCGTGTTGATGTTTTTAATCATTTATCTCCTAACTCACAAGAAGAAGCGGTGAAATCGGTTCCTAAACCGATCTCATCTACCTCTTCTAGCAAGGAATTTTTGTCTAAAGTTGTGCAGGAATCTCCTTCTAAGGGACCCAAGTGTGTCATTCTTTGGGAGTCGCGTAAGGACGCGGAGGTGAATAAAGGTAAAACAAGGTCGTGGTTCAATCAATGGATGATTCGAAAGAGCTCAAGCAAGCGTCCAACGGTCTTACAATTTCAAAATGGAAAAGTGAAAGATGTAGTCGGCATAAGGCTTAAGCCGACTCATACAAGGAGTGACGAATCAGATGTCGGGAGAAGCAAGCTCTCGGACATGACGTTTTCTACCTAACCTCCGTCTCAGTCGAGCGAACGACTTTAAACAAAAGCGCTTTTGGGAGGCAACCCGCTTTGTAGACTTTTATTGTATTTATTTTACGGGTCATAGGTCGTAGTATTAATTTCGTTGTTTTTCTTAATCGTTTTTTTTCTTAAACTTAGTTTTTATTACTAACTTTTGATGTTTTATTAGGAGAAGAGCGTCGATTTTCCAGGAGATGGGGCGACTAGCATGGGTCTTGGGCGACTAGCATGGAGAACCCTCGAAAATCTGAGCAAAATTGAAGAAAAAGCGAAAAAGGGACGGATTTACAGGCATCTACGCGAGTCGTGCGGACCCTATACAACTCGCGCGTCCCTACTCTCACAGGTCAGTTTTTTTTAATATTAAAAAAAAAATCAAAAATCAAAAAAATTGAAACACCAGACCCGATCCCCATCCCTCTCTCCCTTTCATATCCTAATTCTAAAACCCTAAATCAAATTCTTTCTAATTCAATCTCAAATTACCCAAATCAAATTAAAACCCTAGATCTACTTCTTCCCCAAATCAATTTCAAAACCCACCACTATCATCAATAATCCTTCCCCAAATCAATTATCAATTAAATTACATCCAATTCGAGGCGTCGTTGGTCGGTCGCTGTTCGTTGTTGGTCGCCGGTCAGAGTCGTCGTCGCTGTTCATGGTCCGTGTTCAGGCGAGTCGCGCGGGTTCAGGCGACACGCGTGCGTCGTCGTAGGTCTATTTGTGTTGTCACTATCGATGTGTCGTCGTCGGTTTTCAGTTCAGCTTTTCAGCGGTATTCAGGCAGTCGTGTGAGTCGGGTTTCGCTCGGTGTTGTATTTTGTCCAGTCTCGTAAGTTTCCGACCCTCTTAATCCTTTTACTCTATTCCCGTGCCATTTGTGAATCTGTTTAGGGTATGTCTTGTTTAGTTGTTTGTGTGCTGTTGTTGAGCTGTTCTGCTGAGTTGCGGTAATTCTTGTGTTCGGGTCTAGGTAATCGGTTTCTGTCACAGTCTGTCTAATGGGTTGCATCTGAGTCGAGTCTTCTCTATTTAAGTTAGTGTCAACTAAGTTAGTAACTTGAATCATGGCCCCAAAGAAGCAAAAGACGATCGCGGTTGATTATATCGGGTGTAAGAATTTGAGTGCGAAACAGAAATCGACATGGCGCCAACTGTTTGACCGGGTTATTATGTCGACTAAGTTTGTCGATAATTTGGCATTGGAGTCGCTCGGGATAGTTGATGAGGTGTTTACGTTATTGACTCGTATTGGGTTGGCAAGCTTTTACGATATGCACGCAAACACGTATAAGCGCTACACAATTGAATTCTTGTCCACCTTAGAAGTCCATCGTGATGACGACCCCTCTCACATTACTTTTTATCTCGGAGATTCAGAACGAGATGTAGATTTCACAGAATTGAGGGAGGCGTTGGGTATAGCACCGAGAGGGGGGAGGAGTTTTTGACCCCTACTTCTCGTATGATGGATGTGTTTTGGTTGAAAATTGCCGGCCATGCATATGGTAACGTAGGGACCAAGAATGCTGATATTCGTCACCCCGCTCTTCGTTATGTTCACCGACTTTTGAATTCCACATTTCTTTGTAAAGGTGAACCAACCCATCTACCTAGGGCGGATTTGATGTATTTGTGGGCCATGATGCCCGAATGTTTGGGAACCCCAGATTGGGTCGATATATTCTTGACTCGTTGTGAGAAGCATCAGAAATCGGTCTCGGGGAATATTCTGATGGGTGGTATGGTTACTCTTCTAGCTCGGTATCTTGGCCTACCCAAGATGACGGATTCTCCTGTCGTAGGTGATATTACTATCAGTATAAAGTTCATGGAGAGTTGTTCTATGATTTCGCGATCGATTGCTGACCACTATCTAATCTAGACACTCGGCACGTCCCACCAGCATTTCATGGTTTTGCCTCGTCCAGATGGGAAACCGTTACCGTTGGGGCCTACTGCGGCTGCATTTTACCTTCCCCATGATGAGCAATTTCCTAAGCCGACTACCGAGTCTAGTGCCCCGGTTGTGGAGGAGCCCGAGGGTACGTCTGATTTCGATCATTGGAGAGATTGGCGCGAATCAATAGAAGATCGAGTCGAATTATCAGGTTATAATAGTAGGTTGGTCGCTGAGTTCGGTCGGTGTATGAATCGGTTGCAGTTGAAGTTGCACCCTAATGACTACTTGGAACCATCTCCCGAGTTTTATGGAGAGCTTGCAGCTCGTGAGCAAGCGAGATCATCTAGGAGGGCGGCACGTGAGGCTAAGTCACGTGACGCCGGCTCCTCTTCTCACGCTTGAGCCCGAGGTATTTCTCTCCCCATTTCTTTTAATTGTCCTTAGTTCAGACATTCGAGGACGATGTGTTATTCAAGTGTGGGGAGGGGAATTATCTCGTTGTATATAGTAGTTAGCTTGTTTTACGTCTTTTAATTTCAAAAAAAAAACAAAAAAAACGAAAAAAAAAACAAAAAAAAGAGAAAAATGAAAAAAAAAAAACAAAAATAAATAAATAAACCCGGCTAGGTGAAAACCCGGAAAGGGCGCCTAGGCAAGAATGGGGAATGTGGCCGAGGACGGAGTGAAAACCCGAAAGGACGCTCCGGGTAAAAAGAAAAATCGAGTTGCGTGCCACGAGAGTAGTGTGAGGAAAAATGAAAGCTAGAGTGAAAATTCGCAAGGGCGGACGCTCTAGGCAAAATGAGGAAATTAGGAAAAAATCACTACTACTTTCCCCGTTTTTGATGTTGGCGTCATAAGAAAGGTGACATAGAAGGTTGGAAGGGTAGGATTAGTTGGCTAAGGTGAGAAGAATCGCGGTGCGGTGTAGTCGTAGCACTAAAATCTATGCGATTGGTGATGTTTTGTTTGGTATTTTGAACTATTAGAGACGTTTAGGATTGATTGCATGTGTGGGTTGTGGAATATTGTGGTATATGTCTTGTACCACCGGTGACATTTGTAGCACATGTGATCCGTTCTAGGATTGGAGAAATAAGGGGCGTTAGATGTGAATTTTAGCTTATACTCCCTCCTATCTAATCCATTGTACCCATTTGACTTTTTGCGGTCTACGAGGCGACACTTTGACCGTATTTTTCTCCATTTGTATAATATATTTTTTGGTGACAATAATTTTTTGTGAAACTTCACTTTATAATAAATATAAATATGTTTGTGTTATATTTAAATTATTTTTAGTTAAATTTTTATTGTCGATGTCAAGATTTAACAAGTTTGACTAAAAATAGTACATGGGTACAATGGATTGGATAGGAGGGAGTATTTTTGTTCTAATGTGCCTTGTTTTGATGAATTGGGTCAATGATAATAGTTTGATATTGGGTGTGTTAAGTCAATTGAGCCTTTGAGTTGAGTTTCATGAGAATGTTATTAGAAGGTGCATTATCGCAAAATGAGGGAGTTCGGTGGAAGACGAGTGAGGGCCGGTGTGTAATGTTATTCTCACGCATTTTGAATCAGTGATGGTTGTGTTTATGGTTTTCTTTGAGTTTTACTCGAGGACGAGTAAAGGTTTAAGCGTGGGGATATTTTGATGGGCCGTATTTAGTCGTATTTATTACGACGGTTTTGGTATATTTTGTGAGCTAAATCGGTTGTCTTGTATTGCATTTGTGTCAATTTGGTAATAATGTAATATAGGCTATTTTGAGGATGCTAACCATTGGACCGTCGGTTTGGGCTAAGAGCGAATAAAACAAGAAGAAGAAAAAAGCCCACTTGAAGACCCGGAACGACAGAATCGAAGAATTGCACGAAATCGCTCCAGCCTACCACGCGAGTCGCCCAGAATCCATGCGAGTCGCGCCACACTCATGCGAGTCGCGCGATGGTCTGTAACGCTCCACGCGTTCCGTCTTATTTTGTGTTATTTTGCTACGTTTTAGACTTGGGTTTTAATTAGGAAACTTTATTATTACCTTAGGATATTTTTATTATTATATTATTATTAGTAAACTATTACTAGGTTAAGCTTAGTTTAGATTATTCATCATTCACATCTAGTTTAACGTGACATTAGAGAAGAAAAGGGAGAACTTTGAAGAACCCTAATTTTCCATCGCAAGTATGTGTAACTAATTTCCTTTACTTAGATTCAAGCCTTTGAAGCACTTGATAATCGATTGTGAGTTTGAATGTTTTAATTATTAATCTTGATTATTGTGAATTGCTTTGTTATTAAATCTATGAATGTTGTTATTGATTGCTAGGTGCGCAACTAGTACTTGATTTCTGCATTCTATCGTTAGTATGGTTAATTGAGTAGGATTTACTGATTTATTTTACATTGGTAACAACTAGGAATTAATATTGAACGGAATACGTTGATTTTAGTACTTAGAAGCAATTCACATAAATATCTAAGGTGCGACTGGATTGTACGCGCTATTTATTCTCTATCGAATTCTCAGATCTATATTGCTTCTGTCTAATTGAACCTAGAACTGGATTGTTTAGGTTGTTTTACGGTTAGGGTTAATTAAGAACGTGATTCGTTTTAGTTAACTATTCTTAAGAGAATTGGAATTTCATGTTCACGATAGAGTGGTCGAGGTTAGTAATTGAAACCGTCTTACGATGATCAATCGCTATTGAGTGTGGATTCGTGCTTGTGTCTAAGTTCTATTTCATCATTTGATATCTCAATTTATTAGCTTTTCGTTTTAGTTTATTAGAACTCAATCAATCAAACCCCCCTTCTTATTATTTAGTTAATTAGTTATTTATCGTTCTACATTAGTACGCAGTTATAATTAAACCAATTCCTTGTGGGTTCGACCCTTATTTCTACTACACTATTGTTTTAGTTAGTTGGTTATAAATGATTATAAATTGTAATTTGAGGCATACGACTTCAGCCTGTCAAGCTCCAAGACTAAGTTACAACATAAATAAGAAAAAAGATATCAGCTCCGAGACCCGGGGTTCTGTTCTGACCAAGATCACAAATCAATAAACTCAATGGTAACAATATGTTGAAGCAAATACGTGTTCATAAATTACTCCGTAGTTAAAATGGGACTTTGAATACATTGTCATAGCAATTACAAAAAATAAATCACCCATTGATTTGGGACACTCCCAACAACAAAAGTCTAGCATAAAATTTTGTCAGTGGCTACAAATACTTGATATCAACTACAATAATAATTCATTACTAATATATACTTTAGCCTTAATTGATGATTTTGATGGTGTTAACTAGCATACAACTTACCGGTTTTTTTTTAATAAGGTAGGCCCCACTGCGACGGAAATTTAACAGAAACTGTCACTTGGTAGTGTTTCGCAAGACTCATTAGAATTTAGGTAGTGTTTCGCAAAAAAAAATGTTAGGTAATTCTTCGCAAATAGGGGTAAATGTTAGGTAGTGTTTCGCAAATAACTCTAATAAGAACTAGGAGGGAGTATTATTCCCTTACATACTCATATTATATTAAGCCAACTTATTAAAGGTTCCTCAAAATACTCGTTGTTTCTTAAAATCTTAACCACATTTATGTTGAGCTAATTAATTGTAATACCTCGTGTTTAAAGAGTATATTGGATATGGTTTATGATGCTCAGATGAGAGTATACATTGATGAGGGTGTAAGATGTTCAGATCAGTGCTTAAAGGGATTGATAGCATATCAACAAAGTGCACTTTATTTTCTGGTTTGCCCATGATAAGAACTCCACAATTAAGCGTGCTTGGCTGGAAGAAGTCTTAGGATGGGTGACCTCCTGGAAGGTTTCCGTGATGCGCTTGAGTGAGCCCAAAATGTGCTGGAAAGGACCCGTGTTGGTCTATGGGGTCAGTACACGACCTGTTGAGTGCCATAAGTGATACCACGATCCACAAGTGGTGGTTGAGGTGTTATATTATTGTACTCGTTTTAATCATTTATTTATTTTTAATTTATTTTTCTGCGAATTTCTTTATACAAAGAAATACCGTAAATAATTTAGGAAGGTGAGGTATGTTTATATGCGGCACTAAGGAAAAACGTAACATAGCCATTTTTTTTCTTTCAAAATGATATTTAAAATGAATCAAACAATCTTATATATAAATATAATTAGAATGGTGAGGTACATTTATATGCAGCACTAATATAATAAAAGAAATACGGAGTAGAAAATAAGGGAGGAGAAGAAGACTAGTGGTAGAAGGAGGTAAAGTGATACATAATGTACCTAATTACAAAGCTTCGAATGACCACCAACAAAATAGCACATTCGTCAATGAAGGAGAACAGTCAAATGAGTTGCGTCGCGTCAATGACAAGTCCTGCGAAGGAATATGGTCAATGAAGAAGAGTCGTCGGAGAGTTACGGTGGCGAAGGACAACATGTCTTTTGAAGGAACGACAACAAGTCGGAGATGAGGAATGGCAGGGAAAGAGCAGCTAGGGTTCAATTAGAATTTTGACGTTTAGATTAATTTGAACGTGATTGTGAATTGCAATTTTTAAGTTTAGAAAATGATTTTGTGAAATTGACTTGGGACCTTGACAATTGTAGATGTTGAAAAAAATTGGTGTATGGTAAAAATTTACTGGACAATACAGATCCGAAACATCATACTTACATATAAATGTGGGTCTGATCCGATCTTAATGATCACAAGAAAAAAAGGTATTCATGTCCTACCACGTGATATACTAAGATTTAGATAATGTGGATAATATCCATTCTCTTTCACAAATTCTTGGTTGCAACGGTCATATTGATCGTAAACTTATAATGGATCTATTAGAAGAGATAAAAGACAGACAAAAAAAAAAATAAAAAAAAAAAAAAAAAAAACGAGTGACCGACCATCTCTAGTCACTCGATCTCCCTAATTAGTGGAATGGTGAGAGCTATAGTATATTAGTATGTACTTGTACCATTTTGAACGTCCCACTCCTGGTATGGGTATGGTAGTCCTATAATTCTTCTATAAATACAGTTTGTCTCGCATAAACTGAGTGTGAATAATCGCACGCCTCTTTTCTTTTCTTCTCTAACTCGTGAGGAACACATTAAACTTGACGTGTAGTAGTACTAGTGGTACGGTTGTCATAAAGAAATCACGAGTTGTGCGTGTGCCTCTTTCTTTTTCATAACAGATCGTTTCAGTTGTTAGTTTTGTTGGTTGAACTCTTCTTTCTTTTTTTTTTTTGATGAATTGACAACTACCCTCTATCTGTTGTATCTGTATCTGGGGTTTAATTGAATTGGAAAAGAAATGGAGAAGAAGAAGCAACAAAAGGGCAGCACTTCATCTTCCCTGGCATCGCAGCTATTTGGACCTCCTAAGCCTGCAGATGTTCTTGCTTCCATTTTCCCACCTTCCAACGTACATACACCTCCATCTCCGTCTCCGTCTCCGTCTCCGTCTTCAAATTTGATGGTCGTGTTATCTGACAGATTGGTTGGGTTGATATTTTGCAGGGAATCAGAACATCATATTCATGCCACAAGGATCCTCCTTCTCCTTCTGCCTCTGACAACATTCACAAATGGACTACCAAACAAGGTACTCTAGGTTTTTCCACGTCTCTTCCACTACTCTTTTTTCTTCAAATAAATAAATAAATAAATAAAGTCTTCATTGTGCCCAAATCAAATGTTGCATTTTCCTTTCGAAAATCGTAAGGGTGGAGTTTTGATGAGTCAAAGTTTATAACAATTTTTTCAGACCAAAGTTAGTTGTTATGTTAGAAAAAAATACTTGTAAGAATATTGTTTTTATACTCCAAAAATAGTTAGAAGAGTCATTGTACCCAAAAATAGAAAAGCGACTAGAAATAACCAGTTAACACTACTACAAGTTCACAACTTAATATCTGTTTTTATATGAACCCAATTTTACATACTATTTTGATTTTTGAGTAGCTTAATTTGTTTCCACCAAATGTTAGATAATCCTGAAAGTCGAGTCGTTCGAATAGGGTTCATCAGGTCGGTTTGGGTTGGGTTGGGTTGGGTTGTTTTGTTGCGAGTGTTCCATACAAGGAGTATGTAGTCTCATAGTATGATGTATGATTTCAGCAGAGAACCCAGGTAACAAAGATCGGAGCTCCATTTATCATCAACAGGGAGCAGAACCAAGTTACTTGAGCTCCTCACTCTATTATGGTGGTCAAGAGTCCTACTCCAGACCCAACCCCTCTTATCACACCTCCTCCTACTCTTCCTATCCTAAAGTAAGTAAAGTCGGTCTATATATGATGAATGGCCTTCCTATATATAGGAGTATATTCAATTCCTACACTTCGATGCAATGCAATGCCCTTTATGATTGACTCGATCAATTAATTAAGTGTGTGTGCTTATGTTTCCTATTATGTTTTAGTTCAAGATGGATGACGGAGATGATGATGATGATGATGATCCAAGTGGAGCCACGAGAGGAAACTGGTGGCAAGGTCCGTCCAGATCATATACATCAATACCTGCGTACCCTTCATTACTCACTTTAATCATACAGTATCTTTTATTTGTGATAACCGTTGAACGAATTTGAACTGATGTTTTTCAGGATCGCTTTACTATTAGCTTCTGGGCCCCAACTTCACTTATGTTAATTCTCTAGTTTCTCAGGTAATTCAACTAATATTAACTACTGACCAAACATCAACATTCATCAATTCTCTAAACTGACTAAAATGCTGTCTTTTTCTGTTGCAGGAAACTATATACAATGTCCTATCAAATGCTATATATATATATATATATATATATATATATATATATATATATATATATATATATATATATATATATATATATATATATAAAACTAAGCTTTCAGTACTCTGTGAGCCTACTTATTTAGAATGGAGAATAAGACATGGATGAACAATCGATCTGTGGTGTTTGAGATATAGTTTTCGAGTGTATTGTTTCTTGATGCATGTTTGGGATTGTAACTCCATAATGTATCAATATATCTATACTATATATATTTTCAGATGTATATGTTAAATGTGTGATCTATGTTTCACTTTCACCCCCCATATAATCTGTTCTTTTCATATTGAAATTATTCATGATCGAAAGCTTGTAAAACGTAAACCAGTCATGAATTGACTAGGCCAAGACTAATGACCATAAAAGCAAAGCATCGGGAATTTTTGTCAACTCGCGTATTCACACGTGTTCAGCAGTTCATCTTATCTGCAAACTTGTTCGACTGTCAAGACTTCACTGATAACCACATTCATCTACTTTCTTCTAAGTCTACTGCAGTATCGGATGCTTTAAGTAAAGTTTTGATGTTCTTGAAGCATCCGATACTGCAGGCAAACTCATTAACTGATGCATGATGCATCTATAAATCTTTAATAAATCAAAAGTCAGCTACCCTAATTGCTCAACAGGTGATAGACAAAATTTGCTAGAGGATTACTATTCTACATGTCACCCTATATTCTTTTTATTTTCTAAGGTGTATCCATTACTTTGAATGAATAATTTTTTTTGACTGGCAATAAGTCATAGTCGTGAGTTCCGAAAGGGATGATTTTTGCTTTGAAGATTGTTTGTCTTTACGAGATCTTTAATTTGAAAAAAAAAGGAACACTACCACTTTATGAACTCGTGGCAAGGGTTATGGTTAGTCAATACTTTCATAGCTGAATGAACTTCGACTGACCATATCTTTTGATTGCGAAATCAGAAGGTGTGAATTGTTTCCCCAAACAACCACGATTCTGTAGATCATCGGTTTGAGAAGAAAATCGTGGCATTTGGAATTTGTAGCCGAGAGATAACTAAATAATCATAACGCCAAAACTTATAACTGTGACTACCTGACCGGTATATCAGTGTTGCAGTACTTGGACACTGGTTAGGAGTTCCGATAACTGAACAATTCGTAAGTCATACAAGAACCAATTCTTCCGAAAAAAAATTGTGGCCATCAAGGTAGTCAATACACATGGTTGATTAATTGGTTATTCCTGTGAGCTACGAACAGGATTTGATTTGATCGATTTTACAGGTGTATGTGTTTGGCGCTGTAATTAGCTTGCTTGGAATCTGACATTCCCGAGATGTCAGGAACCCTCATTCTGAGAATCATTTGTGGATCGAAAGGTGGGGAAAAAAAAGAGTTGAAATACAGTATGGAATGGATTCCATTCACCAAGTTGCATGCTCCTCACAGGATGAAAAATCGCTGTTGAATGATCCGGGTGAGTAATGTCAGCTCCAAGAATTTGTCTTTCTCACTGTCAAGGCCCAAGTTGAGGGACCATTGAGAGTTGAGACATTAAGCATATCCACCTTTTGTCCTTCAATCTTCTTTCACAAGTCTCAATAATTGGCCTCAAACATCAAAAAGGTCAACTAATAAGCTAGTGACCTCCATATCGTAACTCCCGAATCTCAACAGTTGAAGATACTCAATGATTCCCCCTTTAAACTCGCAAGAATATATGAATAATCTGTCAACAAACCGTCTCAACCAAAACTCTAAGGTAATCCAATGTCTTGGCCTGGTGAGACCAGTAATATTAAATACAGTACATGATATATGAAGTTAACAGATCAGACTTAGTATGAAGAGTAGTATCCTAGCTAGTGCTCATAGCATTGCATCATAACCTGAAGTTTGTTTTCAGTTCAGATGTACTACTAGTTAGCTCATATCGACAAATATGGTTGCGTATATCAGATGTACGCTTCTAGAATAGGTGGATAATGATTCAGCATTTCGAAATATGATTGAACTTTAAGATGTAAAAGCGTGCAAAACTATACAAACATAAAACACAAGAGCAGAGGGGACTAACACGAACAGAGGGATACAAGCGGCCAAGGTATAAAAACCATGACAAGCCAACAATCCTAACTTAATTTGTACCAAATTAACCAAAGCCAACATCAGGAAAACACAACCGCATACAGAACCACCAGCACAAGCCAATATCCCCATCTTCAAAAGCACGGTATTAACATGTACTACCGTCAAATTCCTAGCATCACGAGTACTGCCCTCATCATAATTATAACCGTCACCTGTGGCTGTGGGTGTGGCCGTGATTTTGATCACTTGCTTAAGGGCGGAGGCAATGAGACTGGAGAAAAGAAAGCAACTGAAGGAGAAAACGTGGTACACAACGAGGGCCTCGGCTTCCTTGGAACGAGCCAAGCATGATGACATGGCAGCAGCATTGGACTTGTTTACGAGGGTGTAATGCGACTTGGTGGGGTCCTCATTTACGATGCCTAAGAACAAAGCAATGCTGAATAAAGAGTTGACGTTTACTATGCCGTCTAACGCCATTATATGGATGGGTGTTGTGCTCGAACTTGAGATTTTGTTCTTTGTTTTACCCTCCATTAGATGAAAAATTAGTCTGATTGTTGCTATGAAATGAGTTGAAGGCGGACAGATTAGGCTATACGCTTTAATTTAGGTGACTAAAGGGAGGAGAAACTTAGAAGCAACAACTGGAAAAAGACTTGTAAGAAATTGTTTCTTACGTAAAACAAAATAGGGTAAGGCAAAAAAAGACGCCGTTGCCGGGGCGGGAATACTTACCACTATACTACAACGACCTGCTGATGTTAGTTTCAAATGTTTAAAGTATTTGTAAATAGGTAAATCTGCAATCAGACTTCCACTCTTCCAGCCAATGAATAATGCGGAGTTGCTAATCCTTTTAATAACATTTCGAGGAATCCTTATCAATGGATGTGAATGGCTGATTTTCTCAAAAAATTTCGCCCCTACACAACGTTTCTACATGTATAACGACTCATTATGCTATGTTCATAGAAGATCACGGATTGAACTTATGAATGAAATTATGAAGGCTCGTCAAGATGTACTTGATAGTTGATACTACTATCATTGTCACTGAAAGACTCTACTAAAACAAAATAAAGATGGACCATCGAGAATGTATAGGAGGTGCGATGGGCATGCACTTGGTCTGGGCTGGAAACATTAGAGTAGTAAAATCTACGACTTAGGGCTTGCCTGGGATGGGAGTAATACATAAAGGAGGTGTTTGGTTGGATGTTTAGGAGTGGATTGGAATGGATTTAATCCATTCCAATGTTTGGTTGGGCAATTTTGGAATGGAGATGGAACCCCAAGGGGTTGTAAATCCACCCCAACCCCATGGAATCACAATCCCTCCCCTCACCCCAAGATTACAACTCCATACCCATATTCACACATAACAACCCAATTACAATCCATTGAAGGATCGAACCAAACAACTGTTAATAAGTATGGGGTTCTAATTCTATCCCTCTCCTCTAAGAATCCATTCCATTCCATTCCATTCCATTCCATTTGTTTGAACCAAACGGCCCCTAAGGGGTAATGGAGGTTGAAATGTGAAGAAAATGAAGGTGAGGGGTGGTTAGTGGTGGTGATTTATAGTGTAAAGAGGAGGTGAAGGAGGAATAATTACCCGCAGATGGAGGTAATGCATTACTCCCCTCTTCCCCTAAGTAATGCATTACCCTCATATGGAGATAATTATTAATCCCTTACCTTCCCTTTACACTATAAAACACCATCACTATCCATCACCTTTCTCCATTTCCTTCACATTTCAACCTCCATTACCCCTTAATGTATTACCCCAATCCCAAGCAAGCCCTTAGTATCACACCTAGTATCTACTCCGTAGTACGGGCTACGGAGTAGCTTGAGATTTTGCTAGATGATTGTCGCAGTAACTTTCCGTACCTTAATAACTCGGACGCTTATCTATCATTGTTGATATGTGAAAATTGAAATTATGAAAATTGAAGATGTCTTAATTCAGTAGTTAAGGGAACCATTTATCGTTTTGGCGCTATATTATAAAGTTTTTACACTTTTAGTGTTTGTTTCAAAGTGTTTATGTTAAATGGTTCCACGTCATCATTTTTTTTTAAAAAAAAATTACAAGACTGTACCGTTGTCCCTCACAGCGGTATAAACCTGCAACAAAATCACTCAAAAAGCCCCCACAGATCAGTAGCTACTGATCTGTGGCGCTAATTTTTTTAATAAACGTACAAGTTGATACCGCTGTCCCCCACATGGGGGGTATAAACCTGCAATCAAATCACCCAAAAAACCTCATAGATCAGTAGCTACTGATTTGTGGGGTTTAATTTTTTAAAAAATCGCAATTGTATACCGTGGTGGGGGACAACGGTATGTTACTGTAGTAGAATATATTACCTGACTAATCCTACAATCATCTTCACTTACCCAAACTCAAGAAAAAAAACCCAAATACCCGAAATCACCCTAAAATCGCCCCTACCCAAATTTTCACCAAAAAATCTCAAATTTTCGTCCTAAATCTCTCTTAATCATCACCAATTTGAGTTTATTGGGATTAATTCATTACAAGAGGTACAAATTATTCATTAATTTGTTTAATTTCTCAACCAATCTAGTAATTTAGGATTTGGTTTATTAGTTGCATTTGAGTTGGGAAATTTGATTTAAGTTGCTAATTAGATTATTTATTAGCTTCTTTAAGCTATCTTTGTTTACATTTAATGATGGAAAACTTAAAGTTTCTATTTATTTGTTATTGGGGTGGAAATGTTGTTTATGATGGTGAGAAGGTAGATTATGAAGGACGAGTGCAAAATTTTCTTATGGTTAGTCAGAAAATTATTTTTGATGAGCTCATTAGTAGGTTATATGAGATCATGGAGATTGATATGACTAAATTTGGGTTGAAAGTAAGGATGAAATTTCCCATTGTGAGAGATGCGTCTAGGTTGCTAACCCTAAGAAATGATGGAGATTTAGAGTCACAATGGGCTAGTGTTGCTCAAATTAAAGCTCATCAAATGGATTTGTTCATTGATTTGAAACCCGTTGAGCAACCCTTGTTGATAGAAAATTAATCTCCGTTTCAAACTAATACCTCTTTTACCTCTATGCTAACTAATGTGGAGAGGTTTGTGTCATTGTCAGCAAATGATATTGATAATGAGTGATTTGAAAATGAGGATGAGCCGGGAGATGAGGATAATAGCGACGATGACGACATAGGAGACTTCATTACTTCTAGTGCACCTAATCTTGAGTTTACAAAGATTTAGGAAATTGACGAAGAACTTGTAAATAGTTGGTGTACAAGTTTGGGTGTTCCTTATGTTAAAGGAGGTGAATTTGCCAAGGGACAAATATTCACTAGTAAAATGTTTTATGTGATGTGGTGACAATATATCACGTATCTACGAATCAAATACTCCCTCCGATTTTTATTTATCTTCCTTGTTTCCTTATTGGGCTGAAACACCCTTTATTCCTTATTTCTATTTTGGGTCATCAACATGTGGTCTAAAATTCTCTCTCATCCTTCTTTTCTTTTGAGCCACACATTCCTACACCCTTATTTTTCAACCAAAAATCAAAAGGGAAGATAAATAAAAATCGGAGGGATTATTTGTTACGACTGAATCTAAGCCATATACCGTTTCCTATAAATGTGGTAGAAAACAAAAGACTTGCAATTGACATTTGAGAGCTTTAAAAAAGATGATGTCACCGAGGCTTTTACTATTGTTACCTACAAATGTCCACATTACCCATCTTGTGTTGGTAAAATGGTTTTACGTGATCACTAGTGTTACAAGACGTCAACGTCTTGTTAGGTTTGAGAGTCACTCGGAGACGGTAATAGGGCTCATTGGTCTAAACTAGGCAACCCGCGCTGAAAATGTTTTAAATACAAGACCTCGGAGGGAAGGTATGGGGGTTTCCCTTAAAATTAACTTGGTTGTTTCAAAACTTTCAGTTACTACCCCCTAACGCGACCGAAGCACAAATCGCTCAATTTATAAGAGCGTACATTTTGTATATGTTTGGTACTATGTTATTTGCTGATAAGTCGGGTAATAGGGTTCATCTGATGTATTTACCTTGAGAAAGGATTTAACCCAAGTCGATTCATATAGTTGGGGTAGTGCGGCGTTGGCATGGTTATGTAGGAATATGTGTCGAGCAAGTACTAGGTTACCAAACAGTGAGAAATGGCCCAAGCAGATCGGTGTTGTCTTGACACTCCTACAATTGTGGGAATGGGAACGCATCTCATTTGGAAGGCCTGTATTGCATGAATAATTGCATCATCTACAACCGTTAGGCCAACAATTTGACCATGGTGTAGACCTAGTAGGACGTAGATGGTTACGTGTAGAACGTTCCTACTTAGACCATAGGGTTTCGTTGGTGGAATATAAGGATGCATTTGATAGGATGGAAGAATGCCAATTTACATGGCGACCCTATAGAGAGGATATATTATCACAGTTGTGACCATCTTGCACTAAGAATAGGGATAAGTGGCGTGTCATAGCTCCAATGCACCATTTTGAAGCGGTCGAGTGGCATCTACCTCAACGTTGTTTAAGGCAATTTGGATGGAATCAACCAATTCCAAAAAGAAAGGATACGGACATGGAGTTGCATATCATAGAGCGAATTAAGGAGGTGGATTGATGACTTCCATCTTTACCACATAGCCCATGTTCAAAGTTAGAGACAACATATGAATACGGTGGTGCAAGATACCGGTATTTATCAAGGCTTGATGCATCCATGATATCCGTATATGAAATGGTACAAGAAAAGAACGAGGCACATCATTAGTTCGAATAGCGTTAGGGTTAATGAAGACTATGCCAAACATCATTACTACCATCCAACCGGCGCCGATTATGAAGACCTTGTAAGTTGTTTTTCCCCAAAATTTTATATTTTGAATTAGTAACTTCAATTGAAGTGTTTATTATTGTATTTGTGGACGCCCGTCCGCAACGCCCGGCACCCCGCAAGCGCCCGCGTAAGACCTCCGATTTCCACGGCGGCCACCAACGCGGCCCCCTCCGTTCTGGGGGCCGGTCCGATCTCGCGTACGGGACGATGTGTCGGACCTCGATTTGGTGGACGATTCGGATCGTACTAGACGGATGCGAACATCCGTGTTTCCGTTAGAATCGATCGAGACTTGGTTGTAAATGTTTAAAGGCCGATATGTTTGGTAAGACGACCTTTTTAGTGAACCGAATTCGTTGCCGATTTATGGAGTCGCCACCGAGTCAATTATGTGGACTCGAATACCGTTCAATTTAACTTTGATCCTTATCCGGCTCAAAGTTGAGTGGCACGGGACCTAAAGATAAAGACTTGTACCCTTAAGCACTCCATGCCTGGAATGACTCTCATTGCCAATGGTCTCGGACATCCGAAAACTGTCGATTCTAGGTAAGGGGTGAGGGTACGTATTCGGAAGCCAATGTCCGATAGACATCGACACCCAATCCCGCCCGCACATAGCGGCCTCTACTAATCAATCGGTGGGCTGATAATAACTTTTTTCCTTAATTGTGGCGGAAATACGATAACATCCGTTGTTTTAACCCTATGTCTTTGCTACGTCGGTTGTTTAAGGACAAGTAAGTTTATTGTCGTCGAATTAGTTGTATTTACATTCTTTGCATGCGATTTCACTTGACAGACAGGCCATGAAAAGATGCACGTAGGAAAGTAAAGAGTAGTAAGTATTATGCGTATTAGCAAATCCGTTTTAACGTGATAATACGGATATTAGTCTTTCTCGTGGTATACCTTACCTGGTATTCTCTTTAAGGTGCGTCGATTCGATATTAATAGGGATGCATCGAACCACGTGTAAGGGGTGAGCATTACCCGACCATCGCTTAGTTCAGTTTAGTTTGTTCGTATTGGGGTGGTGTAATGAGGTCATTAGGAGTGACTCCGGCGGGAACGCCGCCTAATGGCGTAGAGGTTAGAAGAACCTCGTTGAGGATCTAGTTATGATGTTCATCAGAGGCCTTATCTTCCAAGTGGCCTAGGCGAGAATCAATGATGTTTATGGATGCATTCATAGTAATGATGGTGGCCTGTAAGTCTCGGATCATGTTGGCTAAGGTTCCTACGGTTTTATCCCCGGACTGTTCGACATCGTTCCCACTATGGTTACTTGCGTCTACGCTAGAATCTCCTAACATGACTGCGGAAAAGGTGGTACTGATGAGGGCAGGATCCACCAGACGATCTAAAGACTCGAGGAATGCTCGTATGTGAGCGATGTGGAAACGAGACCCTTGATTTGCGCGTGTTTGCGGTTATCGAATTAGGGACTCGGGTGCTTTAGACTTTTGGTGTACTCGGCGGAACGCCTAATAGACTTGTATCTCTAGAATGAGACGATTTGACATAAACCTCGGGAGTGAGATTTAAAGAAGAGGACTTCTCGAGACGAGACGACCCAAAATGTAAGATCTCGAACGGAGGTGATCCTAGTAACTAACACAGATAGTTAATCACACGGTTGTACGACGTAAGGAATTGATCTCGATCCCGGCTCGGAATCGAAAAGTTTGATGTTTTCAAAAATGGATGGATTTTGAAAATAAACCTTTTTTTTTCGAAAGTGGGAGTCTTTGTGAAATCAGTATGGCGATGGTTTAGTGACATCGCTTGTGGTGTGTCGAAAAGTGCTGCTATGTGAGCTTCGAGGACTCGACGATAGCAAAAGTGTGAGTTGTGGCTTTGTACAAAGGCGCGGTTGTGAGAGAAGCGGTTTTGAAAAATTATGACGTCGCGTCTTTTATCGAGACTACTATTAATTAGGAGTTCGAAGTTCGCGGTGTAGAGGGTGTTCGTGAGAGAACGTGGTGTCTGTGAGGGTGCTTCCGTTGGTGTGACCCAATTCTTATTACAGAATTTAGGTGGCGAAAGTGTTTTTAGAAAATCTTTTAAAACGTGCGACCGCATTCGTCGATTCCATTGATTGGAATTTTGATGGTGGTGACGGTGCGTGTGTGATGCTTCGTGGGTATAACCGTGTTTTAGATCCCTTGGTTTCATTAATTGAAACTTCGGTGATGTTAACGGTGTGTGCGAAAATAAACATTTGAAAAATTGAAGTGTAACCGTCTTACATGCCTTAATCCCATTGGTCGGTGATAAGGCTAAAGTCGTATCATCTATATCAAAATAATCCTAACGAACAACTAACAGGTAGCTAGTAGTAAGTAAGGGTCGAATCCACAGAGAGACGGATGAAAATCGCTAATTATCTAAATTCGATTCTAAACTATTTAATTCCGGTTTATTTGATTTGTTGTCTAAACTAATACGAGAATGTAAATTAACGATGTTCTAATAATATTAAAGAGATCTAGGGCTTTCCGGTTCACTATGCAATTAAATTGGGTAAAGTTAATTAATCATTCAATCAATCAATCACAATTATTCAGGGCAAAGACACGGCCTTTCGGATCTTATGTCAACCTTAGGATAGATTCTGACGCTCTCGCAACTTACCAGATTATCCTACCCAGTTACTTGTAAGTCTACCCTTACCAGGCTTCCGATCTTAGGTTCGGGTTCCTAAATATTCGACTAGTTCAACGTCTCAAACTAATCAAACAACGATGCAAAACAAGTAGTAAGGCAATAACATATGAATGATCAATCAAGCAATTAATTAAACTAACATCCCCAATTCAATTATTATAGATCCCCTTCAACCCTAGAAGAATAAATTAGCTACTCATATTAAATGTTAAAGCAATAAAAGATTTAAACATAATATAAATCAATATGAAAATAAGGGGAAAAGGGAAAAATACCGATTATGAAGAACTGAAAGATTAACGATGTAAAAGTATGATAACAAACTAGAAGAATTCTAATGCTAATAAAAAGCCTAAACTAAACTATTGAATCTCAAAGTGTAAACTAAACTACTGAATGAGAAAGTGTGAAAGTAAATCTAACCTAATGAGGGTATTTATACTAATAATGATAAGGAGTGTCATTACTCATACTTTCCTAAAACTAATTAGGAAAGAATATCCCGTAAAATAGAAGTTATGGTAAGTGAAGGAGTCCAAGAATAGAAATCCCGAGAAAAAGCCTCAAACCGGTCGGTTCAGTCGGTTCAGGTCTGTCCCGACCGGTTTGGGTTCGTCCCGAGCGGTTCGGATTCCTCTGCACTGCGCGATGAATTTGAAATGCTTGCTGTTTCTTCGTTCCTTATCCGATTTGGACGTGTGATATACCGTTGGAAAGATAAGAAAAAGGGCTTTCCAACGCCATAAATATCAGCTCAATCTGAGTTGTAGAACTCAAGATATTCACGTTTGAAGTTGACCCTTGTTTTAGCAATCATTCTTTCTTCTCGATTTGCATTTGTTTGAACTTTCCAACTTATTTCTTTGTCGTTTCTTATTGTTTATTCACTTCACGTCCTTTCTCAAGTATTCACTTAGTATCTTATAACTTTTATCACTTCTTTCTTGTGGATTTCATGGCTCGACTCTCGTCATTGCCCAAAATATAGCACAATCGCCTTCATTTGTCTCGTTTCCTACAAAACTTAAACAAAATACCCGGCATAACAAAGAAGGACGAAAAGCTAGAAAAACAACTCCTAGCACACATAAAATGAACCAAAATAAAGGAAAAGTTGGGGTTAAATATATATACAAAATGAGTTCATCAGTCGGGAATTTGGCAATGGTAACGGTGTGTGTGTAGGAACGTTTTGAAAGCAAAACGTGACCGTAGGAGATACCTTGACTACATTGATTGGGAGTTTGGTAAAAACAACGGTATGTCGTCGTTTTGAGAATGACGAGTTTTACTTTGGCCAAAGTAATGGCGCTAAAAAATGTCTTTTTGAAAGTGATGAGTGTAAAATTGGTCATAATGATGGCGCTAAAGTGCCTTTTCAAAATAAATTTAATTTTGATCGAAGTAACGGTGTTTAAAAGGCGGTTTTGAAAAGAAGATGTCCTTTTTCGAAAACGGAGTTAGGTGCGGTTGAATATGTTGTCGTGGTTGAATTCGGATTTAATGTTTTATTCGGGTTGTCACACACGCTACACATAACTAGGAATGCATGCACTCATCTAGGATGCAAACACGGGTAGGTTAGGGTAGGCTACCGTCCACGAATAGTCCTTGCTTAGGCGACGATAGGTCACCGGGGGAGGTGAGTGTCATCCCGTTTGCTCAGCGCCACTCGCTTGGTATATCCACGGAATGCGTGGCTACCTTAGATGGTCGGAACGTCAATCGAGGGTCTCCTCGCGTGTTCATAAGGATCTTACCGCGAAGAGATCGATTGGTCCTAATATCGGTTAGGGTGGGCTTTTTAGGGTCAAAACTTGTAGTGACCACAAAAAAAGAACTAGGAAATGAGCTTCACCGACCTTGTTCGAGTTATACCACCGCTGGAAACTTGTTTCCTAATCCTCAGCGGAGTCGCCAAACTGTGGACACCCGTCCGCACCACACGGCGTTCCGCGCGCACCCGCACATAACCCTCTGGTTTCCACAATGGCCACCCACGCGGCCCCTCCATTCCGGGGGCCGGTCCGATCTCGCGTACAGGATGATGTGTCGGACCTCGATTTGGTTGACGATTCGGATCGTACTAGACGGATGCGGACACCCGTGTTTTCCGTTAGAATCGATCGAGACTTGGTTGTAAATGTTTAAAGGCCGATATGTTTGGTAAGACGACCTTTTAAGTGAACCGAATTCGTTGCAGATTTGTGGAGTCGCCACCGAGTCAATTATGGGGACTCGGAAACCGTTCAAGTTAACTTTGATCCTTATCCGGCTCAAAGTTGAGTGGCACGGGACCTAAAGATAAAGACTTGTACCCTTAAGCACTCCATGCCTGGATTGACTCTCATTGCCAATGGTCTCGGACATCCGGAAACTGTCGATTCTGAGTAAGGGTTGAGGGTACGTATTCGAAAGCCAATGTCCGATAGACATCGACACCCACTTCAGCCCGGACATAGCGGCTTCTACTAATCAATCGGTGGGCTGATAATAACTTTGTTCTTTAATTGTGGCGGAAATACGATAACATCCGTTGTTTTAACCCTATGTCTTTGCTACGTCGGTTGTTTATGGACAAGTAAGTTTACTGTCGTCGAAGTAGTTGTGTTTACATTCTTTGCATGCGATTTCTCGTGACAGGCAGGCCATGAAAAGATGAACGTAGGAGACTAGAGATTACTAAGTATTATGCGTATTAGCAAATCCGTTTTAACGTGATAATACGGATATTAGTCTTTCTCGTGGTATACCTTACCTGGTATTCTGCTTAAGGTGCGTCGATTCAATATTAATAGGGATGGATCGAACCACGTGTAAGGGGTGAGCATCGGGATTAATCTGGAACCCGCCAACACTTTGTAGTTTGTTTACGTTTTGAATTTCGTGTTAGGTGATTTAGCATGCGATTATAAGTCATAAAAGCGGTAAATCATACGAAAGCGGTAAATGCGAAATATAAGTAAATCACGTAGTGATGAGTTGCACCCTCGGAGTGTACACTAAACGAGACACGATGCGTAGATGATTGAGAACGGATCTCGGAACTACTCGGGTTTAGTTAGGGTGTTTTAGTGCTTATGGTTGAAGTTGGGGACGTTACGTACGTTTATAACGTGCCATGGACCTAGTGTCCATACTATTCGGACTCGACGTTATCGAAGTGCATAAATAAAGAGTACGGTATGTAAAGTTTTGTTAAGACGACACCCTAGTGACGATTCGACTTCGAGGCGGATCCTCCAAGCTTGTCCAGCAGTGAATCCGATCCTTAGGGGTGACTAGTCAAGCACAGGTGCCCCTCTTTGTTCGAATCGAGTGGGGTGCTCAAGGAACGACGAGGAGTAGTGTCGATTTGCGTATCGAGACAAACGATCGAGTGGATCGTACTTAGGGTCGGAGTGCGGCCTAAGTTAGAGAGAGGGGGGGGGGGGAGAGCGAATTGTGAGAGAAAAGTTCACGAATTCGAGTTGGTGTGTCGAATGAGCGAAACGAGGGGGGTATTTATAGTTGTTCGCGCAGTTCAAATCGACCATTCGGGCGCTTGGAGTCTTGCGCACCAAGACTGAGTCACCTGGTGTCATGCGCATCAGGATTGAGGCGCCTGAAATTTTGAAGATCCGATTTTGAAACTTTCTAAAACGGAGAAGATGCGTATATTTGATTAACTCGGGGATTAAGACTTCCCGTTAACCCTAGCGTGTCGAGCGTCGGGTGGGCCTCAGACGCTTGTCTCGAGGTTCGACTTTGCATATTTCGGGACCGATTCGGGGTCCCGGTGTCGGAATTGACTCTAAAGAGTGTCGACGCGACTGTAATGATACGACTAAGACCATTTTAATGTTGAATTAATTTTTCCGGATAATTATTTGATCCTTTCTATAGAAAAACCGTCTAAAACATCATAATCTCGCGTCGCGTTGCAGTCCGATCGTCATCGAGTGTTTGTCAGGCACCCCTGCAGCCACCAAGTCAAAATCTGGGTGTCTACAGTATTCTAACATTTTTATTATACCAAAATTTGTAGACACGGTCGAGCGTTTACACTTACAAGTCCTCTACCACCATGCTCGGTCAATGCAACAATAATACGCTGTGTATTTGGGAGAGATTATTGCACGACATGTAAACAATGACGCTAATGTCACTTCAAAACTCTAGGCAAGCTCATCTGCTGGAAATTAAGGCACCAGTCGTCACTCAACAAGAAGAAGACGAACTAGAAGAAGGCGAACATGAACATGAAGAAGAAGAAGAAGAAGAAGACGTTGGACCAACCAGTCAAAGTTCGTCGAGGTATGATTTCCGACAATTGGCATCTCGGACCACTAAACACATGGAAGCGGAGAATCCTCAACAAGGAGGAAAAGAGGTCGTGGGAACCGAAGATAGGTTTAAGATTTGTTATCGAACAATGCTAAACTTTTCGTTATTTTCTTACCAATGTCGAATTATTTTCTTAATTGCAAATTGTTTTTGAACTTTTAACGTTATATTCGAGAATTGTTGTCGGAATGAGTGGTTCATTCGACGGAAATGAGTCGTAACATAGATGAATAGTTCATGAAAGGTGTATATTTGGGATTGTTGTTGGACTATTGTTTATTATGATATGACTACAGGATTGTATTGAGAAGTCGCGTGCGCATGTTGTCTATTGTATGGGATAGTTGCAGGTTTATACCGCTATGGCGGACAGCGATATAGTACTATTTTTGTTAAATATTCCCCAGAAGTCAGTGGTAAGTGATATGGGGAATATTATGCTACAGTAGCATGCCGCTGTCCCCCACAGCTAGGGGTGAGCAAAACCGGATATCCGATCCGGTTTTGTAAACCGTATCGGATTTCCGGTTTTAAAAACTAACATTTTTCCGATCCGTATCCGATCCGGTTTTTTCCGGATATCCGGTTTTCGAATATCCGGTTTTCGGATATCCGGTATCCGGTTTTATATTTTTCTTTTATTTTTCTTTTTTTTAAAACTATTTTTTCATTTATAAGTAAGAGTAATTAATTGATTATTAAGCAACGTTACGTTTTATATAAATTGATATAATAAAAATGCATTAAAAAAACCTCAAAAAATGGTATATATGTCTTACGGTACCATTATTCTAACAAAATATTACGTTTCATTACATAATATCATAAATTTAGTAATAGTTTTGTTTTTTACCTTTGAAAATAATTGGTGAGTTTTGAATTCTTTATTGTATAATTAATATTAGGATTATAATTTTCATAATTTTTATTGTTTTTAAAAAACCGGATCGGAAACCGGATATCCGGTTTCAATTTTCCCTGATACATATCCGCTACGGTTTTAAGGAAAACTGTATCGTGTATCCGGTTATTCGTATCGGATATCCGGAAATTCGTATAATTGAATGCGTATACCGTATCGTATACGTATAATAAAACCGTATCGTATATTTTTACTCACCCCTACCCACAGCGGTATAAAACTGCAATTTTTTTAAAAAATTAATCCCCACAGATCAGTAGCTACTGATCTAGGGGTTTTTTTTGGGTGATTTCATTGCAGGTTTATACCGCTGTGGGGGACGGCGGTAAAGTCTAGTAATTTTATTTTTTAAAAAAAAATCGATGATATGTAACCATTCCGCTTAAATACTTTGAAACAAACACTAAAAGTGTAAAAACTTTATAAAATAACGCCAAACTGATAAATGGTTCTAGTTAAGACTAAGAACCCCGTGGACAATATGTCCTAGATCTTCATGAAACTAAAAAACTAAAATTGAAATTGTGGGAGGATTTCTTTGGTTACCTTTATATTGTAAGGAGTATGAAGAATATACGGAGTAATTTCTATGGATGGTATAATTGGAGGTTCTTTGGTAGCCAAAATTCATGGGAAGTAAACATACCATGATCCAAAATGTGAGAAATTACTTGCCGAAATCCCCCGATAAGTACCAAGTAGGAATTCCCACATAAATTTACTTCGCGCATGTCACCCAAACAACGTTTATAGCTTTATACACATGAATTACAACTTCACGTGAATGTGAATTTGATTTTAATGAGAATTTTATCATTAGCATGGTGAACCAAACAGTCCCTTGGAAAACCGCGGAATTATGGCACTGACAACACACACACATACAGAAATGTTCAAAGAAGAATTAAACCATCAGCTATTATTAATCTGTTTTGCGGTGAAGGATAGAGAGACTGATGGAAAACAATGCATACAACACACAGTATATTACATAAAAAGAAAGGATAACACTGAAACACACTTGTGGTAGCATACAATGGTGAGAGCAGTCATTAGCAGACCAAGTAGAAGTGCGGAGCGCCATGGTTGGGTTTAGTGGTGGTTTTTAGCCTTAACCACAGTCACCGGGCATGAAGCATGTTCAAGCACATAGGTCGTCACGCTCCCCATCAACACCCTGATCAATTCCAAATCCAAATTGTTTAATGAATCGACTGGATTTACCTAATTGAGTAAGTTTAAGATAAGACAGAGAAAATTTGCCAAGGGTTACCTTTGAATAGAACTAAGGCCTCTGCTTCCCATGATGAGAGCATGTAGTTCATGGGCTCCAACAGCTTCACAAACTTTCTCCCTTGCATCTCCCCAGTATATTTTGCCCAGAACTGTTACCTGTGGACAATTCATCGATGGATCAAAATCAAATACATATACATCTGGAGTGCTTGCATTTCGGAAGTTGTAATGCATTGGTCACTTGAATCATTTAAACACACATCAAATGGCATTACAAGAATTGGAGTGGCAATGCCAAAAACAACTCAAATGATCTACGATATAAAAGTTATTCGAATGCATGATCGATGACAAAAGTAAAGCAAATAAAATGTGAGGTCTTGGACCAAAAGAAAGTCATTCGGTCTTGGCCATGCTCACAAGAAGTAAGAATATTATATTTCACAAGTGTAATGAAAATTTAATCTAAAACATGTTACTTAGAAAATCAAATAGGTCTCAAACTGAACTCCAACAAAGTCTATATATGGATTAGGACTTAGGAGTTTACAAGTCATATAATTTAGTACTCGTATGTGCTCTGGTATTGCATGAATTCAAGAATTGACGTTTAGACAACCTTAGAATTTGGAATTGGAGTCGGGCTCAAGGGTGTTAGTTGGTAACATTCAACAATTGAGATATTTTGAAATTCATAAATGAATACCACATGATTACCTTGAAAGAATATGTATATGAAATTGGATTTAGACCTACTAAATTGAAAATTAAAAATAATAATTGTGGATCCTGTCATTGAAATGATCAATTTGGTACGGAGTACTTCATAGAAGAAGAAGGATGAAAGAGTACCTGAAGTTGGTTGGAAATGATGTCGAGTAAGGCAAGGACCTGGGGATCAATCTCGACACCATATCCATGCATCACCCCCGCGTTGTGGAGCTCCGCAAAGGGTATCAACGCTGCAATAATAAAATGAGTAAAAGATTTGACGGGTATATCCGCTTTAAACTTATGATGACAGGGAGGGATGAGGAGGGACATACGAGAACCGGTGTCCACCCAGATAAGGTTACGAGACTCTAATGCTTGACGGTGCTTAACGTGGATGACAACAAGTGTGTCCCCCTTCTTCAACAGCCCGTCAATCGCCCATTTCAGCGCTGCTTTGCTTCCCTCTGAGAAATCCATCGCCACTCCTATTCTTCTTCCTTCTCCTTCCGCCATTCTTCCTCAATTCCCTACTCTTTGATTTCCTCTCGATCTTTCAGATGGGAGATGTTTGTTGACTTTCACCTTTCTCAATTCTGATTTCTGATGCAAATTCAACCAAAGTCGCCTACTGCTATCATGCTATGGAGTAATGGAACCCAACCACTTGATTTTCCTTTGATTTTATATTTCACTCATTATTGTACCTCTCCTAATAATATCTCCCATATTTTCAGTTAATAAGAAATGATTGTTGTGTTTAGGGGCGTGCAAAATTCGGCCCACCTCGGAAAAATGGTCCGGATCGAACCGGACTCGAAATAAAAAATTCTGGTCCGGTCTCAGGTTCATCATTTTGGGCAATTTCAGGTTCCGGTCCGGACCGATTTGAATCGGAAAGATCAAAATTATATTTAATTGATAAAAATTTCGGTCTACACGGGCCTAACCGGTCCAACCGGTCCGGAATTTCAAAAAAATTTGAAAATTCCGCTCCAACCGGTCCGGTCCGGTCTTTGGACCGAAATTTTTCCGGTCCGGTCCTGGTCCGAAATTTTTAGAATCCAGTCCGAATTCGGTTCGTATTTTTTTTAAGATTCCAGTCTGATCCTGCACCGGTGCACAGCCTCAGTTGTGGTATATGTCATCCAATTGCATAGTTTTCGTTCAAGTATATATAAGTAAATAAAATATTAAAGTTTAATATTTTATTACGGAGTATATTTTTGTGTTGAACCATATATACTAAGACCATGTTCTTTTTGAACTGGGGTGCTGAAAAGAAGTTGGAAAGAACTTGGGATAAACTCTTAATATGGTGCATTATAATGAAAAAGAAAACTCTTATAATCGTTGGGTTGAACCTTGTATTAAGTAGAAAAAAAACTTTATAAATTAATATAGCTATTGAATTCTTTTAATAAATGTGAATAAAAAAATTATATAAATTTACAGATAATTTTTATGCCGTTCTTTTTTTTCCATATATGATAATTTTTTTAATGATTTAATTTTGATAATTTATAAGAAATTAAATGTTGATTTGTTCCTATATTTAATTCTTTCTTTAATTGAAAGAAGAGTTTTTTGGAGCGAAAATTTTGTTAGAAAGTCTCTCAATAATATAAAGAATTAGTCCTCCCTCATTTAAATGTTTAAGTTTTATCTTATGTATACTTGTAGATAATATTTCATTCATCATGAAGTTATAATTGTGAATTTAACGGATATATATGTCCCACGGTTTATACTTGTGTTATAGTAGTTGTTATCTCTTAGTACGGTTATATCCATCACAAAGTTATAATTGTCACAAGTACAAATCCCCCCTCCCCCTATATTGTACTGCGACTAAATGCACGCTTCGTTGAACCAAAAGAAAATTATAATGACTCAGAAGTCTCGAAAATAGCAATACTTTGATACATTAGTTTTTTTGGATAGACTAGAAATACTTTGTTCTAAACCCTCCTTTTTTTTTCTACTTCAGAGTTGCGACTTCTGAGTGATTCGCAACAAATATAGAATTGCATTAGTATTAATATTTATACTGTCTTAGTAATTAAATTATAGAGTAATTCACTGATAACCCCCTTTTATGTTCAAAATTTTAGAAATTATCCCCAAATAGATTTTTATTAAATATTACCCCCTTAAAGTTTTAAAAAAAAATTACAGTAGAATTTACCCCCCGGCCCCCTTCTCTCCTCTTTACGGCGACTTATGCTTGTTTTCTTCCAGATTTGCCCCTCCCCTTAGTAACACACTCTCTCCTCACTTTACCTCACTTTATCTCCCTCAAACACACATTCCCCTCCCAAAACCCCCAAATTCCCCCAAATCAAGAACCCTAACCCTAACAGTAGGGGAGGTGATTCCTAATTTTCGGTAGCATTCCGGATTTTTGAAAAGTTGAATATTTGAAAATTTGAAAATTTGAATGTCGGAAATAAATTTCAAAAAATTTGAAAATCGAAAATAAGATCCCGAAGATTTGAAAATCGAAAACGACATCTCGGAGATTTGAAAATCGAGAATGGCATCTCGAAGATTTGGAATCGAAATTGAATTTTGAAGATTAGGAAAATCGAAATGGAATCTCAAAGATTTGAAAATTGAAATAGAATTTTGAAAATTCGAAAATTGAATGGTGGATCGGAAATTCGAATTTTGAAATGGGCAGCATGCCGGCTAGAAAATAGGCTTGTTTTGAGTCAAATCTTAAGTCTATATTTCGGCAGCTTTCCGAGTTTTTGAAAATTGAAATATTTTGAAAAGATGCATTTTTGGAATGACGGTTTTTGAAAACGACACGGAAACCAACTAGCACATAGTCACGCAAGCATTATGATGACACCATCTATGCTCTACACTGAGTCTCGGGCGGTCTATAAAGGGTCTATACTAGTGTACATAGCCTATCCGAGAATCGGGACAGACTTCCTAAGTCGAGTTGAGGTTAGAACATGCCGCGAAACCCATACGAATCGACTATGGACACCTTTGACATATCCATGTTGGAGTATATCACGGTATAGTAGGACGTCGGTGTGGACACGAGATAGGTCCACCCCGACGCGGCCACGCGCGAGTTTGGGTAGGCGAATGAATCTCCATATGAGAATGGATCGAATTGAAATTTAAATCGAAGTGGAGTCGCCACCGAACTTTGTAGGAGTTCGGGCCCATTCGAGCCCACTCTATGTCGTAGTGGGCCGTATACAAAATACGGCCCATTTTCGATGTCAGAGTTTATTGGGATCGGCCGTGTTATCCACCAGTATATCGATGTGTGGTAACGGAAAATCGTCTTTTGGGCTGGCTTTGTTTAGGTCCCGAAAGTCCACGAATACTCGCACCTTGCCGTCCTTCTTGGGTACCGGCACGATGTTTGCGACCTAGTATGGATATTCAGACACTTGTATAAAGCCCGCTTTGAATTGTTTGTCTACCTCTTCTTTGACTTTGAGAGACCATTCGGGCTTCATCCTTCGGAGTTTCTGCTTTACCGGCTTGCACCCATCTTTGATGGGTATTCGGTGTTCAGCTATTTCCCGGTCTATCCCCGGCATGTCCTTGTAGGACCATGCGAAGACGTCTTTAAATTATTGGAGGAGGTCTGTGAATTCTTTTCTTTCCTCGGGATCAAAAGATAGGCCCAACTTAAGCATCTGGGGCTCTAAAGTGGTTCTCACATTGATGGACTCGGTTTCTTCGATTACCGGATCTAGCTGCTCGACCAGATGTGCCCTTTCTTCGAGCTGCTCGACCAGATGTGGAGGCAGAGGTACCTGTTCGTCGGGCTTCTCAATGTCATTGCATATAAAATTTTTGAAAGAATTTTGAAAATAAGACAAGTCGTAAGCAGAACAGTTCTCGTTATTATTATTAATGGTAAACTTTGAGAAAAGCTCAAATAGAGCCGCCATCTGATCATTGGTCAGTGGCGGGATATGGAGAGGTCTTGGGACAGGCCCCGAGCCCTCAGTGGAAGTGGCTAAGGTAAAAGGGATTACAGACTCGACACTAGCACCAGACCCTCTAGACTTGGACTCAGACTCCGACTCTAACTCTGACTCAGACTCGGATTCGGACTCGGTGTCCGGCATGTCTCCCTCGCCGGTGGTCAGCTTGTAGACCCGTTCTTGACTGTCGGTCCATTTTATGGTCCTCCTCCAGGCCCTTTTCTCGGTTTTGGCACCGACCTCGGTGATTAGCTTGGTTGGGTCGAACCGATCGCTGCGAAGGATCAAGTTGACCAAATCGTCCTTTGGAGCCGAGACGGCCTTGTCTTCTCCAAATAAGAGCCCCATCACGGGCTCGGAGTTGCTTTTCCCTTCCTTGGACTCGGCCTGGACAATGGTGAATATATCATCGGGGACAAAATTGCATTCCCGAGCCGTTTTGGTCTCGGGATATGTGATGGTGGGTTGGTAGAGGCCCACTTGAATAGCTCCGAATACAGGGGTGACGAAGTAGTCAGTTATCTTCGGGCTATAAGGGCCTATGTAAGTACCCTTAAGGATGTTGGTGGCCTTGTGAATACCGGCCCGGACCACGTTTTCCGGGGTTATAGCATACCCCAATCCGAACTGCGATTCACCATCATTTAGGACTTCGATGATCTTCCCAGCTGGAAGATGTGGTCTCGAGGTAGCCCCCGGTAAGTAGCCAATATTTTGTAGCATCGTGTCGATGCTAGTAGTGAAGTAGGGCCTGAAGAGATATTCCTCCTCGATCATACCCACGAAATCGAATCCTCGTGGTTCGGCCCGGCTTGTGGCATTGCAGCTAGCCACGGTCATCGGGGTCGCCTCCAATGTGATGATACCGTCTTTAAGTGGCATCTTGACTTTCCGGTGGAGGGTGGAGGATACGGCCTTGACTGCATGGATCCAAGGCCTTCCTAGTAATAAGTTAAAGGATGAGGTGACATCGATCACCTGAAATTCCAACTCTTTCTCGATTGGGCCCGTTATGATTGTCAGCTTTACAGCCCCGACAACCGGTTTTGGGCTTCCGTCGAAAGCCTGGATAGTTTGTGCTGTTGGGAGATAGTCGGCATAGGTGATGCCGAGGGCCCTAGCCGTCCTTAGGGGAAGGACATTTACGACAGATCCGTCGTCGATAAGTGTCATCGGAAGGTACTTGCCTCTGCAGATGACCGTGATGTATAGGGCCAGATTATGATTGGGCCTGAACGGTGGCAGATCAGACTCGGAGAAGGTGATGAGCGGGCCTTCCTTCGACTTGCCCTTGAGATAGGGCATAATGGTGGCTACCATTTCGGCGGGGGTAGCTTGTGAGTCGACCTTGATTTCATCGAGAGCCTTAGTTAGAGCTTCTCGATGTGCTTGCGAGCTAACCAGAAGTCACCATATGGTTAAGTTAGCTCGAACCCTCTTCAATTGCTGGACCAGAGCCGTGTCATCGCTTGGTTCTTCGAGGGTAGATCCCGTCCTGGCAGGTTCAGTGACGGGTGTTGGAATAGAGCGCCCAGCGGTGGCGAGGTGGTTGGTGGCTAAAGCTTTGGACTTAGCCTAACCTCCTCTCTGGTGACGGGGACAGCTCCCCCCTTGGCTAGGTAAACATCATCATCGTCGTCGAACCATATCCCATTGATTTGTGGGATATGAGGGGAAATGAGATGAGAACAGTCGATTATCTCTCCCATGAATATAGCGTGGGCGCTGAACGGGTTTTCTTTGTTGCTCGGCTTGTCCCCGGGTAACGGTATTTTCCCGCATTCAATTAGATCTTGGATCAGATGTTTCAGTTCCCAACATTTTTCCGTGTCATGCCCATTACCCCGGTGATACTGGCAATAAGCTTGAATATTGTAGCTCTTGGGCCTTTTCTCCACTGGAAGCTCGGGAGTCGGGCCTATGGGTTAGATGACGCCCTTTGAAGATAGCCTCTGTAAGGCATAGGTGTAGGTAGTCCCTATATCCGTGAATACCCGATTTGGAATATTTTTCTTGGACGAGGTATCCAGCAAGTTGACCTCATCGAAAATGCTGCGGGTTGCAGCTGCAGTTGTGGGCTTGTTTACAGATGAACTAGCCCCTTGATAGCCCTTGGTAGAGGACTTAGTCAGGCTCTCTAACCTTAAGTCATCCTCGATCCTTGTGCCCATTTCAGTAAGGACAACAAAATTTGGGATGATAGCATACCGGAGGTGGACCCGGTAGGATGGGAGGAGGTTCTTGACAAAAGCCTCCACTAGGACCTTCTTACCGGGCTTGTCGACCAGCTTTACACTCTCGGCCCTCCATCTTTGCAAATATTTTGTGAACCCTTCTTTGGGCTCTTGGGCCATGACTTCCAGAGTTCGCATTATAGTCTGGATTTCAGTATTGTCGGCGTAATTCCGAGCAAATTCGGTCGCCACATCATCCCAGGTCTTGTATTTCTTTGAATCGAGCCTGTAGAACCAGGCCTTGGGATGCTTCTCGAGGGAAGAAGGGAATAAATGCTTAAACATGGTGGACTTCACCCCCTTGACCGCCATGAAGTCTTTGAAAACCCGGATGTGGTGGACCGGGTCTTCGGTACCCTCAAACATAGGAATTCCCGTAAGGTTGAGGTTAGCCGGTAGCTCGTCGTTCAAAGGTGCATAAGAACGAGCATTTTCAGTGTGGATCGAGTTGTTCGTTGATAGGTGAACTTGTTCCTCGAGCCTGCGAACAACACTGATCAATTCAGCTATGGGCCCAGTGGGCTCAGATCCTGCAACAGGGACCGTCTTCTCTACGGTGCTCAGGCGGGTGGATAAAGTTGCTTGGTTAGCCTGGATGGTAGTCAGTTGAGTCTCGATCTTGGTCAGAGCGTCTTTCAATTCGTCCATCTTGCGTTGGTATCTAGTCTCGGGTGGCCTGTCTGTAAGAACACCGCGTGATCAGAAACTAGCCAAAATCCTGGAATATAAAGTACATCCCGAACTAGACTAAAAAGGGAAATGACTCGGAAAAGACACCTAGACGGATGACTTGTGAAAGGTGGGCCTTCCTTAGGAGTCGGCGGGTGGGCCGAATCCTGTTCGAAGGAAGGTTCACGTGAGACATCTCCAGACTTTGGACTCGATTGTGTAAACGGGCCCCCCTTTGTGGGAGTATGTCCTACGTAGGTGGGCCTTGCCTTAGTCTAATAAGGTGGACGGGGATAGGGAAGAAACTCGTGATGTAAGATCGACGGAGTTTCGACGCTAAAGACCTTGACAACTTACGACATGACCCGACACGGCTAAATACGGGAAGTCCTAAGAAGAGGAAGGTTTCGAAAATTGATTGTTTTTGGAAAACCCGTGAAACTCGGGGAAAGGCCCGATTTTTCGAGAAAATCGGAAAGTGTATCGGGCCTCGGTTTTGAAAGTTCGAAAGTATTTTCGAGCTTCGAATTGGGCAGCATACCGGCTAGAAAATAGGCTATTTTGAGTAAAATCATAAGTCCTAAATTCGGTATATGTCCCGGGTTTTGAAATTGGATATTTTGAAAAAAGATGCAATCTTTGAAAAAAGACGGTTTTTGAAAACGACTCAGAAACCAAGTAGCATGTAGTCAGGCAAACATTATAACGACGCCATGTATGCTTTACACTAAGTCTCAGTCGGTCTATAGAGGGTCTATACCAGTGTACATAGTCTAGACGTTGATCGGGACGGACTTCCTAAGTCGAGTTGATCTTATAACATGCCGCGAAACCCACTCGAATCGACTATGGACACCTTTTGACATATCCATATTGGAGTACATCAACGGTATAGTGGGACGTCGGTCGTGAGTACCGGCCCGTGAATATATGGGTTATGCATGAACCGTAAAACTAAAACGCGTATTGTACTAGTCAAACGATTTCTATTCGAGCCTCACCCTGAGGATGCCGATGGTAAGTCACGCATCAATTAATCCCCAGCGGAGTCGCCAAATTGTGGACATGACAAAGGTCCACCCCGACGCGGCCACGCACGGGTTTGGGTAGGCGAATGAATCTCCATATGAGAATGGATCGAATTGAAATTTAAATCGAAGTGGAGTCGCTAGCGAGCTTTGTGGGAGTTCGGGCCCATTCGAGCCCACTCTATGTCGTAGTGGGCCGTATACAAAATACGGTCCATTTCCGATGTCAGGGTTTATTGGGCTCTTCCCTTTGCACTTGATACCGATACCGATATTATCGGATACCGTGTATTGAATGACTCTCGTATGCCAATGTATTCGGATATCCGGAAACCATGGTTCTGAGTAAGGGGTGAGGGTACGTGTTGGGAAGCCCACAAATGACACCCAACCCCGCCCGCACTTAGCGGCCTCTACTAAGATCACGAATGACTTTCTAATACGCGCGTTAGTAGTTCGGTGAAAAATGCTTATGCAAACGTTGTTTTCCCTAAGCATGTGAATGAAATTGAAAGGATTTCTATGTCGATTTAATGCAATTAATTCTAACGTCGAAGTTGAATTTTAGCATGCGGGTTCATTTTAGTACATTAAAACAAACGATAAATCAACAAGGAAAGTAGCAAACGGTTAGTAACGATATTATGAATAATAACGGTTTGCAAATTAATGAATGATGTAGATGAGATGATGTAAAAGTTTTGAAAGGATATTCCACGTGATTAATTATCACGTGTTGACCTAGGTCATAAAAAAATATTATCGAAACTAAAGGACAATGTAGGACTCACGATTTTGACGTGATAAAGGGCCATTCGACCGAGTCATTGAAGGACTCGACCGAGTGGACCTCTGAAAACGTTTCTATCTCGTGTTTTTAGACCCTACTCGGTCGAGTTATTGACGAACTCGACCGAGTACGTTGCCACTCGACCGAGTCACTGTGAGACTCGACCGAGTGGAAGTCGTAAATGCATTCTGTTTCGGTTTTTGGGGTGCCACTCAACTGAGTGGGCTAGGCACTCGGTCGAGTGCCCCCTGTACGAACATGGGGTTCGTTCGCAATTTTGTATCGGTTTTGAAATTGCTTTTGATTTTTGATAATTCTATGATTTTGCCGAATCGGACATAAATATTGCACAATTTATGCTCGACCCGGATTTTATAAATCATTGATTTTGTTGAATCGGATATAAATGTTATGGGATTTATACTCGATTCTAAATTTGAATACTCGTTGTATCCCATATTCGATTATTGAATCGATATGGAATACTAGAGTGAAAATAAGAGAAAATTGATTTAAGTCGTCTTAAATTAACTATCGCGATATGAGTAGATTTCCTCCGCGTTTAATAATGTCGTAATTCTGACGAATTGTATGACAATTATTTTAGCATCAATAGAAATCGCGTTAATTAATTTATGTGACTAGACCGTTAGATTCGATGTCTAATTATGAAATTAGCATCGAATCTAAGTGTTCAACGCTATGCTAGAATTGAAAGACTTGATTCCCTCCGCATCCCGACATCACCATTAATTCTTGCGAATTGTTTGATGTCGGATCCGCATCAACGGGTTTCGACCCTTATAAAAAAAAAGTATGTTTTGAAAATAGGTTTTAGAATGGATGAAGATTGCGATAATGATAAAAATAAGAAAATTACGGTTGATGTTAACTCGTCTCAACAATCAAGCAATCGGGGTGATGGGATAAGCGACCGGCAACACTGTGTGCAGTACACTTGTATATTCGGGTTTCCTTATCCCACCATCACTCATGCTCGACACGAATCGACGAATACTTTAATATTTTATACTAGTTATATTATCGGTATTAGGACGCGAATAAAATAATAAAAAAAGACAATGACGACGACAAAACGACACACGACGCGAGAAAGAGGAGAAAGGAGAAGAGAAAAGCGGGAATTGGCACCCTCAACCTACATGTTTCTTATGCTCGGACGGGACTCGTAGTGACAGCTTGCACGAGAGTATCGAGTATGTAAATTGAGTTGTGGTGGTTAGGGTTTGGATTCCTAAAGCTAAGTTTAGGGTTTGTAGTATTAGGGTTTGATTGTTGTAGAATTAGGGTTTTTGAAAGTGGTGAAAGATGTCTTGAAGTGTGTGCATGGAGGGGTTTATATAGGCATTGCTAGGGTTCCCCGATTAGGGTTACTCGACCGAGTAACTGGCTGACTCGGTCGAGTGGCCCAGTGTGCCTGCAGTCGGGCCTGAATAAGGCCCACTCGATCGAGTGGGCAGGGCACTCGATCGAGTGGCCCAGCTGGGTCGCGCGGGTCAGCTTTTTTACCGTGGCTTTGGATGTTTGATTGGTTTTTGTATTTGGGTTAGACTTTTGATGTCTATGTGGCTGTTTTGTATGTCTCGGGGGTGACCTTGACCGGGGTTGACCCAATCGTTAAAAGTCGGTTTTATTTACGGTGTCGGTTTTGACCCAAATTAGTCTTGTTTGACTGGAAACGACCCACTGGGCCTGAATTTGAGGTCAGTTTTGTGAGATTTGTACTCCATAAGTGCATTAACCAGCAACCAATGGTTTTGAGCCCATATCCGAGCGCGTAGAAACACGTTAGCGTCCGATCATCATCGGGTGTTTTTTGGAAACTGCCATAGACACCTGGCAGTCAAAATGCGGGTGTCTACAGTCGGTCACCAGTACCGGCCCGGGAAAATATAGGGTTATGCATGAACCGTAAAACTAAAACGTGTATTGTACTAGTCAAACGATTTCTATTCGAGTCTCACCCTGAGGATGTCGATAGTAAGTCACGCATTAGTTAATCCCCAACGGAGTCGCCAAATTGTGGACATGGCATAGGTACACATCGATGCGGCCACGCGCGGGTTTGGGGAGGCGAATGAATCTCCGTATGAGATGGGTCGAATTGAAATTTAAATCGAAGTGGAGTCGCCACGGAACTTTGTGGGAGTTCGGGCCCGTTCGAACCCACTCTATATCTTAGTGGGCCATGTACAAAGTATGGCCCATTCGGATGTCAGAGTTTATTGGGCTCGTCCCTTTGTATTTGATACCGATACCATGTATTGAATGACTCTCGTGTGCCAATGGATTCGGATATCCGGAAACCATGGTTCTGAGTAAGGGGTGAGGGTACGTGTTGGGAAGTTCACAAAGAACACCCAACCCCGCCCGCACTTAGCGGCCTCTACTAAGATATCGAATGACGTTTTAATACACGCATTAGTAATACGATGAATGATATGCAAACATTGTTTTAACTAAACATGCGATAATTGAATGGGTTGCTACGTCGATTTAATGCATCTAATACTAACGTCGAAGTTATATTTAGCATGCGAAGTTCATTTTAGTACAATAAAATAAACAACGAAAATAAATCAACAAAAGAAGTAACAAACTTGTTAGTAACGGTAAATAACGATAATAACGGTTTGCGAAAATATAGAATGACGTAGAATAATGTAGATGAAACGATGCATGGTTTGAAAAGGTAGTACGACACGTGATTGATTTAACACGTGTTGACCTAAGTCATAGAAAAGTATTATCGAAACTAGAAAATGTTGTAGGACTCACGATTTTGACGTGATAAGGGGCCACTAGACCGAGTCATTGAGGGACTCGACCGAGTGGACCTCTGGAAAAACTTTTCTCCGGATTTCGAGACGTCACTCGATCGAGTCATGAGAGGACTCGACCGAGTGCCCGGCCACTCGATCGAGTCATTGCGAGACTCGATCGGCCACTCGTTTTTTGGGGTGCAACTCGATCGAGTGGGCTGACACTCGGTCGAGTGGGTCAGCTGGAGCGAGAGGTCCGGGTTTTTTGAACCTCGGGTTAGGCATTTTGTAGTTCTTGTATTTGGATTGGACTTTTGATGTTTGCATGGCTATTTTTGTGTTCTCGGAAGCGGCTTTGACCGGGGTTTGACCCAATCGCTAAAAGTCGGTTTTATTTCTGGTGTCGGTTTTGACCGAAATTAGTCTTATTTGATTGGAAACGACCCACTGGGCCTGAATTTGACGTCGATTTTGTGAGGTTTGTACTCCGTAAAGGCCCAAGCCAGAAACTAACGGTTTCGAGCCCATATCCTAGCGCATAGAAGCACGTATGCGTCCAATCATCATCAGATGTTTTTTGGAAACTGCTATAGACACCTAGCAGCCAAATGTGGGTGTCTACACACCCTCAACCTTCATGTTTCTTGTTCTCGGACGGGCCTCGTTAGTTGTGGCTTTAGCACGGGAGTATCGAGGTTTACGTAAGTTGAGTTATGGTGGTTTAGGGTTTGTAAGTTGCTAGGGTTTTAGAGTGGAAGACAAGTAGTTAGGGTTGCCAAGGATGTATTGTGTGTAAAATTGCATGCAAAGGGGTGTATATATAGGCATTCCCCATTACCCGACCTAGGGTTACTCAACCGAGTACCCTGCTGACTCGGTCGAGTGGCCCAAGCTGCCGCACACGGGCCTGTTTGAGGGCCCACTCGATCGAGTGGGCTGACACTCGATCGAGTGGGTCAGCTGGAGCGAAGGGGTCTGGATTTTGGACCTTGGGTTGGATATTTTGTGGATCTTTTATTTGGTTTGGACTTTTGATGTTTGCATGGTTGTTTTTCGTGTCTCGGAAACGGCTTTACCCCAATCGCTAAAAGTCGGTTTTATTTCCGGTGTCGGTTTTGACCCAAATTAGTCTCATTTGATTGGAAACGACCCGCTGGGCCTGAATTTGGGGTCAGTTTTGTGAGATTTGTACTCCGTAAAAGCCCAAGCCAGCAACTAATGGTTTCGAGCCCATATCCGAGCGCGTCGAAACATGTTTACGTCCGATCATCATCGGGTGTTTTTTGGGAAACTACTATAGACATCTAGCAGCCAAATGTCGGTGTCTACAGAGTCCCCACTTTGACTGTGGCTTGGACAGGGCGAAAGAGTCAGAGTAGCTACTAGGCCAATCGAGGATTAAGACCTGTCAGACTTCCGGTCGGGTCGCTTATAGTCCATTGGACTTGCGTAAAGGGCTCGCCAGCCACAAGATAAAAATCATACCTGAGTTGATGGTGATAACTCCGTGGGGAATTTGGACTTGTTGTATAAGTCCTGGGTGCACCTATATGTGGGCCCATCTCGTGAAAAATGCCGCCTTGGGCTTTCCGCTGGGGAGATATGTGAGCTATGTGGGCTTGTTTTTGAAGCCTGGAGTCGTACCTGTATAAGTTATATAAAATTTTGCATGCAAAACGTAGGTAAAAATATGACTCGCGTTGGGGAATAAAAATGCATTTTGAATTTTTGGAATTTTGAAAATTTTGAATTTTTTTTGAAAATTTTTGACTCCATAAAAATTAGAAATGCTCGGGATGCTTACGCCCTGTGCTAATTGTTGCGGAATCTGAGACTAGGCCTGTATGTTTAAGTCCACTAGAATTAGGAAACTTTGTGGAGAGGAGATATGGAAAGAGGGTTGTAGGACTTGATGTTATAAATAGCCCTCCCTTGTCTCAATTTTCTTCACAACCTCCTCACAATTCCCTTTTCCTCAATAAAAGAAAGCTCTTTATTCTTTTCAAGAATTTTAGTCATGGGAATCGAGCGATTGACCGCGATGTTGCAAGAATGGTCCCGACGCTTTAGGGACACGGATAGGGTGGCTCTGAACCAGACGGGTATTACTCAGTTGTATACGTTCTGCCAGATGCAGGTTGACCGTTATTTCCTTGATGCTTATTTGTCCTATTGGGACAATACTTATCATGTCCTTGCCTTTCCTCGGGGCGAAATCTGTCCTTTACCCGAGAAGATTGCTGCTGTTGGAGGATGGAACCCGATACTTTGTCCTGCTGTCCCGTTTTCTGTCCACGATACAAGGAGGAAGCTTCGAGAGTTTTTAGGACATTCTCATAATGAAATATCTCGAATGGCCGAAGACGATACTATTACCTTGATTGACTTGGCCTAGAAATTTATGAACCCACATGACGTCCGGGTCAGACCGATTCATAGCCGTAGGGCTTTCTCTTTTTGTATGCTCCATGTTTATGCTTTTGAAGGTCACATGGACTTTTTATCGTGCATGGGCGACGTTCGTCTTTTTACCGTGGTTGACCTGATGGAGACGGAGCACAGTCCGGCCTGGCTGATCACGGGAGAAATTATCCAAGGCTTGGATAATCGTAAGAGGGATTCGTCGGTTCGCTTGACCGGGAGCACCCGTTTGCTGCAGGTATTTCGAAGTTTTCTGATTTTTTCCAGTTTTTGATTTTCTCAATTCTCGATTTTTGATTTTTTTTCGCGATTTTCTCTGCTGCAGTGGGCACTCGATCGAGTCACCCCGACAGTCGATCGAGTGCCCTCTTAAAAAAATCCTGTTACGCTTTCAGAGGTGCCACTCGATCGAGTGACCCCTAGGCAATCGATCGAGTGCCCCTAGACGGATGCCTATTTTGGGTCGAGAACTCATTTTTCGTTTCTTTTCTCAGATTTGGCTATTCGAGAGGCTATCGGTCATAGATCCTCCCCTTGACTCGAGTAAATATCATCATAATCAGGTGATGACAAGGAGACGGGCTATTGATTTTTCTCGCCAGATTACTCAGAAGTATTGGGACGAAGTATTGTCTTTTCATAGCGGTCCGTTGATTCGGTCGGTAGTGCCATGGTGGCCCATTTATGTTTGGACGGGCTTGGCTCCGAGGGATAAAGCTCGTTATCAAGTAATCTTGTCTTTCTGGCAGACGATCCATCTTTACCCCGATCGCATACTAAGGCATTATGGTTGGACCCAAAGAATCTCGGAGGTTGAAGCAGTTGTGAGTGAATCTACCCAACTGATTGATGTGATGTGCGATACATGGATGCAACGGTAGTACACCTGGCACACTTGGCCCATTCCCAAATCTCTTCATTCAATCTGGGTTTCAGATGCTTATGTAAGGTGGACCAAAGTAGATAATGCCAAAGCCCGAGCTGCTCTAAAGGTTGACGAAGCTTTCGACCTACTGCGAAGAGAGCAAGTTAAAGATAACAGGGCCTTTTTCGATGAAGGTGACACTCCGACTACACTAGTCTGTCTCATGTCAGGTCAGAGAAGGAAAACTAAGAGTCAAGCTGAAGAGTCCAGTGCTAGAGGTGCGCGAGGGAAAGTGAGCTCCCAGACTGACTTGGAAAGGAGACTTGGCCCAAGACTGGCAGTGCAGGACCGACTTGGCCCGCGAGACAGGCTACTTGAGCACGTACGGGCTCCGGCGACAATGGCAGAAGACCCGCTGTCGAAGAAACGGGTTCGAGCTAAGGAGGTTCCTCTTGTGATTCGGGAACGCTCGCCCCCGCCCCGGCGACCTCAGGCTCCGCGTGACCCAAAGGACAAGGGAAAGGGCAAAATGCATGAACACTAGTCTCCTTAGTTTTATTATTTAAATATTATTACTATTTTTGTGGTGTCTGTTTTTGTGTGTTTTGCCATTTTTTTTTGGTGTACTTTTTGAAATTCCCGAGTTTATCGGGTTTTTAATAAAAGATATATTAGTGAATACCGTTCCCGTCTTTTCCGTTATTGCAGTGGTTGTACCCTTTTGAAGGGTTGCCTACGTATCCACTGGTCCAAGTTCAAAATAGATTTTTTTTTGCAATTTTCGAAATACATCAAGACTATTAGTTCAAGATGTGCGACAGTAGGATAAGTAATCCTAACTTATTGACTTGCTTATAATTTTTGAAAATTTATAAAAAGACAAATTTTTATAAACATTTTGCAAATGACATTGAGATGAGGTTTTAGGGGTAGTAGCGTTTCAACTGGTCAACCGATAGTAATGCACGAACCGATTTTAGGACCAGATCCCCTTCCTTGATGTTTCTGAGCCTAACCCTTTTGTTGAAGGCCCGTTGTAGCCTCTTTTGGTATATTTGGATATTATTGAGGGCCCGGGACCGTCGTTCGTCTAGAAGAACTAACGAATTATATCGGGTTTGGACCCAATCTGCTTCTGGCACTTGGCTTTCAAGTAAAATCCGGAGGGATGGCATCTCTAGCTCGACCGGTTGGACCGCTTCCGTTCCATATGTCAAATAGTATGGAGTTGCTCCGGTCGCGGTGCGAATTGATGTCCGATACCCCCAAAGGGCAAAAGGTATTTTATCGGGCCAATCCCGGTAGTTCTCAGCCATCTTTTTAAGTATGGTGACAATTGTTTCATTAGCCGCTTCTACCGCTCCATTCGTTTGGGGACGGTAAGGCGAAGATGTATGCCTCTGAATTTTGTATTTCGCTAACAACACGGCGGTTTCGGCTTGGAAATGGGTCCCGTGATCACTGATAAATTCGTGCAGGATCCCGTATCGGCATATGATCTTGTTTTGGATAAATTTGGCAACATGCTTGGCGTTCAAGATTGATATGACTTGGCTTCGACTCATTTGGTGAAATAGTCGATCGCTACCAAAATGAAACAGTGACCTCCCGTCCCGGAAGGGTGTACCTTGCCAATTATGTCAATACCCCATGTCGAAAATGACCATGGCGATGTCATTGTATATAGTAGGGACGATTGCATATGTTGTACATTGGCGAAAATCTGACAGTTATGACAGTGTTTGACCATATAATTGACAGTCGGTTTCCATGCTGCTCCAATAGTATCCGAGCCTCATGATTTTTTGGGCTAGCATATGGGTGTTCATATGCGGGCCATTTTCACCATCGTGTACCTCGGCCATGATTTTCTCGGCTTGTATCTTGTCGACACATAGAAGGAGAGCCCCCTGTGCCGTCTTTTTGTATAAATGCCCGTCGTCCGTACGGACAAATTGGGTGGCCAATCGTCGTAGGGGTTTCTTGGCCCGGTTTTCAGCTCCCGGAGGGTATTCTCCCGTTGTTAAGTAAGTTAGAATGGCCTGATACCAAGGTTTCGGGTCAGTTATTTTGATGTCTTGGATGGCGTGGATATAGGCCGGTTCGGACCATCTTTCGACGCAAATTGGCATGCTGGTTAAATGCTACGGGATATTTAACAAAGATGCTAATTTGGAAAGTGCATCTGCAAATTGATTTTCCTCCCGAGGTAGATAGATGTATTCTACCTTTTGGAATTGATTGTTTCTCGAGAACCCTTACTCGCGCTTGGTAAGCCACGAGATTGGCATTCCGAGTTTTCCATTTTTGGAGAGATTGATTGATGACTAATGATGAGTCATCGTGGACCCGGAGGTTCGTTACTCCTAAATCAGTGGCGGCTTGCAACCTGTGAATGCATGCTTCATACTCGGCTGCATTGTTAGTCACATCGAAGTCCAGTTTAATGGATAACGGTGTGTGCTCCCCTTGTGGAGAGATTAACAGAATCCCGACCCCAAATCCTCGGAAGTTGGATGCCCCATCAAAATACAAATCCCATGTCTCGGTGTCGGTATGGAATATGTCTTCATCTGGGAAGGCCCTAGTATCGGCGTGTCCTTCTTCGGATACCGGACTATCGGCAAGGAATTCTGCTACTACCCGACCTTTGATGGCTTTTAACAGTACGAACTTGAGGTCGAACTCTGCTAGCATCAAAGTCCATCTAGACATCCCGCCGTTAAGAATGGGCTTCTCGAACAAGTACTTGATAGGATCCATTTTGGATAAAACATGTACCTCGTGGCTTAGCATATAGTGTCAGAGCTTTTTAGTGGCCCAAACTAAAGCTAGGCACGTCTTTTCGAGCATTGTGTACTTTCACTCGTATTCTAGGAATTTCTTACTGATGTAGTAAATAGACCGTTCTTCTGAATCAAGTGTCTGGGCCAGCATAGCCCCCATGGCTGTCTCGGTCGTTGTTAGGTATAGCAACAAAAGCAGACCGGGTTGAGGTGGCATTAACATTGGCGGAGCAGACATAATCTCCTTGATTTTATTGAAAGCCGTTTGACATTTATCGTCCCACAGTACCCGTTCTCCTATCTTCAGTTTCTTGAAAATGGGCTCACATACAATGGTTAGCTTTGAGATGAATCGGCTGATGTATTGGACTTTCCCGAGAAACCCCCTTATTTCTTTTTCGGTTTTGGGTGGCTGCATCTCGATGATGGCCTTGATTTTAGCTGGGTCGACCTCGATGCCGCGTTGGCTAACGATATGGCCCAGTAATTTGCCCGATGTTACCCCGAAACTGCACTTTTGAGGGTTTAGCCTCATATTGTACTTACACAATCGGGTAAAGAACTTCCTTAGGGCCGTGATGTACCCGCTTCGATCTTTGGATTTGACGATCATATCGTCCACATAAACTTCCACTTCTTTGTGCATCATATCGTGTAGTAAAGTAGTGGCGGTTCGTTGATAAGTGGCCCCGGCGTTGATATGCCCAAATGGCATAACGGTGTAACAGTAAGTACCCCAAAGTGTAATGAAGGTGGTCTTACTCATGTCTTCTTCCGCCATTTTGATCTGATTGTATCCACCATACCCGTCCATAAATGATAGGAGGGCATGATCGGTCGTGTTATCCACCAGTATGTCGATGTGTGACAACGGAAAATCGTCTTTTGGGCTGGCCTTGTTAAGGTCATGGAAGTCCACACATACCCACACCTTGCCGTCCTTCTTGGGTACCGGCACGATGTTTGCAACCCAATCTGGATATTCAGACACTTGTATAAAGCCCGCTTTCAATTGCTTGTCGACTTCTTCCTTGACTTTGAGAGACCACTCGGGCTTCATTCTTCGGAGTTTTTGTTTTACCGGTTTGCACCCATCTTTGATGGGTATACTTTGTTCAGCTATTTCCCGATCTATCCCCGGCATGTCCTTGTAGGACCACACGAAGACATCCTTGAACTCTTGGAGGAGGTCCGTGAATTGTTTTCTCTCCTCGGGCTCTAAGGATAGGCCCAACTTAAGCATCTGAGGCTCTAAAGTGGTTCACACGTTGATGGACTCGGTTTCTTCATTTACCGGATCTCGAGATACCCTTTGTTCGAGCTGCTCGATCAGATGCGGAGGCAGAGGTACCTGTTCGTCGGGTTTCTCAATGTCATTGTGTGGACATGACATAGGTCCACCCCGACACGGCCACGCGCGGGTTTAAGGAGGCGAATGAATCTCCATATGCGATGGTCAAATTGAAATTTAAATCGAAGTAGGAGTCGCCACGGAATTTTGTGGTTATTCGGAACCATTCGAGCCCACTCTATGTCGTAGTGGACCGTATACAAAATACGGCCCATTTCTGATGTCAGAGTTTATTGGGCTCGTCCCTTTGCATTATGATACCGATACCGACATTATCGGATATCGTGTATTGAATGACTCTCGTTGCCAATGGATTCGGACATCCGGAAACCATGGTTCAGAGTAAGGGGTGAGGGTACGTGTTGGGAAGTTCACTAAGAACACCCAACCCCGCCCGCACTTAGCGGCCTTTACTAAGATATCGTTCATTTTTGGTGTACACGCGTTAGTTCGACGGTTGAATGATATGCAAACATTATTTTCCTAAGCATGTGAGAAAAATAAATAAATGGGTTGCTAAGTCGTTTAATGCATGTTAAACTAATAACGTCAAAGTTATTTTAGCATGTGAAGTCGTTTTAGTCTAATAAAACAAAAGAAATAAATAAATTGCTACAAAAACGAGAAAACGAGTTAGTAACGGTGAATAAATCGAATAAAGATGTAAATAAATAATATGCGTGATTTTGGAAAAGGTTTATGACATGTGATGGATTAACACGTGTTGACCGAGGTCGAAAAAAACAGTATTTATCGAAATATGTCGCGAAAGTCGCTTTTTATGTAATACTCGAAAAGAATAAAAAAATAGAAATGCGAGGAAACGAAAAAAAAAAAGAGACCCGGCGAACCAGGCCACCGCGCGAGTCGCCTGGCAGGCGCGCGACTCGCGGGGCGGTCTGTCCGGTTTTTTTATTTGTCGAAAATCGCTAATTTTTAAAAAATCGCGTACAAATATGGATTAATTTATACTCGATTTATATTTTCGATATTCGTCGTATTCGATATTCGATTATGAAATCGATATCGAATAGTCGGAATGATTTTAAAAAAGATTTTGAAAAAAGTTTGTTTTAAACGAAAAGTAAAAAAAGAATTTTTGAACGAAAAAGATGTTAAATCTCTCCGCGTATAAAATCGTCGAATTTTATTTAAAAAAGATGTAACGATTTTATTAGCATCAACGAGAATTAATTAATTTAGTTCTTGTTAGATACGATATTTGATTAGAAAATCAATATCGTATTTTCAGAACGTTATAAAAAATAGTTTTTTTAGTATCGATTATTAGAAATAAAAAATATTTGACGAACGACCCATTAAAATACGAAACGACCGACGACACAACGAAAAAAGAAGAAAAAAACGTGAGAAAGAGGGAGAGAGAAGAGGAGAGTCGGGTTTGATTTACACCCTCAACCTACATGCTTTGTTTTGTCGGTATAAGACTCGTCGGACGGTGCCTTAGGCACGGGAGCGTCGAGATGATGCGGATGAGTTAAGGTGTCGGTTTTTTTGGACGTGGGAGGTAACGGATTCGACCGGATGACGGGGTCGGATTCGTCGGTTTTTTGGACAGTATTTCGGTGCACCTTCGGATGTGTGGGTCGAGATTATTTTTTGCTAGGTGTCGAGGATGTGTGTGACTAACAATTGTATGTGTTGTGTTTTTCGGTCCCTTTCAATGTTGAATGGAGGGTCCTATTTATAGGCGCAGAGGTTTAGGAGAGGTATCTTGCTTGGGTAACAAGAAACACCGGTTTGGATAGGAAATGTAGGAAGTCGAGAGGAACTTAAATTCCGTTGCTTGGTGGGGAAGCAAGGATCTCGGCTGGTTGGGGGGTTTTGGCCGAGTATTTGGAGCTCGGTCGGTATCTGATTCGGTTTTCGGATAGAATTCCTACTTGAGATCGAATTCTATCCTTAAACGGATTTGTTTAATAATTTTAAAGCTGATTTTTGTAGCAGTTGGAGGCCGAATCAGCCACGTGAGGTGTCATGGCTGACTCGTGTGTCTCGAGAATATTTTCGACCGGGTTTTGACTCGGTCGCTAAAAGACGGTTTTACCCTTGGTGTCGGAATCGACCCAAATTAGTCTCATTTGACTCGAAACGACCCACTAGGCCTGGATTTGAGGTTGGTTTTGTAAGATTTGTACTCCGTAATAAGCCCAAGCCAAATGTCCATGATTTCGAGCCCATATCCGAGTCCATCAAAGCACGTTTGCGTCCGATCATCATCGGGTGTTTGGTGGGACCTACTATAGACCCTGGCGGTCAAAGTGTGGGTGTCTACAGAGCCCCCACTCTGACTGAGGCTTGGACAAGGCGAAAGTCAGAGTAGCTACCAGGCCAATCGAGGATTAAGACCTGGCAGACTTCCGATCGGGTCGTTTAAAGTCCATTAGACCTGCGTGAAGGGCTCGCCAGCCATAAGATAGAAATCATACCTGGATAAATGTCAATAATGACGCGGGGACTTTCTTTTAAAAAAGTCTTGGGTGTGTCTGTTTACAGACACATCCCATCTTTGAATTACGTGGGAGCCTGCATTGGAGGCTACGGGTGTACCTGTTTACAGATACATCCAAAAATGTCGCTTGTGCTTTTCCACTGGAGAATTCCTCGGGAGCTGGGATATCTGTCTGTAAATTGCATGTAATATTCAGATAAAATACCGACTCACGCTGGGGAAGGAAATGATTTTTTGACTGATTGATTTTTGGAGAAAGATTTTTTTTGAAAATTTAGAAAATGCCGAAAATTTTGAAAAAAAATTGGAAATAGAAATGCTTGGGATGACTTGATTCTTGATCAGATTCTGACACGGACTGCCAAAATCTTCTGGTTAGGCCTGCATGCCTAGATGAAGAGGGAGATATACCGACAGACTCGACTCTGGACGCGTGAGGACGAGTTAACAGACACGACTTTGACTCTCTAAAGGTTAGACCATGACTCGGTAGGGGATGGGCCACCTAACAAGACTCTTAAGTTGCGCTATTCCGTAGCCTAGGCGAGTGGCAACATGGTCGAATCCTCAAAATGAGATTGTTTTCGTACGACAGGGCTTTGTGGTAGCAATGACGTAGACTGGTGTTCTTTTGAATTCTTTGGTTTCGGGGTATATTCCCAAAGTAGGTGTTGTCTCGAGTCTCTGACAGATTCTTGTCTTCGACTGAGCCGAGTACTAGGAACCACTATAGAAAGGTGGCTAGATTTTGAAAGTATTTGGATTATGTGAGTGGATGGAGAACTTCTGCCTAAAAGAAGCCCCCAGGATGACAAAGCTAGCTATTGAGAACACGACAGTGTCGTGACTGGAATGATGGCGCTTTTTTGAATTTGTGTCAATGTGGGTGGTTGTGCCTCTGTTGAAAGGCTGCCTACGTATTCACGTGTAGTGAAATCAAACCAAGCCGTAGTTCAGTGTCGAAAGATATATTATGGTGCCTAGTTTATTAGGGCTTGGTGTGTAACTAGCCATAGCGATGGTTAGGCTAGATGTGCTCCCAATGATGCCTTGATCAAAGGGCTAGAATATTTAGGATATTGATCCTGTGACTGTGAGCGTTCTCCGGGGTAGCCCCCAGAGGTGGTGTGAGCTATTTGGGCATGTTCTATGCCGACTGCAAGTTGAGTTCCCGTGTTTGGGGTTGGTAACTGGTTTAGATGTGAAGAATTGGGATGGGATTTTAACGAGTTTTCCTCTCGGGGATTTTAACGAGTTTTGGTCTCGGGGATTTTAACGAGTTTTGCTCTCAGGGTCTTTGTATGGTGATTGTGAATTTTGTTATGTCGAGGGGAAGTCGAGTAAAATGGCTCGAACTTTGATTGGGATAGGTTTTGATAATGCGGGATCTGGTTTCCATGTCTGGCCCTAATGGTTAGGAATATCCTATGGAGCTTGAATCCTCAAAATTCCGGGCTGTCTCTGGCCTGGCTCTCGGGAAGGTCTTGAGGGTTGTAATGTGGGAAGGCTGAGTGTGATGTTAGCTGACCAGCTTGATTGTTGCTCCCCTATTTGACGATAAGGGTTTTGATAATTTTTGAATTGACCGTACCTGGTCAAGGGACTTTCACTCGAGTTGACCGTTGACCACGATCATGGGTTTTTTGAATTGTTTTGTTGGTTGACCTTTTAGCCCCGGTCATGGGATTTTTTGAATGTTGGTTGACCTCTTAGCCCCGGTCATGGATTTTTGATTTGGATTGACCGCTTAACCTCGGTCATGGGTGCCTTTCTTTTTTTGATAACGGCCTGTTTTTTTTTTGTTTTGGCCTTTTGCTTCTTTCCTGGACTTTTGATTTCTTTTCATCCAGTTTTCCTTTTATTTCTTGGACTTTTGATTTTTTTTCGTCCAGTTTTTTTTTAATGGCCTGCTTTTGTTTTGGCCCTTTTTTTTGTCGGTCAGACTAACACATAAGGTAGGGATTGGTCGGTCTTATTGGAGAGGTGTTTTATTGTGGGAAATGGGCTTGCCTCCCGTTTGAACCCAAACTAGGAGACTACCTAGATTTGTCATAGGATTCGATACCGCTCCGGCTAAGTGTAGTTTTGTGGCTTTCTATGTCAGACATGGAACAGGTAAAGGAAAACACGGGTCTCGATTTCCTGCAGTCATTATAGATGTGCCTATAGTCACGTGCATGTGCTCACAGTTTATGACGGTGTTCATCATGCTCTCGGAAACACATAAGGAAAGTATATATGAGCAATAGAAAAGTTGATTTTATTGAATTTTGAAAAGAGGACAGAATACAAATGACTCTGACTCTGATTTGGAAATTAGGATGTAGGGTATCCTAGACTCGGACTCAGACTTAGACTCGAATCAGATCCGGACTCGGATGCTCGGTCGGTTGTTTTTTTTTTGTAAGGTCTTCGACAGGTGCCACGACTCGCCTAAACTCGGCTCTGCGCGAATGCAAGAGAGGGAGTCAAACTAGACACGGCCCGGGATGACGGGATGACAAAGGCTCTGGGATCGGGATACTCGAACGTTGACCTAGACAAAGTAACGACCGTGACTTGGACTCGAGATGCGGAAGGGTGAGTCCGAGAATGGGGGCGACCGTGTTTGACCGTGTCGCGTGCTTGGACCAACCGTGGTGACCTAACCCTAGATGACTCGAGTGTTTGTAGCATAGGTTCGATTCGGAGAAGGCATCATAAGGACGCCGGTGTAGGATGGACGTAAAGTACTACCCCTTAAGGTGACCGTGGTCGACTGCTCGGGTGAAGGACAGCCCCCGAGTGAGACTAAAGGCTTAGATGGTGTGACATCTAAGTGACTCAAAAGTGGGGTACGTGAGAAAACACGTGTAAGACATGACCCTTAGAGCAACCGTGATTGACCGCTCTGATGAAGGGTAGCCCCCGAGTGAGGAAAAGCCCGAAAAGGAAATGAGTCGGAAAGGACACCTAGACGGGTGACTCGTGGATGGTGGGCCTTCCTTAGAATTTGGCGAAGTGGGCCTAGTCCCGTGTGAAGAAAGACCTACGTGTGAGCTATCCCCCAGACTTTGGACCCTAAAGTGTAAATGGGCTTCCCTTTGTAGGAGTTTGTCCTACGTAGGTGGGCCGTGCCTTGTCAGATAAGGCGGACTGGGATGGGGTAGAAACTCGCGATGTAGGATCGACGGAGTTTCGACGCTATAGACTCTAACAACTTATGACATGACCCGACACTGCTAAATACAGGAAGTCCTAAGAAGAAGAAAGCTTTGAAAAGAGGATTTGGATTTGAAAACCGAGCAAAGTCGGATAAGATGGCCCGATTTTTTTTTTTAAAATAAAAAAAAACGTTACCGGGCCGAGATTTTGGATTTTTGAAAAGGTTTGGACAGCATACCGGCTAGAAAATAGGCTATTTTGAGTCAAAATCATAAGTCCTAAATTCGGTAGCTTTCCGGGTTTTGAAAATGGATAGGTTTGAAAAAGATGCAAGTTTTTGAAAGGGACGGTTTTTGAAAAGACGAGACATGGATCAAGTAGCATGTAGTCACGGAAACAGTATAATGACGCCATGTATGCTCTTAGTCTAAGTCTCGGTCGGTCGAATAAGGTCTATACCAACGACGATAGCTTTCTCGCAAATCAGGACGGTCTTCCTAAGCCGAGTTGGTCTTAGAACCTACCGTAAAACCCATGCGAGTTCCGCCATCGAAGTCTTCAGTGCACCCATTTAGGAATGCACCGTGGTATAATGGGACGTCGGTCACAAGTAACCGGCCCGGGAAAGAATTGGGTTATGCATGAACCATTGAACTAAAACGTGTACATTACTATTCGAACGATTTCTTTTCGAGTCTCACCCTGAGGATGCCGATGGTAAGTGACTCATCAGTTGATCCCCAGCGGAGTCGCCAAATTGTGGACATGACATAGGTCCACCCCAACGCGGCCACGCGCGGGTTTGGGAAGGCGAATGAATCTCCATATGAGATGGTCAAATTGAAATTTAAATCGAAGTAGAAGTCGCCACCGAATTTTGTGGTTATTCGGAACCATTCGAGCCCACTCTATGTCGTAGTGAGCCATATACAAAATACGGCCCATTTCCGATGTCAGAGTTTATTGGGCTCGTCCCTTTGCATTATGATACCGATACCGACATTATCGGATATCGTGTATTGAATGACTCTCGTTGCCAATGGATTCGGACATCCGGAAACCATGGTTCTGAGTAAGGGGTGAGGGTACGTGTTGGGAAGTTCACTAAGAACACCCAACCCCGCCCGCACTTAGCGGCCTTTACTAAGATATCGTTCGTTTTTGGTGTACACGCGTTAGTTCGACGGTTGAATGATATGCAAACATTATTTTCCTAAGCATGTGAGAAAAATAAATAAATGGGTTGCTAAGTCGTTTAATGCATGTTAAACTAATAACGTCAAAGTTATTTTAGCATGTGAAGTCGTTTTAGTCTAATAAAACAAAAGAAATAAATAAATTGCTACAAACACGAGAAAACGAGTTAGTAACGGTGAATAAATCGAATAAAGATGTAAATAAATAATATGCGTGATTTTGGAAAAGGTTTATGACATGTGATGGATTAACACGTGTTGACCGAGGTCGAAAAAAAAAAGTATTTATCGAAATATGTCGCGAAAGTCGCTTTTTATGTAATACTCGAAAAGAATAAAAAAATAGAAATGCGAGGAAACGAAAAAAAAAAGAGACCTGGCGAACCAGGCCACCGCGCGAGTCGCCTGGCAGGCGCGCGACTTGCGGGGCGGTCTGTCCGGTTTTTTTATTTGTCGGAAATCGCTAATTTTTATAAATCGCGTACAAATATGGATTAATTTATACTCGATTTATATTTTCGATATTTGTCGTATTTGATATTCGATTATGAAATCGATATCGAATAGTCGGAATGATTTTACAAAAGGTTTTGAAAAAAGTTTGTTTTGAACGAAAAGTAAAAAAAGAATTTTTGAACGAAAAAGATGTTAATTCTCTCCGTGTATAAAATCGTCGAATTTTGTTTAAAAAAGATGTAACAATTTTATTAGCATCAACGAGAATTAATTAATTTAGTTCTTGTTAGATACGATATTTGATTAGAAAATCAATATCGTATTTTAAGAACGTTATAAAAAAATAGTTTTTTTTAGTATCGATTATTAGAAATAAAAAATATGTGACGAACGACCCATTAAAATACGAAACGACCGACCACACAACGAAAAAAGAAGAAAAAAACGTGAGAAAGAGGGAGAGAGAAGAGAAGAGTCGGGTTTGGTTTACACCCTCAACCTACATGCTTTGTTTTCTCGGTATAAGACTCGTCGGACAGTGGCTTAGGCACGGGAGCGTCGAGATGATGCGGATGAGTTAAGGTGTCGGTTTTTTTGGACGTGGGAGGTAACGGATTCGGCCGGATGACGGGGTCGGATTCGTCGGTTTTTTGGACAGTATTTCGGTGCACCTTCGGATGTGTGGGTCGAGATTATTTTTTGCTAGGTGTCGAGGATGTGTGTGACTAACAATTGTATGTGTTGTGTTTTTCGGTCCCTTTCAATGTTGAAGGGAGGGTCCTATTTATAGGCGCAGAGGTTTAGGAGAGGTATCTTGCTTGGGTAACAAGAAACACCGGTTTGGATAGGAAATGTAGGAAGTCGAGAGGAACGTAAATTCTGTTGCTTGGTGGGGAAGCAAGGATCTCGGCTGGTTTGGGGGTTTTGGCCGAGTATTTGGAGCTCGGTCGGTATCTGATTCGGTTTTCGGATAGAATTCCTACTTGAGATCGAATTCTATCCTTAAACGGATTTGTTTAATATTTTTGAAGCTGATTTTTGTAGCAATAGGAGGCCGAATTAGCCACGTGAGGTGTCACGACTGACTCGTGTGTCTCGAGAATATTTTCGACCGGGTTTTGACTCGGTCGCTAAAAGACGGTTTTACCCCTGGTGTCGGAATCGACCCAAATTAGTCTCATTTGACTCGAAACGACCCACTGGGCCTGGATTTGAGGTTGGTTTTGTAAGATTTGTACTCCGTAATAAGCCCAAGCCAAATGTCCATGATTTCGAGCCCATATCCGAGTCCATCAAAGCACGTTTGCGTCCGATCATTATCGAGTGTTTGGTGGGACCTACTATAGACACCTGGCGGTCAAAATGTGGGTGTCTACACATTGCATATAAAATTTTTTAAATTGAAAGAATTTTGGAGATAAGACAAGTCGTAAGCGGAACGGTTTTCGTTATTATTAATAGTAAATTTGAAAAACAGCTCGACGAGAGCTGCCATCTGATCGTTGGTCTGTGGCGGGATAGGGAGTGCCCTCGGGACAGGCCCCGAGACTCCAGTGGAAGTGGTTAAAGGGATAGGGGTTACAGACCGAACTCTAGCACCAGATCCTCTAGACTCGGACTCTGACTCCGACTCTGACTCTGACTCAGACTCGGACTCGATATCCGGCATGTCTCCCTCGCCAGTGGTTAGCTTGTAGACTCGACCCTGGCTGTCGGTCCACTTGATGGTCTTCCTCCAGGCCCTCCTCCCGGTGTCTGCACCAACTTCGGAGATCAGCTTCGTCGGGTCGAACCGGTTACTTCGGAGGATCAGATTAACCAGATCTTCTTTAGGAGCGGGGACGACCTTGTCTTCCCCGAATAGGAGCCCCAGCACGGGCTCAGAATCGTCGGCGCCCTCCTTGGATTCCGTTTGGACAAGGGCAAATATGTCATCAGAGATGAAATTGCATTCCCGAGCCATTTTGGTCTTGGGATATGTGATAGTGGGTTGGTAAAGGCCCACTTGAATTGCCCCAAATACTGGAGTGACGAACTTGATTACATTTGCCCGCTCCACACTTCCCGGGGTCATAGTGTACCCTAAGCCGAATCGAGACCCCCCGTCGTTTAGGACTTCGACAATCTTCCTAGCCGGAAGATATGGTCATGAAGTTGTCCCTGGTAAATAGCCCAAGTTTTGTAGCATCGTATTGATGCTAGTAGTGAAATAAGGCTTGAAGAGATATCCCTCTTCGATCATTTCCACGAAGTCAAATCCTCGTGGTTCGGCCCTGCCTGTGGCGTTGCAGCTAGCCACGGTTATAGGGGTCGCCTCCAGTGTGATGATACCGTCTTGGAGAGGCATCTTGACCTTTCTATAGAGGGTAGAGAACATGGCCTTGACCGCATGGATCCAAGGCCTCCCGAGCAGTAAGTTGAAGGACGAGGTGACATCAATCACCTGAAAATCCAGTTCTTTCTCGATTGGGCCCGTTATAATGGTTAATTTAACGGCCCTAGCCACCGGTTTTGGGCTGCTGTCGAAAGCCTGGATGGTCTGCACCGTCAGGAGGTAATCGGCCTCGGTGATGCCGAGGGCCCTAGCGGTCCTTAAGGGAAGGACATTTACAGCGGATCCGTCATCGATTAGGGTCATCGGGAGGTACTTCCCTCGGCTAATGATCGTGATGTATAGGGCCAAGTTATGGGCGACCCCAAACGGTGGAAGATCGGACTCGGAGACGGTGATGAGTGGGCCTTCTTCCTTGGACTTTCCCTTGAGATAGGGCATGATGGTGGCTACCATTTCAGCGGGGGTAACCTGTGAGTCGACCTTGATTTGATCGAGAGCCTTAGTCAGTGCCTCTCGATGTTCCTGCGAGCTAACCAGAAGTTGCCATATGGTTAGATCGGCTCGAACCATCTTCAATTACTGAACTAAGGCTGTGTCGTTGCTTGGTTCCTCAAGGGTAGATTCCGCCCTGGTAGGTTCAGTGACGGTTGTCGGGGTAGGACGCCCGGCGGTGGCGAAGTGGTTGGTGGCTATGGCCTTAGACTTAGCTTTTCGAACCTCTTCACTGGTGATGGGGACAGCTTCCCCTTTAGCTAGGTAAACATCTTCCTCGTCATCGAACCATATCCCGTTGATTTATGGGATAAAGGGGGAGATGAGATGTGAACAATCGATTACCTCTCCAGTGAATATAGCATGGGCACTGAACGGGTTTTCTTTGTTGCTTCGCTTGTCTCCGGGCAATGGTATTTTCCCGCTTTCGATCAGGTCTTGGATCAGATGCTTCAATTTCCAGCATTTCTCAGTATCGTGCCCATTACCCCGATGATATTGGCAATAGGCCTGAACATTGTAGCTTTTGGATCTTTTCTCCACTGGAACTTCTGTAGTTGGGCCTATGGGTTGAATCAGGCCCTTTGAAGATAGCCTTTGTAAGGCGTAGGTATAGGTAGTCCCTATATCCGTGAATACCCGATTTGGAGCATTCTTTTTGGATGAGGTATCCAGTAGATTAACCTCAACGAAGATGCTGCGGGTTGCAGCTGCAGGTGTGGGCTTGCTCACAGATGAACTGGCCCCTTGATATCCCTTGGTAGAGGCCTTAGTCAGGCTCTCTAATCTTAAGTCATCCTCGATCCTTGTGGCCATTTCAGTTAGAGTGGCAAAGTTGGGAATAACAGCATACTGGAGATGGACCCGGTAGGAAGGGAGGAGGTTCTTGACAAAGGCCTCCACTAAGACTTTCTCGTTGGGCTTATCCACCAGCTTCATGCTCTCGGCCCTCCGCCTTTGAAGGTATTTGGTGAACCCTTCTTTGGGCTCTTGGGCCATCACTTCCATAGTACGCATTGTAGTCTGGATCTCGGTATTATCAGCGTAATTCCGAGCAAATTCAGTCGCCACATCATCCTAAGTCTTGTACTTCTTGGAATCGAGCCTGTAGTACTAGGCTTTGGGGTGCTTTTCGAGGGAGGAAGCGAACAGGTGCTTGAACATGGTGGACTTCACCCCCTTGACAGCCATAAATTCTTTGAAAGCCGGGATGTGGTGGACTTGGTCTTCAGTACCCTCAAACATCGGTATTCCCGTGAGGTTGAGGTTGGCAGGTATCTCGTCATTCAGAGGCGAGTAGGAACGAGCATTCTCCGTATGGATCGAGTTGCTTGTTGACAAGTGGACCTGTTCTTCAAGCTTACGAACAACGCTGATTAGTTCAGCTATGGGCCCGGTGGGCTCAGATCCAGCAATGGGTGTCCCTTGCTTCATGGCAGTCAAACGAGTGGCAAAATTGGTTTGGTCGGTCCTGATGGCCGTCAGTTGAGTTTCCATCTTAACCAGCGCGGCTTTCAGTTCATCCAAGGTTTCTTGCATCTTGCGTTGTTTTCTGGTTATGGGTGGCCTGTCTGTAAGAACACCGCGTAATCAGGAACTAGCCCAAATAGAAGTACATCCCGAGCAAAAAGGAAAGACCGAAAAAGGAAATGACTCGGAAAAGACACCTAGATGGGTGACTTGTGAAAGGTGGGCCTCCCTTAGGATCCGGCAATGTGGGCCGGGTCCTTTTCGAAGGAAGGTCCACGTGAGACATCCCCAGACTTTGGACTCGAATGTGTAGACGGACCCTCCTTTGTAGGAGTATGTCCTACGTAGGTGGGCCTTGCCTTAGTCAAATAAGGCGGACTGGGATTGGGAGGAAACTCGCGATGTAAGATCGACGGAGTTTCAACGCTAGAGACTTCGACGACTTATGACACGACCCGACACTGCTAAATACGGGAAGTCCTAAGAAGAGGGGGATTTTGAAAAGGATTTTTTTTTTTTCGAGAAAACCCGAAAAATTCAATGGAGGGCCCAATTTTTCGAAAAAAAAGGGAAAAGTGAATTGGGCCACAGCTCTGAAAGTTCGAAAATATTTTCGAGTTTTGAAATGGACAGAATACCGTCTAGAAATAGGCTATTTTGAGTAAAATCATAAGTCCTAAATTCGGTATGCGTCCCGGGTTTCGAAATTGGATATTTTCGAAAAAAGGATGCAATTTTTGAAAATGACGATTTTTTTAAAAAACGACCTTAGAAACCAAGTAGCATATAGTCACGCAAGCATTATAACGACGCCATGTATGATCTATACTAAGTCTCGGTCGGTATATAAAGGGTCTATACCAGTGCACATAGCCTATCCGAGAATCGGGACGGACTTCCTAAGTCGAGTTGAGCTTAGAACATGCCGCGAAACCCATATGAATCGACTATGGACACCTTTGACATATCCATATTGGAGTACATCACGGTATAGTGGGACGTCGGTCACCAGTACCGGCCCGGAAAAATATAGGGTTATGCATGAACTGTAAAACTAAAACGCATATTGTACTAGTCAAACAATTTCTATTCGAGTCACACCCTGAGGATACCGATGGAAAGTCACGCATCAATTAATCCCCAGCGGAGTCGCCAAATTGTGGACATGACATAGGTCCACCGCGACGCGGCCACGCGCGGGTTTGGGGAGGCGAATGAATCTCCATATGAGATGGGTCGAATTGAAATTTAAATCGAAGTGGAGTCGCCACCGAACATTGTGGGAGTTCGGACCCGTTTGAACCCACTCTATATCTTAGTGGGCCATGCACAAAGTATGGCCCATTCGGATGTCAGAGTTTATTGGGCTCGTCCCTTTGCATTTGATACCGATACCGACATTATCGGATACCGTGTATTGAATGACTCTCGGATGCCAATGGATTCGGATATACGGATACCATGGTTCTGAGTAAGGAGTGAGGGTACGTGTTGGGAAGTTCACAAAGAACACCCAACCCCGCCCGCACATTAGCGGCCTCTACTAAGATATCGTTTGACTCTCGAATACGCGTGTTAATAATACGATGAGATGATATGCAAACAACGTTTTAACTAAACATGCGATAATTAGAATAAGTTGCTAAGTCGATTTAATGCATCTAAAACTAACATCAAAGTTATATTTAGCGTGCGAGGTTCATTTTAGTACAATAAAACAAACAATGAAGATAAATCGACAAAAATGGAAACAAACGTGTTAGTAACGGTAATAATGATAATAACGGTTTGCAATGAATATAGAATGCTAAGGAATAATGTAAACATGATGCATGGTTTTGAAAAAGTAGTTCGACAGGTGATTGATTTGGCACGTGTTGACCTAAGTCATAAAAAAAGGTATTATCGAAACTAGAAAGGCGTTACGGGACTCACGGTTTTGACGTGATAAAGGGTCATTCGACCGAGTCATTGAAGGACTCGACCGAGTGGTCCTCGGAAAACGCTTTTGTACCGATTTTAGACGTCACTCGATCGAGTTATTGAAGAACTCGACCGAGTAAGCTGCCACTCGATCAAGTCATTGAGAGACTCGACCGAGTGGTGGTTAAAAAAACCTTCTGTGTCGGTTTTTGGGGTGCCACTCGACCGAGTGGACTAGACACTCGATCGAGTGCTCCCTGTGCGAACTAGGGTTCGCTTTGCAATTTTTATTGATTTCGAAATTGCTTATTGATTTAGGAAACTCGATAATTTTATTGAGTCGGACAGAAATATTGTAAGATTTATGCTCGATTTGGACTTTGATGCTCGTTGTATCTGTAGACACCCGCATTTTGACTGCCAGGTGTCTATGGTAGTTTTCCAAAAAACACCCGATGATGATCGGACGCTAACATGCTTCTATGCGCTCGGGTACGGGCTCAAATCCATTAATCGCTGGCTGACACACTTACAGGGTCCAAATCTCACAAAAACGGACCTCAAATCCAGGTCCAGTGGATCATTCTGAGTCAAACAAGACTAATTTGGGCCAAAACCGACACCGGAATTAAAACCGACTTTTCACGATTGGGTCAACCCCGGTCAAAGTCGTTTCCAAAACACACAAAACAGCCATATAATCCTCAAAAGTCCAAGTCAAACACAAAACCCATCAAACACCCAAAGTCAAGGTCCAAAACAATGGACCCGTGCAACCCGACTGGGCCACTCGATCGAGTGACCCACCCACTCGATCGAGTGGGCTTGTTTCAAGCCCGACGGCAGGCTTCACGGGCCACTCGACCGAGTTAGCCCCATACTCGGTCGAGTAACCCTAAACCGGTGCCCTAGCCATGCCTATATAAGCAACCCCCATGCAACACAATTACAAAAACTTTTTTGCATCTTTTTTGCAACCTCAAGAACCCTATAGCAACCCTACACACACATACTACGTCTTTTACAAACCCTAATCAATCCCGAGCCACCACAACTCAACCTCCATAAACCTCGAAGACTCTTGTGTTAAAGCCACGGTTACGAGTCCGCACCAAGACAAGAACATGTAGGTTGAGGGTGTCAAAACCCTCTCTTTTCTTCCCTTACTCTCTTCGTCGCCCGTCTCCTTTTTTTTTCGTTTTTATTTATTTCGTTCATCGCATCATAATATCGATAATACTACTAATATCAAAACATTAAAATATTTATCGATTTGTGTCGAATAAGAAGGATACCGGGATAAGGAAAACCGCATATACAAGTGTACTGCACACGCGTCGTCGGTCGCTTATCCCGGTACCCCGACTATTTGATTATTGAGATAAATTAATTTAAACAACAATTCGTTATTATTTCTCGTCATCATCATCATTAATTTTGCATCCATCAATTTCTTTAAAATCAATTTTAATAAGGGTCAAAACCCGTTGACACGGATCCGACATCACTATCCCTAGGAATTTATTTCGATGTCGGAGAAGTCGAGGGAATCAAGTTTTTTATTCGAGTAAAGCGTCGATTTTAGATTCGATACCAATTCCATAATTGGATATCGAATCTAACAATCAAGTCATATGAATTAATTAACGTGATTTGTTCATATCACGATAATTAATTTAAAGCGACTAAAATTAATTTATCTTTTTTTTATTTATTTCACTCTAATATCCCATATCGATTCAATAATCGAATATGGGATACGATGGGTATTCAAATTTAGAATCGGGTATAAATTCAACAATATTTATATTCGGTTTAGCAAAATCAATGATTTATAAAAAACCCGAATCGAGCATAGGTCATGCAATACTTATGCCCAATTCGCTAAAACCGTCGATTCATCAAAAATCTAAAGCAATTTCGAAAATCAATATAAAATTGCAAGCGAATTACAATTCGTACAGATGCCACTCGATCGAGTGGCATCTCAAAATCGAACCAGAATGCTTTACACGACCACCACTCGGTCGAGTCTTACAGTGACTCGATCGAGTGGCCGCGTACTCGACCGAGTTGGTCAATAACTCGGCCGAGTACGGTCTTAAATGCAGAACATAAGCTTTCTTTAGGGCCCACTCGATCGAGTCCATCGACCACTTGATCGAGTCCATCGACCACTTGATCGAGTGGCCTCATAACGACTAAAACGCGAGTCACACATTCTTCTATTTTTCAAACTCGATAGTATTTTACGACTTAGGTCAACACGTGCGTAATTAATCACGTGCATACTATCTTTTCAAAACCATGCATCATCTTGTACATCATTCATCTCTTTCAATATTTGCACAAACCGTTATTATTCGTTATATCATTACTAACCGTTTGTTGTTTCCTTTGTCAATTTTTTATCGTTTGTTTTATTTTACTAAAATAAACCCACATGCTAAAATTCCACTTTGACGTAGAATTAATTGCATTAAATTGACTTAGAAACCCGTTTCAATTCCATTCACATGTTTAGGGAAAATAAATCTTTGCATATCATTTTTCCCGTTTTACTAACGCGCGTATTGTAAGTCATTCGAATTCTTAGTAGAGGCCGCTAATGTGCGGGCGGGGTTGGGTGTCCTTTGTGGGCTTCCCAACACGTACCCTCACCCCTCACTCAGAACCTCGGTTTCCGGATGCCCGAAACCGTTGGCGCACGAGAGTCATTCCATACACGATATCCGATAATGTCGGTATCGGTATCGCAATGCAAAGGGACGAGCCCAATAAACTCTGACATCGGAAATGGGCCGTATTTTGTATAAGGACCACTACGACATAGAGTGGGCTCGAATGGTTCCGAATAACCACAAAATTCGGTGGCGACTCCAAATAGACCTAAATTTCAATTCGATCCATTCTCATATGGAGATTCATTCGCCTACCCAAACCCGCGCGTGGCCGCGTCGGGGTGGACCTATGTCATGTCCACATATCCGATATTCGATTATTGAATCAATATCGAATGTTTAGAGCGAAATCTAAAAAATACGTTTGTAAATCGTTTTAAATCAACTAAATACGAAATAGATTGTCTCCGCATTTATAGTGTCGTAACTAATTCCTTCGAATTATGTGATCACTATTTTTAGCATCATGACTCCGTATTAGCTAGATTTACTTGATTAATTTGTTTAGATACGATATCCAATTATTGAATTGGTATCGAATCTAAAGAATGACTCTTTGCGCTTACTTGAATTAAAAAAGACTTAACTAGATTCCCTCGGCATCCCGACATCGTAATAAATCCTTGCGGATTGTGTGATGTCGGATCCGCGTCAACGGGTTTCGACTCAACTAAAAGAAAAATATGTTTTATTTGAAAATAGTTTTGAAATTGATGAAGATGCGATGTTTAAATATGATGACAAAGACGCAAAAACAAAACGTGACTAACAATGCGACGTAATAAAATAAAACGTTATTGTTGACGTTTAACTCGCTTCAACAATCAAGCAGTGGAGGTGTCGGGATAAGCGACCGGCATTGTCGGGTGAAACACCCATGTATATTCGAATTTCCTTATCCCGTCATCCTTTGCGCTCGACACGAATCAACGAGTATTTTAATGTCTTGATATTAGCGATATTATCGATATTAGAACGCGACAATGAAATAAGAAAAAGAGACGACGATGACAACGACGGACGACGGACGACAAAGGACGGACGACACAGAGGAGAGAAAGAGAGAAGAAGAGTCGGGAATATTGTACCCTTAACCTACATGTTTCTTGTTCTCGGACGGGCCTCGTTAGTTGTGGCTTTAGCACGGGAGTATCGAGGTTTAGGTAAGTTAAGTTATGGTGGTTTAGGGTTTGTAAGTTGTTAGGGTTTTAGAGTGGAAGACAAGTAATTAGGGTTACCAAGGATGTATTGTGTGTAAAATTGCATGCAAAGGGGTGTATATATAGGCATTCCCCATTACCCGACCTAGGGTTACTCGACCGAGTACCCTTCTGACTTGGTCGAGTGGCCCAAGCTGCCGCACACGGGCCTATTTGAGGGCCCACTCGATCGAGTGGGCTGACACTCGATCGAGTGGGTCAACTGGAGCGAAGGGGTCCAGAATTTGGACCTTGGGTTGGATGTTTTGTGGATCTTGTATTTGGTTTGAAATTTTGATGTTTGCATGGCTGTTTTTCGTGTCTCGGAAATGGCTTTGACCGGGGTTTGACCCAATTGCTAAAAGTCGATTTTATTTTCGGTGTCGGTTTTGACCCAAATTAGTCTCATTTGATTGGAAACGACCCGCTGGGCCTGAATTTTGGGTCGGTTTTGTGAGATTTGTACTCCGTAAAAGCCCAAGCCAGCAACTAATAGTTTCGAGCCCATATCCGAGCGCGTGAAAACATGTTTACATACGATCATCATCGGGTGTTTTTTGGGAAACTACTATAGACACCTAGCAGCCAAATGTGGGTGTCTACAACGCGTATTCTAAAATCAAACGATATCTTAGTAGAGGCCGCTAAATGCGGGCGGGGTTGGGTGTTCTTTGTGAACTTTCCAACACGTACCCTTACCCCCTACTCAGAACCTCGGTTTCCGGATGCCCGAAACCGTTGGCGCACGAGAGTCATTAAATACATGGTAACCGATAATGTCGTTATCGATATCGCAATGCAAAGGGACGAACCCCGTAAAATCTGAAATCCGAATGGGCCGTACTTTATACACGGCCCACTAAGATATAGAGTGGGTTCGAATGGCCCGAACTCCCACAAAGTTCGGTGGCGACTCCAACTTCGATTTAAATTTCAATTCGAGATCCATCTCACATGAGATTCATTCGCCTCCCCAAACCCGCGCGTGGTCGCGTCGGGGTGGACCTATGTCATGTCCACACCTGTAGTCATTAACGAAGCCTTGATTGCGGAGGGAGACCAATCAGGATGCACTGATTTAACGTAAGAAACTACTCCAGCAACATGAGGGCAAGCCATGGAGGTTCCCGATAATATATTGTATGTCACAGAATGCTGATCAAACGGATATTCATCTAATATCCGACCTTTAGATGAAAATGCTGTTAAAATGTCAACCCCTGGTGCACTGATATCGGGCAATATATAAAACATCAAGGAAACGAATTACAAAGACTTGGTAGATTACATTTATAATAATAGTATAATTTTTTAGTTGAAGTCGAGTAATCAATGCAAACCTTGAGGATATCTGGTGCAATTGTATTAGGTCATCTGGAAGAAAACGTCGCAACTAATGGAGCAGTTGTATCATTACTAGCTTCACACTTCAGGATATTTGCTGTAGGATACCTGTATTAGAAGAGTAACATGGGAAATTAATATGGTATATATGTCGTGATCTGAGTTTAAAACCCTGCACAATAAAGGGACTACGAACATACATAGTTGATTTAAGGTAGGATTTGAGTGTAGCGAAAGTAGATTGATTAAGTGATGCAGCAGGCAAAGGATAAGCAAAAGAGACATTCTCCATGCTCGCAACTGCTAGGACACCAAGGGCACCGACCAATGAAGCCATTCCATATGGTGATGGACCATCGTAAACGATAATTTTCCCTTTAACTAGACTTTCATCCAGACAATTATAATCACAATCCCTGTACACACAGACACACTTCATAACAATACATAGTATAACCAAACACAACACAAACTAGCTTGAAGATTACTTTGCAGAAGCCTCATCACATCCTTTTGTTACGACTTTCCCATATGCTAAAGGGAATTCCTTTCCATGTAATGTGAATGTGTTTATAGTACTTCCCTTTATTTGAAGTTAGTGAACCACCAAAAATTTAATACCAAAACACCAGATAAATGAAAAGTAAATAGTTTAAAAAGAAAGACATACAATCAATGTCTATCTGTCGCCTAGGATGACCTTGTCGATAATGCGTCGATCAGTAGTACTAGCAGCAACAAAGAAAAGTCAGGGTGCAACACTTCCTGTTAAACCACCATAATCTCCTTCATTTCTGAACAGTTAATACCCCTTTCTTGGTAGCATGTAACGCGCCAATTGCATTACTATCTTCCTCAAGTGCCACTGGTTTTGCACCAATGGAGATGCTAATTATGTCAACTCCATCTATAACTGCATTATCGAAAGCTGCTAAAATGTGTGAGTATTCGCAGCTGTCAGAACCACACACTTTGTAGACTGCTATTCTTGCTGATGGAACTCCTTCTCTTGATGTACCTTGGGCCACCCTGAAAAAACGCTTGTGTTGTTGACTATTCGCCCAACAGTTGTTGATGTTGTGTGGGTCCCATGGCCTTCCACATCTTTTGCATCATCTGGTTCGTTTGACCTTGCGCTAATTATTTTCCTGCAGTGCCCGACCCATCATATAATTAATTAATACTCTCTCCCATCCATTCAATCCTTTACATACCATTTTTCACCACTTTTAAGAAAAGTGGTAAAAGTAAGGGTATTATTGGTAAATGAAATGGTATTATGGGTTCACCAAACTTAAAGTAAGGAAAAAGTAGTGACTTTTTGTGTAAATAGAGAAAGAATATGAGGATTACAAGGTAAAGTGTTTTACCAAAAGAGGAATGTAAAGAATTGATTGAATTGTCTATTAAGTGTAAAGAATTGAACGGATGGGAGGGAGTATTCAAGTATGGCGGTATTGGATTTCTGGTGGTGGAACAATATATAGAACTAATTACCTATTGTAGGTGAAGTTTTTTCCACCATGACATGTACATTTCCATTTCTTATGGATAGACACTAAGCCAGCATCGTCAAGACTAGGAGATTCGGGTCATATCCCAGTATCAATAACACCGATAATAATGGCGCTTTGGCAAGTTTGCTGTTCAAGAGTTGGTTGTGGAACTCCCAAGAAGTCCCATGATCTTTTCGTTTGAAGCTCTAGTGATCTGCTTAGAAATACAGACACAACCTCTTTCAAACCTGCGTTCCATTTATCCTCAAGTAGTCAATATATTTTAATTCGAACCTGATACCTATTGTCCAAGGTACCTAGTTTTAACCACTGGGCTAAGATATCTTCGGTAAACATTCAAGGATATTGCAATTCACTTATTTTTATAAACGTAATATTTTATTTAACCACAAACTTAAGTCTAAGCTTCAAACTCTGCCACCTCAATTTTTAATAGAATATTGCCATATCTTTAGAATATTGGGTATCCTTGGTTAGCTATATTAGTTTGCTTAATTAGAAGAAAATTTGATTATATTCTAATTGTATTTACATTATACGGGATTCTCCTTGTAAAGCTATTTAAGCTATCTTGCCAATGGAATAAAGGATACACTTAATCCTTAAATTACGTTTAACATTCAACTCCTCTTATCATGGTATCAGAGCCAAACAAACTTCCTCTCACAATTTAAAATAATAATAATAATAATAATAATAATAATAATAATAATCTCTACTCTATTTGTCGACAACGATGACAGGGAGTGGTGACAATTCGTCAAAAACAACAAAAATCATCCTATCTCCATACTACCTTGGCTTACACGATGACATTGGTATGCTCATCGCTCACCTTAAACTAACTCACGAAAATTACGAAGAATAGAGTCGTTCCATGTGAATGTCTTTCAAATCCAGACGAAAGTTTGGTTTTTGTGACAGTACTATTAAAAAACCCACCGAATCTGTACTTCTCGATCAATGGGAAGTGGTAAATTGCACAATTGTGCAGTGGATTATGAGTTCGATTGATGACAAACTCAAATCTAGCAAGACTTATTTCGAAGAAGCGAGAGGCTTTTTGGTCGGTTAGGAAGAAAGGTTTGTCGTCGTTGACGGTTCCAAAATTTTTGCCATCAAAACTCAAATAGCACATTGCTCTCAAAAAAAAGGTATGTCAATCACCGACTATTTTGGTAACTTAAAAGTTCTTTGGGATGCATTGGCGGTCCATGAGCCACCCTTCGCGTGTGAATGCGGCTTGTGTATGTGTGGGATTGGGAAAGATGCAACGAAACGTCAGGATACGGAAAGGTTGCATCAATTTCTAATGGGGATTGACTCCAAATTGTATGGGACGGTTCGGTCCCAGAAATTGGCTCTCGAGCCTCTCCCAACACTTAATCGGGTTTATCATGTTCTTCTACAAGAAGAGCGGTTGAATGGTGCGATGACAAAACCAGAAGAGCGCATGATATTGCTGCCTACGCTGTTCGTTTCGATCCTCGACAAGCTACACAAGCAGATTGGAGGGAGGTTAGGGATCGAGATCGGGCGGAAAAAAGGAAATTGGTTTGTACTCATTGTACAGCAAGAGGTCACGACATCAATTCATGTTATATCAAGTCCCAGAACTTTCCCGAATAGTGGGGAAATTGTCCTCGTACCCTGGCTGAGATGCGTAAGAAACCATCAAGCTCCAACCGAAGAACATCATCCCAAGTTGCTGTCTCCGGGACCACCCAAGTTCGTGCTAATGCGGTTGTGACCGCTTCTGACGACCATGATCGTCTTGGTGGTATGTACGACACTTGGTTGATTGACACAGGTGCCTCAAATCTTGTGACGGGTAACCGTATATGGTTCCAAAATACTACACCGATTGCTCCTCGACCCGTGGTTCACCCCGATGGAAAATTTAGTGAGGCCACGTTAGAGGGCACAATTCTGCTAACGGATACGATTATTTTGACACATGTTTTATATGTTCCGTGCCTTACTTATAGTCTTATTTCCGTATCTCAATTACTTACTACAAGTCGTCTTTCCATACATTTTACTAATGACAATTGTCATATACAGGACCTTATCTCGAGAAAGAGGGTTGGGATTGGTGAGCAAAGGGATGGACTTTACTATTTCCGAGACGTAATCACCAAGACCGCAGTTCATCAAGTACATTAAGGAGAAAGCTTCGAGTTATGGCATAAAAGACTCGGGCATCCGGGAAACACTGTTATGAAATTTATTCCTTCTCTCAGTTTGTTTAGGCCTAATAACACGAATAGTGTGTGCGATGTGTGTCACCTTGCTAAACAACACCGAAACAGTTTTACATTGAATAATAGTTTTGCCTCCGAACCGTTTGAATTAATCAATTGTGACTTATGGGGTCCTTATCGGAGTCCCTCGTCTTGCGGACCCAAATATTTTCTCACCCTTGTAGACGACTATTCTCGATCCGTATGGGTTTTTCTATTAATTAATTGACAAAAATAAGGTTACTGAGATGTTTTTGAATTTTTTAGCCATGGCAGACACAATTTTCTAAATAGGTCAAAACTGTGCGGAGTGACAAGGGACATAATTTAATTGTGTGGCCGGCTATTTTTCTCAACGAGGCATTCATTTTCAGACCTCTTTTGTCGGAACGCCTCAACAAAATGGTCGGGTCGAGCGGAAGCATCGTCATATCTTAAACGTTGCTCGAGCTCTTTTATTTCAAGGTCATCTACCTAAAACTTTTTGGGGTGAGTGCATATTGACTGCGGCACACTTAATTAATCGAACACCGTCCATTATATATTCTTGGCCACAAAACCCCTTACAAGATGTTATTCGGTAAGTCCCTATTCTACAAAAATTTATGGGTTTTCGACTGTCTTTGTTTTGCCCACAACCAACATACGGGCAGCGATAAATTTTGTAAGAAAAGTCGTCGGTGTGTTTTTATTGGGTATCCTCGTAATAAAAAGGGATGACGGTTGTACGACCTTGAGAGTAAAACATATTTTGTGTCTCGAGATGTTATATTTTACGAAGACAAATTCCCATATTATTTGGACCAACAAGCAGAACCTAGTCCATCTAGTGTGCCTCCTAATTTCCTGGACTTTTGATGAGGACGGTAATGGGTTAGCTCAAGACAGTTCGGCCCACACTAAGTTAGAGGAGTCAAATGTTTCTAGGAATGAGCTGTCTACACCTGATCCTAATACCATCCCAACTAATTCAGAGGAGACTCACTCTAATGGGCCCAATGCACCAAGTCATAATATCAGCCCATATATTTCAGAGGAACCACATGCTTCCAATGGGCCAAATGCATCTCCTGCCAACACACCTGATGCTCCTCCTCCATCGGACGCTCCTATTGGCCGCGGAAAACGTCCCAAGGTCGTCTCCTCCCTTCTCCATGATTACGTTCTCGATTCCATTCATAGTCCCCCCTCAGCGATCACTCCCGTCTCGTCCTCCTCAGGTACGTCCTATGCTTTGACCAATTTTATTGATTGTCGTAAATTCTCTAATAAACAAAAAGTGTTTCTCGCTGCCATTTTCACCGAGGTGGAACCTCCCACCTTTTCCGAAGAAGTTAAAAACAACAGTTGGCGTCGGGCAATGCAGGACGAGATATCTCCTCTTGAAAAAAATCAAACATAGGAATTAACGGACCTTCTAGCTGATAAAAAGGCTCTTGGCTGTCGGTGGGTGTATAAAATCAGGTATCATTCTGACGGCAGTGTTGAGCGTTTTAAGGCCCGACTCGTTGTTTTTGGCAACCATCAAATAGAAGATATTGACTATGGAGAGACATTTTCCCCCGTTGTCAAAATGACCACCGTTAGAACTTTTTTAGCCGTTTCCGCCATTAGAAGATGAGAATTACACCAAACGGATGTTCATAATGCCTTCCTTCACGGTGATTTATTTGTGGAAGTGTATATGAAACTTCCTCCGGGCTTTGTTAGAGGGAAACTCGGTAAGGTTTGACGACTTAAAAAGGTGCTCTATGGCCTCAAGCAAGCTCCGCGCTGCTGGTTTGCAAAACTCGCTGCTCTCTGTGACTATGGTTTTACTAATTCTTACTCTGATTATTTTTTATTCAGCTACTCCCGAGGTAATGTGTGCCTTCATGTATTATTTTATGTCGATGATCTTGCTATTGCAGGGAATGATTCTACCGCTATCGCTGCTTTTAAATTCTATCTTGGCACATGCTTCCACATAAAGGACATTGGTCATCTAAAATATTTTCTAGGTATCGAACTTGCTCAAAGCAAAGAAGGGGTCTTTCTAAATCAACGAAAATATGCTCTTGATATTATTGCCCAAACAGGGAACTTAGGGTCGTGACCATCTAGCACACGCATCGAGCAAAATCATCGTCTCGCCTTGCTAGTGGCGCGCGCCAGGCGAGGATGTCGAGGGTTATAGACGTCTCGTGGGTCATCTTGTCTACCTCGCCATTACCCGTTCTGACTTATCATATGCCGTCCATGTTCTCTCTCAATTTTTACAACACTCGCATCATGAACATTTTGAAGCTGCGCTACGTGTCGTCAAATACCTTAAAGGTCATCCCGAACACGGTATTGTACTCCGTTCTGATAGTGATCTAACCATCACAGGTTGGTGTGACTCTGATTATGCGAAATGCCCCATCACTCGTCGGTCGGTTATGGGTTGGTTGGTTTCCCTCGGTGGATCCCCTATTTCTTGGAAGACAAAGAAACAACCGACGGTCTCCTGGTCCTCGACCGAAGCAGAGTATCGTGCCATGACAGATCTTGTTTGTGAACTTAAATGGCTTCATGGGCTTCTCTCCACCCTTGGTGTGGTTGTACCTCGCCCAATCTCTGTTTTTTGTGACAACCAATCCATCTTACATATCGTTCGGAATCCCGTGTTTCATGAGCGTACTAAGAACATAGAAGTGGACCGTCATTTTGTCCGCGACGCGTACTTGAAAGGTGTGGATAGAGCAGGCATTTCGGGCCGGGCCGCCGCCGCCGGCCCGAGCCGGCACGAGATTTGGCACGACCGGCCCGGCACGAGGGCAAATTCGGGCCTGGCACGGGCACGGCCCGTCGGGCCTCGGGTCGGGCCTCGGCAAGGAAAAGGCTGAAAAGCCCGTGCCAGGCACGGGCACGACGGGCCCGATCCGGCACGGCCCGCTGACAGCCCGCTGACAGGCACGCGGGCTGGCCCGACCAGGCACGACCGACCCGGGCACGGCGGGCCCGAGGCACGGCCCGGCCCGGCCCGGCACGGCCTCAACGGCTCTCTGCTCTGCTGGCCTGCTGCTCTGCCTCTTCCCTTTTCCAAATTCCAACGGCTCCTTCCTCCAACACTCTCCAACGGCTCCTTCAATCCTTCCCATTCCTCTATATTTTTTTTTTCATTTCTTTTCCTATAAATTACCCACTTTCATCCATCTTCATTTCACAAATCATTCTATTCTTCTTCTAATCTTATAATCATTCTTATCAATTTTAGTTTCTTTTACATCCTACGAAGATTTAATTTATAATTTTTAGTTTGTATAATTACTATTATTTTTAGTAATTGTTTTAGTAATTGTAATTTTTAGTAATTGTGTTTTTTTACAATTTCAATTTTTTTTAATAAAGAGTATTAACTATTTCCAAAGTGGGACTTGTGGAGTGATAGCTACAAGGCTACAAATATTATAATATATAATTACCTACAAGGCTACAAATATTCGGGTCGCACACAAACGCGTCTTGTTTTTGCTGGAAAAAATATGAAATAGATTGAGGCACGACCCGAAACCCGAAAACCGGCACGAAAACCGAAACACGGGCACGAGCACGAGCACGAAACTAGCACGACGGGCCGGGCACGAGACCCGGCCCGAGCACGGCACGACCGGGCCCGGGCCTCGGGCCGTGCCTCGGCGGCATGGTCGGCTAGAGCTCCGTGCCGGGCACGGCACGAGCCCGGGTCTAGGCACGACCGGGCCGGCCCACCCAGGCACGAAGCCCGCCGGGCACGGCACGAAGCCCGGCCCGGCCCGACTAACTGCCAGCTCTAGGTGTGGACATGACATAGGTCCACCCCGACGCGGCCACGCGCGGGTTTGGGGAGGCGAATGAATCTCATGTGAGATGGATCGAATTGAAATTTAAATCGAAGTGGAGTCGCCACCGAACTTTGTGGGAGTTCGGGCCCATTCGAACCCACTCTATATCTTAATGGGCCATGCACAAAGTACGGCCCATTCGGATGTCAGAGTTTATGGGGTTCGTCTCTTTGCATTGTGATACCGATACCGACGTTATCGGATACCGTGTATTAAATGACTCTCGTGCGCCAATGGGTTCGGATATCCGGAAACCACGGTTTCGAGTAACGGGTGAGGGTACGTGTTGGGAAGTTCACAAAGAACACTCAACCCCGCCCGCACTTAGCGCCCTCTACTAAGATATCGCTTGACTTTTGAATACGCGCGGTAGTAATACGATGAGATGTTATGCAAACAGTATTTTGACTAAACATTCGAAGATTTGAATAAGTTGCAATGTCGATTTAATGCATCAAAATTAACGTCAAAGTTGTATTTAGCATGCGAGGTTCATTCTAGTACAATAAAATAAACATATGGAAATAACAAGACAAAAGTAGAAACAAACGGGTTAGTAACGATAATAACGGTTTGTGAATAATATAGAATGACGCAAACGACACGATGCACGGTTTTGGAAAGTAGTATGGCACGTGATTGACTTGACACGTGTTGACCGAAGTCATAAAAATATTGGATAAGGCTCGAAATATGTTGAAGGGCTCACGTTTGGTGCGTGATAAAGGGACATTGGATCGAGTCATTGAGGGACTCGACCGGGTGTGCCTCGAAAAAACCTTATGCCCACTATTTGAGACGTCACTCGATCGAGTCATTGAGGGACTCGACCGAGTGGTCCTCAAAAAGACCTTCTGCCTCGGTTTTTGGGATGCCACTCGATCGAGTGCTCCCTGTACGACCTATGTTCGTTTCGCAATTTTGCGTGAATTTCGAAATTGCCTCTTTAATGTTGGAAATTGATGATTCTGTTAAGTCGCGCAAAAATATTATATGATTTATGCTCGACTCGAATTTTTGATACTCGTCGTATCCGATATTTGATTATGGAATCAATATCGAATACTTAGAGTGAAATCTAGAAAAGATGTTGTAAGTCGTTTAAATCAAACTAGAACGAAATAGACTATCTCTGTGTTATAATGTCGTAATTAGTTCTTTCGAATCACGTGACAATTATTTTAGCATCAACGAATTCGTATTAGTTTAATTTGTTGACTAATTTGTTTAGATACGACATCCGACTATAGAGTTGGTATCGCATCTAAAGAACGGCACTTTATATTTGCTTGAATTAAAAATTGATTCCCTCCGCATCTCGACATCGTAATAAATCCTTGCCGATTATGTGATGTTAGATCCGCATCAACGGGTTTCGCCCTAACCCAAATAAACGTGTTTGATTTGAAATAGTTTTAGAAATTGATGAATGCACGATGTTAACGATGATGATTATGCAAATAAATAAAACGGGACTAATGACGCGATACAATGAAAAAGACGATTTTGTTGATGTTGATCGGGGTCGACCCAATCGTTAAAAGTCGGTTTTATTTCCTGTGTCGGTTTTGACCCAAATTATTCTTATTTGATTGGAAACGATCCACTAGGCCTGAATTTGAGGTTGGTTTTGTGAGATTTTTACTCCGCTAAGAGCCCAAGCCAGAAACTAACGATTTTGAGCCCATATTCGAGCGCGTAGAAGCACATTCGCGTCCGATTATCATCGAGTTTTTTTGGAAACTGCTATAGACACCTAGCAGCCAAATGTGGGTGTCTACAGAGCCCCACTCTGACTGAGGCTTGGACAGGGCGAAAGTCAGAGTAGCTACCTGGCCAATCAAGGATTAAGACCCGGTAGACTTCTGGTCGGGTCGTTTATAGTCCATTAGACTCGCGTGAAAGGGCTCGCCAGCCATAATATAGAAGCCATACTTGAGTTGACGCTAATACCTCCGTGGGGAGTCGGACTTGTCGTATAAGTCCCGGGTGCGCCTATAAATTGGCCCATCCCGTGCTGATTCGAGAGAAATGTCGTCTAGGGCTTTCCGCTGGGGAGATATGTGAACTGCGCGGGCTTGCTTCTGAAGCCTTGAGTCGTACCTGTATTAGTTACATAAAGTTTTGCATGCAACACGTAGGTAAAAATATGACTCGGCTGGGAAAGACAAATTGAATTTTTCGAATTTTTGGAATTTTGAAATTTTTGAATTTTTTTTTTTTGAAAATTTTAACTCTTTTAAAAATTAGGAATGCTCGGGATGACTAATTCCTGTGCCAACATCGAGGAATCTGAGACTAGGCCTTTATGCTTAAGCACACTAGCATTAGGAAACTTCTATGGAAGGAAGATATGGAAATAGGGTTGTAGGGCTTGGTACTATAAATACCCCTCCCCTGTTTTAGTTATCCTCACAACTTCTCCACAATTCTCTTCTCCTTAAAAAGAAAACTTCTCATTACTACAAAACATCAAATAGACATGGGTCATTTTCACTAATAGACATGGGTTTTGCGATCCATGTTAAGTTGAGTGACATCTATTGTCAAATACTTAGACATAGGTCGTTCGACTCTATCTAAAACATAGACATAGGTTTTTCTTATAACCCATGTTTATTTCTATATTAGACGGAGGTTTGCAGATTTAACCCATGTCTATAAAAACAATAGACATGGGTGTTTTGTATGCCCTATGTCTACTTTTAAATATAGACATTGGTTATTTTGTACGCCCTATGTCTATTGAACCGCTAAATTACAAAAAAAAATATACGAAAGAGGCGTGCCGCTTTCACATAAATAGTAATTAAATTTTAAAAATAACAAAACAACTAATTACAGCCACAAGACATGTCTACAACTCTCGTAAAGTTAGGCTGCTGCTCACAACCGTGCTGCTGAAGAAACTCTTCAATCAAACCGATATCACAAATAACAATTGTACATCCATTAATATAATTGAGGAAAAAAACACAACATTACATCATATATGAAATTGGTTACTACATGCTACATACAGACTTCTGTGATGCTGCTAGCTCACGATCTGGAAATGAATCGTCGAAGGGATAATTTAGCCATACATACAGCTACAAGACCTTCAACCAAATGCACACGAGTTAGTAAAACGTTTAGGAAGGATCTGTCACAAACAACGACAACTAACAACTAGACTTTATTTCCAAAATGATTTGAGATCGATTAATATGATTAGTTGTCCAAAATAGTCACAAACGACAACTAACAACTCAAAATTCTAATATAACTGTACAAATACTACTCCTAATTGCCATAATAATAATAATAATAATAATAATAATAATAATAATGATATAAGTATATTGTAGAGTAAATTAAGTATGTAGGTAGTTGTTAGTTGATGAGTAGCTCAATAGAGTAGAGAAGGTAGTTGTAGGTTGTTATGGAGAGAGAAACAGTTATAGAGAGAGAAAGAGTAAATAAAAGAAAGTATTATTGAAAGACAGTCACAATATTACATATGTGATCTATTTATATAACTATACAAGCTAATCTATTATGTACATAAGTATGCTAGTAGTAATACTAGCTCACATCCCCCCCTGAAGCTTGAACTGGTTTGATGGAACGAAGACCAAGCTGAGCAGCAAAGAAATGATGTAAATCAGCTCCCAAAGGCTTCGTCATCACGTCGGCAAGCTGAACCGATGTTCTTACAAACTTTGGAATCAGAAACTTCTCTATATATTTATCACGAACATAATGACAATCAATCTCAAGATGTTTCGTTCTTTCATGAAAAACTGGATTTTCTGTGATGTGAAGAGCAGCTTTATTATCGCAATGAAGTGGAATAGGCAAAGGAGAATGAATATGAACACCCTTCAAAAGAGCATGTAACCAAACTAATTCACTGGTGACATAAGACATACTTCGGTATTCCGCTTCCGTGGTACTCTTACTGACCGTTTTCTGTTTTTTTGTTTTCCATGAAATAAGAGATCGCCCTAGGAACACAGTGTAACCACTAATACAACGACGACTGAAGACACAACTTCCCCAGTCTGCATCACTGTAAGCTGTTAGAGACAAGTCGTTGTCTGCTAGGTAGAATAATCCTGCGTTTATAGATCCCTTCAAATATCTCACGACATGAATGGCGGCTTGGAAGTGGGGAAGACGTGGTTGAGTTAAAAATTGACTGAGATGTTGCACCGAAAAAGAAAGATCGGGTCTGGTGAGGTTAAGATATAGAAGTCTACCTACTAGCCTTCTATACTTTTCTGGGTCAGGTAATAGGTCACCATCTTCTACAGACAACTTAAGGCCTTGAGGGAGAGGAAAAGAAGCTTCGGTGCAGTCCTCCATCTTCATGTCCTTAAGTATATCTAGAACATATTTTCTTTGATTCAAAGTGATACCAGTATGATTCCTTGCTACCTCAAGACCAATGAAATATCTCATAAAACCCAAATCTTTTATTGTAAATTTATTATCTAAACTAGCTTTGGTGTGAATGATACCTGCTTCATTGTTTCCTGTGAGTAGGATATCATCAATGTAAACCAAGGCGAGTAACCAGGAATCTCCCTGTTTCTGGACAAACAAGGAGTAATCCTCCCTGCTTTGAATAAAACCTAGGCTTAACAAGTGCTTTGTAAGCTCAATATTCCATTGTCGCGAGGCTTGTTTTAGCCCATATATAGACTTCTTTAGCTTGCAAACCAAATCTGGGGACCCTGTATCATACCCTTGCGGTGGCTTCATATAAACTTCTTCATCCAAGTATCCGTGTAAAAAAGCATTGTTAATGTCTAATTGGTGAAGAGGCCAACCATGAGCTGATGCAAGTGCAAGGAGGGTTCTCACTGTGGTGAATTTTGCCACAGGTGAGAAAGTAGCTTTGTAATCCTTATCCTTGACTTGAGTGAAACCTTTAGCAACCAATCTAGCCTTATATCTTTCAATGGACCCATCAGCTCGATGTTTAATTTTAAACACCCATTTAGACCCAATTGCCTTGTGTGTAGATGGAAGAGCAACTAGGTCCCAAGTGTGGTTAGCCTCCAAGGCCGATATTTCTTTCTCCATTGCCTCCATCCACTTAGGATCAAAAGTGGATGGTTCTGAGGTATGAAATACAGTAGCTAAAGTGGCCAAATACGCAGTGCCAAAATCCTCCTGAAGCTCTTGAAGAATTTTAGCATGAAAAGCCGATGAGGAAGAAGAGGATTCTGAATTAATGACAGTAGTACTAGGAAGTGGTCCACCATGAGTGGGAAGTTTGATAGGACAATGAAATCCATCCAATCTAGTAGAAGGTTGGACATTCCTGGTGGATCGTCTAAGAATGGGAGGAGGAGGGTGAAAAACAGTATCCTCAGAGGGTGAATTAGTAGCAGTGTTGAGATTAGTAGAATCAGGAAAATTAGTAGCTGAGGATTCAGACGAAAAATGGTGTGGAAAAGAAGTGTGACCATGTGTTGTATCATGGGAGGTATTAGTGGTATTAGGTGGGGTTTCTGACACAAAAGAGGAGTTGTCCTGTGTCAAAGGGGAAGAAGTAGTAGGCTCTCCAATTTGGACAATAGGAAACACCTTTTGTCCAGTAGGTAAAGAAGGAGGACATTGACTAGTCTTGTATGGAAAAATGTTCTCCTTGAAAACAACATCTCTATTGACAAAGACTTTGTGAGTGTCTAAGTCGTACAATTTGTACCCTTTTTCACCATATGGGTATCCAATGAAAATACACCTTCGGGCCTTAGCAGCAAACTTATCATGATGTGTGATTGGCATTGTAGCATAGCATAAGCACCCGAAAACTCTTAAATCATCATAAGTTGGTGGGGTTTTGTACAAAATCTCAAATGGAGTATGCCACTCCAAGATTGCTGTTGGCATTTTGTTAATGAGAAAAGTTGCAGCAAGAACACAATCCCCCCAAAATTTAACAGGAAGATGAGCATGAATTCTTAAGGCTCGAGCAGTCTCAATAAGATGTCTGTGTTTTCTTTCCACTCGTCCATTCTGTTGAGGCCTTCCAACAACAGATTTTTGGTGAATTATGCCTAAACTATTGAATAGAAGTGTGCAGGAATGTTGAACAAACTCAGTACCGTGATCAGTTCTGACCATCTTGACCTGAGTATGAAACTGAGTATTGATGAGAAGTAGAAAATCTCTGATTAACGAAGGAACCTGTGACTTATTATGAAGCAAATAAGTCCAAGTACAACGTGAATGATCATCCAATATAGTAAGAAAATAGCGAGCACCATTAATACTAGGAACTCGATACGGACTTCAAAGATCCATATGAACCAAACTGAAACATTGGGCTGCACGAGATTCACTTCTCTCAAAAGGCAGTATATGATGCTTGGATAGCATACAAGTTTCACAAAAAAAATCCTTAGTGGGGCGACAAACACCTGGAATATGGACAAGCTTATCTATAGAGGAATGACCTATCCTAGCATGAATAGTCTCAAACTTGTCATCTTTGGACTTAGTAGATCCAAAAGTATTACAACAGTGATTATTAGTACTAGTAAAACTGCTGTAAGTGCTAAAAAGCCGGGTGTCAAGCTTGTAAAGACCATCAACCTTCTTTGCTTGAGCATAGGTAACCTTACTGGAAAGGTCCTGGAATAAAACCAAAGTTTTAGTGAATGTGATAAGCAAGGTGGAATGATCTAAGAGTTTACCAATGGAGAGAAGATTTTGTTTAAAATCGGGCATTAACAAGACATGATGCAGCACAATGTGCTCATTAATCTTCAAGGTGCCTGCCATGTAAACCATCTTAACAGTCCCATCAGGTAATGCAATGCCCACAGGTTTAGGTAAGGTATATAAACCAGTTAACAAGTGCTCATAAGGAGTAATATGGTCAGAAGCACCAGTGTCGACTATCCAAGTATGAACATTGGACAAGGATGCTACTGAACAAGCATGAGGGGCTGGTGTTATACCTGCAAAATTAGCTGCTGCAGATGTGGAAGGAATATCTGCAAAACTCTTCAACAATTTCTGGTAAACAGAATCAACAATGGTGGTGATGAGATGCGGGTCTTGAACATAATTCTGAGCATGATAAGATCCTTCCGGCCCTACAGGCGAGTCTTCTTCAGAAATAATTGGCTCATCAGAGGAAGGAACAGTTGCTGCATTATGAGCAGACCTTCGATAAACATTCTGACCCTTCTGGAAACGTACATCAGAACCCTTGTTCTGTGACTTCCCCTTCCTGATAAGATCAAAGCAAAAATCTATGGTGTGACCACGCTTTTTACAGTGGGTACAGTTCTTTGTTTTGCGACAAGTATCAACTGTATGGTCATCTGCCTTACAGTATACACAAAACTTAGTTTCACCATCGTCATTAGTAGCATCTGTTTTGGCCTTCTTGTACCTATTAGAATGAGTAGATCTGGCCCTAGAGCTAGCATATGCATTGGCCTCTGCCAACACATCTACAGAATCAGAAATAAGTTTCTGTGTTTCAATCTTTTGTAGAAGATGGAAAGCTTTGTTGAGAGGAGGGAGCGGTTCTAAAGAAAGGACATGTGTCTTGACATTCTCGTAACCATAGTTGAGTCCCATCAAGAACTGAATTAATTTGTATTGAGTCTCCCTGTCAAGTAACCGCTTAAGCAACCTACAAGTACAACTGTCCATAGCTGCACACGTGCATAAAGGAAGAGGATCGATACTATCAAGTGTCTCCCAGGAACGCTTAAGCCTACTGTAGTACTCAATCAATGATGTATTAGCCTGAGTTATATCAGACAAGTCCTTCTTCAACTGGTAAATCTCAAGACTATTGGTTTGTCCGTAACGCTCAATAAGTTCTGACCACAAATCTTTGGCAGAACGTGAGTAAGATACAGTATCACGAATATCTTTGGCAAGCGAATTCAAAATCCATTTCATGACGAGAACATCGCAGCGAATCCATTGGTGATACTTTGGATCAGTTTCAGAAGGCATTTTACATGCTCCATCAATAAAGCCATCCTTGTTTTTAGAAATTAGTGCTAAAAGAGCATCTCGTTTCCAGGAAACAAAATTGAGTCCATCAAAGACAATATCGGTCAATTGAAGACCAGGTTGATCGGAAGAGGAGAGATGTAGAGGATCATCGAACATAGCATAAGACGATTTCGAATGATCGAAAGCCATTAGAAGTAAGAGAAATACACGAGATAGTAGAACACGAAATACAGAGAAATGTGCAGAGTTGTACAATTACGCAAGAACACCAATGTATAATACTCAAAACGATAGGGCTAATGATCGAAATAGAGTGAATTGCAGGAATGCGGAAGCAATTTCAAAAAAAACGAAGAATTAGGCGCGAATTCGTGAGAACAATCGAACGAAAAAAATGCGAACTACGAAGTAAATCGCAATGATGTAAAGAATGAAGAAGATGATCATACGAAGTGTCGAAACAATCGGCGTAGAGACCAGAAACCTTAACCCGCTCTGATACCATCTGAGACGGAGTAGCGCGCCATTGATGAGTAGCTCAATAGAGTAGAGAAGGTAGTTGTAGGTTGTTATGGAGAGAGAAACAGTTATAGAGAGAGAAAGAGTAAATAAAAGAAAGTATTATTGAAAGACAGTCATAATATTACATATGTGATCTATTTATATAACTATACAAGCTAATCTATTATGTACATAAGTATGCTAGTAGTAATACTAGCTCACAAATATATTGATTTAAAGAAGAAGAAGAAGAAGAATGCGTATTATTATAATTATTGTTAGCTGTTGTTGCTGGTCTTGCGTTCGAATGCATAGGACAGAACTAGAAGCAATATACTTAAGACATGGCTGCATTTTGTTGCAAGATCAGGCTATGCTAATACAGTAATACACAAATGCAAAGCAAGTGGAAATAAAACGTATGTAGGCTGGAATTGGGTTCAATCGATATGATACAGGCTGCCCTCTTACATACTGTAACTTGCAAGACAGGAATGCATATTGCATTACAGTGAAATGTGTACTGCACTTGATTTCTGTGTACTAGACCAGCGAGGAAACAATTTACAAGCGAGGAAACAACTGATGATGTTGTTCAACAACATTAATGACTATCAGCTCGTTAGAATACCTTAAATCATCGGCATAATTGGAGTAAACGGAGCTCAAATAACTCATAATCATCATCATATCATCATCGTCGACCTCTGAAATCGGCGATTAAATAATTTGATAAGAGTAAATTCCAGATTTAGTCACTGTACTCTTGAAATTAAGCATAGAAAATAGACGAAAAACACGAGATTAACAGATAACATACCGTTAAAATCGAATTCGTAACTATCACAACTGGAAGAATAGTGATGAATGTTTGATAATGCCAGAGAAATTCGAAGAGTAAATCATAATCATCATCATATCATCATCGTCAACCTCTGAAATCGGCGATTAACTAATTCGATTAAACAAAATTCAAGAATTAATCACTCTACTCGTAAAATTAAGCACAGAAAATCAACAAAAAAACGAGAAATTAACAGTATGAAGCTCAATTAATCAAGGAAAACAAGAGATTAACAGATGATTACTTACCGTAAAAAGGGAGAAGAAGATCAAATGGAAGAAGGGAGACCTTAGAAGGATCGACTTTGGGGAAATCCTTGAGGACGGAAATGATTCGATCGGTGACTTGATCTTTGGTGAGGTGAGCGGAAAAGGGGCGGGAAATTAGGGTTGAGAAATCGGGGAAAGTGTTGGATCCGGCAATGGCGAGGGTATTTGGGGAGACCTGAATCTTGACGTGATTGAGAATGGCTTCTTGAAGGATAATTGAGTATGGCGGAGGATTAGGTATAGCGACGGAGATTCGTTTTCGTTTCATGGCTGCGCTGAGTAATGTATGGCTGCTGGTTCAAAAAAAAATGAAAGAAGGCTTTAGGGTTTACTAGTTTATAAGCTTATTAGGAGTAATACGATAGACAGACATGGGTCACTATTTTATTAGTATTGATCATGGGTCGGGCCAATGCGGGCTTGGGTCGGACCTGAGCAATAAAAATGGCCCATATGAACGGGTTGGGCCGGACCGGCCAAATGAGTGGACCTATTTTCTAAGTCCAAACCCGGCCCTAGCGGGCTAGAACGGGCTTTTCGGGCCAAATTGAGCTTTTTGGGCCCTATAATTTAATGCTCTCGTATGAAATAAATATCTTAATATCGTCGTTTAATAATTTAAACTTATGTGTTTTTGTTTATAAATTCTATAGTTTCTTTAAAAATTAATGATAAGCAACAATATCGACAAACATATATTACTTTAAATATTATATACTCCGTAAAGAATAACGTAACAAGTTTAAAATGTTTAATAAAATATACATGAATATAGTATATACTTGTATTGTGTATTACTTTGAGTAATTACGATTATATTATGGAGATATTAATCATAAATTACATATGACTACGTAAAAATTTCTAAAGAGAGTTATAATCATATCACTAAGTTTAAATAGTAGTAATATAAGTTATTTATTTTTATTAAGTATGGGTCGGGCCGGGCCAAAAGTTGAACCAACTCCATGGCCCAATCCCGGCCCAAAATCACTTCGGGCTTTTTAGGGCCGGCCCATGGGCTTTTTTGGGCCATAATATAAGGTCCAAGCCCTTCAGAAAAGCGGGTCGGGCCGGGCTTATGGACTTGGGCCATTTGATCACCTCTAGTATTACATCAATATACATGGACTTCTTATATGTCCTACATCTATTCATATACTATAGACATAGGTTTTTTCGACCTATGTGTATAAATTATTGACATGGGTTTAATTTTGACCTATGTATATTCTTTTTTATATACATAGGTTTTTTAATAACCCATGTCTATTAAAAATAGATGTAGGTTTTTTTTAACCTATGTCTATTAGATCATGTCTATGACTAATTTTGTAGTAGTGTCTCATATTTTTCGAGAAAATTAGCCATGGGAATTGAGCGCTTGACCGCGATGTTGCAAGAATGGTCCTGACGCTTTAGGGACACAGATAAGGTAGCTTTGAACCAGACGTGTATTACTCAGCTGTATACGTTCCGTTAGATGCAGGTGGATCGCCATTTCCTTGATGCTTGTTTGTCCTATTGGGACGACACATATCATGTTTTTGCCTTTTCTCGGGGCGAAATTTGTCCTTTACCTGAGGAAATTGCTGCTGTGGGAGGATGAAACCCTATACTTCATCCTGCTGTCCCGTTTTCCGTTCATGACCCGAGGAGGAAATTACGAGAATTTTTAGGACTTTCCCACAATGAAGTATCTCGAATGGCTGAAGATGATACTATTTATTTGATTGACCTGGCCGAGAAATTCATGAACCTGCACGACGTCCGGGTCAGGCCGGCCCACAGCCGTAGGGCTTTTGCTTTGTGTATGCTCCATGTTTACGCTTTTGAAGGTCATATGGATTTGTTGTCGTGCATGGGCGATGTCCGTCTTTTCAATGTGGTCGACCTGATGGAGACAGAGCATAGTCCGGCTTGGCTGATTACGGGGGAAATTATCTAGGGTTTGGATAATCGCAAGAGGGATTCGTCGGTTCGCCTGACCGGGGCACCCGTCTGTTGCAGGTATATCGCTTCTGATTTTTATGATTTTTCCGATTTCTCAATTTTCAATTTTTTTTATTTTTTTTTCGCGATTTTCCGCTACAGTAGGCACTCGATCGAGTGCCCTCATAAAAAACCTCCTGTTCGATTTTAGGGGTGTTACTCGATCGAGTGACCCCTAGGCACTCGATCGAGTGCCCTTAGGGGAATGTTGATTTTGTCTCGAGAACTCATATTTTTTGTTTCTTTTCTCAGCTTTGGTTATTTGAGAGGCTATTAGTCATAGATCCTCCCCTTGACCTGAGTCGATACCGTCCTAATAGGGTGATGACAAGGAGACGGGCTATTGATTTTTCTCGCCACATTACACAGAAGTACTGGGACGAAGTGTTGTCTTTCCATGGCGGTCCGTTGATCCGGTGGGTAGTGCCTTGGTGGCCCATTTATGTTTGGACGGGCTTGGCTCCGAGGGATAAGGCTCGCTATCAGGTAATCTTGTCCTTCAGGCAGACAATTCATCTTTACCCCGACCGCATACTAAGGCAGTATGGTTGGTCCCAAAGAATCCCGGATGTTGAAGCAGTTGTTAGTGAATCTACCCATCTGACTGATGTGATGTGTGACACTTGGATGCAACGATGGTACACCCGGCCCACTTGGCCCATTCCCAAATCTCTTCATTCAGTTTGGGTATCAGATTCTTATGTGAGGTGGATGAAAGCAGATTCTGCCATGGCCCGAGCTGCTTTAAAGGTTGACGAATCTTTTGACCTGCTACGGAGGGAGCAAGTTAAAGACAATAGAGGCTTTTTTGACGAAGGCGACACTCCGGCTACATTGGCCCGTCTAATGTCAGGTCAGAGAGGGAGGACTAGGACTCAAGCTGAAGGGTCCAGTGCTAGAGGTGCGCGGGGGAGAGTGAGCCTCCAGACCGACTTAGAAAGGAGACTTGGTCCGAAGCTGGCAGTTCAGGACCGACTTGGTCCTCAGAATAGGCTACCCGAGCACGTACGGGCTCGACTTGGACCGGTTACAATGGCAGAAGACCCGCTGTCGAAGAAACGGGTTCGAGCAAAGGAGATTCCCCTCGTGATCTGGGAACGCTCGCCCCCGCCCCGGCGACATCGGGCTCCATCTGACCCTAAGGATAAGGGAAAGGGCAAAATGCCCTAAATACTAGTCTCCTTAGTTTTATTTTCTAAGTATTACTATTATTTTTTGTGGTGTGCTTTTTGTTGTTTTTTTTTTGTGATGTAATTTTTGAAATTCCCGAGTTTATCGGGTTTTTAATAAAAGACATATTTATTGGTGAATACCGTTTTCGTCTTTTTCGTTATTGCAGTGGTTGTACCCTTTTGAGGGGTTGCCTACGTATCCACGATTAGCGGAATCAAACCAAACGTAGTTCATAGTAAGATTTTTTTTTGCAATTTTCGAAATACACCAAGACTATTAGTTCGAGGTGTGCGACAGTAGGATAAATAATCCTAACTTATTGACTTGCTTATAATTTTGAAAATTTATAAAAAGACAATTTTTTATAAACTTTTGCAAATGACATTAAGATAAGGTTTAGGGGTAGTAACGCTTCAGCTGGTCTAAGTTGGTTGGGTTGACGAATTCATTCCCGTCCAAGTCTGTTAGCATAACCGCTCCTCCTGATAGGACCTTCTTTACCAAATATGGCCCAGCCCAATTGGGTTTGAATTTTCCTCTTGGGTCGACTGGTAGTAATGCCCGGACTAATTTTAGAACCAGATCCCCTTCTTTGATATTTCTGGGCCAAACTCTTTAGTTGAAAGTCCGTTGTATCCTCTTCTGGTATATTTAGATATTGTTGAGGGCCCGGGACCGTCGTTCGTCTAAAAGAACTAGCGAATCATATCGGGCTTGGACCCAATCTGCTTCAGGCACCTGACTTTCAAGTAAAATCCTGCGCGATGATACTTCTAGCTCGACTGGTTGGACCGCCTCCATCCCGTACGTTAAGTAATATGGAGTTGCTCCGGTTGCGGTGTGAATTGACGTTCGGTACCCCCATAAGGCAAAAGGTATTTTATCGGGCCAGTCCCGGTAATTCTCAGCCATATTTTTAAGTATGGTGACAATCGTTTTATTAGCTGCCTCTATCGCTCCATTTGTTTGGGGTCGGTAGGGTGAATACGTATGCCTTTGAATCTTATACTTCGCTAGCAAAGTAGCGGTTTCAGTTTGGAAATGGGTCCCGTGATCACTGATGAACTCGTGCGGGATCCCGTATCGGCATATAATCTTGTTTTGGATAAATTTGGCAACATGCTTGGCGTTCAGGATCTGGTATGACTCGGATTCGACCCATTTGGTGAAATAGTCGATAGCCACCAAGATGAAGCAGTGACCTCCCGTCCCGGAAGAGTTTACCTTTCCAATTATATCGATTCCTCACGTTGAAAACGGCCATGGTGATGTCATGGTGTACAGCAGGGATGACGGCATGTGTTGCACATTGGCGAAAATCTGACAGTTATGACATTGTTTGACATATAACTGGTAGTCAGTTTCCATGTTGTTCCAATAGTATCCGAGCCTCATGATTTTTCGGGCTAGCATATGGGCGTTCATATGCGGGTCATTTTCACCATCGTGTACTTCAGCCATGACCTTCTCAGCTTGTATTTTGTCAACACATAGGAGGAGAGCCCCCTGTCCGATCTTTTTGTATAATTGCCCGTCGTCCGTACGGAGGAATTGGGTTGCCAATCTCCATAGGGCTTTCTTGGCCCGCCTTTCAGTTCCCGGAGGATATTCCCCCGTTGTTAAGTAGGTTAGAACAGCCTGATAACAAGGTTCCGGGTCAGTTATTTCGTTATCTTGATTGGCGTGGATATATGCCGGCTCGGACCGTCTTTCAACGCAAATTGGCATGCTGGTTAGATGATCCGAGATATTTAATAAAGATGCTAATTCGGAAAGTGCATCCGCGAACTGGTTTTCTTCCTGGGGTAGATAAATGTATTCTACCTTTTGGAATTGTTTCTCGAGAACCCTTACTCGCACCTGATAGGCCACGAGATTGGCGTTCCGGGTTTTCCATTTTTGGAGAGCTTGATTGATGACTAGAGATGAGTCACCGTGGACCCGAAGGTTTGTTACTCCTAAATCAGCGCCGGCTTGCAACCCGTGAATGCATGCTTCATATTCGGCTGCGTTGTTAGTCACGTCGATGTCCAGTTTAATGGATAACGGCGTATGCTCTCCTTTTAGTGAAATTAGAAGAATCCCGACTCCGAATCTTCGGAAATTGGACGCCCCGTCAAAATACAGATCCCATGTTTCTGTGTCGGTATGGAATATGTCTTCATCTGAAAAGGCCCATGTATCGGTGTGCCCTTCTTCAGATACGGGACTGTCGGCAAGAAATTCGGCTACTACCCGGCCTTTGATGGCTTTTAACGGTACGAATTTGAGATCGAACTCTGCTAGCATTAAAGTCCATTTTGACATCCTACCCTTAAGGATGGGCTTTTCGAACAGGTACTTGATAGGATCCATTTTGGATAATACATGTACCTCGTGACTGAGCATATAGTGTCGGAGTTTTTTAGTGGCCCAGACTAAAGCTAGGCACGTTTTTTCGAGCATTGTATACTTGCACTCATATTCCAGGAACTTTTTACTGATGTAGTAAATGGCCCGTTCTTCCGAGTCGACTGTCTGCGCCAGCATAGGTATAACGACAAAGGCAAACCGGGTTGAGGTGGCATTAATACCGGCGGAGCAGACAGAATCTCCTTGATTTTATCGAAAGCCGTTTGACATTTTTCATCCCACATTGTTCGTTCTCCTACCTTCAGTTTACTTTGAAATAAACCGGCTGATGTATTGGACTTTCCCGAGAAACCCCCTTATTTCTTTTTCGGTTTTAGGTGGCTGCATCTCGGTGATGGCCTTGATTTTAGCTGGGTCGACCTTGATGCCACGTTGGCTAACAATATGGCCCAGTAATTTGCCCGATGTTACCCCAAAACTACACTTTTGAGGGTTTAGTCTCATGTTGTACTTGCGCAGTCGGATGAAGAATTTTCTTAGGGCCGCGATGTGCCCGCTTCGGTCTTTGGATTTGACGATCATGTCGTCCACATAAACTTCCACTTCTTTATGCATCATATCGTGTAATAAAGTTGTGGTGGTTCGTTGATAAGTGGCCCCGGCGTTGATGAGACCAAATGGCATAACGGTGTAAAAGTAAGTACCCCAAGGTGTAATGAATGTGGTCTTACTCATATCTTCTTCTGCCATTTTGATTTGATTGTACCCGGCATACCCGTACATAAATGATAGAAGGGCATGATCGGCCGTGTTGTCCACCAGTATGTCGATGTGTGGTAATGGAAAATCGTCTTTTGGCTGCCTTATTAAGGTCCCGGAAGTCTACACATACCCGCACCTTACCGTCCTTTTTAGGTACCGGCACGATGATCGCAACCCCGTCCGGATATTCAGACACTTGTATAAAGCCCGCTTTGAATTGCTTGTCCACTTCTTCTTCGACTTTGAGAGACCATTCGGACCTCATTCTTCGGAGCTTCTGTTTTACCGGTTTACACCCATCTTTAATGAGTATACGGTGTTCAGCTATTTCCCGATTGTGAATGTCCTTGTAGGACCACGAGAAGACGTCCTTGAACTCTTGGAGGAGGTCCGTGAATTGTTGTCTCTCCTCGAGATCTAAGGATAAACCTAACTTAAGCATCTGGGCTCTAAAGTGGTTCTCACATTAATGGACTCGGTTTCCTCAATTACCGGATCTCAGGATTCCCTTTGTTTGAGCTGCTCGATCAGATGCGGAGGTAGTGGTACCTGTTCGTCGGTTTTCTCAATGTCATTGCATATAAAGTTTTTGAAAGTATTTTGAAAATAAGACAAGTCGTAAGCGGAACGGTTATCGTTATTATTGATAGTGAGTTTTGAAAATAGCTCAAAGAGAGCGGCCATCTGATCGTTGGTCAGTGGCGGGATAGGTAGTGCTCTCGGGACAGGCGCCGAGACTCCAGTGGAAGTGACTAAAGGGATAGGGGTTACAGACTGGACTCTAGCACAAGACCCTCTAGACCCGGACTCGGACTCAGACTCAGACTCAGACTCAGTATCCGGCATCTCTCCTTCACCGGTGGTCAGCTTGTAGACTCGGCCTTGGCCGTCGGTCCACTTGATGGTCTTCCTCCATGCCCTTTTTTCAGTGTCTGCACCAACTTCGGAGATCAGCTTCGTTGGATTGAACCTGTTGCTGCGGAGGATTAAGTTGACCAGATCTTCTTTAGGGGTGGGGATGGCATTGTCTTTTCCGAATAGGAGCCCCAGCACGGGCTCGAAATTATCAGCACCCTCCTTGGATTAAGTTTGGACGAGGGCGAATATGTCATCTGGGATGAAATTGCATTCCCGAGTCAATTTGGTCTCGGGATATGTGATGGTGGGTTGGTAGAGACCCACTTGAATACCCCCGAATACTGGTGTAACGAAGTAGTCGGTTAGTTTTGGGCTAAAAGGGCCCAAGTAGGTACCCTTGACGATGTTGCTGACCTTCTGAATATCGGCTTGGACAACGTTTCCCGAGGTCACGACATACCTTAGGCCTAATCACGATTCTCTGTCATTTAGAACCTCGATAATCTTTCCGGCCGGAAGATATGGTCTCGAGGTAGCCCCCGGTAAATTGCCCAAGTTTTGTAGCATCATATCGATGCTAGTTGTGAAATAGGGCTTGAAGAGATATTCCTCTTTATTCATTCCCACGAAATCAAATCCCCGTGGGTCGGCCCGGCGCGTAGCGTTGCAGCTTGCCACGGTCATGGAGTTGACTCTAGAGTGATGACACCGTCTTGTAGGGGCATCTTGACCTTCCAGTGAATGGTAGAGGACACGGCTTTGACCACATGGATCCAAGGCCTTCCAAGTAGTAAGTTGAAAGAGGAGGTGACATCAATCACCTAGAACTCCAGTTCTTTCTCGATTGGGCCCGTTATTATTGTTAGTTTAGGCCCCAGTAACCGGCTTTGGGCTACCATCAAAAGCCTGGATAGTCTGCGCAGTTGGAAAGTAGTCGGCCTCGGTGATGTCGAGGGCTTTGGCGGTCCGTAAAGAAAGGACATTCACGGCGGATCCATCGTCGATCAGGGTCATTGGGAGATACTTCCCTCGAAAAATGACCGTGATGTACAGGGCTAAGTTATGGGCAGCCCCGAATGGTGGAAGATCAGACTCGGAGAAGGTGATGAGTGGGCCTTCTTCTTTGGACCTGCCCTTGAGATAGGGCATGATAGTGACTAACATTTCAGTGGGGGTAACCTGTGAGTCGACCTTGATTTGATCGAGAGCCTTGGTAAGCGCATCCCGATGTTCTTGCGAGCTAACCAAAAGTTGCCATATGGCGAGATCGGCTCGAGCCCTTTTCAGTTGCTTGACTAGAACCATGTCAGTGCTTGGCACTTTAAGGGTAGTTTCTATCATGGCAGGTTCAGTGACGGTTGTTGGGGTAGGGCGTCCGGCGGTGGCAAGGTGGTTGCTAGCTAAGGCTTCAGACTTAGCTTTTTGAACCTCTTCAGTGGTGATGGGGACGACTTTCCCCTTGGCTAGGTAGACATCCTCTTCATCATCGAACCACATCCCGTTAATTTGTGAGATAAAAGGGGAAATGAGGTGAGAACAGTCGATTACCTCTCCGGTGTAAATGGCATGAGCACTAAATGGGTTTTCTTTGTTGCTCGGCTTGTTCCTGGGCAACGGTACCTTCCCGCTTTCGATCAAGTCTTGGATCAGATGCTTCAATTTCCAACACTTTTCAGTATCGTGCCCATTACCTCGATGATATTGGCTATAGGCCTGGACATTGTAGCTCTTGGATCGCTTCTCTATCGGGACTTCTGGAGTTGGGTCTATCAGTTGGATTAGACCCTCTGAAGATAGCCTTTGTAAGGCGTATGTATAGGTGGTCCCTATATCAGTGAATCCCCGAGTTGGAGTATTCTTTTTGGATGAGGCATCCAGTAGATTAACCTCGTCGAAGATGCTGCGGGTTGCAGCTGCAGATATGGGCTTGCTGGTGGATGAGCTGGCCCCTTGATACCCCTTGGTAGAGGCCTTAGTAAGGCTTTCTAACCTTAAGTCGTCCTCGATCCTTATACCCATTTCGGTCGAAGTGGCGAAGTTGGGTATAACGACATACCGGAGATGGACCCGGTAGGAAGGGAGGAGGTTCTTCATGAAGGCCTCCACTAACACTTTTTCGTTGGGCTTATCGACCAACTTCATTCTCTCGGCCCTCCACCTTTGAAGGTATTTGGTGAAACCTTCTTTGGGCTCTTGGGCCATAACCTCCAGAGTACGCATCGTAGTCTGGATCTCGGTATTATCACCGTAATTTCGAGCGAACTCTGTTGCCACATCATCCCAAGTCTTGTACTTCTTGGAATCGAGCCTGTAGTACCAGGCTTTCGGATGCTTCTCGAGGGAAGAAGCAAACAAGTGCTTCAACATAGTGGATTTTACTCCTTTGACGGCCATAAATTCCTTGAAGGTCCGAATGTGATGCACCGGGTCTTCAGTACCCTCAACCATCGGTATGCTCATAAGGTTGAGGTTGGCAGGTAGCTTGTCAATCAGAGGCGAATAGGAGGGAGCATTTTCCGTATGGATCGAGTTGTTTGTTGACAAATAGACATGTTCTTCCAGCTTGTGAACGGCGCTGACCAATTCGGCGATGGGCCCAGTGGTTTCAGCTCCACTCTTAGGAGTCCCTTGCTCCACGGCACTCAAACGGGTGGTAATGGCCATTTGGTCGGACCTGATAGTTGTCAATTGGGTCCCAATCTTAGCCGGCACGACGGCCAGTTGGTCCAAGGTTTCTTGCATTTTCTAGCGTCTGGTTACCGGTGGCCTGACTGTAAGAATACCGCGTAATCAGTAACTAACCCAGATCCTGGAATAAAAAGTACATCTAGAGCAAGACTGAAAAGGAAATGACCCGGAAAAGACACCTAGATGGGTGACTCGTGTACGATGGGTCTTCCTTAGGATTCGGCTAAGTGGGCCGAGTCCTATTCGAAGGAAGGTCCATGTGAGATATTCCCCAGACTTTAGACTCGAGTGTTTAAACGGGCCTTCCTTTGTAGGAGTATGTCCTACGTAGGTGGGCCATGCCTTAGTCAAATAAGGCGGACTAGGATAGGGAGGAGACTCGTGATGTAAGATCGACGGAGTTTCGGCGCTAAAGACCTTCGACGGCTTACGACAAGACCCGACACTACTAAATACGGGAAGTCCTAAGAAGAGGAAAGTTTTTGAAAAGGAATTTTTTGAAAAAAAATCCGAAAAAAACCGGTGGATGGCCCGATTTTCGAAAATCGGAAAAGGTGCCATCAGGCAGCGATTTTGAAGGTTCGAAATTTTTTTTGAATTTTGAAACGGGCAGCATACCGGCTAAAAATTGGCTATTTTGACTAAAATCATAAATCCTAAATTTGGTAGCTTTCCATGTTTTGAAATTGGATATTTTTGGAAAAGATGCAATTTTCGAAAATGATGGTTTTTGAAAAACGACCATAGAAACCAAGTAGCACATAGTCACGCAAGCATAATAACGACACCATGTATGCTCTACACTAAGTCTCGGTCGGTCTATATAGGGTCTGTACCAGTGCACATAGCCTTTCCGAGAATCGGGACAAACTTCCTAAGTCGAGTTCATCTTAGAACATGCCGCGAAACCCATACGAATCGGCTATGAACACCTTTGAAATATCCATGTTGGAGTATATCACGGTATAGTGGGACGTCGGTCACCAGTACCGGCCCGGGAAAAGATAGGGTTATGTATGAACCGTAAAACTAAAAGTCTAAAACGCGTATTTTACTAGTCAAACAATTTGTATTTGAGTCTCACCCTGAGGATGCCGATGGTAAGTCACGCATCAGTTATCCCCAGCGGAGTCGCCAAATTGTGGACATGACATAGGTCCACCCCGACGCAGCCACGCACAGGTTTGGGGAGGCGAACGAATCTCATGTGAGATGGATCAAATGGAAATTTAAATCGAAGTGGAGTCGCCACCGAACTTTGTGGGTGTTCGGGCCCATTCGAACCCACTCTATATCTTAGTGGGCCATGCACAAAGTACGGCCCATTAGGATATCAGAGTTTATGGGGTTCGTCCCTTTACATTGCGATACCGATACCGACGTTATTGGACGTGTATTGAATGACTCTCGTGCGCCAATGGGTTCGGATATCCGGAAACCACGGTTCTGAGTAAGGGGTGAGGGTACGTGTTGGGAAGTTCACAAAGAACACCCAACCCCGCCCGCACTTAACGGCCCCTACTAAGATATCGCTTGACTTTTGAATACGCGCAGTAGTAATACGATGAGATGTTATGCAAACAGTATTTTGACTAAACATGCGAAGATTTGAATACGTTGCTATGTCAATTTAATGCATCTAAATTAACGTCAAAGTTGTATTTAGCATGCGAGGTTCATTCTAGTACAATAAAATAAACATATGGAAATAACAAGACAAAAGTAGAAACAAACGGGTTAGTAACGATAATAGCGGTTTGTAAATAATATAGAATGACGCAAAAGACACGATGCACGGTTTTGGAAAGTAGTATGGCACGTCATTGACTTGACAAGTGTTGACCGAAGTCATAAAAATATTTGATAAGGCTCGAAATATGTTGAAGGGCTCAAGTTTGGTGCGTGATAAAGGGACACTCGATCGAGTCATTGAGGGACTCGACCGGGTGTGCCTCGGAAAAAGCTTTTGCCCAGTATTTGAGACGCCACTCGACCGAGTCATTGAGGGACTCGACCGAGTGGTCCTCCAAAAGACCTTCTGCCTCGGTTTTTGGGATGCCACTCGATCGAGTGGGCTAGGCACTCGATCGAGTGCTCCCTGTACGAACTATAGTTCGTTTCAATTTTGCGTGTATTTCGAAATTGCCTGTTTAATGTTGGAAATTGATGATTTTGTTAAGTCGCGAAAAAATATTATATGATTTATGCTCGACTCGAATTTTTGATACTAGTCGTATCCGATATTTGATTATGGGATCAATATCGAATACTTAGAGTGAAATCTAGAAAAGATGTTGTAAGTCGTTTAAATCAAACTAGAACGAAATAGACTATCTCCGCGTTATAATGTCGTAATTAGTTCTTTCGAACCACGTGACAATTATTTTAGCATCAACGAATTCGTATTAGTTTAATTTGTTGACTAATTCGTTTAGATACGACATCCGACTATAGAGTTGGTATCGCATCTAAAGAACGACGCTTTATATTTGCTTGAATTAAAAATTGATTTCCTCCGAATCTCGACTTCGTAATAAATCCTTGCAAATTATGTGATGTTAGATCCGCATCAACGAGTTTCGCCCTAACCCAAATAAACGTGTTTGATTTGAAATAGTTTTAGAAATTGATGAATGCACGATGTTAACGATGATGATTATGCGAATAAATAAAACGGGACTAACAACGCGATACAATAAAAAAAACGATATTGTTGATGTTGATTCGCTTCAACAATCAAATATTCGGGGTGTTGGGATAAGCGACCGGCCACGTCGGGTGAAACACCCTTGTATTCGGATTTTCTTATTCCGTCATCCCTTGTATTCGACAAGAAAAGGCGAATATTTTAATGTTTTGATACTAGTAATATTAACGATACTAGAAACGAGAAAAAAAAAAAAGATACAACGACGACACAGACGGACGGAGGGACGACGCGAGAAAAGGGAAGATAGAAAGAGAAGAAATCGGGATTATATGCACCCTCAACCTACATGCTTAGTATTCTCGGTATGGAACTCGTCTAGTTGTGGCTTGGACAAGGAAGTATCGAGATTATGTAGATAGAGTTATGGTGGTTTTAGGTTGTAGGTTTGCTAGATACTAGGGTTGTAATTGTATGTGTGAAAGTTGTGTGTAAAAGTTAGGGTTTTAAGTTGCATGCAAAGGGGTGTATATATAGGATTTCCCAACCCCATGAACTAGGATTACTCGATCGAGTGCCCCTGCTGACTCGATCGAGTGGCCCAATGAAGAGGTAACAGCGGGCCTATTGAAGGCCCACTCGATCGAGTGGGGTGACACTCGATCGAGTGGATGAGGCGGGCCAGATATTTTGAAGATTTTGTGTTTTGGGTTGGATTCTTGATATTTTCATGACTTTTTTGTGATCTCAGAAACGGCTTTGACCGGGGTTTGACCCGGTCGCTAAAAGTTGGTTTTATTTCCGGTGTCGGTTTTTACCCAAATTATTCTTATTTGATTGGAAACGACCCACTGGACCTGAATTTGAGGTTGGTTTTGTGAGATTTTTACTCCGCTAAAAGCCCAAGCCAGAAACTAATGATTTTCAGCCCATATCCGAGCGCCTAGAAGCACGTTCGCGTCCGATCATCATCGGGTGTTTTTTGGAAACTGCTATAGACACCTTGCAGCCAAATGTGGGTATCTACAAAAGGTTTCATCAGACCAGAATATCGTCCAACCCTTGATCAAGGTTGCCGATATTTTCACTAAGGCACTAGGCTCTACTCAATTTTTTCTTTCTTTTGTCTAAGTTGGGCATTCTCGACCTCCATGCTCTAGCTTAAGGGAGGGTAATAGAATATTGCCATATCTTTAGAATATTGGGTGTCCTTTGTTAGCTATATTAGTTTGCTTAATTAGAAGATAATTTGATTATATTCTGATTATATTTACATTATACGGGATTCTCCTTGTAAAGCTATTTAAGCTATCCTGCCAATGGAATAAAGGATACACTTAATCCCTCAATTACGTTTAACATTCAACTCCTCTTATCAGTTTTCCACTAATTTTTCATTCTTCAAACTCAACCTTAGACTTTATCCCTAGACTCATTTCATATTTTCCTCTTCAACATTCCACTTAAATTAGTTTTTGTCACAATATCTATTTCTTTTTATAATTCATAATTAAATTAACTAAATTAAATATTTTATAAACCTTGTGACATACTACCTCTATTTTTTTAATTTTCTTCCCACTTCCCTATTATATAGGTGGGGTATTTTAATGAAGTGGAAAGAAAACAGAAAAATGGAGGGATTATTAAATAAACCTTGTGGCATAATACTCGTATTAACTATTGACCAAGACATGTCGTAAATAAAATAAACGTAATAATCTACTCACTGAGATGAGTCGGAATACAACAAACATAAACTATTGACTGAGATGGGCCATAAATAAAGCAAACGCAAATCACTCAATGAGATGAGTCGTAAATACAGCAAACATAAACTACTGGCTGAGACAGGTCGTTAATAAAGCAAACGTAATCTATTGACTTAGACAGGTGGTAAATAAAATAAAAGTAAACTACTGACTCAGATGAGTCATAAATACAACAAACATAAACTATTGAATGAGACGGGTCGTAAATAAAGTAAACGTAATTATTGACTGAGACATGTCGTAAATAAAGCAAACACAAACTATCGACTAAGATGGAAAAATAAAATAAGGATTTTTTACCTGGTATGTTTTTACCATTTCTATATGTTACCCTTGCACTTTTAGTGTACTATGTCTCCCTACTTTTAATTAAGGGTTATTTAACAACTATAATACCAAGTATAAGGCGTCTTCCCAAAATAATATCAATTTTAATAAATATGAGAATAATAAGTATTATTGAAGTAGTTAAACCAGAGTAGTATTGGTGACCGGTTACCTGTAGAACCTTTCCACCTTCCTTTTTCACCTTTAATTTTATTTAACGACAATAATATCAACTATAAAGCGTCTTCCGAAAATAATTCCAATTTTAATAAATCTGAGAATAATACGTATGTTTGGAGTATTTAAACCAGAGTAGTATAGATAACCAGTTAACGGTAGAACCCGTTCACCTTCTTTTTTCACCTTTAATTTATTTCATGTTCACTCCTTTTCACTTACTTAGTGTACGAGGCATTAAACGTCATTAATGTCTTCCGTCTTCCTCTTCCTTCAACTTCACCAAATCTAGCCAACAATACAATTCTACACCAAAATCAACACGTTAATCTATACGAAACGTATAGAAAAAATCGGAAGAAGGATGAAGGGTAATGGAGAGAAAGGATGAAGGAGAGAAGTAATGAGGAGTATACCTGGCAAAACTGATCCGACCCAAATAAGCAAAACCGAACCCGACCCGACACCCGAACGGAAGATATGATTTTAACTCGTAATCCGAATTGACCCGAGCTAACATGAAACTGACCCAATTATTATTACAGAAAACTACTCGATATCCCTAAAAAAAGTTGAAAACAGCAAACCCGAGAATGACCTGAACCCGAAATTATCCGACCCGACCCAAAGTCAACCCGATTATTATAACCCGAAAGTGGCCTGACCCGAATCTGACCCGACACGGTTCACCCGTTATCCAGGTCTAAGGGGGAGGATGGAAGATAAGTAGCAGGTTAAATATTAATTAGGTGACCTGATGTAGCAGATTAAATATTAATTAGGTGACCTGATATAGCAGGTTATAAAGTCACTTATACTATTCTTGTTTAACTACTCCAATAACACGTATTATTCTCGGATTTATTGAAATTTATATTATTTTGGGAAGACGCCTTATAGTTGATATTATTGTCGTTAAATAACCCTTTAATTAATGACTTTTTTCGTCTTTTTTTTTTACTTCTTTTTTCTGTAAGTTGTGTCGCTTTAACTATGCTTAATTGGTTGTTTATGTTAATATTATTTCCCTCAAAGCTCCCTTTTTTTGTATAAGCGACCCAACTAATGGAAAAAAGGAAGTAAAAAATGACGGAAAACATCATTAAGATCAGAAGGACATAATACAATAAAAGTGAGGAGTACCATCTACCATGTGTGATTATAAAAGTGCAGAGTACCATATAGAAAAGCCAAAAACATGGTGGTACCATGTAGAAAATCTCAATAAAATATTACGCTTTTTACTACTTTGTAACCACGAGTGTGAAGTTGAGTCTTGGAAATCAAAGAATCATTTTCTGACTTTTGTTGGTACAAGCTACTTTAACCATGTCTGAGCCTCATACTCCACGAATGTGAGACTCAGACTCTTGCTCAGAGTCAGCTTCATACCCCCTTTAAACACAAATTTATTTAAGCCTCAGACTCTACAAATCTGAGCCTCAGACTACGAATCCGAGCCTCATATTTTTGTTCTGACTCAATTTCATGTCCCTTTAAACATGAACTAGTACAGAAAATAAAAGGTACTCCCTCTGTCTTAATAGATATATAGTTCACAATTGCTTTAAAGACAAAATTTTAAGGTATTGAGAGAAGAATTAACGTTTGTTTAATAAAAAAAATTAAAAAGTAGAGGGTAAAACTTATACAAAAAGAAAAGTGTGAACTATTGACTGATATATCAAAAAGAGGAAAGTGTGAATTATTGACTGAGACGGAGGGTGTATATGAAAACTAGTACTCCCTCCTAATAACGGTTTTCTTCCCCTTTTCTTTTGGCACGGAATTAAGAAAGGAGTAAATAATTTATTAAAAGTAACAAAAAGTGGGGTATAAAGTGAAAAAATGATAAATTTGTGTGTCAAAGAATGAATAAAGAAATGAAGAAACAATAAATAATTGATCATCTACAACCCAAAAAAGAAAAAGAGGGACACAAAGTCTAGGAAGAGACGGTCTCTCCATAAGTTATTGAGAGACCACTTGTCAATATCACTTTATGTCTTATTCATACCTATTTTATGATTAGATGTAGTTCTAAATAACAACTTTATTTGTATCGCTTTTTATAACGAACGTACCACATTTATATTTGTATACTCTTTTAGGTTAAGCGTACCTATTTTTATTAGGTTTGGTATCACTGTTATCTTCATTTTTAATTTGTCCCTTAATAAACTTAATAAAATATCATCTCTCGGTAAACCTCCAAAGAGGAAAGAAACACAAATTAGTCTCAACAACGAAACCTGGAAGAAAACACAGAGAGTAGTAGGTTTTTTTTGGGTTATTTCATGCGATTAATCCAAACTATTATCCACCTTCTTAGAATAATCCCAAGTATAAGTAATCTCATAATAAGGGTTATTTAACAACAATAATACCAACTATAGGGCGTCTTCCCAAAATAATATCAATTTTAATAAATCTGAGAATAATACGTATTATTGGAGTAGTTAAACCAGAGTAGTATAGGTGACCTGTTACCTGTAGAAGCCTTCCACCTTCCTTTTTCACCTTTAATTTTATTTAACGGTAATAATACCAACAATATAGAGCGTCGTCCGAAAATAATTTCAATTTAAATAAATCTGAGAATAATACGTATTTTTGGATTAATTAAACCAGAGTAGTATAGATGACCAGTTAGCGGTAGAACCCGTTCACCTTCATTTTTCGTCTTTAATTTATTTCATATTACTTCACTCTTTTTCACTTACTCAGTGTAAGGGGTATTAAACGTGATTAATGTCCTCCGTCTTTATATTCCTTCAAGTCTTCAACCTCACAAAATCTAACTAACAACACAATCCTACACCAAAATCAACACGTTAATCTAAATGAAACGTATACAAAATAAATAAAGAAGGATGAAGGATAAGGAGAGAGAGAGAGAGAGGATGAAGGAGAGAAGTAAGGAAGAGTAGACCTGGCAAACTAACCCGACCCGAATAAGCCAAACCGAACCTGAACCGACACTTGAATTGAAGACCTAATTTTGACCCGTAATCCAAATTGACCCTAGCTAACTCGAAACTATCCCGACTATTATTATAGAAAACGAGTCGATATCCCTAAAAAAGTTGAAACAAAAAACTCGAGAATGAGCCGAACTCGAAAATATCCGGCCCGACCTGAAGTCAACCCGATTATTATAACCCGAAAGTGGTCCGGCCCGAAGCTGACCCGACACGGTTCACCCATTATTCACGTCTAAGGAGAAGGGTGGAGGATAGGTAGAAGGTTAAATATTAATTAAGTGACCTGATGTAGCAGGTTATAAAGTCACTTATACTACTCTTGTTTAACTACTCCAATAATACGTATTATTCTCAGATTTATTGAAATTGATATTATTTTGGGAATACGCCCTATAGTTTGTATTATTTTCATTAAATAACCCTCATAATAATTCGAACTTTGATTATCTTTCTCTTATAACAGTCTAAATAACTGGCTACTTATGTTACCGGCCACCACTCTCTAAAATTTAACACTAATCTTTCCTCTAACCAACCCTTTGATCCTCCTAAGGGTGTGTTCACCGTCCAACCCGGAATAAACCGTATAAACCCGCAGACTGGTCACCCCAAAAATACAAACCCGGAGACCGGAACGGTTAGAAGGGGACCCGGACCGGACCGGTCCGAATCCCCTTAAGAACGGGCCAAGTTTGGACCGGGCCGGACCGGGAAAATATGCTAAATTTGATTTTTTTTTAAAGTGTGGTTCAGACGGAGATCAGACTCCACTTTTTTTTAGACCCGTGGACCGGTATGTGTTCGGTCTTGTCTGAGTCAATCTAGTTTATCGGTGGTGTAGTTGGTTTTGATGGTCGCACACTCGCACAAAGGACGAGGAAGAATCAGTGGTGGAGTCGGTTGGTGCGAATATGAATTTGGGGAATTGATGATGATGTATTGGTGGTGGAGTTGGTTTTGATGGAGGTTGATGATGGTGACGAAGGTGGTAACAGAAGACATAAGAGGAGAGAGAAACATCAGGTCACTTTTAACCTGTTATAACTAGTATAAAACCCGTGATAAAATCACGGGGTTGAAAGATAGGACTATTAGCGTTTTAGTATTTTCCCATGTTACATAAATTTATTTTGTCATAGACATCATACGTAGTGATTTTTAGTATTAATAACAAAATATTTGAATTTTAATGACGTCTAGCGACTTAATGTCTGTTGTTCGATAATTAGCTCTTCCATCATTATGAATGACAAACGTGTTTGGTAGATTGACATATACTCATAATAAGTAGGACAAAAGTACTTTTGAAGGAAGACAAAACCGTAACATTATCTAAATTTCTTGTATAATTACAATGTTGAAGTATATAAAAGGTGTTGTACTTGGTTTTTTTCGTAAATATCTTAGGTATTAGTAGCGCTCTCCAATTAAATGAATAATATTTTTTCAACATTATATTTTTTCCGTTCAAAGAAAATTACACCCATATAGCACCCGTAAATGAATCCGTATAGCACCTTGGTGAACCCGTATGCACCCGTATACAACCCGTATAGCATTATATTTTTTCTCTGAACCTGTTTTGGGTGCTATATGCAACTTGGTGATGTCAAGTCATTGTTTGGTTTCATTTTTATATGGTACATAAAATAAAAAAAGCAAAGACATTTTACATATTTGGGAGATATTTTACCCAACAATCTATATATGTCTCTCCTAACAAATATACTGAAATATTTTTATATATTTTTTTTACATTTAAAAACGTAACATAAGTTTGCACATTTCATGCACAACCCATTAACATGCAATATGAAAATTAATAAGTTTTGGTTTATTAATTTTTGTTGTCAAATGAGTACTCTTTTTAATTGTCCAATGTTGCCTACTCGTTTTATTTCCAATAATGCCTACTCTTTTAATTCTATATTGTGCACACACACGCCCATTAACACAAAATATGAAAATTATTAAAATTTAAAAATGTCTCCAAAATTATTAAAATGTTACGGAATAATACTTACGCTACGCTTTATACTCGTATAAGAGATAGTAATGATGAAAATATTATTACTTTTAATATTTAAATTACAAACTAATTAAAAATATAATCGTATTTACTTTTGTATCAATTAATTATTTTGGATAAAGAATATTATTTATACATTAATTAATGAAATAAGAATGAGCTAAAATTATTATTTTAATTTTTTAAATTAAAAAATGAATTTTATATATACAGCGTATGCATTTAAGGCTTTAACTTCGCTTCTTCAAACAACTTTGTACAAAAATTATTCCACGCCTCTAAAGCTGCAAGGCCAATTGCTCACCTCTTCAAACACCCAACTTGTTCAAATTCTTGGTCAATATATGCTCCGTTTTGACCTTTTGGAAGCTTTGCAAATGCCTGCTCCGTTAGGGCCATGTCCGATTTGAGAGAGAAACCGATGTAAAACTTAGGGTCGAAGTTGGTGTGGCCGAAGGTATCTGCAAAATAATGAAATTGACATTAGCAATGAAGAATTTAAATTGAGGTGATGGTCTATGCATGAAGGATAGACGGTTCAGAAAGTGTGGGTAGTATGAGATGAATGCAATCTGACAATGAACTGAATAATGTAAGAATATTTTATACTATAATAATATTACGGGATATGTAATATATCTTCCTTATTATTATGGTAATATTTCTTCCTCATAATTATGGTCTTATTGGAAATCGGGATCCTATAGAGATATGCTATCACAATAATATCGGACTAAATAAGGAGTCTTTCCATATTTACTCAACCTTGATGGAAGGTTGAGATTACAGTATCTAAAACCCTAATAGGAAATTGGTCCTCTCTCTGCCTATATAAAGGAGTCTTCCCCATCAGAAACTCCATACAAAATTAAGAAACACAACACTTATTATTATAGGAAAAGAGAGAGAAACCGACCTATTATTATTTGAAGATTGAAGATTATTTGAAGTCGTCTTATTATTATTATTTGGGGTTATCTTATTATTATTTGAAGACGTCTTATAGAGATCTAATATCGTTCGTATTAGATCTCGACTTATTCCGCAATGTCAGGAGGTATGTCTTGATCTCTCTTAATTAATCTTTTGTGACTTTCATGTTGTTCAAAGATTATGAGATTTATGTCATGTTAATAATACTCTAACAAATAAACTTTGATTGTAATATATATAAAGTAAAATCACCAAGACATATAGCACCCGTAAATGAAGTTAGTCCTAAATCTAAACTTAGTTCAAAGAAAATTACATACTACAAAGTATATTTAATAGCTTATCCTAAATTGAAAAATATGGAGATAAATTAGGGTCGTCAAATGATGGTCGGTGGCCCTGTGCCAAATATTATTTGGAGGCCCCTTACCTTATACCGTTCTCCATAATTTTAGATTTTTTTGATAAATAATACTCATTCCGATCTCCAAATTTCAATTATGAGTAACTTTCAATTTTTTTTTTATTTTTAAATATAATAAAGTGTCATGACACATGATTAACAAATACGGAGTAGTTTTTTGTAATAAAAATATTTATAATTTATAATAGTAAGATAGTTATCCAAATTTAAGATTTATGAGTTACGATCCATAGATAGGGCATTATTAGCTATCATCTACGGAGTAATTTTTTACTCCGTATAAATTAGTTTCTATAGATGTAAATCTCATATTTCTATAGTCTCATACAAAGTCATCTATAACACCTACTATAAATTTAAAAAAATCATCCACAAATTATAATTAAAATAGTGCAGTAAAGTCCATATAATCCATATTTTTAAAATTTTAACAAAGCTTAAAACATATTAAAAGCGTAAAAAAAAAAAATTAAAATATGGAGTAACAAAGATAAGATTAATGAATTGGAAATATTGACTTAGAAAGGGAGGAGAATATACAAACCAGAAAACAAAAAACCAAATACGGCAACAATGGGATTCGAAGCCCCGTCCCACTGTGCCAATGCAAACCTAAAGTTACAACCTATCACCACCACGCTGCTATTACAATTCATTCTAATTTTGAGGCTTTATACATAATATATATGCTTTCAACCTAATGAGGCCCCTTTCCAACTTGGCCCCGGTGCCAAGATCCGGCTCACCATGCTATTTGACGGGCCTGAGATAAATGTAATATTTCAATTAGAATAAATACTGATTCATAACCAAAAAATTGTATAATGCAATATTGTAATATTGGTTAATGACTCTAGTTACAATAGTTATCTACGGTAATTAAAAACCTCTCCTCCCCTTTTTCCCTCCCCTCCAAACCCTAAAAAAAATTCCCCTCGGGGCTGCCATCTACCAATTCTGGTAGTGATAAGCCCCATATTTTGATCTTTATCGTTAATTCTTAATAGTTTATTTAGATTATAATAACTCTTGCATCTCCTTTTAGGAGATTTGTCCCATCAATTGATGGGTTTGTTCCCATATTTTTTGTGGGTTTGTTCTCTTTTTTGGAGAGGTTCAAGAAGAATTATGTGCAAGATCATGGGGGCAATGAAATTTCCACGTATTGTGATACAACTGAGGTCAGATGTCGGTCTACTCTTTGTCAAAATAGAGAAAGTTCATCCTTTTGAAGACTATATCATCAAATCCATAGATTCCTTCGCGAAAGGCTGTGTCAATCAACAGCGATATATAGAAGGCTATGCAGAATCGTATTATTCGAATAGCGATCTTTGTCTCAAGGATGTTCTTTATTTTTTTTACAAATATGTATTCAGTTCAATTTGATATCGTTTGTATATGCCGTATGGTTTTGTAGGCACTAAAAATTTATTAAAGTGCCGAATAAATTAAATTAATTAATTATTTTGAGTTAATACGAAATTTTAACTCAATTTAATTATTTTGTCCCGAGTAAATAAAATATGGGTCGATCCGAATTACAAATTGACTTATTTGGATCATTAAACCCGAAAAGAAGACAAATTGGGCCAATGTCACTCATAAGCCCATAAACGGGCTTGTGACTACAAAATCCACCAAGGAGAACCAAAACTCTATAAATAGAGTCCTTCTCATTCATTAGAAGGCAATTGGAAATTCTGAAGCAAAGGATCCAGAGAGAAAACGACAAGAAGTCGCTACAAGCTCTCCATCAAATCCGTCGCAAGCAGTCAGAAGATCCAAGACAAACTCAAACATTCAAGGGAGATTCAAGTCCAAGCGACCCTCTCGAGAATACCAAATTACAACGCGCGCAAGACAGTTCAAGTCAGCTACGCACGCGTCCCTCACGTGTACCGCGTACACGTGTTCCCTAAACGGCGTTAGAATCAGATGATACATTAGAGGTTGTACACGAACTTTTGATAAATAATTAATAAAATTTATTTGTTTTTCTTGTTTTGTATTTCAGTTAGCTGCGATACAAAATTTGTGGTTACAGGTTTATTATTAATGAAATTGATCTGCACTTCAAAAAAAAATGACTCTGTATTTTTGGAAGTAATTACATTCGCAACTTAAAAAAAGTGCAACATATATAAGTGATATACATGAGATATTAATAATATTTATATCTAATTAAAAATATTTACAGCAATCATGTATCCGTAAAAAGTGATTTATAATGTTATCATTGATTAAGGAAGGAAAAACATTATGATTGATACTGTCGAAAATTCTGCCAAAATTTATACATTATTTAAAAAACTTACCATAATTGTAAAGCTATGCAAATTACATACCACTCTAACAAAAAAGTCAACAAATTTTTTAAAATTGTCAACTCAAATTTGAATTACAAAACCTACGCTAAATCAAATAAATACGATTTATGATAGATTATGATTATATTATTAATCCCTTATTCAATAAAACAAAAACCAAGGGACAATATAGTCTTTTTAGTTTTCCCGCCTAAATACTTCTCATAATTCTGGAAAGTGGGCTTTCTAAGTAAAATAATTTCATTTCAACGTTAAGGCCCAAGTAAATGAATCATAAGACAATTTTATTTAAATTATAAGCCCAATAATTCCTAGGATAATTTTAAGAAGAAAATATCTGTAACAACTATATTCCCTAATCTTTTGAATAATTATAATCCTTAAAAAAATTACTCTGTATTAGGCTACAAAATAGGCAAATGAATACATAATACTCCGTAATAACCAAATAACATACGGACTTACGGAGTATCAAAATTATACGGAGTACAAGGTATAATTTCTTAATACTGAGCGGATATATAATTTCCGAAGCCTTACTTTTATACTGATTAAAAATCCAGTTATTTGTTTAATAGGAATCATATTTAACGTCGTTAATATAATTAAATAATAATACTTACCATATTTTACAATTAAAAAATTGCAAAAACTATATACTCCGTGTTATTTTTAGAAATATCTTATCATTAAATGGTGAGTATATACTACGTATTAAAATTACTATATTTAATTATTTTTTTTCATTATTTTTGTAATTTACAATATTAACATTATAAAATTTTAATAAAATTTTATCTATTTTTTAATGACATGTCATCGAACCAGCGGGTCAACCCGAGTTTTGATCCTAAATTAATATATCATTCCAGGTTTGAGCCAAATTGATCAGGGGTCAAAGTTTTAGGGTCTTGATCCTAAAAAGATGAGATAAGTTAACGAGTCGAGTCAAAATTTGATATGTCTATTTTCTAATTTAAAAATCTTATATCTAATCATCCTAATTCCCTAATTTAGAAATAAATTAGTTCTTGAAAATACTCTACGAAACAGAGAGTTAAACTGAGCACTAAAAATGGAAAGACGTAAACCATTATATTGGTTTAGACGGAGGAATATAATTTTATCAAGTATTCACGTCACTAATCTTTTTTATAAACAAAATTAATTAAAAAACCGTGCGTAGGCACGGGTTTTGCACTAGTGTATTAATAAATTCGGTAATTAAAATATAGGAATTCTAATTATGAATATGACATTAGGTTGATAAAATAATATTTTCATTAATTAAATAATCCTAGAGATATTCTTAAAATTCACAATTAAACTCGACAAAATACAAACTATATATCAAAATTTTGAAAAATGTAAGGTAATATATATTCGGGAAATGATAAATACAATCCTAAAGGTTGTATCTAAGAGACTAAAAGAGGAAATAAATTTTTAATACTTGTATTAATTGCATAGATGTATGTGCAATTTGTTCATTAATTTCTATGTTTATACTAATTTTGCAAGATATTTAATGCTTAAACACAACCCTTAGGGTTGTGTTTAACATAACCCTATATATTATTTACGCAAACTAATAAGAATAAGTTAATAAGAATAAGTTAATTTATTTGTTAACGCAAACTAACAAAAATAAGTTAATTTGATCAAATTTATATGATGGGGTCTGCTGGCCATCCCGGATGGTCCGCCAGGAAAGGCTTGGTCTGACCCGATTCTGATAAAAATCTGAGCCCTGGAACAGCCTGCTGTGTGGACCACCAGTCGGACCCAACCAACCAGCCCTGTGGGGCATCACTGACTGTCCTGAACCCGAGGCTCAGCCCTCGGGCAGCCGAACCGAGTCCACCTGCGACCCTCGCAGGGGGAACATGTTCCCTCTGCCTTCCTGACCTCAGAGCAGCCTACCCCGCCGACCCCAGGCTGGGCGAGGCAGGCCCTCCTGATCAAGCCTAAGGTAAAAGGGAATGAGTGGGGGCCACGCCTCCACATGTCTTTCTTTCCCTCTTTTTCTTTCTTTTCTCTCTTGTGGAAACCTATAAATACCTCCTTATTTTCCTTCATTAGAGGGTAATTAACTTTCTCTCACTAGAACCTCACTCTAGAAAACGCCACCTTACTCTTCACGAGTACGGTTCGTCAAGTGCATACACGGGCTGACTTAGGCATCGGAGAGGGTTCTCTCGGACACCTCTGAGGTCCTGTGCGCTCCTTGTGCAGGTTGCAGACCCCCTCTGCTGGGAAAGTCCGACCACAAGAGGAGAGGAGAAGTGAGGCGTATGGATCATGCCAGATCCAAGGAGAATCTAAACCTAACCCAAGATCCGAATCTAATTCGAGAGTGATCGTTTCCAAAATGGAACAATTTGGCGCCATCTATTGGGATTACGAGTTAAATATCCTCAGATATGCACGAAGTCATGGAAATCGAGGTGGGTGGTGATCTGGCGGGACAGATGATCGTCTCCGGGTACGGCATGCCCATAACGCCGAGAGAAGTAACTCCCGCCGCCACCCTCCGGGGAGTTGGGCAGGCTACTCTCCACGGAGTCCCAAGCAAGGGAACGACGGCCGCGGCTGAGTAGGAGAGAGAGCAGGGCCCGAACCTGGAGCTTACTCCCGCCCAAGCACAGCAGGCTGCCGTCTTCTTCACAGCAATGCTCAACAAACAAGTCACGCCAGAGGACATAGTAGTCGGATTAGCAACAACCTCCAGGCGCCTACAGTGCACAGACACTGCTGGTGACGTGGGGATGAAGCGAACCGCCGCCAGAAAGATCCAGAGAAAGGGGAAGAAAGCGGCCAGGGGGTATGTTCAGGCGAAGAAGCACCTGCTGGCCGACACCCGGGAGCAAGAGCCTCAACAGAAGGAAGGATCTGTTCACATTATTGAGTCAACAGTGTTAGCAGAGAAATGATCTCTATCTTAGGGAATGCGGGAGAGGCTGAAGCTGAGATAGCCCATTTCGACACGCTTGGGTCCAAAGGAGACCGGGGTGTTCGACATGCTAACTCTGGCCGAGAAACGGCAAAAGGCACCAGGGCTGTCAAAGAGCATGCGGCAAGGCATAACCAAGGCCATCCAATTGAGCCAAGGAATCACTAGAGCCGAGGCCCGTAGGTCGAGCCCCCACAGCCACCTCGTGAAAAGCGGCCCCGTTCCCGACATCACTCCCCTACGAGGGAGAATGAATCAATAAGCAGGCACACGCCCAGGTATCACTCTCCCAGTGCTAAGATACCGACCCCTAACAAGTGGGATGACTACGGTTATTACTCGACGGAGAGCCGATCTAATATGCTGGGCAGACCTACCAGAACACCGCTTCATCCAGACGTTAAAGTTGTCCTATTCCAAAGATAAATATGCCTAGATTTAAGTTCGACGGAACTACTGACCTCGAATATCACCTGGATGCTTACGAGAGCCACATGGGGATGTATGACGCCGATGATGTTGCGTGGTGCAAAATCTTCCCTACAACCCTGATAGGGCTGGCCCAGGGGTGGTTCCGCGATCTGCATGGGGATCAATTTATGCCTTTGAAGAGTCGCAGAAATCTTCCTAGAGCAGTATGCTGGGAAGAAAAGGCGCAGGCTGACGCGTTTTCATCTGACCCTGAAACAAAAGAAAGGTGAGTCCATCGGGGATTATCTTAAGAGATTCGACCTGGCCTTCCAGCAAGTCAGGGAGATCGACGACCACACCGCAACGTATGCTCTGACCAACTCATTGCTGCTTGGAGAGATGAAGAACCAGTTCATTCAAGCCCAGCTAGAGTCCTTGGCTAAGGCCCGAAAAATATAGCTGAGGGTTTCATGCTCCAGGAGGAGTACCACAGCCTTCCGGATACCCCCACAGCGTCTAACCGACCCCAAGGGGGACCGCAAGGTGGGCGCGCCAGGGAAGAGTCGGCTGGAAAACAGAGAGCAGAGGAAAGTGGTACCACAAGAAAGAAACGCATACCATATCAGCCAAAGTTTGATAGCTACACCGCCCTTAACAAACCAAGAGCTGAGATATTTGAGCTTGAGAAGGAGGTGGCAAAGTGGAACCGTCCTAACAAGCCACGCAACCCAAAGAGTGACCAAAATAAGTTCTGCACTTTCTAGGACAGTATCGGCCATACAACCGAGGAATATCGGCATCTGAAGGACGAGATAGAAAATCTCATCAGAAATGGATGGCTAACCAATTACGATGCCAGGAACAAGAGTCAGAAAATACCGGTTGATAAGCTAGAAGGGTCAAGACAAGACCGGATGGTCATTCATGTGATATCAGGGGATGCCGGCGGTCAGACAAGCCGTAGGGGCCGAAAACGGCAGCTCCACGAGCTCTGAAATCAAATCTGCTATGCAGAGAGAGCCGGGAACCAAACCGCCCTAACCCTCAGCATAACCCCGGAGGACGCAGGCCGGGTGGTGCACTCACATAGCGACCCCTTGGTCCTGTCATTGGTAATCAACAACCACATAGTCAAAAGGTGTATGGTCGACACGGGTGCATAAACTAATCTACTGTATAGGGAAGCATTTGAGAAAATGAACCTGGAAAAAAGACATCTGAAGCCTGCCCCCGGATCCCTCTATGGTTTCAGCGGTGCAGGCATTGTCCCAATGGGTATAATTGAGTTGCCAGTCAAGTTTGGAGAAGCAGCCTCAGGCGAGAAACATCCGGGCATCCTTTGTGGTAATCGATGCTAAATCAGCCTACAATGCCCTGATTGGCCGAGCCACGCTTGACGAAGTTGAAGTCGCTATCTCCATCCGAGCATTAACAGTGGCATACGTGACCGATTTTGGGATGGAAGGAAAGGTTCATGGTGATCAAGAGTCCGCCCGCCAATGATACTCAGTAGCCCTGCAGACCCATGAGACCGAGCGGAAGGGAAAGAGAAAGGCATATGGCTCCCCCATCAGGAAAGGGGAGATTTAGGCCGACCAATTGGCCAATAAGAAGCCAGTCGACCGCCCTGAACCCGGGGGCGAAAGTATGTTGGTGGAGCTGGAACCAGGGAGACCGGTCCTTATTGGTACCGACCTGGAAGACTCATACAGGGAAAAGTTAATAAAAGTGTTGCAAGACAACATAGACGTTTTCTCCTACTCAGTAGATCAAATGCCAGGGGTCGACCCATGCTATATAGTGCACAGGCTAAACGTCGACCACAATGTCAGACCAGTGAAGCAAAAGAAGAGGAACATGTCAGCCGAGAAGGTCCAGGCTATTAAGGAGGAAGTGGAAAAACTCCTAAAAGCCGACTTCGTTGAAAGTTGTGACTACCCTGAATGGTTAGCCAACGTAGTGATGGTGAAAAAGGCTTCAGGAGCCTGGAGGATGTGCGTAGACTTTACCAACCTCAATAAGGCATGCCCGAAGGATTGCTACCCCTTGCCAAGGATTGATCAGCTGGTCGACGCTACCAGTGGGCACTCAATGTTAAGCTTTCTAGACGCTTTCTCTGGTTACCATCAGGTGTACCTGTGCTAGCCAGACAAGGTGAAGTGTGCATTCATCACCCGCGCTGGAACGTACATGTATAAGATGATGCCCTTCGGCCTCAAAAATCCAGGGGCAACCTATCAACGTCTAGTAGACCAAGTGTTCGACAAACAGAAAGGTTGGAACTTAGAGGCGTACGTGAACGATCCCATAGTGAAAAACAGGGGGACGAGGAACATCTAGAAGACCTGAAGGAAACCTTCACCTCCCTGCGAGCTTATCAGATGAAGTTGAACCCCAAGAAGTGCACCTTCGGGGTTCGGTCTGGAAAATTTCTTGGGTTCTTCGTCAGCGCCCGAGGCATTGATGCCAACCTAGAAAAGATAAAAGTTGTCCTGGACCTCCCAGAACCGAGGACGATCAGAGACATACAACGGCTAACCCACCAGATGGCAGCGTTGGCACGGTTCATAGGCAGGTCTGCTGATAAGTCAACACCCTTCTTCATAATTCTGAAAGGGGAACAAGCAGTTTGAATGGGAAACAGAACAAAAAGAAGCTTTTGAGTAGCTAAAGGAATATTTGAAGCAGTTGCCGACCTTAGCTAGGCCGGTGACAGGGGAAAAACTCTTTCTATACATAGCAGTAACAAATTCAACGTGCAGTCATCTTAAGAGAAGAGGTCGGGTCTCAGCAGCCAATCTACTTTGTAAGTCATGCCCTGGAGGCGGCTGAAAGAAACTACCCGGTGGTCGAAAAAGCGGCGTATGCGGTGGTCATTGCGACACGAAAACTTAGGCCATACTTCGATGCACACCCAGCCGTCGTACTCACCGACCAACCCCTAGAGAAAGTGCTTGAGAAATTTGAGAAGTCTGGAAGACTGTTAAATTAAAGTGGGTTATAGAGCTAAGTGGGCTAGGGATATCTTACCAACCCAGGACCGCCATCAAGGCACAAGCCCTGGCAGATTTCTTAGCCGAATGCTCCCACTCCGAAGAGGACGACTCCCCCAACCGGTGAATGGCTGGTGTACACTGATGGCTCGTCTACCGCCAACGGTGTGGGGGCAGGTGTCGTGTTAAATAGCCCTGAAGGGGTGGATTTTGAGCATGCTCTCAGATTCACCTTCCTAGCATCCAATATCGAGGCCGAGTACGAGGTCGTCCTGGCAGGCATCCACCTAGGCCGACTTAAGACACGACCCGAAACTGCTAAATACGGGAAGTCCTAAGAAGAGGAAGATTTTGAAAATTGATTGTTTTTGGAAAGTCCGAGAGAACTCAGGGAAAGGCCCGATTTTTCGAGAAAATCTGAAAGTGTATCGGGCCCCGGTTTTGAAAGTTCGAAAATATTTACGAGTTTTGAATTGGGCAGCATACCGGCTAGAAATAGGCTATTTTGAGTAAAATCATAAGATTCGGTATGTGTCCCGGGTTTTGAAATTGGATATCTTGAAAATTGAAAATTTGAATGTCGGAAAAAAGAATTTCCGACGATTTGAAAATTGAAGATGAGATCCCGAAGATTTGAAAATCGAAAACGACATCTCGGAGATTTGAAAATCGAGAATGGCATCTCGAAGATTTGAAAAGTGAAATTGAGATTTTGAAAATTCGAATATCGAAAAAAAGAATTTCCGACAATTTGAAAATTGAAGATGAGATCCCGAAGATTTGAAAATCGAAAACGGCATCTCGGAGATTTGAAAATCGAGAATGGCATCTCGAAGATTTGAAGAGTGAAATTGAGATTTTGAAAATTCCAATATCGAAAAAAAGAATTTCCGACAATTTGAAAATTGAAGATGATATCCCGAAGATTTGAAAATCAAAAACGGCATCTCGGAGATTTGAAAATCGAGAATGGCATCTCGAAGATTTGAAGAGTGAAATTGAGATTTTGAAAATTCGAAAATCAAATGGTGGATCGGAAGTTCGAATTTCGAAATGGGCGGCATGCCGGCTAGAAAATAGGCTTGTTTTGAGTCAAATCATAAGTCCTAAATTTCGGCAGCTTTCCGAGTTTTTGAAAGTTGAATATTTTTAAAAAGATGCATTTTTGAAATGACGGTTTTTGAAATGCTCTTTACTAAGTCTCGGTCGGTCTATAGAGGGTCTATACCAATGTACATAGTCTAGACGTTGATCGGGACGGACTTCCTAAGTCGAGTTGATCTTATAACATGCCGCGAAACCCACTCGAATCGACTATGGACACCTTTTGATATATCCATATTGGAGTACATCAACGGTATAGTGGGACGTCGGTCGCGAGTACCGGCCCGGGAAAAAACGGGTTATGCATGAACCGTAGAACTAAAACACGTATTGTATTTGTCAAACAATTTCTATTCGAGTGTCACCCTGAGGATGCCGATGGTAAGTCACGCATCAGTTAATCCCCAGTGAAGTCGCCAAATTGTGGACATGACATAGGTCCACCCCGACGTGGCCACGCGCGGGTTTGGGTAGGCGAATGAATCTCCATTTGAGAATGGATCGAATTGAAATTTAGGTCTATGTGGAGTCGTCACCGAATTTTGTGGTTATTCGGAACCATTCGAGCCCACTCTATGTCGTAGTGGGCCGTATACAAAATACGGCCCATTTCCGATGTCAGAGTTTATTGGGCTCGTCCCTTTGCATTTGATACCGATACCGACGTTATCGGATATCGTGTATTGAATGACTCTCGTGCGCCAACGGTTTCGGGCATCCGGAAACCGAGGTGCTGAGTAAGGGGTGACGGTACGTGTTGGGAAGCCCACAAAGGACACCCAACCCCGCCCGCACTTAGCGGCCTCTACTAAGATCTCGAGTGACTTTCCAATACGCGCGTTACTTGAACGGGAAAATGTTATGCAAAGATTATTTTCCCTAAGCATGTGAGGAATTGAAAAGGGCTTCTACGTCGATTTAATGCAATTAATTCTACGTCAAAGTTGAATTTTAGCATGTGGGTTCATTTTAGTACGATAAAATAAACGACCAGAATTGACAAAAGAAACAACAAACGGTTAGTAACGGTATAATGATATTAACGGTTTGTGCAAATTTTGAATTGTATAGAATGATGCAAATGTGTTAATGCATGGTTTTGAAAAGATGTTTCACGTGATTAATTAGGCACATGTTGACCTAAGTCACAAAAAAAAACAATTAATGGGACTCGAATGTTAATGTAGGACTCACGGTTTGACGTGATAAAGGGGCACTCGACCGAGTCATTGAGAGACTCGACTGAGTGGATCCTTAAAAAGTGTTCTGTCCCGGATTTCATGACCCTACTCGACCGAGTTATTGACCAACTCGGCCGAGTACGTCGCCACTCGATCGAGTCACTATGAGACTCGACCGAGTAGAGGTCGAAAGAGCATTCTGCTCGGTAAATTGTGATGTCACTCGATCGAGTGGCCGAGGCACTCGGTCAAGTGGCGCCTGTACGAACCAGGTTCACTTGCAATTTTATTATTGATTTTGAAATTGCTTTTGGTTTTTTATAATTCGATGATTTTACCGAATCAGACATAAATATTGCACAATTTATGCCCAACTCGGATTTTATAAATCATTGATTTTTGTTGAATCGGATATAAATATTATAGGATTTATACTCGATCCTAAATTTGAATACTCGTTATATCCCATATTCGATTATTGAATCGATATGGAATACTAGAGTGAAAAATAAAGAAAATTGATTTAAGTCGTTTTAAGTCAATCAAAACGATATGAATTTCTCTCCGCGTTTGTAGTGCCATAATTGTAACGTGACATCTACGTTAGCATCAACGAGAAAATCGAATTGATCGAATTATTTGACTAGATCGTTAGATTCGACATCCAATTAGGGAATTGGTATCGAATCTAATAGATCGACGCTTTGATTGAATAAAGACTTGATTTTGAAAATAAATTTTAGAATTAATAAATATGCGATAATGGTGATAAAATAAGAAAATTAAAGTTGATGTTAATCCGTCTCAACAATCAAGCAATCGGGGTGATGGGATAAGCGACCGGCAACGCTGTGTGCAGTACACTTGTATATTCGGTTTTCCTTATCCCACCATCATTCATGCTCGACACGAATCGACGAATATTTTAATGTTTTATACTATTTATATTATCGATATTAGTATGCGAATAAAATAATAAAAATAGAAAAAGACGACTACGACGACACATGACGCGAGAGAGAAGGAGAAGGGAAAGAATGGGGTTTTGCACCCTCAACCTACATGTTCTTGTCTCGGATAGGGCTCGTAGTTGTGGCTTTAACACGGGAGCTTCGAGGTTTATGGAGGTTGAGTTATGGTGGTTGAGGTTTCGATTCCTAAAGCTAGGTTTAGGGTTTGCTAGTGTAGTGCTAGGGTTTGATTAGAGGTAGAATTAGGGTTTTGAAAAATTGTATTAGGGTTTGAAAAAGGTGTGTAAAAGTTGTTTGATTAGGGTTGTAAAGTTGTGTAATTGTGTGTGCATGGGGTTGCTTATATAGGCAAAGGCAAGGGCACCCGGTTAGGGTTACTCGACCGAGTAACCAGCTGACACGGTCGAGTGGCCCGTTATGCCTGCAGTCGGGCTTGAATATGGGCCCACTCGATCGAGTGGGTGGGGCACTCGATCGTGTGGCCCAGCTGGGTCGCGCGGGTCCATTGCTTTGGACCGTGACTTGGGTTTTTGATGGGTTTCGTGTTTGACTTGGACTTTTGATGATGTGAGGGGTTGTTTTGTGTGTCTCGGAAACGACTTTGACCGGGGTTGACCCAATCGCTAAAAGTCGGTTTTAATTCTGGTGTCGATTTTGGCCCAAATTAGTCTTGTTTGACTCGGAATGATCCACTGGGCCTGGATTCGTTGTTGATTTTATGAGATTTGTACTCCATAAGTGCTTAAGCCAACGACTAATGGATTTGAGCCCATATCCGAGCGCGTATAAACACGTTAGCGTCCAATCATCATCGGGTGTTTTTTGGAAACTGCCATAGACACCTGGCAGTCAAAATGCGGGTGTCTACAGAAGTCATAATCAAATTCGGAAGCGATTGATTATCGAAATTGATGGAGTAAAACGAAAGAACCATATGTTGAATCTCAATGTAAAAGGTAAAGTTTATATATAGGGGTATAGTGGGAAAATCTTAGAAAAATTCGTTAGGATTGAGTAAAGTCTTGTTAGGAAAAATTAATCCCGTATAAGAATATTCTAGAGGAACATCCTAGAGTGATCTAGTTTTATTTCTTCTCGAATTATCATGACTCTCGGTTTTACTGACCCATATCAGTACATACATGACCTTCTGGTATCTACTAGAATAATTTAGTATAATCTACCTAGAATACTATGAACTATTCTAGAAAATTCTGGATGTCTCTAGAAAAGTCTCACACTTCCGCACAACTCTTTGAGACTTTTTTTCATAATACCAAGCTTGTATCAGAGGAACTTAATCTTGTTTTTGGTAGAACCTTAGCCAAGATGTCACCTAGCTGGAACTTGATCGGACGATGAATGAACTCCACTTCCTTTTCTTGCTCAACTTCACAAGGTGAATATAACCTTATTTTCTTGTACTTTGTCTTGCTGAAGCAAACTTGATTTTTAGTAATGGTAATGGATAATTTGTTATCCACTTGGACCTTTGTAGATTCTTGTTGTTTATAGCTTAATGGAGTGTTTAGAGGGAAATGGAATAAAAAGGAGGGGAGGAAAAAGGAGGGAGATGATATATTATGTTTCGATAACAAAATGGGGGGTAAAAGGATTAGGAGGGTAAGAAAAAATGGATCCCTCTCTTTACCTCCTCCAAGCCAATTTATTTATTTAATTATTTTTTTGGTGAAAGGTAAGCGATTTATTAATGATAAGAGAATATGTTACAAAACAATGACACCAAAGACAAAACAATTGCAAAAACTCGAACCAATTATCAACCAAAAGCCTCAATTCTCTTATTAAAGTACTCCTATATCGTACTTAGTTGAGTGGCATGGAGCAAGAACTTGACCCGGGTTCGAACCTCCATCTGTATGCGCTTCACCACTGATGTTGGACTTGGGATATACTGTTCATGTTTACTAGAATTACGGGCCTGCCAGACATGGTACCCTATTGCAACTATTACACTCCCAACAACTCTCCTATGAACTGCATTCCTGAATTTTTGTTGTCTCCACCATCCCCAAGGGTCCTAGACAGGAATATCCTGATGCAACCAGTCCCCTATCATCTTAATACATTGCATGCTAAACATACACTTGAAAAAAGGTGGTCCCGATCTTCAATTTCAATGTTGCAAATGTATCATTTTTGCTGCTGCACTATCCCAAAGTAATCATGCAGTAGTCATCATTCTGCCCTTCATAGTAATCCAAGCTATAAAAGCATGTTTAGATAGGAAGAATATCCCAAATTAACTTACTCCAAGGGACATCAGGTCTAAGAGGTGTTGGTCGCGAATGGGACAACAAAGACAGAAACGAGAGAGACAGGCAACACAAAATAGCGGAGCAGTAGCATTGCTACAAAACCGATGGCAGCGGACAGTACAGAACAGCGGAACAGTAGAAGAAGCGAGTAAATTGACGACAACAAAATAGGGACATAAACCGAAGAGCAGCTGATTCGGGACAGAAACCGTATCGGGACAGAAACAGAAACAGAACAGGGAAAAGCAGTGTCGTGGTATGACAGCCACTGATTTGAAAACTATATCGGCACGACACGGTGGTTATCGTCTACAACGCGTTAGTTCCCCAAGGTTAACACTGCAGCCCACTAACTTGACCACTCAAGTGTGTGAACTTGGAACGAACAAAAATTGTACCCAGAATTATGAGAAGAGAAGCAGTAGAAGTGTGAGAGAAAGAGAGGATATTTCTGATTGTGATGGAGAGTGTGTAGCAGGCAGCAGTAAAGAGCCGTAAACACGTAATTAAGGCTCTCAATACCACAATCGTAACAGTCAAGAATCTGTTCAACCTACTGAACCTAGACAGCACACCCTGGCCCAATGAATCTAGATACACACACGAAACCTGAGGCCCAAAAAGTAAAAGTCGGGCACAGCCCACACCGCTAGTGCTCCACCCAAACCCGAACCCGAGCTCGGGCCGGGCCGGGCCGCGCGCACGCGTGTGTGTCACCAAGGCCCAACTAAACCAAACCCCCTAAAAGGCCCATAACCCACACAACTAATGAAGGGAGGACAAGAGAGTCTTATAAAGAGCTCTCAAGCCTTAGAATCCACCGATGTGGGACAAACAAGAGATAGAAAAAGCAACTCCATCTTTGCTATCACCCAACAATCCCCCACTGATGGCAAAGAGAAAACAAAGGCAAGAAAGAAAGAATCATGGGTAAGGAAGGACTGGATACTTAGACGTTCAATGTCTTACGACTTGAATTGACATTTTAGTAAGATAGGCAACAACTTACTTACAACTAGTGAATATCTTTCGATTTGAATTCCTAATTGAGCTTCGGTTGAGACCCCCATAACACATATCATACCTTCAAAAATTGGTCGTTCCGCAATTTCAAAGTGCAACGCTTGCAAAACCATGCGTTTACCTTGGTTCTAGTAAGTGCTCTAGTGAAATTCATGCTCTCCACTAGAAGATGGCAAAACCCTCACACACACGTAGGTGGATTAGTGCTTCTCAACAGCACATCTCATGTAAGCCATTAAGGACATAAGTCCAACCTGTATTTACTCACTCAATCCAACAAGTGCGTCTCAAAGCACCACCCCAACTGGCTATGGATCATGTATCGCTGTAGGAATGTAAGCTTTGATCCCATCAAGATTCCTACTCTAATCTTGACTTAAGGATCTCAGCCCCATTCCCCTCGACGAGTCGAGAACTACTCTTCTCGGTAATTCTTTTGTGAAAGGATCTGCAAGATTGCGTTCAGACTTCATATAATCTATTGCAATCACTCCATTTTTCAGGAATTGTTTCACCACAACATGCCTGATCCGAATATGTCTTTTCTTACCATTGTAGACATCATTCTTAGCAATGCCAATGGCTGGTTGACAATCATAGTGTAAGGTGACTGGTGCACCCTGTCCTCCCCCCCTCCCCATAATGGTATGTCATCTAGTAGGTTTCTCAACCAATCTGCTTCTCGACATGCCAGCTCAAGAGCAATGAACTCGTACTCCATGGTGGAGGTTGCTATACAAGTCTGTTTTGCAGACTTCCACGATATAGCTCCTCCTCCTAAGGTGAACACATAACCACCTGTGGAACCTGTTTCATCATTACCTGCAATCTAGTTTGCATCAGTATATCCTTCCAACACAACAGGATATTTACCAAAATGCAGACATGAATTAACTGTCCCTTTCAAGTATCTTAGTAAAGGTCGAAGAGCATTCCAATGTTCACCATCAGGATTATATGTATATCGGCTTAGCCTACTAACAGCGTAAGTAATGTCAGGTCGAGTACAGTTCATGCGAAACATCACCCTTCCTATAATTTTAGCATACTCTGCTTGGGATACACTCTCACCGAAGTTTTTACGCAGAGGTATACTAGCATCATAAGGAGTTCTAGCGGGTGTAACATCAAAACTATCAAATTTCTTCAACATTTTCTCAGCATAATGAGATTGACTTAAGGATATTCCAGATGAGTTTTTGATCAATTTGACTCCAAGAATAACATCAACTTCTCTTAAGTCTTTCATCTCAAAACGTGACGACAGAAATTGTTTGGTTTTATTTACAACAAATAAATTAGAACAAGAATTAACATGTCATCAACATATAGGCGTCATAATTGTTAGTTATGTAGCCATCCTCAATCAAAGTGTTGTGAAATTTCTCATACCACTATTTAGGTGCTTGTTTTAGACCATATAGTGATTTTCTCAATTCACACACCTAAATCTCTTGACCCTTTACCACAAACCCCTCGGGTTGTGACATATAGATCTCTTCTTTTAGGTCACCATTCAAGATAGCAGTTTTAACATCCATCTGATGAACAACAAGATCATGAATAGCAGCCGGAGCAATAAGAGTTCTAATGGTGGATATCTTAGTCACAGGTGAATAAGTGTCGAATAATCAATATCTTTCTTTTGTGTAAATCCTCTCACCACAAGAATCTTTCTATTGTACCGTCAGGTCTCAGTTTCTTTTTGAAAATCCATTTACTACTAATGGGTTTACTACCCTTAGGTAAATCTGTCAATTCCCACGTCTGATTAAATGCAATAGAATCTAACTCATTTTTAATAGCTTCTTCCCAAAAAATAGCATCTATGGATCTCATAGCTTCATCATACGTTTTTGGGTCATCTTCTATTAAATAAGCAGAAACAAATTGAAAACAAGCACAGTCACCACAAGCATTTTCAGTTAAGAACGTTGTTATAAAATCATCTCCGAAATTCTTTTCAATTCTAGGCCTTTTACTCCTTTTAGTTTCACTAGCATGATCATCAACAGTACTACTACTAGCATGCATAGAACTATCAACGGGATTAACACGCATATCAGACAAATCAGGAGGTGAATCAACAACTTTCTTTAAAGGAAAAACCTTCTTAAAAAACTCGGCGTCTGTTGCCTCAGATATAGAACGGTCATTCAATGACATGAATCTATAAGCAACACTATTTTGGGCATACCCAATGAAAATACAATCATACGTCTTAGGTCTTATAGTAGGCTGACAGGCTAAAGTCGTATGCCTTAAATTACTAATTTATAATCACTTATAACCAACTAACTAAAAGAATAGTATAATGGAAATAACGGTCGAACCCACAGAGAATTGGTTTAACTATAACTGCGTACTAATGTAGAACAATAAATCCCCTTTTCCACTAAAAAATAACACAACTCACGTTTTTCCCGCATAAAGTTATCCACCATAAAAAAAAGAAAAAAAAAAAAATTAGATAGCAAGCGAAATGGGCTATATGCAAATCGAACCCTTGACCTTAGATGTATAGTACTTATTCTCCACCACTACACTCCAATATCTCATTGATTCAATCATCACTAAATTAATCCTAAAGCTATATACTCCAATAATTTAATTAAGGAAAATTAAGAAAATAATCTGTTTCTAACAGTATTAAATTGTTAATTAAAATAATTAGTTATCTTGACATGATCAGCTGACACACTACCAATTAACCAACATAACTAAACTATTATTCATTCGTGCAAATTAGAATGTTTTATTACAAATGAAAGATTGTCATGATTTAGGGATGATGAACTAAATTAACGTGCAAATTGGAATATTTAAGTATAAATGAACGACAATCATAATTTAGGAATGATATATGCACAAAAATGACTAAATTAATGTCTAAATGTAGCCTCATGACTGATATGTTAAGTATATTTTACAATCTCTATAATTTGCGTTAGTGTATACTAAATACCGAGGACATATATACCAACGGAAATACTCCCTACATAATAATCATGTGTAATTAAATATTGTAATTCTATATTAGATAAGAGAATAAAAATTCTCAAAACTTTTTTCCGCATAAATTTTAAGCACTTAATTTGGACAAAATGAATATAAATATTAAAGAAAGAATCAATCATATCATATAAAGAATATTTAATTGTTAAATATTTAAAAACTAACAATGGGTGTATGGATGAAAATAAATTGTAGAAATATAGTTGCTTAAATTTCGAACAATAATTATGAACTATTTTTATGAACAGATGATATACTGTGATTATAGAGAATAACTACTTCCTTTGTTCTATTCATTTGTTTGTTTTTTTATATTTATTGTCAGAAATATTTTAATTAAAGTCAAACAAATGAACGAGACGGAGGGAGTACATCTAAACATCAAGAGTATAAAATTCTAAACTCTATTTGAAAATAAATTTAAAGTGAATATACATTTCACAGTTTATTCATATATTATACTAAAAAATATTTAAAAGAGAAATTATTGTCTCGAGAAATATGAATGACAGATACATATTTCATGATATTAGTCGGGGTCGTTATTTTGATTAATTATGCAACTCCAAATTATTTTATTATATCCGAAAACAAAGATAAAAATAATGAAAAATTATCGGGTTGCTAATTAAAATCTAATTTGTATAAATAATTAACTAAAAATAAATAAATTCTATAAATACCGTGCATACATGCACGGGGTCTATACTAGTAACTAATTAATTAAATAATATGAAAGGGAGGTTTGAGTAATTGTCTAATAACTAGAACTAATAAAGATGAAAACTTTATGTGAATCAAATGATTAAAAAAGTCTCGGTCAAGAACAAATCCACAACTTAATCACAATTGATCATCGAAATCTGGTTCAAATTATTATTCTTGACTACTTTATCGTGAATCAAATATTCTAATCCTCCTTACGAATAATTAATTAAAACGTATCTCGTTCTTAATTAGATCTAACTGTTAAACAGCCTAAACAATCCAGTTCTAGATTTAATTCAACAACAGCGTTAATAAATAGAGAATTCGATAAAGAGATAAATAAACAAATACAATCCAGTTGTGCTATAGATCTATAATAATTGCTCATAAGTCTCAATATTAACGAATCTCGTTCAATAATTAAGTCTTAGATGTTACTCAGGTCAAGTTAATCAACAAATCATGTTCAATTAACAAAACTAACACTAGAACGATGAAATAGAAAACTAGTTGATCACTCTAGAAATCAATAACAACATTCATATAATTAAACCGAGCAATTAATCAATAATCAAGAATAAAGATAAGAACTTTCAAACTCACAACCGATAATTAAGCGCTTCAATGTCTTGAACAAAGAACAGAAATTAGTTGTACATAATGTTCTTGAGAAGACTAGGTTGAACGTTCAACTTCTAAAAGAATATGAATGATAATAATAATAAAACTGCTTCTAATAATAATAATAGTAGTCTAATACTAGTAAATAATTAAGGTAAGTCTATCACTTACCAAACTCTAGTAATACAATAATAATAATAATAATAAAATATAATAATATTAATAAATAATAAGCTGTCACGGAACCTAAAGCAATTAAGTTCCGTCTTCAATTCTCGAGCTACTTCTTCCAGTTCCTCGTTTTGGGCTCACCCAGTCTTGTTTTCTCTTTTCATTTACGACCCGAACCGAGAATCCTCAAATAGGCTTATAACAATGACATCATAAATATTTCACCAACGGGACATAAACACACCGATTTAGTCAACCCAATTACATTTAAATCATTATTATAACTATGACTAAATACGGTCCATCAAATATCCCCACGCTTGAACCTTTACTCGTCCTCGAGTAAAACTCGAAGAACACAATAAACACAACCATCACCGGTCCAAACGCGCGGGAAAAACATTACACTCACGGCCCTCGCTCGCCTTCCTTCAAACTCCCTCACATAGCAACATATGTCACTGACAAAATATCACCAACTCTCGAATTATCATCACGACAACAGGACATCAATAAATTAATAGAAGCTAATATCAAACTCTAACGCCCCTTATCGCTCCAATCCTAAAACGGATCACATGTGCTACAAATGTCACCAGTGGTAAAAGATGTATACCACAATATTATACAACCCGCACATGTGATCAATCCTAAACGCCTCTAATAGTTCAACATACCAAACAAAACATCACCAATCGCATAGAATATAGTGCTACGACTACAACGCACCGCGATTCTTCTCACCTTAGCCAACTATCCTACCCTTCCGACCTTCTTTGTCACCCTTCTTATTACGCCAACACCAAAAATGGAGAAAGTAGTAGTGATTTTTTCCCTAAATCCCTCATTTTGCCTAGAGCGTCCACCCTCGCGGATTTTCACTCTAGCTTTCATTTTTTTTCCTCACACTACTCTCGTGGCACGCAACTCGATTTTTCTTTTTACCCGGAGCGCCCTTTCGGGTTTTCACTCCGTCCTTGGCCACATTCCCATTCTTGCCTAGGCGCCCTTTCCGGTTTTCACCTAGCCGTATTTTTTTATTCTTTTTATTCTCTTTTTTTTCTCATTCAATCTTTTTTTTTCTTTTTCATCATTGTTTTTTTTTTCAATTTTTTTCCTTGAATTACAACTTAAAGACGAGTCATATAATTCCCTTCCCCACGCTTATTCCGAGCATTGTCCTCAATGTGAGACTAAGAACAAATATATAAACAATAACCGGGGGAAAGGACCGTCAATATTGATAAACGAGTCGTAATGTAATGTCACATGGTATTCACCAAATTAAACTCCAATTATACTTAATGAGCATCAAATTGGAACTCTCCACAACCTCACTACCTCACGAATCAACAATAGCTCAACCAAGAACGGCGCCTCCCGCATCAAATGAAGTAAATCAGCAACAAGACAACAAAGTCAGCTCAATCAACACTAAATCGACTACTAACTCGATATCAACTCGGCAGAATCACTCACAACTACTCATCAAAAATACCAACGGAACAGACCCGACTAAACTTGATATTAACAACTCGGCCAACAATCCGTATTAACAACAAGACAACGCTACCAACAGCCATGGTCAACAAAACCGACAACAACACACCAAACTCAACAACAAATCAAACAAAATCGTCTGAATTAGAATAAAATTCGAGCCAAATCAACGAGACAAGGCTGGAAATACTTACCCAATCCATAAAAAAAGCTCTGAATAATAACGGTTGCCTTCATAACCAGATACACATTCACCCAAATAATTCCCCATAAGCGAAAATCAAGCCCAACATCAAACGTCTGTCAACACGAATTCGCGAAAGTTGCTCGAAAAAACGGACACCGACGTCAACAATAGCTCAAAAACGCCCTCCAAACAGCTCCAAAATTCGGAATTGAAAGCAACCCAAAATTTCTAGGGTTTGGATGAAAATCGATTTGGGTAATTAAAGGGGGATTAGGGAGTCTAATAACTGTGACAAGGAGAGGAATATGGTGTAGAAAGGAGGAATTTTTGTGGGAATTAAGGGGAAAATTTGTGGTTTGGTTTCAGGAGGGAGTAAAAGAAGAGGATGAAGGGAGGAAGAAGACGGGTAGTCCGTTGTTTTTTTTTTTTTTATTATTTATTTGTTTTGTTTTTTTTTTCAAAATTGAGAAGCATACCTGACAGTGGACTGAGGCGAGCGACTCGCCCGGGTTCAACGCGACTCGTGCGGATCGTTGGAATTTCGTCCCAAAAGACGATTTTCTTCAATTTTTCTTCGGTTTTTAGTACTTCGTTATGCTAGTCGCCCCGAGCTCCCACAAGTCGCATGGATTCCTGAAAAAAAAACCCCCGATGTTTTCTTCTCCTATCAAAAGACAAAAAATTAGTAGAAAGTACTTAAAATTAAAATTAAAAATACAAATATAAACGACTCATTCTACGAAAAACGATTATTAATCTAATAACAAAACACGACCCATAATAAAATTTGAAATAATAATAATAATAATAATAATAATAATAATAATAATATTCCCTCCGAGTTCTTATTATTGTCCCAAAGAGATTTGGTGTGGAAAATAAGGAATGGGAAATGAGTGGTTCAAAAAAGAAGAAGGAAGAGAGAGAAATGGGAGAGTAATTGTGAACCACACATTAATAGTCTAAAAAAGAAACTGGGACAAAAATCAAACTCAGCCCAAAAAGGAAAGTGGGACAATAATAGAAACTCGGAGGGAGTAATAATAATAATAAAACCATACCAGACACGGGTTGCCTCCCGAAAGCGCTTTTGTTTAATGTCGTTCGCTCGACTTCTTGCAGAAAACTGACCCGAATTAAAATAGTACTAAATTACTTACCTCAACCGACAGTGGGGCAATCGAGTGAAGTGAATGTTACATTAGGCGCGGAACAACTTAACGCCCTTAGCAATTGATCAAAAATACTTGAAAATAGATTAGAATAGTGACGATAAGAGATAAAAATCAATTGACACCACCTGTAAATAAGCACATCATAATAATCTTGCAATGAACGCCTTTCCAACCATCTATGCTCAAAAAATTAGTTCATATCAATATACTCCTCTTTATAAGATGGATTTTTCATAGGTAAGGTCAAATAGGCTCGAGGGTCGACATAAAACTTTTCTCGAATTAACATCAATGAAGACTCGAAAGGTATCGGTGGTGGTTTTTCCTTGTGAATATAAGATTCAGTAAATATGCCCCCTATTTCTCCCAGCTTTTCGTTACAATTCATGCTCACTAATTCACGTCTTGTAGGGAAATCGTCTTTCGCCTTACCAACAACTATCTCTTCTTCTCCTACTCCGACTTCCATAGTTTCCTCAAGAGTCACGCTCATTCCCTCTTTCTCCTCAACCGTCATAACTAGAGAATCCTCCAAGATTGAAATATCACTCGTATCATTGTGACTTAAGGAATCTACCAAAACGTGTGTTTCGTTGGTGCAAGAGGGATCGATATGTGTAGAAACAGTGGAAGAGGGTGAGGAGTATATCGAATCATCATAGTCATCCTCCTCGTCATCCCAAAAACCATCATCATCACTATCGCACTCTTTATAAGAGTTACATACCACGTCACGTTTAAGGGAGAGAGTGTCATCAAACTCTGTGTTCTCACTAATTTCAGACTCCTTAAAATTAAGAGAAAACTCATCTTCTACCTCAAGTCTATCATTAGATGCTGTAATTTGCACTACATGACTCTCAAGGTTCTCGATACTAACATTGTTCTCTTGCCCGAATTGAGTCATACTAGCTTGAAGGGTCATTTGAGCAGTAATCAAGTCTCTAATCATGTCTTCTGTAGATTTACAATAATCATGTTGGATGTTCACATTTTTACTGAGACTCATTGAAAGTGCCCTAGAACGTGAGTTTTCCAACTCTCATTCTTCAGTGTCATGAGCCAAGTATATGAAAAGTTCCCACTTTTCCTCATAACTAAGCCCATCAATGAACCTTCCTTCACTTAAAGAATCAACATGTATCAAAGTTTCATCATTTAATCCATTGTATACCACATGACAGAGTTCCCAAGTTTAATATCGGTGACGACATCTAGAGACATACTCACTCAATCTATCAAAATATTTGTAAAACAGTTCATGCTCCTATTGAGGAAAATATTTAGTCCCCATCTATCGGATAAACTAAAACATAATAAAAGACTCAACAAAAATTGAAACTAAACTAGACTCTAAAAAAAATTAACTAACTAAAAATCTCAACGCTAACACACAAAAACAATTAACGCCAATTTCCCGGCAACGACGCCAAAATTTGACAGGCTAAAGTCGTATGCCTCAAATTACTAATTTATAATCACTTATAACCAACTAACTAAAAGAATAGTATAATGGAAATAAGGGTCGAACCCACAGAGAATCGGTTTAACTATAACTGCGTACTAATGTAGAACAATAAATAACTAATTAATTAAATAATATGAAAAGGGGGGTTTGAGTAATTGTCTAATAACTAAAACTAATAAAGATGAAAACTTTATGTGAATCAAATGATTAAAAAGGTCTCGGTGAAGAACAAATCCACAACTTAATCACAATTGATCATCGAAATCTGGTTCAAATTATTATTCTTGACTACTTTATCGTGAATCAAAGATTTTAATCCTCCTTACGAATAACTAATTAAAACGTATCCCGTTCTTAATTAGATCTAACTGTTAAACAACCTAAACAATCCAGTTCTAGATTTAATTCAACAACAACGTTAATAAATAGAGAATTCGATAAAGAGATAAATAAACACATACAATCCATTTGTGCTATAAATCTATGATAATTGCTCCTAAGTCTTAATATTAACGAATCCCGTTCAATAATTAAGTCTTAGATGTTACTCAGGTCAAGTTAATCAACAAATCCCGTTCAATTAACAAAACTAACACTAGAACGATGAAATAGAAAACTAGTTGATCACTCTAGAAATCAATAACAACATTCATATAATTAAACCGAACAATTAATCAATAATCAAGAATAAAGATAAGAACTTTCAAACTCACGACCGATAATTAAGCGCTTCAATGTCTTTAACCAAGAAGAGAAATTCGTTATACATAATGTTCTTGAGAAGACTAGGTTGAACGTTCAACTTCTAAAAGAATATGAATGATAATAATAATAATAATAATAATAATAATAATAATAATATTAATAATAAAACTGTTTCTAATAATCTATACTAATAGTAGTCTAATACTAGTAAATAATTAAGTTAAGTCTATTACTTACCAAACTCTAGTAATACAATAATAATAAAATATAATAATATTAATAAATAATAAGTTGTCACGGAACCTAAAGCAATTAAGTTCCGTCTTCAATTCTCGAGCTACTTCTTCCAGTTCCTCGTTTTGGGCCCACCCAGTCTTGTTTTCTCTTTTCATTTACGACCTGAACCGAGAATCCTCAAATAGGCTTATAACAATGACATCATAAATATTTCACCAACGGGACATAAACACACCGATTTAGTCAACCCAGTTACATTTAAATCGTTGTTATAACCATGACTAAATACTGTCCATCATAGGCCTCTTGAAACTCGGTAAACCAACTTTAGCCAAACACACCCACACTTTAAGAAAGCCTAAATTAGGGGCATAACCCTTCCAAAATTCTTACGGTGTCTTGTCTAGTTTCTTATGAGTTACCCTGTTAAGAATGTGACAAGCGGAAAACACTACTTCCCCTCCACATATCATTAGAAAGGCCAGAACTTAAAAGCATAGCATTCATCATTTCTTTTAAAGTTCTGTTTTTACGTTCAGCTACTCCATTGGACTGAGGTTGGTAAGGTGGGCTAGACTCATGAATTAATCCATTTTTCTCACAAAAATCTACTAAATAATTAGAGCTGTATTCACCACCTCTATCAGACCTGACTCTTTTAATCTTTTTGTCAAGTTGATTTTCTACCTCAGCTTTGTATTTAATAAACATCTCTTCAGCTTCACTTTTATTCTTAAGCAAATACATTTTAGTGTACCTTGAGTAATCGTCAATAAAAGTGACATAATAAAATTTACCTCCTCTACTCATAGTACTCTTGAAGTCAGCTTGGTCGGTGTGAATTAACTCAAGAAGACTCGTATGTCTAGTTTTAACCGGTTTACTAGGCTTCTTAGTAAACTTAGCTTCTACATAACTAGGACATTTAGTGAAGACTTCGGTGGTAAAAGAAGGAATAAGCGACATTGCTTTCAATTTTATAACCGATTCATAATTCACGTGACCTAATCTAGCATGCCAAACATTAATAGACTCAGCGATTTAAGCAGAAGCAGAAGAATTATTATTAATAGCAGAAGAGTCGATGTTTAAAATAAATAAGCCCCCAATGAGATAACCCTTGCCCACAAAATCCCCGTTCCGAGACATTACAACCTTGTCAGCCTCAAAAACAAGTTTCATACCAACTTTGTTTAACAAGGCACCAGACACTAGGTTTCTATGCAAAGTAGGGACATACAAAACATTATGAAGGGCAAGAGTTTTCCCAGAGGTTAGTTTAAGAATGACCTTGCCTTTTCCTGTGATCAGTGCAGAGGAGAGTTACCCATGTAAACCTTTTCCCCGTCAGCTACATCTTCAAATTTAGCGAACAGCTCCTTGTTGGCACAAAGATGTCTTGACGCTCCTGTGTCCAGAATCCAGTCACTTGCGTTTGCCACCAGATTGGCCTCAACTACCACCGCAACAATAATATCATCATCTGATTCAGTAAGGTTGGCTTGAGCGGCTTGACCTCCTTTCTTTTAAGGACACTGGTATGCTTTGTGACCCGTCTGTCCACACACATAGCACACCAGGTTTGGATTCGGCTTATGGATCTTGGGAACTGGTTTGGTGGAGTTTCCTTGATTCTTACCCTTGGTACCTTGACCTTTCCCTTTTTGACCCTTGCCCTGACCCTGACTCTGACCCACTTTATTCTTACCCTTATTATTGCCATGAGACGGACCCCCAGCTTCAACAAGGTTAGCTTTGGTAGAGACAGACGTCAAAAGGACAGACCTATCTTTGAGGCGGTTAGCTTCCTCGGTCCTCATGTGACTTATGAGCTCTTGAAGTGATAGATCTTTTTTCTTGTGTTTTAGGTGGTTCCTATAATCAGTCCACGACGCAGGAAATTTCTCTAACACCAAATTGACTAAAAAGACCTTGTCAAGTTTCATACCCTCATTGGTAACTTCGCCACATAAGTTTTCGTAAACATGAACTTGCTCCATAATGGGTTTATCATCTACCATATGGAACCCAAGCCACTGACCCACCACATACTTCTTTTTGCCCGCATCATCGACCCCATATTTTTTCTCTAAAGACTCCCAAATAAATTTTGCAGATTTATGGACCATGAACTAATCGAAGAGAGTGTTAGTCATGTGATTAAGAAGATGATATCTAACTGCCTTATTGTCTTTATCATGTTTCTTAACCTTTTCTTCATTTGACTTAACGGTGGCAGCAGAAGGAGGTGTGGCCTCGGCCGCGGCAGACGCAGTAACTAACTCAGGTGCATCGTTAAACAATACATAATCAATTTCCAACTGCTCAAAAAGCATTAAGAGTTTCTGTGCCCACCTTTTATAATTAAGCCCATCAAGAGGTTCTCATTTTGCTAAATCGACAGCAAATTTGGTTGACACAACAGCCATATTATTTATTAGGTGTTACGCGACACGATTAAATCAATATATATATATATATATATATATATATATATATATAGTTTGCAAATTGTTGGTCACAAATGGGACAACAAAGACAGAAACGAGAGGGACATGCAACACAGAATAGCGGAGCAGTAGCAGTGCTACAAAACCGAAGGCAGCGGACAGTACAGAACAGCGAAACAGCAGCAGAAGTGAGTAAATCGACGGCAACAAAATAGGGACGGAAACCGTAAGGCGACAAGGAACAGAAACCGAAGAGCAACAGATTCGGGACAGAAACCGTATCGGGACAGAAACAGAAACGGAACATGGAAAAGCAGTGTCGTGGTATGACAGCCACTGGCTTGAAAACTATATCGGCGCGACACGGTGGTTATCGTCTACAACGTCGTTAGTTCCCCAAGGTTAACACTGCACCTCACTAACTTGACCACTCAAGTGTGTGAACTTTGAACGAACAAAAACTATACCCAGAATTATGAGAAGAGAAGCAGTAGAAGTGTGAGAGAAGGAGAGGATATTTCTAATTGTGATGGAGAGTATGTAGCGGGCAGCAGTATTTATAGGCTTGAGAGGAGCCTCCAACAGATTCAAAAACGACACAATAAAGAGCCATAAACATGTAATTAAGGCTCTTAATACCACAATCGTAACAATCAAGAATCTGTTCAACCTACTGAACCTAGACAGCACACCCTGGCCCAATGAATCTAGACACACACACACACAGAATCTGAGGCCCAAAAAGTAAAAGTCGGGCACAGCCCGCACCGCTGGTGCTCCACCCGAGCCCGAGCCCGATCCCGAGCTCAAGCCAGGCCGCGCGCGCGTTTGTGTGTCACCAAGGCCCAACCAAACCAAACCCCCTAAAAGGCCCATAACCCACACAACTAATGAAGGGAGGACAAAAGAGTCTTATAAAGGGATCTCAAGCCTTAGAATCCACCGATGTGGGACAAACAAGAGATAGGAAAAGCAACTCCAACTTTGCTATCACCTAACAAGAAGACGTAGCCAGTCATAACCTTGTTTAGTCGTGTATTGATTACCAGTTTTCAGCCACCATCCATTGCAATAAGCTCCAACAATTTTCTCCTTGATAGTACAAATACATTACCAAGACCAACTAGAGCTGGCCTTAGGGTTAATGTTTGTTCAGTCATTTCTTTTTAAGAAATTCACACTGAACACTTTACCCACAAATGATCCTTTTTACTCTCTATCCACCATATATACTTAGCCAGATTGGCCACATTCCAAGTAACGGAGTCTCTGATTCCCAGCCCTCCCTTCTCCTTCTCTGTACAAATTTGATTCCAAGCAAGCCATAGAAGGTGATGTAATGTAGTTGAAATCCCCTTTCCGTAGACAATTTCTGCACGTCATCTACTTTTTTTTTAGAACTGTTTTAGGTAGTATAAAAACTCTAGCCTAATAATGATGCAAATTATGGAGCACAGACTTAACCAGAGTTAAAGAACACCATAAGAAAGATGTCTAGAGCCAAGGGCTCTCATTCTATCAACAATTTTTTCCACCGGAATTGAGCAGTCCAGCACACCAAGCTTCTTAAAAGAAATATGAATGCCTAAGTATTTGAAAAGAATAGTGCATGTGACAGCAATGGTTTCCCTTTCATTGTAAACTCCATTCATATAGATATTAGATTTCTTTCTATTCATCTGATGACTATAAGAGTCAGAAAAAGTTAGGAAAGCCAGCATCAGAATAGTGATAAAACAAGCATTCCCATAAGAGAATAACAGAAGATCATCTTCAAAGCACAAGTGAGCCAATTTCATCTTTTTTTTACATAAAGAGTGATATTTAAAACCTGTAAACGTTTGAACCTCCATCAACACTCTCGACAAATACTCCATACAAATAGCAAAGAGCAAAGAGGAGAAGGGATTCCCTTGTCTAATTCTCCTCTTACCTAGAAAAAACCCAAAGGTAGACCCATTTAGGACCAAAGAATAAGAAGGTGTCTTAACACACTTCATGATGAGATTGAGAAATCTCAAAGGGAACCCCAAAGCTTTCATCATATCCTCAAAAAAGGAGCACTCAACCGAGTCATAAGCCTTTTGTAAGTCATCTTCATTAATTAAGCATCTTGGAGAACAAGATTTCCTACCATATAATCTCATTAAATCTTGACAAATAAAGATATTCTCCACAATTTCCCTCCCTTGGACAAAACCACTCTGATTAGGACTAATTATCTCTGGCAACACAACTCCCAATGTTTTTCATAAATTTTTTGAAATGCATTTGTAAATGGTATTATAACTTGCTATGAGTCTAAATTGGGTGACATTTTCAGGCATACTGACTTTAGGAATCAAGGTTATCAGAGTATGATCCACTTGTTTCAACATCCTCCCCTTAGTGCGTGAAGAAATACTGAACAGTAGCTATAATACTCTTTCCAACAATTCCCTACACATCTTTGAAAAACTGACTCGAGTATCCATCTAGATATGAAGCTTTGTCGTTAGGGATATCAAAATGACATTGCTTAATCTCCATATTAGTCACAAGTTTATTTACATAGTCAATTCGCCTGTTCCTGGTTAGTTATTCTACCTTTCCTTACACTAGGACTATGAATACATCGCACCTTTTTAGCACTATTTGTTTTTTTGCCAACAAGAACAAATCAAACCTACAACAAGTTAAGAGCAAACAATATATTGTGTGCTCTTTTGTTAAGAGATCGGGGGTTACATAATACAATGACATAAATAAACTTAAATAATACTTCAACGAGATGCAACACTATTGTCCAAGGGCCAAAGTGTGCTGACGGAAATCAGTAGAAAGGGCACGAGCTTCAATAATCACCAGCTCATCATCCAAGCTGTAAACTCCACACGATCGCTGATAGGACGACTGACACAAACAAAATGCACTTACGCCATACAGACGTAGAAAGGAAGGGTGAAAAACAAGTCCGAAGGACCTGTCCTCAATGGAGTGAAAACTTCTACATTTTGGTGGTCGAACACGCCTCGATTAAGGCCATCTAATCAGGGAGCAAACCAAAACGGCAAAATGGAGACCGCGACATCCCTCAACCTTCCTACAGAGTAACACCACCCTAGAAAAGGAATCTAGAGTTGAACCAACTCACTCATAACACCCGAGGGCCAAACTCATCTCATAAAGGCCATAAGGGATACCAAGATCATTAAACCTGCGACATTGTCTCCTGAAGAAAATTATTATAGTAGAAAAACATAACATCAAGTATCGAAGAAACATCATAGCGGAAAAAGAAGATCCATCACCACAACCAATCCACACAACAACATGATCCAACTAACTTAGACAATCACACATCGATCATAAAGTAGCTAAGAAAACCAAAACAAGTCAAATTAAAGCCAATATAGAACTCCTCAAAAGTTGTGGTAATCTTTGTTGGATCAGTGTGTACAACACCTTACTTATCCTTGATTATGAGCACTTTGTTTGTATTTCTTCTTCTTTTAATACAGGGAATGAAAATATCTGGTATTCTCATCACCTTCCTCTACCCATTGACATTTTGCCTTTTGCCTCAAATAAGTTTACCTTGCTTTCTCCAAAAAAAAAACTGTTCTTTTGCTAGCATTCTTGCACTCAAAGAAATATTCGTGGGATCTTGATGCAATAAAATATGTATTTCTTCAAGTGCTATCTTACCCCTTTGACAGGTATTTTCAGTATCAGAGAATCTGTTCTTATTCAATTTCTTCAACTCAAATTTTGCTTCTTTCAATTTCTGGACCAATCTAAACATAGGATTTCCAGCCACTTTTCTATCCCAAACATCCTGAATAATAGCATAGAAATTATCATCCATAAACCACATATTGTAGTATTTAAAACCAGCTCCCTTAGTATGGTAGCACGAATCCAACTGAATAACACAAGGACAGTGGTCAAAAAGACACTCAGGGAGGAAATTGACTGTAGTATCTGGAAATTTATCATTTCAATCCAAATTTATAAACACCCCATCAATTTTACTGAAAATACGAGTACCCTCTTCATGCTTATTATTCCTGGTAAAGTAAGAACCTTAGGTTTGAAATTCTGTCAGTTCACATTGACGCATATAGTGTTGAAATCTTCTAATTTCAGTCATTCAAGTAGGAGCATCAATCATGTCCCCATCATTAAGTATATTATCAATGTCTCCCCAAATTATCCAAGGACCACAAACTTGGTTTTTGTATTGACAAAGAATACGCTAAAGTGTATGTCTCTCGGCTGGCTTATTGAAGCCATATACAACCGTTAAATGAAACTTCTGCTTTCAAGCTCTATCACTCACCTCTAACCAAATAGTCTCGAATGTCGTATCCAAAACATTCACATAAAACAACCCAGGATTCCAAAGCACCCATATCCTCCCTCCTTTATGTTGCGAATTATTGGTAACAATTGCCCAATCATTGCTAATATTATTGAAGACTTTATTCCAGTTGTTACTTTTTACTCTAGTTTCAAGAAGGCTAAACAATCCCCTATTATTGGTCTTATGGAACCATTTTATATCTTGTTCTTCATTAATACTGTTTCGCTCCCCGATGTTCCAAAAGCCCACGCTACCCATTTTCAGGTGGCCGCACTCGCTGCCCTTCTCCAATTTCTTTACCTCGTGACTTTGTTAATGCCTCCAAGAAACTGACAAGCTCATATGTAAACCTATCACCATTAGTTCTTTGTATCCTGGTGACAATTCTCTGCGGGGAAAATGACAAGCTCATATGTAAACCTATCACCATTAGTTCTTTGTATCCTGGTGACAATTCTCTGCGGGGAAACTGACAAGCTCAGATGGTTTTTCCTCCTAATCATTTGCCTATATAGCTAGGGAAATATATTGGCTTGGAGGAGGTAATAATAAAAGGATCCATTTTTTCTTACCCTCCTAATCCATTTACCCCCATTTGTTATCCAAACATAATACATAATCTCCCTGCCTTTTCCTCCCTCCTTTTTATTCCATTTCCCTCTATCTAAACATTCCATTAAGCTATAAACAACAAGAACGTATCGAGGTCCAAGTAGATAACAAATCTGCCATTGCCATTACTAAAAATCCAGTTTTCTTCAGCAAGACAAAGTACAAGAAAATAAGGTTGTATGCACCTTGTGAAGCTGAGCAAGAAAAGGAAGCGGAGTTCATTCATTGTCCAATCAAGTTCCAGCTAGGTGATATCTTGACTAAGATTCTACTAAAAACAAGATTAAGTTTCCTCTGATACAAGCTTGGTATTACAACAAAAAGTCTCAAAGAAGAGTGCGGGCGGAAGTGTGAGACTTTTCTAGAGACAATCAGAATTTTTTAGAATAGTTCATAGTATTCTAGCTAGATTATAATAATTTTTTGGGATTTTCTACAATATACCCCTCTATTTTCTCATTTTCTACCATATACCCATCATCTTTGCAAAATTCTCACTAATAACCCTGTACTTATTTTAATTCACTAAACATGACCTAAACATCATTAAACCATCTAATGATCCGTTAAGTGTTAAGTTGACGCTGAGTAGGACCTTACATGGCAAGGAAAGTCGGCTGACTCAGGATTGATTATATGTGACATGTTTACCCAATTAAAACTATTAAATAAATAAATAAATAAAACCATTTGAAAAGATTGGCGTTTAAACTCTTACACTTCCTCTGCTTCTCTGATAAAATAAACTCACCCTCCTCTAATTTATCTGAAATAACATCTCCCTGGATTGTTGATTGACCCGGAAATCTTGATGACAGAATTTTTCCCACAACGATTGCAAGCTTGATTCTTGAATTGAACACCACCAATCCTCAACGATGAAGATGACGACATCAAAATATATAAAAAGAAAGGGAAGAAGTAAAGAAGATGAAGATGAAGAAAGTGAAGTATAAAAGGGGGAAAATGGGGTAATTAATTAAATGGGGGAATTTAGGGAAATTGGAGGGAAAATTTGGGGGAAAATGGAGGGAAAATGAGTCAATCAAGTAAAAGTCTTTCCTTGCCATGTTAGGTCCTACTCAGCGCCAACTCAACCACTTAACAGATCATTAGACGGTTTAATGATGTTTAGGTCATGTTTAGTAAGTTAAAATAAGTACAGGTAGGGGTGTTCACCGGTCCAAACCCGGACCGGACCGGACCGGTTTGACCCGCTGACCGGAAACCCAAAAAACCAAAACCCGCGGACCGGAACGGTTAACAAAGATACCCGGACCGGACCGGACCCTCTTAAGACCGGACCGGACCGGACCGTAAAAATACACTAAATTTGATATTTTTTTAAAGTGTGGACCGGACCGGACCGGACCGGGGACCAGTTACCAACTTTATTGGGACCCGGAGACCGGACCGGCACGTGCACCGGTCTGGACCGACCCGGACCTTACGGTCCGGTCCGGTCCGGTTTGCCGGTCCGGGTCAATTTTCGAACACCCCTAAGTACAGGGGTATTAGTGAGAATTTTGCAAAGACGAGGTGTATATGGTAGAAAATGAGAAAACAGAGGGGTATATCGTAGAAAATCCCTAATTTTTTCTAGTAGATACTAACATGTCATGTATGTACTGATATGAGTCAGTAAAATCAAGAGTCATTATAGTTTTAAAAAAATAGAACTAGATCACTCAAGGATGTTCCTCTAGAATATTCTAATAATCAGGAGCAAGGAAGGACACTATAAATAAAGGTCACCCTCATATTTCATGTATCCAAAATTAAATGACAATTGTAACACCCCTGATTTTTATAAACTAAAACCTTATTCCTATTTTATTCTATTTACGATTTAATTCGTAAATCTTAAAATTATTATAAAATGAATTTATCGTTTAATCGTTTCAAACTCCTAAAATTCTATTTTGCTCGAAAACTCTTCTTATATTTAAAACATATTTTTATTCCTGTTTTGATTTATTTTATACATTAAATTAATTCTTATCGAAAGTCTATTTCGACGTTTATATTCTAAATTCTTTTATTTATTTATATTTAAGCTCGAATTTTTTATTGTTCGGTTCGAAGCTCATTTATTTTAAGTTTTGTCAAAATATTTACTACCTTTCCTCGAGAAATCAATTTAATTCACTTTATCAAAGATTTATTATTAATCGGGAAATACTATTTTGTCGTCTAGTTATTTATTTCTATAAACTTCACTTTCGTCACGAATACTTTATTTACTCATTTTATTTGACGGCCCGATCATTTATTAATTTTAATAACTCGTTTTAATTCGATTCGTGGATCAGTCAATTTATCGTTACGGTATTCGTTTAGTTCGTATTTCTAACCAAAGTGATTAATTTCCCTTTCCTTCTTTTTCCTCCACCGCTTACGTACAACCCCCTTTCTCTTGTTTCCACCATTTCATTCTTCATCATTCATCCCCCAATAACGTACGTACCCCCTTCCTTTTCCCTTACTGAAGGATTCAACGCACCCCCTTTTCTCTTCTTGTTTTTTCCCATTGTTTTACGTATACTTATCCCCTTTCTTTTTTCTTCTTCACGCCTTACCGGCCTCCATCATCAATATAATCCGCTCACCTCCTCCTTTCTTTATCTGCCATCACTGTCAACACCTTTTATCGATCCCCTTTTTCCGTCATCTGTACGCCTCTGCTGCTATTTCTTCGCTGCTTCTCCTCGCCTGTTTGCTGTCCTGTTTTATCATAAATCGTGCCATGCGGCTGGTTTGTGCGCTACTGGTCAGATGTCTTCGACCGGGTTCCGTCGTAAGGTAACTCGATTTCTTTTCCGTTCTTATCGATTCGTTCTTTGTTTTGTGCGCCTGTTGTTGTTATTGTTGCCGCTACTATCTGTTGTTGTTGTATGCGGTTCAGTTGTCGATTTCCGTCTCTCTGTCTGTCTTCTTCTTTTTCGTTCTTCTTCTTCTTCTTCATTATATGTCGTTACTGCTACTGCACCTGCTGCTATTTTCATTCCTTTTGTTGTTCGCTGCTCCTATGATTGTTATTGTTGGTCTCGCTGTCCATCACTACTGTTGTTAATGTTGTACTACTGATGCTAGTGCTGGCTGTTATCCCGTGCTGCTGCTGCTTGTTGTTGTTTATCGATGCTAGTATTATATTTATTACTGCTTGTACATGGTTCTTGTTTCTGTTGCCATTGAGGTCGTGTGTTGCTGTTCCATGTCTCGTTTTATCGTGGATGCTACTGTGCGCGCCAGTTGGTGATTGTCTCATTCCGTTATTGTTATTCCTCGCTGGTGCTGGTGCTCTCATCGTTTTTTTCATCTTTATTCCTCTAATCCTTTATTTGCTTCGTTCTTCTTCATCTTCTTACTTTTTTCTAGTTGTCATTCTTTTTATTCTACTGTTCTATTGCATATCCGTGCGTGAATCTTGCTGTACCACCTCTTTTTGTGCGCCTGTCTCTTGAATTCGTGTCGACTTTACTAAGTTCGGCCTCTGTGTTCTATTAGAACATCAATTACCTTTCCGTCTTTGTCAAATACCCTTCTCTCATTCTTTTGTTTTGTCTTCTCGTTTGTCGTGGTGAATCATGCTAAAAAGACTATCGATTCTACAACTTGAAGCTTAAGACGTACTATTGAAGTTTTGAGGCCTGGAATATACAAGTACTACAAGTTTAGTGAAGGCTTACTCAAGGTAACTTTAGGACGTTACTCGATTTTATATCGTAGGTTTGAGTAGTAGTATGTAGTAAGTATTTTAACTTCGGTTTTCTAATTTTAACTATTTATTATTTGCTAATAATATTATTTTTAAATTGTGTACCCTATAAATATTTTACAACTTTCGATATCGATTTATAAATCGTTAGTAATTTTATTATTTACTAGTGTTAACTCGTGCACATTTGCACGAAATGTTTTTAAGTCGAGTTTACACCGACAGAATAATATTTTACTAACATCGAAATAGAATATATTTATTATAACATATATGGTACAATACCTTATATAATGTTTTTCATTGGAACAAATTGAAATGCTGCAAAGCAACTAATATACGGAGTACTCCGTAATAAACATAAGTAAAAAATATATTATGTAATAAAAAAAGATAATTACAACTCCAACTCCAATTTATTTGACTTAAACATGCTCGAAGAATTATTTGTAAACTACATTTTTTGTACTATTAGATAACAATTTATCCTTCTCATGTATAAGTATCTTCATCTCCTTTTTGCTAGTGACCCTCGATAAAGCCACATAAAGCTGTTCTTGCGTAAATACAGGACGTGGAAGATATAAGCCCACGTGAGCCAAGGACTGCCCTTGGCTCTTATTGATAGTCATCGCAAAGCATACAGTTATCGGGAACTGTTTTTTTTCGAAACGAACGGGAAATTTGGTGGTGTCTGATGGGGTAAGTGTTAAACGGACAATATGAACCCTATCACTCTTGTTACTACCTGACAACACCGTGGCCCTAATCACACGAGTACCTAAATCAGTTACCAATAATCTTGTGCCATTACACAATCCACGCGATTGATCAATGTTTCTCAGGAGCATAACCATAGTACCAACCTTCAACTTAAGCTCATGATTTGGAAGGTCGGAACACTTAATACCATTCAGAAATTCTGTGGAATATATATTACGTGTCGCAAAATTGCCCTCATCTTTGCTGACCTCAACTTTATATCTTGGGTCACTTGCGATGTGAATGACATGTTATACATGGCTTCCCCAAAGCCAAAGCGGTAAGTGCTCCCCACTGTTGGAATTGCTGTTCTATTAGTATTGAAGTTGGAAAATAGCTGGTATGTGGATTTTAATTAGAGGATATGTCAACTTACTTGGGATCCTCGAGAAATAGCCTTGTTCTTTTGTTGTCATTAACTTCATATATTAGGTCATTACTCTCAACTTCTGCTATGACATCTACAATTTAATGTGGATACAACATAACTTTATTGGGCGTAAAACTTGTAAATTTAATGCATTTGTTCGTGGTATACCTATTAAAAATCTGCCGCTAAGTTGATTGGTTACGATGTCATCGAAACTCACTAAATTGAGTCCTTGTTGTGGCAAGCTATCATCCTTAATCTCTTCATAATTGATGTTGATCCTAATCTCAAACGGTATTCGTGTGGTGTTGCTATATTGTATCCATTGTTGATTGTGACTTGAAATCTGCTGATGTTGTAGGTAGCATTTGCCTTCATCGATTTTTCCGTCAAAGACTCTAACTAATGCATTTGTTGCTGTGATTTGAACAACGTCTCCCTACGAAAGATTTTAAGGTAATCAATTTCATTAATCTATGATGTGGTATATAACAAAATGAATAGTATGTAAAGAAAAATCAATTGCATAAATTCATGCAATACCTCTTCGTCAACTAATAATATCTCGACAGATATATAGTCGTTTACTCCCTTATTGCTTGAGTTCTCCCTCTTCCATTTTCGAACGACTCTCTCTTTCACGTAGACGCCAAAGATTCCTCTTTTCAGTTTACTAATTAATTAATATTTTTTTTGTTTCTGAAAACATTTTGTTACTAATTTCTTATTGATTTGAGTGAGATTCACTGCTGTAAAATCTTGTATATATAAGCTAAAAAAAGTCAGTTTTTTTTGGGTGGGGGACATGGGTAGTTGATGTTAGTTTTTTGAGAAGTTATTGATATTTGTGGAGTTCATGGGTCATGGGTAGCTTTAATGGGCAGTTATTGATAACCACTAATGTTAGTTTTTTTTATTATTATTTTTATTTAATTATGTTTGTGTTAATAATGTTTGTGTTGTTAAATGTTGTTTTTTTAATGCAGATATGGACGATTTGGATTGATGATGATGATGAATATAATATCAATTTATACAGTTTGACACAGAATTACTTTCTACTTACGTTTTGCCACCTCGACGTTATTCGTTTGGCGGCATTTAGTGTAATCATCTATAAATAATAGTTGAGTTACCTTTATGCCTCCGTAATAATTCGGAACGGCGGCAACTCGTAAGCGAAAAAAATTGTTAATCTATGGCGTCTGGTTGCTTACGTGTTGCCACCCTAAAAAAGCCGAAAGCGTGGCAGCCGTAACTGTTGCCGAGTTATAATTTAACAATTTTGAATTTCTCGGTGATGATTGATATCTTTCCAGATCTGAGAGAATCAATATTTATCACATTTACGTTCTCTTTAATAATTGAATTTTTATTTACCTTTGTAATTTTTTTTGTATTTGAAATTACGTTACATAAATTTTTTAAACTCTCCACCTATATGTATATTTTAATTAGTTTGTTGATATTAAATATTAATGTTCAAATTTGGTGTATGTAATTATTATTATTAAATATACTTTAGATAAATTGCTGATGACTAAATTGAGGAAAATAAATAGAAAAATGTATTGCAAATCAGTTTCCTGATGGTGAAGTCATCATGACATCACTCAATGTCAAATTACTCTAAAGGCTGATGTCATCCTACACATGTATGGTTGTTCTTTTAATAAATAAAGGATGATCGATTATAATATTTTGTTGGTTATCGTGACACTAGTAACTAAATAATGTCGATTTCATATTTTCGTCATATTTCGTTAATTTATAATTTTAACTTAGAATCGTATTTTTATATTATAATCGAGATTTGTATACTTGTTCAATAAATTAATTTCGTTTTACGACTTATATTAATAAATGAGAAAGTAGTCGATTTTGTTTTAAATACATTTTTAGTCGAGACTATTTTCCCCAATAATTTCTCAGTTGTCTACGATTGATTATTTTTAGTAAAATCAGTATTATTTATTGATAAAATCTATTTGCTAAAACTAATTTGAAAGCTTTATAAAATCTCGTTTAGTTTATAAAACTCATTGACTCAATTAGTTTTGATATCGTTTCTCTTAAAATATCTCTTTTCTAAAATTTATAGTTTCAACTCGATTTCCTAATTATTTATAAAATACTATATATTGACTTATTATATTTTATTTATATTTTGAGTAACGAATTTAGAAATATATTAAAGTTACGATAACGACGATAATAATAAAATGCTAATTGCGTTAGAAATGTTATTTTTATACGTTTCACTTATTTTAATCACTTACGTATTTTCTATAACAATATTTCTATTTTAAGTAAGTTTCTAAAATTAGTAAGTTTCTATTTATAGAAAGATTCATCTTTTACAATATGATGATTATGTCTTTTATTTCCATATTATTTATATTGATTATATCTTTTGATTATCGATAATGGCTTGGTTTTAGAGTTATGGAATAAGAACAAGTGTGAGGTTTAGAGTAATATATTCTGGGGTTTACATTTTTGTCATCAACTATAAGGCCAGGCTGGTGTGTCTTTATGGGGCACACTGGTTGTTGAACTGAGCATATATGGTGTTCAAGAGTGTGTGTATATTTTCTTAAACTCGTGCCTCGCAGTGTAAGACGCCGTCGGGTTGAACTGAGTATTTATGGTGCTTTAGAGGGGTGTACATATTATCTTAAACTAGGGTCACGCATTTATAAGTCGCCGTTCTATTATGGTTGAGTATCCTAGTTAGAGATCAAAGTTTGATTTGTTTGAACCGAGTTCTCGAAGCTAGTTTTTGTTATTCTCCTAGTGAAAGTCTAGCCTTCTACACTACTCATATCCATAATGCCATTTTGAATATATTATTATTATTATTATCGATTGATTTTGACTCGCAGGTTGGCAAGTGCTTTAAGTTCCGCTGAAAACTTTTTTTTATTATATCGTTTTAATGTTTTCTTCTTTTAAATATTTTAATATATTAATACTATTATTTTCCATATGATATAATATGGCTGGGAGAACGTCCGAGTTACTCTCCACTGATGTGGCTGTTATGTTTATAACATGAAAGATATTTGCTGCTGGGTTTTGGGTGTGAGCTAGCGAGTAGCGTGGATCCTACTCTAATTTTCCCGTTATTTCTGGATTTGTATATACCCTTTAAATGAATTATCTTTTCAGCTCTTTTGTAAAAAGTGACATTTGTATTGACTTACCATTTCTTTTAATAAGATATAGTTTGTCAGTGTGTATTAATCTCAACTCTACAGTGTTTCCGCCACTGTATTGCATTAGAATTTCTAGGAGATTACAACAATTCATCACAAATACTATTTCCCTCTTGAAGAAGTGAATAATATAATTTTTTTTCCAACAAAGCAAATAAAGAACTCTTCTCTTTGCCTCACTTTAGCTTCTCCCATTTATGATCTCTATCATACACATACACCAACATTAACATTAGAAAAATGATTGTTCAATAGCATTTTTGATTTTTTATTCATTCATCCAATACAAATAAATTTCTAACGCAATAATGAAATATAAATCCAAATTTTACAAGAATGCTAACAAAGATCATGGAATTTTATGTGCAGTGTACACTACAATAGGACTCCTAATATTATGAACACCGTCAGTCCAAACAAGGGAGGCCGACGTTAATGATGTCTCCGGAAATCCCTTGCCAACAACACTAACACTAAAACATTTCGTCTCCTTCAACAACCTAAAAGTTAAAGAAGTCGGTTTAACAGTAACCCGAGCCTCTTTAGACGTGGAAATAATTTGAGCCGTGTAGGTCGTGTTAGCAACTCCAACATTGGTGACACATCTGTTAAATGTCAAGGAGAATGGGTGCACGGCTTCAACCCGCGCTGACATAGAAGGGTAGTTAACGTCATTCGGAGGCTGAGTTACCTTTTTAGCAGGACATGTCACATTAGGATTACCCATTAATGATATTATTTTAGCCTTGTTATAACCTAACCTACACAAAAATGTAACGTAATCATCATGGGTAGTATCATAGATCAGTCCAGGATTTATAGCCTTGGTTGGGTTGACATTCCCTGACCCGTAACCAAATTCTGCATCTATGCTGTTTTGTGAAATCATCGGGTTAGCTGCGCAATGAAAAATAATATCACATTAGTATATTAATGATACAAATTAACAACGACTGTAATGATATGGATAAACTGAAAGTAAATGTACCAGAAGTTACATGTAGTCATTAGCGAAGACTTGATTGCAGAGGGAGACCAATCAGGATGCACTGATTTAACATAAGCCGCTGCTCTAGCAACATGAGGGCAAGCCATGGAGGTTCCCGATAATATATTATATGTCGCAGAGCGCTTATCAAACGGATATTCATCTAATATCCGACCCTTAGGTGAAAATGCTGCCAAAATGTCAACCCCTGGTGCACTAATATCGGGCTATACATAAAACATCAAGCAAACGAATTACAAACACTTGATAGATTACACTGGAATAATAGCAAAAAAAATTAGCTGAAGTCGAGTAATCAATGCAAACCTTGAGGATATCTGGTGCAATTGTATTAGGTCCTCTAGAAGAAAACTTAGCAACTACTGGAGCAGTTGTATCATTACTAGTTTCACTCTTCAAGATATTTGCTGTAGGAAGCCTGTATTACCAAGTAACATGGGAAATTAAAGTGAAGTGTGTGTGTGTGTGTGTATATATATATATATATATATATATATATATATATGTTTGTGTGTGTTGTGATCTGTGTTTAAAACCCCAAACAAAAAAAGGGACTACGATTGTAATCATACTTAGTTGAGTTGAGGTAAGATTTGAGTATTGCAAAAGCAGATTGATTAAGTGATGCAGCAGGCAAAGGATAAGGAAAAGAGACGTTCTCCATTCTCGCCACTGCCAGGACTCCAAGAGCGCCGACCAATGCAACTGTTCCATATGGTGATGGATTATCGCAAATGATAATTTTTCCCTTAACTAGACTTTTATCTAGACAACTATATGAACAATACCTGCACACACACATATTTCATTATTACTATAACCAAACACAATACAAACTAGCTCGAACACAAAAAGAGCGGGAAAGATTACTTTGCAGAATCTTCACTACATCGTTTTGTTACGGCTCTCCCATATGCTAAAGGGAATTCCTTTCCGTGTAATGTGAATGTGTTAATAGTACTTCCCTGTATTTCAAGTTAGTGAACCAACAAAGGTTAGTACCAAAACATGATCAGACGATGAATAAAAAGTAATAAAAAGTTTTAAAATACAGTAAAAAAAAAAAAAGAAGACATACAATCAACGTCTGCCCATCGCCAAGGATGACCTTGTCGATAATGCGTCGATCGGTAGTACTAGCAGCAACAGAGAAAATCCAGGGTGGAACACTTCCTATTGAACCACTATAATCTCCATTATTTTCTGCAGACTGAACAGTTAACACCCCTTTCTCAATCACATGTAAAGCGCCAATTGCAATAGTATCTTCCTCAAGTGGCGCTGGTTTTCCACCAATGGAGATGCTAATAATGTCGACTCCATCTGCAATTGCATCATCGAAAGCTGCTAGAATGTTTGAGTCCTGGCATCCATTGGAATCACACACTTTGTAAGCTGCAATTCTTGCTGATGGAACTCCTCCTCTTGCTGTACCTTGGGCCACCCCGAAAAAGCTTGTGTGGTTGACTATTCGCCCAGCGGCTGTTGAAGCTATGTGGGTTCCGTGCCCATTCTCATCTTTTGCATCACCCGGTACGTATGACCTTGCGCCAATTATTTTCCTGCAATCCCCAACCCATCATCATATTAATTAATCTGTATTCAACAAGGGTGGTATTGTATTTTTGGTGGTGAATCAATATATAGAACTTACTTGTTGCAGGTGAAGTTTTTTTCAAGATGACATGCACCTTTCCATTTCTTAGGGATAGGTCCTAAGCCAACATCGTAAAAACTAGGAGTCTGGGGCCAAATTCCGGTATCAATAATACCGATGATAATGTCGCTTTGGAAAGTTTGTTGTTCAGGAGTTGGTTGTGGAACTCCCAAGAAGTCCCATGATCTTGTCGTTTGGAGCTCTAGTGTTCTGCTCGGAAATACAGAAACCACTTCCTTCAAACCTGTATCCCATTTATCAAGTACAAGTACATTTTAAACATTCTGTGATATTGTAATCCTCTTAGTTTTATAAATTTAATATTTTGTTCTAGTAACCTTCACATAATATGAGTGTGTAATAGTTTCTTCGTTTCATCCATTTGTACTTTTTTACATTTTTATAACACTAATCATAATTGAGGAGAATTTTCAATATAACTTCTAATATATAGTCCATATAAGATAAATCATAGTAACGTAAAAGTTTTTTTTTAAATTGTCTAATCGAGTATATTATGAATATGAAAGTTTTGTAACGTTTAGTAATATGTAACTAAATATATAGACAAATGGAACAGAGGGAGTATGGAGTAGTAAAGAAAATAAAAGGTATTTGAAAACTAGCTAGGTTAAACATTTACTACTTCTTTTAGCATTCTAACATCTTCTCACTTGATTATTAAATGTTCTCTCAAATGAATATCCAATAGAAAGATCATAGTAAGTTAGAGAGATAGTAGTACAATGCTCTATATTTGATAATAGCAATATCATTTAAAGCATTGTCACTGTGCCACGTGGCAGTCCCATAATCATTCGCAACAAAAATACACTATTTGTATATAATGATAAAATAAAGTCACTTACAAAGATCGGTCCCTATAATTTTCGATTGCAAACAACTTAACAAAGAAAAAATTTCCTGCCTAAAGTAAAGTATGCTAATGGGATGATAATGATTTGACGATTAATTAAAAGACCCCTCAAACCAATCCATAATTATTGATTCAAAACAATATTTTAAAAACGTAAGAAAATAATTGATAAAATAGTCCAATAAAATAATAACGTACATAATTTACATAATATGAAATGATAAAGAATTATATTAGCTAGATTATCAACTTAATATAAACTAAAACTACAATTTAATGTGTGTATATTATATATAGGTTTATTTAACAGAAATAATCCAAACGTTATGTGGTCTTCTATAAATAAACCGAACTTTAATTAATCTGAGAATAAATTCAAGTATTGGACATATCTTACATTAATGGAACTGGGTAACCGGCTACCAGCTAAAGTCTTCCAATTTCTACTTACATTAACCATTTCCATTTACAAAACATTTTTGTATTATAACGTATCGATAATCTGGGAATAAACCACGGCTCTTTGAAAAGTTAACCTAAACTTTGCCAAATAGTTCTCATCACGTCCTCATCTTCTTCAACTAATTGATTTTTCATTTTTCTCCAAATTGATTTTTCTACGATTTGTTTGCTCCGAGATTTGTTTGTTTAAAATACACTTACATATTTAGTTTGCAGGAAAAATCCTTTCAAAATTTTAGATTAAAAAAAAAATTGCAAATTTTTTTTTGGGTTTTACCCAGAAAACCTTTATCGAATCCAATGAAAGGAAGAAGAAGCAGTTTGCTTATTAAAAGAAGATGGGACCCACAATAACCTGATGTTAGGTCATTTTAGACTTAATTCCATTAATATAAGATATGTCTAATACTTGATTTATTCTCAGATTAAAGAAAGTTCGGTTGAGATTATTTTGGTTAAATAATCCTTTTAGAGAGAGAGAGAAAAACACATAAGGACAAGAACTCTTATAAGTTCATAAGTTACAGTGTTAAAGTTACATAAAAGTGCTTAAAGTTACACTTTATTACTTGAAGTGATAAAGTGCTTCAAAATTGATATGTACTCTAACATTCAGCACTTTTATCTCTTCAAGTGATAAAGTATAACTTAAGACTCATCCCGTATGTATGTGTATATATGTGTGTCTATATAGAGGTAGGTTCAAATAAGGTCCACAATTTTTGTAAGTCTATATTGAAGTTACAGATGACATACACTAAAGTTGCATTTGTATATATATCAATTTTGAACAAATGCAACTTTAGCGTATGTCATCTGTAACTATATATATATATATCAATTTTGAACAAATGCAACTTTAGCGTATGTCATCTGTAACTATATATATATATATATATATATATATATATATATAGAGAGAGAGAGAGAGAGAGAGAGAGAGAGGTGGGATCAGGTGAGTCCACTTATATATGTTGAGTCCGTGAGTCCTCATCTTAGCCCTTGATTCAATGTTAGATTAATGGACAAGATTTGATCTCATAATTAAGGAAATAACTATAATATCTATAATATCTACTAAATATATTTTCTTTCTCTCTTTTCCTTAATTATCCCAATACAAATTCTCTCTTCTATCCAATTTTTAATTGCCTCTTTTTCTCACCCAACACATTTATTTAAAATTAAGTTTTTTTTCATCTTCAGCAAAAAATCATCTGTTCCCTTCTGCCATTATACGTATGTTACCATGTTACTGTCATAAATCATAAACTATGTTACTGTAACTCATACGTTGTGTTACTCTAATTTATGAACTGTGTTACTTTAACTCATAAAATCTGTTACGTTGCATAGTCTCTTGCAAAAACTGTTACTCTAACTCATACAATATGTTACTTTAATTCATGAACTGTGTTACTTTAACTCATAAAATCTGTTACGTTGCATAGTAGTCTCTTGCAAAAACAGGAGTTCCAATTAACAAAAATAACAATGTTTGTTTTTATTAAGATACTCCAAAACAAAAAGTGGTACAAGATTCCAACTAAATCAACTCCATTACAATTTCAATGTTTCACACTTGTTACTCATAATGTTTTACTTATAATTCTGCTTCTTCATCCTTCTCGTCCTCTCCGTCTTCTTCTTCATCATCATCTCAGAAGCTTTGATTTTAATCTCACCACCGCACAATGGAGGAAACTCTCACCCACATCCCTACATCATTCATGTGCTTTTGCGTCTACTGAAAAACAATAACAGTGCCAATAAACGTGACGGGGAAAAACAATTAAAACTTGAAATATGGATTAAAGTAACAGATAAGAAGAATTAAAGTAACAGATGAAGTGCATTGAGGTAACATTGGATTAAATTAACAGAGGATGCTTATACACCAGGTATAAAGTAACAGAGGTCAGACATTAAAGTAACAGATAGTATGAATTAAAGTAACAGATAATGCTTATCAAAATAACACCAGGTATAGGTTAATGCAAAAAATTCATATAATGATCAGAAATGAGAGTATGATCTTACTCTTTGATATTGTTTCCTATTTTGAAGTCATCACGTCCCATAATTATAGGATGCAATATCTTTTTTTTTTATATGGCGTTACTCTTTGATATTGTTTCCTATTTTGGTGGCAATCACGTCCCATTATTATAGGAAACAGTATCTTTTATTTTAATTTTTTTTATATGGCGTTACTCTTTGATATTGTTTCCTATTTTGGTGGCAATCACGTTCCATTATTATAGGAAACAGTAACTTTTATTTTAAATTTTTTTTTTTAATATGGCGGTTTCCTTTATTCTTACGACACTACAGTGCACTACAATAACAGATGAAAAGCACTAAAGTAACGAATGGAGTGTATTAAAGTAACACGACATATAAAGTAACAGATGGTAGACATTAAAGTAACAGATGCTATACACTAAAGTAACGCAGTATATGAACTACAATAACTCAATATATTGTGTGCGCGCAAATTTCATATGATGAATATGCAGTTCAACCTAGAAAATTAGAAAATAAACCAATATCTTTTTCCTATTTTGTTGGCAATCACGTCCCACTATTATAGGAAACAAGATCTTTTTTTATTATTATTTTAATATGGCGGTTTATTATATCCCCATGACTCTTTAATGCGTTACAATAACAGACATTATTAACCAAAGTAACATCTCCAATGAATTAAAGTAACAGACTGTAGAGTCTAGCGATACTAGGAAATACTCTAGAGGGGGGGTGAATAGAGTATTATGGTACTTTTAAAAATCTAAACGATATATTACACCAAAATCTTATTAGGAAAGATATAGTGTAATATTACGTTAGTTGAGTGGCTAAATAAAAAGAAGTACAAAAGTGTTTGCTACTATACTTACTACTAAAGAGTATAAGTATAAGAAATAGCAAACCTTAATAAAATGTAAAGTAAATAACACGAGCAATTTTAACGTGGTTCGGCCCAATTGAAAAGCCTACGTCCACCGGTGTCTTTATTTATAAGTGTACCTACTCCGGATTACCTTACAAATAAGACAATCACGATTAACTCTAATCGTGATGGTGTGAGTGATGTTAAGCACTCGATGTGTGGGATGTTAAGCCCACGACGATGAAGGATGTTAAGCCTTCGGTGTGAGGGATGTGAAGCCCTCGGTGTTTGAACGATGTAAAGCGTTCAAGGTGTGAACGATGTATGTCGTTCGATTGAGTAACCACTACTCGACTCGTGTGTCTATACTATCTTAAGTTTACAAAATTTCTCTAGCTATGAATACACTTCAATTGTCTAGAGAGAATGATGAAACTATATGACTTCAAGTGTAAACAATTTAAGCACGATTTATATAGCCAAGACTTAACCCGAAAAGTATTTGCAAAAACCTTTTAAAAAAACGTGACTTAATTTTGCAAAGGAAGAAAATGTATTTGAAAGTCGTGTTATGAAAATGAGGAAGAGCAAAGTATTTATAGATAAACCATTTTCTTTAAGAAAGGAAATAGGATCATCATAATTGATGTACTTCCTTATTTAAATAAAATATGGTATCTTTAAAGGATACCAATCAATCAAGATAATATTGATTGGTGAGATACCAATCAATCAAGATAATATTGATTGGTGATATATCAATCAATCAAGATAATATTTCTAAGTTTCCCTTGTTAATGATTTTCTAATATCTTTAAAGGATCAAGATATTTTGAGAATCATTTATTATGAAAACTTTTATTCTCTTGATAGATAATTTCCTCTCTTATATTATCTTTTCCAAAGATTAGATTTTTGACGAAATCAGCGAGATATCAAAAGGTATTTTTGGTTTTAAATCTTGGCCGTATAAGTAAGGTTGTTTACGAAGAAGGTTAATGTAACCTTGAACATGTTCAAGGTTATGTTATCCTTGTCATATAATATCTTCATCCTCTTTACATTTGAAATCCTAAGCCGCAGTCCTTCCCTTTGAGTTCTTCGATCAAGTTGCCCTCCTGAGTCTTTGTATCTCTTCTACCTGTGCTAGTACGACATGTTCTTTCAAGGAATAATCTCGTCACTTAAAATAAATTACTTTGACATAAGCAAAACATCTACAATATAAGTCCAACAAATTCCCCCTTTTTGATTATGTCAAGTCTTGTAATTAACTATCTAAGTGGCGAGATATTTTACCATTCCCAAGCCCGAAGTGGTAGATGGAAATCCTTGGTTTAAACGAGATTTGACGAATAAAAACATAGTTAATCATGGATGAATCTATTTCCCCCTCTTGACATCATCGAAAAGGGTCGATCAGCTGTGAGAATATCATACTTAGAACATACGACAAATTAGCATAATTAAAGCAAGTAAATCAGAGATAAAATTCAAGCATCATCCAAAGATAGTGATAGCCAAATCCGATCAGTAGAAAAAAAAGAAAAAAACACGAGTTTCTAGAAAGTGCAAGAGACCCCCACAGCTATACTTAGAGCTTATTATTTGAAGGGTGAGAAGATGGTTATGAGAATTGACCCCCTATCCACGATTCTGTCCTTGCAGAAGAAAGACTGCCCGCGTAGTCTCCTCGTAGATTTGACGAAGCCTATCCATAACTGTATCATGCCTGGCGAGAAGAGTCCGGTTTGCAAACTTCACTTCGTTAACCGCGTCATTGATACCATGCCCTATCTCGTTTCCAGCCTTTTTGAAGGCTGTAATGTCATTGCCCATAACCAGAACCCTAGCACGAAGATTTGCTAGATGACTTTCCATCTTCGCTAATCCAGCCCCAAATTCAGCCCGAGAGGATGTAACTAGGGTAGTTAAAGTATCCACTTTCTTCTCAAGACGCATAAGGGTATCTGTAGGTTCATTTACCAAGACAGGAGAAGGCGGGGTAGCAACTACAGCAGCAATCTCATTCAATTTACCCAGAATTTCAGCATAGAAGTTTTCAGGTACCACATTCACAACCTCCTTTCCCTTGGAGGAACATTCACCTTTAACCTTAAGGCCTCCATCATCATCAATGATTGACATTTGCTTTAGATAGGCAGAGGTCATAAAGTCACAAGGAGTTTCGAAAGTAGAGGTTTTACTTATGACCCCCCTGATTTTGAGAGCCTTGGACAGCCACATCCCATAAGGAATACAGATAGACCCATTAATATGAGGCGATTTCATTTCAGACAGGACGTGCTCAATGTGACTTATCATTAGAAAGGGGAGGTTAACTTTTGTACCCTTAAGGAGATGATGGAGTAAGATTATCTCATGGATGTGAAGCTTATTGGTACCAGTCTTTCTAGGCAATAAAGAGGAGTATGATACATTGAAAACAAGCTTAGCAATGGATGACAAAGAGACTCCAGACATGACAGAAATCTCGGTGGCCTTAGAGTCAAGTGATTTCTTGATACTTAGAATTTTCTCGGAATCATAATTTCTCCAGCCCACCCAGCTTTGAATTTCTTCCCCCTCACATGGAACCCCCAACATCTGTCCCAAATCCTCCATTGTGATTTTGATAAATTTATCCCCAAAATTTGCATGCAAGACCCTATTATCAATTTTCAGAGTCGCCCAAAATTGAGCAATCTGAACAGGATATACAGGATGTCCCATGTCAAGTAAGTCTCCCCATTCTTGTATTGCTAGTATGTCACGAAGTTGTGACACACAAGGGTTTTCATCAAACCATGCAGCGAGGTATTGACGACCCGAAACAAAAGAATAGTGTAGGATTTTTTTTTACCTGATCTATCTCTTGTCTCGTCATACGCACGTTCTCAATTTCTGCTAGAACAAGATCCTTCCCATGCAACTCTTCCTTTGTATCCTCAACCAAACCTTTCCCTTTCATAGACCTCTTTCTTTTACCAACCATAGACACATCCTCGAGAACTTCAATGGTGTCTTCCTCCGTTTCGGCAGATCGAGTGTCGAGAGTCAATTCCCGGGAGGCAGAGCGTAGGTTCTTTTTGTGGGGAGTAAAATAGGGGACTTTCTTAGGAGGCATGCCGTAGAGTTGAGGAAGAAGGTGAAAGAAATTAATGAGAAGTGATGGGTGAAAGGGTAGAATGCGGGTATAGGAGGGTTAAAAAGGTGGGGAATAATGAGTTTTATGGGGAGAAAATATATGAGGAGAGAGAGATTGTTTTAAAAAGATTTTATGGAGATTCATTACTTAAATGAACACATGTGAAGGAGATCTTTTTGCAGAGATTGAGAATAAGAGCATAAGGCAAATATTTTTTTAAAAGGGAAGAATATACCATAGGTGATGTACAGGATATAATTTTACGGACAAGATTATTCCAATTTGGAATTTACCTTAAATATTCAATGGATTAAGTGAATATATGGAAGTAAAATTATATGAACCATATGGTATGATACTGTCACGGAAAGGCTGGTATCACAATTTGGGAAGAATATGACTAACCCTCATATATACTTACTAAAATAAATGCGTACCTGTGCATGAACCGAGATAATACGGACACAGACTAACATCACCCCAGTCTTCGTCATTCATTTAGGGCAACTAGAAAACATCAAATGACTTTTCAATTTTCATTTATCAATCCAAGTTCTAACCGTAATTCCTCAAACCGTTCCCTGGGTAAAGGTTTAGTAAGTATATCAGCCTTTTGTACGTTAGATGGACAAAACTCTATATCAATATTACCTTTTTCTACATGATCTCTTAAAAAATGATGCCGGATGTCAATATGTTTGGTACGAGAATGATGCGCGGGATTTTTAGAGATGGCGATAGTACTAATATTATCACAGAAAATAGGTACGGTTTTAATATTTATTCCATAATCCCTTAATTGTTGTCGTAGCCAAAGTAGTTGAGTACATACCAGAGATGCAGCAATATACTCACTTTCCGTAGATGAGAGTGCTACTGTTGCTTGTTTCTTAGATCCCCATGATATTATACATGAACCTAGAAACGTTACGGTCCCTGATGTACTCTTTCTGTCTATATAGCACCCTCCATGATTTGCATCTGAATATCCTTTAAGATCAAAATTATCATGCATAGGATAGATCAATTGTAAGTTTTGTGTACCAATTAAGTAGCGCAAGATACGTTTGACGGCTGTTAGGTGAGATTCTTTTGGATCAGACTGAAATCGGGCACATACACAAACACTGTGCATGATGTCAGGACGACTCGCAGTTAAGTATAATAGAGATCCGATCATACCTCGATATGTGGTATTATCCACGGACTTACCTCCTTCGTCTTTATCAAGTTTAGTGGTGATGGCCATAGGTGTAGGGGCAGATTTTGCTTTTTCCATCCCATATTTTTTAAGAAGCTCACTCACATATTTCTGTTGATGCACAGTTATTCCTCTTTTTGACTGCTTGATTTGTAGACCCAAGAAGAAACCTAACTCACCCATCATGCTCATCTCGAATTCTGATTGCATTAGGTTTGCGAAATATTTGCAAAGTTTTTCATTTGTCGAGCCGAAAATAATGTCATCCACGTAGATTTAAACAATTAACGAGTCTTTCTCAACATTTTTAATGAAGAGAGTTTTATCAACGGATCCTCTCTTGAACTAATTTAGAAGCAGAAACTGGGAAAGTCTATCATACCAGGCTCTTGGTGCTTGTTTTAATCCGTAGAGTGCCTTGTCTAGTTTGAAAACGTGACTTGGCGACTCCGTACTTTCAAAACCTGGGGGTTGTTCCACGAAGACCTCTTCTTTTAAGTAACCATTCAGAAAAGCTGTTTTAACGTCCATTTGAAACAACTTGAATCCTTTGTGTGCGGCATATGCAATTAGTAGCCGAATGGCTTCCAATCTTGCCACCGGAGCAAAGGTTTCGTCAAAATCTATTCCTTCTTGTTGATTGTATCCTTGTACAACCAACCTTGCTTTATTTCTGACAATGGTTCCGGAATCATCCAGTTTATTTCTAAATACCCAGCGTGTTCCTATCACTTTTCTATCTGACGGTCTAGGAACCAGATGCCAGACTTTGTTTCGTTCAAATTGCCCCAATTCTTCTTGCATGGCTACTATCCAGTCGGAATCGGTAAGCGCTTCTTTGATATTTTTGGGTTCAATGGTAGATAGAAAGGAATTTAGAACACAATGATTTCTTAAGGACCTTCTGGTTTGGATTCCTTTATGATAATCACTCAGTATTGCACTCGTAGTATGTGAGCTCTGGTGTTTCCACTTTTTGAGATTTGTCGGAACATTATTGCTTCTCATTGGTTCGTCTGAGTTGTTATCAGAGGTTACATTAACTTTTCCCGTAGTTCCCCCTGAACTAGTGCCTGTGGTTATATCAACCTTAGATAGACTATCTTTGGTTCCCCCTGAATTTATGCTAGGATCAATATTGTTGGAGGTTACATTATCTTGAGAAGAATCTTCCTTAATTCCCCCTGAATTTATGTCTGGGGTTATATCATCTTTGGTGATATTTGGAACTAATGTTGATACCATATTATCCTTAGCTTCTGAAGAACTTTTATTTGGTTCTTCATTTACTAGTGATACATTTGGATCAATATTAATTCGTTCTTCACCAGATTCAGCATTAGATCCTTCTATCTCTTTTTCTTCTTCATGAAGTTCAGGTGCATCTTTTCTAGTGAGCCAGAAATCTGGATCGTCATCGTCTTCTTCTTCAATGTCGTTCTGACTAATGGAATTTGTTTCATCGAAGATTACGTGGATGCTTTCTTCAACGCGTAAAGTTCTCTTGTTATATACCTTGTAAGCCTTGCTATGATCTGAGTATCCTAAGAAAACAGCCTCATCACTTCGAGGATCGAATTTTCCCAAATTATTCTTCCCATTGTTATGAACGAAACATTTACTTCCAAAACATCTGAGATGAGAAATTTTGGGTTTCCTTCCTCTTAGAAGTTCGTAGGGTGTTTTCTTCAATACTTGTCTGATCATTGCTCGATTATGTATATAACAGGCTGTATTGACAGCCTCGGCCCAGAAATTTCTGGGCAAACCGCTACATAGCAACATTGTGCGAGCCATTTCTTCAAGCGTTCGATTCATTCGTTCGACTACTCCATTTTGTTGTGGAGTCCGTGGTGCAGAGAAGTTATGCCCTACACCATGTTCTCTACAAAAGCTTATGAAGGATTCGTTGTCGAATTCGGTTCCATGATCTGTTCTTATCGATACAAGATTGCAACTATACTTGTTTTGGACTAGCTTCATTAGGCATTCGAATTCATCAAAGGTTTGATCCTTCGAGCTAAGGAAGACTGGCCAAACAAATCTAGAGAAATCATCTACAAGAACAAATACGTACCGACTACCACCTCTACTTCTTATCCTCATAGGTCCACAAAGATCCATATGAATAAGTTCTAGAGGTTTTGTAGTACTTACGAATTTCTTTGGCTTGAATGAGGATCTCACATGTTTACAACGTATGCAGGTACCACAAGCTTTGGTTGTGTCGAAGGTTATGGAAGGTAATCCTTCAACGAGATCCAGAGATCTAAGTTTATTAAGGCTAAAAGGACTAATGTGCCCAAATCTTTTATGCCAAAGTAGTGGATCAGCGATGGTAACACTCATGCAGGTGATAGCATTGTCGGGTAGAGTTTTGATATCGGCTATGTAGACATTGTTTGATCGTTCTCCCTCCAGAATGACATTAGAGGAACCTTCTCTAATAATTCGGCATTTATCATTATGAAACACTACTTTGTTTCCTCTATCACAGAGTTGAGAAATGCTTAAGAGACTATGCCTTAGTCCTTTCACAAGCAGTACATTCTCAATACAGTGTGAGTCAGATAAACCAATTTTACCAATGCCGATTATCCTTCCTTTCTTGTTATCTCCAAAGGTTACACTTCCTCCGTCATAAGCCTCTAATGACAAAAATTTCTTTTTATCACCCGTCATATGTCTTGAACACCCGCTGTCTAAGTACCATCTGTGAACCTGCGATAGTCATTTTTGTTTCTTAGGTACCCAAATAATTTTGGGTCCTTTTTCATTAGTTAATGAGTCTTTACGCACCCATATTTTTCTTTGTCTATCACAGTGTTTATTTATTTTACTTTTAGATTTCCTTTTCCACTTTCTTTTGACATATTTTGTTTTATTTGTTTCCTTTTCCTTAGTCTCTTTTCCTTCCGAAGTTCTTGAGACACAATTTTCCAATTTTTCTTGCATTATTCCCTTTTCTTTTATCAATTCTATGATTTTTGAAGTCAGAGAATTTTTTATTTTATCATGATTTATTTTTTCAACATTGATTTCATTATTAAGTATGGATATAGTTCTTTTTAGTTCCGTATTTTCTTCATTCAATTTCTTAATACTAGCATTAATTTTTTCATAATATTTCTCTCTGTTGATGTTTGTACTTGAACAAATTTTTGAATCATCTGATACATCAACTTTTGTTTTTGATATTTCAGAAGATTTCTTTTTATTTGTTCGAGTATTTTCACATCTCCTTAGAGTAATATTTTCAAAGGCTATCTCATTTATTTGTTTTAACAACTCATTTATTTCTTCCTTTTGTTGTTCACATGTTTCTAATACTTCATCAAGATGTAGAAGAAGTTTCTCTTTAGTAAGTTTCCTAAGTCTTTTCTTAAACATTGTAAAACTTACCTCATTGCTTTCCTCATCTGAATCGGAGCTTGATTCATGCGTTTTGGCCATCAGACACATGTCTTTGTGCGTCCGTGTCTTAGCTTTAGACGTGTTGCTAGGTTGAGCGCTTAGGCAAAAGTTTGCCTCGTCTTCATCTTCCGATTCTTCCTCTTCGTCCGAGTCTAGTTCTCCCCATCCACACGATGCCAGCATGGCTTGTTTATGTTGAAACTTTGATCGTTCTCTTTCTCCTTTTGATTTAATATTTTTCCATGTTGGACAATCCTTGATTAGATGTCCAGTTTCTCCACACTTGAAACATCCTTTATTATTCTGTTTTGTATTAGAGTTATTTCCTCTTTCTCTAAATGAGTTTTTAGGTCCAAATTTAAATTTCTTTCGAAAGCGTTTGACAAAAAGGGCTAGGTCATCACTCATAGTTTCCTCATCATCACTAATAGAACTCTTTAAGGCTATCCCTTTACTCTTAGATGACTCATTCTGACGTTGATTTAGAGAGAGTTCATGAGCCATAAGATTGCCTAACAACTCTTGATAACTAAGTGTAGTGAGATCTTTTGATTCCTCAATGGCGGTAACTTTTGGTTGCCACTTATCCGTGAGACTCCTTAGGATTTTCCTAACTAGATCTTTGGTATCAAATTTCTTACCAAGATTTCTTAGTTCATTAGTGATGTTGGTGAATCTTGCGGACATTTCAACAATACTTTCATCTTTATCCATTTTAAATAATTCATATTGTTGAGTTAATAAATCAATCCTGAACTTTTTGACTTGGGTAGTTCCCTCGTAAGCAAGTTCTAAACTGTCCCAGATTTCTTTTGCGGAAATACAAGAAGTGAGTCGATTATATTCTTTGGACGAAATTCCTCGTTGCAATAAAGACATTGCTCGAGAATTCTTTTCGGCCTTTTTATAATCGTCCTCATCATAATCCTCTTCATCCTTTATGGTGATGTTCCCTAGAACATCAACAGATTGGATGACAATAGGACCCTTGACTATAATTTTCCAGCATTCAAAATCTGTTCCTTTTATATAGTGCATCATTTTGTTTTTCCATAAACCGTAGTCTACACCATCAAATGTGGGAAACTTTGACTTTTTGGAATCCATTTGATCGAAATGGATAAATATAGAATCGCTAGTTTAGGATCTACTCTTTTGATGTGAATCAATCAAGAGAACCCGCTCTGATACCAATTGTAGAGTCTAGCGATACTAGGAAATACTCTAGAGGGGGGGGGGGGGGTGAATAGAGTATTATGGTACTTTTAAAAATCTAAACGATATATTACACCAAAATCTTATTAGGAAAGATATAGTGTAATATTACGTTAGTTGAGTGGCTAAATAAAAAGAAGTACAAAAGTGTTTGCTACTATACTTACTACTAAAGAGTATAAGTATAAGAAATAGCAAACCTTAATAAAATGTAAAGTAAATAACACGAGCAATTTTAACGTGGTTCGGCTCAATTGAAAAGCCTACGTCCACCGGTGTCTTTATTTATAAGTGTACCTACTCCGGATTACCTTACAAATAAGACAATCACGATTAACTCTAATCGTGATGGTGTGAGTGATGTTAAGCACTCGATGTGTGGGATGTTAAGCCCACGACGATGAAGGATGTTAAGCCTTCGGTGTGAGGGATGTGAAGCCCTCGGTGTTTGAACGATGTAAAGCGTTCAAGGTGTGAACGATGTATGTCGTTCGATTGAGTAACCACTTCTTGACTCGTGTGTCTATACTATCTTAAGTTTACAAAATTTCTCTAGCTATGAATACACTTCAATTGTCTAGAGAGAATGATGAAACTATATGACTTCAAGTGTAAACAATTTAAGCACGATTTATATAGCCAAGACTTAACCCGAAAAGTATTTGCAAAAACCTTTTAAAAAAACGTGACTTAATTTTGCAAAGGAAGAAAATGTATTTGAAAGTCGTGTTATGAAAATGAGGAAGAGCAAAGTATTTATAGATAAACCATTTTCTTTAAGAAAGGAAATAGGATCATCATAATTGATGTACTTCCTTATTTAAATAAAATATGGTATCTTTAAAGGATACCAATCAATCAAGATAATATTGATTGGTGAGATACCAATCAATCAAGATAATATTGATTGGTGATATATCAATCAATCAAGATAATATTTCTAAGTTTCCCTTGTTAATGATTTTCTAATATCTTTAAAGGATCAAGATATTTTGAGAATCATTTATTATGAAAACTTTTATTCTCTTGATAGATAATTTCCTCTCTTATATTATCTTTTCCAAAGATTAGATTTTTGACGAAATCAGCGAGATATCAAAAGGTATTTTTGGTTTTAAATCTTGGCCGTATAAGTAAGGTTGTTTACGAAGAAGGTTAATGTAACCTTGAACATGTTCAAGGTTATGTTATCCTTGTCATATAATATCTTCATCCTCTTTACATTTGAAATCCTAAGCCGCAATCCTTCCCTTTGAGTTCTTCGATCAAGTTGCCCTCCTGAGTCTTTGTATCTCTTCTACCTGTGCTAGTACGACATGTTCTTTCAAGGAATAATCTCGTCACTTAAAATAAATTACTTTGACATAAGCAAAACATCTACAATATAAGTCCAACACAGACCATAAAAATAATATTCCGTAGATGTTTGTCACTAAAGTAACAGACACTCCACACTAAAGTAACACAGTATGTGAACTAAAATAAACCAATATGTTTTCGTGTGCGCAGATGAATATGCAGTTCAAGGTAGAAAAGTAGAAACTAATAATCTAATATCATCAATGACTCCCATATACAATCCAGTATAAACTACAATGTATATATACTCACCGTTTGTGTTTACTACGATTTGCATATCAGCCATTGAATGAAAAGTAGAAGCCGGATTGATCGAACGTATAATACAGCGCGATGAAGACGATTACTTATTGAATGTGGTCTTGATTGTGTGGTTTTGAAGGAAGAATGAATGATTGAATGAGCGAGAGAACGATGACGAACGATGAAGAAAGTAATGGAAACTGAATTGATGAACGATAGAATGATGAAGCAATATATCTTTTTTTTAACGAAAGAATGATGATGAACGAGAGAACGATGATGAATGAGAGAGTAAATGATTGAATGAATGTGAATGATAGGTTATTGAATGATATTTTTCTTCCTATTTTGTTGGAAGCAGTATCTTTTTTTTTTTTTTTTTAATAATATAGTGATTAATCTCGTCCCTTCATCCATCTCCCATCCAACGGATGGGATGAGGACTTAGGGACTCAACACTTATATAGGGACTCATTAGAACCTATATATATATATATATATATATATATATATATATATATATATATATATATATATATATATATATATATTTAAATTTATCGTCGTTACTAATACACCATCGTCATAATAATAAGTCGTGCATTTGCACGGGGCTTAAACAGTTAGTATAGTAAAAGAATGTGACTAGCTTTTTAAAATTTAGTAACCTTCATGGAATGTTTGTCCTACTTTTTTTCCCTCTTTTGTTTCCCCCTTTTTTGGAAACTTTTCTATTATCTTTTTTGTGTTACTTATCAATTATTTATTCTTTCTTTAACCTATAAAGTCATTATTTTTCCATTTTATATGTGAATTATTTTTCCCTTTATTCAGTTTTTTATTCTTTACTTTTGTGCCCAAAAAAAGGGAGAAAATTATTGAAAGAGACTCAAACAAATTTTGACGTAAGACGTGTTTATTATGAATTATTGATTGGTGATCACTTTCAGTTGGTGAGATGTAAGTCATGTAACTCATAGAGATACTGAGAGATCTCTTAGAAGCTCTTTTTATTAATTCTCATATGAGATGATAATGAGACCAAATAGGGCTGTGCAACCGGTCCGACCCGGACCGGACCCGGATCCGGAATCGCCAAATCTCGTGACCCGGGACCCGGACCGGAAACCAAAATTGTTGACCCGGGTCCGGTCGGAAAAAAACCGGGACCGACCCGGACCGGCCCGGTTGGCCCGGTTTTAACCTATTTTGAAATTTTTGATCGTACAACAACTGATCTGTAAACTCAACGTTGCCATAAGAAATTAAGAATCACGAAAATGATGAACTGAAAATAAGACCACGAAAACGAAATCATACCTGTGAATTTCGTCGGAGGGACGTTCGTCGGAGAGAAAGAGTTGTAGCGGCGCCGGCAGTTCGAAATGGTTGCAGCGACGGTTCGTCTGCAGCGTCGGTTCGTCGGAGGTTCGTCTGTAGCAGCGGTGGCCGGAGGAAAGGTTGCAGCGGCGGCCGGAGGTAGGGTTGCGGCGGCGGCGGCAGTTCGAAATGATGATAGGGTATTAGGGTTACTGGGTAACTGGGTTACTCAGTTAGGGTCATAGGGACTTAGGGTTGGAGGAGTGAAGTGAATGAATGAATGAAAGAAACACAGTAAGAAACAGATGGGCTGGACTGGAGTGCTGGACTGCTGGACCCAATTCACTGATTCAGGGTTTCCGGGTCTGGACCGCAAAAATCCGGGTCTGACCCGATCCGAACCGGAACCCGGAATCAATAAATTTTATGACCCGGGGACCGGCCCGGTTTGGAACATTCCGGGTCCGGGTCGTGTTATTTCGGTCCGGTCCGGACCATTTTTCCGGGTCGGCCCGGTTTTTGCACAGTCCTAAGATCAAATGTAGTTTTTTGTTTTGTTAATTTGTTGGTGATTACCGTTAGTTGTTGATCTTACATGATTTTGACAAATTCTCATATGATACGGTCTCATAATAATGTTAGGTTTTATTTTTTTGGATTGAAGTAGGTTGAACAGAACTTAACTGGATAGAACTGAAATCTAGTAAGCTGAAGTGGGTTGAAGTACAGAAACAAAATGAGTCTACTAAGGTTGAACTGAACTAAACAGAACTGAACTGAAGTGGGATGAACTGAACGGATGTGAGCTGAAAATAAGTTGAAAAGAACGGTGCCTTATTGTGACACATCGTACACTAACACCTAGAAATGCTTATTGTTTAGTATTTGTTGGTTGTGTTGTAGTTATGTCTCACAATAACTTTGTTAGTTATGTTTAGATAAGATGTCTCACAAAAGACTTCATCTTGCTTAATTTTTTAATGAGACGATCTTATAATAAGATTAATTAAGACATTTCACCTGGTAGTACTAATATAGTGTATGATAAATTACGTCTCAAATAATCTTAATGTGAGAGGTCTGACAAGGGACTTACAGCTTATTCTTTTGTGATAAAATAATTAATTATAGGTTAGATGTCTCAGTCCAATAATTAGGCCTATGTACCTAGATAACGGGACCAAATCAGGATCCCATGTCTTTCCTAATAACCCTTTTTGTTTCTCTAAGTAAGACCATTTTATTTTTGAGTGTTCTTGGTCATTTTTCTCAGAGTAGTACTTTTATTTTTTTTTTCAATTTTGTCCAACTCATTTCCCCTCACCTTAAAATTTATCTTCTTTCTTTCTCTCATTTCTCTTTTGTAGTACATTTAATTTTTTGATGCGGTACATTTTTTTTACTTTTACCCAATATATTTATTTTAACTTTGTAATCTTTGATGCAATTTTTTTACCTTTGTTAAAACAGTACATTTATTTCACAACGTAGTACATTTTTTTTTTTAATTTGATGCTATATATATATATATATATATATATATAATTTTTCTTTATTTTGAGGCAAGACATTATTTTAGTTTTAAGGTTTAGACTTTAGAATGAATACACTCTTCATTTTCTTGAATAAACCCTATTTCTATTTTTTTTTGTGAGGAAACGTGGCTTCATAGGTCGAATTCAAGAAGATAGAGCGAAAAGATAATGACATACAAAAACTCCATAGAGATTTAAAGAACAATAACTACAACAACAAAAATCGATACGGAACAAAAAAGAAATAAAAAGATACCGAACAAGGAAGAAGAAGGATAAATTGAAAAAATAACCCGAAGCTCTAACACCACCAGGCCACCCTCCCCCACCCTAGACCTACCATTGACTACCCACTTGCACTCACCTCTGGCCACCAGTACGCGATCAGTGACAATCACCATCACAAACACCCATATCCATCTTTAACTTCGAAAATAAAAAACCTAATTTAAGTGATTGGTGATAACTAACAGATTTAAAACCCATATCCATAATCTTAGAGTTGTATAGTTAGAATTCGAGGGAATTGATGATAATTGAAAAGGTTGGATGATTTTGAAGGTTGGAATAGAGATTAGATAGTTGGAGAGGAATTAAGTTATTTTTTTTAGTGAAGGACATAGAATGGAAAAATATATGCAAAATTAAATCGAATAAAACCGATATCGCGAACAGTAACTACTTTGTTTTTTTGGAGTGAATTGTTGCAGCAATTTTTTGGAATATACTCCAGCCATGACTATAATGGGTTTACTAGTACTAATAGCTTCATCCTTGATATAATATAACTAACAAACCGTACATCTTTTTAAATAGTCGGTTTTATAAAAGTTTCTTAGGATTAAAGCTCGAAATCTAATTTCCTTGTGGCATTTTTGGGAACTTGGATTTAGATTTCAATTTCGGATTTGAAATATTTCGTGCGTTTTGAAACATTAGGATTTGGATTTGAAAATTTGACCAAATCCAACCTATTTCAAATTTGATTTTCTGAAATCCCAAGTATATGGTAGTCAATTAAAATCATCACTTGTCGTTTGTTTGTTTTTTCGCATAATCTTGTCGTAGTATTTGTTTTTCTTTATTTTTTTCTCGTATTTGAACATTTATATTTTTCTAATGAATTTTTTTTAAAAAATAAATATTGGTAACCTGGACCGGACTTTACCAGTACGAAATCCAAATCCAAATCCAAGGGTACCCAAACATCATTTTGGATTTAGATTTAGATTTGAATTCTAGAAATTCAAATACAGTAAGGTTGCGTTTGGATACTCGGAATTGATTTAAATTTCATGATTTCAATTCTTGTATTTGAAATTCTAGATTTCAAATCCAAATCCAAATCGAAAATGGTGTTTGGGTACCCTTGGAATTGGAATTCGGGCGGGTAGAGTCGAGTCAGGGTCACCAATTTTTATTTTTATTTTTGAAAATTTTTCATCAGAAAAGCGTAAATTTTCAAAAACAGAAAAAAAAACAAAAAAAACAAAAAAAAAGTATTTTAACCAGATTATGCGCAAAAATAAAAAAACAATAATTGACGGAATTGAAATGAGTGCCCATACCCTAGGAATTTGAGATAGCCAAATTTCAACTAGGTTGGATTTGGTCTCAATTTCAAATCCAAATCCCAAGATTGCCAAACGCCTAAAATATTTCAAATCCGGATTTTAAATCCAAATCCGAGTTCCCAAACACATCATAACTGAATTCTTGATATTCAAATCAATTTCGAGTATTCAAACGCAACCTTATTTTATTTGATTACTAATCTATTTGTCGTTCTTCCGTAGAAAAACAAACCGATTAAAAATATTGAATTATTATATGATAAAATTTGAATAAATGAGTGATCATAAACAATCTCAAAACATTAATATGTAGCAACCAATTAACAAGAAATATGATATGTATATCTTACTCTTGAGATTTTGGTATTCTTTTTGGGTCAATTTAGCGACAAAACCACTAAAGCTCCTCTTGTAGCTCCGTGTGATGGTTTCTTCCGCAGATCTTTATCACATCATGCAAATCAAATATTGATGGATCAAACTCACAATATTTTAATTAAAAAATAGACGAATGAATGACACATGAAGTATTTATTCAATTGTAAATGCAATTAAAACAAATGACATGATAAGATGGTTTTAATAATGTAGGTCTCACCTGCCCTCTACAACTTGTTGGAGTACACTTATGTGTTGGGATGCAATAGAGTATTTATCGGCGCTACCACCCATGTATATGATGTATTCCTACATCAACCAAAATATATACAGTCATAAATTTCGAAAATAATTGTCAATTTATAATGTAAATTCACTAAACATATCAGTATATATGGTGATATATACGTTGTTTATGAGCATATTTACAAACGACTTAGTTTTTAACGAACGAGAGCGGTAACTTGTTAATGTACTAGAAGTCATAATCTCACCAAAACAAGAAATGGAACGTAGTAAGATAGAAAAGAATTAAAGCTTGCCTTTGTATCATTACTATCAATAACCTCAGCAAAGACGGCCAAAGTCGAGAGGCACAGGGTAAAGGTGAAAAGAATTAGGAAATTCATCATATGGTCGACCATGCTTGAATTTTAGAATAATGAAAATGAGGAGTATGAGATCATTATACAGTTATGTATATATGTATTTAAATGAAGAAAATAAGCATATACTATAAGAATGGAGAATATATTAATGGTAATACAAAGTACATGATTTGGTCTTTAAAAAAAAAAAAAAAAAAAAAAAGTACATGATTTGGTTTTAATTTCTATAATTTGATTATATTAGTCTCCTTAATTTAATCCCTTATTAACTGTTGTGTGCAGATCAAACTCTTGCCCACAGGTGTGACATCCTTCTTCTCTACCACCATACTCTAACATCTTATTGATTCTAGTATCATTAAATCACCCTAAAGCTATAGACCACAAAATGATGTAATTAAGAAAAGTTGATTGATTACATTGATTATGAAAATCGTCCATTTTACATAGAAATATAAGACATACAATATCTTACATAAAATATAAAACGTATGATTTTTACTATCGGAGTTTCTAAGGTGTGCCCACTGGGCACAAGATAATAGGTTAATTAAGGAATAAATCAACATTATTTTGTCTAAGTATGGTAATTAAGAGTTGGTATTTTAATTTATCGTGATAATATCATTGTGATTTTTTCCTTAATTAGCATATTAACGTGTGCCTACTGGGCACACGTTAGAAAATCGTTTTATTATATATCTATCTTAAGGAAATTCAGTATAATCATTTTAAAAAAAGAATATAAACATAATGTATATTCCATTTTTAACAAAATAATTGCACTTTTTTTTGGTAATAGAAGATTGCACTATCCCATACCATATTTTACATAGAATATAAAATATTGGTTATTTGTATAATATATCTATCTTAAGAAAATTCAGTATAATCAATTTAAACAAGTATAAACATAATGTATATACCGTTTTTAACAAAATAATTGCACTATTTTTGCTAATAGAAGATTGCACTATCTCATACAAATTTTACTTAGAATATAAATACTTATGATTGTTATCATAAATCTATCCGATCATATTCGAAGATCATATTCATAACATCGATATAAATTTAGTAAATACGGAGTATATAAAAACGTAATATATTCTGATTTCTCATACAAAGCCTAATACTATATAATAATTTTTTTTAATAATCTTAAACACTAATTTTCCGTTCTTAAACATTTGAACATTCATAAAAATATATCAACGATTGTTACACATAAAATAAAATATTAATACATTCGATTTTTTTTTATTTTCTTCATTCTTATCCCATATAAAAGTTTTCACGTGTAACCGTTATCTTCATATACAATCTTATTACAAACTAATATTAAAGTTAAGTATATTTTTAAAAATTCTGAAAACATCATTATTTGCTATATTTTCAAACAAAAATAGTTTCTTATAAATGATAACTTATATAAGCCGCAAATTTACGCAGATTCTATACTAGTTAATGAGTATATAAAATCAAGTAAGATAATGTAACATTTAACTAAAGCCTCAGAATTTGAAAAACGATTAATTGAATAATCAAATATGATTAACGATTAATTGAATAATCAGATATGATTTTATCTATATACCCACAACTTTTATTACATTAAGTTTCCATATACCAGTTATAAACTTTTACGTTCAGTGTATGAACACACATCACAAGATTTTCGAAAGTGTTTGGAAACCAACTAAAGGATTATACAACCAGTTGTACATACCTCTATGTATGGTTTTATGATTTTGAGCTTTGTCACAAAATTTTTGAGTTTTGTTGTAAAGTTTCTGAGTTTTGGTGTAAAGTTGTTGAGTTAAATCACATAAATGTTTAAGCTCAAAAACTTACAACTCAGCTCAGAAACTTGTATAAGCTTAGTAAGTAACTTTCTGAGCTATTGTACAACCAGATGTATAATCCTATTTTCCTTTGGGAAATTGTGATTATTTTCATTATGGTGGATAAAATTCTAGATATTGAATCATTGACATTCAATACTTGTGATTTCGAAACGTTGTTTGACTACCATTGAAATTCTACATTGTACACTTCTGTTTTTCCGTTTTCTACCATGTACCTCTTTTTTTTTTGTAGACCCCATCGTTACCTCTATAGTTGATTAATTTCATGAAACATGACCTAATCACAATTACCCGTCTAATACTTTGTTAATAAAATGACATGTCAATGACTAGGCTGTGACATGGATAGTTTTGATGACCTTGACTGGTTTTCCATCCACTTTTCCCTCCATTTCATTAATTTCCCCCATTTTCGTACTTTTATACATCAAATTCTTATTTTTTTGGCTTGTCTATGAGGTGCCTCAACTATCGGCTTTTCCATGCGATACCCCCGCTGTTTTCGAATTAAAAGGTGTACCCCTAAACTTTACTGATCACTCCATATCATAACCATAGTGACAAGTGTATTACAATTCATTTTTAATGAATAATTAACATATTAATTAATCCAATTTGATGCTCCAATGAAACACCCCATATTGATTGAACATGTCCTGATGTGAGCTTAAAAATGCTCTAGAAAGGACTCGTGTTGGACCGTGGAACCAGTACAGAGCCTGACAAACTACCACGACTAACATTTCCGGTCCTATGATTGGACAGGGGTGTTACAAATGGTAGCAGAGCAACCCTGCGAACGTGTATTTGGCACCTAGCGGGGGTAAAAAATCTGGGTAAGCGGTTATGCTACCAAGCGCAACGAGAACGTTGCGTTCTTCAAGTGGGAGTGATTGAAACACCCCACATTGATTGAAAATGTTTTATTTATTAGCTTAAATGACTACTGCTTAAAGGGATTAAAAGTACTACTCATATCAACAAAGTGCACTTTCGTTTCTGGTCATCCATGCAAAAGAACTCCACAGTTAAGCGTGTTTGAGTGAGAGTAATCTTAGGATTGGTGACCTCCTGGGAAGGTTTCCGGGATGCGCATGAGTGAGAACAAAATGTGCTGGAAAAGACTCATGATGGGTGACCTCCTGGGAAGCTACCGCGGTTAACATTTCCGGTCCTAGGATTGGGCAGGGGTGTTACATCCAAACCACCTCTTTTCTTTAGCATTCACCAAGGCACTAAATTCTACCACAACACAACTCTGTAGTCGGCCATTGTGTAGACACCCGCATTTTGACTGCCAGGTGTCTATGACAGTTTCCAAAAAATACCCGATGATGATCGGACGCTAACATGATTCTATGCGCTCGGATACGGGCTCAAATCCATTAATCGTTGGTTAACACACTTACGGAGTACAAATCTCACCAAACGAACCTCAATTCCAGGCCCAGTGGATCATTCCGAGTCAAACAAGACTAATTTGGGCCAAAACTGATACCGGAATTAAAACCGACTTTTCACGATTGGGTCAACCCCGGTCAAAGTCGTTTCCAAGACACACAAAACAGCCATACAATCCTCAAAAGTCCAAGTCAAACACAAAACCCATCTAACACCCAAAGTCAAGGTCCAAAACAATGGACCCGTACAACCCGACTGGGCCACTCGATCGAGTGACCCACCCACTCGATCGAGTGAGCTTAGTTCAAGCCCGACGGCAGGCTTCACAGGCCACTCGACCGAGTTAGCCCCATACTCTGTCGAGTAACCCTAAACCGGTGCCCTAGCCATGCCTATATAAGCGACCCCCATGCAACACAATTACACATCCTTTTACAACCCTAAGAAACTTTTTGCAACTTTTTCACAACCCTAATCAACTTTTACAAACCCTAGAGCAACCCTACACTTACACACACTACGTCTTTACAAACCCTAATCAAACCCTAACAATTCAATAGTAGCAAAAACCCTAAAACTTAGTTTTAGGAATCAATCCCGAGCCACCATAACTTAACCTACGTAAAACCTCGAAGACTCTTGTGTAGAAGCCACGGTTACGAGTCCGCACCGAGATAAGAACATGTAGGTTGAGGGTGTCAAAACCCTCTCTTTCCTTCCCTTATTCTCTTCGTCGTTCGCGTCCCTTTTTTTTTTTCGTCGTCTTCTTTTCGTTTTTTTTATTTTGTTCTTCGCATTCATAATATCGATAATACCTTTAATATTAAAGCATTAATATCGATATTTGTGTCGAATAAGAAGGATACCGGGATAAGGAAAACCGCATATACAAGTGTACTGCACACGCGTCGTCGATCGCTTATCCCGGTACCCCGATTATTTGATTATTGAGATAAATCAACTTAAACAACAATTCGTTATTATTTCTCGTCATCATCATCATCCATCTTGCATCCATCAATTTTCAAATCAATTTTAATAAGGGTCGAAACCCGTTGACACGGATCCGACATCACAATCCCTAGGGATTTATTTCGATGTCGGAGAAATCGAGGGAATCAAGTTTTTATTCAAGTAGAGCATCGATTTTAGATTCGATACCAATTCCATAATTGAATATCGAATCTAACAATCAAGTCATATGAATAAATTAATGTGATTTGTTCATATCACGATAATTAATTTAAAATGACTAAAATCAATTTAATTTTTCTTTATTTCACTCTAATATTCCATATCGATTCAAATAATCGAATATGGGATACGATGAGTATCCAAAATTAGAATCGGGTATAAATTCAACAATATTTATATTCGGTTTAACAAAATCAACGATTTATAAAAAACCCGAATCGAGCATAGGTCATGCCATACTTACGCCCAATTCGGTAAAACCGTCGATTCATCAAAAATCTAAAGCAATTTCGAAAATCAATATAAAATTGCAAGCGAATTACAATTCGTACAGACGCCACTCGACCGAGTGCCTTAGTCACTCGATCGAGTGACATCACAAAATCGAGTCAGAATGCATGTCACGACCACCACTCGGTCGAGTCTCACAGTGACTCGATCGAGTGGCCATGTACTCGACCGAGTTGGTCAATAACTCGGCCGAGTACGGTCTGTAGCGCAAACAGAATCGTCTTTTACAGGTCCACTCGATCGAGTCCATCAACCACTCGATCAAGTGACCCATAGCGATTAACACAATAAATCGTACATTATTCTATTTTCAAAACCCGGTAGTAATTTGCGATTTATGTCCACACGTGTTTAATTAATCATGTGTACTACTACCTTTTCAAACCATGCATCTCATATTCGCATCCTTTTCATCGCATCTCATATTTGCACAAACCGTTATTATTCATTATATTATTACATCGTTACTAACGCGTTTGTTATTTCTTTTGTCAATTTAATTCTTGTTCGTTTATTGTACTAAATGAACCCACATGCTAAAATTCCACTTTGACGTAGAATTAATTGCATTAAATTGACTTAGAAACCCGTTCCAATTCCATTCACATGCTTAGGGACAATAAATCTTTGCATATCATTTTCCCGTTTTACTAACGCGCGTATTGTAAGTCATCCGAATTCTTAGTAGAGGCCGCTAATGTGCGGGCGGGGTTGGGTGTCCTTTGTGGGCTTCCCAACACGTACCCTCACCCCTTACTTAGAACCTCGGTTTCCGGATGCCCGAAACCGTTGGCGCACGAGAGTCATTCAATACACGATATCCGATAATGTCGGTATCGGTATCAAATGCAAAGGGGCGAGCCCAATAAACTCTGACATCGGAAATGGGCCGTATTTTGTATACGGCCCACTACGACATAGAGTGGGCTCGAATGGTTCCGAATAACCACAAAATTCGGTGGCGACTCCACATAGACCTAAATTTCAATTCGATCCATTCTCATATGGAGATTCATTCACCTCCCCAAACCCGCGCGTGGCCGCGTCGGGGTGGACCTATGTCATGTCCACAATTTGGCGACTCCGCTGGGGATTAACTGATGCGTGACTTACCATCGGCATCCTCAGGGTGAGTCTCGAATAGAAATCGTTTGACAAATACAATACGCGTTTTAGTTCTACGGTTCATGCATAACCCATATTTTCCCGGGCCGGTACTCGCGACCGACGTCCCACTATACCGTTGATGTACTCCAATATGAATATGTCAAAAGGTGTCCATAGTCGATTCGAGTGGGTTTCGCGGCATGTTCTAAGATCAACTCGACTTAGGAAGTCCGTCCCGATCAACGTCTAGACTTTGTACACTGGTATAGACCCCTTATAGACCGACCGAGACTTAGTATAGAGCATACATGGCGTCGTTATAATGCTTGTGTGACTACGTGCTACTTGGTTTCCGAGTTATTTTCAAAAAACCATCAATTTTTCAAAGATTGCATCTTTTTCAAACTATTCAATTTCAAAACCCGGGACACATACCGAATTTAGGACTTCTGATTTTACTCAAAATAGCCTATTTTCTAGACGGTATGCTGCCCAATTCAAAACTCGAAAAACATTTCGAACTTTCAAAACACGTGGCCCAATGATTTTTCGTCCTTTTTCGGAAATTTGGGCCATCCACCGAGTTTACTCGGTCCTTTTTAGCAAAAATCATCAATTTTCAAAATCTTCCACTTCTAGGACTTCCCATATTTAGCAGTGTCGGGTCGTGTCTTAAGTTGTCAAGGTCTATAGCGTCGAAACTCTGTCGATCTTACATCACGAGTTTCTTCCCCTTCCCAGTCCGCCTTATTAGACTAAGGCAGGCCCACCTACGTTGGACAAACCCCTACAAAGGAGGGCCCGTCAACACAACCGAGTCCGTAAAGTCTGGGGATGTCTCACGTGAACCTTCCTTCGAACAGGACTAGGCCCACCCGCCGAATCCTAAGGAAGGCCCACATTTCACAAGTCACCCGTCTAGGTGTCCTTTCCGAGTCATTTCCCTTTTAGTCTCGTTCGGGATGTACTTTCTATTTCGGGATTTTGGGCTAGTTTCTGATTACGTGGTGTTCTTACAGACAGGCCACCCGAAACAAGATATCAACGCAAAATGGACGAGTTGAAAAATGCCTTGACCAAGATCGAAACTCAACTGGCCGCCATCCAGGCTAACCAAGCAACTTTGTCCACCCGCCTAACCACCGTAGAGAAGACGGTCCCTAATGAAGGAGGTGAGCCCGCCGGGCCCATGGCCGAGCTGGTTAGTATCGTTCGTAGGCTCAAAGAACAGGTCCACCTATCGACGAACAACTCGATCCACACCGAAAATGCTCGTACTTATTCACCTTTGGATAACGAGCTACCCGCTAACCTCAACTTGACGGGAATTCCTATGTTTGAGGGTACCGAAGACCCGGTCCACCACATCCGGGCTTTCAAAGACTTCATGGCGGTCAAGGGGGTGAAGTCAACTATGTTCAAGCACTTGTTCTCTTCTTCCTTGGAGAAACATCCTAAGGCTTGGTTCTACAATCTCGATTCCAAGAAATACAAAACTTGGCACGATGTGGCTACCGAGTTTGCTCGGAACTACGTCGATAACACTGAAATCCAGACTACAATGCGTACTCTGGAGGTAATGGCCCAAGAGCCCAAAGAAGGGTTCACAAAAATTTGTAAAGATGGAGGGCCGAGAGTGTGAAGATGGTCGAAAAGGCCAGCGAAAAAGTGCTGGTGGAGGCCTTTGTCAAGAACCTCCTCCCATCCTACCGGGTCCATCTCCGGTATGCTATCATCCCCAATTTTGCCGCCCTTACTGAAATGGGCACCAGGATCGACCTAAGGCTAGAGAACCTGACTAAGGCCTCTACCAAAGGCTATCAAGGGGCTAGTTCGTCTACAAACAAGCCCACACCTGCAGCTGCAACCCGCAGCATCTTTGACGAGATAAATCTGCTCGACACCTCATCCAAAAAGAATACACCAAATCGGGTATTCACAGATATAGGGACTACCTATACTTATGCCTTACAAAGGCTATCCTCGAAGGGTCTGATCCAACCAATTGGCCCAACTCCAGAGGCCCCAGTAGAGAAGAGGTCCAAATATTATAATGCTCAAGCCTACTGTCAGTATCACCGGGGTAACGGACATGATACTGAAAAATGTTGGAAGCTAAAGCACCTAATCCAAGATCTTATCGAGAGCGGGAAAATCCCATTGCCCGGAGACAAGCCGAGCAACAAAGAAAACCCGTTCAGCGCCCATGCCATATTTACAGGAGATGTAGTTGATTGTTCCCACCTCATTTCCCCGTTTATCCCACAAATCAACGGGATATGGTTCGATGATGAGGACGATGTGTATTTAGCCAAAGGGGAAGCTGTCCCCATCACCCTTGAAGAGGTCCGGAAAGCCAAGTCCAAAGCCTTGGCCACCAACCACCTCGCCACTGCTTGGCGCGCCACTCCAACACCCGTCGCTGAACCTGCCAGGACGGGGTCTACCTCCGAAGAGCCAAGCAATGACACGGCCTTGGTCCAACAAATGAAGAGGGTTTGACCTGACTTAACCATATGGCAACTACTGGTTAGTTCACAAGCTCATCGGGAAGCACTAACTAAGGCTCTCGATGAAATCAAGGTCGATTCAGAAGCTACCCCTGCTGAAATGGTAGCTACTATCATGCCCTACCTCAAGGGCAAGTCCAAGAACGAAGGCCCACTCATAATCTTCGCCGAATCTGATCTGCCATCATTTGGGCCCAATCATAATCTGGCCCTATATATCACGGTCATCTGCAAGGGTAAGTACCTCTCGATGACCCTTATCGACGATGGATCGGCCGTGAACGTCCTACCCTTAAGGACCGCTAGGGCCCTCGGCATCACTGATGCCGACTATCTCCCGACAGCGCAAACTATTCAGGCTTTCGATGGAAGCCCAAAACCTGTCGCCGGGGCCGTTAAATTAAAGATCATAACGGGCCCAATCGAAAAGGAGCTAGAATTTCAGGTGATAGATGTCACCTCATCATTCAACCTCTTGCTAGGAAGGCCTTGGATCCACGCAGTCAAGGCCGTGACATCTACCCTCCACCGAAAAGTCAAGATGCCCCTTAAAGACGGTATCATCACACTGGAGGCGACCCCGATGACCGTGGATAGCTGTAATGCCACAAACCGGGCCGAACCACGAGGATTCGACTTCGTGGGTATGATTGAGGAGGAATATCTCTTCAAACCCTACTTCACCCCTAGCATCGACACGATGCTACAAAATATGGGTTACCTACCCGGAGCTACCTCAAGACCATATCTTCCGGCAGGGAAGATCATCGAGGTCCTAGACAACGCAGAGTCCCGACTCGGACTGGGATATACTATAAGCTCGGAGAATGTGGGCCAGGCCTATGCAATCAAATTTGTCACTCCAGTTTTCGGAGCCATTCAAGTGGGCCTCTACCAACCCACCATCACATATCCCGAGACCAAAACGGCTCGGGAATGCAACTATACCCCCGACGATATATTCACCATCATTCAAGCAGAGTCTGAGAAGGGTGAAAGCGACTCCGAGCCCGTGCTGGGGCTCTTATTTGGAGAAGACAAGACCGTCCCCGCTCCAAAAGATGACTTGGTCAACTTGATCCTCCGCAGCGATCGGTTCGACCCAACCAAGCTAATCACCGAGGTCGGCGCCAACACCGAGACGAGGGCTTGGAGGAAGACCATAAAATGGACCGACAGTCAAGGACGGGTCTACAAGCTGACCACCGGCGAGGGAGACATGCCGGATACCGAGTCCGAGTCTGAGTCAGAGACAGAGTCGGAGTCTGAGTCCGAGTTTAGAGGGTCTGGTGCTGGAGTCGAGTCTGTAATCCCTCTTCCTTTAGCCACTGAGGTCTCGGAGCCTGTCCCAAGACCTCTCCCTATCCCGCCACTGACCAACGATCAGATGGCAGCTCTATTCGAGCTATTTTCCAAATTTACCATCAATAATAATATCGAACACCGTTCTGCTTACGACTTGTCTTATTTCCAAAATCTTCTCAATTTCAAAAATTTTATATGCAATGACATTGAGAAACCCGACGAACAGGTACCTCTACCACAGCATCTAGTCGAGCAGCTCGAGCAAAGAGAATCCCGAGATCCGGTAATTGAAGACACCGAGTCCATCAACGTGGGAACCACTTTAGAGCCCAAGATGCTTAAGTTGGGCCTATCTTTAGATCCAGAGGAGAGACAACAGTTCGCAGACCTCCTCCTAGAATTTAAAGACGTCTTTGCATGGTCCTACAAGGACATGATAGGAATAGATCGAGAAATAGCAGAACACCGAATACCCATCAAAGATGGGTGCAAACCGGTAAAACAGAAGCTCAGAAGAATGAAGCCCGAATGGTCTCTTAAAGTCAAGGAAGAGGTCGATAAACAATTCAAAGCGGGTTTTATACAAGTGTCTGAATATCCAGACTGGGTTGCCAACATCGTGCCAGTACCCAAGAAGGACGGCAAGGTGCGGGTATGCGTGGACTTCCGGGACCTAAACAAAGCTAGCCCAAAAGATGATTTTCCGTTACCACACATCGACATTTTGGTGGATAATACGGCCGACCATGCCCTTCTATCGTTCATGGACGGGTATGCCGGATACAATCAGATTAAAATGGCAGAAGAGGATATGGGTAAGACCACCTTCATCACACCATGGGGTACTTACTGTTACACCGTCATGCCATTTGGGCTTATCAACGCCGGGGCTACTTATCAACGGACCGCCACTACTTTGCTACACGACATGATGCATAAGGAAGTGAAGGTCTATGTGGACGATATGATCGTCAAATCCAAGGAGCGAAGCGGGCACATTCCGGCCCTAAGAAATTTCTTCACCCGGCTACGTAAATACAACATGAGACTGAACCCACAAAAATGCAGTTTTGGGGTAACGTCAGGCAAAATAATGGGCCATATCGTTAGCCAACGCGGCATCGAGGTCGACCCAGCTAAAATCAAGGCCATCACCGAGATGCAACCACCCAAGACCGAAAAGGAAATAAGGGGGTTTCTCGGGAAAGTCCAGTATATCAGCCGTTTCATTTCGAAACTAACCATGGTATGTGCGCCCATTTTCAAGAAACTGAAGATTGGGGAACGGGTGCTATGAGACGACAAATGTCAAGCGGCTTTCGACAAAATCAAGGAGATCCTGTCGGCTCCGCCGGTACTAATGCCACCTCAACACGGTTTACCTCTGTCGTTATACCTAACAACGACCGAGTCAGCCATGAGGGCTATGCTGGTCCAGACAGTTGATTCAGAAGAACGGGCTATTTACTACATCAGTAAAAAGTTCCTCGAATATGAATGCAAATACACAATGCTCGAGAAAACGTGCCTAGCCTTAGTTTGGGCCACTAAAAAGCTCCAACATTACATGCTTAGCCACGAGGTACATGTGTTATCCAAAATGGATCCTATCAAGTACCTATTCGAGAAGCCCATCCTCAATGGCAGGATGTCAAGATGGACTTTAATGCTATCCGAGTTCGACCTCAAGTTTGTACCATTAAAAGCCATCAAAGGCCGGGTAGTTGCCGAGTTCCTCGCTGACAGCCCAATATCCGAAGAAGGCCACACTGATACATGGGCCTTTCCTGATGAAGACATATTCCATACCGATACCGAGACATGGGATTTGTATTTTGATGGAGCATCCAACTTCCGAGGATTTGGGGTCGGAATTCTGTTAATCTCACCCCGAGGGGAACACACTCCCTTATCCATCAAGTTGGACTTCGACGTGACCAACAACGCAGCCGAATACGAAGCATGCATTCACGGGTTGCAAGTCGCCGCTGATTTAGGGGTAACGAACCTCCGGGTCCACGGTGATTCATCACTGGTCATCAATCAAGCACTCCAAAAATGGAAAACTCGGAACGCCAATCTCGTGGCTTACCAAGCACGAGTAAGGGTTCTAGAGAAACAATTCCAGAAAGTAGAATACATCTACCTGCCTCGGGAAGAAAATCAGTTTGCGGATGCACTTTCCAAATTAGCATCTTTACTGAACATCCCGGACCACCTGACCAGCATGCCAATCTGTGTCGAAAGGCGGTCAGAGCCGGCCTACATTCATGCCATTCAAGATATCGAGATAACTGACCCAGAACCTTGGTATCAAGCCGTCCTAACCTACCTGACAACGGGAGAATATCCCGCTGGAGTTGAAAATCGGGCCAAAAAGGCCCTACGAAGATTGGCAACCCAATTCGTTCGTACTGATGACGGACAATTGTACAAAAAGACGGCATAGGGAGCTCTCCTCCTATGCATCGACAAGATACAAGCCGAAAAGGTCGTGGCCGAGGTCCACGACGGTGAAAACGGTCCGCATATGAACGCCCATATGCTATCCCGTAAAATCATGAGGCTCGGATACTACTGGAACACCATGGAAACAGACTGTCAGTTATATGTCAAGCACTGCCATAACTGTCAGATCTTTGGTAATGTACAGCATATGCCATCTTCCCTATTATATACCATGACATCACCATGGCCATTTTCGACATGGGGTATTGACATAATTGGGAAAGTGCACCCTTCCAGGACGGGAGGACATTGCTTCATATTGGTGGCCATCGACTACTTCACCAAATGGGTCGAAGCTGAGTCATACCGTGTCTTGAACGCCAAGCACGTGGCCAAATTCATCCAAAATAAGATCATATGCCGATACGGGATCCCGCATGAATTTATCAGTGATCACGGGACCCATTTCCAAGCTGAAACCACTGCATTACTGGCGAAATACAAAATTCAGAGGCATACATCTTCACCTTACCGACCACAAACAAATGGAGCGGTAGAAGCGGCCAACAAAACAATTGTCACCATACTAAAAAAGATGGCTGAGAATTATCGAGACTGGCCCGACAAGATACCATTTGCCTTGTGGGGGTACCGAACTTCAATTCGCACCGCAACTGGAGCAACTCCATATTACCTGACATATGGAATGCAAGCAGTCCAACCAGTCGAGCTGGAGGTACAATCCCTAAGAATATTGCTTGAAAGCCAAGTACCCAAAGCGGATTGGGTCCAAGCCCGATACGACTCGCTAGTCCTTTTGGATGAACGGCGGTCCCGGGCCCTCAATAATATTCAAGTTTATCAAAACAGAATCCAACGGGCTTTCAACAAAAGGGTTAGGCCCAGGAAAATCAAAGAAGGTGATTTGGTCCTAAAATCGGTGCGTGCCTTACTGCCGGTTGACCCAAGGGGAAAATTCAAACCCAATTGGGCTGGGCCATACTTAGTCAAGAAAATCCTATCGGGAGGAGCGGTGATGCTAACGGACCTGGATGGTAACGAGTTCGTAAACCCGACCAACTTGGACCAGCTGAAGCGCTACTATCCATAAAGCCCAATCTCAATGTCATTTGAAAAAATTTATAAAACTTAGTCTTTTTTATAAATTTTAAAAATTTTAGACAAGTCAATAAGTTAGAATTAACTATTCTACCGTCGCACATCTCGAATTAATAATCTTGATGTATTTCGAAAAAATCAATCAAATCAAATTTTGAACTACGGTTGGTTTGATTCCGCTAATTGTGGATACGTAGGCAACCCCTCAAAAGGGTACAACCACTGCAATAAACAAAAAGATGGGAACGGTATTCAATAATACGTCTTTATTAATATCTCGAAAAACTCGGGAATCAAAAAAAAAGAAAAACGCACCACAAAAAAATAATAATAATATTCAAATAATAAAATAGGAGACTAATATCCCGGCACCTTCTTCCCCTTTCCCTTGTCCTTCGGGTCGCGTAAGCCCGAGGTCGTCGAGGTGGGGACGAGCGTTCTCTAACCACCAGGGGAACCTCCTTAGCACGAGCCCGCTTCTTGGATGACGGGTCTTCAATCACAGTCTTCGGCCCAAGTCAGGCCCGCACATGCTCGGGTAGCCTATCCCGTGGGCCGAGTCGGTCCTGCACGGCTAGTCTAGGGCCCAGTCTCCTTTCCAAGTCCGTCTGGGGGCTCACTTTCCCCCGAGAACCTTTAGCACCGGACCCTTCAGCTTGAGTCTTAGCCTTCTTCTTTTGTCCGGACATTAGACGAACTAGGGTAGCTGGAGTGTCTCCCTCATAAAAAAACCCTCTGTTGTCTTTAGCTTGCTCCCTTCTCAGAAGGTCGAAAGCTTCATCAACCTTCAAAGCAGCTCGGGCCTTGGCATCACCTGCTTTGGTCCACTTCACATATGAGTCCGAAACCCAGATCGAATGCCGAGATTTGGGAATGGGCCAAGTATGCCGGGTGTACCACCTTTGAGCCCAAGTATCGCACATCACATCAGTCAATTGGGTAGGGTCACTCACAATTGCCTCTATTTCTGGTATCCGTTGAGTTCGTCCATACTGCCTTAGTATGCGATCCGGGTAAAGATGAACCGTTTGGTTGAAAGACAAGATCACTTGGTAACGGGTCCTCTCCCTCGGGTCCAAACCTGACCAAACGTAGATGGGCCACCATGGCACAACCCATCGAATCAGCCGCCCACCATGGATTGATAGCACCTCATCCCAATATTTCTGGCTAATCAGGCGAGAAAAATCAATGGCCCGCCTCCTCGTCATCAGTTGGTTGTGACGATAATTGCTAGCATCAAGGGGAGGATCTATCACCGATAGCCTCTCATATAGCCAAATCTAAAAAAAGAAAACAAAAGCATTAGATCTTGAGACGAAGCAGACGACACTCGATCGAGTGCCCAGGTGACTCGATCGAGTGGCGTCACTGGAAGCGAACATAATGCTTTTTACGAAGGCACTCGGTCGAGTGCCCGGGTGACTCGATCGAGTGCCCACTGCAGTAGCCAAATCCTCGAAAAAAATCCAAAAATCGAAAAAAGCAAAAAAGGAAATAAAAATTCGACATACTTGCAACAAACGGGTGCTTCCGGTGAGACGAACGGACTGATCCCTCTTGCGGTTGTCCAAGCCTTGGATTATTTCCCCCGTGCTCAGCCAGGCTGGGCTATGTCCCGTCTCCATTAAATCAACAACGGTCAACAGACGGATATGACCCATACAAGACAATAAATCCATGTGACCCTCAAAGGCATATACATGGAGCATGCAAAAAGAGAAAGCCCTACGGCTATAAACTGATCTCACCCGGACATCGTGTGGGTTCATGAACTTTTCAGCCAGATCGATCAAGGAGACTGTGTTGTCATCCTGGGTCATGCGAGACACCTCATTGTGGGAAAGCCCTAAAAATTCTCGAAGCTTCCTCCTCCGGTCATGGACTGAATACGGGACGGCAGGGCGGAGCATCGGGTTCCATCCTCCTATAGCTGCAATCTCCTCAGGTAAAGGGCAGATTTCGCCCCGAGGGAAAGCAAAGACATGATATATGTCATCCCAGTAAGCCAAGCATGCATCCAAGAAGTAATGATCAACCACCATCTGACGGAACGGGTACAGCTGAGTTATATCCGTCTGATTCAAGACCACCCTATCAGCATCCCTAAATTGACGGGACCACGCCTGCAACATAGCACTCAATCTATCGATTCCCATGATGGATTTCTTAAGAGGATAAAGAGACTTTCTTTTTGCCTTAAGGGAAATAAAAGATTTTCTTGTGATGGAATTATGAAGAAAACCAAGAGCATAGGGGGCTATATAAAGCATTAGCCTTGCAAATCTCTTCCCATATCACTTATAGGAAAAGTTTCCTAAATTCCAAAAGGGAATTAACCCACAAGCCTAGTCCCGATACTAGCGAGGATAATCATCCCGAACTTTCCTAAATTCTTTAGGAGACGATTTCAAAAATTTCAAAATTTTCAAAAATTCAAAGAGTCATTTTCCCCAGCACGAGTCATTTTACTACCTACGTGTTGCATGCATTCTATGTGACTTATACAGGTATGACTCAAACAGGGACATGCAAGTCATCAAATCTCCCCAGCAGCATTTTTCGGGATAGCACGGGATGGGCCAACACACAGGCACACCCAGGGCTTACGTGACAAGCCCAAAGTCCCCACGGAGCGCATGTATGATCTGCCTTATGGCTGGCGAGCCCTTCACGCGAGTCCAATGGACTATAAACGACCTGAACGGAAGTCTACCAGGTCTTAACGGGCTTGGTAGCTACTCTGACTTTCGCCCTGTCCAAACCTCAGTCAGAGTGGGGGCTCTGTAGACACCCGCATTTTGACTGCCAGGTGTCTATGACAGTTTCCAAAAAACACCCGATGATGATCGGGCGCTAACATGCTTCTATGCGCTCGGATACGGGCTCAAATCCATTAATCGTTGGCTAACACACTTACGGAGTACAAATCTCACCAAACGGACCTCAAATCCAGGCCCAGTGGATCATTCCGAGTCAAACAAGACTAATTTGGGCCAAAACCGACACCGGAATTAAAACCGAATTTTCACGATTGGGTCAACCCCGGTCAAAGTCATTTCCGAGACACACAAAACAGCCATACAATCCTCAAAAGTCCAAGTCAAACACAAAACCCATCTAACACCCAAAGTCAAGGTCCAAAACAATGGACCCGTACAACACGACTGGGCCACTCGATCGAGTGACCCACCCACTCGATCGAGTGGGCTTGGTTCAAGCCCGACGTCAGGCTTCACGGGCCACTCGACCGAGTTAGCCCCATACTCGGTCGAGTAACCCTAAACTGGTGCCCTAGCCATGCCTATATAAGCAACCCCCATGCAACACAATTACACATCCTTTTACAACCCTAAGAAACTTTTTGCAACTTTTTCACAACCCTAATCAACTTTTACAAACCCTAGAGCAACCCTACACTTACACACACTACGTCTTTACAAACCCTAATCAAACCCTAGCAATTCAATAGTAGCACAAACCCTAAAAATTAGTTTTAGGAATCAATCCCGAGCCACCATAACTTAACCTACGTAAAACCTCGAAGACTCTTGTGTAGAAGCCACGGTTATGAGTCTGCACCGAGACAAGAACATGTAGGTTGAGGGTGTCAAAACCGGTACCCTCTCTTTCCTTCCCTTCTTCTCTTCGTCGTCCGCGTCCCTTTTTTTTCGTCGTCTTCTTTTCGGTTTTTTATTTTGTTCTTCGCATTCATAATATCGATAATACCTTTAATCTTAAAGCATTAAAATATTTATCGATTTGTGTCGAATAAGAAGGATACCGGGATAAGGAAAACCACATATACAAGTGTACTGCACACGCGTCGTCGGTCGCTTATCCCGGTACCCCGATTATTTGATTATTGAGATAAATCAACTTAAACAACAATTCGTTATTATTTCTCGTCATCATCATCATCCATCTTGCATCCATCAATTTTCAAATCAATTTTAATAAGGGTCGAAACCCGTTGACACGGATCCAACATCACAATCCCTAGGTTTATTTCGATGTCGGAGAAGTCGAGGGAATCAAGTTTTTATCCAAGTAGAGCGTCGATTTTAGATTCGATACCAATTCCATAATTGAATATCGAATCTAACAATCAAGTCATATGAATTAATTAATGTGATTTGTTCATATCACGATAATTAATTTAAAATGACTAAAATCAATTTATTTTTTCTTTATTTCACTCTAATATTCCATATCGATTCAAATAATCGAATATGGGATACGATGAGTATCCAAAATTAGAATCGGGTATAAATTCAACAATATTTATATTCGGTTTAACAAAATCAACGATTTATAAAAAACCCGAATCGAGCATAGGTCATGCCATACTTACGCCCAATTCGGTAAAACCGTCGATTCATCAAAAATCTAAAGCAATTTCGAAAATCAATATAAAATTGCAAGCGAATTACAATTCGTACAGACGCCACTCGACCGAGTGCCTTAGTCACTCGATCGAGTGACATCACAAAATCGAGTCAGAATGCATGTCACGACCACCACTCGGTCGAGTCTCACAGTGACTCGATCGAGTGGCCATGTACTCGACCGAGTTGGTCAATAACTCGGCCGAGTACGGTCTGTAGCGCAAACAGAATCGTCTTTTACAGGTCCACTCGATCGAGTCCATCAACCACTCGATCAAGTGACCCATAGCGATTAACACAATAAATCGTACATTATTCTATTTTCAAAACCCGGTAGTAATTTGCGATTTATGTCCACACGTGTTTAATTAATCATGTGTACTACTACCTTTTCAAACCATGCATCTCATATTCGCATCCTTTTCATCGCATCTCATATTTGCACAAACCGTTATTATTCGTTACATTATTACATCGTTACTAACGCGTTTGTTATTTCTTTTGTCAATTTAATTCTTGTTCGTTTATTGTACTAAATGAACTCACATGCTAAAATTCCACTTTGACGTAGAATTAATTGCATTAAATTGACTTAGAAACCCGTTCCAATTCCATTCACACGCTTAGGGAAAATAAATCTTTGCATATCATTTTCCCGTTTTACTAACGCGCGTATTGTAAGTCATTCGAATTCTTAGTAGAGGCCGCTAATGTGCGGGCGGGGTTGGGTGTCCTTTGTGGGCTTCCCAACACGTACCCTCACCCCTTACTTAGAACCTCGGTTTCCGGATGCCCGAAACCGTTGGCGCACGAGAGTCATTCAATACACGATATCCGATAATGTCGGTATCGGTATCAAATGCAAAGGGACGAGCCCAATAAACTCTGACATCGGAAATGGGCCGTATTTTGTATACGGCCCACTACGACATAGAGTGGGCTCGAATGGTTCCGAATAACCACAAAATTCGGTGGCGACTCCACATAGACCTAAATTTCAATTCGATCCATTCGCATATGGAGATTCATTCACCTCCCCAAACCCGCGTGTGGCCGCGTCGGGGTGGACCTATGTCATGTCCACACATTGCATCACCGACGTCGGCCTCTCCCATCTCTCCTTTAAATCATTCAACTCCAATCCTTTCGTCACCCTTAAGTCGTAGTTCGGTGGAATGAAGTTTGTCGAGTAAAGGTTCTAATTGAATAAATATATTAGGATTGATGAAAGTCAATTAAGAAACCACTATTTACATCATTAATTAAAAAATTTTACTTGGAAAATTATAATTTGGCTATAATATAGAGTAATTTACAAAGTTTAAGGGTACAACATGCAATTTGAAAAGTATAAGGTTACCATGTAGAAAAATCAATAACCTAGGGGTACCCCATAGAAAAGCCCTATTTTTTTTACCTTACTGATTTCCCTCCACTTTCTCCTCGACTTATTCATTTACTTAAAATAATGATGTTTTACTGATTTCTAACGAATTAGTTCAATAACATTAACAAACAAAACATTGTTGTTCTATGATCATGAATTTTAAAGACAATTAAAGAAAAAGAGTGAAAGAAATATGTAAAAAATGAAGAAAAAAATTAGATAGTGTCTAAAATATTAGAATTGGAGAGAGCATAGGAGATAGAGATGGGGATTAATTAGAGTTTTTGAGTAGGATAATTGTGATTAGGCCACGTTTAATGAAATTAATCAGTTATAGGGGTATAAATGAGCCGAGGGTTTAGAAAATAGAAGGGGAACGTGATAGAAAACGGAAAAACATAAGAGTTTTTCATTCATTCTTTCTTGTTTTTCCCTTGTCTTCATTTTTGTCTTTTTTTTTCCAAATAAAATTGGATCTTTGTATTTTTAATGACTTAATCTATAGAAAATGAAATTATACAGTCATAAAATTGAACTTTATTAAGCATTGCATCAGTTTATTACGAACTACGAAGTACAAATTAGGTTTTGTGTTTAATATCAAAAGAACGTTTTCTGTTGTGAAAGGAAGAAAGAAGAGAAACTAGAGAGAGATAAAGAGAATGAAAGAAATCGGAGAGGTAGTTTATTACTCCCATCAAGGGGTGTATATATAGTACATGCTACATCCTAGGGTTACATCGTAATGGGCTATAAGCCCGATGGACATCCACATATTATTCTATAACACTCTCCCTTGGATGTACATCACTGAAGAACATGCCTCGTTAAAAACTTAACTAAAAAAAACCCGGTGGAAACACTAGTGAAGGAAAAAGAGTACATAAATCTTCATACACGCATAACAAGCTGCCTCATTAAAACCTTTCCATGGAAAACCCAGTGGGACAAAACCATGGTTTAGGAAAAAGAGTACAGTGCGTGGTTACTCCTCCTGATAATTACACAACTTGATATTTAATGAAATAATTCATGTCTTCATGGAACTTCACGACGACGTTGAAGTGGATTGTAGTAACCGATAAACTTGGTAGCTTCAATCAATAGGAATCCTTGATAATTTCAATATCACATTTCTTCGAAACTCGCAATCTGGACATAGTCATTCATGACTCTTTGATGTATAACCAAATATGTATCTCGTCATCAAAATTGTGATGATCATAACTATAGCGTATTTACACGTCTATAGCGCTACCTCGTTAAAAACCTAGCTAGGAAGAACCCTTTGGGATAAAAACCTAGTCGAAGGGAAAAAAGAGTGTAGCTAACATTATTTATCAACCGATTATCGATCTTTCGGAGAATCAATCAACCCGATTTATCGTAAATAATAATTGATTTATTGTCATTGTACGGATTAACATACTCATTGTAACATTCCACTACCTTATTTTCTAACTATTATAGCGCTTCTGGACCATGAAGTATTTTCACAGGGCAAGAAATTTATTCATGTATGATTTCTCATACGCTCAACTTCAAGTCAAGTTGAAACAATGAAACCGTGCATTCATACCATATCACATGCATGTTGAATGCTTTCATAAATACACTTACATGTAGAGGTTCATATATACTTAATCACGAGTCCTTCAGGAACTCATTCGATCAACCACTATCATGTGCTGATCATTTATAATATGAGCTCCTTCCCAGAGTACTTATCCATCTACTTTTAAACATATATCCTGCAATATATAACAATAATAATCTCGTGCATGCATGTAATACGAACAATGTCCTATGGTGTATATATTCTAACACAATGATGTAGTCTTAACTAATATGCAATGATAAAACAACTATATTACATGCACATGAGACTCCAATGCAAACTGTACAGTATATCCACCAACATTCATAATTGGATTAACTTTATGTCAATACGTGAACTTCAAGTCCATGACCTCAATCTTAACCATAGATTGTACGTCAACAATCAAAATGGATTTTTATATAAGATCTCTGTTAGGGTCAAATGCGCGCAACTATTATTCGGTTCCATGAATTAATATATCGATATAATCTCTTATCATCAGTACTGATTATTGATATCTGAATCTGAATACATGTGGTACCAATCTTTTTATATAGGTCATCTATTATTATCAGATATCTATGCCACTTCGGGACATTCAATTTCATTCCTCTTAATGAGTACCAACTGCACGTTGCCATTTTCTTATAACAAATTAACCGAATATGACCCTCACACTATATCATGTGTGATTATTGAAACTTTGGCAAGAATCTCAAGGTTCATTACATCTACTATCCATGACTGATCTATAGCTCGCTACACCACAAGGAGGGTGAATCTGTCTATAGTGAAATCATAAATTTCAATGTATAACATATTTAATAAGATAAGTAATCAAGCTGATATATCATCATATACATCATCATAACACAATGATCGAATCATTATTCATATTTCATGAACCTCTAATTGATGTATTTCATATTCAAAAAAAGTCTCTGAACTTCAGGTTCAGTTGGGATCAACATTACTTGTTTGTTTTTACCAGCTTACCCTTATCAATCTCCCCCTAAGATGGTAAAAATTATCATTACCTGATAGATTTAAAGGGTAATATCCACCTTAGAATTCGTCTCATATTTCATTGACTTTATCAACTTATTCTCCTCAGTAAAATAATATATTTGGGAGTTATCAAGTTATTAACGCAGTTGGTTTTTACGTGTTGAATTAAAATTGCCCATTCAGGAGATCATCATCATCATCATCATCATCATGTTCACAAAATAATCAAATTGTGAACTCTGATTACATGGACTACTCATAAAATTCAGTGTGACTACAAGTCACGTAATTAAAGACTTAATCAACCGGATATGGACGTTCATGTCTATTATCCAACTACGAGTAATATTTAGATCTCCAATATAATATTTCATCTCAGTGTATTGTTTTGCCTCAAATATAATTTTAATGATAGACGAGAGTTTCAGCACGTCATTATATTTCCTTCAAGATAAACCTCCGTTTTATCGAAACGGGTGTAAAAAGAACCCGAATGACCTCAAATTGTTACATCTCAAATTGTCACATCTTTAATATTTTCATGTCAACTTTACCAGTTGACCGATTCTCATCATGCTAAACTTTTGTTTAGCTACATTCAATCATATGTGCACACTGATTTTATATAGTCATATGGTCATAACAAATGATAGTGACATGACACACAACCGGTGTCTAATACAATAGGCAAGGCCCGTCAATATTCCTTCCCGCAATATGATTATATATATATTACTCTTAGAGTAATTCAATTCAATGATAATAACTATAAATTGATCATTAACCAACTGATCATTTATTTCACCATATAAATATATGGTCGCATTATCACACTGCCTTCACAAGATATTGTGATCTTTACTGTACCGTTTCCGGTGAAAATATCAAAGTTTTTTAAATAAACACATCATGACAATAATCACCTTCTTGCACTTAGTCAGTGTCGATGACATAATTTTCATCACTTAATCAATAATTTATCCGATGCCTTATTCGTTTCACGAAATAATGGTCATTAATCGAATCTTTTACAAGTGTCATATCCATTGTTAGGAGAAATGACTATTAATCAATTGCTTGATACAAGACTCACGATTTTAATATCACATTACTTTACTTAACCACGACATGCGGATACGATACATCACGCATAATTTCTGTAAGCCTTTTTCAAATAATGTGTCTTTATGACTACATAATTTGTATGAGAAATAAAATATACGAGTATTCCATCGTCAGAATATGATACACAATTCGCTTCAGAAAATGGTTTTCATTATTTTTGATACAAATATCAATTTTAAGAGTATATCATACTTTGCAAACATCCGTGAACAAACATCAAATATTCGCTACACGCACAACGAAAATTTATAAGACACCGTGAACTATACGTTACGGTTTCAATATTGGTCAACACTATGAATTTCTCGTCATAGGTTCAATTTATTTTAGCATTATGAACTTCAGGCCATAGTGTGCGTGTCAAAATTTCAACTCCTATATAATGTTTTTTCCTCTCATATCGAGCTTCGCGTATACGAGGGTCACATGAATCTTCATGAGATTTTTACTTTCATCAATTAACGAATTTAGCTCAATTAAGGCCATAATATCAGACTTAACAGTATGTGATGATCTCGACCTGCTCTTCGGGCACGGTCTTATCAGATGTCACATTCATTTCATGGAATGGACCCAACCAATTGAAAGATATTCTTCGTCTTTCAATATTAATTAATTATATTATTTTGTTCAACTTCGAGTGAACATGGAATTAATCCAGAGGATTTCTCATAACCTCTCTTCACGGAATTAATCCAGAGGATTTCTCATAACCTCACTACAAAAAAAAATAGCCATAGCAAGGGAAATTTGCAAGGGAAACTCATTCCCTTGTAAAATAAATATTTGCAAGGGACTTGCAACAGAATATGAAAACTTGCAACGGATCAAGAAATTTGCAACGGTTTCATAGGCGCCAAAATTTTTCCCCCTTAGCGCGTAAGGTTGCAACGGAAATTCATTATTTGCAACGGAAAAGTCCCTTGCAAATTCACATTTGCAACGGATTATCCCTTGCAAGTCCGTTGCAAATTCTTAAAAACAAAACCCAGCGCTGCCCTTTTTCATTTCATTTGTCGACCCCCAATTTCCTAACCCCATTACTCGACCCTGACCCTAAACCCTAATCTCACTCCCTCCCCTCCACTCTCCGGCTCCGGCTGCCACCACCTCCTGCCGGCGACACCGACGCCTCCCTCCTCTGCCGGCACTTCCCTCCTCTGCGACGAGTCTCCCTCTCCGGTTCTCCTCCTCACTCTCCTTCCTCTTTTTTATTTTTCTACTTTTGTTTGTGGTGATTCACCGGTAACCATTGCCACCCTCCTCCCTACTTTCCAGCATCCTTGCCTTTCCCGGCGACATCCTGACGCAATTTCCCCAAATTTTCTTTTCTGTAAATTCAGGTTGCCGACGCCGGAGCTGCTCGTGCTGTTCTTCACGCATTCCGTCATCCACCGTCGATTAGGTATAGTTTGTAATCATCGATTGAATTTCTTTCCTACTTGTTTTTATTGCGTGATACTGCAATTTGCTTTAGGTTATTGAATATACCGGTGAGCTTGTGAGACCGCTGGTAGCTGACGAAAGAGAAAACTTCATCTACAATTCGTTCGTGGTGAGTTAGATGGTTTACTTGTAAGCAGAAATTTTGAATTTCACAAGGAGTACCTTGTAGTAAGCTGGCCAAAATTTTTGTAAGATGATGAATTTTGTTATTATTTAATTGTCTTTGTTGGGTAAATATAAGGTACTTCAGTGTCAGTATATCATCCAATATTGAATCTAGGTTTTCTTATGTACATTGAGGAGCAGGACAATGCATTTGTACATTGTGAGATGAGCCAATAACTGTCACTTATCCATTGCAGTGTGCGGGAACCTACATGTTTCGGATTGATGATGAGCGTGTTATTGATGCCACAAGAGCTGGGAGTATAGCCCATTTAATCAACCATTCTTGTGAAGTAATTACTGTCTCTATTTTTTGGGTTCCTGTTTTGTTCTTTGTTATTGGTGAATGCTTTTGATTTTTGTGCGCTGGTCACGAAACTGTTTTTTTGGGGTTGGTTATTAAAATGATAAAATTCATGATGCATTATTGCTGGTATTGGTTCAGTAAATGTAGCCAAAATGTGCACTTAAATGTGGTTTTACTCAACATAAACATGAAGATGTTTGAAATAGTGTGTAATCAGAACAAATGGTTGTTGAAAGATACGGTAAATGATTTAGAAGTGTGTAAACAGGTTGTTCGTTGCAAAATTCTCGCGTTGATCCTTAAATGGAAGAGGCATCATGCAATTGCTTTATTAGGCCGTTCATAGCGAAATGGATGTCATGTGTTAAGGCTCATGCATAGTTTGCTCTTATTGTTTATCATATTTCCAAGTTATCATATTCAAAATAAGAGTCACTTAATAATTTAAGAAACACCTTTGTCAAAATGTTTCACTGTAAAGGTCCATTAGTTATGTCAGTTGTGTCAATGATGTAAGGTATCTGATTAAGTGGACGACATATTGAAATATCCTCATGATGAGTTGCTAAATAGTAACACTAACTAGCAAATAATCGTGACTCCAATTAAACAGTCCAAGTAAACATACGAGTAATATATGTTACTAATTTTATAGGGAAATTAAAAATTAAAATATAATTAACGCCATATGTCTTATACAAATTATATGTACCGTCAACGATCCACGTAGTGACGGTCTTATACAATTATATGTACCAATATTCCGATGAGATTATTTGTTCAAATAATCTCTATCTTCTTTCCCCGTTTAGAAGCGGTAAGGCTTGGTGTTTACGTAATATTTGTATAAACTTTAGCTTTTACTATTTGATCACAGAAGAGTTGCAAAAGATAAAATACGTAATAATAATCCTTCACACAAAATGTTCAAACCTCAGTAATTAATGAATGAGAAACTAAATAAGCGGATATACAAAATAAGCATACTCGGAACATAAATGTATAATGTAGCTTAGGCTAATATGTGGAATTGCTGGAGTCACTTAATATTTTTGCTTTATTCTTAAATTTTTTTTGTCTTCATCTCTTTTTTAATTTGACCGTCAGAAACAAGGATTTGTCCGTAAGTAAGGAGCTGATGAAAAGGGAAAGACACCGGCCACTCACCGGATGGGTCAAAGAAGCACTCTACAATTCATGGATCGTATGGTAATGTTTTTCCAAAATACTTAGTCCTCTACTCGATTTATGGATTCTAAATTTAATACCCTTACTACATGTATAAAGTTTGATGTAGCATTCATTTACATGTATAAAGTTTGTAGAATCACGCATATTCTTTTCAAAATGATACGTAGTTATATGGAGTGGAAATAATTTTTAAAATTAAGTTGTAAGTTAGTATATATGATAATGCATTGAATATGGAAAACTAAGTAAGAGTTTGATGTCCAAATGTTTAACTTGTAGGAAAAAGAGACTCAAGAAGTTCCAACGGCCATTGAAGTGCTGGAGAAAGCGAAAAAACATCCCAAAAAGGGTTGGGTGAGCAAAAAAGCGAGCAGATTAGCTGTAAGTATAAATAAGAAATCTAAAAAAATTGATTTCATTCATTGATCTAATGAAAAAATAATAGATCTTATAATATTTTCTCGTATAGGACTTATTCCATAAAAAAAGGCTGAAGTAGAGGGTAAGAGGGCTACAGTCATCCCAGATGACTTGTTCTTTGAAGTTCAAGATGGGTTTGATAAGAGAGGGAGGGTATACGGGCTTGGAGATGCTACACGTCACATATACGAGCCAGCTTGAGCCTCCATGGGTAGCTTTGACTACTCAAAGGGCCTTATTGGGAGATTAGTAGCTCAGAAAAAAGAAGGGGATAAAAGAGTGGAGGCAATAGAACAATACTTGTCTCGGCTATCGGAGAGAAAATTTAACCCAAACTGCAATTCCGGAAACCGTCCCCCTGGATCAGGTAGTGATGATGATGATGGTGGTGGTGGTGATAATGCTAGATTAGCTTCTTTCCCTAACTTTACCCCGTATATCCCAATCTATTAGTGTGTTAGGTTGTTTAGTAGTCTTTGGTGTAAGTTACCATTGACAAGTTTTCAATGTTTTAAAAAGAATTGTGACGTATACTTTGATCTACTTCAAGTACTTTGTGGTTGTTGAATTTAGTAAGGGCAATGAAGATATATTTTCTTGAGTTATCTTATTGGTATTGAAGATTTTGAAGACAAATTTGGATATTTGTGGAACCGTAAACATATGTTGTTTGTTGAATATTTTTATGAAATTTTGGCATTTTGGGGAGCCAAAAACAGGCTGGGATGCATTAATACAGCACAATTCCCTTGCAAATCCCTTGCAAACATTGAGTTTTGCAACGGATTTGCAAGGGAAACACCACAATGAAAATTGTATATGGGAGTTAATCCCTTGCAAATCCGTTGCAAAACTCAATGTTTGCAAGGGATTTGCAAGGGATTATATTACCATGCAACCAACACTACTTCCCTTGCAAGTCCGTTGCAAACTTCCATTTGCAAGGGACTTGTAACGAAATTCGTCATTTTTGCAACCACTATTTGCGAGGACATGATTCCGTTGCAAAAGGCAGTTTTGCAACGGAATATGGACCTTTTGCAACGGATCTGTCCCTTGCTATGGCTATTTTTTTTGTAGTGCCTCTCTTCGCGATATATTGCCTTCACGACAATAATAATTGGTATTAAGCACAGTACAATTTCATGTACTTTCTCTCCCACGTAATTAAAATTGATATGAAAATAGTATATATAATGGTATACCTAGACAATGATTATAATACACGGTTGAAATACATGAGGAATACGATGAACAAACATGTAATTCAATAAACCTGCAATTCTTATGTTGACAACATGTGTAATGCCATGAATCAACATGCAAACTTACCGAAGTACTCCGTAATACTCCACAATAATACATCCTCGTGTAGATTATGCACTAATATTGAATAATATGCAGATTATGAAATTGGTTATTCCAAAATCATGTGGACAAATAGATTGCAAAGCATGTGGAGAAATATCGAACATATAGTCGGTTAACATATTGCGAAATCGTTTAACGTATGAAACGTATTAGGGTTAAAGACTCGTACGGATATGAATAATCATTTCACTAAATAAGTCGGCTATTATATATGAAATTGGTTACGAAGTCGGTTATCATATGAAATTATTATACCTTACTCGTAAAGTAAAAATAAATAAATTAAAATTAGGGTTAAAGCCTCGTGCTGATAACATGTTGTGAAAGGAAGGGAGAAGAGAAACTAGAGAGAGATAAAGAGAATGAAAGAAATCAGAGAGGTAGTTTATTACTCCCATCAAGGGGTGTATATATAGTACATGCTACATCCTAGGGTTACATGTTAATGGGTTATAAGCCCGATGGACATCCACATATTATTTTATAACATTTTCCTGATTGTTTAGGGCCTCAAAATAACGTTTAGAACCGGGCCTCTGAAAATCATTTGACGGCCCTGGATTGAAAATGGACATGAAATTATATCATTAATGTACATGTGTAGACACCCACATTTTGACCGCCAGGTGTCTATAGCAGTTTCCGACAAACACCCGATGATGATCGGACACAAACATGCTTTAATATATTCGAAAACGGGCTCAAAATCATTGGCATTTGGCTTGGGCTTTTTACGGAGTACATATCTCACAAAACCAACCTCAAAATCAGGCCCAGTGGGTCGTTTCGAGTCAAATAAGACTAATTTGGGTCGATTCCGACACCAGGGGTAAAACCGTCTTTTAGCGACCGAGTCAAAACCCGGTCAAAGATATTCTCGAGACACGCGAGTCAGCCGTGACACCTCACGTGGCTGATTCGAGCTCCAATACCACAAAAAATCAGCTACACAAAATATTAAACAAATCCGTTTAAGGATGAATTCGATCTCAAGTAGGATAACTATCCGAAAACCGAATCAGATACTCGACCAGGCATAAGCTCGGCCGAATCACTCTACCAACCAGCCGAGATTCGTTGCTTCTTCACCAAGCAACGGAATTTATGTTCCTCTCAGCTTCTTACGTTTCCTATCCTAAGCAGTAGTTCTAACCCAAACACTTCTCCTAGCCAAGGTCGGGAATATCCCTATAAATAGGCCCCTTGCACACACAATATTCATCTATCAAATACACACCAATTAATACCTACGATTCATAAATATACACTTAGCATCGAGAAACCGATATTACAAAACCCGAAGGAAACCGTCCCCGTTACCCGTCACCCTTCACGTCCCAAACCGAACCACCTTAACTCACCAACATCCACTCGACGCTCCCGTGCCCAAGCCACGTTCCGACGAGCCCCGATCCGAGTAAACTAAAACATGTAGGTTGAGGGTGTAACCAAACCCGTCTTCTCTATTTCTCTCTTCTCCCTCTCGTTTTTTTCTCTTTTCTCGTCCGTTTCTTATGGGTCGTGCGTCGTCCTTTTATTTACGGGTCGTTCGTCGTTTTTTTTTTCTAATATCGGTATTATTAAAACTATTTTCATATAACAAACGTTCTTAAAAATATGATATTGATTCTCCATAATCGAATATTGTATCAAAAAAAAAAAATTAAATCTTGTCGATGCTAAAAAATCGTTACTTTACAAAATACAACGATTTTAACGCAGAGAGAATTAATATCTTTTTTTCGTTCAAATCATTTTTACAAAACTTTTCGTAAAATTCATTCCGAATATTCGATATCGATTTCATAATCGAATATCGGATACGAGGAATATCGAAAACATAAATCGAGTATGAATTAATTCGTATTGGTACGCGATTTATCAAAATTAGCAATTTTCGAACAACAAACGGAACCGGGACAGACCCGCACGCGAGTCGCGCCCCTCCCAGGCGACTCGCGCACGGGCCTGAAACCCGACCCCTTTTTTTAGCCCTTTTCGTTCGTTTTTTATTATTATTCTACGAAACGATTTCTCAAAATTTACATCTTTTCTAAAAACTATTCAAAGTATTTAATATCGATTACATAATCGAACATCGAATATAACGAATATTGAAAATATTAAATCGAGTGCAAATTGTGCAATATTTGTACGCGATTTAATAAAACATCGAATTTTCAAAAAATCGGTTTTGAAAACAGGCCGGGACGCGAGTCGCGCGCGGCCCGGGCGAGCCGCGCGGCCGACTGAAACGCGGCTCGTCTTTTTCGTTTTTTTATTATTTTTCGAACTTCGTATTTTATACAAAATGGTACTTTTTAGCAATATTTTTAGATTTCGACTAATATTTTCTCGATCTCGCATGTTCATCATATTTGCTATATTTTCATTCACAAATCGATACTAACTCATTTGTTCATTTTTTATAGCAAATTCATCTTTTTTTCTATCGTTTGTTTTATTGTACTAAAACGAATCTCACATGCTAAATTCAACTTTGACGTTAAATTTTTCATGCATTAAACCGACTTAGCCACCCATTCAATTTTTCGCATGTTTAGGGAAAACAATGTTTGCATATCATTCATCGTATTACTAACGCGTGTATTAAAACGTCATTCGATATCCTAGTAGAGGGCGCTAATGTGCGGGCGGGGTTGGGTGTTCTTTGTGAACTTCCCAACACGTACCCTCACACCTTACTCAGAACCTCGGTTTCCGGATGTCTGAAACCATTGGCAACGAGAGTCATTCAATACACGGTATCCGATCAAGTCGATACCGGTATCAAATGCAAAGGGACGAACCCGATAAACTCTGACATCGGAAATGGGCCGTATTTTGTACACGGCCCACTACGACATAGAGTGGGTTCAAACGGGCCCGAACTCCCACAAAGTTCGGTGGCGACTCCAACTTCGATTTAAATTTCAATTTGACCTTCTCATATGGAGATTCATTCGCCTCCCCAAACCCGCGCGTGGCCGCGTCGGAGTGGACCTATGTCATGTCCACAATTTGGCGACTCCGCTGGGGAGTAACTGATGCGTGACTTACCATCGGCATCCTCAGGGTGAGACTCGAATAGAAATCGTTTGACTAGTACAATACGCGTGTTAGTTTTACGGTTCATGCATAACCCCATATTTTCCCGGGCCGGTACTGGTAACCGACGTCCCACTATACTATCGATGTTGTCCAAATTGGATATGTCGAAGGTGTCCATTAGCCGATTCGTATGGGTTTTACGGCATGTTCTAAGCTCAACTCGACTTAGGAAGTCCGCCCCGATTCTCGATAGGCTGTGTACACTGGTATAGACCCTTACAGACTGACCGAGACTTAGAATTAGAGCATACATGGCGTCGTTATACTACTTCCATGACTACGTGCTACCTGATTTACAAGTCGTCTTTCAAAAACCGTCATTTTCAAAATTGCATCCTTTTCAAAATATCCAATTTTCAAAACTCGGGACATATACCGAATTTAGGATCCACGATTTCAAAGAAAGCCTATTTCTAGCCGGTATTATGCCCATTTTAAAACTCGAAAGTATTTTCGAACTTTCAAAACCCTCCCCGGTCCACTTTTTTCCGTTTTTTTCGAAAAAGGGCCGGTTCTCCCCGAATTTTTCCAGGCTTTCAAAAATTATATATCAAAAACTTCCTTTTCTTAAGACTTCCCGTATTTAGCAGTGTTGGGTCGTGTCGTAAGTCGTCGAAGTCTCTAGCGTCGAAACTCCGTCGATCTTACATCACGGATTTCCTCCCTATCCCAGTCCGCCTTATTTGACTAAGGCAAGGCCCACCTACGTAGGACATACTCCTACAAAGGCTGGCCCATTTACACAATCGAGTCCAAAGTCTGGGGAATGTCTCACGTGAACCTCCTTTCGAACAGGGCCCAGCCCACACAGCTGGATCCTAAAGGAGACCCACCTTTTCACAAGTCATCCGTCTAGATGTCTTTTCCGAGTCATTTCCTTCCTAGCTTCCTTTCCTACCTTGCTCGGGATGTACTTTAGTTCTAGGATTTGGGCTAGTTGCTGATTACGCGGTGTTCTTACAGACAGGTCACCTTTCACCCGAACGATGACGCAACAAGCCATTGACAAGTTGACCGTTTTGTTAGCTAAGCTTCAAGACCAACTGACGAAAATGAGGGAGGATGAGATCGCCATCCTCACCTGGGTAAGCGCAGTCGAACAAGGAACTCCTAGCGCTGGGGTTGAAGACGATGGGCCGTTAGCTGAACTGGCCAGCGCGGTCCACAAGCTGCAAGAACAGGTCCACACGACCACCAGCAACACCATCCACACGGAAAATGCTCGGGCTTATTCGTCCCTAACTGATGAATTGCCCGCTAATCTCAACTTGACGGGCCTACCCATGTTCGATGGGATTGAAGACCCGGTACTCCATATCTGGGCTTTTAAGGAATTCATGGCGGTTAAGGGGGTCAAATCGACCATGTTCAAGCATCTCTTTGCTTCATCCTTGGACAAGCACCCAAGAGCCTGGTACTACAGGCTTGATTCCAAGAAATACAAAACTTGGGACGCTGTCGCAACGGAGTTCGCCCGAAACTATGCGGACAATACTGAGATCCAGACGACCATGCGTACTCTGGAGGTCATGGCCCAAGAGCCTAAGGAGGTTTTCGCCAAATACCTCCAAAGGTGGAGGGCCGAAAGTGTCAAGCTGGTCGACAAGCCCAGCGAAAAGGTGCTAGTGGAGGCCTTTGTGAAAAATCTCCTCCCATCTTACCGGATCCATCTTCGGTACGCCATCATACCCAATTTCGCCACCTTAACCGAAATGGGTACCAGAATCGAAGACGATTTGAGATTAGAGAGCCTTACTAAGGCCTCTGCTAAGGGGTATCAAGGAGCCAGTTCGTCCTCTGGCAAGCCCGCAACAACAACTGCGGCCCGAAGCATCTTCGACGAGGTCAATTTGCTAGACACCTTGACCAAGAAGAATACTCCAGCCCGAGTATTCACTGACATAGGGACTACTTATGCCAATGCCTTACAAAGGCTATCTTCTAAAGGCCTGATCCAGCCGATAGGCCCAATGCCGGAGGTTCCTGTCGAAAAACGGTCCAAAAGCTACAACACCCAGGCCTATTGTCATTATCACCGAGGCAACGGGCACGACACCGAAAAATGCTGGAAGTTGAAGCATCGCATTCAAGATCTGATCGAGAATGGGAAAATACCGCTACCCAGTGATAAGCCCAGTAATAAAAATAATCCTCTTGCTACCCACGCCATTTTCACTGGAGAAGTAGTCGACTGTACTCATCTCATTTCCCCTTTCATTCCTCAAATCAACGGGATATGGAATGATGACGAAGACGATGTTTACTTGGCTAAAGGGGAAACAGTCCCCATCACTGTCGAAGAGATCCGGAAAGCCAAAACCAAGGCCCTGGCCGGCACGCATGTCATCACGGCCGGACCTTCGGCCCCAGGATCCGTCACTGAACCCGCCAAGACGGACTCTACACTTGAAGAACCAATTACCGACACGGCCCTAGTCAAGCAACTGAAGAGGGTCCGAATCGATCTCACTATATGACAGCTTTTGGTCAGTTCTCAAGAACATCGGGCGGGGCTTACTAAGGCTCTCGATAAAATCAAGGTAGACTCGCTGGTTACCCCGGCCCCGCTGAAATGGTAGCCACTATCCAACCTCACCTCAAAGGCAAATCCAAAGGAGAAGGCCCACTTATCACTTTCTCTGAGTCCGACCTTCCACCATTTGGGGCCACCCATAACCTAGCCCTATATATCACGGTGATCTGCCGGGGCAAGTATCTACCTATGACCCTAATTGATGACGGGTCAGCTGTGAATGTCCTTCCTTTAAGGACTGCAAAGGCTCTCGGCATTACCGAGGCAGACTACCTTCCTACCGCGCAAACTATCCAAGCTTTCGATGGGATCACAAAATCCATTGCTGGGGCAGTTAAACTGACCATCATAACGGGCCCGATCGAGAAGGAGCTCGAATTCCAAGTAATCGATGTCACCTAATCGGTCAATCTACTACTTGGAAGACCCTGGATCCACGCGGTCAAAGCTGTGTCCTCCACTCTCCACAGGAAGGTCAAGTTACCTTTACAAGACGGGGTCATCACCCTCGAAGCTACTCCCATAGCCGTATCAAGCTGCAACACGGCTGGCTCAACCGACCCACGAGGCTTCAATTTTGTGGGGATGATTGAGGAAGAGTATCTCTTTAGGCCCTATTTCACGACTAGCATCGACATAATGCTGCAGAACTTGGATTACCTACGAGGGGCTACATCAAGGCCCAATCTCCCAGCTGGCAAGATCATCGAGGTCCTCCGAGTCTGAGTCAGAGTCAGAGTCGGAGTCTGGGTCTAAGTCTAGAGGGTCTAGTACTAGGGTCGAGTCTGTAACCCCTTTTCCTTTGGTCACACCTGTGGGAGTCTCGGAGTCTGTCCTGAGAGCACTCCACATCCCGCCTCTGACCAACGATCATATGGCTGCTCTCTTTGAGCTATTTTCAAAATTCTCTATCAATAATAACGATAACCGTTCTGCTTACGACTTGTCTTATTTTCAAAACATTTTCAAAAATTTTATTTGCAATGACATTGAGAAACCCAACGAACAGGTACCACTACCTCCGCATCTAGTCGAGCAACTCGAACAAAGGGAATCCCGAGATCCGGTCATTGAGGAAACTGACTCCATCAATGTAGGAACCCCTTTAGAGCCTCAGATGCTTAAGTTAGGTTTATCCTTAGATCCCGAGGAGAAACAACAATTCACAGACCTCTTCCATGAATTCAAAGACGTCTTCTCATGGTCCTACAAGGACATGCCGGGAATAGACCGGGAGATAGCCGAACACCGTATACCCATCAAAGACGGGTGTAAACCGGTAAAGCAAAAACTCCGAAGAATGAGGCCCGAATGGTCTCTTAAGGTCAAAGAAGAAGTCGACAAGCAATTCAAAGCGCGCTTTATTCAAGTGTTTGAATATCCAGACTGGGTTGCAAATATCGTACCGGTACCCAAGAAAGACGGAAAGGTATGAGTTTGTGTAGATTTCCGGGACCTTAATAAGGCCAGCCCGAAAGAGGATTTCCCGTTGCCACACATCGACATACTGGTGGATAACACGGCCGATCATGCCCTTCTATCCTTTATGGAGGGGTATGCCGGATACAATCAGATCAAAATGGCGAAAGAAGACATGAGTAAGACCACCTTCACTACGCCTTGGGGGACTTACTGTTACACCGTTATGCCATTTGGGCTTATCAATGCAGGTGCCACTTACCAACGAACCGCCACTACCTTACTACATGACATGATGCATAAGAAAGTAGAGGTCTACGTGGACGACATGATCGTTAAGTCCAAAGAACGAAACGGGCATATTTCGGCCCTCAGAAAATTCTTCACCCGGTTACGCAAGTACAACATGAGGTTAAACCCTCAAAAATGCAGTTTCGGGGTAACATCGGGCAAATTACTGGGCCATATCGTCAGCCAGCGCGGCATCGAGGTTGACCCAGCCAAAATCAAGGCCATTACCGAGATGCGGCCGCCTAAAACCGAAAAGGAGATTAGGGGGTTTCTCGGGAAAGTCCAATATATCAGCCGATTTATTTCGAAACTAACCATGGTATGTGAGCCCATTTTCAAGAAACTGAAGATAGGAGAACGGGTACTGTGCGACGACAAATGTCAAGCAGCTTTCGATAAGATCAAAGAGATTCTGTCATCTCCACCGGTATTAATGCCTCCTCAACACGTTCTACCTTTGTCGTTATATTTGACGACGACTGAGACGGTCATAGGGGCTATGTTGGCCCAGACGGTGGACTCGGAAGAACAGGCTATTTACTGGAAAAAGTTCCTGGAATACGAGTGCAAATACACGATGCTCGAAAAGACGTGCCTAGCTCTAGTTTGGGCCAGTAAAAAGCTCCGACACTATATGTTTAGTCACGAAGTGCACGTGTTGTCTAGAATGGATCCAATCAAGTACCTGTTCGAGAAGCCCATCCTCATTGGCAGGATATCCAGATGGACTTTAATGCTAGCTGAGTTCGACCTCAAATTCGTGCCATTGAAAGCCATCAAAGGTCGGGTAGTAGCCGAATTCCTTGCCGATAGTCCGGTATCTGAAGAAGGACATACCGATACCTGGGCCTTCCCAGATGAAGATATATTCCATACTGACACGGAGACATGGGATCTATACTTTGACGGGGCATCCAACTTTCGATGATTTGGTGTCGGAATTTTGCTAATCTCACCGCAAGGAGAACACACCCCGTTGTCCATCAAATTGGATTTTGACGTGACTAACAACGCAGCCGAGTATGAAGCATGCATTCACGGACTGCAAGCCGCCGCGGATTTAGGAGTAACAAGCCTCCGTGTCCACGGTGACTCATCATTAGTCATCAATCAAGCACTCCAGAAATGGAAAACTCGGAACGCAAATCTCGTAGCTTACCAAGTGCGAGTAAGGGTCTCGAAAAGCAATTTCAAAAAGTGGAATACATCTATCTACCTCGGGAAGAAAACCAGTTTGCAGATGCGCTATCCAAGTTAGCATCTTTACTGAATATCCTGGAACACATGACCAGCATGCCGATTTGCGTCGAAAGACGGTCCGAGCCGGCATACATCAATGCTATTCAAGATATTGAAATAACTGATCCAAAACCTTGGTACTAGGCTGTTCTAACCTACTTAACGTCGGGAGAATATCCTCCGGGATCTGAAAACCGGGCCAAGAAAGCCCTGCGAAGGTGGGCCACACAGTTCATCCGCACGGACGATGGACAGTTGTACAAAAAGACGGCACAGGGGGCTCTACTCCTATGCATCGACAAAACGCAAGCCGAAAAGGTCATGGCCGAGGTACACGATGGCGAGAACGGCCCGCACATGAATGCCCATATGCTAGCTCGAAAAATCGCCAGACTCGGGTACTACTGGAATAGCATGGAAACCGACTGCCAGTTATATGTCAAACACTGTCATAACTGCCAGATTTTCGGCAACGTCCAGCATATTCCGTTATCCCTGTTGTATACTATCCCGCACGAATTCATTAGTGATCACGGGACCCATTTTCAAGCTGAAACCGCTACTTTGCTAGCAAAATATAAGATTCAAAGGCATACATCTTCGCCTTACCGTCCCCAAACAAACGGAGCGGTAGAGGCAGCCAATAAAACAATTGTCACCATACTTAAAAAGATGGCGGATAATTACCGGGATTGGCCCGATAAAATCCCTTTCGCCTTATTGGGATACCGGACATCAATCCGCACCGCAACCGGAGCAACTCCATACTATCTGACATATGGGATGGAGGCGGTCCAGCCAGTCAAGCTCGAAGTACCATCCAGGAGGATTCTACTCGAAAGTCAGGTGCCTGAAGCAGATTGGGTCCAAGCCCGATACGATTCGTTGATTCTCTTGGATGAACGACGATCCCGAGCCCTTAACAACATCCAGATATACCAAAAAAGGATACAACGGGCTTTCAACAAACGGATTAGGCCCAGAAATATCAAAGAGGGCGATCTAGTCCTAAAATCTGTCAGGGCTTTGCTACCAGTCGACCCAAGGAGAAAATTCAAACCCAATTGGGCCGGACCGTATCTAGTAAAGAAGGTTTTATCAGGAGGAGCAGTAATGCTGACAGACTTGGACGGAAACGAATTCGTCAACCCAACCAACTTGGACCAGTTGAAGCGCTACTACCCCTAACCTTATATCAATGTCATTTGCTAAAAGATTATAAAAATTTGTCTTTTTATAAAAAATTTCAAAAATTAAGCAAGTCAATAAGTTAGGATTACTTATCCTACTGTCGCACATCTCGAACTAATAGTCTTGATGTATTTCGAAAATTGCAAAATCTACGTCTGAACTACGGTTGGTTTGATTCCACTGAATCGTGGATACGTAGGCAACCCCTCAAAAGGGTACAACCACTGCAATAACGAAAAGACAGGAACGGTTTTCACTAGTATGTCTTTTATTATTATTTCAAAAATGCCTCACGCAAAAATAAATAACACAAAAATCACACAAAAATAATAGTAGTACTTAAATAATAAAATCAAGGAGATTACTGCTCATACATCTTCCGCTTCCCTTTATCTTTCGGGTCACGCGGTGTAATCCCATAGTAATTCTAACGCAATACAGTGGCGGAAACACTATAGAGTCGGGATTAAAACACACTGACAAACTATATCTAATTAAAAGAAATGGTAAGTCAATACAGATGCCTCTTTTTACAAAAGGGCTAAAAGTAAAATCTCCAAACGGGTTTAAACAAATCCATAAATTATAAGAATGAAGAAAGAGTAGGATCCACGCTACTCGCTAGCTCACACCCAAAACCCAGCAGCAAATACCTGTCATGTTATAAACATAACAGCCACGTCAGTGGGAAGTAACTCGGACGTTCTCCCAGCCATATTATATCATATGAAAAATAATAGTATTATTATATCAAAATACTTAAAATGGAAAATATTAAAACAATATAATAAAAATAAGTTTTCAGCGAAACTTAAAGCACTTGCCAACCTCCAAGTCAAAATCAATCGATAATATAAATATTCAAAAATGGCGTTATGGAAATTCGATCGGTGTGCACAAGGCTAGCCTTTCACTAGGAATAATACTAAACTAGCTTCGAGAACTTAGTCAAAACAAATCAGACTTCGGTCTCTAACTAGGCAACTCAACTATAACAGGACTGCGTGCAGCGAGGTCTTGGCTTAAGTAATGTACACCCCTCCTGGACACCAACCGTAATCCAGTTCAACCCGACGGCGACTTACACGATGCGATATCTAAGTTTAAGGTCAAAATATACACACTCCTGAACACAAACCATGCTCAGTTCAACGACCAATCACTACAAGAAAAGTCGTGATTAGCAACCGATATTTTCCGACCGCATGAAAAACAGTCGCTAATTACGCTTACCGACCGAAAACAGTCGGTAAATGAAACTTTCAGTCGGTATATAAGAACATCGGTCGGTACCGAGCTGTTTTACCGACCGATTTTCTAATTTACCGACCGATTTGTCGGTCGGTGGCGTTTTTAACATAAATCCACCCAGCTCCTTTCATTACTCACTTCGCAGTTAAATTAAAAAAAAAAACCCTTTACCCCCATCCCCCAAACCCCAATTCCCGAACCCGACCCCCCTATCCCCACCCCCCTTCGCCACCCCCCTTCGCCGGAGAATCTCCCCCGCACCGCCGTCGCACCACCGCCGCACCGGCCCCGATCCGCCCTTTGCCGGATTACCATACCCATCCTCCCCAAAATCCCCAATTTCAACCTAGGTATGAATTCTAACTCCATTTTTTTGTTTGATTTTGTTTATATTTGGTTTGTTATTGTTGTTAATCCAAGTGTTTGATGAATTTAGGATTAAATTTAGATTTAGGGTGAAATAGGTTAGTGTAATTAGGTTCCTTAGCCAAATTATGAAAAATTTCTCATAAGATTATTATTATTATCATTATTGGATTTATTAGTATTAATTTTGGTTGAGTTGCTTCTACTAAGTGTAGGGGATGAAAAAATAATTAGGGTTTGAGAGATTTAGTTAGGAAATTGAAATTGAGAGATTTTGATTAGGGTTTGAGAGATTTAGTTAGTTAGGAAATTGAGAAATTGAGAGAAATTAGTTAGTTAGGAAATTGAGAGATTGAGAGAAAAAATAATTAGGGTTTGAGAGATTTAATTAGGGGACGAAAAAATAATTAGGATGAAAATGAAATTTAGTTTAATTTAGGGTTAAATTTGATGAAAAATTGTTTAGTATAGTTTAGTTAGATTAGTATAGCTCTCCCTATAGTATTTAGATGAAAAATTGGTTCAATTAGTATAGCTCTCCCTATAGTACTTACCCTTTGGAAATTTTTTGATTGGATTACCCAATTAGTATTTTTGATTGGAAAATTGTTTAGTATAATTAGTCTTAAGAATATATTCAATGTTGATTGGATTACCCAATTAGTATTCTTGTTTGGTTTGTAAGGTTGATTGGTAAGTCTTAAAACGAAAATATGGTCGACATTAAGCGAATTGTTCAATTTCCATTTAGAGAACAAATTGAAAATATGGTTGACCTTTAAAAGGAGAAAGACATCATTGTCATTTACCCATTATTTTAAACTAATTTAAAACATATTATAAACAATCGTGTTCCTAAAACTCATTTATTTAAAGTTAAAAAAAATCCGATTGATCGACAAACAATGATTTAAATTAACTTACATTTCTACATTAACTAGAATTTTGGGTTAGAAATTTCCTAGGATAAGCCTCATGCATGCAATTATGCATATTATTTATGATAAATTATGAACATAATATTTATTTTATAATTTTTTTCGACTTTATATTATTTGAGGTTGATTGGTTTTAGGTTAGAGTTGTTTGAGATCATGGTTTGCATTAGAAAATGTATGGGATTTGGATGTATATGAAATTTGAGGAATGCATGGGCATAATATATACTTCCTCCGTTCTATTTGATCTCCTCGACCTCATCTCGCCTGCCTTTATTATTCTTCCCCTTTTTTTATCTTCGAAGTTTGGTATAGTTTAGTTGTTGCTCCGTAATTAAAAGTCTTGCGGACAACTCCTTGTTATAACATTAAAATATGCATATTCATGTTACTCTCAAATGTATACTCAAATGGCCATCATCTACTGTTTATTCTCAACTTAACAAATAATAACAATGTAGGGACTAACATTCTTTAGCCTAATATAGTTGTAGCTTAGTATAGTTTAGTGTTCTGGAATATTAGTGAGATATACTAAGTTTAGTTCTACTTGGACCACTCCATTCAAAGTTTTTAGGCATGAACCTCTTATATGTCAAATGTTTTTAGGCCAACTATATACAATATGGTGTAATATCACTCGATCAAATTCAATAAAGAATACTAACAATTTGAGTTTATATATTAAACTAAGGTTAGATGTGAAAACTTAATTAAATAATGAAGGGGTACGAATGAGATGGGATCATGGGAGTTTAAATTGTCTAATTAGAGTAAATAAACGTATCAACCCCTGATCTAGTTATATTCGATTATTGTTTTTTAACATAACGAGAGTAAACTCATGGTTATTTCTGTGTTATTTACTCCATTTTTATATGTTATTTAATTAGGTTTTCGTTTCTCTTATAGAAAATCTAATAATGACGAATACCGAAAGAAAATGGATGTACGAAAGGGTAGACGATAGAAACAAAGTTAAGTATGAGTTTATACTTGGGGTGGATGATTTTATTCTATATGCTAAGGAACAAGAAGAATACAAGACACATCAGATTCTTAGATGTCCATGTGTGAAGTGTGAAAATTTGAAGTACTTGAATGAGTATCAGGTGAAAGAGCATCTCTATAGCAAAGGGTTTACGCCTGGTTATACTAATTGGGTGTGCCATGGAGAACCCTTTTCTTTTATTAGTAATCCTAGTACTTCAACAAACACTAATGCTTTCATCGACCAACCTTATCGGGAGATGATAGTAGATGCATTTGGAGACATAATGTTCGACCGTGTCGAGAATTCTCCTTTGGGTGAAGAAGAAAGCCCCCACCATGATCAGAAAGAATTTTTTGAAATGTTAGAGGCCGCCGAGACACCTCTGTATCGTGGATGTGAGTCATCATTGCTAGAAGTAGCTTCTAGGATGATTAACATTAAATGTGAGGACAACCTACCGGAAAGAAGTTTAGATAAGATAGCTGCTTTGATTGAGGATATCATTCCACGAGATAATTTGATGACTCGCACATTTTACGACACTAAAAGGTTGCTTACGGGCCTTCAAATGCCCCATCATAGGATCCATTCATGTCAGGACGGATGCATGCTATTTTGGAAAGAAGACTCCATGCTTGATAAATGTAAGAAGTGTGGAAAAGATAGGTACAAGAAGAAAACTTTTAGTGGGGTAGACATACCTTTCAAAGTCTTAACCTATCTCCCTGTAGCACCAAGGTTGCAACGTTTATATGCAACCAAGAACATCGCAAAATAAATGAGATGGCATATAGAAAATCCACGTGTACCAGGGACCATGGCTCATCCAAGTGACAGTGAGGCTTGGAAGCATCTAGATTATATGTTTCCGGAGTTTGCTAGTGAGCCTCGTAATGTCAGACTTGGACTCTGCACAGATGGCTTTACACCATACGGTCAATTTGGTAAGTCGTACTCCTGTTGGCCGGTGATTCTCACTCCTTATAATCTACCCCCTAGATTATGCATGAAAAAACAATTTATGTTTCTATCTTTGATCGTTCTCGGGCCAAAAAATCCTAAGAAAAACTTGGACGTATACATGCAACCTCTTATTGATGAATTGAAAGAGTTGTGGGACACGGGAGTGCTCACCTATGATGTGTCCCGGAAACAAAATTTTCGGCTGAAAGCATGTATCCTATGGACCATCAACGATTTTCCGGCTTATGGGATGCTCTCTGGGTGGGCTACTGCTGGAAAACTTGCATGTCCACACTGTATGAAAGACACCAAGGCGTTTTGGCTTCCACATGGAGGTAAAATGTGTTGGTTCGATTGTCACAGGCAGTTCTTACCCCTAGATCATGCATTCCGTTACAACAGAACTGCCTTTAGGAAGGGTAAGTGCGAGAATGATGAACCACCTCCGACATTGTCAGGATGCGAAATCTGGGAGACGATATCAGAGTACCCGACGATAATTGATGGTACTGATGAAGAACAGAAAGAACTTAAGAACATGAAAACAGGGTGGTTCAAAAAGAGCTTGTTTTGGGACCTACCTTATTGGAAGCATTTGTTGATTCGACACAATTTGGATGTCATGCATATTGAAAAAAACTTTTTTGAGCAATTAATTCATACAGTATTGGATAATAAAAATAAAACAGCTGACACCCATAACACAAGGAAGGACTTGCCCAAATTATGTAGTAGAGGTCACCTACACCTCAAGGACGGCCGCAAACCAAAAGCTCCTTACACTCTTGACAAACTGCAAAAAAAGATACTCTGTGAGTGGATATGCAACTTGAGGTTTCCAGATGGATACGCATCGGATTTAGGTCGCTGCGTCGACCTACACAGTCTCACACTCCATGGTATGAAGAGCCATGATTGCCATGTGTTCATGGAACGGCTATTACCCGTTGCTTTGAAACACTTGCTGCCAACTAATGTGTGGAATTCAATTACCGAGATCAGCCAATTTTTTCGTGATTTGTGTGTCTCAAGCCTTACAACCCAAAATGTACAGCGCCTGGAGAACGATATTGCGGAGATCCTCTGCAAACTTGAGAAAGTGTTTCCACCATCGTTCTTCAACTCAATGGAGCACTTACCAATACATTTGCCTTACGAAGCAAGGGTTGGTGGGCCAGTACAATATAGGTGGATGTACCCTTTTGAGAGGTATAATTGTGAAAATACTCAACTTATTATTGTTTCTTAATCATTATATCATCATAATTGTGAAAATACTCTACACTATATCAAAATGTAGGTTTCTTAATCATTTGAAAAAAAAAGTGGGTAACAAAGCACGTGTGGAAGGTTCAATTTGCAATGCTTTCTTAACTGAAGAAATATCAAATTTCTGTTCTCTATACTTTGAAGACCACGTAGACACAAAGGCTAAGGATTTGGATGTGGGCACGGGAGACGAAAATGATTGATCTTTACCCGAGCTCTTTCGAAAACACAAAGGTAGAGCTCTTGCTAAACCAAAACAGAGGTACTTGGACGAACAAGAGTTCGATCGTGCACATTTGTATGCATTATCAAATTGTGAACTACTAGGAGAATATGAACGGTACGTAAATAGTAACAACTTACATATTTATTTTAAAATTAAAAGATGTAAATGTCACGACTAAATTGGATAATTACAGCTTATTTGAACAGTTCATTATGGAGCAACATCCACGAGCTAAAATGGATGAAGTTTGGACTACATATGAGAAGTTGTTTCCAAAATGGTTTAAAGGATATGTAAGTCTCAGTGTTGACATATTAGAATGAAATAAACTTTGAGCACGTCACATATGCACTAACACTCTACTACGCAATTAGGTAACTGAGATGAATGTCAAAGATGATGTGATTCAAGCCTTAGCATTTGGTCCTTCTAAAGAAGTAAACACTTGGCAAAGATATATGATTAATGGGTTTAATTTCCACACACAGAAATATGGGAAAAACAAAGCTACCATGAATTACGGGGTTTGCGTAAGTAATATCGAAGGAAACGATTACCATGGCACTTTAGAGGAAATTATTGAGTTGAGGTACTGTGGGGAGAAGAGAATTTATAATGCAATCGTGTTCAAGTGTTCCTGGATGGATAATTCCACAAACGGTACAAGTGTTCATGGCCTTTATAAACTAGTAGAAGTTAATAGTAGGAGGAAGTATGGTAACTATGATCCTTTTATACTTGCCCATCAAGCTAGTCAAGTTTATTTTGCTCCATACCCAAACCCAAAGAAGGATAGAGATCATTGGTGGGCTGTTTTTAAGGGTCGGGCAAAGTCACAATTTAATGCACCAGTGGATGTCACGGTATTTCAAGAAGATGTGAGTAGTACTTCATTATTATTTGGTGTTGTTGCCGATGACGTCTTAGAAAGTTTTGGTGAAAGGGAGGACATGGAAGAGATGAACGAGATGGGTGATGATGTGATTGTCGAAGATGATAACATTGATGAGAAGGAGGAATTTGAAGATGAGTTTGAGGAGGAGGAGGAGGAGGATGATGAAGAAGAAGAAGAAGAAGAAGAAGAAGACGATGATGATGAGGAAGATGATTGCTAACTTGTATTTGTTTAGTCATTGAATTAGTGGTTGATCAACACTCATGGATAAATGCAGTTATTATTTGTATATGTTTGTTTGGTTTTAGGCAAGATGATATTATTTGTTAAATGTTTTCAAGGATTTGCATTTGGGAAGTATTATTTGCATATGTTTGTTTGTTTTGTCATTCAACAGATCATATCTGAAAGATGGTTGGACGAGGCGGACGTGGACGTGGACGTGGACCACAGGTGCAGGTCGACGAGCACGAGGAGGAGGAGCAACAACAACAACAACAACAACAACAACAACAACAACAACAACAACAACAGGAAGATCTGGAAATAATTGCGATTAATCCCAGTGGGAGATGGTATTGCTTATTCTATCATTATCGAAGTAGATGTAGTATATAATTTTTTTCTATACAAAAATTTAATATGTGGCATTTGTGTTGATTAAGGTTTGACGATTCCGGTGTGGTAAGACGAGTAACGAAGTCGTTCAAGGGTTTCTACCATGAACCGCATATGAACTACCGGGAGACCCCGACGACGGTGAAAGATAAATGGTTCGACAATTTTAGGGTATACATTCACTTTATTTTCCTTACATTCGAAGATATATAGTTATATGCACTTTTAATTGTTATTTAGATTTTTTCTTAATACGTAATTATTAATTTATGGTCGGTCACAATGTCAGGGGTACTGTTCATGGGAGCCCGAGCATGAAGAGCGAGTTAGGGAGAGGTACGATGACGAATGTCGTAAACGGTTAAAGGACACCGTTAACGACATATGTGAAATGCGGAATGGCAAGAACAAGGCCTGCCCAAGGTGGATGGTGCCACAAGTCTACAAGGACTTGTTGGAGCGACGGAAGTCGAAGGCTTTCCAGAAGAGATCAAAGACAGTTGCCGCAAATAAAGCTTGTGCACAGCCTGGCCCTAGTCATCACGGGGGGTCGATCAAGGAAACGAAACATGCATCAAGGCTGGTAATGACAAAATATATTAAAATATTCCATAATGTTTTTATTAATATTTTTTTTTTAAGATGATAGTAATAATTTGTCTTCTTAGATGGAGCAACTGGGTGGTAGGAGGCCCAGTGCGGCGGAGCTCGCGGAAGCCATGCACTCTAAGGTTGTCGACGGTAAAAGAGTTTTTACCAGTCAAAAGGCAAAGGAGACATTTGTAAGTGTTAATTTAGTTAATTATAGAGATTATATTAAAATTCCTTAATAAATTAGTTATAACTTGTTCCTAAACATTACCTTCCTCTGTTTGCTAATAGGAACGATTTGAAGAGCTCAAGAAAAAGAACGAGGAGGAGGAGAAAGGAAAAGAGGACGACGAACTGTGGTTCGAAGCGGCCAAGGGCTTCAAGAAGGGCCACGTATACGGAGTGGGATCCGCCGGCCCATTGTACTTCACCCCCCCTCAACAGAATAAGGGGAATGCTTCGAGCTCCTATCATCCCGGTATTCTTGTACAACAAGAAAAACGGGCAGAAAAATTTCAGAACAAAATTTTGGAAGCCTTGGAGAAGGAGAAAGAAGAGAACAGGCGCTTTAGAGAAGAGACCCGGGAGCTCATGCAACAACAACAACAGCTCATGTCAGCGCTTAACAAGGTATTACAAACTCAGAACTGTAACCCGTTCAACAACACTAACTTCCGTAATCCGAATGACGATAATTCGGGAGGTGGTGGAGTTGGGGGAGCCGGGGTCGGTTTTCAAGTGTAGCTTGAACTTTTAATTGATTATTCTTTTAAGTTGTGTAAACTTTGAATTCTCTTCCAAGTTGTTTAGACTCTTTAATTACACTTTCATTCGCTTAATTAAGTAGTTAAACATTTTATGTGAATGAATTGTGGAGATGTTGGATTATGAATGAATTGGATGAAGTTAATGAATGAAGGTTGAAGTGAATGATATTTTAGTTTGAATGAGTTGGAAGATTTGAATGATACGATATCGATGACAACAAATTGGAGTTTGTTGTCTAAGGAGTTGTACTTTGTGAGTGCTGCAGGTTGAAGTGAATGATGTTGTAGTTTGTATGTCGTAGTTTGAATGCAGGTTTGTATGTTGCAAATTGGAGGACAACAAAACAATTGGATCCAGCACGACCTAAACAACTTTACCGAGCGCCCAATCTTAATTACCGACCGCACATCGTCTTTACCGACCGCCATGAGCAACTTAGATATTGTCAAACTACGGTCGGCAAGCATTACCGACCGACAGGAACGGTCGGTAAAAACCGTAAATACCGACCGCATTACCGACCGAGTACAGTTTTTCCCGACCAAACATTTCACAGGAGGTTCTGACCTTGGCTTGGTCGGCGACAATTACCGACCGCAAGTTTCAGTCGGAAACATAAATTACCGACCGCATACTACCATTTCCGACCGATTAGTCGGTCGGTGAACCTTAATATACCGACCGACACAATCAGTCGGTAAGTTTGTTTACCGACCGTTTATGATGTTTACCGACCGTAATTCGGTCGGTGATTCACCGACTGGATCTTTTGGTCGGTACTTATCGTTTCCGACCATAGTTTCCGACTATAGGCTATCGGTCGGAAACTTTTAAAATGCGGTCGGTAAATGTGTTTACCGACCGATTTTATATCTTCCCGACCGATTTTTCCGGTTGCTAAATGCTGTCATTCTTGTAGTGAATGTGTCTCAACATAGACACACCAGCTTTATAGTTGATGGCAAAACGTACATCCCAGACTATATTACTCTAACCCCACACTTCTCTTTATTCCATAACTCCAAAACAAGCCTTTATCGATATTGAGAATAAATAATCATTATAAATAATATGAAGATTAAAGGGAACAAACATTTTATATAGAAAGGGAAACTTTCTATAAATAGAAACTTACTAATTTTAGAAACTTACTTAAAATAGAAAGTCTTATAGAAAATACGTAAGCTATTAAAATAAGTGAAATGTATAAAAATAGCATTTCTAACGAAATTAACATTTTATTATTATCGTCGTTATCGTAACTTTATTATATTTCTAAATTCGTTTTTTTTAAAATTACGAGTTAAATCGTAAAAATAAAAATACGAACATAATTTTTAATTTAATTTAATTTACAAAATCAGGGGTGTTACAATCTTCCCCACTAAAAGAAGTTTCGTCCTCGAAACTAGCAAAAACATAATAATAGAATGGAAAACCAAAGTTATATCATTTGAACAAAATGAGAATGCTTAACTCGCATCACAGTCTCGATTTTTTTAAAAAATTTACAACTTCAAACGTGATATGAAATCGAAATCGAAGACAAAATCTTTTTCAAGAAGAGTTGGGCTCAATTCCCAAAGTTTAAAAGCATTTAAATTAATAAAATCGCAAGTTAAAAATTATTTGATAAAATAATGACGATAGATAATATTTGTAAATGAACTCGAGGGGGAGAGTACCCAAATATTTTCAAAGCGACAGTAAAACGTTTTGATTAAGAAATTCGACACTATTTTACTTTAAGACCAAACAAAAATTTGAGAAATCAAATTTTGTAGTTAGTAAATAAAAATCGAACTATCGTCAAACATTTTCGACAACAAATTTAAAGACTACCAACAATAAAACAAAAACATAGACATACGAAGTTTTTTTTGAAAATTTAAAACCGTTTTACCTAAAGTCTCATAGAAATCAAAACATTTGCAATTAAGAAAGTTTTCATAAAATCTCGATCACTTGAAAATCAAAATTAAAATTTTAAAAAATCTCGAAATACTTTAAAATAAAATATTTAGACCCTTTTGAAACGGGACCAAAAATAAAACAAAAACAAAGTACAAAGTTTTGAAATTTATAACTCAAAGTGTTAAAATTTCAAGAAAATCAAAATTTTTAAATCGGTCAAACATTTCATAACATAAGTTCGGGGAAATGATAAACGGATGAATAGAGTCAAAGTCAACGACAAACCCAAACAAAAGTTTTCAAACCCGATAAAGAAGTTGAAAGGGATTGGCCGAAGAGGAAGTAGCAGGATTTAAGGAAAGCTAAAGGAAGGAACGAAATTGAGAGTCAACAGAGCTCTCAAGGAATTACGGAAGAAGTTAACCATCTCGCGATTCCCGGTACGACTCCCACAACACGGGTTCCTAATTTCCATTAAATAATACTAAGTCTAATATTAGGCATTAGGTGGTACTACTCAGTCACAAACTCCAAAAACGTCTTACGTGATTATCCAATCAATCAATCGACACGATACTAATCCACAATTGTATTACAATCTAATCTCATCCATTAAAATTCCAACGGTCATCAAAACACACCCAAACTCACAATCGATAAGGCTCCCAAATCCTAAGTTTATAAGGTTTGAACTCGAGGTGTACTCCAAATTTCTCGAGTAAGGAGCACTAAACAAGGTCCACCAATAAAACAATGCTCGGTCACAGATCAGAATCCTCAAAATGATTACCAACATGTTTATAATGCCACAAGTACAAAAGTTGGAGAAAGTATAACAAATCCTCAAACACGCTCAAACCTATAGGTAATGGCGCAACACTCACATCTTCCAATACGTCATTCGACTAAGGTTTCTGAGAATTCCACCAAATTTCATATTGTATCAACGAAACCACCAAAATATTAATTCAACGAAGCCACAATCTCGTTGGTCTAAAGGTTTTGAACTATATATCCATCAAGATTATTCGCATTAAGTATTCCTCAAAACAACACGATAAATCCAACCTCTAATGGCAATATGTTTCTCCTTTTCAAGGTTAACAACAATTTATCCAATTTAGATCACTCAACTCCCAAAGTTCATAGGTTACAACCTTAAACAACGATCCACGATCTAATCCTTAAGAAACATGGGTAATCTATGTCAACCAAAATTTCTAACGACATTAATGGAAACCTTCAATGGTACCACAACACTCAGGCTAACACTTAAAACAGTACTATATGATCTCGAATATTCACGATGCAGCCATCCAACAAGCATCAGGTAAGAATCCCAAAGTAGTATTATTAGTTACACCTAGTTCGGTTCTAGGTTAGGTACTAGGTATCCATCAAATATAATATATTCTTACTACTCCCAAAAGATTATTCAACTTTAAGTCCTCCAAATAATCATGTAACCTATAACCCAAGGTTTAAAATCTTAAGTACCAACCTAATTCCATTAATCAACAATTTATCATTCAAATCGATCTTCAAAAGCTTACTAAGATAGACAACAGAGTATAACTCACAATCCTCAAACCAAGTAACAAGGGTTTACTAAACCTCAAACATCTATAACTTTTCACGGGGTTCACTGAGATAGTTTCGGTCTAACCAAAGAATCTCAAGAAGAAAGATGGTAAAGTAGGAGAATTAATCGAAGATTTATCACCAGAATGTAGACGAGAATTTATAAGAGAAGAATTTGAAAAAGCAGAAGCAGGAAGGAAAGAATCAATGCTTCTAGAAGATGAAGATCTAAAACGAGGAGGGAAAGTTCGGACCTCTGAGGTTCACGAGGGAACCAAAATGATTAATTCATCTTCTTGCAGAGTACGAGCTCGCAAGTCTTTGGTCGCTCAATCTGGATCTACTGCAACATCATGGAACAAGAATCTACTCTTGATCAACTAACCTGTAGCTTGAGCAAACTAAATCTGAGCTGAAAGGTCATCATCGGTATCTTTCTTGGAGCACCATGTTATCCACTCGAGTCAGCAGGCGTTGAGAGTTCTAAGCAGCTCTTGTCCCGATCAGGAACAGCATCACGTCAGCATCTTGTTCTTTTCATATTCTTCTCGATAAAAGAAACAAATATTCAATGCTAGTCATTGAGATACAAGAACAAATAATCCTAACAGTTAAGTTCTTATTTTGATTTCTACCCATCTCTCACTAATATTTTATTAATGTTCAAATCATTTACGAGTATTTTTCAGGTGTAAGCGTCGGGAGCAACAATGCTCTGATACAAACTGTAATCCCATAGTAATTCTAACGCAATACAGTGGCGGAAACACTATAGAGTCGGGATTAAAACACACTGACAAACTATATCTAATTAAAAGAAATGGTAAGTCAATACAGAGGCATCTTTTTACAAAAGGGCTAAAAGTAAAATCTCCAAACGGGTTTAAACAAATCCATAAATTATAAGAATGAAGAAAGAGTAGGATCCACGCTACTCGCTAGCTCACACCCAAAACCCAGCAGAAAATACCTGTCATGTTATAAACATAACAGCCACGTCAGTGGGGAGTAACTCGGACGTTCTCCCAGCCATATTATATCATATGAAAAATAATAGTATTATTATATCAAAATACTTAAAATGGAAAATATTAAAACAATATAATAAAAATAAGTTTTCAGCGAAACTTAAAGCACTTGCCAACCTCCAAGTCAAAATCAATCGATAATATAAATATTCAAAAATGGCGTTATGGAAATTCGATCGGTGTGCACAAGGCTAGCCTTTCACTAGGAATAATACTAAACTAGCTTCGAGAACTTAGTCAAAACAAATCAGACTTCGGTCTCTAACTAGGCAACTCAACTATAACAGGACTGCGTGCAGCGAGGTCTTGGCTTAAGTAATGTACACCCCTCCTGGACACCAACCGTAATCCAGTTCAACCCGACGGCGACTTACACGATGCGATATCTAAGTTTAAGGTCAAAATATACACACTCCTGAACACAAACCATGCTCAGTTCAACGACCAATGTGTCTCAACATAGACACACCAGCTTTATAGTTGATGGCAAAACGTACATCCCAGACTATATTACTCTAACCCCACACTTCTCTTTATTCCATAACTCCAAAACAAGCCTTTATCGATATTGAGAATAAATAATCATTATAAATAATATAAAGATTAAAGGGAATAAACATTTTATATAGAAAGGGAAACTTTCTATAAATAGAAACTTACTAATTTTAGAAACTTACTTAAAATAGAAAGTCTTATAGAAAATACGTAAGCTATTAAAATAAGTGAAATGTATAAAAATAGCATTTCTAACGAAATTAACATTTTATTATTATTGTCGTTATCGTAACTTTATTATATTTCTAAATTCGTTTTTTTTAAAATTACGAGTTAAATCGTAAAAATAAAAATACGAACATAATTTTTATTTTAATTTAATTTACAAAATCAGGGGTGTTACACGCGGAGCCCGGGGTCGACGGGGCGGTGGCGAACGTTCCCGTATCACTAAGGGAACCTCATTAGCCCGAACCCGTTTCTTCGACAACGGATCTTCAGCTATCGTCACTGGCTCAAGCCGAGCCCGCACGTGTTCGGGAAGTCTGTCGCGTGGACCAAGTCGGTCCTTAGCCGCCAGTCTTGGGCCGAGTCTCCTTTCGAAGTCTGTCTGGGGGCTCACTTTCCCCCGTGCACCTTTAATACTGGACCCTTCAGTCTGAGTCCTAGTCTTCCCCTTCTGGCCTGACATCGGGCGAACCATGGTAGCCGGGGTATCACCGTCATCGAAAAAGCCTCGATTGTCTTTAGCCTGTTCTCGACGCAGCAAGTCAAAGGCTTCGTCGGTCTTCAAAGCAGCACGGGCTTTAGCAGAGTCCGCCTTTGTCCATCTTACATAAGAATCAGATACCCAGATCGAATGAGAGGTCTTCGGGATGGGCCAAGTGTAATACCTTCCTTGTGACTCAGTATTAACACCCGAGTTGGCGGTGGCAACCCGAACCCATTGAGTTATGACTTTATAGAGGAATAAACCAGCAAAACAGATTGAAATCAGCCAATCCAAGTTTTTAACCCACTTATAATCAAATACTCCGAATATTACTTGGACCCACATATAACCACCCTAATCACAATGGAGCAAACCCTAAACTACCTTCACTCACAATGCACACTCAAGAAGAGAAAGGAGAAGAGAGAAATAGAAAGAGAGAAGAGGAGAAGAGGATTCGATCCCAAATCGTATCCTAGCAATTCATTTATATGATTGAGTCATGTAAGTTCTTTAACTTTATTTTAACGATGTTTACGAGTATAATTAGGGTTTAGTCGTGCTTACCATTCCCAATACAAATTAGGAGGAAGATTATATTAAAGACATTAATTAGGAAATAGTTACTGAAATTCTCAGATTCGTAGTACAGTCTCGTGTTCATTGATATACGTGTTTATGTTTTGAATTGGGAAACGGTCAAAGAACAAACCCTAATTTATTTCAAGTCTAGTTTATGCCTGTCAAATTTCGTAATCAGATTCAAAGTCGTTTCTTCTAGAGAATTTATTTGTGAACCGTCGTTTATAATTCACTGATTCTGTAATGCTAAATAGTAATGGGTGTTAAAACGAATTTATATATCATAATTGAATTTGAATTTCAGCCAACATTAAATTCATTGAGTCTATTTGATAATAGAAGTTGGAATGGAGTTAAAAGAATTAGTCTAGTATTAGTAACTCATCAATAGTTTTTATGCAACGAATTCTGTCAGTCTGTAGAGATCAGGTTATAAGTCAATGTTAAGCTGATATTTAGATAAAGGTCATAAAAGATAAATGATAGACAAGACGATCAAGGTTCTAACACAGTTGGTCTCGTGTTAATTGAAGTAGTAGTTATTTAATTATGAATTTTATAACAAGACGGTACAATGCTGTAAAATTGGAATTTAAGATTAAGTCTTTAATGTTAGTAACGGCTTAGAGCGTGATCAATCTAAGTAGTACTTATATGTTAATACCAATTGATTGTAGGTGATGAATGTTTTAGAGGAGGTCTTTTAACCCGCTTGATTGTGCTTGTGACACGCTTGTAAAGGTAAGGTTTTCCTTACTTAGAATACGTTAATGTTATGATGCAAGTATGAGTTACGAGTACGATGTGATATCGTGCTGATGAGAACGATGTTGAATAATGATGGTGGAATGATTGATGAATATTGATATATTGGAGTTGGTGAGGCTAGCTTTAGACCTAGCCGGGACCCTTGATCACGGTCCCCTCCCTGATTTCTCCTCGCGGGTTGTTGAACCTGCGGGGGGTGTGCACAATCGGAATGAAAGGGCCTGCCAGAAGAGTTGAGATGAGATTATTGATTGGTACCGGGATGGTACTGAGAATGTTGAGATGAGATTATTGATTGGTACTGTGATGGTACTGAGATGTGGAGATGATATTGTTGATTGGTACCGATGATGGTACTGAGACGGTTGAGACTGGATATTTTATATTACGTACTTGTGTTATAATGTTAGCATGTTCTAACCGTACTCTCTATCTATTGTCACCCTATTTTATTTGGGGACCTGCGACGATCCATTTGACATCTTCGGTCTTTTGGGGAGCAGTGCTAGTGTGCAGGTTGATGATGTGTGATGATTGTATTCGGGTTGACTGTACGGGATGGGTTTGCGCTATCACTGAACACGTTTATATGTATTTTATAATCTTTTTAAGTTATGCTTCCGCTGCTATAATTGTGCCACTGCACCCTGTAGATACGAGATTGTAATAATTCATTATTTAGTTTTAAATGATTGGTTTCTGAATTGTATTGTAATGGACTACTACCTCGGGATATACCGAGATGGTAACAACTTTATTTACTTGGAAATGTCTTGATAAGGCTTCCAGGTAAATGGGGGTGTTACACCAAGTAGCCCGAGTATACCACCTTTGCATCCAGGTATCGCTCATCACATCCGTCAGCTGAGTAGATTCACTCACGATCGCTTCGATTTCCGGGATTCTCTGGGCCCGACCATATTGCCTAAGTATGCGATCGGGGTAAAGATGGATGGTCTGCCTAAAAGATAGTATTAATTGATATCGGGCCCTATCCCTCGATTCTAAACCGGTCCAGACATAAATGGGCCACCAAGGTACGATCCAACGGATCAATGGGCCTCCATGAAAAGATAGCAGCTCGTCCCAGAATTTTTGAGTAGTAAGACGGGAAAAGTCAACAGTCTGTCTTCTCGTCATCACTTGATTTGGGCGATATCGGCTTACGACAAGAGGAGGGTCTAGGATCGATAGCCTCTCGAATAGCCAAAGCTGAAAAGTCAAAGTCGCGAAAAGTCAAAATCGTGAAAAGTAAAAAAAAAAAAGAAAAAAAATCGCAAAAAACGGAAAAAACCGAGAAAAATCGAAAAAAACCGAGAAAACCGGAAAAATCAGAAATTCCGGAAAAATCAGAAATTACAAAAAATCAAAAATTGCGAAAAATGAGGGAAAATCAGCCTACCTGTAGAAGACGGGTGCTCCCACTCAGCCGGATCGACGGATCCCTTTTACGATTATCCAAGCCCTGGATAATCTCCCCTGTAATCAGCCAAGCCGGGCTGTGTTCTGTCTTCATCAGATCGGCCACAGTGAGAAGACGGACATGGCCCATGCAAGATAACAAATCCATATGACCTTCGAAGGCGTAAACGTGGAGCATGCAAAAAGTAAAGGCCCTACGGCTATATACCGGCCTAACCCGGACGTCATCTGGGTTCATAAATTTTTCAGCCAGATCAATCAAGGAAACGGTTTCGTCTTCTGTCAAGCGAGATACCTCCAAGTGGGAAGGCCCTAAAAATTCTCGCAATTTTCTCCTCGTATCATGAACTGAGAACGGGACGGCAGGGCGAAGCATGGGGTTCCATCCTCCTACAACAGCGATTTCCTCAGGAATAGGGCAAATTTCACCTCGAGGAAAACTAAAGATATGATAAGTATCGTCCCAGTAGGACAGGCAAGCATTTAAAAAGTGGCGGTCCACTTGCATTTGACGGATCGTGAATAATTGGGTGACGCCATTCTGGTTTAGGATAACTCTATCTGCGTCTCTGAAAAGTCGAGACCAATCTTGCAGCATTCCAACTAATCTGTCGATACCCATAATGAATTTCTAAAAGGAGGAAATAAGTTTCTCAGGGCTTGTTTTTTTTTCTTTTCTTTAAAGGAAGAAGGGAATTATAAGCAAGAAGAGGGTATTTATAGCATGAAATCGGGTTCTCCTCCTCACCTAAGGATTCCTAATCCCAGAGGATTTAGCATACAGGCCTTATCCTAAGATCTAGCTAAGTCATCCTGAGCATTCCTATTCCTTTTCGGAGTCAAGATACTTTAATCTTTCAAAACTCTTTCAAATTCAAAAATCCAAAAAAATTCAAAAATCTCCTTCAAATTTTATTCCCCAGCACGAGTCATTTCTCCTAAAAATGTGTTACATGCAAGATTTGCATAAATCATTGTACAGGACGACTCAAGCAAAACTATGCAACCAACTCCCCAGCGACATTTAACCGGATGGGCCCACATATAGGCGCACCCAAGACTTATACGACAAGTCTGATTCCCCACGGAGTTAAAATCATCAGCTCAGGTATGATTTCCGACTTATGGCTGGCGAGCCCTTTTACGCAAGTCTAATGGACTTTAAACGACCCGACCGGAAGCTGCCAGGTTTTAATCTTTGATTGACCTGGTAGCTACTCTGACTTTCGCCTTGTCCAAGCCTCAGTCAGAGTGGGGGCTCTGTAGACACCCACATTTTGACCGCCAGGTGTCTATAGCAGTTTTCGACAAACACCCGATGATGATCGGACGCAAACGTGCTTTAATATATTCGAAAACGGGCTCAAAATCATTGGCATTTGGCTTGGGCTTTTTACGGAGTACATATCTCACAAAACCAACCTCAAAATCAGGCCCAGTGGGTCGTTTCGAGTCAAATAAGACTAATTTGGGTCGATTCCGACACCAGGGGTAAAACCGTCTTTTAGCGACCGAGTCAAAACCCGGTCAAAGATATTCTCGAGACACGCGAGTCAGCCGTGACACCTCACGTGGCTGATTCGAGCTCCAATACCACGAAAAATCAGCTACACAAAATATTAAACAAATCCGTTTAAGGATAGAATTCGATCTCAAGTAGGAATTCTATCCGAAAACCGAATCAGATACTCGACCAGGCATAAGCTCGGCCGAATCACTCTACCAACCAGCCGAGATTCGTTGCTTCTTCACCAAGCAACGGAATTTATGTTCCTCTCAGCTTCTTACGTTTCCTATCCTAAGCGGTAGTTTTAACCCAAACACTTCTCCTAGCCAAGGACGGGAATATCCCTATAAATAGGCCCCTTGCACACACAATATTCATCTATCAAATACACACCAATTAATACCTACGATTCAGAAATATACACTTACCATCGAGAAACCGATATTACAAAACCCGAAGGAAACCGGCATCGATACCCGTCACCCTTCACGTCCCAAACCGAACCACCTTAACTCACCAACATCCAGTCGACGCTCCCGTGCCCAAGCCACGTTCCGACGAGCCCCGATCCGAGTAAACTAAAACATGTAGGTTGAGGGTGTAACCAAACCCGTCTTCTTTATTTCTCTTTTCTCCCTCTCGTTTTTTTCTCTTTTCTCGTCCGTTTCTTATGAGTCGTGCGTCGTCCTTTTATTTACGGGTCGTTCGTCGTTTTTTTTTATTTCTAATATCGATATTATTAAAACTATTTTCATATAATAAAAGTTCTTAAAAATATGATATCGATTCTCCATAATCGAATATTGTATCAAAAAGAATTAAATTAAATCTCGTCGATGCTAAAAAATCGTTACTTTACAAAATACAACGATTTTAACGCGGAGAGAATTAACATCTTTTTTCGTTCAAATCTTTTTTATAAAACTTTTCCTAAAATTCATTCTGAATATTCGATATCGATTCCATAATCGAATATCGGATACGACGAATATCGAAAACATAAATCGAGTATGAATTAATTCGTATTGGTACGCGATTTATCAAAATTAGCAATTTTCGAACAACAAACGGAACCGGGAATTCTCAAAATTTACATCTTTTCTAAAAACTATTCCAAGTATTTGATATCGATTACATAATCGAACATCGAATATAACGAATATCGAAAATATTAAATCGAGTGCAAATTGTGCAATATTTTTACGCGATTTAATAAAAACATCGAATTTTCAAAAAATCGGTTTCGAAAACAGGCCGGGACGCGAGTCGCGGGCGTCCCGGGCGAGCCGCGCGGCTGACTGAAACGCGGCTCGTCTTTTTCGTTTTCTTATTATTTTTCGAACTTCGTTTTTTATACAAAATGGTACTTTTTAGCAATATTTTCAGATTTCGACTAATATTTTCTCGATCTCGCATGTTCATCATATTTGATATATTTTCATTCACAAATCGATACTAACTCGTTTGTTCATTTTTTGTAGCAAATTCATCTTTTTTTCTATCGTTTGTTTTATTGTACTAAAACGAATCTCACATGCTAAATTCAACTTTGACGTTAAATTTTTCATGCATTAAACCGAATTAGCAACCCATTCAATTCTTCGCATGTTTAGGGAAAACAATGTTTGCATATCATTCATCGTATTACTAACGCGCGTATTAAAACGTCATTCGATATCCTAGTAGAGGCCGCTAATGTGCGGCGGGTTTGGGTGTTCTTTGTGAACTTCCCAACACGTACCCTCACCCCTTACTCAGAACCCCGGTTTCCGGATGTCCGAAACCATTGGCAACGAGAGTCATTCAATACACGGTATCCGATCAAGTCAGTATCGGTATCAAATGCAAAGGAACGAACCCGATAAACTCTGACATCGGAAATTGGCCGTATTTTTTACACGGCCCACTATGACATAGAGTGGGTTCGAACGGGGCCGAACTCCCACAAAGTTCGGTGACGACTCCAACTTCGATTTAAATTTCAATTTGACCTTCTCTTATGGTGATTCATTCGCCTCCCCAAACCCGCGCGTGGCCGCGTCGGGGTGGACCTATGTCATGTCCACAACATGCCGCATCTCATTTCTGTGCAATTAAGTATCATTGGTTTGACCGCGAACAGGTGGTATTAAGTATCATTGGTCTAATATATTTCCGTGCAATTAAAACGAGTACCGAATTATTTTTTTACTAAGATATTGAGAACGTAAAAACATTACAAACTATGCAAATACTTGAAGTGTGTCCATGTTTTAACTTTTATTTTTATGCTATTGAGGACATGACATAGGTCCACCCCGATGCGGCCACGCGCGGGTTTGGGGAGGCGAATGAATCTCCATATGAGATGGTCAAATTGAAATTTAAATCGAAGTAGGAGTCGCCACCGAATTTTGTGGTTATTCGGAACCATTCGAGCCCACTCTATGTCGTAGTGGCCGTATACAAAATACGGCCCATTTTTGATGTCAGAGTTTATTGGGCTCGTCCCTTTGCATTACGATACCGATACCGACATTATCGGATATCGTGTATTGAATGACTCTCGTTGCCAATGGATTCGGACATCCGGAAACCATGGTTCTGAGTAAGGGGTGAGGGTACGTGTTGGGAAGTTCACTAAGAACACCCAACCCCGCCCGCACTTAGCGGCCTTTACTAAGATATCGTTCGTTTTTGGTGTACACGGATTATTTCGACGGTTGAATGATATGCAAACATTATTTTCCTATACATGTGAGAAAAATAAAATGGGTTGCTAAGTCGTTTAATGCATGTTAAACTAATAACGTCAAAGTTATTTTAGCATGTGAAGTCGTTTTAGTCTAATAAAACGATACAAATAAATAAATTGCTACAAATACGAGAAAGCGAGTTAGTAACGATTGAATAAATTAAATAAAGATATGAATAAATAATATGCATGATTCGAAAAAAGATAAATGACACGTGATGGATTAACACGTGTTAACCGAGGTCAAAAAAAGGTATTTATCGAAATATGTCGTGAAAGTCGCTTTTTAATGTAAGGTTCGAAGAGAATAAAAAATAGAAAAGCGAGGAAACGAAAAAAAAGGACTCGGCGGATCAGGCCACCGCGCGAGTCGCCTGACATGCGCGCGGCTAGCGTGGCGGTCTGTCCGGGTTTTTTATTTTGTCGAAAATCTTTAATTTTTATATATCGCGTACAAATATGGATTAATTTATACTCGATTTATATTTTCGATATTCGTCGTATTCGATATTCGATTATGAAATCGATATCGAATAGTCGGAATGATTTTAGAAAAAGTTTTAAAAAAGTTTGTTTTGGATGAAAAGTGAAAAAAAAAGAATTTTGAATGAAAAAGATGTTAATTCTCTCTGCGTTTAAAATCATCGAATTTTGTTTTAAAAAAAGGTAATGATTTTATTAGCATCAACGAGAAATAATTAATTTAGTTCTTGTGGATACAATATTCGATTAGAGAATCGGTATCGTATTTTAAGAACGTTATATGAAAAATAGTTTTATAGTATCGATTATTAGAAATAAAAAATATGTGACGAACGACCCATATTAAAATACGAAAAGACCGACGACCCAAAAAAAAAGAAGAAAAACGTGAGAAAGAGGGAGAGAAAAGAGAATAATCGGGTTTGATTTACACCCTCAACCTACATGCTTCGTTTTCTCGGTATAAGGCTCGTCGGACGGTGGCTTAGGCACGGGAGCGTCGAGATGATGCGGGATGAGTTAAGGTGTCGGTTTGGCGCGTTTTTCTATGTGTGAGGTGACGGATTCAGCCGGATGGTGGGGTCGGTTTCGTCGGTATTTCGAGGCTTCTTCGGAAGTATGTCGGGATTTGCTTTGACTTCTTTTTACTAAATATCGAGGATGTGTGGGTAATAGATCTATGATGTGTGTGAATGTGTCGGGATTATTGATGATGTTTTTGTGTGAATGGAGGGTCCTATTTATAGGAGTGGAGGTTTAGGAGAGGTATCTTGCTTGAACAACAAGAAATACCGGTTTGGATAGGAAACGCGAGAGTTCGAAAGAGAACGAAAGTCTCGTTTCTTGGTGGGGAAGCCGAGTAACTCGGCTGAAAGGGAGTGTTTCGGCTGTTTGGGATGTCTTGGCCGAGTATTTGGAGCTCGGTCGGTATCTGATTCGGTTTTCGGATAGAATTCCTACTTGAGATCGAATTCTATCCTTAAACGGATTTGTTTAATACTTTTTGAAAGCTGATTTTTGTGGTGTTTGAGACCGAATCAGCCGCGTGAGGTGTCACGGCTGACTTGCGTGTCTCGAGAATATTTTTGACCGGGTTTTGACTCGGTCGCTAAAAGACGGTTTTACCCCTGGTGCCGGAATCGACCCAAATTAGCCTTATTTGACTCGAAACGACCCACTGGGCCTGGATTTGAGGTTTGTTTTGTAATATTTGTACTCCGTAATAAGCCCAAGCCAAATATCCATGATTTCGAGCCCATATCCGAGTCCATTAAAGCATGTTCGCGTCCTATCATCATCGGGTGTTTGGTGGGACCTACTATAGACACCTGGCGGTCAAAATGTGGGTGTCTACAGCTATTAATAATACAATACTTAAATTAACTCTAGGACTACTTGTAACACCCCAGCCACCACTTGTGAACTATGGTATCACTTATGGCACTCAACAGGCTATGTACTGGCCTCGTAGACCAACACGGGTCTTTTCCAACGCATTTTGGCCTCACTCATGTGTATCCCGGAAACCTTCCCTATAGGTCACTCATCCTTATACTACTCCTAGCCAAGCACGGTTAACTGTGAAGTTATTTTGCATGGAGAACCAGAAATGAAAGTGCACTTTGTAATATGAGAAATACTATCAATCTCTTTAAGCACTCACATCCGCATCCTAAAGCATATCCAATATACACTCATCTGAGCACCATAAAACATATATATATATATGTGTGTGTGTGTGTGTGTGTGTGTGTGTGTGTGTGTGTGTGTGTGTGTGTGTGTGTGTGTGTGTGTGTGTGTGTGTGTGTGTGTGTGTGTGTGTGTGTGTGTGTGTGTGTGTGTGTGTGTGTGTGTGTGTGTGTGTGTGTGTGTGTGGATAGAGAGAGAGGATCTGGTACATTTGTCAAATTTTGTACAATTTACTACCTTTTAATTGTGGTCATTGAATCTCACATGATCAAGAGCTAAGATTAAAACTCTCTAAATCCCCAAAGCAATTTTTCTCAGATTTTTATAGTTATTTTGATGTACAAACACGATTATTTTAATGAAGAAACATAGATATTTTTTAGTTAACTACTCAATTGTTTACTGAGAATAATGTTATTAGGTTATACGTAGTTATTCAATTGAAGAGTAATGTTACTATATCTGGTACGTGGTTATTTTATAGTTATTTCAATGTAGATACGTAATGATTCCAATGTAGAAAGTCAGTTATTGTATTGAATAACTTGTGTTATTGTATTGAGATGAAATTCAAATATAATAAATTTTAGAATAATGTTATCTGATGTTACGTAGTTATTCTAATGTAGAAACTCAGTTATTATAATAAATAACTCGTGTTATTGTATGTATTGAGATGAAATTCAAATATAATTAACTTTATAATATTGTTATCTGATTTTACGTAGTTAGTCCAATGTAGAAACTCAGTTATTGTAATAAATAATTCGTGTTATTGTATTGGGATGAAACATATTGCATATCACTGAGGGTGCACCCAGCAAAAGAAACTTCAATTCACTGAAAGGCAAAAACAAAGAGGGGGGGGGGGGGGGGGGGGGTTAGTTACAGTAATAATAAATAAAACTGAAGTAAAATCATCACATATGGGCGATAGAATAACTATAAAAATACTATAAAATAACCCTGGTTATAAAACATAGTAACTAATATAATGAAATAACAACTTCAAGAATAATACTCCCTCCGATTTTTTATTATCTTCCCTATTTCCTTATTGGGCTGAAACACCCTTTCTTCCCTATTTCCATTTTGGGCCATCAACATGTAGTCTAGAATCACCCTTACATTTCTCTCTCTTCCTTCTTTTATTTTGAACCACACATTCCTACACCCTTTATTTTCTTCCCAAAACCAAAGGGGAAGATAATAAAAAATCGGAGGGAGTATAGAATAACCGCAATAATAATATAAAATAACTGGAATAACATAATAACATAATTAGGAATTTCATAGCAATAATAATGTATCAAAACTAAAAAATCATGCTATGAAATAATACGTAGTTATTTCAATGTTCATATTCAAGTATTGTATTGTTCATATTCAAATATTACAATATTCATAATTTTAATTTTTAATATTGTAATCAAAAATCCAGAAATTACTCCAATAATGTATCAAACCATGTAGAATAACACACAAAACTGAGTCAAAAACAGAGTACGGAATTGAATCACAATCAAAATTAAACACAAAATCAAAGCACTGAACGGAATAAGCAATATTCAGTACACGTAATCATCAAACAGTAATATTTCATAAAATTGATAACGATGATTCATCTGTCTATAACATACATGTTTTCGTTTTTTTACCAGAATTACCCCGATAATTACCCTAAAAAACCCCAAATTTACCCCGAAACCCTAGAATAAAAAACAATAATTGTTCATAGTTACAACAAAAGAAACACGATTAGATGTTATTACCTACAATTTAAGTTTGAACACAAAATTGAAAAGACGAAATTGATAGCAAATCTGCGTAATTGATTTCAATCTTAAGAAGATTTTGATTTGGTGAGAAAATTTGACTGAGAGGGTTTTGGTTTTACATATACTGTTTGGGTAGGGATTTGATGCTTACTTTTTTTTATTTCAAGTTTTAATCTTAGCCCTTCATATAATTATATCTGATGGCTGTGAATGTGAGGTAAAATGTATGAAATGTGACATGGGGTAAAAGATGTCACTTATTATGAGGTGGGTTCCGGTGAGGCAGGGTAACTCGTTACACCCATTGAGGCACAATCTAGACCATTAGATTAAGATGAAACATACATCCAAATAAGTGTTATATACACTAAAAAAACTAATTATATACGTTATTAAACTCACTATATATATACACACACTTAAGAACTTAATATATACAGTAAAAAAATTGTTATATACAATCAAATAGTTATTATGTAAAACCAATTAATCAACAATGGAACATACATCAAAATAACTGTTATATACACTAAAAAACTCATTATATACGCTGTTAAACTCACTGCATATATACACTTAAGAACTTAATATATACAGTAAAACAATTGTATATACACCCAAATAATTAATATGTACATCAGTTAATCAACAATGGAACATACATCAAAATATATGTTATATACACTAAAAAACTCATTATATACGCTACTAAACTCACTACATATATACATTTAAGAACTCAATATATACAGTAAAATAATATTTGTCATATACACTCAAATGATTACTATGTACCCCAATTAATCAACATATATATAAACTGAAATAATTGTCATATGTACTTAAATATTTGATATAGTAAAACTGTTATATATATATATATATATATATATATATATATATATCCTAAAACAGTTATTATGTACACTGAAATTGTTTTTATATACAACAATTTTATTTTAATATTAAAAAAATGATTTTTTTTGGGATTTTTTTTGGATTATTTTTCTTTTGGAAAAAAAAATGTCCGCCAAAATTTTTTTTTTGGGAAAAAAATGTGTTCATTTTTTCGGGAAAAAAAAGTGTCTTTTTTGGGAAAAATGTTTTTTTTTTTTTTTTTTTTTGGAGAAAAAATTTCCAAATAAATTTTTTTTTTCGGAATTTTTTTTTATATTTTTTCCGAAAAATATTGATTTTTTTCCCCTGGGAAAAAAAAATGGAGAAAATTTTTTTATGTCTGAGTTTTTGTTTTAATCTTAGCCTTTAATTTGATTTTAATCTAATGGTTGAGATTGTGGCTCAATGGGTGCGGCGAGTTGAGCTGTGTAGACACCCACATTTTGCTGCCAGGTGTCTATAGAAGTTTCCGACAAACACCCGATGATGATCGGACGCAAACGTGCTTTAATATACTCGGAAACGGGCTCAAAATCATTGGCATTTGGCTTGGGCTTTCTATGGAGTACAAATCTCACAAAACCAACCTCAAATTCAGGCCCAGTGGGTCGTTTCGAGTCAAATAAGACTAAATTGGGTCGAATCCGACACCAGGAGTGAAACCATTTTTTAGCGACCGAGTCAAAACCCGGTCAAAGATATTCTCGAGACTCACGAGTCAGCCGTGTCACCCCACCTGACTGATTCGAGCTCAAACGCTACAAAAAATCAGCCACAAAATATTAAACAAATCCGTTTGAGGATAGAATTCGATCTCAAGTAGGAATTCTATCCGAATACCGAATCAAACACTCGACCGAGCATCAAATACTCGGCTGAGCAGCCTCGTTCCAGCGAGATTCCGTGAATTCCTCACCATGGAACGGACTTCTCACGCTTTTCAACTTCTTACATTTCCTATCCAAACCGGTATCTCTTATCATCCAAATAAGAATATCTTTCCTAGCTTCAATCAAGGACCTCTCCTATAAATAGGACCCTCGCGACACATTAAAATTCATTCACATCGATCATCTATCAAATATACATAAAACTTTATTCATCGCGCATCTACACCTAGCATCGAAAAGCCGATAGTATAAAATCCGAGATCACGCTCGACGAAACCGGCCCACCTTGTCCGACCCCCTTTACACGTCCAAACCAAAAAACCACCATAACTCACCGACATTAACACGACGCTCCCGTGCCCTAGCCACATTCCAACGAGCCCCGATCGGAGTAAACAAAGCATGTAGGTTGAGGGTGCAAAATCAAACCCGATTTCTCTCTTCTCTCTTCCTTTCCTTCTTGTCTCTTCCTCGTCTTTTCTTTTTTCGTCGTCGGTCGTTTTTTTACGGGTCGTCCGTCGCTTTTTTTATTTCTAATATCGATACTACAAATTATTTTTATATAAAACGAAACGTTCTTAAAATACGATATCGATTCTCTAATCAAATATCGTATCTAACAAGAACTAAATTAAAATCTCGTTAATACTAAAAATATCGTCAATGGTTTAATAAAACAAAACACGACGATTTTTAATGTAGAGAGATTCGAACATCGTTTTTTTTTCACAAAGATGATTTACAAAACTTTTTTTTTTCTTCTAAAAACTATTCTGAGTATTCGATATCGATTTCATAATCAAATATCGAATATAACGAATATCGCTAAATTAAGTTGACTACGAATTATGCAATATTTGTACGAGGTTTAATAAAATTGTCGATCTTCAAAAAAATCAATCCCGAGGCAGCCTGTCACGCGACCCTCCGGCGTCCCAGGCGAGTCGCGCGACAGTCGGGTAACACGGCGCAATTTCATCTTTTTTTATTTTTCTTCGAGCATCGTTTTTTTAGACAAAACAGCGGATTTTCGGGCATATTTCAGATCTCAATATTTTTTTTCCTTGACCTCGGTCAACACGTGTTAATCCATCACGGTCATAAACTTTTTTCAAAATCATGCATGTCATCATATTTACATCTTTTATTCAATCGTTACTAACACGTTTGTTCATCTGTTTAGCAACTTCTTTTCATCGTTTGTTTTATTATACTAAAACGAATCTCACATGCTAAATTCAACTTTGACGTTAATTTTATTTGCACTAAACCGACTTAGCAACCCATTCAATTCCTCGCATGTTTAGGGAAAACAATGTTTGCATAACATTCATCGTATTACTAACGCGCGTATTCAAAAATCATTCGATATCCTAGTAGAGGCCGCTAATGTGCGGGTGGGGTTGGGTGTTCTTTGTGAACTTCCCAACACGTACCCTCACCCCTTACTCAGAACCTCGGTTTCTGGATGTCCGAAACCATTGGCAACGAGAGTCATTCAATACACGATATCCGATAACGTCGGTATCGGTATCAAATGCAAAGGGACGAACCCGATAAACTCTGACATCGGAAATGGGCCGTATTTTGTACACGGCCCACTACGACATAGAGTGGGTTCGAACGGGCCCGAACTCCCACAAAGTTCGGTGGCGACTTCAACTTCGATTTAAATTTCAATTCGATCCATTTTCATATGGAGATTCATTCGCCTCCCCAAACCCGCGCGTGGCCGCGTCGGGGTGGACCTATGTCACGTCCACAATTTGGCGACTCCGCTGAGGATTAACTGATGCGTGACTTACCACCGGCATCCTCAGGGTGAGACTCGAATAGAAATCGTTTGACTAGTACAATACGCGTTTTAGTTTTACGGTTCATGCATAACCCCCTATTTTCCCGGGCCGGTACTGGTGACCGACTTCCCACTATACGATTGATGTAGCCCAAATTGGATATGTCAAAGGTATCCATAGCCGATTCGTATGGGTTTTAGGGCATGTTCTAAGCTCAACTCGACTTAGGAAGTCCGCCCCGATTCTCGATAGGCTATGTACACTGGTATAGACCCTTACAGAATGACCGAGACTTAGAATTAGAGCATACATGGCGTCATTATACTGTTTCCATGACTACGTGCTATCTGATTTACAAGTCGTCTTTTCAAAAACCGTCCTTTTCAAAAATTTACATCATTTTCAAATTATCCAATTTCAAAACCCGGGACATATATCGAATTTAGGATTTACGATTTTCCTCAAAATAGCCTATTTCTAGCCGGTATTTTCGAACTTTCAAAATCGTGGCCCAGTCCGCCTTTCCGTTTTCTTTCTCGAAAAAAAAGGGCCGGATCTCCCCGAATTTTTCGGGCTTTTCAAAAAAAAAATCAATTTTGCAAACTTCCTTTTCTTAGGGCTTCCCGTATTTAGCAGTGTCGGGTCGTGTCTTAAGTCGTCAAGGTCTCTAGCGTCGAAACTCCGTCGATCTTATATCACGGATTTCCTCCCTATCCCAGTCCGCCTTATTAGACTAAGGCGAGGCCCACCTTCGTAGGACATACTCCTACAAAGGTTGGCCCGTTTTACACAAATCGAGTCCAAAGTCTGGGAAATGTCTCACGTGGACCTTCTTTCGAACAGGGCCCAGCCCACACGGCTGGATCCTAAAGGAGGCCCACCTTTCACGAGTCACCCGTCAAAGTGTCTTTTCCGAGTCGCTTCTTTCCTAGTCTTCTTTTCCCTTGCTCGATATGTACTTTTGTTCTAGGATTTGGGTTAGTTGCTGATTACGCGGTGTTCTTACAGACAGGCCACCCTTCACTCGAACCATGACGAAAGAAGCCATTGATGAGTTGACCGCTGCGTTGGCCAAGCTACAAGACCAATTGACACAGATGAGGCTGGACCAGATCGCCATCCTTACTTGGGTAAGCGCCGTGGAACAAGGAACTCCTAACGGAGGAATTGAGGATGACGGGCCGCTAGCTAAACTGGCCAACGCGGTCCATAAACTGCAAGTACAGGTCCACACGACCACCAGCAATACCATCCACACAGAGAACACTCGGGCTTATTCGTCCCTGACTGATGAGCTGCCCGCTAATCTCAATCTGACAGGCCTACCCATGTTCGATGGGACTGAAGACCCGGTACTCCATATCCGGGCTTTCAAGGAGTTTATGGCAGTTAAGGGGGTCAAATCGACCATGTTCAAGCATCTCTTTGCTTCATCCTTGGACAAGCACCCAAGAGCCTGGTACTACAGGCTTGATTCCAAGAAATACAAAACTTGGGACGATGTCGCAACGGAGTTCGCCCGAAACTATGCGGACAATACCTAGATCCAGACTACTATGCGTACTCTGGAGGTCATGGCCCAAGAGCCTAAGGAGGGTTTCAGGAAATACCTTCAAAGGTGGAGGGCAGAAAGTGTCAAGCTGGTGGACAAGCCAAGCAAAAAGGTGCTGGTGGAGGCCTTTGTGAAAAATCTCCTCCCATCTTACCGGATCCATCTCCGGTACGCCATCATACCCAATTTTGCCACCTTAACCGAGATGGGTACAAGAATCGAAGACGACTTAAGGTTAGAGAGCCTTACTAAGGCCTCTACTAAGGGATATCAAGGAGCCAGTTCGTCTTCCGGCAAGCCCGCAACTACAACTGCGGCCTGAAGCATCTTTGACGAGGTCAATCTACTAGACACCTCGACCAAAAAGAATACTCCAGCTCGAGTATTCACTGACATAGGGACTACTTATGCTCACGCCTTACAAAGGCTATCTTCTAAGGGCCTGATCCAGCCGATAGGCCCGATTCCGGAAGTTCCCGTCGAAAAACGGTCCAAAAGCTACAACATCCAAGCCTATTGCCACTAGCACCGAGGCAACGGGCACGACAATGAAAAATGCTGGAAGTTGAAACATCTCATTCAAGATCTGATCGAAAGTGGGAAGATACCGCTACCCAGTGATAAGCCGAGTAACAAAAATAATCCTCTTGGTACTCACGCCATTTTTACTGGAGAAGTAGTCGACTGTACTCATCTCATTTCCCCTTTCATCCCCCAAATCAACGGGATATGGAATGACGATGAAGATGACGTTTACCTGGTTAAGGGGGAAGCTGTCCCCATCACCGTCAAAGAAATCCGGAAGGCCAGAACCAAGGCCCTGGCCGGCACACATGTCATCACAGCCGTACCTTCGGCCCCGGGAGCCGTCACTGAACCTGCCAGGACGGAATCTACACCTGAAGAATCAAATGCTGACACGGCCTTAGTCAAACAACTAAAGAGGGTCCGAACCGATCTTACTATATGGCAGCTTTTGGTTAGTTCTCAAGAGCATCGGGCAGCACTTACTAAGGCTCTCGATGAAATCAAGGTTGACTCGTTGGTTACCCCCACCGAGATGGTAGCCACTATTTTGCCTCACCTTAAAGGCAACTCCAAGGGAGAAGGCCCACTTATCACCTTCTCCGAGTCCGACCTTCCATCGTTTGGGGCCGCCCATAACTTGGCCCTATATATCACGGTGATCTGCCGAGGCAAGTATCTACCCATGACCCTAATTGATGACGGGTCCGCTGTAAACGTCCTTCCATTAAGGACCGCTAAGGCTCTCGGCATTACCGAGGCTGACTACCTTCCTACCGCACAGACTATCCAGGCTTTTGATGGGAGCCCAAAATCAGTCGCTGGGGCCGTTAAACTAACAATCATAACAGGCCCGATCGAGAAAGAGCTCGAATTCCAAGTGATCGATGTCACCTCATCTTTCAATCTGCTACTTGGAAGGCCCTGGATCCACGCGGTCAAAGCCGTATCCTCCACTCTCCACAGAAAGGTCAAGTTACCTTTACAAGACGGGGTCGTCACTCTCGAAGCTACCCCCATAGCCGTGTCAAGCTGCAACTCGGCGGGCCTAACAGACCCGCAAGGTTTCAATTTCGTGGGAATGATCGAAGAAGAATATCTTTTTCAGCCCTACTTCACTACTAGTGTCGACATGATGCTGCAAAACTTGGGCTACCTACCGGGAGCTACCTCAAGGCCCAATCTCCCAGCTGGCAAGATCATCGAGGTCCTGAACGACGGAGAGTCTCGATTCGGGTTGGGCTACACCATGACCCAGGGAGATATGGACGGAACAAACGCAATCAAGTTTGTCACTCCCATGTTCGGAGCTATTCAAGTGGGCCTCTATCAGCCCACCATCTCATATTCCGAGACCAAATTAGCTCCGGAATGCAATTTCATCCCGGATGATATCTTTGCTCTCATCCAGGCCGAATCAAAGGAAGGTGCAGATAACACCGAGCCTACGCTGGGGTTCCTGTTTCGGGAAAGTAAGATCATCCTGACTCCTAAGGAGGAATTAGTGAACCTGATCCTCCACAGCAGCAAGTTCGATCCAACCAAGCTGATCTCTGAAGTCGGTGCTAATACCGGAAAAAGGGCTTGGAGGAAGACCATTAAGTGGACCGACAGCGAGGGTCGAGTCTACAAGCTCACTACTGGTGAAGGGGACATGCAGGACACTGAGTCCGAATCCGAGTCTGAGTCAGAGTCAGAGTCGGAGTCTAAGTCCAAGTCTAAAGGGTCCAGTACTAGAGTCGAGTCAGTAACCCCCCTTCCTTTAGTCACACATGTGGGAGTCTCGGAGCCTGTCCCGAGAGCACTCCCCATCCCGCCTCTGACCAACGATCAGATGGCCGCTCTCTTTGAGCTGTTTTCAAAATTCTCTATCAATAATAACGATAACCGTTCTGCTTACGACTTGTCTTATTTTCAAAACATTTTCAAAAATTTTACTTGCAATGACATTGAGAAACCCGACGAACAGGTACCACTACCTCCGCATCTAGTCGAGCAACTCGAATAAAGGGAATCCCGAGATCCGGTAATTGAGAAAACTGACTCCATCAATGTAGGAACCCCTTTAGAGCCTCAGATGCTTAAGTTAGGTTTATCCTTAGATCCCGAGGAGAAACAACAATTCACGGATCTCCTCCATGAATTCAAAGATGTCTTCGCATGGTCCTACAAGGACATGTCGGGAATAGACCGGGAGATAGCCGAACACCGTATATCCATCAAAGACGGGTGTAAGCCGGTAAAGCAAAAACTCCAAAGAATGAGGCCCGAATGGTCTCTCAAAGTCAAAGAAGAAGTCGACAAGCAATTCAAAGCGGGCTTTATTCAAGTGTCTGAATATCCAGACTGGGTTGCAAACATCGTGCCAGTATCCAAGAAAGACGGCAAGGTACGGGTTTGTGTAGATTTTCGGGACCTTAATAAGGCCAGTCCAAAAGACGATTTCTCGTTGCCACACATCGATATACTGGTAGACAATACGGCCGATCATGCCCTTCTATCATTCATGGACGGGTATGCCGGATACAATCAAATCAAAATGGCAAAGGAGGACATGAGTAAGACCACCTTCATTACGCCGTGGGGTACTTACTGCTACACCGTTATGCTGTTTGGGCTTATCAATGCCGGGGCCACTTATCAACGGACCGCCACTACCTTATTACATGACATGATGCATAAGGAAGTAGAGGTTTATGTGGACGACATGATCGTTAAGTCCAAAGACCGAAACGGGCATATTTCGGCCCTCAGAAAGTTTTTCACCCGATTACGCAAGTACAACATGAGGCTAAACCCTCAAAAATGCAGTTTCGGGGTAATATCGGGCAAGTTACTGGGCCATATCGTCAGCCAACGCGGCATCGAGGTTGACCCAGCCAAAATCAAGGCCATTACCCAGATGCAACCACCTAAAACCGAAAAGGAGATAAGGGGGTTTCTCGGGAAAGTCCAATATATCAGCCATTTTATTTCGAAGCTAACTATGGTATGCGAGCCCATTTTCAAGAAGCTGAAAATAGGAGAACGGGTACTGTGGGACGACAAATGTAAAGTAGCTTTTGATAAAATCAAGGAGATTCTGTCTGCACCACCGGTATTAATGCCACCTCAACACGGTCTGCCTTTGTCGTTATACCTAACAACGACCTAGACAGCCATGGGGGCTATGCTGGCCCAGACAGTCGATTCAAAAGAACGGGCTATTTACTACATCAGTAAAAAGTTCTTAGAGTACGAGTGTAAACATACAATGCTCGAAAAGACGTGCCTAGCTCTAGTTTGGGCCACTAAAAAGCTCTGACACTATATGCTTAGCCATGAAGTGCACGTATTATCTAGAATGGATCCAATCAAGTATCTGTTCGAGAAGCCCATCCTCAATGGCAGGATATCTAGATGGACTTTGATGCTAGCTGAGTTCGACCTCAAGTTCGTGCCGTTAAAAGCCATCAAAGGCCGGGTAGTAGCCGAGTTACTTGCCGATAGTCCGGTATCTGAAGAGGGACATACCGATACCTGGGCCTTCCCAGATGAAGGTATATTCCATACTGACGCCGAAACATGGGATCTATATTTTGACGAGGCATCCAACTTTCGAGGATTTGGGGTCGGGATTTTGCTAATCTCACCACAAGGAGAGCACACCCTGTTATCCATTAAATTGGACTTTGACGTGACTAACAACGCAGCCGAATATGAAGCATGCATTCACGGGTTGCAAGTCGCCACTGATTTAGGAGTAACAAACCTCCGGGTCCACGATGACTCGTCTTTAGTCATCAATTAAGCTCTCCAAAAATGGAAAACTCGGAACGCCAATCTCGTGGCTTACCAAGCGCGAGTAAGGGTTCTCGAAAAGCAATTTCAAAAGGGAGAATACATCTATATACCTCGGGAAGAAAATCAGTTTGCGGATGTGCTTTCTAAATTGGCATCTTTACTGAATATCCCGGAACACCTGACCAGCATGCCGATTTGTGTCGAAAGACGGTCCGAGCCAGCATATATCAACACTATCCAAGACATTGAAATAACTTGTCCGGAAGCTTGGTACCAAGCTGATCTGACCTACTTAACGTCGGGGGAATATCCTCCGGGATCTGAAAACCGGGCCAAGAAAGACCTGCGAAGGTGGGCCACTCAGTTCATCCGCACGGACGATGGACAGTTATATAAAAAGAAGGCACATGGGGCTTTGCTCCTATGCATCGACAAAACACGAGCCGAAAGGGTCATGGCTGAGGTACACGACGGCGAAAACGGTCCGCATATGAACGCCCATATGCTGGCCCGAAAAATCACGAGACTCGATTACTATTGGAATAGCATGGAAACCGACTGCCAGTTATATGTCAAACACTGCCATAACTGTCAGATTTTCGCCAATGTCCAACATATTTCGTCATCCCTATTGTATACCATGACATCACCATGGCCATTCTCGACATGGGGAATTGATATAATCGGGAAGGTGAACCCTTCCGGGATGGGGGGTCACTGTTTCATTTTGGTGGCTATCGACTATTTCACCAAATGGGTCGAAGCCGAGTCGTACCGGATTTTGAATGCCAAGCATGTAGCCAAGTTCATCCAAAATAAGATTATATGTCGATACGGGATCCCGCACGAGTTCATCAGTGATCACGGGACCCATTTTCAAGTTGAAACCGCTACTTTGCTAGAAAAATATAAAATTCAAAGGCATACATCTTCGCCTTACCGTCCCCAAACAAATGGAGCGGTAGAGGCAGCTAATAAAACAATTGTCACCATACTTAAAAAGATGGTTGAGAATTACCGGGACTGGCCCGACAAAATCCCTTTTGCCTTATGGGGGGTATCGGACATCAATTCGCACCGCAACCGGAGCAACTCCATATTATCTAACATATGGAATGGAAGCGGTCCAACCAGTCGAGCTAGAAGTACCATCCCTCAGGATTTTACTTGAAAGCAAAGTGCCTGAGGCAGATTGGGTCCAAGCCCGATATGACTCGCTAGTCCTCTTGGACGAACGTCGATCCCGGGCCCTTAACAATATCCAGATATACCAAAAAAGGATACAACGGGCTTTCAACAAAAGGGTTAGGCCCCGAAATATCAAAGAAGGGGATCTAGTCCTAAAATCTGTCCGGGCTTTGCTACCAGTCGACCCAAGGGAAAATTTCAAACCCAATTGACCGGACCGTATCTAGTAAAGAAGGTTTTATCAGGAGGAGCCGTAATGCTGACGGACTTGGACGGGAACGAATTCGTCAACCCAACCAATTTGGACCAGCTGAAACGATACTACCCTTAAACCTTATCTCAATGTCATTTGCTAAAAGTTTATAAAAACTTGTCTTTTTATAGAATTTCAAACAATTAAGCAAGTCAATAAGTTAGGATTACTTATCCTACTGTCGCACATCTCGAACTAATAGTCTTGATGTATTTCGAAAATTGCAAAAAATCTATGTCCGAACTACGGTTGGTTTGATTCCACTAATCGTGGATACTTAGGCAATCCCTCAAAAGGGTACAACCACTGCAATAACGAAAAGACAGGAACGGTTTTTCACTAATATGTTTTTTTATTATTATTCAAAAAAAATGCATCACGCAGAAAAAAAAACAACAAAAAATCACACCACAAAAATAATAGTAGTAATTAAATAATCAAATTTAGTAGACTACTGCTCATACATTTTCCGCTTCCCCTTGTCTTTTGGGTCGCGCGGAGCCCGAGGTCGACGGGGCAGGGGCGAACGTTCCCGAATCACAAGTGGAACCTTTTTAGCTCGAACCCGTTTCTTCGACAGCGGATCTTCTGCTATTGTCACTGGCCCAAGCCGAGCCCGTACATGCTCGGGTAGTCTGTCTCGTGGACCAAGTCGGTCCTGCACCGCCAGTCTTGGGCCAAGTCTCCTTTCCAGGTCCGTCTGGGGGCTCACTTTCCCCCGTGCACCTTTAGTAATGGACCCTTCAGTTTGAGTCCTAGGCTTCCCTCTTTGGCCTGACATCAGACGAACCACGGTAACCGAGGTATCGCCATCATCAAATAAGCCTCGATTATCTTTAGCCTGTTCTCGACGCAGCAAGTCAAAGGCTTCGTCGGTCTTCAAGGCAGCACGGGCTTTAGCAGAGTCTGCTTTTGTCCACTTCACATAAGAATCCGATACCCAGATCGAATGAAGAGTCTTGGAAACGGGCCAAGTAGCCCGGGTGTACCACCTTTGCATCCACGTGTCGCACATTACGTCCATCAGCTGGGTAGATTCACTCACCACCGCCTCGATCTCCGGGATTCTTTGGGCCCGACCATATTGCCTAAGTATGCGATCGGGGTAAAGATGGATTGTTTGCCTAAAAGATAGGATCAATTAATATCGGGCCCTATCCCTCGATTCCAAACCAGTCCAGACATAAATGGGCCACCAGGGTACGATCCAGCGAATCAATGGGCCTCCATGGAAAGACAGCAGCTCGTCCCAGTATTTTTGAGTATTAAGACGAGAAAAGTCAACGGTCCGTCTCCTCGTCATCACTTGATTCGGGCGATATCGGCTTACGTCAAGAGGAGGATCCACGATCGATAACTTCTCAAATAGCCAAAGCTGAAAAGTCAAAATAGCGAAAAGTCAAAATCGCGAAAAAAAAAATCGCAAAAAACGAAGAAAACCGCAAAAACCAAGAAAAAATGAGAAAAATCAGAAATTTCAGAAAAATCGGAAATTGCGATAAAATCGGAAATTGCGGAAAAATCGGAAAAAATCAAGGCACCTGTAGAAGACGGGTACTCCTAGTCAGCCGGATCGACGAATCCCTTTTACGATTATCCAAATCTTGGATAATCTCTCCTGTGATCAACCAAGCCGGGTTGTGCTCCGTTTCCATTAAATCAACCACTGTGAAGAGTCGGACATGGCCCATACAAGACAAAAGATCCATATGGCCTTCAAAGGCATAGACGTGGAGCATACAAAAAGCAAAGGCCCTACGGCTATGAACCGGCCTGACCCGGACATCGTGTGGGTTAATGAATTTTTCAGCCAAATCAATCAAGGAAACTGTATCCCCTTCCAGCATACGAGATACCTCCATATGGGAAAGCCCTAAAATTTCCCGTAATTTCCTCCTCGGGTCATGAACTGAAAACGGGATAGCAGGGCGAAGTATGGGATTCCATCCTCCTACGGCAGCAATTTCTTCGGGAATAGGGCAGATTTCGCCTGGGGGAAAGCCAAAAACATGATAAGTATCGTCCCAATAGGACAAGCAAGCATCCAAAAAGTGACGGTCTACTTGCATCTGGCGGATCATAAACAACTGGGTAACACCATTCCGGTTCAGAATAACTTTATCTGCATCTCTGAAATATCTGGACCAATCTTGCAGCATGCCGATTAATCGGTCGATTCTAAAAAAAAGGAGAATAAGTTTCTTAGGGCTTGTATTTCTTTGAAGGAAGAAAGGGAATTGTGGGAATTATGAAGAAATTATGAGCAAAGAGGGGGTATTTATAGCATTAAAACCCAGACTCCTCCTTGCTTTGGGATTCCTAATTCCAGAGGATTTAGCATACAGGCTTTATCCTAAGATCTAGCTAAGTTATCTCGAGCATTCCTATTCCTTTTCAGGGTCAACATACTCTAATTTTCAAAACCCCTTCAACTTCAAAAATTTAAAATCTTCTTCAAAAAATTTTATTTCCCAACGGGAGTCATTTCTCCTAAAAAAATGTGTTACATGCAAAATTCTGCATAAATCATATACAGGACGACTCAAGCAAGACCGTACAACTAACTCCCCAGCGGCATTTAACGGGATGGGCCCACATATTGGCGCACCCAAGACTTATACGACAAGTCCGATTCCCCACGGAGTTAGCATCATCAGCTCAGGTATGATTTCCAACTTATGGCTGGCGAGTCCTTCTACGCAAGTCTACTGGACTATAAACGACCCGACCGGAAGTCTGTCAGGTCTTAATCTTGGCCTGGTAGCTACTCTGACTTTCGCCCTGTCCAAGCCTCAGTCAGAGTGGGGGCTCTGTAGACACCCACATTTTGCTGCCAGGTGTCTATAGCAGTTTCCGACAAACACCCGATGATGATAGGATGCAAACGTGCTTTAATATACTCGGAAATGGGCTCAAAATCAGTGGCATTTAGCTTGGGCTTTTTATGGAGTACAAATCTCACAAAACCAACCTCAAATTCAGGCCCAGTGGGTCGTTTCGAGTCAAATAAGACTAAATTGGGTCGAATCCGATACCAGGGGTAAAACCGTCTTTTAGCGACCGAGTCAAAACCCGGTCAAAGATATTCTCGAGACTCACGAGTCAGCCGTGCCACCCAACGTGACTGATTCGAGCTCAAACGCTACAAAAAATCAGCCACAAAATATTAAACAAATCCGTTTGAGGATAGAATTCGATCTCAAATAGAAATTCTATCCGAATACCGAATCAAACACTCGACCGAGCATCAAATACTCGGCCGAGCAGCCTCGTTCCAGCGAGATTCCGTGAATTCCTCACCAGGGAACGGACTTCTCACGCTTTTCAACTTCTTACATTTCCTATCCAAACCGGTATTTCTTATCATCCAAATAAGAATATATTTCCTAGCTTCAATCGAGGACCTCTCCTATAAATAGGACCCTCGCGACACATTAAAATTCATTCACATCGATCATCTATCAAATATACATAAAACTTTATTCATCGCGCATCTACACCTAGCATCGAAAAACCGATAGTATAAAATCCGAGATCACGCTCGACGAAACCGGCGCACCTCGTCCGACCCCCTTTACACGTCCAAACCAAAAAACCAGCATAACTCACCGACATTAACTCGACGCTCCTGTGCCCTGGCCACATTCTAACGAGCCTCGATCCGAGTGAACAAATCATGTAGGTTGAGGGTGCAAAATCAAACCCGATTTCTCTCTTCTCTCTTTCTTTCCTTCTCGTCTCTTCCTCGTCTTTTCTTTTTTCGTCGTCGGTCGTTTTTTTACGGGTCGTTTGTCGCTTTTTTTATTTCTAATATCGATACTACAAATTATTTTTATATAAAATGAAACGTTCTTAAAATACGATATCGATTCTCTAATCAAATATCTTATCTAACAAGAACTAAATTAAAATTTCGTTAATACTAAAAATATCATCACATGGTTTAATAAAACAAAACACGACGATTTTTAATGTAGAGAGATTCGAACATCGTTCTTTTTTTCACAAAGACGATTTACAAAACTTTTTTTTTCTTCTAAAAACTATTCTGAGTATTCGATATCGATTTCATAATCAAATATCGAATATAACGAATATCGCTAAATTAAGTCGAGTACGAATTATGCAATATTTGTACGCGGTTTAATAAAATTGTCGATCTTAAAAAAAATCAATCCCGAGGCAGCCTGTCACGTGACCCGTCGGCGTCCCAGGTGAGTCGCGCGACAGTCGGGTAACACGGCGCAATTTCATCTTTTTTTATTTTTCTTCGAGCATCATTTTTTTAGACAAAACAGTGGGTTTACGAGAATATTTCAGATCTCAAAAAAAAAAAAATTCCTTGACCTCGGTCAGCACGTGTTAATCCATCACGTGTCATAAACTTTTTTCAAAATCATGCATGTCATCATATTTACATCTTTTATTCAATCGTTACTAACACGTTTGTTCATCTGTTTAGCAACTTCTTTTCATCGTTTGTTTTATTATACTAAAACGAATCTCACATGCTAAATTCAACTTTGACGTTAATTTTATTTGCATTAAACCGACTTAGCAACCCATTCAATTCCTCGCATGTTTAGGGAAAACAATGTTTGCATAACATTCATCGTATTACTAACGCGCGTATTCAAAAATCATTCGATATCCTAGTAGAGGCCACTAATGTGCGGGCGGGGTTGGGTGTTCTTTGTGAACTTCCCAACACGTACCCTCACCCCTTACTCAGAACCTCGGTTTCCGGATGGCCGAAACCATTGGCAATGAGAGTCATTCAATACACGATATCCGATAACGTCGGTATCGGTATCAAATGCAAAGGGACGAACCCGATGAACTCTGACATCGGAAATGGGCCGTATTTTGTACACGGCCCACTAAGACATAGAGTGGGTTCGAACGGGCCCGAACTCCCACAAAGTTCGGTGGCGACTCCACTTTGATTTAAATTTCAATTTGATCCATCTCACATGAGATTCATTCGCCTCCCCAAACCCGCGCGTGGCCGCGTCGGGGTGGACCTATGTCATCATGTCCACAAGCTGCCTCAAAGGATCCTATATATAATATATATATATATATATATATATATATATATATATATATATATATATATATATATATATATATATACTTTAAAATCGGGGTATTACACTACTAAATAATATTTTGGATTAAAAATTTATGAATGTATTTTATAAATTATGATGTAAATATAATGGGTATGAGAATTTTGAAAGTTATTGATTAACAACTTCTTTTTTTTGGTGAAATGTAAGTGATTGTATTTATCCAAAAAAAATTACATGAGGAGCATATTCTGTACATCCGACTTTCAAGACAAATAAAACCAGAATTACATCAATAAGCTATAAAAACCAAGCCAAGAAACCTTGCAATTATAGCCTATCCTACGAAGGTAATTAAGGTCTTCGTAGGATATATCATCCATAGCCTGAATCCTAATTCGACTTCTCGTCTCAGATATGATTTGCCTCGCCACAACCTCAGGTCTAACAATTGTTTCATCAACTCGAGCTTTGTTACGCTGTATCCAGACGTGGTAATAAGAAGCCATCAAAACACAAGCGTTTACCTTCCATCGCACCGTTCCATCAGCGCTGCCAGTAACATGGTTCAAGTTGGGCATCCATCCAGTACAGTTTGCGATATTCATCAGCACTCTACTACTATAAGCACACTCAAAAAAAAGGTGTGGAATGGTTTGTTCTTCTGCACAGCACAAGCAGCATCGATCATCTTCACTGCATCCAAAATTGCGTTCGATTAACAACTTATTAATGCATTTATTTATAATATTTACGTATTTTTTTAAATGAAGGCAAGTGAAAAGATTTTTGAAAGAAACAATTAGTGTAGCTCACCCGCATTTGGCACGTCTGTAGTTTCCCGCCAAACACCCGATTATGATCGGAGAATGACATGCTTTTAAATGCTCGAATAAGGACAAGTAAACAATGGTATCAAACATGAACGCATTATAGATTATAGACTACAAATCTCACAGAAAACAAACCTCAAAATCAGAATCCTTGAGCGAGTCCAGATAAAACAAAGATATTTTAAGGCAAAACCGCCACTAGAGGCAAAACCGTCTTTTACCAAGGCAGTCAAACCCGGTCAAAGCCAAAAACCCAAAAAATCTGCTACCCCATCTGGATGAGGCGTGACCTGAATTAATCTATCCTGCATCCACATTAATCACTGTCGTTGAACAAGGCTTATTGATTTGCGCCGGTGTAATCATCCAAACTTCCTCAGAAGCACGATTTTTCTTCTTAATTAGGTCATCCCTATCCGATCCATCTTCACAAATGATCTTTTCATGCTCTCGTCTCTTCTTCGTGTCTCGTGTCTTCCCAAGTATCATTCAAAGTCTTGAGCGAGTCCTGATATTTAGCTAACATCCTCTATATACTAAAAGGATAGAGGGAACTAGAAAAATGATGATGTGTCGCTCCCTCCTTCATACATTTTCCCGCCCAATACTATTACTATTATATAATGGGCCACTTAAACCATAAGTCACCTAAATAGTGGAAAAAAAATATAAATCTCATATAGCTCTTATGAGACCGAATATGAAATGTAAATCTTATACGAGGCCAAATGGAAAATAAATGTGTTCTTCACTCAACACTTCTCGATTGAATAAGCGATGGTCATCACAACTTTATTCGATATCCAACGTTATAAATATACGACCTTCTTAAACTACTTTCTCCGAATGATCGACACCTACTCTTAGTAATACGCGATACTCTTTACTAAGAATAGTCATTAAAATAATAAAGAGTATATTTCAAACTCAAACTTATTTTGAATAATACAATATTAAAAATCTAATTGTGACCACGTACATAAACCTTATATCTCAAAAATTGAGCAATTGGTAATTATAGATATCTTATCGATTAAAAGTAACAAACTAAATTTATCGCGTATTTACGCGGGTGCTATACTAGTTCCAGTTATATGATTTGATTCACCTTTAAAAGTAACACCATTTTTGAAGAGCCAAAAATTATAAAGGACGTTGATGAAATGGAATAATCTAATCAAAGATCATCGCGATCCACTTCGAATGAAAATTTCGTCTATTTAATAAGTCATTCCCAAAACTCCATATTGCTCCCCTCTTGCACGCTTTTACCAAAACAAGTTGACATCCATAACTGTCTACTGGTTGAGCAATCTCTAAATAAATGCTCTAAAGTCTCCGTGATAGGGGAATGTGAGCTTGTAGATGATACCACAGAAGAGGCTTCACTCCGTTCATTAAAACAAAGAATGCAATGATACGGTCCTACCAAGTTCCTTTCCTCCCTTACAATTCCTATAGGGAGAGCATCTGTCAATATTTTCTGATAGAGAATTCTCCAAGACGATGGTCCAGGTCAAATACATGTCATATTAACGCCCTTTTTGCGAACCTTTATTTTTTATTTTATTTTTTTTACTTTTTTAGTATAGAGACAAATTTATTTTCTTAACGATCTAATTTAATCTATGATATTAGTAAGAATAAACATGTTTTAATTAATATTTATTTAATATATCAAGATTTAAAGTAGGTGCAATGAACAGATCACGATAAGATATCATTTTTTTAAAAAAAATATTCAAGTTTTTCGTATAAGAAGATTTATTTATCAATTTATAGGCTATGATAAATATTTCACTTTGAAAGTTATTACAAGTACCATAAAATAATAGCATTTGCATAATAAAGCTCGATTTGAATTTATGTACTTCATTAATCTTCTAAATTGAATTAACCGACGTTGAATCAAGTCTAGCCTATAAATAGTGATGATTTATTATTATTGGCGAGCAACCTACAAAACGGTCGACATGTGTGGGTCGCACTGGTAGGTCACTTTTTTGGGAAACGGGCGACTGATCTCGATCACCAAATATTGGCGACCGCATTCGGCGATTGCAATCGGTCGTCAAAATTGGAGACCAATGATCGCCAAATTGATGACCTAAATTGGAGACCACTAGTCGATCGTCAATCACTGTAGTCGCTCGACATTGTGGACGACTTACATGTTTTTTTTAAAATTGTTCTATTGTTGCGAGAGAGAGAGAGAGAGAGAGAGAGAGAGAGAGAGAGAGAGAGAGAGAGAGAGAGAGAGGACACAAATGATGACAGTGATGCAAGCAATCTTAATGGTTGATAGAACAACAAGTTAAATGGATACTAAAAGATAGGTTAAAACGAATAACAGAAATGCATAAATTGTTTTTCTGCAACGGCCAAAAGTTATTTAGGTCCCGTTCTTTTCGGCTGAAACAAGGCTGAGCTGAGCTGGACTGATAGGACCTGAGATTGTCTGATAGGAGCTAAGCAACCATTGTGGATTCTTTTACAATAACATTGTTATTAGCTGAAACACATTGTGATTGGTTTCTACAACGGGTGTATAGTTTCACTCGTTATAGATGCTATTATTAGTAGATAGCGTGCGCGAATAAAAAAAATGGATATAATAAAGTATATACCTAAAAAGGTGATTATCTGTTATTGATGTCTCATTGTAGAAGCCTAAATTTGCAGTAGTAGTGTTAATTGGTCATATGAGTTGAACATTTTGTATTGTTGGACTGTTGGTGAACTCTAAGTTATATGAGTATTTTTTACATATTATATATGATAAGGGTGTTGCTCTTCGCAGTACACATTTTACTCGACCCATCATGGTATTTCCAATTTTGCCCCTCTCATTTCCCCTCCCCTCAAAATCATCTTTTTTTTCCTCTTTTTTTTTCCTTTCTTCTCTTTTTTCCTCTATTTGAGTGAATGTCGTGCATCATTTATTTATTACTTTTATGTAGTACTGAAGAGTTTATGGATCTCTAAGTACCTAAGAGGGGGAGGGGGTGAATTAGGTACCTTTTAAAAAAAATTCAACTTAATCTTTATTGATTAAGTAAGTTAAGTGGAAGTAGAAAACAAGTAAAGAAATATACTAAACTAAACATGTAAGGAATAATCAGACTGTTACGCTTTGTCTAGCAAGGTGTACTTCTACAGACCAAAGCCACAATAATGAACAACTGTTGTCAGACTATATTCGATTCACTTAGCAGAATGAGAAGTTACAGACGAATGTCATAGTATAGCGATTGTTGCATGTGAAGATAACACGACTAAAACTAATTAAGGTTTAATTATGAGGAAATAAAGAAAAACTAAATAGCATGTTTTATCGAAGAGATGCAGCGAAAATTAAAGAGTACGATAAAAACACGATATTTTTGAATTGGTTCAGCCTACACTCTAAAGGCCTACGTCCAATGCTTTTCTTTAGAATTCTACTCTGAATTCAAAAGACCCTTACAATAATAAAGCTACCAATAGCCTACTCCGGCTACGACCGTCAATCTACTCCGGTTGCGATTTGAGTTTACAAGACTACTCTGTCTCTAACTCACCAATGACCTACTCCGGTCACGACCAACAACCTACTCTAGTTGCGACTTTGAGTTTACGGGACTACTCTGTCTCTAACTAGGGGTGTTCAAAAAGTGACCCGGACCGGCTACATACCGGTCCGGTCCGCGGGTCTACAAAAACTTGGTGGCCGGTCCGCGGTCCGGTCCACACTTTAAAAAAATAATCAAATTTAGTGTATTTTGCCGGTTCAATCCGGTCCGGGTTTATTTGTTAACCGGTCCGGTCCGCGGGTTTGGATTTTTTGGGTTGTCGGTCGGGTCAATCCGGTCCGGGTTTGGACCGGTGAACACCCCTATCTCTAACTCATCACGACTCTTTAATAACTTATAGAAGTTACAAATTAAAGATTACAATTTAAACCAAATTAGACAAGAGTGTATATGATTCAGTGTAACAGAGTGTTCGACTGTGACTTTGAAAAGACTTTTCGGAAAATGCTTTGCAAAATGCTTAGAGATTTAAATCTTTTAAGAACAAAATGCAATAACTGGTTTTTGGTTTGGAAAGTCTTGAGAAATAAATGAAGCAAAAGAGTTTCTTTTATAGTAGATGTGAAATTTGGATAAAAGTAGATGCATCATTTCAAATCCAAAGGTTTTAAGAAATCATTGTTTTTCCAATGGATAAAAGGATTAACCACTAGACAAAAGTTGTGGACATGACATAGGTCCACCCCGACGCGGCCACGCGCGGGTTTGGGGAGGCGAATGAATCTCCATATGAGAATGGATCGAATTGAAATTTAAATCGAAGTTGGAGTCGCCACCGAACTTTGTGGGAGTTCGGGCCCGTTCGAACCCACTCTATGTCGTAGTGGGCCGTGTACAAAATACGGCCCATTCCGATTTCAGAGTTTATCGGGTTCGTCCCTTTGCATTTGATACCGATACCGACATTATCGGATACCGTGTATTGAATGACTCTCGTATGCCAATAGTTTCGGACATCCGGAAACCACGGTTCTGAGTAAGGGGTGAGGGTACGTGTTGGGAAGTTCACAAAGAACACCCAAGCCCGCCCGCACATTAGCGGCCTCTACTAGGATATCGTTTGATTTTAAAATACACGCGTTAGTAATACGATGAATGTTATGCAAACATTATTTTTCCTAGACATGCGAGAAATTGAATGGGTTTCTAAGTCGATTTTAATGCAACTAAAATTAACGTCAAAGTTGTATTTTAGCATGTGAGATTCGTTTTAGTATAATAAAACGAATAAAAAAAAAGAAATTGCTACAAACACGAACAAACAAGTTAGTAACGGTTTGTAAATCGAATAAACAATATAAATATGATGATATGTATGATTTCGAAAAAGTTTATGACACGTGATGGATTAACACGTGTTGATCGAGGTCAAGAAAAAGATATGTAAAAAAAACGTTGTTTCGTTAAAGAAACGATGTTCGAAAAATTAGAACGAAATTGATTTGTGCCACGTTTTCAGGAGATCACGCGATTCGCTCGGGAAGAGCGCGACTCCCGCGAAGAGGCGGCTCGCATCCCGGGCTATTTTCGAAATTGTTTTTCGGAAAATTTATAGCTTTATTAAATCGCGTACAAATATTGCATGATTTATACTCGATTTAATTTAGCAATATTCGTTATATTCGATATTCGATTATGAAATCAATATCAAATATTCGGAATAGTTTTTTTAGAAAAGGTAAAAAAAAAAATGGGTTTTGAAAATCGTTTTGTAAAATTGATCTAAAAAAAATGATGTTTGATTCTCTCCGCGTTAAAATCGTCGTATTATGTTTTTAAAAGCCAATGGACGATTTTTTAGCATCAACGAGATTTATTTAGTTCTTTTGGATACAATATTCGACTATATAATCGATATCGTATTTTAAGAACGTTTTTTTTATATGAAAATAGTTTGTAGTATCGATATTAAAAATAAAAATAATGTGGCGATGACCCATAATAAAAACGGACCGACGACGACGCTAAAAAAATGTGAGAAGGGAAGAGAGAAAAGAGAAGTCGGGTTTGATTTTACACCCTCAACCTACATGCTTTGTTTACTCGGAATGGGGCTCGTCGGAATGTGGCTTAGGCATGGGAGCGTCGAGTTGATGTTGGTGAGTTATGGTGGTTTTGGTCGTGTAGGGTGTCAGGTAAGACGCGGCCGGTTCTAAGGCTAAAGCGGCGTGATCTAGGATTATACTATCGGTTTTTCGATGCTAAGTGTATGAGTCTCGAGGTTTTAATAAGTGTAGGTATTTTTATGGATCGTAGATGTGTTAAATGTTGTGGATGTGAGGGTCCTATTTATAGGAGAGGTCCTACACTGAAGTTAGAATAGGTACTCTTGCTTAGGTGATAAGAAATACTGATTAGGATAGGAATAGTAAGAAGTTGAAAAGAGTGAGAATTCCGTTTCTTGGTGGGGAAGAAACTTATCTGGCTGAAATTGGGGAGCTCGGCCGAGTATGTTGTGCTCGGTCGAGTATTTGATCCGGTATTCGGATAGAATTCCTACTTGAGATCGAATTCTATCCTTAAACGGAATTGTTTAATATTTATTGTAGCTGATTTTTTTGTAGTGTTCGAGCTCAAACCGGACTCGTGAGGTGACACGGCTGGTTTTATGTCTCGGAAAATATCTTTGACCGGGTTTTGACTCCGTCGCTAAAAGACGGTTTTGCCCCTGGTGTCGGATTCGACCCAAATTAGTCTTATTTGACTCGAAACGACCCTTTGGGCCTGAACTTGAGGTTGGTTTTGTGAGATTTGTACTCCGTAAAAAGCCCAAGCCAAATGCCAATGATTTCGAGCCCATATTCGAGTACGTTAAAGCATGTTTGCGTCCGATCATCATCGAGTGTTTGTCGGAAACTGCTATAGACACCTGGCGGTCAAAATGTGGGTGTCTACAGAAGTACGCAACTAGAAAAAGTGTGTGGTCAAATCCTTCTTCAAAAGTTATGAGCAAATCTTTGGTAAAACTTGGGGAATGAGTTTATTGTTGCACAAGAAACCAACTCATCATTTCTTCTCAGAAAATCGGATTTTTCAAAGTCAAACTTTATTTTTGTAAAAGATTTTTCTAGAGATTAAACATCTGAAAATAATATTTTTTTTATCTTTTCAAGATTCGTCAAACGATGTAACAGTCAGTCCGACTGTTACACTCTGCTGCACCAAAAATACACATACTTGTATTTACATGTGAGTATGAATTTAGACTCATTTCTATTATCTTCAAATGAAGTTCTTGATCTTTATCTTGGGCAACTGGACTTGTCTTGATATCAACATTCAAGGATAAGCACATTCGATAATTATCACACTAATGACGATTAACATGTAAGATTAAAGTAAGCGACAAGTTAAATAGGCATTGTCATCATCAACAAACTCATCAAAATTTCACTTTGATGATGACAAGCCTAAGCAAAAAACTTAATGTTTCAAGTTCCCCCTCAAAAGGTTAGTCTATGAAGATTGGTTATCATATAGCAAAGGGTTTTAGCTCGAAGGAGAGGAAACAATACTTAGATAAAATATATTAGATATAAACACTAAGGACAAGCAAGGAAAGAATCAAGAATTCGGTTACTGGACATATGTTTTACAATTCCCCCGCCCCCATGGCAACATCAATGAACTTGTGGCATAACTTCGGACACAGTATAAAACACATATAATACAGTCACATAACATTACGATAAGAGGTTTTCAAGCATCCAAAGGACAATAGTCACTAGAACTGTTACACAAAATTCATAGAATTATATAGACCAACGTTTTTCAAAAGGATATACTAGAGATAGTTTTTGAAAAGAGAAATTTTAAGAGGAGGAAGACGAGTCATCATTATCGTCAAGATCAACATCTACATCACTACTTTTACCATGAACCGAGGTAGATTTTGAGAAAGATGGTGAGAGAAAAGAGAAAAAGGGTGATAGGAGAAATGAAGATGAAGTGAGTAGATTTTCTATGGAGAAGGAGAAATGGTAGATACTGAGAAAACGAAAAAAAAATGACAAATGAAGATCATGGAATAAACATAGCAACCCTTTGATAGGGAAAATTAGGGTTTTCCTCTTTATTTATTTATTTTTTTGATATTTTTGGTGTTTTTATATTCCGATAATTTTTTTCAAATTTTTTGATTTCGTTTTTTTTTTTTAAAAAAAATTTCCGTTTTTTTTTACATCCCCTTTCCACTAAAAGAATAAAACAACTCACGTTTTTCACGCCTAGTTGTCCACCATCAAAAATAAAAAGAACAAGATAGTAAGCGAAATGGACTATATGCGAATCGAACCCTTGACATTAGATATGTAATACTTATTCTCTACCACTACACTCTAATATCTCATTGATTCATCATCACTAAATTAACCCTAAAGCTATATACTCCAATAATTTAATTAAGGAAAACTAAGAAAATAATCTGTTTCTAACGGTATTAAATTATTAATTAACCAAAATGTAACTAAATTGTAACCAAATTGTAGTATATATCCATAATATACTAAGAGATTAACACCCCTATATTTTTCTGTCTATTCATATTGGGTCTTTGTTGTTTTGGTTATGTACTACCACTACTACAATTATAGGCAAACAAAACGCTTCATAACCGTACTAAATAAGCAAAGGAACCGTCCTCTAGGTCAGCGTTCTATTTGTTAAACAAGACGGTTCTAAAAAGCTCAAACCGTTCTACTAAAAGGACAACAAACAGAACGGATTAAAGGTGAACCCGCTCTGTAAGATTTAATAGAACGGGTTAATGACACAACTGTTCTGTTTCAGGTAGTTAGCCTGTCTCATTTCTACCTTTTCAAAGAGGCCGCTACTTTTACATAAGCGTTCTGTTTGTCAATTTTTAAAATTTTTTTAAATATTAATTTCGTAATAAATATCATACAATATTAAACCATATTACAATTTGGAAACCAACAATTGTATTACATGAACCACAACTCAACACTTGCATTACATGAACCAAGTATCAACAATTGCATTACATGAACCAAGTATCAACAATTGCATTACATGAACCAAGTCTTTGACTAAAAATTAAAAATCGATAAAATATAATACTACCATTTGTTGTGCTTGAGTGAGAATGTATAGTACTTTGTGAATTACAAATCAATGTATAACTAAGTCTTTGTACTCTGTACCATGGGTTTCATTCTCTTTAGAATCATAATTTTCCTTATCTTCAGCAGTGGGAAGAACTTTGAATTAACGGCTCCACCTAATAACTTGCATAAGTCTAATTGAGTGATCAATATGCCCTACAAAGAAAATATAATTACAAAAGAAGTCAAATTCAGACACTCCATGCAAAAAATTCGAGAGCATAACTCATTCAGTATTCATATTTACCTCACTCTCTCTCTAAACTTGACGCTCTCCCTTCTTTCTTCTCATAAGAACAAAACCCTAACCCTAATCCTTGCAGCCGCCGCCCCAACCACCGCTGAGCCTCCTCGATCTCCGTGCTTGGCCGGAGATATGACCGTCTCCTTGGTCTATCTCCGGCCGGCTGATTAGTCCACCCTTATCCTTCTCCGCTCCTTTTAAGTTTCCCCATCTCCATCATCTTCTTGTCGGTGGTGACCACCATCCAACCCCCTTATCCAGATCGACTCTTTGATTGCTAGTTTGTGGATGTCGACCCGCTCCTGACCTGATTCGTTGGCGTCGACCCGCACCGATCGCTCCCTAGTCTGGTCGTCGCCCCCTTCCTCTAGTCTCCCTGTTGATGCTGACGTTCGTCGGGGGCGTTTCCCCCTTCCCTCGCCCCCATCCCCCGCCCTCCGACGACCGGCTAAAGGCTTTCCCCTATCCGTGTTCGTCTCCCTGTCAGGCCGTCATTTCTGTTTGTGCTGGCGTTCGCCAGGGGCGTTCCCCCTCCCCTCGCCCCCCTCGCCCCCCTCCCCCGCCCTCCGGCGACCGACTTTCCTCTCCACCGTCATTGACTTTAGCCCGTGGGTGTTTCCCCCTCCCCTCGCCCCCCTCCCCCATCCTATGGTTATTGTCGGTGTTCGGTATGTTTCGTGTTGCTGCCTGTTATGTTTTGGTTTTTTTAGTTTTCTTTTAATGCTTTTTTGGGTCGTTAGGTTGTTTGGTTGGTCTGCGTCTGATCGGCTCGGTGTTGTTCATGTTTGGTCTTGTCGGTGTGTTCGGTCTCAGGTCAGGGGTTGTAAGGTTCGTTCCTTTCTCCTTTGGGTTTCTAGTTGTTCTCTTTGGTCTTTCTGGATTTTGGTTCGTGGTGGTGTGGCTACTGCCTTGACGGATGTGATGGTGGGTTGTTCCGCTTGTAAGGACGGTTTTGGATTTTGGTGTCTTTTAATGGTGGATCTGGATGTCTGTTGTGTGGTTGGGCTCCGGTGGCTATCTTCATCAATGACTTCTCGTGTTGCCGTTTCTTCTATTAGTCTTTTTATAAGTTTCTTAATCTTATATCTAAGCTTAAGTATGACCTTTCTAAGGAATAAAAGTCTTCTTATAATGACTTGTTTGCGTCTGGAGTGGGTTGACCTGACCATAAATTGGTCTTGGAAAGGTTCTTCTGGTAGAGGTTTGGTTGTGGGGATGTCCTTATCCTTGGCTCATTGCATGTTGCTCGATTCTTTGGATCATTGGCCATATGATTGTTGGGCTCGTTTTCCAAGATGTAGGAGTTTTTTCTCCATTAGAGGCAGGCCTCGTTGCTTTGTTCTCATTCGTTTCTTTCTACGCCTTCTTCGTAAGAGCGTAAGTGCATCTTGGAACCGTCTCTTTTCGACTCATATGTGTGGATGGCTGGGAGTCAGCGGCTATGATGGTAACGTGAATGATGACGCTCATGTCCAAGCTTCTGTGCACCAACAACTCACTACTCTTATCCGACGCTTTAATTTTATCGTTTTTGTTCTTGTTGGTGTTTGTAATGTTGTTTTTATGTTTAGTTATGGATGTAATATGGGTTCTGAGAACCCAAACAACATGTAATCCAATGCTCTTTCCTCGTTGGCAAAAAAAAAACATTTTATTATGAAAAGGAAATGCAAAATAATGGTTAGAATATAGTCAATAAGAAAGTCTACACAAAAGAACAATACAAAAAACATCAAATGGGTTTCGTAATTGTCTCACTTCAGGATAGCGTGAGACGGAACATACAATACATCAAGATAGCGTGAAACGGAACATACAAGTCATCCAAATTATCACTATATACAAAAGCCGCACAATTGATGGATGACACGTACTTTTAATTATATGGCTCCTTTTTAGAGATAATATTCATATTAAGGAAACATTTTTCCAATTGAATGACTAAAACTAAAGTTAAAACCTACAACAAGAACCATAGGCACCTTTGGCAAATATCACCCAATTATAGTACGTATAATAGCAGCCGATACGAGCAAGTAAAACTAAAGACATAAACCATTATTTAAACAACACTTACGTTTGTGATGCTCACGTGACATAGAGAGCTCCAAACCAGATACTGGAGAAAACATAAATAGTTGGTACGTCTCATGAACCAAAAAATGTTGAAAAATAACCCGATGCACCGATGAAGAAACGGGTTATATATACAGAGACTCAAATCCCAAAACAATATGTGGTGAGTCAACATGAATCATGAACTTAGGCTCCAAAAATTTGGGATGGAAGAAGTAATAATAAAGGGAAGAAAAAAGGAGTAGTGGATAATAGATTGATAGAAAAGATTAAATTAGATGAGGATAAGTGATAAAGCAAAAGAAGTAGTGGGTACCAGAAATAGTAAGGGTTAAAACGCCATCTCCTATGACCATAGAAGCTTCAATCAAAGCTAAGAGAAGCAAAATTCGTTGGAGGAGTGTGTGTGCCACACCTATAATCATCATGAACACAAATAGCTAATGATAAGATTCATCATTTCACAATCAATTTTTGGTTCTATGTTTCTCAAATCCATGCAGCTACAATCCTATGCTATCTTAATGCCGTCTAAGGTGCACAAGAGTATGAAACATAGATCATATGTGCTCTGTGTTGTATCTTTTTTTGCCAAAAATTTTCTGGCCAATATAAATCTCAAATGACAATAAATGAAATAATGAAATAAGGCAGGCAGATATGTTCTCGTACGTCGACAAACTGAAGCATGAAACTTCATGACATTGCCACTAGTACGAATAGTAGCCAATTAAATAATTAATGCAAGGGTAGAAACCTGCCCTTGTAAGTCATAGCCTCAGCCAAAGATGGTACATAATAAGGTATAAAACAACGAAAGATGAAGCCATACAAGGGAAGAAAAAGGGAATAAAGTTGTTCGGAATGTCTCCTGATTAGTGCTAGCATCAGCCTCTTCCATTGACTATTACCTGGCATCCACAGGAAACTTCAGTAGCTGCTTCTAGTTATCTATACTATATACTACTCCGTATGTAATAAAAGAGAAGCCACAAACATTGTTTGGTATATTATCCTATATGACACGATAATTACATACTTCATTTTAGACCCAAAATATTTAAATTTTTTTGGCAAAATAGCTATATTCGAAAAAAAAAAAAAGAACATGTGAAATGTTAACATACGGGTAAGGATGAGAAACTGAAACAAATAATAACATGAAAATTAACCTCCATGAATGCAATTAGTCGGAGTGTTTCGGAAACTTGCAGGAACAACACAACAAATCTAGAGCGAATGGAACAGGCCCGTCCAAGCGTACATGCGGAGAGATTAGGAATAAACGTGTTGTCGGAATCAACAAATACTCAGAATTAGCCCTAAACCAACAAAATCAAGGGTAAACTGAATATAAGGTTTCAACAATAGAATGTGTTGTCGAAATAATCAGAATGTTATATTAAGTATTAATTAACAAACTGAATATACCAATTGATGGGAAGATAATAGAAAAATCAAACCCTAAATCCCAACTAACTGAACTTTACAAATCATACCAGCGGAGGAGATGAGCGAACAGAACAGGTGGCAAGTGATAAGCGTGCGGAGGTAATGAGCGAAGGAGGGTGCGTGGTGATGGAGGTGATGGCAGGCAAATGAATCATATAACTGGAGTGGAATAGTTGGGTAGGTTTAAGAAAATGGAGGGTAAGGGCAATAGCAATGGTGGATTATAAGAAGTTCCATATATAATAAAGAACTTCTTACCCATTGTTGTAAGCATAAGGAACTCCTTATTAAGGAGTTGGTTTCTTATATTCAAAACCAACTTCTTAAATAAATGAGAAGAGGGGATTGAGTGATGTAATGTTGTTCCTTTTTTTACTCTCTCTCCATATTTTCTTTCTTTTTCTTTGCAAACTCTCTTTTTGTTTTGCTTTTTTTTTCTTTGTTTTTTTTATTCAATTGTTTCTTCTTGAATGTCCAATTTTCAAGCATTATTTTATACTTTTAATAAGAAAAATTATAATAAAATTAATATTAGTATAAATTATTTATTAAATAAATGTTCCTTAACTTCCGTTTGCTTATTTATGTACATCTTTGATAATTTTTTTTTAATAACACGCACAATTTATTACTTCCAGTAATTATGTAATCTGTATTCTATTCAAGTAACCAAAATTTATGAAAATGTTATTGAGTTAATTTACACAACTATAAATATTTAATTAATGTTTATATATATTTAAAATTAGATTTGTTGGTAATTAGATAAAATAATATTCAAAAATCAATTGGTCCCACTAAAAAGAAAAAAAAATAGTATGAAACTCTAACCATTGAGATCAAAATTTAGAAGTTCCATATATAAGAAAATATGTTGATGTGGCAATAAAAAACATGGTATGGAACTCCTATCATTGCTTTTGCCCTAAGTATAACAAATATTGTACTCCGTAGAAGAGCGCCGTTTAGGTTCTCATTTAATAGACCGGGTAATTGTTTTTGGCCGTTCTTTTCTGTTGATGAGAACGGTTATATTGACCAACCGTGCTCGTTATCATAATAAAAGAACGCATCCTCCATCCAACCGTTCTCTTTAAAATATTACGAGTAGCGCCAAATTTCAGGAAATTATAGAGAACGCTTCCTTGTGTAAGCGTTCTATTAAGGCCGTCCTTTAAGCCAAGAATTGTAGTAGTGTACTGAAATTTAATTAACTTGACATGATAAGACACACTACCAATTAACCAACATAATTAAACTATTAATCATTCGTGCAAATTAGAATGTTTTATTATAAATGAAAGATAGAATCACAAGCATTAATTTTAAGCACTTAATTTGGACAAAATTAATATAACAAATAAGGAAAGAATCACAAGCAATTATCAATCATATCATATAAAGAATATTTACAGGTTAAATAAAAACTAACAATGGGTGTATCGATGAAAATAAATTGTAGAAATATAGTTGCTTAAATTTCGAACAACAATTATGAACTATTTTTATGAACAAATGATATGTACTGTGATAATAAAAAAAAAACTACTCCCTCTGTTCTATTCATTTGTTTGTTTGTTATATTTATTGTGAAAAATATTTTAATTAAAGTAAAACAAATGAACGAGACGGAGGGAGTACATCCAAACATCAAGAGTATAAAATTATATATCAAATAGAATTTCAAGTGAATATACATTTCACAATTTATTCATATATTATAATACAAAATATTTAAAGGAGAAATGATTGTCTCAAGAAATATGAATGACAGAAACATATTTCATGATATTAGTTGGGGTCGTTATTTTGATTAATTATGCAATTTCAAATTATTTTATTATATACAAAAACAAAGATAAAAATAATGAAAAATTATCGGGTTTCTAATTAAAATTTAATTTGTATAAATAATTAACTAAAATAAAATAAAATTCTATAAATACCATGCATACATGCACGGGGTCTATACTAGTGTGTCATCAAACTAATAGTGAAGTGATGTCATAAAACAACAACAACAACAACAATAATAATAATAATAATAACGACCCCGACTCGTGGGACAGTGGGCGCGATATTTGTGTTGATCTGACCGGGTCCTCTCCTTTGACCGAGTCCGGCTTGACTTCTTTTGAGCCCGGACGGGTCATGGCTGATGCTGCTCGTCGTAAGTGCGCCAAGTATCAGGCACGCTGCACGGCGATTGGGTATGGGTTTCGTCCTTTCTCCTTCTCCTCTCTCGGCGAGCTCGACACGGAGGCTATCTCTCTGCTCCAGCGGATTCGTAAATTCGCTATGTCATAGGATGCTGGAGCACGTGCCGCAGTTCATATTTTCACTAGAATTAGTTTTGCTATTGGTAAGGGAGTGGGGGCTCAGATAGTATCTTGGCTCCCCTCTAACTTGTAATTTGTTCTGGTGTTAATGCAAGTTTCATTTTATAATATATATATATATATATATATAATAATAATAATAATAATAATAATAAAGAATACTTTCTCTCTGTTTTCTCTCTCTAGAGAAGTTTTCTCTCGTTCCCGCCATTAACGAACTTCATAGCAATGAGTACAGGAAGAGGGAGGGGAAGACCGCGTAAGACTAAAGCTGCAGATGATGCTCAGGGATCTTAGGAGACTTTGGAAACTGCTATTGGACTGAATGCTGAACAATTAAAGGAGAATTATGAAGAACCCGCATCTGAGAAACAAGGTATGAACTCTGTTAATGACTTAATTCAAATTGCTTTTCAATCTGCCAAGAAAATTATGACTACGAGTAGTCATGATACTGAACATGGTGATAACGTGATAGTTAATGACTTGGTTAATGATAGTCAGTTTTTCTTGGAAATACCTAACAATGGCGAAAATAGGGTTTCTTCTGGACAAAGTTTAAAATCGAAAGAAATTGAACTGGGAGCTAGAATTGAGCTTTCTAACCCTAATTCTTGGAGTAGCAAGGCGAAAGATACTAAGATGGGTATGGGATTGCATTTTGATGAAAACAGTGCTAATTCAACAAAAATTGACATTCAGTTTGAGGATTTTGAATTGGAGCTAGGTATGTGGAAAAATACATTGATGGGGAATGTAATTGGGGCGAAACCTACTGTTACCCAGATGATGGACTTTGTGCATAAAAACTGGAATCAAGGAAGTCCTCCTGTAGTCAAGTACTTCAAAAAAGGCTGGTTTGCATTCAGATTTAAGAATCAGGGGGACATGGATCTTGTTCTTAGGGGAGGACCATGGATGATGGGGAAGAATACCATTGTTTTGAAACAATGGAGTCCTTTGATCTCTTTGGAAATGGATAGAGTTTCCGTGGTGCCAGTCTGGGTTTTGTTCCCAGATTTGGATCCTTACTTGTGGACGGACATTGTCCTTAGTAAAATGGCAAGAAAAGTGGGGGTTCCCATGTTTGCTGATACAACTACAACTTACAAGGAGAGATTATCCTTTGCAAGGGTGTTGGTGGAAGTGGATGTCTCTAAGGAGCTCCCTGATTCTATGGTCATTAATATTCTTATGGTTGGGCAGCTGGTTCAACGGATTGATTATGAGTGGGTGCCTTATCACTGTGCTAGTTGTGGTAAACTTGGTCATACTAAGGAGCATTGTAAGAAAGATAAGAAGAAGGTAGTGGTCTCAAAGCATGTTGCTTAGAGATACACTCCTAAGAAGGTCTCTCAAGGAGGAGGTGGTACCTCAGTTGAGCTAGGATTTGGTCCTCAAGCTTCAACTGTAAAGCATTTTGGATCCCTTGAGACAGAGCCCATTGGAGGCCAGATTATCACTGACTCAGGACCCCAAGAGCTAGCTGACCTTGGGATGGGAGGCTCGTTGGAAGCCTAGCAAAGGGCACACTCTGGCTCAGAATACCTAGGGCTAGGCCAGGCTAGCCTTACTGGTGCCCATAAGCTTACTTCTGTTGCCAGGCACTCATGAAGCTCTGGGCTAGGTCTTAAGGTGAATGGCTCTAATGCTGGCTATGGTGGTAAGGAGTTGAATAACTCTGTTGGTATTGTACTCTCTCACAATAGGTTCAATGTGTTGCAAAATGAAGGTGAGGTACTGAAGGAGAAGGAGGGTTATGCCTTCCAGTTAGGGGTGGATATTCCTCCTGATATCTCTCCATTATTTTCTCTTCTTGGAACATAAGAGGTGGAAATGAGCCCTACAAACAAGCTGCTATGTTAGATCTTATTAAGGGCAAGGGGGTTGATATACTTAGTTTACTTGAGACTAGAATTAAAGAGAATAAAGCTCATGATATTATTCGGAGCAAATTCAGTGGATACTTAGTGTTTACTAACTATGGTTTTCATAATAATGGGAGAATTTGGATTATATGTAATCCTAGAATTACAGTTAAGGTTGATATTTTGGATGTAGGAGAGCAATTTATGCATCTTAGTGTACTACATTATGCAACTAACACTTCATGTGTAGTGACTTGGGTTTATGGGAGGAATGATGCAGTGGGAAGGGAAACTCTTTGGTCAAAACTAGAAGGATGGGCTACTGGTTTGGCTAATTTGCCTGTCATGGGTGACTTCAATATTATTAGGTCGGGGGAGGAGAAAATTGGTGGAGCTGATCCTGACTTGAATGGATATAAATGAGTTTAATGATTGTGTTGTTGGATGTGGGTTGCAGGATTTGGTTGGTCAAGGTTGTGAGTTCACCTGGACTAACAAGCAAGACCCCTTATCTAGAGTTTGGACTAAATTGGATAGATGCCTAATCAATCTCCAATGGGCTTCTAGTTTTCCAGATTCTTTTGCTCAATATTTGAATTCTTGTGTGTCTGACCACTCACCTGTCTTGGTAACAGTCTTCTTGGCTGCTAAACATTCAAGAAGGTTTAGTTTCCTTAATTGTTGGACTAAGCATCATTTGTATCAGGAAATTGTGGCTACAGCTTGGACTAAAAAGGTTTTTGGTACTGAAGGTTATAAGCTCTTTCAAAAACATAAACATTTTAAGGTTGGGCTTCAAGATCTGCATAGATCTAGTTTTTCTAATATCAAAAGGCGTATTATTGATCTAGAAAAAGAGTTGGATGATTGTCAATCTGAGTTGAGGAATTTTCCCTTTTCTGATGAGCTAATTCAGAAAGAAAGAACTATTGCAACAAAGTGCATTGATCTGAAAAGAGCTGAGATATGTATTTTGCAACAGAGAGCTAAGATGGACAGCATTAACCTGGATAATCAGGCTACTTCTTATTTCCATGCTAGGGTTAAAGAAAGGAGGATGCAGCAAGTGATTGGTGTTATCACTGACCATGAAGGGCATGTTAGGGAAGGTGTACAGGAGGTTGCTTTAGGGTTTGTTGACTATTATAGGAAGCTTTTGGGTGAGGAAACTGCAGTTCAGGCTCTGGATAAGCACGCCCTTTATTCTGGTGAGCTTGTGCATAGCTCGGATTGGCAGAGTTTGATTTGTCTTCCTAATGAGGAGGAGATCAGGAGGACAGTTTTTTCAATGGGGGTTGGGAAAAGCCCAGGGCCTGATGGCTTTTCTGCGGGGTTTTTCCAGTCTTCTTGGCATATTGTGAAGGAAGATTTTTGTAAAGCTGTATTGGAGTTCTTTGAAAAGGGGAAAATGGTAAAACAAGGTAATACAACCATTATTTCACTCATACCTAAGAAACAGGTTTGTAACTCTGTGCTTGATTTTAGGCCTATCTCGTGCTGTTCTGTTTTATATAAACCAATCAGTAAGCTAATAGCTAATAGGCTCAAAAGGGTGATTCATAAGTTGGTTGGACCTGAGCAAGGAGCATTCATTAATGATAGGAGTATTCATGATAACATTGCACTCTCTCAATGTTTGATTAAAGGATATAGCACGAAGTATCTTTCTCCTAGGTGTTTGATGAAAGTTGATCTCAGGAAGGCCTTTGATTCTTTACAATGGTCTTTTCTAGAGGATATGTTGGTTGGTTTAAATTTTCCTAAACAATTTATCAAATGGGTGATTGCGTGTATTAAAGGGTCTTGGTTTTCTCTCAAGGTTAATGGGGGTGTGTATGGTTTCTTTAAAGGGAAAAGTGGGGTAAGGCAGGGTGATCCTTTATCCCCTTACATATTCGTTTTGAGTATGGAGATGCTATCTCGAAGATTGAGGATGGTTGGTTATGGTTCTCGGGTCTCTTATCACCCGAAGTGTAGTAAGCTAGGGTTGAATCATTTGGTTTTTGCTGATGACTTGATGGTTTTCATGAGAGGTGATGTTCCTTCTGTGGTGACTGTTTTGAGAGCTCTTGAGAGTTTTGCTCAAGAGACTGGACTGTTTGCCAATAAGGAGAAAACTGATATATATTTTGGTGGAATGGATAAGGCTGTTAAGGATCAGATTCTGCAGGTTACAGGTTTTCATGAAGGCTCTTTCCCCTGTCGATATTTGGGGTTGCCTCTGAATGATGTGACCAATCGATTAGAGCATTTTATTGGGTTGATAGATAAAATTCAGGGGCGTATAGGAAGTTGGTCTGCTAATGCGCTTACCTTTGCTGGCAGGACACAGTTGCTAAATTCTGTTATCTTTGGTTTGTTGTCTTACTGGTTGGCAAATTCTTTGATACCGCAGAATGTTCTTCTTTGTATTACAAAGCTCTGTAGAAATTATTTTTGGACTGGCTCACTTATTAGAAGAAGAATGATCTTTAAAAGTTGGGATAGCACTTGTCTTCCTTGGAATGAAGGTGGATTTAACATAAAGGATATGCGTGAATGGAATAAAGCTCTACTGTGTGCTAAACTTTGGGAACTCACTCAAGGAGGAAAAGGTCTTTGACATTTATGGATTAAGAGTTATGTTCTTGGTCCTAGAACTATTTGGGAGGTTCATAGAAAGGAATGGTTTACTGCTTCTCTTAAGAGTATATTAGTGATAAGGGATGAGATCTTAAATGATGAGCAAACAGTTATGAATGCTGCACAACTTCTTCAGAGCTGGGTGTCCCAAGGAAAGTTCCAAACCACGAAGGCTTATGAATGGTTTAGACGAAAAGGGGAAAAGGAGAGATGGTTGACAGGGTTACAGGGAATGCAGGTTCTTCCTAAGCATGCTGTGGTTGCTTCTTTAGCCTGCCAGGGTAAGCTTGCGACTCAGGATGCTATTCAGAAAAGGGGGATACTACTGGTTAATCGATGCCCTTTATGTGAGTCTGCTTTGGAGGATCATGAGCACTTGTTTTTCCTTTGTGATTATTTGAAAGGAGTTTGGCAAGGTCTCCTTCATTGGATGGATGTTAGAGGACGAAGTAATGGGCTGCTTACGGAGTTGAAGTGGGGTGTTCATAGACGCTATAGGAGGCATTGGAAGCAAGCATGGTTCAGATCTTGTCTTGCTGCTGCTACTCATCACATATGGATGGAGAGGAATAGGAGACTCTTTAATGATGCTAGTAGACCGTTTACAGCTCTATTGAAGATGATAAAGTTTGAAGTGTTTGTTAAGATGAGATATTCTTGTATGGATTTAAATAGGAGATTTTTGGCCAATTAAATGTATTTGTACATTGTTGGGGATATGCTTTGTAAGAACTAGTCTCCCTCATTTACCCTATTATGGATGAATAAAGGAGTCATAACGTTCTTGCAAAATAATAATAATAATAATAATAATAATAATAATAATAATAATAATAATAATAATAATAATAATAATAATAATAATAATAATAATAATAATCGCTTCTGTCACTCGGGTGGTTAATCACTTTCTCGAGGGCAGCTGTCCGCAGGTCCTCGGGGAGTATATTGCTAGTGCTCCGCTTACCCTGCTTGTTAAGCCAGGTGGCGGTATTCGTCCTATTGCTGTTGGTACGATTTGGAGACGCCTTGTCTCTAAATTTGGTGCATTCCTGACCGGCCCGACATTGAGTGGCTATTTTTCAGGTCTTCAGTTTGGAGTTGGGGTATCTGGGGGGAGCGAGGCTATTTTGCATGCCTTGAACCGGCTTGTTGAGGATCGGGGTGATGAGGTGGGTCTTTCCATGCTCTTGGTTGATTTTCAGAACGCTTTTAACATGGTTGATCGTGAAATCATGTTACGAGAGGTTCGTTTCCACTGCCCTGTTCTCTCCCGGTGGGTGGAATTTTGTTATACTAGTCCTGCCCGATTATATTATGGCGAGCACAGCCTGTGGTCTTGTCAGGGGGTCCAGCAGGGTGATCCTTTGGGTCCTCTGCTTTTTTCTTTGGTGTTACATCCCTTGGTTTGTAAGATCCGAGACTCTTTCGATTTGAGACTGCAGGCATGGTACTTGGATGATGGCACCATAGTTGGGGATACCTTGGTTTTGGGGAAGGTTTTGGAGATGATTTTGGATGATGGTCCTCATTCGGGACTTCATCTTAATGTCAGTAAAACCGAGGTTTTTTGGCCTTCGGAAGATCCTAGGAGTAGGCTCCCTGGTGTCTTCCCCCCTACTATCGCCAGGCCGATGCGTGGTGTCAAAGTCCTTGATGGGCCTGTTAGTGCGAGTCATGATTTCTGCAGTGAGCTCATGATGAGTAGAGTGACCAGAACTATCGCGCTAATGGGTTATGTCGCTCTGCTTGATGATCCGCAGTGTGAGTTGCTGTTGCTCCGGGCCTGTACTGGTATCTCCAAACTTTATTTTACTTTGCGTACTTGCCCACCGTCTGTTTTTGAGTCGGCTCAGCTTGCTTTTGACGCAGCTCTTCGTTCTCATTTAGAACGTGTTGTTATTGCGTCTGGGCCGGGATTTGGGGATTGGCAGTGGCGGCTTGCCACCCTTCCCTTTTCCTTTGGGGGGCTTGGGGTGTATGCTGCCGGAGATGTCCTACATTATGCTTTTATGGCATCCCGACTGCAATCTGCGGGTTTGCAGGCTACGCTGCTTCGCGCTGCGGGCATACTGACTCCTGGCCCGACTTTCGATGCGGGCTTGTGTAGGCTTAAGGAGGTTTTGGGTTCTGTTGAGTGTAATCCAAGTGAGATCGCTGCTCCTAAACTTATGAATTCCTTGGCAGATATATATTTCACGAGGGTTGTGGCTACTGCGGAATCGGATTTCTCCTTGACCTCCCGTCAGGTCGCCTTATGGAAGTCTCAGCAAGGTCGTCATGCTTCTGATTGGCTCCGCGCTGTCCCTATTTCTGGACTGGGCCAGACTATGAACGGTCGGACGTACCGTTGTGGGCTTAACTATCGGTTGGGCATTCCTTTGTTTTCTATACCTGGGCCGTGTTCTGCCTGCTCCTGGGTTTTTGGCGACGATATTTTTGGAGACCATGCTGGGTCTTGCGCGGGTGTTGTCGGTATTAAACATCGACATAACCTCGTTCGTGACACTCTTTTGGATATTTGTTTCCGTTCCGGGGTCTCGGCTGGGAAGGAGATCGATATTGGCTTGATTGATGATCGTGACAGATCCTTGCGTCCTGCAGATTTGCTTCTTTATTCGTGGGACAGGGGGCGTGACGTTTGCGTAGATCTTACCGGGTCTTCTCCTTTAACTCAGTCTGGGCTCTCTGATTTCGCGCCAGGCCGTGCTGTGGGTGACGCTGCCCAGCGCAAATGCGTTAAGTACAGGGACCTATGCTCGGGGCTTGGGTATGGGTTTTTGCCTTTTTCCTTTTCCTCGCTGGGGGAATTGGAGGCGGATGCTATCGGCTTACTTAAGATGATTCAAAAAATTTCGGTAGCACAGGATGTCGGAGCCCGCGCTGCTCCTTTTATTTTTACCAGACTTAGCTTCACTATAGCTAAGGGGGTGGGGGCCCAGATTGTATCTCGGTTACCCACCAATTTTTTGTAAACTGCTGTTTGATTCATCAATAAAATTCGGCATTTTATAATAATAATAATAATAATAATAATAATAATAATAATAAAATACTATGGGAGATGAAATTAAACAAAAAATAAAAATTAATGTGAGATGGATAGAGTGGAAAGAAAATGGATAAAAATATGAAAGGAGAGATAAAAATTAAATAAATAGGGGATTGAGTATTGTAAAGAAAATGGAAATGCTGGAAGAAAAGAGAAAGTTGAGAGGTTGACAAGTTGAAAAGCAGATGTTGGGAAAGAGAAATAGATAAAAGTGGGGGACTTTTGGATATTTGGGATAAAGAAAGAAAGTAAGAAAAAGTGATGGTGAAAGAGATGAAGAGATGACACTAAATGAAAAGATGAAGTGCTCGTGTCTGACATATGACAATTTCAATTTTTTTTTAAACGTGCCACATTGAAGGATTTAATACGTGAAAGAACTTTTTGAAATGGTTCAGTCTCCCACTCTGAGACCTACGTCCATTATTCTTTCATTAATATTTCAGCGTCAATCCCTAAGATTACAAAAATATTAATCTCTACCCAATGGCTACTAAGTCGCGGTACCCCACCCAATGGCTACTCAGTTGCAGTGCTAGAATTACACTAATTATTCTATCCTAAATCAATTGATACACAAAGGTTTAGCCACAAGATCTCCTTTGAGTTGTCTTCTTCGTAAGACGGATGTAGGAGCGTCGTTCTTCAACCGACAAGTACATAGAGCAATGTAACAGAGTAATCAAACAAGAAGTGACTTTTCCGTGACGAATTCTAACCTTAAAGAAATAAGCAAAAACGTTTTTAGCTAGAAAAGTTTTTTGCCTTAGACTCTAAAACTCAATGGAAGAATTGCGTAAGTAATATGAAAGCCCGATTTAGCTTATATACTAATTCCAAACGTCCACCTAGGTTACGAGTAGTAGGATGCTACAAAGATTAGGAAACTATATATTAAAGATAAACAAATAATATAAGACTTCTATCTTTGGTAAAATCTCAAGATCTCACGTGTAGTAGGAATTACTTTTCTAAACACATTGTGATCCTCGTTCACCAACTAATATATTTGAATTTAACTAAATCTTATTTCCATAAAGTAGATTTATTTAGGAAAGAATTTACCTTAAATAAAACACAATAAAATATTTCGAAAACGTAATGAAATATTATAACACCCCGTATTTTTCAAATAACGTTAAAATTTTAAACATTTATTTAAACCAAGTTTAACGTTTGAAAAAAAAATCGTAAATAAAATATTGGGAAATTCCTATTTGTACCCTCTATGTTCTCTAAGTTTTCACTTTTCCCAGTTGTACCCTGCGTGTAAGCAATTCCCAACTGTACCCCTGAACTTTGTTAATTACTCTCAACCGTGACTAAACTAGAATTACCGTTAAGTATGGCTGTTAAGTGGCAACTTGCAGTCCTAATCTAATGACATGGCGAGTGACATGTCGGTCTAGCAGCCTTTTGGCCTTCGTTAATCCCTAATTACCCCTTCATTCTAATTTCAAACTACAAACCCTTCATCTTCCTTCATTTCTTCTCATGTTCGAATTCACTGATCATCACCATATCATCTGCCACTATCATCATCATCATCATCATCATCATCATATTCTCCTTTGCTTTTCTCACTTATTATTGCATGTTGTTGTTGATTTTGACGAGGCGAAAACTCGAAATTAGAATGAAGAGGTAATTAGGGATTAACGAAGGCCAAAAGGCTACTAGACCGACATGTCGCTCGCAATGTCATTAGATTAGGACTGCAAGTTGGCGCTGAACCACCATACTTAACGGCTAATTCTAGTTTAGTCACGGTTGAGAGTAATTAATAGAGTTCGGGGGTACAGTTGGGAATTGCTTATACGCAGCAGTACAACTGGGAAAAGTGAAAACTTAGAGGGTACAAATGGAAATTTCCCTAAAATATTTTATTTTCGTTAAATAAAAAATTATTCCGTTATAAAAACATGGGAATTTATTTATCGAATTATTAAAAATTTTACTTTTCGTTAAAAAAAGTTTAAAATTCGAAAATATTTTTAATATTGACCTGTCTTTTTGACATTTTCTTATCTCGTCAAAATTTAGAAATAATTTATCAAATTTTTAAAATAATGATTTCTTATAACTATTATCCCATATTACTATTTACATTTATTTTACTTACCGTCTCACAAATTCCTTTTTATAAATAAATTTAACAGTTTCCATTATTTCAATTCCGTAATCTTATATTTCAACTTTTTAAGAAAGAAATAAATACGTTTGTACGAGAAACGGGCCAAAACCCGAACTTCTAATAACTTCCCACGTCCTACACTTACACTACATGTACACTAATCTAACTCCTACAACTACACCAATCCTACCCTACCCTACCTTACTCCCTCTCCTTCATCCTTACTACACCTCATTTTCTTTTCTTTTTCCTCCTACACTATATATATATATATATATATATATATATATATATATATATATATATATATATATATATATATATATATATATATATATATATATATATATATATATATACACTCCTATATATTAGTATATTACTACTTCTACGTTACTATTTATACCATACGTACATACTACATATATACTATATATTACTTACTAATATTACGTACTACTTCTACTTATTATACTATATACTCCGTACTATATACTATATTTTCTCCCTCGTCCTTTTCTATAATTGGAGCATTGGGAATGAGGAGTTACCCGGTATGTGACGGAATCACTTTTCTAGTACCGTATTTCTGTCAAATCATTTCGACCGAAAAATTCTTTAAAAGAGGGAAGGAGAGACTTTCCTAATGTAGACGATATTCTTGACCCTGACAACCTTTAATTCTTAATAACGTTAATAAATATTCCGTGATAGGTATTAAGGTAACTAAGCTTTTCTTCTAACGACATTTTGTATATATAAGTATATTGTATTACTAACTTAATAAATTGCTTATTTAAATATTTAGGCTTATTTGTATGACTAAATTACATATGTATATAAAATTTTTACGTGATATTTATTTATGTTATGTATGACTAAATTCAACTTGACTAAATCATCACTTGTTAAATTTAGTTATTACCTTTATATTTCTGTTTATTGAGAAACTGATAAAATGGGTAAAAGAACCTAACGAGAGTAAAATTACTTACTATATGTTAAAATTTACATTAATTGTACTTTTTTTTTTGGTAAAATGTGAGCTTTTATTAATCCATTGAAGCAAATATACAACAAGGTACAAGATATACAACAGGGAACTCTAGCCCAAGTCTAGAGTCATCTAATTCCTTTTCAACTCATTAAGCACCTTAGTATCTTCTAGGGAAGTGTTCGGTCTCTGCAGAATACTGTCTATTCTACTCTTGATTTCTTGTTGGATTTTTCTGAAAACTACCTCCGGGTGAATTAGCAGACCCTCATGATTTGCTGTGTTTCTTTTTAACCAGATAGCGTGATGAAAAGCGTTGAGTACCATCGCCTGCACCCTCCCCCGTGTTCCATTTTCGAGCACATAATCCGGCTGTTTCGGCATATTAATACCTGTTCATTTAATAAGTTTATCTTTAATCCTCATGCTATACACACATTCATTCATCAAATGATGTGCAGTCTCATCCTCCACTGCACAGATGCAGCAGTTCAGTTCGCTTCCGTATCGGAATCTGGCGATTTTCATTCTAGTGTTCAGTCTGCCATTAACCAGAATCCAGGAGAGTGTAGCATGCTTTGGAATACTCCATTTCTCCCAAATGAGTTGGTGCCAAGGTACTTCGGACCCTGTACCACATAACCACGTATACCCATCAGCAATGTTGTATCCTTTTGGAGAGTTCATCCAAGTTCCATTGATATACCCATCCTTCATCTTTTCTTTAGCTTTGCAAATCGATCTCCAAATCCATGGAATGTCCTTAGGAGGTTTATAATCATTCCAATCGCTACCTTTCAGGTAGTTGTGGTCAACCCAACGGATCCAGAGTTTATCACTCTTCTCATAATCCAATTCACCAGTTTTCCGACAGCGGCCAAATTCCAAGTCTCGGCCCTTTTTATGCCCAATCCTCCTTCCTTCTTAGGTTTGGTAACTTTATTCCATGATACCAGAGGGACCCTATTATATTCCGCATTCCCTTCCCAAAGGTAGTTTCTACAAATGGTTTCTATCATCTTCATAACCCCTTTAGGGAAAAGGAAGATATTGGACCAATAGTTATGGAGAGTATTGAGGATGGAGTTGATCAGAATAACCCTGCCAGCATAAGACAATTTACGGGCACCAAAACACCTAATTCTCGTAACCATATTTTCAGCAATTACGGAGCATTCCTGCTTAGTGAGTTTCCTGGACTTGATAGGGATCCCTAAATAGGTATAAGGCATCATCCCTTCCCTGAATCTAGTAGCCCGAAGAATATCATCTTTCAGTCCCGAAGTCATTCCATTGAAATAAATGGCCGATTTTGCTGCATTTAACTGTAAACCCGAGGCTTTAGTGAAAGACGACAGGGATCTCATAATTAGCATGATTGAATTAGGATCCCCCTTCGAGAACAACATCAGGTCGTCAGCAAAAATCAGATGGGTTAGCTTCATATGCTTACACATAGGGTGATAATTAAAGGGCCATTTCTCGGTAGCATAAGTAAGCATTCTGCTTGAGTAGTCCATACACAGGGTGAAGAGTAAGGGGGATAAAGGATCCCCTTGCCTCAGCCCTTTTTGTGCTTTGAAGTATCCAAACGTATTTCCATTTAAGCTCAACGAGAACATAGGGGAGGTAATACAATTCATCACCAGCTCCTTAAAACGAGTAGGAAAGTTGAGTTGGGTTAACATGTCCTCTACAAACTTCCACTCCACCGAATCGTATGCTTTTTGGAGGTCGATTTTGATCAAGCATCTGGGGGAAGCGGCTTTCCTGGAATAACGGTGTGCAATGTCTTGACATATAAAAATATTATCTATTATGATCCTTCCTTTAATGAATGCTCCTTGATTTTTTGGACAATGTCTAGAAGAATTTTTGATAGCCTATTGCAAATAACCTTAGATATAATTTTATAAGTGAGGTTACAGCAGGCTATAGGTCGGAATTGTTTAACGTCCATAGGCCTCTCGCATTTGGGAATGAGTGTTAAGGTTGTAGCGTTGATTTGTTTCAGGATCTTTCCTGTTCTCATAGCATCCTTAACTGCTGCACAAACCTCCTCTCCTATGAAGTTCCACGCCTTCTTGTAAAAACCACTCGTATACCCATCGGGCCCCGGTGCCTTCTCATTAGGGATAGAGAAGACGATATCCCTAATCTCCTTGTTTGACAGAGGTGAGTCCAAGATAGCAGCATGATCACCGGATAAGGTAGGTCCTTTGGCCACTACCTCCTCCCTGACCCTTTCAGTTTTCGCGCTGCTCCCTAGGAGCTTAGTATAATAGGCCAAAAAAGCCTCCTGAACTCCAGTTTGATCGAAATGAGACTTCCCTTCCATGTCTGTAATTTGAAACCCTGCATTTTGCTTTACTCTTTGCTTCAATGCCCTGTGAAAGTGGGCAGTGTTATCATCATCGTCTTTAATCCAGTTGGCTTTTGCCTTCTGTTTAAGGTAGGTATTCTAGGCTGTTAAAAGCTCTCTATAGACTGCAGCAGATCGTCGTTCTTTATCTATCAATTGCTGGTTTTTAGGATCTAATTGAATTTGCAGTTGTACTTCTTCCAGGTCCTTACCAGCCCTCATCGTCCTGCATTCCACATCAGAGTAAAATCTGGTGTTCAGGTTCCTAAAGTCACGCTTCAAGTTTTTCAGTTTCTTCACGATTTTGAACATTTTAGTTCCCTCCACTTGTATTCTCCATTGAGCTTCCACTATAGGTAAGAATCAGCATGCGAAGTCCACATATCAAAGAATTTAAAGCCTGATTTTTTCTCTCGTTGGACAGCAACGTTTGCAATCACACATTGGCAGTGATCGAATATGCCTTCAGGGTAGAAATGAGATTGGTGATTAGGATGAGTGTTCAGCCATTCAGAATTGACCAAAACCCTGTCCAGCCTGCTATATATTCGATGATGGGTATCCTGTTTATTGTTCCAGGTATAAAAAGCGTCCGTCCCTCCCATATCCACCATGTCACAAATTCTTATGCAGTTATTAAAGTCATCCATATCTTCTTGTTTTGAGTCACCGCCTAATCTCTCTTCAGGTGTTGTGACAGTGTTAAAGTCTCCAGATATTATCCAAGGACCATCAATCCCATTATCCAGTTGTGTCAATTGCTCCCATAGTTCCTTCCTATCCTCACCCTTATTGTATGCATAAACCATGGACAACTCAAATCTTGAATTGTCTCCTTTATCCATGATCTGAGCATGTATAAATTGGGCAGTGGTATGAGTTATCCATACATCAAAGTGAGCTGGCTTCCAAATAAGCCGAACTCTACCTCTTGGATGTTGATGGCAATTCGTAGCTACACTCCACCCATTACACACATTACCCATAACATTGTTCATCTTCACTGTTTTTATTTTTGTTTCTAGAAGACCAAAAAGACTAACCTCTTTATTTTGAAGAAAATAATTTATTCTTTTTTGTTTATCCACAACTTTCATTCCCCTCACATTCCAAAACCCAATTTTGTATATCATTATGTAACGGTTATGGGAATAGGGGGCGTGCTTACTGTCTGCTCATTTTGCACATTGAAACCTGATATAATGGTAGTGTCATCATCCTGTCTCGCAAGTTGTGTTTGAGTTCCATCAGTCAATCCTCCTCCTTGTGGTCTTCTCATGAGGGCCGGAAACTGAGTGTCATTCACAGCTGGCACTATTTGTTTCTCCTGGGGTTGGATTGGTTTCCACACTTTAGTAGGCTGCTGTTGTTTCCTAATAATTGGCTTCTTTCTGCAGTTCTCTGTAGCATGTCCCAACCCTTTACAATGAGTGCATTTTATCGGTCTCCATTCAAACTCCACTCTTATCTGTTGGATTTCTCCACATTCATCCTTGAATCTGACCATATCAGGCAATTTTTGATTAACCTTGATCTCCACTAGAACTGTAGCAAACCCGAGTCGTTTCTTCTCTGTTGTGGCTTGCTCAGCTTTAATAAATTTGCCTGTGAGGCCAGCAATGGACGAGAGGCATTTCCCCCCAAAACTTAAGATGAAGTTCATGTAGTCTAACCCAAGATGGGACTACCTGCACATATTCCTTCATTAGGTTCGTTTCTTGCGTCCATGATCTAACAATGAGTGGTTTATTGTCAAACATGTGATATCCTTCTTGAAGCACCTTCTCCTTATCAGTTATATTCTTGAATCGTACTAGGAAGATCCCATTTGGCAAAAATGAAACATTATCAATACCATACTTACCCCAAATCCTATTGACGTATCCTTGGATGACCTCCCATGGAGGATTGGCCCCCAATACGTAACAGTACACTGCGTTATTCCAATAGTTGATTTCATCAATAACATCCTCATCTGAGAATTGTAGAAGGATCTCCTCCTCTGTATTTGTCATTTCAGGCACAATATTTAACATACTAGCATTTTTTTCCACCTGGTTTTCCTGCTGTACATTAGACTTTTTCTTTCCGCGTTGCGTTATCCAGATGCTGTTCTCAACCAATTCCTCATCTTCAAAGTCCAATCCAGGGATTCCCACGATCTCATGCATTGGTTTTGTTCGTTGTATGTCATCTTCATCAGGCCCTTTCTTATCTCTCAAGTTTTGTGAACTCGCTGAATTCCTTGCCATCGTCATGGATTAGCAGCTATGAATTGCTTCGATCATCCACAATTCGCCGCAAATCGCTCATTAGTGTTTTTCGCTCATTAGGAAACGTAGTGTCCTTAGATTTCCTTATAAGTATAAGAACATAAATGACACATAAAGAATAATTTTACTTTATGTGTCATTTATGTTCTTATACTTATAAACTCCATTTTATATTATTTGTTCATCGTGTTAAATTTTTACTTACTTATAGTCCGTTCAAGTTTAAATTGGTTTAATTTTTTTTATTGTTTATTTACGGATGTAACTTTTACTCCACTTATATTTTATAAAGTATAAAATTATATAATATTTTCTATAATAAATGAAATTATTCTGAAACTTTTATATACGTTCATAATTATTAAAATTAATTCTACAATTAAAATTTTGATATTTGATATTTTACACGTCTAAGTAATTTATACTTTAAAGTGATTTACACGTCAAAGTGATTTATATTTTATAAAGTGATTCCATGTCAAAGAAATTTTATATTTCATATTTGAAAACTTTTATATTTTTTTACAGAAACTTTAAATTTTAAAATAAAACTTTAAATTTTGAAATAATATTTTATTATACCTTAAATTTTATTTTTATATAAAATTTGATTTAAAAGAATTTACTATTTTTAAATAAAGTCATACGATATTTGAGATATAATGTTTCAGGTGACACTTGAGGATTAAAGTGTAACGTTGTGACACTGAAACTAAGAATTTGAGAATTTGACTGTTTCAAATGAGTCCGACAAATTATTAAAGGTCAGAAAATAATGTACTACTCGTTCACGGGTGATAAGTGTAGTTTGTAGTGCCTATTTGTCGTGTTTGGTCCCGATTTCTCTTGTGAAATCGCTCTTTGGAGCAGTTTTCGAGGCTACTTACGCTTCTTCTAGCTTGTTTTTGGTTCCTAGGATCAATATTGGAGAAAGGGAACGATTCCGACTCGTTTCCGACACATTTGGAGCCAACAAAGAGAAGCGACGATCACTCGGTGGCTTAGACTCAATCCCGAGACCTTTCGGACCCACTCCCGAGCCCCTTAGACTCGATCCCGAGCACCGAGAATCGATGAGAAGCCTATGAAGAGAAAATACGGACCTTTATGATCAGATTGGAGGCCTACAAGACCCTTCCCGGGCAGGATGAGTGCCCATCCCGGTCGGGATGAAAAGCAAACAAAGCAGCTCTTCTGATGAGCCATCCCGGTCGGGACCATGGAGCCATCCCGGTCGGGACCAACCATCCTGGTCGGGACCATGAAGCCATCCCGGTCGGGACCATCCATCCCGGTCGGGATGAGCCCAGTACAGCACCGTGACTCTTCTTTTCGATTTCTTTGCTCTTGTAACCTTATATATACCCTCCCTTTGTATTGTTTAAGCACCTTACACTACCATACTCTATCTTACTAAACCCTAGACATACTTTAGCCTAGATTAGCTTAGATTAGTGTAGATTAGTCGTTAATTACTTCTTAATCTTAGATTACTCTTGTATTATTGGAATTCTTGAAGATCTCTACCAAGATTGACAACCTTGGTAGATGTATTTGGGTTTTCTCTTTTATGCAAGTTTTCATTCTTCCTTTCATCTTCTAGTATGGTATAATCTTTCTTTTCTCTTCTCTTAATCTTCTTTTATCATTCAAGTTTCAATCTTTATCTTTTGTTTATTGTTTTGTTCATAATCATTGTTGTTCTTCATTATGTATGTGATTGTTCTTGTGTTAGTTTCTCTTGTTCTTGTTAGCTTTCCATTAGATATGTTTGAGTAATTCTCTTGCTAGGATTAGTAGGGGAATTTGGTGTCTTAATGGGTGATTAAGGGTTTGTTTAAGATGTTGGTGGAAGTTTGGGTTGCTTCTTGGTTATATGCATAGAACATGATTGATGAAATGCTTGAATGACTTGTAGTTGCAAATGCTTGTTTTTCTTTCCTTCTTCCTGCGGTCTTGTGTGTCGCTAAGATGGGTTCTTGCACGAGAGCGAGGAACCTCTAGGTCGGTTTAAGTAGCGAGAGCCCGGACTATACCTAGATAACCAGACTACCCCTTCACCTTTGCTCTTCCTTGATCATTCCATCACCCTTGAACCCGACCTAATCCTAGCCCTTTTCCTAGTTGTTTTCTTCTTCGTCTTAGCTATTATTCCTTTAGTTAGTTGAATCCATAGCTCTAGTTGTCACATTTAGCCTAGTTCTAGTCATAGTCTTCTCCCCTTTTAATTGTTTTAGTTAGTTTAGCCTTATTGACCTAGTCTTGTTTTTGGACAACCTTAGTCTAGAAACCTCATCATAACCGTCCCCGTGGAATCGACCCGACTTACCCTATCTACGTGTTAGGTTTAGTTGGCTATTATTTGTTGGTATGGATCCACGGCAAATCCCTCCCATCAACGGGCGACTTTTATATAAAGTTTACAATGCGAGTCTGGGACGAATAGCTTGTGTTGTATTCTACCATATGTGGTGTTTCGACTGCACTTGTAATGAAAAGCAGACTCAGAGGCTGCGGTCCGAGAGTCGACCTAGTGTTTAAGGAAGTCGTCCTACGGCAGTGAGAGCTGTGGTTCAAGAGTCTGCGTAGGGTATGTGCGCATGTAAAGACAAGTATTTGATCAGTATTACTACCTAGGTAGCGGGGGCAGAACAAGATTCTAAAAACTGCGGGTTCCCTCTTGGTGATGCAGAGAACGTAATCATCGTCTTTCATTTTGCCCAGAGCCCCGTCTAAATAAACGTATAATATAATAGAAGTTCGGGCCCAATTGAGCCTTATGGATGAGATGTAAACCTCATAAGTTCAGTTCGTTCTACGAGTCGGTAACAGGGTTACTTCTATTGGTGAGATGCAAGCAAGTAGGGTGTAGCGGTGATACTAGGAGCCACGACTCGTGTGTTTTGTCTGTTACGTGAAAAATGATTTTAAAATAAAATGGGTGCCAATGTCTCATTTCTAAACTTTACCATCTTCATCACCTCACATGTTTGTTAATTGAATTAAAGAAAACTATCTGTTACGTGATATCCTTTTAATATTTTTGTAAGCATATTATTTGTTGTTCACATGATTGTCTTATGTGTATGAGGTGATGTTAGACGAACGGCTTGGTTGCTGTCCAGCTCAGCATCCACCGTTTTATTTTTGTTGCAGGTCTAAGACGTTGGAGAATCAAGCGAGAGAGATTTAATAATATGTTTGTATAAAATACAATCTATATTCCGTACTAAGTGAATCAAGTCTATGTAATTAATAGTCGTCTGTTGTAAGGATCTGTAGCAATCCAGATTTATTTACACTCTGATTCAATTTTAATTAAGTGACTTAGATAACTTTCCGCATTATCTATTACTTTAAGTCATTGAAAATCCGGGTTGTTACAATTTTTTTTTTTTTCATAAAACCTATAGAAGTTATTTAAGAAAAGTACTTTTAGGAAATACTTTCAAAGCAAATCTGGTGCGCGATACAAAATATTTTTGACACAAATTCTATCACGAAACTTCACAGACTGTAACATCTGTGAAAAGGACTGTAACATTCAGAGTCAGACTATAGCATCTAGTTTCATACTGTAACAATTCCAACTCAGACTGTATCAAGTTCCTAAGTCTCTTCAAACTTGACTCATTTGATCAACCTTGCTTGTTCATAAACTCGATTCATGACGCTAACTTAGTGAACTAGATCGATAGGCTCCTTGTTCATTCCGTCTTTTCTTTGTCCTTCCAACAATGAAGTGATTATAGCTGTTGTTAAGTGTCTTCTTCCAACCATGAATTGTTTATAGCTCCTTATTAAGTATCTTCTCCCAACCACGAAGTGATTATAGCTCCATCTTGAGTATCTTCTTCTCATTTTCCACTTTTACAAGCTTTCACATATTCTTTTATGATCTTTAATGTTTGTTTCTTTCTATGCGTGCTTTATCACGATTAAGTCTTTTATCTATCTTAATACTTCACTCCTTTTCTCTATCCGGTTCAAACTTGTACGACTTACCATATGCGACTAGACAAACAAACTCGTTACGTGCCATTTGTATTCATCAAAACATAATACGAGATTGCTATAAATAGAAGTTACTATAATAAGCATAAAACCAACCTCGAGCCTTAAAATTCCCTATTTTTTATGATGACAAGTCTCTAGTCATGTAACCTAGGTTCCCCCACAACCTGAGCACGTAGTCAAAGGAAGTCATCATGTAGACACCCGCATTTTGTCCGCTCGTGTCTGTAGCAGTCTCCAACAAAGCACCCGATGATGATCAGACGTTAACATGCATCAATACGCTTGAATACGGACTCAGAATCAATGGTATCCGACATCGGCACTTAGAGGAGTATAAATCTCTCAAAACTGACATCAAACTAGACTCAGTGGGTCGTTTCCAATAAAATAAAGCCACTTTTACCCAAAACTGCCATCGGAGGTAAAACCATCTTTGTCGATCGAGTCAGACCCCAGTCAAAGTCGAAACCCGAAACAAAACAAATTCAAAATAACATCCAAATACACTCAAAATCAAAGTCAAAATGGAATCTTCATTTACCTCGAATAACCCGGATATCAATCCGTATTTCGAGCAACTTCCGATACGTGCGATTTCAATCGCCAGCACCCAGGCGCCTCAAACCTGAGCTGCCTCAGGTGACGCGCCTCAATATCAGGGGGCTAGCCTCCAGGCGCCTGAATTTCGAAATCAGAACATTTCGCGAAACTCTATAAATACACCCTTATGTTCACCATATCGAGGGACACAATTATGATTTTCCGAGTCCTAAACCAGAAGTGCGAGAGCTCCATCGTTCTCACATACACTCATAAACACACCTTAACTCTTCATACATATACCTCGAACCTATCCCCGTGGCGACGATACTCCGTGAGCCCGTATTTCAACGCATTTGACATGTAGGTTGAGGGCGTCCAAACCCCATTTCTAATCTCTAAACTCGTTTATTTACCGCATTATTCTAACCATACCAACTTTTCATTATCGTACACTAACATTTAATTTCTCGCATCTAACATTTATTTTTCGTTCCTAACATCTAACTACTAACTTCCCGACATTGAAATACTCGATCTTTTACGTATCGAGTACTAAGGGTGATGAAATAAAGAAACACGAACACAAGAGTATTGCACTCGAGTCGTCGGCCGCTGATCTCGTCATCCCGCATATTTGGTTGTTCAGAGTGAGTCATCCCCCTAAAACACTTTTACGATTTCGTTATACAACTACCATGTATATATAATAATAAAATATTTAAACACGAATCGAGTAGGGGTCCAATGATGGTATCGACATCGTAAGTCTCAATGGTCAAATTATGATGTCAAGATACGTAGGACCTAATGCCTATGAGGACAAGTCGTTATAAATTCAGAATAAATGTCATATGATGCCAAATCCGCGTGTCATGGACCCATGGTCAATATCGATGTCGAATAGTACAGATCGTTTAATCCGAATCGATTTTGTTTTAAAAACACACTCGATTAAAGTTTCAGCCAAAAGTCTGCATAATCATCAGACAGGCCGCTAGGGTGGTGGCGCCTCACAATTGAGGCGCGCCAAGTAAGGCGCCTGACCCTCGAGTTATGATGCGATCGCGGAATCCTTCATTGTATGTTTTCGATGTCATTTATAAGCGTCGGTCTGAAATGTTGGATGTCGATTCTGTAATCGATACTCACGCATAAAGAGCCTTCGAGAACGGAATTAATACGAAACCTAATGACTTCAATCCAAGCATCGTACGGTCTATAAGACCCGACAATGACGTTGGGGTACGGAGGTCTCCGATATTCGTATTACGATACATTCGATCTAAATAAAAAAAACATGATGATTAGGAACAAATACCCAATGAAGACCAAAACGAGGTATCGTGGACTTCCAAAATAGTCAAACAACGATATAAGTTTAGCTTAGGAAATTATATTTGCAACGCTAGTTGTGGACATAACATAGGTCCACCCCGACGCGGCCACGCGCGGGTTTGGGGAGGCGAATGAATCTCCATATGAGAATGGATCGAATTGAAAACTGCCATAGACACCTGGCGGTCAAAATGCGGGTGGCTACACTAGTTGGCACATGTCAATCCATCGCGTGTTTCCTTTTAAAACTCACATTTTGTGTCTATTTTAACTCTGTCATTATCTTCCCTTTACGGCTTTGAGTGAATGCCTCATGATGTTAATCATACATCGACGACTCCTTAGTCGAACTCAAAATTCGATAAACCAAGGCAATCATATTTCACTATGATAAGTCGGGACGAGACTTCGAGGGCTCGGCATCAAGCTTGCATCACCCTTTGGTCATGTACGTTGCCGGTTTGGGTGCCCTAGTACAGGCGCCTGAGTGCTGGGTCGCCGCACATCTAGCGCCTGAGCTCCAGGTCGCACCGGCTTACAAGCCTGAGCCTCTGTCCTATGATCAATACGCAACATAATGCGTAACTGTTCGGAGTTTATCCAATCGTTCGGTTTACGGTTTCAGTTTGCATTTTTATTTACGAGTCCGTATATAGTTTAAATTACCGTTTCTAACTCGATATTATAATTGCTTGTCGAATTGTGAATTTCGGGTTGTATTCCGCCAATATAACTTGTAATCTCCACTTTCAAGTTATTTATTCCTACTGTTTGGTATTTACTGTTTTCAAATGAACATCGCATGCTAGAACAACTTCGACATATTTTAAGATGCATTAAACTACGTAGCGAACACATATTTTACATGTATAGCCTAAAATAATGATTGCCATACATTTTCACCATCTTACTAACGCGCGCACTTAAACATTGATAGATATCTTAGAAGAGGACGATATGGGCGGGCGGGGTTGGGTGTCCTTCATGGGCTTCCCAACACGTACCTTCACCCCTTACTCAGAACCTTTGGTTTTCGGATGCTCGAAACCATTGGCAACGATAGTCATTCGATATACGATATTCGATAATTCGACATCAGTGTCGTCATGCAATGGGACGAACCCCACAAGATCTAGTACTATAAGGCATGCCATGATAATTCGATTTGTCTGAGTGTATGTAGAGTGTATGATATTCGATAATTCGATTTGTCTGAGTGTATGTAGAGTGAGTTCGAACGGGTCCGAACTCCCATAAAGTTTGGTAGCGACTCCAATTTCGATTTAAATTTCAATCCGAGAATAATCTTACCACGAGATTCATTCGCCTACCTAAACCCGCGCGTGGCCACGTCGGGGTAGACCTATGTCATGTCCACGATTTGGCGACTCTGTTAGGGATACCTGATGTACCACTTGTCATCGGGATTCTTATGGTAAGACTCAAGATGAAATCGATCGGTTACTAAAGTATGCATTTTAGTTTGATGGTTGATGCATACCCCAGTTTCGCCTGGGCTGGTTACTTGTGACCGACGTCCCACAATACCGCGGTGCATTCCTAGATGGGTACCCTAAAGACATCCATGGCCAAATTGGTATAGGTGTCATGGCATGTTTTAAGTCCAAATCGGCTAAGGAAGTCTCTCCAGATTTACGAAAGAGCCATAGGTGGTTGTATAAACCCTATTTTGACCGACCGAGACTTAGTATAAAGTATACATGTTGTCGTCATAATGCTTGTTTGACTACTTTCTACTAGGTTTCCGTGTCATTTTCAAAAACCATCATTTCAAAATACATCTCTTCAAAAATGTCATGTTTTCAAAAACTTGGAATGCTGCTGAAATTTAGACCTAAGATTTAACTTAAAATAGCCTATTTTTAGCCGTCATGTTGCCTATTTCGAAATTCAAAACTTTTGACTTTTCAAAAATCGGTTATGTTGGCATGCTGCCAATTTCAAAAGTCCGGATCTCCCTCCGAATTGTTTCTAAATTCAACCCTTTTCAAAAACCTTCCTAATTATAAAATCTACCGTAATCCATGTGTCAGGTCTTTTCATAGTTCATCGAAGGTCTATAGCTTTGAAACTCTGCTGATCTTACATCGTGGTTTTCCTCCCCATCCTCGTCCGCCTTATTTAAAGGCACGACTGACCTGCGTACGACATGCCCCTACAAAGGAAAGTCTGTCTAGACACTTGAGTCCAAAGTCTGGGGAAATCTCACGTGCTCCTCCCTACGAACATGGCTCGGCCAACATAGCCAAATCTTAAGGGAGTCGGACTACCCGTTTGTCATCCGTCTGGTCGTCTCTTTCGATTCATTTTACCTCGTTTCGTTTTCCTTGCTTGGGATATTTTGATTCCAAGATCTGGGCCCAAGGTTTCTGACTACGTGGTATTCTTTTAGACAGGCCACCTTCAACTAGACTCAGATTGGAACAAACTATGAATGAATAGAAAGCTATGATGGAAACCATGGTCAACAAGCAGAGCGATGTCGAAAGTCAACCGCTAGCCATAAGAGCCAATCAAGCGGCTACGAATGGTTGTCTGGCCACTATAGAGCAAGGGAATCCTAACTTTGGATTTACAGACACTGGACCCATGGCTGAAGTGATCAGTGTAGTGTACGTGCTGGTTAGAGGAACAGGTCCATTTTTCCGGGGGTAACAACATCCACACGGAAAACTTCGGTGTTTATTCTCTAGTAAATGCCAAACTGCCAGCAAACCAAAATCTCACGGGTTTACCAATGTTCGAGAGGACTGAAGACACGTTACTCCATATACGGACCTTCAAATAATTTATGGCTATAAAAGGGGTAGATTCTAGTATGTTTAAGAATATATTCGCAACATCCCTTGAGAAGTACCCGAGAGCCTGGTACTACAGGCTAGATCCTAAAAAGTACACAACATGGGATGATGTGGCCACTGAATTTGCTCGGAATTACGCTAACTATACCGAGATCCAGACCACAACGCGCTCTTTGGAGGTCATGGCTCAAGAGCCCAAAGGAGGTTTCACAAAATACCTTCATGTAGACACCCAGATTTGGACCTGGTGGCTGCAGAAGTACCCAACAAACACCCGATGACGATCGGACTGCAACGCGACGCGGATTCACGATGTTTTAGATAGTTTTTATATAGGACGGATCAAATAAATTACTCGGAAAAATTAAACTAACATATTGGCAGCCTTAGTCGTGTCGTTACGGTCGCATAGACACTAATTAGAGTCAATTTAGACACCGGGACATTGTGTCGGTCCCGAAACTCGAACTGAGTCAACACCGCGCCAAGCGAACCTCGGGATGCACACCAGAGGCCCGCTAAGCATCACGGCGTTAGGTCAAAATGGGGGAGACTTAGTCCCTAAGCCACGAATTATACACCCGCCTCTCAGTTTTGGAAAGTATCAAAATCGTATCTTCACAATCCCGAGCGCCTCACCTTGCGCGCCTGAGTCTTCACACGCCTGAACCCAGGCGCCTGAGTTTTGGTGCGCTTGACCTTAGGCGCCTATCTGGGTGACGAGGGCCGAAAACACCTATAAATACCCCCCCCTTCACCCCCTCATTTCGACACAACTTCTTGAATTCTCTTCCCTCTTCACTCGTAAAGAGTTTCTCGCTAAGGGCTCGCACTCCGACACCCGAGGCAAACGATCCACTCGATCGTACTTCCGATAAAGCGACATCGACGCTACTCCTCACCTTCGAGCACTCTACTTAATTCCGAGGTGCCTGTATTTGATTATCTATAGCTTAGTAACGGAGTTCTGTCGGATTAGCCGCAGAATCAGCCAGTAGTAGCGGAGCTCTGCCGGAATAGCCGTAGGAAGGGTCGACGGTAACGGAACTCTGCCAAAATCACCGGGCAAGCGAGGAGGATCCGCCTTTGAAGTCGAGTCGTCACTAGGTTGTCATCTAAACAAAACTTTACATTCTTGCACCTTCTTTTATTATTATGCACTACGATAATACTAGACATGGACATTAGGTCCACAAACACATACTAAAACATGTAACGTCCCCACTTCAACCGCAAACACTAAAATACACTAAATAGACCCGAGTAACTCCGAGATCCGTTCTCAACTATCTATGCATCGTGTCCCGTTTAGTGTATACTCCGAGGGTGCAACTCCTCACTACGTGATTTACTTACGTTCGCATTTACAGTTTTCATATGATTTATTGCTTTTATGACCTTATAATCGCATGCTAAATCACCTAACACGGAGATCAAAACGTAAATAAACTAAAACTGAACAAAGCGATGGTCGGGTTCCGTATTAGTCCCGGTGCTCGCCATGTATGGTTCGATGCATCTCTATTAATACCGAACCGATGCATCTTAAGCAGAATACCAGATAAGGTATATCACGAGAATGACTAATATCCATATTATTGCGTTTAAACTGATTTGCTAATACTCTCTACCCTCTTACGTGAATCTTTTCGTGGCCTGCTTGTCACGTGAAATCGCATGCAAAGAATGTAGACACAACTATTTCGATGACAAAACTTACTTGTCTTTAAACAACCGACGTAGCAAAAGGTATAGGCTGAAAACAACGGATGTTACAGTATTTCCGCCACAACAAAAGAACGAAGTTATCAGCCCACCGATTGATTAGTAGAGGCCGCTATAGTGCGGGCGGTATTGGGTGTCAATGTCTATCGGATGTTGGCTTCCCAATACATACCCTCACCCCGTACTCAGAATCGACAGTTTCCAGATGTCCGAAACCATTGTCAATGAGAGTCATTCCAGGCATGGAGTGCTTAAGGGTACAAGTCTTTATCTTTAGGTCCCGTGCCCCTCAGCTTTGAGCCGGCTAAGGATCAAAGTTGACTTGAACGGTTTCCGAGTCCCCATTATTGACTCGGTGGCGACTCCACAAATCAGCAACGAATTCAGTTCACTAAAAAGGTCGCCTTACCAAACATAACGGCCTTTAAACATTTACAACCACGACTCCATCGATTCCAAACGGAAACATTGGTGCCCGCACCCGTCTAGTAAAATTACGGATCGTCATCCGAATCAAGGTCGGAAACATCGCCCTGTACGTGAGATCGGGGCGGCCCCCGACCGAGAGAGGCCGCGTGGTTGGCCGTCGCCATACATTGAAAAACTAGGTCGGTCCCGCGCGAGCGCGCACAGGGCGCCGGGCGGTGCGGACGGCCGTCCACACTTTTGTGCTGAAGGACCGAGAGTGTTAATCTGGTCAACAAGCCCAGCAAAAAGACTTTGGTGGAAGCCTTTGTGAAGAACCAATTGCCCTCCTGCCGGTTCCATCTCCGGTACGCCGTTATACCCAACTGCACTACCCTCACTGAAATGGGTATGAAAATCGAAGATGACTTAATATTAGAAGGCCTAACCAAAGCTTCTAGCAAGGGTTACCAAGGGGCCTCCTCCTCGGCCACGCCCCTAGCTGTGGCCCGCAGCATATTCGATGAGGTTAATCTACTACATGCCTCATCCAAGAAGAACACCCCACCACGGGTATTCACCGACATAGGTACTACTTTTATCTACGCTTTACAAAGGCTCTCCTGCAAAGGCCTAATCCAACCGATAGGCCCTACTCCAGAAGTCTCGATCTACGGATGCTAAAAAAACTATGACGCACAGGCCTATTGTTAATACCACAGGGGCAACGAGCATGACACCTAGAAATGCTGGAAATTGAAACACCTTACCCAGGATTTGATCGAAAGCGGTAAAATCCCATTACCCGGGGACAAACCGAGAAACAAGAACAATCCTTTCAGTTCCCACGCCATCTTTACCGGGGAAGTGATCGATTGTTCCCACCTCATTTGCGCTTTCACCCCGCAAGTTAACGATATATGTTCGATGATCAAGACGATGTGTACCTCGTCAAAGGGGAAGTTATCCCCATTACCATTGAGGAAATCCAAAAGGCTAAGTCTCAGGTCTTAGCTAGTAACCACCTCACCTGGTTAGGTCGTCTCTACCAAGCTACTTGCTCTAAAGAAACCCCTATTCTGGTAGTTGTAAGTGATCCAGTCAGGACGGAAGTCGTACTCGAAGAGCCAACTACTGACACGGCTCTCGTAACATAGTTGAAAAAGACCCGAGTAGACCTCACTGTATGGTAACTCCTAGTCATCTCGTAGGAACATCGAGAGGCATTTACGAAGACTCTCGATCAAATCAAGATCGACTCAACCGTTACCCCTCTGAAATGATAGCTACTGTCATGCCCCACCTAAAGGGCAAGGCTAAGGAAGAGAGCTCGCTGATTACTTTCTCTGAGTCCGATCTACCACCGTTTAGGGCTTCCCACAATGTAGCCCTATACATCACGGTGATATGCCGCGGGAAGTTTATCCCTATGACCCTAATAGACGATGGGTCTACTATCAATAACCTACCCCTAAGGACCGCTAAAGCTCTAGGTATTACTGAGGTTGAATATATCCCGACTGCTCAAACCATCCAGCCTTTCAATGGAAGCCCGAAGTCGGTAGCTAGGGCCGTCAAGTTGAGTATTATAACTGGCCCGGTAGAGAAAGAGTTGGAATTCCAGATGATCGACGTCACCTCCTCCTTCAACTTACTTTTTGGCGTCCGTGGATCTACGGTGTCAAAGCAGTATCCTCTACCCTGCACCGTAAAATTAAATTGTCTATGCGTGATGACATTATCCCTCTAGAGGCAACACCAATGACGGTGGCCAGTTACATCATCACGAGCCGTCTCTATACGGACCTTTGGGGGTTCGACTTTGTGGGTATGATCGAGGAGGACTTCCTCTTCAGAACCTACTTCACTACCAGCATTGATACTATGCTGCAAAAATTGGGGTACTCCTCCCAGGGGCCACTTTTAGGCCATATCTTCCAGCTGGGAAGATCATCGAGGTCATAAAAGACGAGGATTCCCACTTAGGACTAGGGTACGCCATAACACCGGACAATGTCGTCCGAGCATGCACTGAAAAGGTCTGTAACCTCATAAAGGGTATCCACTTGAGCCCTTATAGCCCACGACTGACTGACTACTTCGTTACACCGGTATTTGGGGCCACCCGGGTCGGTCTATTCCGACGAACTATTGCGCACTCCGGGATCAAACTGGTCCGATACTGCAATTAAATTCCAGATGACGTGTTCACCCTCATCCAGTCGGAACCAAAGGAAGATGCTGAGAATGCTGAGCCCGCACTGAGCTACTATTCGAGGAAGACAAGATAGTCCCAACTCCAAAGGAAGATTTGGTTAATCTCATCCTCCGCAGCAATAGGTTTGATCCGACCAAGCTGATCTCGAAAGTTGGCTCCAAGACGGGACGCAGAGCATGGAGTAAGACTGTCAGATGGACTGAAAGTCAAGGACGGATCAACAAGCCGGTTTCTGGTGAAGGAGACATGTCTGCTACTGATTCTGAGTATGAGTCTGAGTCTGAGTTAGAATTAAAGTTTGAGGTCAAGTCTAGGGAGTCCGGTTCTAGAGTCCAACCTGTAAGCTCTCTCCTTTTAGGCACTTCTGCTGGCGCCTCGGGGCCTGTTCTGAGCGCCCGTCCAATCCCGCCACTGACCAACGATCAAATGGCTTCACTGTTTGAGCTTTTCTCCAAATTTTCCATTAATAATAATAACAATCGTTCTGCTTACGTCTTGTCTCTTTTTAAATACAATTCTGGTTTCAAAAATACTTTATTCAATGACATTGAGAAACCTGACGAACAGGTACCCTTACCTCCTTATCTAATCGAGCAGTTAGAGCAACGACAGTCCCGGAATTCGTTAATCGAAGAGACTGAATCCATCATTGTGGGAACCACCTTAGATCCCCAAATGCTTGAGATAGGGTAAACATTAGATCCCGAGGAGAGACAACAGTTCACAAGCCTCCTCCAAGAGTTCAAAGATGTCTTCGCATGGTCCTACAAGGACATGCCGGGGATAGACTGAGAAATAGCCGAACACCAAATACCAATCAAAGACGGGTGTAAACCAGTTAAACAAAAAATCCGAAGAATGAGACCCGAGTGGCCTCTCAAAGTCAAAGAAGAAGTCAACAAACAGTTCAAAGCTGGCTTCATACAAGTGTCTGAATATCCGGACTGGGTTGCAAATATCGTGTCGGTACCTAAAAAAGACAGTAAGGTGCGCATGTGCGTGGATTTTTGGGATCTTAACAAGGCGAGCCCGAAAGACGATTTTCCATTACCACACATTGATATACTGGTAGACAATACCGCTGATCATGCCCTTCTATCCTTTATTGATGGATACACCGGGTACAATCAAATCAAGATGGCAAAAGAAGACATGAGCAAGACCACCTTCACTACACCTTGGGGTACTTACTGCTACACTGTCATGCCATTCAGCCTCATTAATGTCGGGGCCACTTATCAATGAACCGCTACAACCTTATTGCATGATATGATGCACAAGGAAGTAGAGGTCTATGTAGACGATATGATCATCAAATCCAAAAGCCGGGACGGGCACATCATCGCCCTAAGAAAGTTCTTTACTTGACTGTGCAAGTACAATATGAGACTAAATCCTTAAAAATGCAGTTTTGAGGTATCATAAGGCAAATTATTGGGTCACATCGTTAGCCAACGTGGTATTGAAGTCGACCCAGCAAAAATCAAAGCCATCACCAAGATAAAACCTCCTAAGACTAAGAAAGAAATAAAGGGCTTCCTTGTGAAAGTCCAATACATTAGTCGTTTTATCTCCCAATTAACCATGGTATGTGAACCAATTTTCAAGAAGCTGAAAGTGGGGGAACGAAAACTGTGGGATGATAAGTGTCAAGCAGCCTTTGACAAAATCAAGGAAATTTTGTCTGCTTCACCGATCTTAATGCCACCTCAACCGGGTTTGCCTATGTCGTTATATCTAACAACTACCGAGACAACCATGGGGTATGCTAGTGGCGATGGTCGACTCAGAAGAATGAACCACGTACTACAGTAGCAAGAAGTTCTTAGAGTATGAATGCAAATAAACCATGGTCGAGAAAACATGCCTGACACTAGTCTGGGTGACCAAAAAGCTTCGGCATTATATGCTCAATTACGAAGTACAGGTATTATCCAAAATGGATCCCATCAAATATCCATTCGAAAACCCCATCCTCAACGGGAGGATATCTAGGTGGACTCCAATGCTGGCAGAGTTCGACCTAAAATTCGTGCCACTAAAAGCCATCAAGGGCCGAGTAGTAGCCGAGTTTCTCGCCGATAGTCCCGTAACTAAAGAAGGACACACCAATACTTGGTCCTTCTTAGAAGAAGACATATTCCATACTGACGAAGAAACATGAGGATTTGTATTCCATACTCTCATATCCACTAAGCTGGATTCCGATGTAATTATTAATGCCGCCAAATACGAAGCATGCATCCATGGGGTACAAGCCGCCACCCATTTAGGAGTCACAAACCTTTGGGTACACGATGATTCATCCTTGGTCATCAATCAGGCACTCTAGAAGTGGAAAACTCGGAACGCTAACCTCGTGGCCTACCATGCGCAAGTAAGGGTTCTCGAGAAGTAATTCCAAATGGTAGGGTACATATACTTTCCCCGGGAAGAAAATCAGTTCGCAGATGCGCTCTCCAAATTAGCATCTCTGCTGAATATTCCCGATCACTTGACCAGTATGCCAATTTGCTTCGGAAGACTGTCCGAACCGGCATATACCCACGCTATCGAAGATATCAAGATAACTGATCCTGAACCTTGGTATCAAGGAATTTTAACATTCATATCGATGGCCCAGGGAAGCCCTACGAAGGTTAGCTACCCAGTTTATCCGCATAGATGACGTACAACTATATAAAAAGATAGCGCAAGAGGCTTTTCTCCAATGCACCGACAAAATAAAGGCCGAAAAGGTTATGGCTGAAGTACAGGACGGTTAGTGTGGTCCACATATGAATGCCCAGATGCTAGGCCGAAAAATCATGAGGCTCGGATACTACTGGAATAATATGGAAACCGATTGCAAAGAATACGTCAAACATTGACATATAACTGCCAAACCTTCGCCAATGTACAACATATACCATCATCCCAATTGTACACCATGACGTCGCCTTGGCCATTTTCAACATTGGGAATCGACATAATCGGAAAGGTAAACCCCTCCTGGCCAGGACGCCACTATTTCATCTTTGTGGCCATTGATTATATCACCAAATGGGTCGAAGTCAAGTCGTACCTCGTTCTGAACGCTAAACATGTCACCAAGTTCATTCAGAATAAAATTATATGTCGGTACGGGATCCCACACAAATTCATCAGTGATCACGAGACCCATTTCCAAGCCGAAATAGCAGCTCTGCTAACCAAATACAAGATCCAGAGGCATATCCTCAATCTACCGTCCCCAAACGAATGGAGCGGTAGAGGCAGCCAACAAGACAATTATCACCATACTTAAAAAAAAAGTTGCCTGATAATTACTGAGAATGGCCCAGCAAGATACCTTACGGTCTATGGGGATATCGGACATCAATCTTCACCGCAACCGGTGCAACACTCTACTATTTAACATACGGGATGAAGGCAGTTCAACCAGTAGAGTTGGAAATATCATCCCTCAGAATCATGTTGGAAAGCCAAGTACCTGAAGCTGATTGGGTCCAAGCGTGATATGACTCGCTGGTTCTATTGGACGAACGACGATCCCGTGCTCTCAATAATATTCAGGTATACCAGAAAAGGATGCAACAGGCCTTTAACAAGAGAGTTAGGCCAAGGCATATCAAGGAAGGGGTTTTAGTCCTCAAATCCGTTCGAGCTCACTACTACAAATGAGCACTTGGGCCACGGCTGCATTCGGGGCAAAAGTGGTAAATTTTCGTGGCTAAAGCACTTTGCCATGGAAAGACCATCCGTGGCAAACAAATAGCCACGAGAAAAAAAAACGTGGCAAACATTGATTTTATTGTCACGTAGTCTCCCATGGCTAGAATTAATTTTTTGCCACGGATTATCTTGTGGATAATTATGTTTGTGGCGAAACATTTATTCCGGTAACAAAATATATACTCCCTCCCATCCATTCAATTCTCTCAATTAATAATCATAAGAGTTCTCTACCCCTATAGTAGTCACATTAAGAGAAATCAGTTGTCTTTCAATAGTAAGAATTATACTATGTAAATTTCAATTGTCTTTCAATAGTCATACTTAAGATTATAAAATTTTAAAAAACGTATTGTCAAATTAAGAGAAATCAATGACTTCAAAAATTATGATTAGTAGAAAATCAACCAATTAGACAACAAAGTTTTTCTTGTATTTAATTTACGAAAAATCAATTTTTTTTCTTGGAAATAAATAAAAGAATAACAAATAAAAAAATTGACTAATAATTTTTTTTCAAATTTCATATTTTATTTACTTTTATTTATCTATAACTTTGAATTTTAATGAATTTTTTAAGTTCAATATTTGACACTCAGCTTAACTTGAAAATAATTTGATTAAAGTCTCAAGAACCATTACCCACATGCGTTTATTAAATCTGTGGCTAAAAAATAATTTCGCCAATGGAAGTTTATTAAGCCGTGGCTAAAAAATATTTGCCACAGAACCAATTCATGGCTAAATATACATCTTTCGTGGCAAGAGTGATTATTGGTCACGACTTTAATAAAATTTGTGGCACAAGTAATTTTTAGCCACTGGAAAAAATATCCCATGGCATTTTTTTTCCCAAGTAGTGAATAAAATTTTTCCCGTGACTAGGTAAAATTTAGCCAGAAATAACAAATTCCCGTGTCAAAATTTGTGGCGCAAGTATCAGTTTGTTGTAGTGGCTCTATTGCCAATTGACTCGCGGGGAAAGTTCAAACCCAATTCGGTCGGGCCATATCTGGTAAAAAGGTTTTATCAGGAGGTGCTGTGAAACTAACAAACTTGGACGGGAATGAGTTTACCAATCCTACCAACCTAGACAAGCGGAAGCATTACTACCCCAATCCTTTCTCAATGTTATTTGTTGAAGTTTATCAAAGTTGTGTTTGCAAAACATAAACTTTAAAAAAAAACAAGTCAATAACCTAGGATTATTTGTATTACTGTCATACACATCTCGAACCATTAGTCTTGGTGTATTTCGTGATTGCAAAATGATAAAAATTTGAACTACGTCTGGTTTGATTCCACTAACTGTGGATACGTAGGCAGCCCCTCACAAGGGTAGAACCACCGCAATCACGAAATAAGGACAGAAACGGTTTAATTAATGAAAACTTTTTTATTATTACTAAAACCCCGATGAATTCGGGAAGTTCAAAGTACAAAAATGAAAACACAACACGACACTACAATAATAGTAGTATTATTCAAATAATAAATAATCTAAGGAACCAGGTATTCTGAGCATCTTGCCCTTACCCATATCCTTTTCTTCCTTGACCGTCCACTGGCAACGAGGCGGGGGCGGACGTTCCTGAATCACTATAGGGACTTACTTAGCCCAGACTCATTTATTTGGGTGTGGGTATTTAGCCGCGTTGATCGGCTCGAGTCTGGCCCTCACATGCTCCGGCAGCCTATCATGCGAGCCAAACCGGTCTTTAGCCTCCATGCTCGGTCCGAGCCTATTCTCCAAGACAGTCTGAGTGCTCAGTCTTCCCCAGACACCTCTAGTGTTGGTGTCTCTAACCTGAGTCTTAGTCTTTGCCTTAGAACCCGACTCTACTCGTACCAAGGTAGCAGGGGTATCTCCGTCATCAAAGAAACCCTTATTATCCTATGTGCTCCCTGCGAACCAGATTGAATGCTTCATCAACCTTTAGAGCGTTACGAGCTTCCTCCGACTCTTCAGAACTCCATTTCCGATACGACTCATAAACCCATACCGAGTGACAAGGGTTGGGAATAGTCCAAATGACACGTGTATGCCACCGCTGCAACCAAGTGTCGCACATCGCGTTCGTCAACTAAAGTGGGATGCTGATTATGGCCTCGGTCTCAGGAATCCACTGAGTCCATCTGAACTGCCTCAGAATGCGGTCCAGATATATATGAACAAACCAATCGAGTGACAGAATCGCCAAATGTCAAGCTTCATCCCTCTTGGCTAACCCCGTTAGTGTGGAAAGAAATCACCAAGCAACGTTCCACCTGATCATAGGACCTCCATGGAACACAAGTTCCTCCTCCCAATAAGCCCGTTTTATGTCATGGCTCGTGCTCATGCGCCTCTTCCTCGAACTCACTTGACTGTTGCGATATTTGTGTACATCAAGAGGGGGCTCCATGATCGACAACCTCTCGTACAGCCAAATCTGGTAGGACAAGGTCTTATAAGACTTCGCAAAAAAAATTGAGAGATGTATACCAGCCGAAGTCGACAGTTGCCCGCTAGTTGCCCGTCAGAGTCGATCCTGAACTTATCATCCCAACATCGCATACTAAAACAACTTCGACATATTTAAGATGCATTAAACGACGTAGCAAACACATATTTCACATGTATAGCCTAAAATAATGGTTGCCATACATTTTCACCATCTTACTAACACGCGCACTTAAACACCGATCGATATCCTAGTAGAGAACACTACGTGCGGGCGGGGTTGGGTGTCCTTCATGGGCTTCCCAACACGTACCTTCACCCCTTACTAAGAACCTTTGGTTTTCGGATGCCCGAAACCATTGGTAATGATAGTCATTCGATATACGATATTCGATAATTCGACATCGGTGTCGTTATGCAATGGGACGAACCCCACAAGATCTAGTACTATAAGGCAAGCCGTGCTTTCTGCACGATTTGCCTGAGTATAGAGTGAGTTCTAACTGGTCCGAACTCCCATAAAGTTCAGTGGCGACTCCAACTTCGATTTAAATTTCAATCCGAGAACAATATTCCCATGAGATTCATTCGCCTACCCAAACTCGCATGTGGCCGCGTCGGGGTAGACCTATGTCTAGTCCACACAACGGAAAAGCAATTTAGTCTACTTATCTCCTAGTGTTCAAATTTAAACTAAATATGCTAAAAGGTCAATAAGAGAAGTTAAGGTCTTGACGAGAAGCAATAGCAAGCAAATGAAATCTTTCTTAAGAGATATTCATCAACACCTAGACTTCATTCCCCTCTTGGCATCATCGAAAAGGAGAAAGTGTATAAGGGATCGTCAGCGAAGATCTCCTTATCTAGCACAGGTTAGTATAAGAAACAATGGAAATCGCACCAGGCGAAGTAAGATATCACACAAACATTAATAAAAACGTAAACTATTAAGTACGAAAATCCATAGTCTGAGCAGAAAAGAGTGCGAAAGACATAGTTAATTACAACCAAATCGAATAAGAATTCAAAATATGGTTGCCAAAATCATAAGGCATTGTTTATAACAGAGGGAAGGGTTTAAGGAAGGGCAGGATATAGAGAAGGTGGCGGTGCAGGTCTATGGAGGCGGGAGAGAATCTGGTGGCAAAGGATGTGTGTGTCACTTGAGCTTGTCAATGCATGGTTAGTGGAATTCTGCAGCCCATCGACCTTCACCATTAGATTGTCGACCTTCTTGTCAACCTCTTTAATCATCTCCCTCAGAATGTTGGATACTCTTCCTAATGCAGGAAATTGCTCTTCAAAGTATTCCATCTTCTTGATCACCCAAGAATGGTATCCTTCCAGTGGGGACATGATCTGGCAGATTTCTGGAACTTGAATTTTTGACAGGTCTTCCAGTTGCTCCTAATTAGATTTGAGCCATGATTCCTGAACCTTCATGTTTGCTGTGGGGGAGTCGAGCCAGCTTTCTCGAGTCTCAAAGAGCTCACCAATAATGGGAATAATGGGATTGGAGAATTCTTCTGCTCTTGAATTTTGTTTCCCCTTAGTCCTAGGCTCCACAACTTCTTCTTCAACCGCCTGTTTCCCTTTCTACTTTCCATCCTTCAAAGCAGCTAACTCACACAAAGGAATTAACTGATCATCATATAAGCACAGTTGCATCTGCCCAAGTACACTATCCCCCATTATCTCATCACAACCATCAAATTTGATACACCCATCTTTGACATCTCCCTTTATAACCAACAACTGTGAGAGCCACATTCCATAACGTATACCCTTCAATTTAGTAGCTGAGCTCTTCACAGAAGTTCATAAAACAATTATGTGTTTGAACATAACAGAGGCAATGTCTACCCTCTCCCCCATAATCAGTTTTCCCATCATTAGCTCATCGGAGATAGAGATATGGCCTCTTGTGCCAGCCCTAGGGATCAGTGAGCGTCTAACCATATTAAACAAAAACTTATTTCAGGGTTTAAGTCTGTAGGGGCGATAGCAGGTGGTTTAATTGTAGCATCTAGGTTGATGGTCTTCTTGATTTTTAGTTTATACTCATCAGACATAGACGGGCAAGAATTGACACAGTATACATTGTCACCTTTACCATCTAACCCAAATTCATCATTAAAATCTTTCTTGGTAATAAGGACCGACTCTCCATTCACATTAGCCACAAGCCAATCAAATTGTAAGGTAATAGAGAAATATAGTTGAATTAACGCACACTTATAAATTGGACTAGAGAACCCCAATAATCTTTCACACTTATGAGTTTCGATAATATCAGCAAGAAATTTTAAAGCAGAAGAAAATTCGTACCAAAATTTTGGATAAAATCTTCCCTTCTAAATCGGAGCCTTAGAGTTAGCTCATAAAGGTTCTTCATCTTCTTCTCCTTTAGTGGAGAATTCATCAAGGATTCTCGAAGCGAAGTTGCATAGGAATCCCCGATTTTTGTTGCATGTTCCTCTAATTCATCGTCTTCCGACTCCACACCCTCTGTTTTGGCACCCACATCCTCGACCATCTCTATTGAATCATCATTATAAACCCTAGGTCTTCCATTGCTTCTTAACCACGCGTTGTGCGGAGTTGGGAAGAGCTCGTGAAGAACCTCTTCGATTTTCCGCTTCTTGGAGCTTGACGCGACGGTGGTTTTGTTGGCAAAGGGTTTCTTTCCACCTTTTGGTGGCATATCATGGTCGATGAGAGAGAATATGGTATTTTTTTAAAAAAAAAATTGTTTTGAGAAGGTGAAAGGATTGGAGAGAAAGTAAAAGTATAAGAAGGGTAATAAAGATGGTAGTTGGCGTATGGTATGAAGTAGTAGGGTAATAATGTGAAGTATATAGGGTAGGTCTCTTTGAAGATATTCTTTCCTTATTTTGTGCACTATGCTCAGATTTAAGGAAAACGTAAGTATAGCAATATTTCACATAATATGCGTCAACTACTTCTATTCAAAATGTTTCAAATAAAAACTAGTAGGTTCACAAATATAGTTACGGTTTTAAAACACACATTCTACACATAGCCAGTCATACGAGAAAATTGGAATGACGGATTTCAAATGCTCTTAATTAAACCAATTTTCAACCCAGTCTTCTCAAACCGATCTCTCTGCAATGGTTAGTTAAAATGTCAGGCAGTTGAATTTCAGTAGTAATAAACTCTAAACGAATGTTACCTTTTTCTACGTGGTCACGAAGAAAGTGACGTCTAAATTCAATGTGCTTTGTTTTGGCATGTAGGACCGGGCTCTTAAAGATATTGATAGTACTTCTGTTGTCGCACATGATTGGTACGCACGTAAGTTCAATCCCGTAGTCACATGGTTGCTGTCTTACCCACAGAATTTGAGCACAAACATTAGCAGCACCGACATACTCACTTTCCGTTGTGGATAATGCGATAGTACTCTGTTTCTTTGACGCCCAAGATATAAGACATGGTCCGAGAATGATAGCCATTCTGGATGTACTCTTCCTATCTTGTAAGCAACCTGCATAATCAGCGTCTGAAAAAAAAAAACTAGATCAAAGTGACAATCAACGGGATACTATAAATATAAACCCGACGTACCAACGAGATACCAAAAAATGTGTTTTACGGTAGTAAGGTGAAACTCTTTGGGATAAGCCTGAAATCAGGCACATAAGCATACACTATACATAATGTCCGAATGACTAGTCGTGATGTAGAGAAGAGAACCAATCATACCTCGATACATGGTTTGGTCTATCGACTTACCGGCCTCATCATTATCCAACTTAATTAGAATAGACATAGGAGTAACATATGGTTTTCCATGATCTAGCCCGAATCGTTTCAGTAACTCTTTAACATACTTTTACTGATGTATCATGGTCTCCTTTGGAGTTTGCCTAATATGAAGTCCAAGGAAGAACCCTAGTTCCCCCATCATGCTCATCTCAAACTTCGACTTCATTAACTCTGCAAAGTATGTGCATAACATATCATTAGTAGCTCCGAAGATTATATCAACGTAAATCTGAACTACTAGTAGATCAACCCCATCCTGTTTTAAGAACAACATCTTATCAACCGAACCACGTGAATAATTGTTTGAAAGCAAAAACTTTGACAAACGATCGTACCAAGCTCTAGGAGCTTGTTTCAATCCTTACAATGCTTTTTCAAGTTTATAAACATGGTCCGGATAAATATGGTTTTCAAAACCAAGAGGTTGTTCAACGATCACCTCTTCTTCCAAATAGCCATTAAGAAACGCGGTCTTAACATCCATTTGGAAGAGAGTAAGCCTCTTATGGGCAGAAAATGCGATAAGCAAGCGGATGGCCTCCAAACAAGCTACGGGGGCAAAGGTTTCATCATAGTCAATCCCCTCTTGTTGATTGTATCCTTGCACAACCAATCTCGCCTTATTTCTCATAATAACTCCTTGCTCATTGAGTTTATACCTGAAAACCTATGTTGTACCAATTACGAATCGATATGATGTCTTGGTCTTGGCACTAGGTGGCACACTTTGTTCCTCTCAAACTGGTTCAACTCATCCTGCATAGCAACAATCCAGTCAGAGTCAGTTAAGGCTTCATCTATATTAACTGATCCAATAGTAGACAAAAACGAATGGTAAGCACAAAAGTGTTTCAAAGAAGATCGAGTTTGAATTCGCGTTCTTAGATCAGATAACACTTTCTCCAAGGGGTGTGAACTTTGGTGTTTCCATTTCTTTATGACCAATGGGCGATTCTCCTATTCTTCTTCTGTATGTTGAGGCTGATGAGTTATACCACTTGTTCCCCTTCAGCTGCTGCTGGATGTCGCAGTTGTGCAAACTGTGCCATTTGCTTCAGCTTCAGATGTCACAATTTGATCAACTGTTCCATTAGTAATAGTATTAGATGTTACAGTCTGATGGACGTTTCCATCTGCTTTGTCAGTCTCCTTTTCTTGATGTCTTCTTTGTGCTTCATCGTCTTTTCCTTCCATTTTCCCATCTTCCTCCCTTAATTCTGGTGGCTCATCATGTCGAACTAGTCCAATCTCAAAGTCCTCATCATCATCCTGTGATATATGATCATCAACATCAGATTCATCGAATATAACATGTGGAATTTCCTCTGCATAAAGAGTCCTTTTATTGTACACTTTGTATGCCTTCCTGTAATTTGAGTATCCCAAGAATACAGCCTCGTCACTTCGTGGATCAAACTTTTCCAGCCTGGTTTTACCATTATTGTGCACAAAGCACTTGCTCCCAAAGATTCTTAGATGGGAAATATTTGTCTTTCTACCACGAAGTAATTCATATGGTGTTTTCTTTAGGACACTCTGGATAGTAGCACGATTGTGAATGTAGTAGGATGTGTAAACAGCTTCAGCCTAGAAGTTCCTTGGTAGTCCACTACATAGCAACATCGTTCTAGACATATCCTCAAGTGTTCTGTTCATTCGCTCAACAACTCCATTCTTTTGAGGTGTTCAGGGAAATGAAAATTTATGATCAATTCCATGTCCCTGCAAAATTCAATGAATGATGAGTTCTCACATTCAGTTCCATGATCAGTCTTAATAGATACTAAGTTACTACCGAGTTTGTTTTGTGTTTTCTTAATCTGTACTTCATACTGAGTAAAGGTCTCAGCCTTGGTACTCAAAAAGATAGGCCAAACATATCTAAAGTAATCATCTATTATAACAAAGACATATTTGTATCCTTCTCTACTCATTACTTTCATTGGACCACAAAGATCCATATATATGAGTTCCAAGGGACGGATGGTGCTAACATGTTTCTTAGGTTTAAACGAAGCTGTAACATGCTTGTACCTTGCATAAGTATCACAAATTTTATTAATCTTGAATTTAATATTTGGAAGCCCTTCTACAAGTTCATGGTTTGACAATTGTTGAATACGACCCATACGAACATGACCAAACCTCTTGTGCCACAACAGTGGATCTTCCATAGTGCTACTCATGCATGAAATAGAGTTTGTATCAATCTTTCCAATGTCAATCTTCTAAACATTCTCAGGTCGCTTACCTTCGAGTAGGATAGTATTCGTTCCTTCTTGCACAATGCGACGACACACACTATACTAGAATGAAATACAACCTTATTACCTTTGTCACATAAACGAGATATACTCAAAAGATTGTGCCTCAAACCTTTTACCAGGAATACATTGTTGATAGAATGTGTTGGAGATAGGCCTACTTTACCAATAGCAATGATCTTGCCTCGTTTGTTATCTCCAAAGACAACTGTTCCACCATTGGAGGTCTCCTGTGAAAGAAATAATGATTTGTTTCCAGTCATATGCCTCGAACAACCACTATCCAGGTACCAACAATCGCTTTCTTTCACCTTGACCTATAAAATCAGTTCTTTGTTTTAGGAACCCAAACAGACTTGGATCCCTTATTAGAAACAATAGGCACAATTATCTTTTCAGCATGTGTAACAACGGGTGTATTAATAGAGGAAGGAATGCAGTCAACAACATGTTTGAAAATCTTGAGACTTCTTAATCTCTCAAAACAGACACTGTAGATATGACCTTTCTTATTACAGTAAGAATAATGTAAGGCAGGTTTGGTGCGACTCTTATTTTTAGAAGGTAGTTCACGCTCAACAATGGAAGTATGTCTGACTACCTTCTCAACTAACTTTTTCTCACTAGGAAGAAGATTTCAGTCAACAGGTTGTTGTCTAAGCTCATCACCTTCCAGGACATCCAATCTAGGACATCCAGTTCTCAACTTCAGTTCTCACACGATCTAGCAATCTAGGACATCCATTGCACTCATGGTGGTTTCCTCCACCTAAAGCAGAAAACATACTTAAGTATATTAGCGTACTTTCTTTAACGAAAGTCATTGTCCTCAGGATTGGGTTTCGCAAGGAACCTGGGATACATGGGGTAGTCAGGATACCGTAGACCTTCCTTAAGGGTATTGGCACATTGGTTTCCCAAAAATTAAGTGATTTTACGACCCCCATCCCATTTGTCAGAGATTCTAACCTCATTCTGGAATTGGTCAGACAGTTCAGAGTTCATCTCATTAAGCTCTAAGTTCTCTAGCTCCATAACAAAAAGGTCCATCTCAAGTTTAAGAAGTTTTGCCCTAATCAAGTCATATTGACCTATGAGATTCATCCGCTCAATTCCAAAGTTAGTCTTAAGTTTCTCATGCTCATTACGAGTATTGGTCAGTTCATTTATTAACTTAGAGTGAATGTACTCAGTAAACATAGAGGGATGATAAGAAGAAGTGTTAGCATGAGAGTTGACAACCTTATCTTCTGACATGACTACATTACTCAAGTCATCCTCCAAGGGTAAGATGATTCGGGAATCAAAGTTGTCACATCACTTGATTTAGCTGCCCAAAGATCAAAGGAAGCAGCTGTTGTTTCAAGACAAGCAAGTTTAGTAGACAATATGTAATCAGACGTTACAGTCTCAGGTGCCATATCATAAGATGTTACAGTTGATGCAACTGTTTCATTAGATTTCAGAATTTACATGAAATAAACATTCTATTTGGTAAGTTTAACCATTTGCTTTTTTTATTTCTCAAGTTCTAGACACTAAGCATAGTAGTCATCTAGAAGTCTTTCAAATATAGGAATTAGTCTATCCTTAGAGAATGTTTGAATCTGGAAACGAAAAAGATCGAAACATACCTCTCTGTCCTCATCTTCCTCAGAAAAAGATTCATCAGATTTTGCCATCAGGCATACATGTTCACCGGGAGATTTGAGGGTAAGAGCAACCATACAGACATTATCCTCTTCCTTGTCTTCTTCGTGGTCATCATCTTCCTCTGAGTCAAGTTCTCCCCAGATAGATGCAACCATAGCCTTTTTGAATTCCTTCTTGGTTGATTCTCTTTTGTCCTTTGACTTGATCTCGTTCCATAAAGGACACTCCTTCAACATGTGCCTTTTTTCTCCAGACTTGAAGCAACTGCCACCGCAGGATTTAGTGAATGTTTGCCTCTTGTTTGACATGGGTTTCTTTGATCCAAACTTCCCACGGAAGACTTTGGAGAACCTTCTGAGAAAGAGAGACATCGTATCTCATCTTCTGCATCATTATTATCACTTTCTTCAACGTCTTTTAACGTTATTCCCTTCCCCTTGCTTGTTTCACTGGGATGTCGAGCATTTATGGTTATCTCGTGAGCTATTAAGGATCCTAAGAGCTACTCCAAAGATAGAGTATCTAGATCTTTCTTCTTCAATTGCAGTAACCTTGGGTTGCTACCTTTTGGTTAGACTTCTGAGAATTTTCTGCACCATGTCTTCTACTTCTAACTTCTTTCTAAGATTCCTTAACTCATTAGTGAGAGTTATGAACCTTGTGGACATCTCGTCAATGGACTCGCCTTTCTGCATGACGAAGGTCTTATATTTGTGAGTCATTAAGTTGATCCTATTCTTTTTTATTTGACTGGTTTCATCATAAGCATGAGATAAGTTATCCCAGATTTCTTTTGCAGAGACGCATGCAGAGATGCGTCTCTAAAGACGTGGTTCAATTCCTCTCTGGAGAAGGGATATTGCCTTTGAATTCTTTTCAGCTTTACTACACTCAAGAGCCGTGTAGTCATCTTCATTTTTTTCTTTCTCAGTTCAAGTAATGAGGATGGAAACAAGTCCGTTCTTGATTACTTTCCAACACTCCCAGTTAGTTCCCTTGATATGATGCATCATCCTGTTTTTCCACATCCCATAGTCTCTTCCGTTGAAGACAGGACACTTCTCGTTCTTTTCCTCCATTGTACCTTAATGAGAGTGTGGACATGGAATAGGTACACCCCGACGCGGCCACGCGTGGGTTTGGGTAGGCGAATGAATCTCGTGGTGAGATTGTTCTCGGGTCGAAATTTAAATTGAAGTCCGAGTCGCCACCGAACTTTGTGGGAGTTCGGGCCCGTTCGAACCCACTCTATACTTAGGCGTATCGCGCACAAAGCACAGCCCGCTTAAGTACTAGAGCATATAGGGTTTCGTCCCTTTGCATAACGATATCAATGTCGAATTACCGAATATCGTATATCGAAGGACTCTCGTTCGCCAACGGTTTCGGGCATCCGGAAACCAAAGGTTATAAGTTAGAGGTGAGGGTACGTGTTGGGAAGCCCACGAAGGTCACCCAACCCTGCCCGTACTTAGTGGCCTCTACTAGGATATCGTTCGTTTTTCGTGTACGCGGGTTAGTAAAACGGTAAAATGATATACAAACAAAATTTTTAGCTACGCATTTGGAATACGTGTTAAGCTACATCATTTAATGCATCTAAAATTATGTCGAAGTTATATTTAGCATGCAATGTTCATTTAGAAAGTGGTGAATGACAAACATCGAAAATAAATAAACCCAAAAATAAATTACAAATTATGCGGGCGGAAATACAACCTGGGATTACAATACTCGAACATAGCAATTATGGTAGACGGGTTAGATTATGATGCGATGCATGGTTTTGAAAAATGAAGCACAGATTGAATTAACACGTGTTGACTTAAAGTCGTAAAAAACGATTTCGACGGAGGTTTATATCATTTTGATCTCTCGTTGGAGGCCTAAAGAAGTCACTCGACCGAGTCATTGAGGGGACTCGATCGAGTGGCCTTAATGAAAACACCCTGCCCGTTTTTGAGGGGGTTACTCGATCGAGTGGCCCTTAGGCACTCGATCGAGTGCCCTCTGTAATGAGTGATGGTTCATTTTGAAACGAGCCATTTCATAATTTAATGATTCAAATAGAGAGATAATCGAGCGGAACATAAATATTACATAATTTATATTCACTCGATCCTCAACTACCCGTTATGCACGATGCTCGGTTACGGAATTGGTATCAAACATTTTAGAGTAATATTTGCGAAATCGAAATTAATTGAATTTAAATGAATATCAGTTTCATGCTAATTCAATCATCGACGACTCTCTAGGCGTGACATTTGACTACGGAGTCACCATTATACCATTAGAGTAGTATTTTGAAAATGCTGTCGAATACGCTCGATAATAAATTACCGCGATTGCATTATATCCTTAAATGTCTACGGCGGCGCGCCTCGAACGGCGCCACCTCCAGTACGACTTTTCGAAGGATTATAACGGACTTTGAACGGAATTCGTTATCAAACATATTCGACTTGAAAATTCGATTATCATCGCAAATGTTAGATCCTTTGCATTTCGATATCGTAATTTGGTTTTTTGAAACCTTCGATAATCGGTTTAGCATCATCGGATATTTGCTCGAATCGATTCGAAACTAATTTTGTTAAATTAATATGCACGGTAATATATATGACGGAATATAAAAAAAAAGCGATAATAAATGTTAGATTGTTAGATTGTTAGGAACAATAATTTAAAGTTAGATGCAAAAAAGAAATGTTAGTAGTTAGCGGTACGAGAATTAAATGTTAGTAAATGAGAAATCAAAGTTAGTAATAATTAGTAATAATTAATTATTAGTATATGGAATTAACAAAAAGATTGGAGATTAGAAAAGACGGGGTTTATTTACACCCTCAACCTACATGCTATTAATCTCGGAACACCATCTCAATTAGTGGCGGCGTGGGCACGGGAGTGTCGAGAATGTAGGGTGAGTTAGGGTGTGTATGGTTGTGGAGACAGTTTTCTCGTTTGTCGGGAGGTTTTGGCCTCGGGATGTGCTTTGTGTGTGTATGAGTGTGTAGAACTCAAATGTGGTGGAAAATGAGGATTGAAAAGGTTGTGTAAAGTTGTGAAATGAAGAGCCAAGGAGGGGTACGGTATTTATAGATTTTACTCCCCGACTAAGGGTCACTCGATCGAGTGGCCTTATGTGCAGTTGATCGAGTGGTCGAAAAAAAAAAGCAGTCTGGTCGGTTTTTGGGGGTGCACTCGATCGAGTGGTTTTAGGCAGGTGAGACAAATGAGGAAGGCTGAGATTCTGTTTGACCCATAACTTGATTTGATTTATCTTTGTTCATTTTGTGTATTTGGACAACAACTCGTTTGGGTCGTCAGCATTTCAGGTGGATCATCGGCGCTTTATACGTGATTTTACCGTATTGCCCTTCTCTTATACTACCTCCGATTCAGAATGATCTTCCCCTTTGATCAAAATACACCTCACATATATTAAACAAAGGGGAATATCATTTTGAATCGGAGGGAGTAATCGTTAATATAATTAATTGGTTTTGTATATAAATCTAATTTTATGTTTATGAGTATTAATTTGTCCCGGTTTTTGTAATTTAATGGTTTTTGTTACACGTTTCCCCGTAAACCACGTGTTTTTTTAATAATTTAACGGATTTTGGGACACGTTTCCCCATAAACCCCGGGAATCTTATTTAGAGTTTTTTATATAAACCTTCTCGTACTTCGTAATTCATTTAAACCGCTTTTAAAGAAATCGACCATACCATTCCAATCAAATAAGTTATTTTTTTTATATCTCATTTATCTTGTAATTTTGTACTCCGTAATTAGTTTCTTCATTTCGATCTATTTCATTTTAATTGATTAGGGTGCTAGTTATGTTTCCCCTTAGTTTTACGACTTGGGACGTTGGATCAAGTAGTTTGATTTGTTGATTGCGGCTTGATTAGAGATTAATTAAAGGATTGTAGGAAGAATTAACGTCGGGAATAATTAAATTCCCCCCCAAAAAATACGAAACGTTGGAATTGGGTCTGAAAACGTTGGACAATCGCGTTTCTGGGATACGAAAAACGTGAGAATCCCACGTTTTTGGGATCCTTCCCAAAAACGTGAGGGTCCCACGTTTTTGAGGATCAAAAAAATGTGGGATCCTCACGTTTTGATGCATGTTTTTTTAAAAAATATTCCATAATTTGAACGTAAAAATCTTGTCTTACAAATTTAAAATTAAAACAGCGTAATTTAAAATATTTGTGGTTATCAAGACGGTTGGCTTAAAATACGTTTGTTTAGCGCTAGAGACGAAACCACGAGGATAGAAAAGTAACATGAACCGATTTTTTTGTTGGTTTTATTAATGAAAATCGATTTAATGAATTGATATACGTATACAATATATATATATAATATAGAATAAGTTTGAATTATATAAGTGTAGAATACGTTATTAATTTTTAGTTATATACGTTATATAAGTATTGAATTATACGTTATACTCCGTATATACACGTTATATATTGAATTAGCTCGGGGGAGGGGGGGTCCCCGAATTAGCTCAGTCCGTCTAGTCTCACGACCTGAACTTGGATTTCGATGACCACGTCCGACAGTACGAGATTCCGGACAATAACCCACAAAATAAGACATAAAAGTGCCAAAAAAAGACGGTTTACAAAATAACCAAAACCGTTAAGTTATCGAGTATGTACTCTACAAATCACTCAATTATGTGATACTTTTGAAGGCTATTATTGATGCCTAAAAGCGTCACAAATTTATGTGATACTCAATTACCAACATTGCTATATTTATGATCATAAAATGAATTGATGCAACTTGCACTGAGTAAAGTAAGAGCAAATTTCAAATTATGGCCAGAAATGAACCAAAGCAGGTGTTAATTGCAGCATTCGCATTGACATAAACTTGCGGTCTGAGTAGATGATAAATTCAGTATTACACAGCCTGAATATAGTATCGAAATGCAACTTGAATTCATGGAAATGCAGATTAAATCTTAAAAAATATTGCCTCATTCGGGAACGAGTATCCTAACAGTAAGTCGCATTATCAAATCCCACATACTATATCAGCTATGACCGCAGACTAGATGTATCAGTAGTGCAGTTTGGCGATAACCTATAATTATGCATTTCACAAAAGTTACAGAACAATATCATACGATAATCTAATGTATATAACTAATTTAATAGTAATCGAATTAGAAAATATCGCAAACCCTAAAACAAAAAAAAAATGAAATTATACCTTATAAAAGTTCAAAAGAGGACGACGAAGTCCACGAGGTGGATGAATTTTTCTCGTAATTTTCAGACCCCACCACGACGCCTTCTAATTCATATCATTGAACCTTAGATCCGCAGGTATTCGATTAACCCTAAATTCGTATGATTCATTCAAGCTTAAATCAGAAAATTTACAATCATAGGTAACTTGGATACTTAAACTTGAAAAAAAAATTGAATCGAAACAAACCTGTGTATGATTTCCATGAATGAATCAATTTGCAATAGTTAATTAGGGTAAAATTTGGCAAGAAGATGAAGATGCGCGACTAATACAGGTATATGCACTGTTTTATTGGACTTTTTTTGGGGAAAACATATCTCAAGGAAAATACGGAGTGGGTAGGTTAGAAGGTGCGTTTTAGATTCATTTCCTCAAATCTTGAAGAGCGCGCTTCCCAAAAAATGGAAAAGAGCGGTTAACTGAATATGACATTGAATGGTGTCAAGATTATAAGGAGGGAGAATTAAGGGTTGGACGCCCGATACAAGCATCAATACTAAAACGTCAAAAATGTAAGGGATTTGTAGTAGTGTATATATTTTCACAAATAACTAAATAAACAACAACTAGTAATGTTAATTGGGTAAGTTAAAGGAAGGTCAAATGCGTTAATTCACGTTATAAAGCGCCGACGACAAGGAATAGCTCTCATTTGGATGCACCATGAGGCTGGTTTCGTCTCGGGTTTCGACTTTGACCGGGTGTTGACTCGGTTGCAAAAAGACAGTTTTGGCTCTGGTGACGGTTTTAGCTCAAAATATCTTTATTTTAACGATCCACTGAGTCTGGATTTGAGGTCGGATTTACGAGATTTGTACAACGCTAAGTGCCCACGTCGGATACTATTGATTCTGAGTCCGTATTCGAGCTCATTAAAGCATGTTTACGTCCGATCATCATCGGGTGTTTTGTTGGAGACTGCTATAGACACTAGCTGACAAAATGCGGGTGTGTACAAAAAGAAAATAGGAAAACACGTATTAGGATCACTCAATGCTGTTAGGCAAGACTCGAGTACCCGCACTGATACCAATTGAAGAGTTTAATACATGAAAGTTATACTCAAGAGGGGGGGAGGGGTTGTGAATTGAGTATATGGATTTTTTTTTTTCTATAAGTAAAATCTACGTCGATTGTGGGTATTTATACAAGCGATAAATAAAGATGACTCTGAACTTCTTGAAATGTTTCAGTCTCACACTTTGAAACCTACGTTCATTATTCTTTCATTAATATTTCATCGCCGATCCCTAGGATTACAAAAATATTAATCTCTACTCAATGGCTACTAAGTCGCGGTACCCCACCCAATGGCTACTCAGCTGTGGTGCTAGAATAACACTAATTATTCTATCATAAACCAATTGATACACAAAGGTTTAGCCACAAGATCTCCTATGAGTTGTCTTCTTCGTAAGACGGGCGTAGGTGCGTCGTTCTTCGACCGACAAGTACATAGAGCAATGTAACACAATAATCAAACAAGAAGTTAGTTTTCCGTGACGAATTCTAACCTTAAAGAACTAAGCAAAAACCTTTTTAGCTAGAAAATATTTAGACTCTAAAACTCAATGGAAGAATTGAGTAAGTAATATGGAAGACCGAGTTAGCTTATATACTACTTCCAAACGTGCGCTTAGGTTACGAGTAGTAGGATAATACAAAGATTAGGAAACTATATATTAAAGATATTATGAAAGATAAGCAAATAATATAAGACTCCTATCTTTGGTAAAATCTCAAGATCTCACTGTGTAGTAGGAATTATTTTCCAAAACACATTGTGATCCTTGTTCACCAAGTAAGCTATTTCAATTTAACTAGATCTTATTTCCATATAGTTTTATTTAGGAAAGTATTTTGCCTTAAATAAAACACAATAAAATATTTCCAAAACCTAACAAAATATTATTTCCATAAAACTTATAGAAGATGTTTTAGAAAAATATTTTTAGGAAATACTTTCAAACAATATCTGGCGCGCTACACAAAATATTTTTGACACAAATTCTATCACGGAACTTAACAGACTATAACATCTGTGAACAGGATTCCAACATTTCCAACTCCGAGTGTAACAACTCGAATATCTAGTTTCAGACTGTAACAATTCCAACTCCAACTGTAAAAAGTTTCTAAGTCTCTTCAAACTTGACTCATCCGATCAACCTTGTTCGTAAACTCGATTCATGACGCCAAGTTAGTGAACTAGATCGATAGGCTCCTTGTTCATTCCGCCTTTTCCTTGTCCTTCCAACAATGAACTGATTATAGTTCCATGTTAGGTGTCTTCTTCTAACCATGAAGTGATTATATGTAACATCCCGTATTTTTCAAATAATGTTAAAATTTTAAACATTTATTTAAACCAAGTATAATGCTTGAAAAATTATTTTCGTGTATTTTCGTTATATTAAAAATTATTCCGTATTTAAAAAGATGAAAAATTATTTATCGAATTATTAAAATTTTATCTTTCGTTAAATAAAGATTAAAACTCGAAAATATTTTTTTATAATGACTTGTCATTTTGATGTTTTCTCGTCTTGTAAAAAATTTATAAATAATTTATCGAATTTTTAAATAATGATTTCTAATGACTTTTGACCTATAAAACTATTTACCGTCTATTTTACTTACCGTCTCACAAATTCCTTTTTTAAAAAAAAATACGGTTTCCATTATTTTAATCCCGTAATCTTATATTTCAACTTTTTAAGAAAGAAATAAAGACGTTTGTACGAAAAATGGACCGGAACTCGGGAAATATGGACCTCTTAATTGACTCCCACGTATTACTAGCAATGTTACTACAACCTAATATCAGTACACCTCATATTTACTACTCCCTCATGCATATCATACACACTACACATGTACACTACACATGTACACTACACACACTCATTGCACATACACCTAACCAACCTTATACTACTACTACTACTACTACCTATATTATTTACCACACTACGTACACCACCCCTATTATTACTATAAATACGGAGTACTCCGTACTTACTACTCCTACAACTACACTAGTAATCCATACTCTCCGTACTATACTACGTACTACTACTTCTATTTACTATACTATATACTCCATACTATAGTTACTCTCTTGTCCTTCTCTATAATTGGAGCCTCAGGAATGAGGAGGTACCCAGTAATTGGCGGAATCATTTTTCTAGAAACTTATTTGGGTCAAATCATTTCGACCGAAAATTTCTTTAAAAGCAGGAAGAAGATGATTTTTTTAACGTAGACAATATTATTGACCAGACGACCTTTAATTCTTAATAACGTTAATAAATACTCCGTAATAGCTATTAAGGTAACCAAACTTTTCTTCTAACAACATTTTGTATGTATAAGTATATTATGTTAGTAACTTAATAAATTGCTTATTTAAATATTTAGGCGTATTTGTACGACTAAATTACTTATGTATATAAAAAAAAGTTACGGAAATATTTTATTTATGTTATATATTTATTTATGACTAAATTCAACTTAACTAAAGTATCACTTGTTTAATTTATTTATCACCTTTACATTTCTATTTGTATGAGAAAATGAATAAAAGAACTTAAAATGATAAAATTTACTCATATCATTTTATTTATTTATTTCTATTTATACGTATATTTATTCTATGTATTTTATATAATTGTTACTTTGGTCATATTTAATTTTCTTTAGTACTTTTACAATTTTTTTATATATTAAAATAATAGAGTAAATTAGTAACCTACAAAATATTTTATTTTAAGGGTTTTTCTATGGAGTACCCCTCAACTATTGGTTTTTCCAAGTGGTACCCCCGCCTTTTTCGAATTACAAGGTGTACCCCTAAACTTTACTTATCACTCCATATCACAACCAAAGTGATAGGTATATTACTTTTTTTTGTAAATGAATAATTAACATATTAATCAATCCAATTTAATGCTTCAAACCGCCTCCCTTTCTTTACCATTCACCAAGCCACTAGATGCCCACCACAACGCACCTCTGTTGTCGGTCGACGTCGACCTCTCTAGTTCACTCTTTTAAATCTTTCAACCTCAATTCCTTCATCACCCCTATGTCGTAGTGTGGTGGAATGGAGATTTTCGAGTAAAGGATGCAAATTGAAGAAATATATCATGGTTGATGAAAGCCAATTAGGGAATAATCACTATTTACATCATCAATTGAGAAATTTCATTGGCAAATCATAACTTTGGCTACTATATAGTGTAATTTACAAAGTTTAGGGGTACACCACATAATTCGAAAAAGGCGGGGGTACCACATGGAAAAGCCGATAGTTGAGGGGTACCCCTTAGAAAAACCCAAATTTTAATAATACTTAACTTATTATTTCTACATGGATAGAAATGTATAGATTTCATTTTATAAAATAAATGGATTTATTTTATTACAAAATTTTTATACGACATTTATAAATATTTAAAAAAAATGATTTTTCGTCAAATTTATAAGTCGAATAAGTATGATTTAAATTATATTTTTCAGAAATTATAAATTTAAAACAATATTTTATTATACCTTAATTTTTATTTTAATACTTATAAAACTTCTTTAAAAGATTTACTATTTTAAAATAAGTTATACGATATTTAGGATATAATGTTTCGGGTGACACTTGAGGATTTAAGTATAACGTTGTCACACTGAAAATAAGTATTTGAGGATTTGACTGTTTCAAATGAATCCGACCAATTATTAAAGGTCACCAAATAATGTACTACTTGTTCACGGGCGACTTTTATATAAAGTTTACGATGCGAGTCTGGGACGAATAGCTTGTTTTGTATTCTACCATATGTGGTGTTTCGACTGCACTTGTAATGAAAAGCAGACTCGGAGGTTGCAGTCCAAGAGTCGACCTAGTATATAAGGTAGTCGTCCTACAGCAGTGAGAGCTGCGGTTCAAGATTTAGCTTAGGGTATGTGCGCATATATAGACAAGTACTTGATCAGTATTATAACCAAGGTAGCGGAGGCAGAACAGGATTCTGAAAAATATGAGTTCCCTCTTGGTGACGCAGAGAATGTAATCATCGTCTTTCGTTTCGCCCAGAGCCCCGTTTGAATAAACGTATATTATAATTGAAGTTCGTGCCCAATTGAGCTTTATGGGTGAGATGTAAACCTCATAAGATCGGTTCGGTCTACGAGTCGATAACACGGTTACTTCTATAGGTGAGATGCAAGCCAATATGATGTAGCGGTGATACTAGGAGCCATGACTCGTATGTTGTACATGTTTCTCCGTTTATGTGAAAAATGATTTTAAAATAAAATGGCTGCCAATGACCCATCTTTTAAACTTTAGCTTTTTCATCACCTCACATGTTGGTTAATTGAATTAAAAGAAACTATCTGTTACGTGATATCCTTTAATATTTTTGTAAGCATATTATTTGTTATTCTCATGGTTGTCTTATGTGTATGAGGTGATGTTAGATGAACGGTTTGGTAGCTATTCCGCTTAGCGGCCATTGTTCTATTTTTTTGCAAGTCTAAGACGTTGGGGAATCGAGCGAGAGAGATTTTAATAATATGTTTGTATAAAATACAATCTATATCATGTACTAAGTGAATCAAGACTATGTAATTAATAGACGTTGTAAGGATTCGTAGTGATCCAGATTTATTTACACTCTGATATAATTTTAATTAAATGACTTAGATAACTTTCCGCATTATCTATTAATTTAAGTCATCGAAAATCCGGGTTGTTACAGTTGGTATCAGAGCGACCTTGTGACTGTAAATGAGGATTGAGCTTCATTTACCTAACGAGGAGCGCGCCTGAGTAGACTTATTGAAATACTAATACAATATTAGATCAGTAAAATGAGATATTCACTTAGAAACAATTAGGATCCTCAAATAATTTATCGGAAAAATAATTTATCGGGGTAGAATTGTCATTAAGGAAAAATACGATATCTACCTGTATATTTGTAGACATGTTATCTGCATAATTGTTTGTAAATTGACTGCCTAACCTTTAGGCTATTGGCTAGTTTAAATTTGTTTTTGATCCATACAATGACTAAGAAGGAAGACGTTGATATTTAGAGCCATCAACCGCTCAAGACCTGGACATCCGCATTATGGAACATTAGTGAAGGCTTTATCCAAATAAAGTACAGGAGCTAACTCAAACTGAATCACGTTGAAGAGTCGAGTCAAGTTTTGGACATGTCTTATAATGTGTTAACCTTACAGAGCTGTAACCTATGGCGAGACTTAGACCATGGTATTCTAACCTAGATCTTAACCACCATATTATAAGAAGAGAGAGTATACTCTTGAAACCGATTGATATTTATGATGATCAATACTTTTTTTTGGAGCTAAGTATTTGAGAATGCTAAGAGAACGATCATAGATCAAAATTATTTTGAGGTTTACCATTATATACATCGAATGTTATTTTGAGAAATTATATGTTGAACATACCTTGTCGGATCTATAGAATCCAATTGATTGATTGAATGATTTGTAAACAATATTTTGGAGAATCTCAAGGAAATACCGTATATACATTTGGGAGATAATTTTATTGAATAATGGTTGATAATATTGCAAACCCTAAGTGTCATAAATGTAAAGGACACTTGTGAACCGAGGTATTTTTTTTCTGAAGTTAAGATTAACCGTTGTTTGAAGAATAAAGCAACAAAGAAACAATTTTGAAATTTTGAGAAATTTAAAAAGCCAACATGAGAATTCAAGATTAACCCTGTCATGACCGACAAAAATATTTGAGGATCAACGTGGTTGACGAGAAATGCTAATGTCATCATGAGAACTTCGGACTTTTGTATAATCTATGTATTTGAACATATGAGAGAAGTGTCCTACTAAACCCATTAATATCATAGTTTATGAACGCTCTACATAATATATGGGAATTAGGATAACCTTCTTTTGGACTTTTATTCTACGAGAAACTTGTATTACCCATAAAACAACACCTTTTACTTTTAAGGAATATAAACATCACGATGTTTTGGAGATAAGACAAACCATAAACCAAATCTCGAGAATGACCCGAGATTGAATAGTGCCACTATATGGAAATTTAGAAGTTACAGTTGATCAATAATACCTATCATACTAATTTGGGATGTACCACCTTTGTAACTTTGGCATAGAGGCCAGATATACGAGCAAGTCACTTACGAGCCGAGTCATTTTTGCGAGAGGAACTATGACATTTCATTTTATTCATGTGGTGTCTTAAACCTTTGTTAATTGTTTAAGTTATGCCGGAATTTCGAGGACGAAATTGTTTTAAGGGGAGTAGATTGTAACACTCCGTATTTTTCAAATTTTAAAAATTTATTTAAACCAAGTTTAACGCTTGATAAATTATTTTCGCGAATAAAGTGTTTTATTTTCGTTATATTAAAAATTATTCCGTATTTAAAAAGATGAAAATTTATTTATCGAATTATTAAATTTTATCTTTCGTTAAATAAAGTTTAAAACTCAAAAATATATTTTTATAATGACCAGTCGTTTTGATGTTTTCTCGTCTCGTAAAAATTTATAAATAATTTATCGAATTTTTAAATAATGATTTCTTATAACTTTTGTCTCATAAAAGTATAAAACTATTTACCATCTATTTTACTTACCGTCTCATAAATTTCTTTTTAAAAATCCGTAACCTTATGTTTCAACTTTTTAAGAAAGAAAGAAAAACGTTTGTACGAGAAATGGACCAGAACTCCGGAAAAATGAACCTCTTAATTGACTCCCATGTATTACTAGCTATGTAACTACAACCTAATATCAGTACATCTCATACTTACTACTCCCTCATGCATATCATACACAATGCACATGTACACGACACACACTCATTGCTCATACACCTAACGAGCCCTATACTACTACTACTTTTATATTTACCACACTACGTACACCACCCCTATTACTACTATAAATACGGAGTACTCCGTACTTACTACTCCTACATCTACACTACTACTCCATACTCTCCGTACTATATTACTGTGGACATGACATATGTCCACCCTGACGCGGCCACGCGCGGGTTTAGGGAGGAGAATGAATCTCATGGTAAGATTGATCTCGGGTCGAAATTTAAATCGAAATAGGAGTCGCCACCGAATTTTGTGGGAATTCGGACCCATTCGAACCCACTCTACATTTAGGTGTTTTGTGCACAAAGCACGACCCGCTTTCAATGCTAGAGTTTAGGGGTTCGTCCCTTTGCATTACGATACCGACGCCGAGTTATCAGGAATCGTTTATTGAATGACTCTCGTGTGCCAACGGAAACCATGGTTCTGAGTAAGGGGTGAGGGTACATGTTGGGAAGCCCACAAAGGACACCCAACCCCGCCCGCTCTTAGCGGCCTCTACTTAGATATCATCCGTTTTTTGTGTATGTGTGCTAGTTTGACGGTTGAATGTTATGCAAACAACGTTTTATGACATGCGAAGATTTGAATAAGTTGCTACATTGATTTGATGCATTTAATTCACGTCGAAGTGGTTTAGCATGCGAGGTTTGTTTTAGTACAATAAAAAAAACAACGAAAATAGAACTTAAAACACAAGATTACAAATGCGCGGGCGGAATACAACCCGGAAACACAATACGACAAACAAAATATATAACAATTGCAACAATAACGGAATGTAAATAGATTGAAAGAAGATATGATGCACGGTTTTGAAAAGAGTAAAACACGTGATGGATTTGACATGTGTTGACCGAAGTCGTTAAAAAAGTTTATCGAGGCTTAAAGTATGTGGAGGGCTCACGGTTTGACGTGACAGAGGCCACTCGATCGATTCATGGAGGGACTCGATCGAGTGCCTCTCGAAAAAACCCCCTGCCTCGATTTTGGGGTGCCACTCGATCGAGTGGGCTGAGGCACTCGATCGAGTGCCCCCTGTGCGAACAACAGTTCGTTTCGGGAAACGTCGGTCTCGAATTTCCTTTAGTTTTAAATCGATAATTTATCAAGCCGCGTAAAAATATGGTATAATTTATACTCGACTTAATTTTCGATGCCGGCGATATGTATGCTATTATTACGAGATCAATTATCGGGAATTTAGAAAAGACGTTATAAACCGTTTTAGGACGAAATAATTCCCTCTGCGTCGTAATGTCGTAAAAACTCCTTTCGGACCATGTGACAATTATTTCGGCGTCAACGGGTTCGTGCTAGTACAATTTGTCGATTAGTTCCTTTAGACATGATATTCGACTACGGAGTCGATATAGCATCTTAAGAATAAACGTTTTTTATTTATTTAATTAGAGAGAAAGTTGATTCCCTCCGCGTCACGACATCGTTAATAATCCTTGCGGATTATGTGATGTTCGATTTGCATCAAAAGGTTTCGTTCAAACCTTTTTGAAAAAGAGGATCGAATATGTTTAACGCGGAATATTCGCGATCCCATCATGCCCTTGAGTGTTTAGGGTGGGGCTCCTCGAGAGGGCTAGACCACTGTTACAACTCGTAAAGGAATTAGAAAGGTCTTATGCGAAATTCAACATTCAACGTATTCGATTCGAGATCGTTTTGTAAATCGATGTATGCGCGATGTTTTAACGTTAATTAGATAGTAATAATATTAATAATGATAAATAGTAATACTAGCGATATTAGAAACGAAAGAAGAAAAGAAAATTAAAAAAAATGACGAAAAACAAAGAAGAAGACGGAAAAGACGGAGAGAAGAGAAGAAAGGAAAGGTGAAGTCGGGATTGAGTTTTACACCCTCATCAACCTACATGCTTTTGTCTCGGAGACCGGCTCGTATAGTAGTGGCTTAGGCACGGGAGCGTCGAGATGTATATAGGAGAGTTATGGTGTGTATAATTGGGAAGGAATTGGACGAGTTTTGCTCTCGGGTCTTTGACGAGTTTTGATCTCGGGTTTGTGTATGTAAGGATGTCGAGATGATGGTGATTTAAGGGTTGGAATATGGAGCTTTTCGAGGTAGAAGAAGGTTGGAAGAAGGTTGTGAAAAAAAGGTGTAAATTGTGTTGAAGGGGTGGGGTATTTATAGGAAAAGTACCCGGTTTAGGATAGAAAAAGACCACTTAATCGGGTGGTGAGTGTGCACTCGATCGAGTGTCCGGTCTGATGCCGGTTCGGCTGGTTTTGCGAGCCTACTCGACCGAGTAGGCTGATCCACTCGATCGAGTGGGTCTGGACGGAGGATAGGGTCTTTAGAAATAAATTTTTATCTCTAATTGAAGAGGTTTAGTAGCTTAGGTTCTCTTCTAGCTGATATTTTTGTGTCGGTTTTGCATTTGACCGGGTTTTGACCCAGTCGCCAAAAGACAGTTTTATTTCCGGTGTCGGTTTTGACCCAAATTAGTTTTATTTTGTTAGCAACGACCCGTTGGGCCGGAATTTGAGCTCAGTTTTGTGAGATTTGTACTCCGTAAAAAGCCCAAGCCAAAAACTAATAATTTTGAGCCCATATCCGAGCGCGTAAAAGCATATTCGCGTCCGATCATCATCGGGTGTTTTTTGGAAACTGCTATAGACACTAGCAGGCAAAATGCAGGTGTCTACAATTACGTACTACTACTTGTACTTACTATACTATATTTACTCCCTTGTCCTTCTCTATAGTTGGAGCCTCGGGAATGAGAAGCTACCCATTAATTGGCGAAATCACTTTTCTAGAACCGTATTTGAGTCAAATCATTTCTACAGAAAATTTCTTTAAAAGGAGGAAGAAGATGATTTTTCTAACGTAGACAATATTATTGACCTGGCGACCTTTAATTCTTAATAACGTTAATAAATACTCCGTAATAGCTATTAAGGTAACCAAACTTTTCATTCTAACAATATTTTGTATATTTAAGTATATTATGTTAGTAACTTAATAAATTGCTTATTTAAATATTTAGGCTTATTTGTACGACTAAATTATATGTATATAAAAAAATGTTACGTGATATTTTATATATGTTATATATTTATTTATGACTAAATTCAACTTAACTAAATAATTACTTGTTTAATTTATTTATCACCTGTACATTTTTATTTGTATGAGAAAATGACAAAATGAATAAAAGAACTTAAAATGATAAAATTTACTTATATCATTTTATTTATTTATTTCTATTAACTATGTATATTTATTCTATGTACTTTATGTTTTGTATGTATTTTATATAATTGTAACTTTGGTCATATTTAATTTTCTTTAGTAGTTTTACATTTTTTTATATAATAAAATAATAGAGTAAATTAGTAACCTACAAATTATTTTATTTCAATAATACTTTACTTATTATGTTTACATAGGCAGAAATTTATAAATTTCATTTTCTAAAATAAATGGATTTATTTTATTCCGAAATTATTATTCGACATTTATAAATATTTAAAAAATGATTTTTCGTCAAATTTTATAAGTCGCCTAAGTATGATTTAAATTATATTTTTCAGAAATTATAAATTTTAAAATAATATATTATTATACATTAATTTTTATTTTAATATAAAACTTCTTTTGAAGATTTATTATTTTAAAATAAGTTATACGATATTTGGGATATAATGTTTCGGGTGACACTTGAGGATTTAAGTATAACGTTGTCACACTGAAAGTAAGTATTTCAGGATTTGACTGTTTCAAATGAATCCGACCAATTATTAAAGGTCACAAAATAATGTACTACTTGTTCACGGACGACTTTTATATAAAATTTACGATGCGAGGCTGGGACGAATAGCTTGTGTTGGATTCTACCATATGTGTTCGACTGCACTTGTAATGAAAAACAAACTCGAAGACTGTTGTCCGAGAGTCGACCTAGTGTTTAAGGTAGTCGTCCTACGGTAGTGAGGGCTGCGGTTCAAGAGTCTGCGTAGGGTATGTGCGAATATATAGACAAGTACTTGATCAGTGTTGTTACTACCTAGGTAACGGGGGCAGAACAGGATTCTGAAAACTAAGGTTTCTCTCTTGATGATGCAGAGAATGTAATCATCGGCTTTCATTTCGCCCAGAACCCCGTTTGAATAAACGTATAATATAATTGAAGTTCGGGCCCAATTGCCCCTTATGGATGAGATGTAAACCTCATAAGATCGGTTCGGTCTACGAGTCGGTAACACGGTTACTTCTATTGGTGAGATGTAAGCCAATAAGGTATAGCGGTGATACTAGGAGCCACGACTCGTGTGTTGTTTCTCCGTTTACGTGAAAAATGATTTTAAAATCAAATGGCTGCCAATGTCCCATTGCATCTTTTAAACTTTATCGTTTTCATCACCTCACATGTTGGTTAATTGAATTAAAGGAAACTATCTGTTAAGTGATATCCTTTAATATTTTTGTAAGCATATTATTTGTTATTTTCATGGTTGTCTTATGTGTATGAGGTGATGTTAGATGAACGGTTTGGTTGCTCTTTCGCTCAGTGGCCACTGTTTTATTTTTTTGCAGGTCTAAGACGTTGGAGAATCGAGCGAGAGAGATTTTAATAATATGTTTGTATAAAATACAATCTATATTCTGTATTAAGTGAATCAAGACCATGTAATTAATAGTCGTTTGTTGTAAGGATCCGTAGCGATCCGGATTTATTTACACTCAGATATAATTTAATTAAATGACTTAGATAACTTTCCGCATTATCTATTAATTTAAGTCATCGAAAATCCGGGTTGTTACATTATAGCTCCATGTTAAGTATCTTCTCCCTAGCATGAAGTGATTATAGCTTCATGTTGAGTATCATCTTCTTCTTCTCTTCTCTTACAACCTTTCACATATTCTTCTATGATCTTCAATGCTTGTTTCTTTCCATGCGTGCTTTATCACGATTTAGTCTTCTATCCATGTTGATAATTGACTTCTTTTCTCTATCTGGTTCATATCTGTACGACTAAGCATATGCGACTAGACAAAAAAAATCGTTGCCTGCCACTTGTAATCATCAAAACATAATACGAGATTTCTATAAATAGAAGTTACCATAATAAGCATAAAACCAATTTCAAGCCTTCACACGTGTCAACCAAGAGAGGATGGAGGATAGAGAATATACAAAGATGATAAATGAAGAGGAAGTGGCAGTAGGTTACGGCGAGAAGTAGTAGTACAAAGTGAGAAAAACGGAGTTGTCAGTAGAAAGTCAGAGATTTGATAATAGAAGGAAAAAAAATATTGAGGGTGGCGTGAGGTAGGGATAATGAGGGAAAAATAGAAGGCTAAGATTTATTGTGAGATTTGAGGATATTAAATAATATGTAAGATATTAATTAATTTTGGGTGACAACTCTCCAAAAGAAAATGCAATGGTCAAATATAAACATCACATAAATCCATACACATAAGAATGTTAATTAAATTATCAAGTAATAATTAATGACTTAAATGACATGCATAATTACAAGAATAAGAGTTATAAGTTCATCCAATCAATTATACGAGGTAATACGATAAAAAACACGTAATCAACTAGAACAATTAATCTAACCAATTTTGAGTCTAAATTTCTCGAATTAGTCTCTTGTTAGTGGTTTAGTGAAAAAATCGTCTATTTGATCTTCGTTATTGCAGAAAATTAGCTTAATGTGACCATTTTCTACGTGATCTCTAATAAAGTGGTGATGGATATCTATATGTGAAACACCACTGATTAATTGAAGATGTCTTATTTATGAGCTTAAATGACTAGTGATAAAGAGATTGAAAGTACTACTATAGGAATACTTTAAATGGTCAAACTATATCTTGCATGAGCGTAAAAATGACCCGTGGTTATGTCATAAAAGATTTAGATATGTTAGTACACTCTTAATACACTTAAAAGACTTGATCTTATTGATGGTTTTCCTAACATGAAATTTGAATTTGATAAAAATATGTGAACAATGTGCTAAATGTAAACATGTTAGAGGCTTCTTTAAATCCGAAAAGGTAGTCAGTACGTCACGACCACTGGGACTGTTGCATATTGATTTACGTGGTCCAATGAGAGTTCGTAGTAGAGGTGGTAGGCGCTATGTATGTGCGATTGCTGATGATGATTACTCTAGATTTGTATGAACATTATTTTTATGTTCCAAAGATGATGCATTTGATGAATTTCTTATATGGTCAAAAAGGGTTCAAAACAAACTTAAAACTTGTGTCAATTAGAACCGACCATGGAACCAAATTTGAGAACTCATCTTTTGGTGCTTATTGTGAAAATAATGGTGTAGATCATAATTTTCAGCCCCTAGGACACCTAAACAAAATGGCGTCGTAGAACGCATGAATAGAACTCTTGAAAGCATGGCTAGAGCTATGTTGTTATGTAGTAAGCTACCTGGAAACTTTGGGATGAAGCGGTAAACACTTCTTGCTACATTCATAGTAGAGTCATGATTTGAAGTATATTCAATAAAACTCCCTATGAGTTGCTACATGGTAGAAACCCGAATATTTCCTATTTTAGATGCTTTGGAATCAAGTGTTTTGTGCATAATAATAGTAAAAATAAGTTAGGAAAATTTGACCGCCGTAGTAATGAAGTTGTGTTCATCGGGTATGCCGATCATATTAAAGTTTACAAGGTTTATAATAAAAGAACTATGATGATCGAAGAAAGTGTGCATGTCACATTTGATGAATATAATATTTTTGAGAAGGTACAACATGATGAAGAAGAAGATGAGAAATTAGAAATAGGACTTGCTCGAAAAGAACACACACTTGCAGATGAGCTAAACAAAGCTGCTGAGCAACAGTCTGCCAGAGTGCTACTAGAAGAAGAAGGCACAAGCTCAGGGGAATTAATGATCCTCCCGGCAGTGACTTCCAGGCCAATAATGGTGAAGCAACAGCTAATGCCCAAGGACCAGAGGCGTCCTTAGAGTCTGGTGTGGTAGCGTCGACTTTCAGCAAAGAGGCAACAGTCAGGAGGACTGTTACAGTTGAGGGGGAAAATACTTTCATTCCAAGGAATTAAGTGCAAACCTCAAAGCTCACACCCCCTCTCCAATCTGACTAGTAACTTGAAATCTGGAGTAAAGACAATATCATTTCTCAATAGCTTTTACATTTGCAATGCTTTCGTTTCTCAAATCGAACCATCCAATGTCACAGTTGCCCTGAATGATGTCGCATGGTTGGTAGCAATTCAAGAAGAGCTTGTTCAATTAAAAAGGAAGGCGGTATGACATCTTGTCCATAGGCCCTCTAATCGGACCGTTATTGGTACAAAATGGGTCTTTCGCAATAAGCTAGACGATTCCGGTGAAATTGTAAGGAACAAGGTTGGGCTAGTTGTGCAAGGTTTTAATCAACAAAACGGTATCGACTATGATGAAACCTATTACACCAAGGTAGCTAGACTTGAGGCCATAAGGCTCCTAATAGCTTTTGCGGCTCACAAAGGCATCAAACTTTTTCAAATGGATGTTAAAACCGCTTTTCAATATGGATATTTAGAGGAAGATGTCTTTGTAGAGTAACCTCCGGGTCTTATAGATAATGATTATCCCAAACATGTTTTTAAACTTGACAAAACACTTTATGGTTTAAAACAAGCCCCGAGAGCTTGGTACGATCGCTTGTCAAAGTTTCTTCTTGAAAAAGGTTTTCGTAGAGGTTCGGTGGATAAGGCATAATTTATAAAGTCACAGTCAGATGGACTGTTAGTTGTCCAGGTATATGTCGATGACATTATATTTGGAGCAACTAGTGAAATCCTTACTCTTTATTTTTCTAATCTATTGAAATCGGAGTTTGAGATGAGCATAATGGGTGAACTAAGATTCTTTCTTAGACTTCAAATCAGGCAATCAAAGGAAGGAATCATGATTCACCAACAAAAGTAGATTAAGGAGATACTAACTAAATTTGGGATGACTAATGCATGTTAAGCCATACACTACACCAATGGTATCATCGTCCTAATTGGACAAGGATGAAAATTGTAAGAATGTTAGTGAATCAGTGTAGAGGTATGATAGGCTCACTTCTCTACTTAACCGCGAGTCGTCCCGATATTTTATTTAGTGTTTGTTTATGTGCTCGTTACCAAGAAAATCAGAAAGAATCCCACTTTAAAAAAAGTCAAACGAATTCTTTGGTATTTGGTTGGAACACAAGGCCTTTATTTATGGTACCCCTTTGGTTGTCCTTTTGACCTTGTAGGTAATTCGGACGCAGACCATGTGGGGTGTACGGTCGATTGAAAGAACACTTCCGGTGTCGCAACTTTTTTGGGTCCATGCCTTATCTCGTGGGGTTCGAAAAAGCAAAACACCATCGCAGTTTCAACGACCGAGAGTGAATATGTGGCCCCCGCTCATTGTTGTTCTCAAATCTTGTTGGTACGTCAAGAACTTGTCGATTTTGGTATGTATTATGACTCCGTTCCTATAATGTGTTATAACACGAGTGCCATTAACATATCTAAAAATCTGATTCAACATTCACGTACTAAACATATTGTAACACCCCGGTCCAAACTAGGACCGGAAATGTTAGTCGCAGTAGCTCACCAGAATCTACACTGGTCCCACAAACCAACACGAATCTTTTCTAGCGCATTTTGTCCTCACTCATGCGCATCCCGAAAACCTTCCCAGGAGTCAGCCATCCTTAGAGAAACCACAATGGTGGTTATTAGTCATGGGTTTGTCTCCAAGAACTTTATATTGTAAAGTTCTCCCATTGTGCATGACCTGGAGTTTGTAAAAACAAGAACTTGGTTCTTATTTAAGAACTAGATTTTTACATTTTTCAAAGAAAATAAAAAAATTTGTTTGGAGAAGACAAATAAGAAAGGGGTCATCCAAGAACAAATAATAAGTTCTTTCATTGTAGTTAAAACTTCTTAAATATGGAGATTGCCAATATATTACATGGCAATGAAAGAACTTAATTTTTAGTTCTACCATTGTAATTACTCTTATACTACCCTCAGCCAAGCACGCTTCGTTGCAGAGTTCTTTTGAATTGATGACCAGAAAAAAAAAGTACACTTTGTTGATATGAGTAGTACTTTCAATCTCTTTATCACTACTCATTTAAGCTCATAAATAAGACATCTTCAATTAATCAGGGGTGTTTCACATATAGATATCCGTCACCACTTTATTAGAGATCACGTAGAAAAGGGTCACATTAAGCTAATTTTCTGCAATAACGAAGATCAAATAGACGATTTTTTCACTAAACCACTAACAAGAGACTAATTCGAGAAATTTAGACTCAAAATTGGTTAGATTAATTGTTCTAGTTGATTACGTGTTTTTTATCGTATTACCTCGTATGATTGATTGGATGAACTTATAACTCTTATTCTTGTAATTATGCATGTCATTTAAGTCATTAATTATTACTTGATAATTTAATTAACATTCTTATGTGTATGGATTTATGTGATGTTTATATTTGACCATTGCATTTTCTTTTGGAGAGTTGTCACCCAAAATTAATTAATATCTTACATATTATTTAATATCCTCAAATCTCACAATAAATCTTAGCCTTCTATTTTTCCCTCATTATCCCTACCTCACGCCACCCTCAATATTTTTTTTCCTTCTATTATCAAATCTCTGACTTTCTACTGACAACTCCGTTTTTCTCACTTTGTACTACTACTTCTCGCCGTAACCTACTGCCACTTCCTCTTCATTTATCATCTTTGTATATTCTCTATCCTCCATCCTCTCTTGGTTGACACGTGTGAAGGCTTGAAATTGGTTTTATGCTTATTATGGTAACTTCTATTTATAGAAATCTCGTATTATGTTTTGATGATTACAAGTGGCAGGCAACGATTTTTTTTGTCTAGTCGCATATGCTTAGTCGTACAGATATGAACCAGATAGAGAAAAGAAGTCAATTATCAACATGGATAGAAGACTAAATCGTGATAAAGCACGCATGGAAAGAAACAAGCATTGAAGATCATAGAAGAATATGTGAAAGGTTGGAAGAGAAGAGAAGGAGAAGATGATACTCAACATGAAGCTATAATCACTTCATGGTAGGGAGAAGATACATAACATGGAGCTATAATGTAACAACCCGGATTTTCGATGACTTAAATTAATAGATAATGCGGAAAGTTATCTAAGTCATTTAATTAAATTATATCAGAGTGTAAATAAATCCGGATCGCTACGGATCCTTACAACAAACGACTATTAATTACATGGTCTTGATTTACTTAATACAGAATATAGATTGTATTTTATACAAACATATTATTAAAATCTCTCTCGTTCGATTCTCCAACGTCTTAGACCTGCAAAAAAATAAAACAGTGGCCGCTGAGCGAAAGAGCAACCAAACCGTTCATCTAACATCACCTCATACACATAAAACAACCATGAAAATAACAAATAATATGCTTACAAAAATATTAAAGGATATCACTTAACAGATAGTTTCCTTTAATTCAATTAACCAACATGTGAGGTGATGAAAACGATAAAGTTTAAAAGATGCAATGGGACATTGGCAGCTACTTGATTTTAAAATCATTTTTCATGTAAACGGAGAAACAACACACGAGTCGTGGCTCCTAGTATCACCGCTATACCTTATTGGCTTACATCTCACCAATAGAAGTAACCGTGTTACCGACTCGTAGAGCGAACCGATCTTATGAGGTTTACATCTCGTCCATAAGGGTCAATTGGGCCCGAACTTCAATTATATTATACGTTTATTCAAACGGGGTTCTGGGCGAAATGAAAGCCGATGATCACATTCTCTGCATCATCAAGAGGGAACCCGTAGTTTTCATAATCCTGTTCTGCCCCCGTTACCTAGGTGGTAATAATGATCAAGTACTTGTCTATATATTCGCACATACCCTACGCAGACTCTTAAACCACAGCCCTCACTGCCGTAGGACGATTACCTTAAACACTAGGTCGACTCTCGGACCGCAGTCTTCGAGTTTGTTTTTCATTACATGTGAAGTCGAACACATATGGTAGAATCCAACACAAGCTATTCGTCCTAGCCTCGCATCGTAAACTTTATATAAAAGTCGCCCGTGAACAAGTAGTACATTATTTTGTGACCTTTAATAATTGGTCGGATTCATTTGAAACAGTCAAATCCTGAAATACTTACTTTCAGTATGACAACGTTATACGTAAATCGTCAAGTGTCACCCGAAACATTATATCCCAAATATCGTATAACTTATTTTAAAATAATAAATCTTCAAAAGAAGTTTTATATTAAAATAAAAATTAATGTATAATAATATATTATTTTAAAATTTATAATTTCTGAAAAATATAATTTAAATCATACTTAGGCGACTTATAAAATTTGACGAAAAATCATTTTTTAAATATTTATAAATGTCGAATAATAATTTCGGAATAAAATAAATCCATTTATTTTAGAAAATGAAATTTATAAATTTCTACCTATGTAAAAATAATAAGTAAAGTATTATTGAAATAAAATAATTTGTAGGTTACTAATTTACTCTATTATTTTATTATATAAAAAAATGTAAAACTACTAAAGAAAATTAAATATGACCAAAGTTTCAATTATATAAAATACATACAAAACATAAAGTAAATAGAATAAATATACATAGTAAATAGAAATAAATAAATAAAATTATATAAGTAAATTTTATCATTTTAAATTCTTTTATTCATTTTGTCATTTTCTCATACAAATAAAAATGTAAAGGTGATAAATAAATTAAACAAGTAATTATTTAGTTAAGTTGAATTTAGTCATAAATAAATATATAACATATATAAAATGTCACGTAACATTTTTTTATATACATATAATTTAGTCGTACAAATAAGCCTAAATATTTAAATAAGCAATTTATTAAGTTACTAACATAATATACTTATATATACAAAATATTGTTAAAATGAAAAGTTTGGTTACCTTAATAGCTATTACGTAGTATTTATTAACGTTATTAAGAATTAAAGGTCGTCAGGTCAATAATATTGGCTACATTAGAAAAATCATCTTCTTCCTCCTTTTAAAGAAATTTTCTGTCGAAATGATTTGACTCAAATACGGTTCTAGAAAAGTGATTCCGCCAATTACTGGGTAGCTTCTCATTCCCGAGGCTCCAACTATAGAGAAGGACAAGGGAGTAAATATAGTATAGTAAGTAGAAGTAGTAGTACGTAATTGTAGACACCTGTATTTATAGTAGAGATTCTCGATTGAAGCTAGGAGAGGTAGCTTAACAACTTGGGTGACAAGAAATACCGCTTTGGATAGGAAAAACAAGAAATTTGAAAGGAACGAGGATTCCGTTTCTTGGTGGGAAAGGCATTGACCCTGGCTGGAAAGGAGTACTCGGCCGAGTGTTCGGGTAGGATTCCTTCAAGAGATCGAATTCTATCTTTAACGGAATTGTTTAATACTTTTTGTAGCTTTCAACTTCAAGTCGGATTGGTGGGGCGTCACGGCAGATATTTATGCCTCGGAAATATCTTTGACCGGGATTTTACTCGGTCGCTAAAAGACGGTTTTGCCCCCTGGTGTCGGACTCGACCCAAATTAGTCTTATTTGACTCGAAATGACCCACTGGGCCTGAATTTGAGGTTGGTTTAGTGAGATTTGTACTCCGTAAAAAGCCCAAGCCAAATGCCAATGATTTCGAGCCCATATCCGAGTACGTTAAAGCATGCTTGTGTCCGATCATCATCGGGTGTCCTTTGGAAACTGCTATAGACACCTAACGGCCAAATGTGGGTGTCTACAAAGCCCCCATTCTGTCTGAGGCTTGGACAGGACGAAAGTCAGAGTAGCTACCAGACCAATCAAGGATTAAGATCTGGTATACTTCCGGTCGGGTCGTTTATAGTCAATTAGACTTGAGTGACAGGGCTCGCCAGCCATAAGATAAAAATCATACCTGAGCTGATGATGATGACTCCGTGGGAATTTTGGACTTGTTGTATAAGTCCCGGGTGCGCCTATATGTGGGCCCATCCCGTGAAAAATGCCACCCTGGGCTTTCCGCTGGGGAGTGAGTCGCACGACCCTGCTTGAATCGTCGACTACGCAAAGTTTCGCATGTAGCATTTAGGTAAAAATGACTCGCGCTGGGGAAAGGAATTTTTTTGAAAATTTTTGGATTTTCTTTTTGAAAATCTAACTCCGAATAGGAATAGGAATGCTCGGGATGACTTAGCTAAACTCTGAGATAAGGCATGTATGCTAAAACCTCTGGGATTAGGTATCCTAAAGTAAGGAGGAAAGTCTGGGTTTAATGCTATAAATACCCGTCCCTGCTCTTAGTTTTCCTCATAATTCTCATAGTTCCCTTCCTTGTTAAAGAGAAACAAGCCCCGAGAATCTTATTCTTTTTTTTTTTTAAGAAATTCAACTATGGGAATCGACCGTTTAATCGAAATGCTGCAGGATTGGTCCCGATACTTTAGAGACGCAGATAAAGTTATTCTGAATCAGAATGGTATTACTCAATTGTTCACAATCCGTCAAATGCAAGTGGATCGTCACTTTCTGGATGCTTGCTTATCGTACTGGGACGATACTTATCACGTTTTTGGCTTTCCTCGAGGCGAAATCTATCCTATCCCTGTGGAAATTGCTGCCATAGGAGAATGGAATCCCATACTTCGCCCTGCTATCCCGTTTTCCGTTCACGATCCTAGGAGGAAGCTGCGGGAATTTTTAAGACTTTCTCACATGGAGGTATCTCGTATGGCGGAGGGAGATACTGTCTCTTTGATTGATCTGGCTGAAAAGTTTATGAATCCACACGACGTCCGGGTCAGGCCGGTCCATAGCCATAGGGCCTTTGCTTTTTGTATGCTCCATGTTTATGCCTTCGAAGGTCATATGGATCTGTTATCGTATATGGGTCATGTCCGACTTTTCACTGTGGTTGACCTGATGGAAACGGAGCACAGTTCGACTTGGCTGATTACGGGAGAAATTATCCAAGGTTTGGATAATCGTAAGAGGGATTCGTCGATCCGTTTGACCGGGAGTACCCGCCTTCTACAGGTATATTGCCTCGGCTTTTTTCCATTTTTTTCGCCTTTTCTTCGAAAATTTCCGCGATTTTCTCAACTTTCGATTTCTCTCTTTTCTCCCGCGATTTTTTTTTTTCGATAATCATATTCCCTCGTTTTTGTCAGCTTTGGCTATTTGAGAGGCTATCAATCGTGGATCCTCCCCTTGACGTGAGCCGATATCGCCCCAATCAAGTGATGACGAGGAGACGAACCATTGACTTTTCTCGCCACAATACTCAAAAATACTGGGACGAAGTGCTGTCTTTCCATGGAGGCCCATTGATCCGATGGACCGTGCCATGGTGGCCCATTTATGTTCGAACCGGTTTGGAATCGAGAGATAGGGCACGATATCAGGTGATCCTATCTTTTAGGCAGACAATTCACCTTTACCCCGATCGCATACTTAGGCAATATGGTCGGGCCCAAAGAATCCCGAAAATTGAGGCGTTCGTGAGTGAACCTACTCAGCTGATGGATGTGATGTGTGACACATGGATGCAGCGGTGGTACACCTGGGCTACTTGGTCTGTTTCCAAGACTCTTCACTCAATCTGGGTATCAGATTCTTATATGAAGTGGACGAAGGCGGATTCTGCTAAAACTCGAGCTGCTCTGAAGACTGATGAGGCTTTTGACCTGCTGCGACGAGAACAAGCCAAAGATAACAGAGGCTTTTTTTATGAGGGTGACACTCCGGCTACCTTGGTTCGACTGATGTCAAGTCAGAAAGGAAAGACTAGGACTCAGGCTGAAGGGTCTAGTACTAAAGGTGCACGGGGGAAAGTGAGCCCCCAGACAGACCTGAAAAGGAGACTTGGTCCAAGATTGGCGGTTCAGGACCGACTTGGTCCTCGAGACAGACTACCCAAGCACGTACGGGCTCGGCTTGGACTAGTGACAATGACAGAAGATCCGCTGTCGAAGAAACGGATTCGAGCTAAAGAGGTTCCACTTGTGATCCGGGAACGTTCGCCCCCGCCCCGTCGACCTCGGGCTCCGCGTTACCCAAAAGACAAGAGGAAAAGCAAAATGCATGAGCACTAGTCTCCTAAATTTTATTATTTAAGTACTACAACTATTTTTGTGGTGTGATTTTTTTGTTGTTTGTTTTTCTGTGTGATGTATTTTTTTGAAATTCCCGAGTTCATCGGTTTTTTTTTAATAAAAGACATATTAGTGAATACCGTTCCCGTCTTTTTGTTATTGCAGTGGTTGTACCCTTTTGAGGGGTTGCCTACGTATCCACAATTAATGGAATCAAATCAAACGTAGTTCAAAATAGATTTTTTTTCAATTTTTGAAATACATCAAGACTATTAGTTCGAGATGCACGACAGTAGGATAAGTAATCCTAACTTATTGACTTGCTTTACATTTTTTGAAAATCTATAAAAAGACAAATTTTTATAAACTTTTAGCAAATGACATTGAGATAAGGTTTAGGGATAGTAGCGTTTCAACTGGTCCAAGTTGGTCGGGTTGACAAATTCGTTCCCGTCCAAGTTTGTCAGCGTCACCGCTCCTTCTGATAGGACCTTCTTTACTAAATACGGCCCGACCCAATTGGGTTTGAATTTCCCTCTTGGGTTGACCGGTAGTAAGGCCCAGACGGATTTTAGGACTAGATCCCCTTCTTTGATATTTCTGGGCCTAACTCTTTTGTTGAAAGCCCGTTGTATCCTCTTTTGATATATCTGAATATTGTTAAGGGCCCGGGATCGCCGTTCGTCCAAAAGAACTAGCGAGTCATATCGGGCTTGGACCCAATCTGCCTCAGGTACCTGACTCTCGAGTAAAATCCTGAAGGATGGTACTTCTAGCTCGACCGGTTGGACCGCCCATTCCATACGTAAGATAATATGGAGTTGCTCTGGTTGCAGTGCGAATTGATGTTCGGTACCCCCATAAGGCAAAAGGAATTTTATCGGGCCAATCCCGGTAATTATCAGCCATCTTTTTAAGTATGGTGACAATTGTTTTATTAGCTGCCTCTACCGCTCCATTTGTTTGGGGACGGTAAGGCAAAGATGTATGCTTTGAATCTTATATTTTGCTAAGAAAGTAGCAGTTTCAGCTTGGAAATGGGTCCCGTGATCACTAATAAATTCGTGCGGGATCCCGTATCGGCATATAATCTTATTTTGGATGAACTTGGCCACATGCTTGGCATTCAAGATCCGGTATGACTCGGATTCGACCCATTTGGTGAAATAGTCAATTGCCACTAGAATGAAACAGTGACCCCCCGTCCCGGAAGGGTTCACCTTCCCAATTATATCAATTCCCCATGTCGAAAATGGCCATGGTGATGTCATAGTATATAACAGGGATGACGGCATATGGTGTACGTTAGCGAAAATAGCTGGCAGTCGGTTTCCATGCTATTCCAATAATATCCTAGTCTTGCGATTTTTTGGGCTAGCATATGGGCGTTCATGTGCGGACCATGTTCACCATCGTGTACCTCGGCCATGACCTTTTCGGCTTGCGTTTTGTCGATGCATAGGAGTAAAGCCCCATTTGCCGTCTTCTTGTATAACTGTCCATCGTCTGTGCGGACGAACTGGGTGTCCCACCTTCGCAGGGCTTTCTTGGCCCGGTTTTCAGCTCCCGGAGGATATTCTCCCGATGTTAAGTAGGTTAGAATAGCCTGATACCAAGGTTCTGGATCAGTTATTTTGATATCCTGAAAAGCGTGGATATATGCCGGCTCGGATCGTCTTTCGACGCAAATGGGCATGCTGGTTAGATGTTCCGGGATATTCAATAAAGATGCTAATTTGGAAAGTGCATATGCAAACTGGTTTTCTTCCCGAGGTAGATAGATGTATTCTACTTTTTGGAACTGCTTTTCGAGAACCCTTACTCGCGCTTGGTAAGCTACGAGAATGGTATTCCGAGTTTTCCATTTTTGTAGAGCTTGATTGATGACTAAATATGAGTCACCAAGGACCCGGAGGTTTGTTACTCCCAAATCAGCGGCGACTTGCAACCTGTGAATGCATGCTTCATATTCGGCTGCGTTGTTAGTCACGTCGAAATCTAACTTAATGGATAACGAGGTGTGCTCCCCTTGTGGTGAGATTAGCAAAATCCCGACCCCAAATCCTCGGAAGTTGGACGCCCCATAAAAAAATCCCATGTTTCCGTGTCGGTATGGAATATATCTTCATCTGGAAAGGCCCAAGTATCGGTGTGTCCTTCCTCGGATATCGGATTATCGGCAAGGAACTCCGCTACTACTCGGCCTTTGATGGCCTTTAATGGCACGAACTTGAGATCAAACTCAGCTAGCATTAAAGTCCATCTGGTTATCCTACCGTTAAGGATAGGCTTCTCGAACAAGTATTTGATAGGATCCATTTTGGATAGCACATGTACTTCGTGACTGAGCATGTAGTGTCAGAGCTTTTTAGTGGCCCAAACTAAAGCTAGGCACGTCTTTTCGAGCATCGTATACTTGCACTCGTATTCCAGGAACTTCTTACTTATGTAGTAAATAGCCCGTTCTTCTGAATCGACTGTCTGGGCCAGCATAGCCCCCATGGCTCTCTCGGTCATTGTTAGGTATAACGACAAAGGTAGACCGGGTTGAGGTGGCATTAATACCGGCGGTGCAGACAGAATCTCCTTGATTTTATCGAAAGCCATTTGACATTTGTCGTCCCACAGTACTCGTTCTCCTATTTTCAGTTTCTTGAAAATGGGCTCACATACCATGGTTAGCTTCGAAATAAACCGGCTGATATATTGGACATTCCCGAGAAACCCCCTTATCTCCTTTTTGGTTTTAGGTGGCTACATTTCGGTAATGGCTTTGATTTTGGCTGGGTCAACCTCGATGCCGCGTTGGCTAACGATATGGCCTAGTAATTTGCCCGATGTTACCCCGAAACTGCATTTTTGAGGGTTTAGCCTCATGTTGTACTTGCGTAATCGGGTGAAGAATTTCTTTAGAGCTGAAATGTGCCCGTTTCGGTCTTTGGACTTAACGATCATGTCATCCACGTAAACCTCTACTTCTTTATGCATCATATCGTGTAATAAGGTAGTGGCGGTTCGTTGATAAGTGTCCCCGGCATTGATAAGCCCAAATGGCATGACGGTGTAACAGTAAGTACCCCGAGGTGTAGTGAAGGTGGTCTTACTCATGTCCTCCTCCGCCATTTTGATTTTATTGTACCCGGCATACCCGTCCATAAAGGATAGAAGGGCAGGATCGGTCGTGTTATCCACCAGTATATCGATGTGTGGTAATGGGAAATCGTCTTTTGGGCTGGCCTTGTTAAGGTCCCGGAAGTCTACACATACCCGTACTTTGCCGTCTTTCTTGGGTACCGGCACGATGTTCGCAACCCAATCTGGATATTCATATACTTGAATAAAGCCCGCTTTGAATTGCTTGTCGACTTCTTCTTTGACTTTGAGAGACCATTCGGGCCTCATTCTTCGGAGTTTTTGTTTTACTGGCTTACACCCGTGTTTGATGGGTATACGGTAGGGGTGTAAACGAGCCGATTTGAGCTTGAGCTCGGGTGGGCTCGGATTCGGCTCGTAAATTTGAACTCGGGCTCGGGCTCAGCTCGAAGCTCGTCGAGCTCAAAAAATTGAAGCTCGAGCTCGGCTCGTAAAAAGCTCGGGCTCGGCTCGAGCTCGTACCAAGCTCGTTTACCATTATATTTTTTCGTCTCTTTATAAATATATATAACTAAAAATAACTTTTGTAAAAGACAAAAAAATATTGTTACAAAATTTTAAAGTATAATAATTATAAACATCAAATAAATATATTTTTAGAATTATTAGAATTTAAAATTATTAAACTTATAATGTAAAAAACTAAAAAAAACGAGTCCAAACGAGCTTCCGAGCCGAGCCTTACTGAGCTCGGGTTCTGCTCGGATTTGAACAAGCTCGGCTCGAGCTCGAGTTCGAGCTCGTTTTGACCGAGCTTGAGCCGAGCTTTGACCGAGCCGATTCCGAGGGCTCTACGAGCCGGCTCTGATCGTTGACACCCCTAGTATACGGTGTTCGGCTATCTCCCGGTCTATTCCCGGCATGTCCTTGTAGGACCATGAGAAGACGTCTTTGAATTCTTGGAGGAGATCCGTGAATCATTGTCTCTCCTCGGGATCTAAGGATAAACCTAACTTAAGCATCTGAGGCTCTAAAGGGGTTCCTACATTGATGGAATCGGTTTCCTCAATTACCGGATCTCGGGATTCCCTTTGTTCGCGTTGCTCGATTAGATGCGGAGGTAGTGGTACCTGTTCGTCAGGTTTCTCAATGTCATTGTATGTAAAATTTTTGAAAATGTTTTGAAAATAAGACAAGTCGTAAGCAGAAAGGTTATCGTTATTATTGATAGTGAATTTTGAAAATAGCTCAAAGAGAGTAGCCATCTGATCGTTGGTTAGAGGCGGGATAGGGAGTGCTCTCGGGACAGACTCCGAGACTCCCATAGGTGTGACTAAAGGAAGGGGGGTTACAGACTCGATTCTAGTACTGGACCGTCTAGACTTGGACTCAGACTCCGACTCTGACTCTGGCTCTGATTCGGACTCAGACTCAGTATCCAGCATGTCTCCTTCACCGGTAGTCAGCTTGTAGACTCGACCCTGGCTGTCGTTCCACTTGATGGTCTTTCTCCAAGCTCTCTTCCCAGTGTCAGCACCAACTTCAATGATCAGCAAGGTTGGATCGAACATGCTGCTGTGGATGATCAGGTTCACTAGTTCTTCCTTGGGAGTCGGGATGACCTTGTCTTCCCCGAATAAGAGCCCTAGCATGGGATCGGTATTACTTGCACCTTCCTTTGACTCTGCCTGGATGAGGGCAAAGATGTCATCCGGGATGAAATTGCATTCCCGAGACAATTTGGTCTCGAGATACGAGATGGTGGGCTGATAGAGGCCCATTTGAATAGCTCCGAACACTGGAGTGACAAACTTGATTGAATTTGTTCGGTCCACGTGTCCCGGGGTCATAGTGTAACCCAAGCCAAATCGAGATCCCCCATCATTTACGACTTCGATAATCTTTCCAGCCGGAAGATATGGCCTGGAAGGAGCCCCTGGTAGGTAGCCCAAGTTCTGTAGCATCGTATCGTTGCTAGTGGTGAAATAAGACTTGAAGAGATACTCCTCTTCTATCATTCCCACGAAATCGAATCCCCGTGGGTCGGTCCGGCCCGTCGTGTTGCAGCTTGCCACGGTTATGGGGGTTGCTTCGAGAGTGATGATGCCGTCTTGCAGAGGCATCTTGACTTTTCTGTGGAGAGTGGAGGAGACAGCTTTGACCGCATGAATCCATTGTCTCCCGAGTAGCAAAATGAAAGATGAGGTGATTGATCACCTGAAATTCTAGCTCTTTCTCTATCGAGCCGGTCATATTTGTTAGTTTGACGGCCCCAGCAACCGATTTCGGGCTTCCGTCGAAAGCCTGGATAGTTTGCGCCGTTGGGAGATAATCGGCCTCGGTGATGCCGAGGGCCTTAGCAGTCCTTAAGAAGAGGATGTTTACAGCAGACCCGTCATCGATCAGGGTCATCGGGAGATATTTGCCCCGGCAGATCACCGTAACGTAGAGAGCTAGGTTGTGGGTCCTCCCGAACGGTGGCAAGTCGGACTCTGAGAAGGTGATGAGTGGGCCTTCTTCCTTAGATTTGCCCTTGAGATGGGGCATGATGGTGGCTACCAATTCAGTTGGGGTAACCAGCGAGTCGACCTTGATCTGATCGAGGGCCTTAGTAAGCGCCTCCCGATGTACTTGGGAACTAACCAAAAGCTGCCATATGGTGAGATCCACTCGAGCCCTTTTTAGCTGTTTGACCAGAGTCGTGTCAGTATTAGGCTCTTCAAGGGTTGATTCGGTCTTGGCAGGCTCGGTGACGGTTTCCGGGGCGGGACGGCCGGCGGTGACGTGGTGGTTGCTGGCCAAGGCTTTGCATTTAGCCTTCCGGACTTCCTCAGGGGTGATAGGGACAGCTTCCCCTTTGGGTAAGTATACATCGTCTTCATCATCATTCCATATCCCGTTAACTTGTGGGACGAAAGGTGAAATTAGATGGGAACAGTCGATTATGTCTCCGGAAAAGATGGCATGAGTGCTGAACGGATTTTCCATGTTGCTCAGCTTGTCTCCGGACAATGGTATTTTTCCGCTTTCAATTAAGTCCGAGATAAGATGTTTCAGCTTCCAGCACTTTTCTGTATTGTGCCCGTTACCTCGGTGATTATGGCAATAGGCCTGGATGCTATAGCTTTTGGACCGTTTTTCGACCGGGACTTCCGGAATCGGGCCTATTGGTTGGATCAGGCCTTTCGAAGATAAACTTTGTAAGGCGTGAGCATAGGTAGTCCCTATGTCAGTGAATACCCGAGTCGAAGTATTCTTTTTGGTCGAGGTATCTAGTAGATTAACCTCATCAAAGATGCTACGGGCCGCAGTTGTAGTTGCGGGCTTGCTGGAGGACGAACTGGCCCCTTGATATCCTTTGGGAGAGGCCTTAGTAAGGCTCTCTAACCTCAAGTCGTCTTCGATTCTTGTACCCATTTCGGTTAAGGTGGCGAAATTGGGTATGACGGCGTACCGGAGATGGACCCGGTAAGAAGGGAGGAGGTTCTTAACACAGGCCTCCACTAAGACTTTCTCGCTGGGCTTATCAACCAGCTTCACGCTTTTGGCCCTTCACCTTTTAAGGTACTTGGTGAAACCTTCCTTGGGCTCTTGAGCCATGACTTCCAGAGTGCGCATAGTAGTCTGGATCTCGGTGTTATCTGCGTAGTTTCGAGCGAATTCTGTTCCTGCATCGTCCCAAGTTTTGTATTTCTTGGAATCAAGCCTGTAGTACCAGGCTTTCGGGTGCTTCTCAAGGGAAGAAGCAAAGAGATGCTTGAACATTGTTGACTTGACCCCCTTAACAGCCATAAACTCTTTGAAAGCCCGGATATGGAGTACCGGGTCTTCCGTCCCATCAAACATTGGCGGGCCCGTCAAGTTGAGATTGACGGGCAATTCATTAGTCATGGGCGAATATGCACGGGCATTCTCCGTGTGGATGGTATTGTTGGTTGTCGTGTGGACCTGTTCCTGCAGCTTGCGGTCTGCGCTGGCCAATTCAGCTAGAGGCCCATTATTATCAACTCCACTATTAGGAGTTCCTTGTTCGACTGCGCTCACACGGGTGAGGATGGCGATCTGGTCTTCCCTCATCCTCGTCAATTGTTCCTTTAGCTTAACCAACGAGGCTGTCAACTCATCAATGGTTCTTTCGTCGTGGTTCGGGTGAAGGGCGGCCTGTCTGTAAGGGAAAAGAACAAAAGTACATCCCGAGCAAGGGAAAAGAAGACTAGGAAGGAAATGACTCGGAAAAGACACCTAGACGGGTGACTTGTGAAAGGTGGGCCTCCTTTAGGATCCAGCTGTGTGGGTCGGGTCCTGTTTGAAAGGAGGTTCACGTGAGACATTCCCCAGACTTTGGACTCGATTGTGTAAACGGGCCATCCTTTGTAGGAGTATGTCCTATGTAGGTGGGCCTTGCCTTAGTTAAATAAGGCGGACTGGGATAGGGAGGAAACCTGTGATATAAGATCGACGGAGTTTCGACGCTAGAGACCTCGGTGACTTATGACGCGACCCAACACTGCTAAATACGGGAAGTCCTAAGAAGAGGAAGTTTTTGAAATAGGATTTTTTTGAAACCCAGAAAAATTCAGGGGGGAAGCCCGACCTTTTTTCGAAAAAACGGAAAAGCGAGCCGGGTGACGGTTTTGAAAGTTCAAAAGTATTTTCAAGTTTTTAAATGGGCAGAATACCGGCTAGAAATAGGCTGTCTTTGAGTAAAATCGTAAATCCTAAATTTGGTATATGTCCCGGGTTTTGAAGTTAGATATTTTGAAAAGGATGCAATTTTTGAAAATGACGGTTTTTTGAAAAAAAGATGTAGATCAAGTAGCATGTAGTCATGGAAGCAGTATAACGACACCATGTATGCTCTTAAACTAAGTCTCGGTCGATCTTTAAAGGGTCTATACCAGTGTACATAGCCTATCCGAGAATCGAGGCGGACTTCCTAAGTCGAGTTGAGCTTAGAACATGCCGTAAAACCCATACGAATCTGCTATGAACACTTTTTGACATATCCAATTTGGACTACATCAATGGTATAGTGGGACATCGGTCACCAGTACCGGCCCGGGAAAATATGGGGTTATGCATGAACTGTAAAACTAAAACGCGTATTGTACTAGTCAAACGATTTCTATTCGAGTCTCACACTGAGGATGCCGATGGTAAGTCACGCATCAGTTAATCCCCATCGGAGTCGCCAAATTGTGGACATGACATAGGTCCACCCCGACGCGGCCACGCGCGGGTTTGGGGAGGCGAATGAATCTCCATATGAGAATGGATCAAATTGAAATTTAAATCGAAGTGTAGTCGCCACCGAACTTTGTGGGAGTTCGGGCCCGTTCGAACCCACTCTATGTCGTAGTGGGCCATGCACAAAGTATGGTCCCTTTGCATTTGATACCGATACCGACGTTATCGGATATCGTGTATTGAATGACTCTCGTGTGCCAATGGTTTCGGACATCCGGAAACCACGGTTCTGAGTAAAAGGTGAGGGTACGTGTTGGGAAGTTCACAAAGAACACCCAACCCCGCCCGCACATTAGCGGCCTCTACTAAGATATCGTTTGATTTTGAAATACGCGCGTTAGTAATACGATGAATGATATGCAAACATTGTTTTGCCTAAACATGCGAATAATTGAATGGGTTGCTATGTTGGTTTAATGCATCTAATACTAACGTCGAAGTTGTTTTAGCATGCGAAGTTCGTTTTAGTATAATGAAACGAATGAAGAAAAGAAATCGCTAAAAACATGAGCAAACAGGTTAGTAACGGTTTATAAATCGAATAAAAGATATAGATACGATGGCATGAATGATTTTGCAAAGATAATTCGCGTGATGGATTAAGCACGCGTTGACCGAGGTCATGAAAAGAGACCTGAAATATGCTGAAAAAACCCGCTGTTTTGTTAAAAAAAAGATGTTCGAAGAATTAAGACGAAATAGTTTTTTATGTTACGGATTTCAGGGACCCGCGCGACCCGCGCGAGGAGCGCGCGACCCGCGCGAGGAGGGCGCGACTCGCGCGACCATGCTACTCGCACGAGGCACGTGCCACTCGCTTGGCGGGTTGTTCTCGAGATCGTTTTTAGAAAATCGACAGTTTTGTTGAATCGCGTACAAATATAGTATAATTCATACTCGACTTAAATTTGCGATATTCGTTATATTCGATATTTGATTATGGAATCGATATCAAATATTCGGAATGATTTTTAGAAAAGATGCTTTATAAATCGTTTTGAAAATCGAACGAAAAAATATTAATTCTCTCCGCGTTCAAATCGTCATATTTTATTTTTAAGACCTTGTGACGATTTTTTAGCATCAACGAGATTGATTTAGTTCTTTTTAGATACGATATTCGACTATAGAGTCGATATCGTATTTTAAGAACGTTTGTATTATATAGAAATTATATTGTAGTATCGATATTAGAAAAGAAAAAAACGTGATGATGACCCATAAAAAAAAAGACCGACGACGCAAAAGAAGGAAAAAAACGAGAGGAAGAGAGAGAGAAAAGAGAAGACGGGATTTTGATTTACACCCTCAACCTCCATGCTTTGTATTCTCGGAATGGGGCTCGTCGGAATGTGGCTTGGACACGGTAGCATCGAGATAATGTCGGTGAGTTGTGGTGGTTTTGGACGTGTAGTGTGTCGGTGTAGAGAAGGCCGGATTTTGGGTTAAGGCGGCGTGATCTCGGGTTTGTATTATCGGTTTGTTCGATGCTATGGATGTGTGTATGGTTGATTACTGTAGCTTAATGAATGTGAATGTGTATGTGTATTGTAGATGCTATCTGTATGTGAATTGTGTGTGCAAAGGGGGGTGTATTTATAGTAGAGATTCCGGATTGAAGCTAGGAGAGGTAGCTTAACTTGGGTGACAAGAAATACCGCTTTGGATAGGAAAAACAAGAAATTTGAGAGGAACGAGGATTATGTTTCTTGGTGGGAAAGGCATTGAACCTGGCTAGAAAGGAGTACTCGGCCGAGTATCCTCCGTACTCGATCGAGTGTTCGGGTAGGATTCCTTCTGGAGATCGAATTCTATCTTTAACGGAATTGTTTAATACTTTTTGTAGCTGATTTTTTTGTAGTTTTCGACTTCAAGTCGGATTGGTGGGGTGTCACGGCATATATTTATGCCTCGGAAATATCTTTGACCGGGATTTGACTCGGTCGCTAAAAGACTGTTTTGCTCCTGGTGTCGGACTCGACCCAAATTAGTCTTATTTGACTCGAAATGACCCACTGGGCCTGAATTTGAGGTTGGTTTTGTGATATTTGTACTCCGTAAAAAGCCCAAGCCAAATGCCAATGATTTCGAGCCCATATCCGACTACGTTAAAGCATGCTTACGTCCGATCATCATCGGGTGTCCTTTGGAAACTGTTATAGACACTTAACGGCCAAATGTGGGTGTCTACACATCTCATATTGTTGCATGAGATGGTCAATACGGTGCTTTTTTACTTGAGACATACCCTCATAAGTAAGTTCGGGGGAGTCCCAGATCTCCTTAGCCGACTTAAAGTCGTAAACATGGCTTAGCGAGACTTGTATCACGTTTAGGTTCACGTCGGTGACCTATAGAGGTCACTCGATCGAGTCATTGAGGGGACTCGATCGAGTGCCCTTCGTGGAGGCCCCCTACCCATTTTCGAGGGGGTCACTCGATCGAGTGGCCCTTAGGCACTCGGTTGAGTGCCCTCTGTAACAGGCGCGATATTTGTTTCAAAATGCCCTATTTCGTAATTTGATGATTTGAATCGGGAGATAATCGAGCAAAATATAAATATTACACAATTTATACTCACTTGACCCTCGATAACTCGTTATGCACGATGCTCGGTTACGGAACCGGTATCGAGCATTTTAGAGTAATGTTTGGAAAACGGTGTCGAATGCGCTTGATAATAAATTACCACGATCACATTATACCCATAAGTGTCTAGGGCGGCGCGTCTCGAAGGCCGCCGCCTCCAATTCAATTTTCGAGAGTTATAACGGACTTTGGACGGAATTCGTTATCAAACACACTTGATTTGAAAATTCGATCGTCATCACAAACTTAGATCCTTAGCGTTTCGATATCGTAATTTGGCGTTTAGAGCCTACGACTATCGATATAGCGTCATTGGATGTTGCTCGAATCGATTAAAAATAGTTGTCATATATATATATATATGGTATTATATGACGGAATATAAAAAAGCGGAAATGTTAGATTGTTAGTAAATGAATAATAAAATGGTAGATGAGATGTTAATATGAACAAAAATGTAAAAAACATTTTAAAGGATTGACCCGCCTTAAACAACCAAATACGCGGGGTGACGGGATAAGCGACCGGCAACGCGAGTGCGATACTCTTGTATTCGTGTTTCCTTATCCCGTCATCCTTTGTATTCGATACGTAAAAGGACGAGTATTTTAAAGTCGAGTTAGTAGCTAGTTAGCAATACAATAATGTAAATGTTAGTATAACGGTAAAATAAAAGTTAGTAATAGTTAGTAATAATTAATAATTAGTATATAATTAATAAAAAGATTAGAGATTAGAGAAGACGGGATTTGTTTACACCCTCAACCAACATGCCTTAGTCTCGGAACACTGGCTCGTCTAGTGGCGGCGTAGGCACGGGAGCGTCGAGAATGTAGGGTTATTTAGGGTGTGTATGATTGGGGAGAGGATGCTCTCGGTCTTTGACGAGTTTTGATCTCGGGATGGCTTGAATGTGTGTGTGAGTATGGAGACTCGAAGTGTGAAGAATATGTCTAGACGAATTGAAAAGTGTATGTGAAGTTGGTATTGAAAAAGTTGAACGTGTTAAAGTTGTGAAGAGTTGTGAAATAGGGGAGTATTTATAAACTCGGACCCCGTCTAGGGTAACTCATTGATCGATTGACCCTATGTGCACTTGATCGAGTGGCTACGAAAATGGGGCCTGGGTGGTTTTTAAGGGTCTACTCGATCGAGTGGCCCTATGGCACTCGATCGAGTGGGTTTGAACGGGTTGGAGATAAATGGGGAAGGTTTGGATTTGATTTTGACCCATGATTTAGTTGTTGTGTCTTGGTTCACATTATGTATTTAGACGTACTGTGAGGATGGTTTCGTCTCGGGTTTCGACATTGACCGGGTTTTGACTCGGTCGCAAAAGACGGTTTTACCCCCCGGTGACGGTTTTAGCTCAAATTAACTTTATTTTATTGGAAACGACCCACTGAGTCTTAATTTGAGGTCGTTTTTGAGATATTTGTACTCCGTTAAGTGCCCACGTCAGATACTATTGAATCTGAGTCTGTATTCGAGCGCATTAAAGCATGATTACGTCCGATCATCATCGGGTATTTTGTTGGAGACTACTATAGACACAAGCACTCAAAATGCGGGTGTCTACAAATTATAAATTAAAAGATAACTAACTCATATAAATTAAATTACCCATCTAACTAAACTACCCATCTAACCATGTCAACCTTTGTTACTAACTCATATAACAGCTTACACATTCCTTACCCAGACACCAATTAAACGGCTTACACAACGAATTTATACTGATACCGACAAATGTAACAATCGCCAACAGAAGTAACCTACCACAACCTACGAGGACATATCAGCCCTAAAACCATGACAATAACAGCACCTCACCTTGACTCCGACTCTTAGGCCTCACGACGCACCCATTATAGACAACAATAATCACCACAACGACAGGAAACAACATATGATGGTTGCGATACCTCTAATCCGACATCGAAATACAACTACGATGCTAATATAGAAAAGATAACACCAAGATATATACCTATAAATACGTGGGTGAGTTCGATATCGTGATTCTTTTTTTTTTTGGTAAATGGTAAGATGTATATTAATAAATCAAGATTTTTCCAAATACAAACCATGACTCATATATTTAATCAATCCAAGGAATCGATTCTATCGAAATATACGATCCATTAGTCTAGCATCAATACTTGAGGACACCTTACTGCTATACTTCCTGAATCTTTCTCTAATGTTGCATTTCAGCCGGCTCACTAAAATAGCAGGCTGATGCACGCTGCTCACAATACGACAACAATTGCACTCATTCCAGATTAAATGTATACATGCCATCAAACCCGCATCCACGAGTTGTTTCCATAGCATAGACGGATGCTTCCATTTTCTCCCCCAAACAAAAATATGCTCACTCATATGGTCAATCCCAAGCCACGGTAACACCAATTCCAAACACATCGAGCTGAACTTGCATGCATTGGAAAAATAAATGACTATGGGTTTCATCCCTCTCCCCACACAGTAAACAGGTCGGATTAGCCCTTATCCCAAATCTCAGCAGCCTGTTAACTGTGAGCAAGTGCTGCTGATCATACAGCCATGCTATAAAAGAATGCTTCTTCACATTCAACCTATTCCATACCATGAAACGCCAATCAACCTTGTTATGAAACTATGGGTTTCGATGGCGTGATTCGGTTTCCTTCTTTCTTCCTCTTGTCGTGACTATGAGTGACGGTTGTGGGGATGAACTTAAGTATGCTCATGTTGCGTTGTTGATAAACAAGGAGAGGGTGTGTATTGGGTTATACGTAATAACCTACTCCACCATTATCATTAATATTATTATATTACTCTGATCTCTCCTTCTTCTTGAATTAGCCCCATGGGCCCACTTTTCCCCTCGTAGAAAGAAAAGATATGTGGCTAATTCAAGAAACTTGAGGGAGTATGATATATTATTGTGATTATTTTATTATGTTATTATTATCATTATTATATGATTATTATTGTCACTAGGTTCGTAATAGCTAGGCTCGGGAACGGATTTAGTTTGACAATACATAGGACGGGATACTAGGTTGTACTTAACTTGACTCAGCTTTGACTTTTATATATATCACGGGTATTACACCAATAGCCTACTCCGGCTACGACCAACAACCTACTCCGGTTGCGATTTTAGTTTACAAGACTACTCTGTCTCTAACTCACAAATGACCTACTCCGGTCACGACCAACAACCTACTCCAGTTGTGACTTTGAGTTTACGAGACTACTCCATCTCTAACTCACCAATGACCTACTTCGGTCACGACTCTTTAATAACTTATAGAAGTTACAAAAATTACAATTCTAACAAAGTTAAACAAGAGTGTATATGATTACGTGTAACACAGTGTTCGACTGTGACTTTGAAAAGACTTTCTAACATGCTTAGAGATTTAAACCTCTTAAGAACAAAATGAAGTAACTGATTTTTGGTTTGGAAAGTCTTGAGAAATAAATGAAGCAAAGGAGTTTTTTTCGTAGTAGATGTGAAATTTTGATAAAAGAATCACTACTACAATTAAGATTAAATAGGATGGTTCTTAACCATCCTATATTGAATAAGGAACCGTCCTTTAGGTCGACGTCCTATTAAATCAAATAGCACGGTTCCAAGAAGGTCAAACCGTCATATTTAATTGTTTTTAAATAGGACGGTTGTAGGTGGAGCCGTCCTATTTAACTCTTTACACAGAGCGCGGTTATAGGCGGAGGCGTGCTGTTAAATCGAATTACAAACAAATGGTTATTGTACTCAACCGTCCTATTTTATACAATTCATAATTAAAAAAAAAATAAACAAAATTAAAAAAACTATATAACTTCCAAATTAATGAGCACAATAATCCCAAGCAATATTTATAAAGAATTAGGTAATTACGGAAGAAGGTTTTATACATTTGGAACTAAGTAATCCAAATGCTATATTTCAGCCGAACTCATCTATATTGTAGGTTTTCTCCGCCTCCCTGTTATCGTGCATATCTCATTCCCGTTCGCCTTTTTAGTTTCACGAACATAGTTCTTCCACACCTGCATTCATCTCACAAGTCAGTCTAGTATATATTAAAAAGAACCCAATATGTTTGATCATCTCTTTTAACCTATACGCTCCATAGAAACCCAATACATGAACGCTGCATACATTCAAAGTTCAGAGATAGAAGCAAGAAAAAATCAGGTAAATAAGGAAACATTTAACGGAAGGAGTAGAAATCAGGTAATTAACAGCAATAATCCATAATATGAATAGCCTTCTTATATTACTCCACACTATGTATTAACCGACTATAATGTTGATTGAGAAATTGGATTAATTAGAAGAGATTCCCTGACAATCAAAGCGATGAAGGATACATAATTCATAAAGGCATAAATTATAAACTACTACTACTACTACTACTATGTACTTTTGCAAAAGGGAAAAAAGGAGTAATAACTACTCCAATTAGTAGACCAGATCTAAAATGTGTGTAATAAAATAGCAAGGGAATTGAACTGCCCACCAAACATGAATGCGATAGGTTGGATTAGAAGGGCTTCCAAAATGGATGACAGACACACCTGCAATTCCATAAATTCAATATCATAAACAATAAAAAAACAAAAAAAAAAAAGATCAACAGGAAATTTACAATAATCAAGAAGAAAGAACACCTGGTGAGGATATAGTAGCTCTAAAGTGATCAAGGCCCGTAATTTCCTCCACTTCTAACAGCAACCAGCAACAGGATCGATCACCCAAGTGACAAGAAGATCAAAAAGTAAGACACTATCAATTACATAATCAGTAAAGTGCCTAATACTCTAATTAGAACTACATGTTAATCAAATTAGGAAATAAAAGGCACAAAATAAATTAATCAATCAATCAACCAGCACTGCCTGAGAATCCAGATATGAACTGGCATCTTTTATCATGATCAGATACATACTCAGTCTACAAATTTTTTTTAAAAAAAATCAACTAAAAGGCAAAATCCACCATTAGAAATCAAAAGCAGCAGAACAAAAATAAGTGAAGTAGATAATACATACAAGGGTGTGAAAGAAGAAAGCAATGGAAAGAACATGGTGATAGCCTTTAGAGGGGATGACTAAGGCATGGAGGGGAGGGGAGTGAGAAGCCATGAGAGATCGCAAAGTAGTGAGGTTGTCCGCCATTGTTGATGTATCCAAGAAAGAGGGATTGATGTTTGCAGAATAGTTGAGGAGTGTAGACTATATATATGAGTATAATACTCATATGGGAGAATTAAATATAATTGTCGGTGTTTGCAGAATAGTTGAGGAGTGAAGTCCAGGTGACCTGCAGCACAGCAAAGATGCAATGGATTTTCGGTATATGTCAGGACTTGGTTTAGGATAAGAGGGTGTTGTGTTAATAATTGTCGGAATCCGTTAACATCTCCTTGTTCAGAGGTTTGAAATAGTCGATCCATAGTTGAAGAAATGAATCAATCACCCTTCCAACAAAATTTTCTGAAATGTCAACAGAAACTAGTAGGATGAAGATTAAAGAACATGAATAATGTACAGGCTGTCTAATACCAAATTACCAAGGAAAGGAACACAAGAGTTAAATACTTCTTACTTGCAACTTTGATCAATGTCATCGTTAGACTATTGATTTCTTTTCTTCTGGTTTTAGTCGCGATTTCAGACTTTTATGCTATGATGAAAATGACATGTTAAAAAACTGTTTATGCTTCAATGTGTTATAATACATCAAATTTCAAGTTCACAACTAACAAGTGATAAGTCTGTGTACAAACTGTACAAACTGCCAGTATATTATGAAACAAAACAAATAACCTCATCATTCCTCTAACTAACATCTTCTTACTTAGCGAACTGTAGGTGTATTAAAGTAAGTGAAAAAACAGACACAATGCCTGACACCAACCCTGCGTTTTCTTAGCGAGTTCCCAATGATGGAGACGACAGTTGGCAAGACGGTAACCAACACAGTTGTGAACACAGTACTGTTCTTCGGAGACGTTGAAGTCACTGACATATTGTATGTCAAGTACAATGCAGTTATGCATATCACAAGCCCTGGCTGTGATGGAAACTTGGTTGTTAAGGTGAAAATTATATAAAGAGAGACAAAGAATCCGACAGAGTTGAATGAGATGAGGATAGTGTATAACACACCACTATGAGTGCCTACGATAGATGTATCGGCTATATGTGTCAGCATAAAGAAGAAGCATCATTCCAATGTGTTAGCATATCTGAAACTCTGAACAGACGTCGTATGCAGTATGCAAACATTTTGAGGTTACCGATCCTTATGAAATCTATGCATCATCAAATCATCCATGAAACATTGAAATTGAATGATAAAACAATGAACAGAGATCCAAATATCCGATACATAACTATCACAGCAAAAAAAACCTACAAACTTCTAAACAACTCAAATAATCCGTTTATTATTAATTCTATCACAATATGGCGAACAATTGAAGCAATGAAACAAAATTAAACAAAAACTGAGAAATTGCGAAGTAAGATGTACCAGAATAAGCCGTAAGTTCTGGAATTTTCCAAAGCTCACTGATGTGTAATCTAAGTTTACTGAAATTATGAAAATGCAAATTAGTTAGCAAAATCGCCACAAGATAAATCCAGAAACGATAACGAAAACAACGAAAGTGAAATCAATCAAAAACACATGTAAAACTGTAAAACTGACTTGCCGACTTCAATTTCAGCAGAAAAATGACTAAATGAACTAGGTTTTTGCAGGAATCTAAAGATCAAAAAAAAGATTCTACACATCAAGAAACCTAAACAAATCTTACACAAACAACATGCAATCGAAATCATTCCACACAACAAATCAAACAGCGATAGATTGATGAAATTAGAGAAATTAAACACGAAATTACAACAATCAATTGATTGATAAAGCGAAGGATCGAATCAAAAAAAAAGTGAGGAAGGTGAGAGGGAATCGAGTAACGGAGACTTACAGTGGAGAGAGAAATACCGATGAATCTCCAGAGAGAGATGGGAGAAGATGAAGATCTAGGTCATTGTTGGCAGACGAAGTGTTGAGACGAAGTGTGGAAAGTTTTGATGTTGAAGCCTTCTACTCCGTACTACTCTAGGATTGAATAGGACGGTTAGTATATATTTTAAATTTTTAATAAGGTGGGTCTAATGTATAATCGTGCTTTTAAACTATTTTAACAGGATGGGCTAACCTATAACCATGCTTTTATATCAATTAGGACGGTTTCATTGACCAACCGCGCTAATAGTAAAAATAAAAGGATGGTTCTTTCGCTGAACCGTGCTATTTAACCAAGGTCATGTGGCATCAAAATTTATCATCATATATAGGACGGTTCCTTATATAAGCGTCCTATTTTCGGCGTCTTCTAATATCAAAATTGTAGTAGTGAATATTCATCATTTCAAATCTAAAGATCTTGATCTTTACCTTGGGCAGTTTTGACTTGTCTTGATATCAACATTCGTGGATAAGCACATTCGATAATTATCACACTAATGACAATTAACCTGTAAGATTAAACTAAGAGACAAGTCAAATAGGCATTGTCATTATTAACAAGAGTTTATCACTAATTACCCCCTTTTATGTTACCCATTTTTCAAATTACCCAAAAAAATGGTTTCCGTTAAAATTACCCCCGTGAAGTTGTAAAAAAATTAGATTTTGCCCCCAGGTGTCATTTTCTCCTCTTTCCGGTGAGTTATGCGCTTTTTCTTCCCATTTTGCCCCTCCCCTCACTAACACCCTCTCTCCTCTCCTTAACCCCCTTTTACTCACTCAAACTCACTCAACCCTACCAAAACCCTCAGATTCCTAGAACCCTAACCCTAATTTCGAAAATCGACCCAAAATCGAGCGCGAGACCAAATTGCAGACAATCGATCCACTTCTAAAGGTAATTTCTCTTCCTTCCTCTTCCCATTTTCGTCTCTTTCTGGGTTTATATTTAGGGTTTAGGGTTTAAAGAGACGGTTTCTCGATTTAAAATGTATTTATTCGACATAATTGAAATTAGGGTTTGAGTTTGAAATAATCGATTTGCTAATTAGTTGAATTTTAATGGTGATTATCAGTATTAAAGCTCAATTTTGCTAAACTTTGGGAAATTAATTAGTTTCAATTGCTCAATTTTGCTAATTAGTTGAGAATTTTATCAATCAATTTGGGTAATTGTTTAATTAATTAATTAGTTCGAAACAAGTTTTAATTGCTCAATTTGCTAATTAATTTAAAATTTTATCTATCGGTTTTGTAATTTAGTTGATTTCTGATGTTGAAAATCGGTATAAAAGCTCAATTTGTTGAATATTTGGGTAAAAAATCAATGAATTTGTTTGAATGAAGTTTCAATTGCTCAGTTTGGTAATTAATTGAACAATTAGTCAATTGATTTTGTAAATTAGAGTTCTTATGATGTTGATAATCGGTATTAATTGGGGATTTTCTGGGTTTCATGTATTGGAATTAGCAGGAAATGCAGCACGTGACAACAAGAAGAACAGAATCATCCCAGGGCACGTACTACTGGCAATAAGGAATGACGAAGAACTCGGAAAATTACTCTCTGGTGTTACAATCGCTCATGGAGGAGTGTTGCCTAACATTAACCCGATTTTGCTACCGAAGAAAGCTGCTGAGAAATCACCCAAGGAGCCCAAATCGCCATCCAAAGCCACCAAATCGCCAAAGAAAGCTGTTGCTTAGAATCGACAATGTTAACTCATCGTAATTGTAGTTTTTTTTAGGTGAAGGATTTGTGTATGTACTACCTTGAATGTTTGTTTGGTTAATCTGTTTCTTAAGTAGTTCTTAATCAAATTTGGGGAGTCAATCATTGATTGAATCTCGACTTTTGTATTCTCGAAGATGTTTTAACAGTAAATGTTGATGATCTATGAAACTCTTCCGATTCCCTGAAATGTCTGATTATATGGAATTGCATCATCAAAATTTTTTCTTACACAATGTTCGCAACAGTTGCTATACATTTAGTAAATATGAGAATTTCATTCAGAAATTGGGGCTTTAAGCTGGTTTTTGTTGTCGTCTTTCTACAGAGATAAATATAGCATTCTGCTGTTGTTTTTGTAGTTTGTTTGCAGAGATAATATAGCATTTTGCTGTCGGTTTTTTGATCTTGTATGTTGTTGTAATTTGTCTGCAGAAGTTAGTGTAGCATTCTGCTGTCGGTTTTTTTTATCTTGTATGTTATCTTGTATCTTGTATGATTCTGTTCTTCTTGTTGTCACGTGCTGCATTTCCTGCTAATTCCAATACCTGAAACCCAGAAAATCCCCAATTAATACCGATTATCAACATCATAAGAACCCTAATTTACAAAATCAATTGATTAATTGTTCAATTAATTACCAAATTGAGCAATTGAAACTTCATTCAAACAAATTCATTGATTTTTTACCCAAATATTCAACAAATTGAGCTTTTATACCGATTTTCAACATTAGAAATCAACTAAATTACAAAACCGATTGATAAAATTTTAAATTAATTAGCAAATTGAGCAATTAAAACTTGTTTTGAACTAATTAATTAATTAATTAAATAATTATCCAAATTGATTGATAAAATTCTCAACTAATTAGCAAAATTGAGCAATTGAAACTAATTAATTTCCCAAATTTTAGCAAAATTGAGCTTTAATATTGATAATCACCATTAAAATTCAACTAATTAGCAAATCGATTATTTCAAACTCAAACCCTAATTTCAATTATGTCGATCAAATACATTTTAAATCGAGAAACCGTCTCTTTAAACCCTAAATATAAACCCAGAAAGAGACGAAAATGGGAAGAGGAAGGAAGAGAAATTACCTTTAGAAGTGGATAGATTGTCTGCAATTTGGTCTCGCGCTCGATTTTGGGTCGATTTTCGAAATTAGGGTTAGGGTTCTGGGAATTTGGGAGAATTTGGGGGTTTTGGTAGGGTTGAGTGAGTTTGAGTGAGTAAAAGGGGGTTAAGGAGAGTAGAGAGGGTGTTAGTGAGGGGAGGGGCAAAATGGGAAGAAAAAGCGCATAACTCACCGGAAAGAGGCGGCAGCTTGGGAGACAGAAGAAGTTTCCACAACAAGAAGGATGCCTCATGTTCCTTCCTCTCTTCACTCTCCGCCTTTTGGCGTGAAACCTAATATAAAATTGTAGTTCTATCCCTGAGGAGTGATAATAGTAGCGGTCTTCATCTTTCACGGCTGGAACAGCGGAGAACTATTCCAACTACCCTGCTGCTAAAATCCTTCTTTCCTCGCTTCTGAGCCAGGAACAAAAGTCAAATCTTGAGTAGGAGAAAAGGACACCTGGGGGCAAAATCTAATTTTTTTACAACTTCACGGGGGTAATTTTAACGGAAACCATTTTTGGGGGTAATTTGAAAAATGGGTAACATAAAAGGGGTAATTAGTGATAAAACTCTATTAACAAACCCAACAAGTACATTTACTTTTAACTTTGATGGAGTATATTTGTTTAAAATTTGACGCACTGCATATTGTTTTAATCTTTGACACAACATTTTTTTTTTAACTTTGCTAACGCATTACGTTACTTTTACCACATACGTTTTTTGTTTCCAACTTTGACGCAACGCAGTACATTTTTAAAAACTTTGACTCAGGAAATTTTTTTCAATTTATTGCCACAATACATTTTTTTAAGAAAAAAATGACCGTACTACATTGAGTATAAAGGTTGGACAAAAAAAAAAAAGAATCAAGATAAAAAATATTAGTACTGCGTAGAAAAAGAACAACACCTTACAAACACCCTTAATTATCTATATTTTAACATTGGAAAAAATAATTTCAATAGTAAATTTATAATTGTAAAGTTATTAGTAAAAATAACCCTAATTTCAATAGTAAACTCGTATCCATTAATCTTATGAATTGATAAATTGAATGATTTGTATAGTTAGAATTGAAGGGAATCGATGATAATAGAAAATTTTGAATGATTTCTAGAAACCTAATTTCAATAATCAATGATAATTAACAATTCATATTTATTCATCAATCAAACTCGTATTCATAGAATTATAATCTTGATAAATTAAATTGGTTGTATATTTAGAATTGAAATGAATTGATGATAATTGAAAAAATTGGATGATTTCTATGGTTAACGTAGAGAGAGTTTTGGATGATTTCTAGGATTAGAGAGTAATAGGATTATTTATGTTTTTTAGTGAAGGGAGTATAATGGAAAATTATGTGCAAAAAGTACTGCGTTAAGTAAAATTGGTAGTGCAAAGAGTAACTCCGATAAATCACTAATAGAGTATATCTAATTTCATGTGAAACCGATTGTACGTCTCCGTTATGAAAAAATACATGTTTAAGAATATAATATTTGTATGTCATTTGTTTTAGTGGTAGGATGGTCAATACCAAAACACTCACATGAGATAGTTTGCGTTGCTAAAGTTAACATCACCAACGATGCTACTTTATTCTCTGTAAATTAATAGATTGTACCAACTTGATTTCTTTAATATTTAATTTGTTATAGGATTTTAATTAACGAAAGATCTGAAAAAACGACCATTACATTTTATTATCAATTAAATGAAAATAAACATGACCATAAGTAATTTCAGTACAAAGGTGAAACACACTAACACCCACATGGTTGAACTCAATGTCATGATGCAGCAACACAATAATAAACTTAAGTAATGGCCTAATTAACATCTCATTCTATGCTGGGGCTGAAGCATTCTCCTCATCCGTTGTGTTCTGCATTTATAACAAATTACCAGTATAAGTATTAGACTATGCATTATGATAAAAATATTGAAAAAATATTTTGCTTAAAACTAATTTGTACTCATGTAAAAAAAATTAAAAAATATAGACATTTCATCTATATCCAGACAATAAAATAAATCACATGAGTACGGTACTACTACAAACTACTTATATGAGATTATATTAATCAATTATTACGTGATTTAACATAAACATTTTTTGTGAGACAGTTTTATACGATAATGGAGGTACATGATTAGTTATAGAAAAGAATAATAATACTTGTGAAGTTGTAATGAGGATTGGCTTTAAGTTTTCAACTGAGAGAGACGATACAATTTGCATAGTAGAGATTTAATGTGATTTATATAATTTATAGTTTTTGCTTATCACGATGAGTCTTATACTTGTCCTCTATTCACTAAAATAAAACCCAAAGGGCAACAATGCCATTTCAACTTTTTTGCCTAGAATCTCCCCAATATTATATAAATTGAGTTCACAATAAACTTCTACATTACCTAAATTGGGTCCACAATAAAGTTTTGTATAATTTCATTAAAAGTCCAATGGTGTTGTTCATCTACTACCCACAACTTTTATTATCTATTAATTTTATCAATTATATACATAGGAAAAAAAAGCTCTAACATGATAACCAAAAATTATTCATTGTACTTTAATTTCTAATAGACCTGTAAAACGGGGTAGATGGGTCAGGTCATGCAAGTCGGATCAAATACATGTCAATATCGGATTAGGGTCATAATATATATGATTTCTGACACCTTACTTTTTATCAATCAAAAATTCAAAAAAAATAATATTAACAGATATAATACCACTAAAATGATAGATTTATTAAGAACAACAATAAACAAAGCTGATAAATTGTTCAATGGAGTTCAAGAAGTCATATTACAATAAATAACCAATAAACAAAATAGTATATATATTTGATGTAAGAGGTTAGTTAGAGGGGTATATATGTAAATATAAAAAGTAGATACGAGTTTATAATAAAGATTCTCTACCAAATAAGTGGGAAAATCAAAGTGATTTTTCTTTTTAAGAAAAGTGGGAAAATCTTAGTGGAGAGAAGGGGTATAAAAATTATACTTCATATAAAATTATCTTTTTTTAATTATTTTTGTAATATCCCTATTTTATTAAAACAATGTTTTTTAAAGGCCTCACAATCAATTTCAGCAAAAAAGGTTTAGGTGTCATTCCCACAATTATTTGGGGATTATTTAATTATCATCCCATTAAATTCCTTACTTTTAACCTTAGTTAAGGTTAATTAAGGTTAAGTTTAAGTGATGAGGCCATTGAAATTGAAACTTTATCAAAACTAAATAAATTAATTCTAATTACACATTGTCAAACTAAATAACTAAGCTACCGAAAGTTTTAACTTAACAATTTTTGTTTTCGATTACGAATTGCCGCCGTTCCGACTTTATTAGGGTTATACTAAGCGATTATTAATCTAACACTAAATAAAAATAACATAAAAAAAGCACTACCCAAATAATCATTATGAAACCACTACTAAGTTGGATAAAAAAAACTACCCATGATCCCCACTAAACTTAAATTCTCAATTTTAACCAAGCAAAAAACAACTTTTCCCAAATGTAACCAACAAAAAAACCCACATTTCTCAAAGGTTAAATACCACATTTAACGAAGAAATTTCAATTCAAAATATTACTCATATCAGGAAAAATACTATCAAATGTTAGAAAACCCAAAAAAAAAAAAATCAAATGAACTAAATAGAGGAGTATTTGTTGTCCATTTGAAAGAAAGAACTGTTCGAAAATATGGACTAAGAAGAACTTTAAGCCACATGGGACTAGAAGACTATCTATCTTTAGAGATATTGTTGGTTGATGAAGAGGTAACTCCATGAATTAACAACAATTTTTTTTAAGTGCATGTTATGTATTTTACTATACATCATAATCATAGATAATGTAACTATTTATCTTAAATACTTACCTTAAAACGTTCTTATTTGCGGGGATGAAAGGGGTGCATCGAACATGACGACAAAAGTAGTGTACAAGGAAATATTTCAAAATTTTTGATGTATTAGATCTTTTCGGACTTAAACATGTATGTTAGTAGGCATATTATTTCTTTTACAATTATTTTAATGATAATCAACGCGCCATTTTTTTTGTACGAGTGTTTATTGAAAATAAATACACAACTGTGATGATATCTAAAACATAAATTGCAAAATATTTTTTAGCATTCGCGCGTGCATGCTATGCACGGGGTTAATACTAGTACAATATTAAAGTTAATAATTTTGTAATTATTATTTTAAATATAATATACTCATATAATTACTAATATTGTAATACGGAGTAGTTTTAATGATATGTCATCGACTCGACGGGTCCACCTGTTCATGTCCGATGTTGATGTTGATCCTAAATTAACACATTATTTTGGGTTCAAACTAAATGGGTCGTGGGTCAAATTTTAGATATTTAGTCCACTAATTTTGATTTATATTTGATTTAATTACGGTGAACACCAAAATTGCGCAGTAATTTATTAGCTTAGGATTAGGTTTAATTATGGTACAAAATTGATCACCAAATTTTAACTATAAATTTGGGGTTTAGTTTAGACAGAAAAGTTGAAACGACTTTTTTGTCCATTCTTTTTTGTTTTACTTGTAGTAGACATGAGACTAAATTGAATTAGCCATCATATTTATTAGCATAACATATGAAACTCACTACGTATGAAACATGTGACGTTGTGATGTATAATAAAATCCTCTTGTATAGTGATTACTAATTAGTAAAATGGTGGCATATATGGAATAGTCATAAAATTGTTAGTTTACGATTACCCAAAAAATTATATATTCGTAAGTTACTTTATTCTGCTTAAGAAGAAGGTTTTGAAACAACTTTTAAGAGGTTTCTTATCGTGTGATTTTCCATATATACTTTTATAAAATCATTTTATGAAATAATATTTTCAAAAGCCTCGTCAAACTCAAGTAATGTTGGTATAAAAATAGGAAATTCTTACTACTAAAGGTACATCTAAGCCATAAAAAACTCTTATAAGTAATATTTACTAGATGACGCTTTCATGAGTTTTGTAACCCATTTTTTATATGATTTTACATAAATATTTTATATGACCCTTATTTGTATATACAATTATACCTGAGAAGGAGGTTCCCAAACTTTAATAATAAAGGTTAGGTTCAAGTTGTCGACTGAGTCAAAAGCAGCCATTTCCGCACAATAGAAATTTAATTGGCTAGTGTATTACTTTTATTAGTAGAGTATTTGTATAATTGCTTGGTAGAAAGAAGAGTCTTGTAACTTATTTATATAGGCTACAATCCTATACAAGTGATTACTACTAGGGTTGAGGACAAGGTTTTGCAAACCGGTTTTGGATTTGTCCTTTTGACTATCTTCAAACAAGTAATTATTATTAGGGATGAGGACAAGGTTTTGCAAACCGGATTTTGGATTTGTCACTTTGACTTTCTTCAAACAAGTGATTATTACTAGGGGTGGACAAGGTTTTGCAAACCGGTTTTTTCATTTGTCATTTTGACTATCTTTATTATAACTGTAAGTTGTAACTTGACCTATCGAACGGGTCGAGCAATCGGGTATCGGGTTTAGTCAATTTGGGTTTGGGTAAAATACAGGTCGTGTATAATTTGGATTTGAAAAGTATCTTCAAATGGAATTGGTTTACGGTTGAACCTAGTTTGATAATTATTCTTGGACATTTAAGGCCACTTTTGTATTAATATAAGCATGAGTCGACAGTGTTGTATATGAGTATGTATTATTGATTAAAATTAACTGAAATGTGCGGAGTATTACCGAGTATAGCTTAAATGAAATGTTGCATGATTGTTAAATGAGTATTACTTATTCACCAATAAACGACCATTGTACATAAGATTCAAATATGCTAAGAGCTGACATGAGAGGAATCAAAATAGGTTCATGTCTCTTTATTGAATCGCATTAAAATGACTGTGTAATAACTTTATGAATTTCGCATGCGATGTGTACATGTTTATTTTTCATTGCGGTTGTGCTTTCCCTTGATTATTCTGATTTGGTCGTGTTAGTGGTATCACTTGTAAATAGTTTTGAGTCAGAATAAGAAATAGTGACATGGTCACAGTCTAAAAGCATGTGATAAAGAGTCGCGTGATGTTTTGTTCAGAATAAAACATAGTATGCATAGACCTAAACAAACCTGGTCTTACGAGCATGACATATATATAATGGTTGAGTCAACAGAATTACTTTTAATTTAGCCAGGCCTGACTTTTAGAGACGACAAAACTGTATATTATGTTGGACCTGATGTACCGATGTATGAATGGAATCAGGATAATGTGGACGCCCATCCACACTGTCCGACGCCCCGTGCGCGCCCGCGCGGGACATCCGGTTTGTCGCGGCAGCCACCCAGGCGCCCCCTCCCGATCGGGGGCCGGTCCGATCTCGCGTATGGGGCGATGTTTCGGACCACGATTTGGTTGACGATTCGGATAGTACTAGACGGATGCGGGCACCCGTGTTTCCGTTAGAATCGATCGAGACGTGGTTGTAAATGTTTAAAGGCCGATATGTTTGGTAAGTCGACCTTTTTAGTGAACCGAATTCATTGCCGATTTGGGGAGTCGCCACTGACTCAAATATGGGGACTCGGAAACCATTCAAGTCAACTTTGATCCTTAGCCGTCTCAAAGTTGAGTGGCACGGGACCTAAAGATAAAGACTTGTACCGTTAATCACTCCATGCCTGGAATGACTCTCATTGCCAATGGTTTCGGACATCTGGAAACCGTCGATTTTGAGTAAGGGGTGAGGGTACGTATTAGGAAGCCAATGTCCGATAGACATCGACACCCAATCCCGCCCGCACATAACGGCCTCTACTAATCAATCGGTGAGCTGATAACTTTGTTCCTTAATTGTGGCAAAAGTGCGATAACATCCGTTGTTTTAACCCTATGTCTTTGTTATGTCGGTTGTTTAAGGACAAGTAAGTTTTTGTCGTCGAAGTAGTTGTGTTTACATTTTTTGCATGCGATTTCACGTGACAAGCAAGCCATAAAAAGATGCACGTAGGAGAGTAGAGAGTATTAAGTATTATACGTATTAGCAAATCAGATTTAACGCGATAATACGGATATTAGTCATTCTCGTGGTACACCTTACCTAGTATTCTACTTAAGATGCGTCGAACCACATATGATGAGTACCGGGATTAATATGGAACCCGACCACCGCTTTGTTCAGTTTTAGTTTGTTTACGTTTTGAATTCCATGTTAGGTGATTTAACATGCGATTATAAGGTCGTAAAAGCGATAATTCATACGAAAGCTGTAAATGCGAAACGTAAGTAAATCACGTAGAGAGGAGTTGCACCCTCCGAGTGTACACTAAACGAGACACAATGCGTAGATGGTTGAGAACGGATCTCGGAGCTACTCGGGTTTAGTTAAGGTGTTTTAGTGCTTAACGTTGAAGTTGAGGACGTTACGTGTATTTAGGAAGTGTCATGGACCGAGTGTCCATACTAATCAGACTTGACATTATCGAAATGCATGATAAAAGTACGAAAATGTAAAGTTTTGTTTAGACGACAACCTAGTGACGATTCGACTTCGAGGAAAATCCTCCTATATTGCCCTGCGGTGAATTCGATAGAGCTTCGCTACTACAGCTGATTCTGCGGTGAATCCGGCAGAGCTTCGCTGCTATACTCAAAGTTGGCTAGTCGAGCGCAGGTGCTCCTCGGTTCGAGTGGAGTGCTCGAGGAATGAGGAGTAGCGTCGATTCGCTTATCGCGACAATGATGAGTGGATCGTATTTAGTGTCGGAGTGGGCCCTTAGTTAGAGAATAAGAGGGGAGAGTGAATTATGAGAGAAGTGATTTACGAATTCGTAAGTTGTGTCAAATGAATGAAGTGAGGGGTGTATTCACAGTTGTTCGCAATTTAAATCGACCTCTAGGACGCTTGACATCTTGCGCAACAGAACTCAGTCGCCTGGTGTCATGCGCGTGAAGATTGGGACGCCTGGTGCGAGGCGCCTGGATATTTGAAGATTCGATTTCGAAACTTTCCAAAACGGAGAAGATGCGTATATTTGTATTTCTTAGGGATTAAGAATATTCGTTAACCCTAGCGTCGAGCGCCGACTCGAGATTAAGAATATTCCCAAAACGGGGCGCGTGTCTCGAGGTTCGCTCGGCCCGACACGTTGACTCGGGTTTCACTTAGCATATTTCGAGGCCGATTTGGGGCCCCGGTGTCGGAATTGACTCTAACTAGTATCGACGCGACTGTAATGACACGAGTAAGACCATTTTGATGTTGAATTAGTTTTTCCGAGTAATTATTTGATCCGTTCTATAGAAAAAACTTTTTAAAACATCGTAATCTCGCGTCGCGTTGCAGCCCGATCATGATTGGGTGTTTGTTGGGCGCCCATGCAGCCACCAGGTCAAAATATGTGTGTCTACAGAAGCCTCCACTATGACTATGGCTTCGACAAGGCGAAAGTCAAAGTATAGCCGCCCAGGTCAATCGAGGATTACGACCTGGTGGCTAACCGGTCAGGTCGTTTTAAGTCCGTTGGACTATGTATTTGAGGCTCGCCAGCCAAGGCTTAGAAATCATACCTGACATCCTTGCCTGCGGCTGCTTCGTCGGAGCTCGAGTTCGGGCTTGCTAGCTTGTCTTGTGTTTGTTTTTTAGTAGTTTCGGTTTTTGACATGGATCTTCTGCTTTCGTCTTTCATCGGTGTCTTAGTTTTGGCTTATTATCCTTGGCGGATGGTTGTGCTGATCTCGGGTTTGTTTTGTTTTTCCTCAAGTATTCCTCTGGGGGAGGGGAGGAATTGAGTGTTCAGGGATTAGGTTAAATTGATTTGAGTGCGACGGGACTCATTTAAATTGATTTGAGTACGACGGGGCTCATTTAAATTGATTTGAGTACGACGGGGCTCATTTAAATTGACTTTGAGTGCTACAAGGGGCACTTTTAAATTGATTTTGAGCATTATAAGGGGCTCATTTAAATTGTATATTAGCGCTATAAGGGGCTCATTTAAATTGATTTTGAGTGCTACAAGGGGCTCATTTAAATTGATTTTGAGCGCTACAAGGGGCTAATTAAAATTGATATTGAGCGCTACAAGGGGCTCGTTTAAAATTGAATTGATTTGAAGTGCTACCAGGGACTCATTTAAATTGATTTTGAATTGAATTAACTTGAATTGATTTGAATTGAATTGAATTGACTTGAACTGATTTGAATTGAATTGAGTTGAATTACCTTCAGAATGCTTTGGGATTCGTTAGGCGCACGGGTTTAAAAATTACTTGGGATTCGTTAGGTTCGCGGATTTTGAATTCATTTTTCGAATGCTTCGGGAATCAATTTAGTTTGTTTTGTTCAAATATTATGCTTGGACTGTCATGCGTTTCGGTATGAGTGGCCTCATTAGTTAGAGGTTTTCGTGTTTGTTTCTTTTCTTTTTTTGCTGGGGTTGATTTCGATTAGAGGAGGTTTCGGGGCTTTCTTTATTGGCTAAGGGTAGTAAACTATCTCTCTCTTGCTGATTTTGCTTAGTATAGGAGGGTACACTTTGCGACTATTAGGTATCACGTCCAAGTTGTTTTCCTCTTTCTTTTAGGCTGTATCATCAGGCGCGGGTCCTGAGATGATTAGGTAGGCTCTTGAGGGCCCTAGGTTAGATAGTGAGGAGGTCAAGGGCTGGATCGGGTACTGTTTAGAGCATGAGGCTTACAGTGCGCCCCATGCTCTGGTGAGCTCGTACATTACCGACCACTTTGAGAGGGTGGCGGTGCTAGAGGGTCGAGTGCTCAACACGTCGGAGCAGGATGCCTGTCTGTTGTTGTAGTACTTCCTAGGGTCGACCCACTTCTCGAATAAGGGCGAGAGGTTTAATACTTGGATTTTGCCTTTCGTGGCTGATTTAGATCAGCTAGGACATTACAGTTGGGTGACCGCAGCTTTTGCGGAAATTACCCGTTACCTACAGGTCACGTTGACGCCGCAGAGGGCGGACTCTGGCTCGGCTCTACCCGTCGTGGGTCCAGGTCTCGTACTGGAAGTTAGTTCTTGTACTCGGTTTTAGGATTTTATTTAGTTTGGCTTGGTTTTGCTAACAAGGTTTTTGGGCTTTGCAGGCTTGAATCTATTCTTACTTTCCTCGCTTGACACCCAAGACGGTGCCTGCTCATCCGGTTAAGCTTCCGGCGGGAATTAAGTGGAGTTTAGCTCAAGCTAAGAGCACGACGAGTCACTACTCGTCGGAGAATGTGCTGGTGAACCGCGCATCGAGGATGTAAGTTTCCTTCTTACGGTTTGTTTTCCTTAGTAGCCCCCAAGATTAGGATTATTGAAATGTCGGTCTTGTTTATGCAGTTCGGGGCCCGTCCTTGGGCCGACTATGAGGGTCTGCCCAAGTATGTGAGGGCGAAGTTGAGGCCTAGAAGCTACAGAAGGATGCTTCTTCCTGCGTTGTTTCGCACGGTCTGGTATCTAGGCAAGAGGTTGGTGCGTTAGTGCTTATATGACGAGTTCAGGGTGCTGGTTAATCCTCCCCAGACCATGTTTAGACTACCGACCGCCGTAGAGGCTCGTGAGGGTAGGGACGGAGAGGGAGGCGACGCGCTACTGGTGCCTGGTGCCTCCTATCTGTCTCACGTCTGCCAGCAGCTAGCTTGTCACCGCCTCGTGGTGAGTACTCGGTTCCATGTCTTATTGTTTGTTTTGTTCTATGGTTTAGTGTTCGCCTGTATTTTGAACGATTTGCGTTTCCTTCAACTGGCCGATCCGACTAATGTTATTCAGCCCCAGACTTCCCCTTGACGTTGCTCAGGGTCGATAGGGCTGGGGTAGCCTTTACAGAGCCTCTTCCTTCGTGTTCCTCTAAGGAGATGGAGGCTGGGATGGTGTGGCGTGACCGGGTGTATCGGGTAAGTTTCATGGTTTGCCTCGAACTCGGCTCTTGAGGGTTAGGTTTCGTTTGGCTAATTTGTTCGGTTTTGTTTTTCAGGTTTCGTCGATTTTCTGTCAGCGGTTGTTGCAGGCTGGCAAATGCTTCCGGGCCTATGCGTCGAGGGCGGCTACTGCCTCTTCCCCATATACTTCGAGACCTCGATCGGTGAGTATGCGTTTTCTAGGGTCATTTTTCTAGTTTGGTTGCGTCTTTTCCTAAGATATAGGTGTATATGTAGGATATTTCGGATATGGTGAGGCAGCTGGCGACTTGGGTGACCGAGCTTGAGACGGAAGCGACCAAGCTGCTGCAACTCCTGCAATCTCGGGATAGTGAGATTGCCAAGCTTAAGAAGCAGTTAGCTTGGACTCAGGGCGAGACCTCGGCGTAGGGAGAGGCTATATTCGGGACCGAGGCAGAGAGGGGAGTTGAGGTCGAGGCTGAGGCTGAGGCTGAGGCTGAGGGTCATGCTATGGGTGCTGCCAAGGACGTTAGAGGAGTACCCGAGACAACTACCCTAGATATGCTGTCGGGCATGGATGGTACCGAGTCTCCTCTTCTGGATCTTGATGATTTAGATCTAAATGATAACATCGGTGAGTTTGTGTTGGTCTAAAAAAAAGTTAGACCACTTTTATATCTTCTAATGATAGTGTCGTACTCGGCCACAGACGCGAATTAACGATGCCACTTGAGGCTACAAAACGCCTAGGTAGGGTAGCTTATCCCCCTAAAAAGAAAATAAAAAAAACGTCCAAGTCTGGTGGATCCGATGTACGAAAATGTGTCGTCCGTATGAACCTGTCACTCTTGCGTGGGCATTTCGGTTTTTGGAAAGGGGTTTAGTGACTTCAGGAGGTCATTCCTGATGTCTGGGGTTGTCAAGTGATGGCTGATGGAGGTAAAGCATGGTTGACAGCAGAGAATTCAGATACTTAGGAGGTTAATGGCCTAGGGCTTCAACGCTTGGGCCTAGACGACTTGAATCTGGGTCGCTCGGGTTCGGGCGGCTCGGCTTTGGGGCGTCTGGGCTCAGGCGGCCCGATCCTCGATTATGGAAATTTTTCGTAATTTCCTAATTGTTGTAGAATTAGGGCTATATATGCGGGTTATGGGCGCTCGTTTTAGACATACTAGATCACCCATAGTGTCTTTATAGCTTCTTTGTATTATTTGAGTCATGTCGAGTTTTGGGAATCTCTTAACCGAGTGGATGAGTCTTCTTAGGAAATGTGACCTTGAGGTTTGTCCAGGTGATGGTTTGTCTGTGGTTACCACGCTAAGGCAGGTTAAGGAGCCAGATGACTTCTTGTTGGCCTGTTCTAGTTTTTGGGATGTTAAGAACCATGTTTTTGCATTCCCGGGGAGGTAATGTTTGTCCCCTTCCCAAGGAGCTAGATGCTATAGGTGGGTGGTGTTCGCTTCGACCTTGTATACTCCTAGGTGATGATACCCTCGTGGAACGAATTCGTCATTTTTTTTATACTTCTTTGGAGGTGGCCGAGGGTTTCTTTGGGAAAGGCGGTATTGACCTAAAGCTGCTTGTTAGAACATTCTCACAGACGGGTTCTCGTGATATTTCGCCTTTGGCTTGTAAACGGGTTTTTAATATTGCGGTGGCATGCTATTATCTTTTTGAGGACGCGTCGGTGCACGACAGTTGGGGTAGTCCTTGGGTTATAGATGTGGTAATGGGGATGGAACACGGGCGATCGCCCTCTTTGCTTATTTTGGGTGAGCTTATCACGTGTCTCGATGCTCGTCCACGCATACATCGTGCTCCCTTTCGGGGTTTTAGGATTATTTTACAGGTATGTCGGGGTAATACTTTTCTTTTTTGAAACTTGCCTTAGTTTGGAAGTTTGACGTTGTTTTGTGGTTCGTGCAGGTTTGGCTACAAGAGAGGCTTGGTTTGATCGAGCCCCTTCGGTCCGTCAAGTGTTATAGCTACAAAGGTTTCACGGGTCGTAAGATGGTGCAACCATGGAAAGACAGTCACAAGGAATAAGGATAGCATTCCTACTTGCGGGCTAATGGGCGGGTTGATATTAGGAGGGTAATCCCGTAGTGGCATATCAGTGGGAAGGTTGGGTTCCCGTTCTAGTCATCGGATCATACTATGTAGATATTGTCCTTAAGAGATCAGGTATATATTTACCCGGGCAAGTTAACGCGCCAAATGGGTGTGAAGCGAGCTATATCAGAGGTTACTACTGATGTCCCTAAGTCTTATCCGTGAACGGAAATTTTTCTCGGGGAGTTTGGGATGTCTTGGAGACAGAGGTTTTCTCGCCTCGTTGTTGTAGAAAACGTTCGACCGTTAAACCCTACTTGTTCCCGACGGGAGGCTTACGGATGTTCGCCAGGACAAGGCAATTTGAATGTTAGGACAACCACGATGCTAAAGGATAAGGAGGCGACTCAAGTTAACGTCACTAAGTACTCGAGCAAAGACTGTGTTACCGATTCTAGTGCCGTCAGTTCATCTAAACGGGCCAAGATTGACAAGACTCATATTTAAAATGTGAGTGAGGAGGAGAAGTGGGATTGGCTAGACTCACCTTTGGCTAGAGTGGTCGAAGCTTGTGTTCAGAGAGTCTATGGTGGGAGACCTAAGCAAGCACACCCGAATGGCTAGAGAAAGGAAAAGTTGGACCGGTAGAGCCCAACCGTTTAGTATTATGTTTTATTAATTGATATTATGTGGCGTATTAGTACTAGTTTTTGTAGGGGTTGCTTGACACGTTGTCGTTTTCCGGGGTAGCCGGGTATTTGATGCTTGATGTAACGGGCGTCGACAAAGGCTTGATTTAACTGATTTTTTTATTATTGAGAAGCACATTTTTTTTTTATGTGGTGGCTCGCAACTCAATTCTTCATTTTGTCTAGAGCACCCTTTCGGGTTTTCACTCCGTCCTTGGCTCACCTTCCCTTTATTGCATTTTTTTGTTCTGTTTTTTTTACGGCTCGCAACTCGATTCTTCATTTTGCCCGGGGTGCCCTTTCGGATTTTCGCCCAATCCTCGGCTCGTCATATTTTTTTTTACGACGGCTCGCAACTCGTTTCTTCATTTTGCCCGGGGCGCCCTTTCGGGTTTTCATCCCGTCCTCGGCTCATCGTTTGTGCTTGGTCATTGAAATCACTCGTTAATCGGAACATAAGGGTAGTGGTTCCGACTTGCATGCGAATCGAGTAATCGATTTCGTTACTTTTGATGGTTGTACCCTTGGAGGGTTGCCTACGTATCGGTGTTTAGACGGAATCAAACCATATGTGAGTGATTTTGCTTTAGACTCGTTATGCTAGTTATCGATGTGAAATGTTTTGAGCGTTTTGCATGGGCTTTCACCCTAGTTTTAAGAACTAAGGCGAAGTGGTCGAGTGTGACCCCTTGAAAGTAACGATTACAGAGATACCGTGTTTAGGCCAGGGTGACTGGCTTGGATGATTTTGGAATGTGGATCTAGGTAGTGAGTGGCTTTGATGAATCAAAATCTGGAGCTTGATTTTTGTGGAGTTAAGGTTATGGGTTACGGTTTCGTGATGTGGTAGGAAAGGGGAAGCTGAGTAAAAATAACTCAGACTTCAATCGGGCGGACGTAAATTACGTGGGATCTGATTTCCATGTCTGGCACTAACGGTTGGGATTATCCTATTAAGCTTGAATCCACAAAATTCCGGACTGTCTCCTAACAAGTGTCTCGGGAAGGTCTTAAGGGTTTTATTGTAGGAAGGCTTATATTTGGTGCTAGTTGTCTGGTCTGTTTATTTTTTACTCTTTGTTTGAACTTGTAGTTGAAATTGAATTGGATGACTTGGATTTGATTTTGATCATTGAGTTTGGTCTTGATCATTGAATTAGGCCGGTCTGGCTTGGCCTTGTTTTTTCTTTTTGGCTCCTTTTGGCCATTTCAGACTTTTTGTCATACTAACACCTATGGTAGGAATAGGTCGGTCTTTATTTAGGGAATGTTTATTGTAACAAATGGGTTTTGATGGTAGGACATGCCGTCAATCCCTACCAACAAGTATACCAACTAGACCTAACTAGTAGCTAGGGAAGTCGGGTCGATATCCACGGAGACGGTTATAAGGTGTCTAGACTATGGTCTACTAAAAAACAAGGCTAAGTCACTAAAACGACACAAAGAGAAGGAGAATTGACTAACTATGATGATGGAAAGGGGTGAAACTAGACTAACAATGAACTAGATATAACAAGGACTAAATGAAACAACTAAAGATTAATTTAACAAGTAAATTAGAGAAAATGATTGACTAAAGAGATGGAGAAATCAAATATGGGAAGGAGTAGGGTTAGTTTGGGTTCATAAGTGTAGTAGGATGATTGGGAGGTCAAGGGTGTAGGTTTCACCTAGTTACTAAGGTCGGTCCGCGCTCTCGCGTCAAGCCAAAGTCCGCACTCTCGTGTCAAAGACTAAACCCGAATACTCATGCAATATATTACCCATTACCGAAGATGTCATGGCCTAGTGTTTAAGACTAGGTGCTCTGGGACAGTAGGTCTCAGGTTCGAACCCCCTCCCCTATATTGTAATGCGACTAAGTGCGCTCTTCGTTGAACCAAAAAAAAAAACAATGAGAAGATGAGAACAAGTATGAGAAGCATGGCCACTACAACTCAAACAAGCAATTCAACAAACACATAGAGTGCTCAACATGTGACTAGTAACAAAGGATTCATCTTTACCCTTAACCAAACCCTAATTACCCATAATCCACACTTAATCCCCCTACTAACCCCACAAAAAGTCTACTCACTCATAATCAAACTAATACTAACAATAATAAGAGACAATAACACACACATCCAAACATCCATAATGAAACTATCAAGAACAAGAACAATAATCAAAGATTGAAACTTGAAAGATTAAACAAAGATTAAGAGAAAAGAGATTATACCAACTAACAAGAGGATAGAAAGATGAGAACTTGTATTATAAGAACACCAAAAACCTCCACCAATGTTGTCAAGATTGAATGGATTCTTGTAGAGATTTCTTAATACAAGGTTAACTAACTAAATTAATCTAAGATTAACAAAAGTTTAAGGAAAGATTAATGTAAAACTAATCTAGGGATTAAGAGAGGCTATCTAGGGTTTAGGATAATGTAGGAGATGCAAAAGTGCTTAAACAATACAAAGGAAGGGTATTTATAAGGTTACAAGTGCAAAGGAGAAGAAAAGAAGAGGCGCGGGCTACAGCTGGTCCATCCCGGTCGGGATGGTGGTGGTCCCGACCGGGATGAGCTTGGTCCCGGCTGGGATGGCCCAACAGTGGCTGCTTCTTTCTTGCACTCCTTCCCGACCGGGAAGGCTACTCTTCCCGCCCGGGAAGGATCTTGTAGGCCTCCAATATGATCATAAAGGTCCCTATTAGCTCTTCATAGGCTTCTCATCGATTCTCGGTGCTCGAGATCGAGTCTAAGGGGCTCGGGAATGGGTCCCAAGGTCTCGGGATCGAGTCTAAGCCACCGAGTGATCGTTGCTTCTCTTTGTTGGCTCCAAATGTGTCGGAAACGAGTTGGAATTATTCCCTTTATCCAATATTGATCTTAGGAACCTAAAAAAAGCTAGAAGAAGCGTAAGTAGCCTCGAAAACCGCTCCAAAGAGCGATTCCACAAGAGAAACCGGGACCAAACACAACAAATAGGCACTACAAACTACATCTATCAACTCCCCCACACTTAACCCTTACTCGCCCTCGAGTAAGCACAAACTAACTAAAAGAAACTAGACTACTAACCGAGCGGGTATTAGCGCACCCTACGCCCTTTCAACTCACGCGAGTACACTTAGAGGAAAAGTGCACTCCGCAAGGCAAGTAAGGTCTTGCGACAAAACTGTGGATGCAACCGGACACGAAAACACATAAACAAACAATCATACAAACAAACAAGCAATCGGTTGCACCCAAGAAGAAATAAATACCGCTTCCCTCTATAAAGCGGTGAAAGAAGCACCGGTTAAGGACTCAAGGCAAGTGACAATGTTCCCGAACTAATAATACAAACCGATATGAACTAAACCCTAATAGTATGACAACAAAGCAATAAAAACGTTGGTAACTTACCTAGGTTCCTCCTAACCTTCTAAGAACGTACTACGGGACGATCGTCGGGATGAAAAAAAGATGAACCACGGTGTTAGTGGACACTGTAGGTAAGTGAGACCCCGCCCTCTTTAGCAATGAGCCAAGAGGATCGTCCCAAGCTCAAAAATGGCCTAACTAGTCCAAGTAAAAAGGTGGATAAATGTTGCAAAATGAGGGAAGACCGACGTTACCGCTATCATCCTTCCTAGTGACTTGGTCCTTTGGCTGGCTCTTCACGGTAAAGATCGGTAAGAGGCTTCTTTTTGAGTGGGTGAGAATCTTTTTGTGAGATGATTTTCTTTTGGCATTTTTTCTTTTTTTGCATTTGGCTTTTGAGTTGTTATGCCATTTCTTTTTCTTCTTTTGTATTTTCTTTTTGGATTTGTTGTGCCTTTTGTTTTTCTTCATTCTTTTCTTTCTTTCTTTTTCTTTCTTTTTCTTTGTTTGCCCTTTTGGCTAGATTTTGTGTTGTAGGCATTTATTTTGCAACTAAGTAAGAAATTCTACAATTTGAAACTTATTTGTGGAAAAATGTGTATGAGGAAGGGAAATGGGTGAGTCGGGACGACACCTTCCCTTCAAACCCACAAAAAGGGGAGAAACTTGGACTAGTCAAAGCAATTCCGAACACGGTCGCCTAAGGGACGGGACTCGGCAACCAAGACCTTTTCACTCCGTGGGTGGTCATAATGGTTAAAATGCAAATCCCGTAGTAAATCCCTAGTAGACTAGGTGGACTCAAGGTAAAGGACCAACAAAACTATTGATTTAGGGTCATTCTACTAGACTAAAGTCCAAGGCTCGATTCACATTACTAGGAAGGGAAAGTAAACACTTGCGCACTAGCCTCGAAACCGGGTTTTCGAAAACCTTTTATTACACACTAGACACAACTAAACAAGACAAAACAAAGACACAACAAAAACGAAAGGAAAAAAGACAAACACAACAAAAAAAACAAAACAAACAAACACACAAAATTAACAATCACCACCCCGAACTCCCAAACAAGCCACCAAATCAACCTCAAACTCTACAAAGCTCCACCCGAGCACACATCATCACAAAGTCTCCTCCAAACTCCACAAGAGATAAAGAGGAACAAGGGATAAAAAGATGTTACCGGATGTCTTGAAAGCCTTCCAAAGTTAACGGTGATTAAGCTACCTACAAGGGAAAAGGGAGGCAAAACACGCACAACACAACAAATATACGACACAACGACACAAAATGAAAAGACACAAAGGAAAAATCTTTTTTGATTTTTATGAAATTTTTCAAATTTTTAGGGATTTTTAAGATTTTTTGAAAAAAAACTACAAAAGTAAAACTAAACTACACTAGGATATCGCTCCCCCACACTTAAATCGAGCAATGTCCTCATGCTCGATCAGTAGTGTGCGGAGACACTAAAAAGAAAAGAAACTACGAAAATAAAGTTAAGAATCAAAAAGAAAAGCGAAGAAGGGGTAGAATGTGTCCGGCCGGGGTGTAATCAAGTCACCATGGGCCGAGACGAGAAAAGATATGGATGAGGAGGAAATAAAAAGAAAATAAAAGGAAATGGGAGGGGAGGACTAGGTGTAATCAAGTCACCTAGCCCGGATTCCGCCTAAATCCGACTAAATCCGACGAAATCCTAAAAAGTGAAAAATAAAGAAAAAGTGAAAAGGCTTGTAAATTTGGATTTTTGAAATGACTCTCGATGTAGTTACGTCATCGAGAGTCGGGAGAAAAGACTACGAAGGCCCCGAGGGCCACCATGACACAAATGATAAGGGGAAGGGAAAGAAACAAAGGGATACAAGCAATAAAAAAAGGAAAAGAAATGAGAGTCGCCTTACCACACGCTTAGCAACTCAAAAGTCTCCATCGTCTCAATGTTCAATATCGGCACGTTACTTGTCTTCATCATTGTCATTCCTCTTCATTCTTGATAAGGTCGCATGGTTGAAGTACTAAGCTTGCAATGGTACAAGGAGAGTGGGATTTGAGATGAAACTCAGTGTGTAGTGAAGATAAGATGAGGTGAGGGTACATATATGAAGTGTAGGGATCATGGATAGTCGCAAGGGTAGGTAGGGAGGTTGGGAGGGGGTATAAAGTGGTTGGGTGGGTTCAAATGTCGAAGAGGAGGCAAAAGGAGGAGCTGGGCACCATCCCAGTCGGTATGGTTCCTTCCCGGTCGGGATGGTTCCTTCCCGGTCGGGATGAACTTGATCCCGATCGGGATCACACTCCAGAGAACCCATTTTTCAGCACACTCATCCCGGTCGGGATGAGTCTTATAGCCTTTCATTTTCTTGATAGCTTCACCCACAAGGCCACCAAACATCGGGATCTCGAATCCCGTCCCCAAAAGCTTGTCAAAAGCTTCAAAAACCGACTCCCATGCCCAAATCCAAGTTTCTATCATCAACTACTCACTTAAGACTTCATCTTCACTATAACCTATCAAATGAACTCAATAAACATCATCAAAATCCCTCCCTCACATCGCTCGTCAAAATACCAAATTACAAGAATTTCACAAAATTCAAAAAAAAGAAGAAAGAAACATATACAAAGAGACGGTTCTTTTGGAACTCCGTCAAACCAAGGATGGGGGTTCTTCATTCATTTTTTTAACAACACCATAGCCAACTCCATCGCCATCAAGGGCACGAAGTAACAAATCAAAGGCTCTTGAGAAATCTTCGATCAAGCTAGTGGAATACCAATCCACACTCCAAGGTTCTTCACAACCTTGTCTAGAGGTTCCCGGGGCATCCCGATCTACTAAGTTCAATGGCTTGAACTTGTACTTTCGATCCTTCGGTATATACCCAAACGGCCATTCATCTTCACAAGGCCCCAAGGGAGGCTCAACCTTCTCCTTGCTAACCGACTTGTCTTCAATCTCATGATATGGGCATTCATCCGCCCCAAGCTCGGAATCATCATCTTCAATTCCATACATGTTATTTTTCAAGATTTCACCCGACTCATCCCCTAGATCGATGTCTTACATGGCGTGGATCGTATTACACGACTCATCATTTGTAGGCGAGGTGTTGCCTTGGAGGTCAAACACGAGCTTCTCGTCGCCAAGCTCAAATATGATCCTACCATTCTTTACATCAATCATCGCACCGGCGGTATGTAGAAATGGGCGGCCTAGGATAATGGGAGTGATGGCATCTTCCGGCATATAAATCACAAGGAAGTCGACCGGGATGAAGAATTTCCCTATTCGTAGTGGCACATCCTCTAACATTCCTAGTGGTCGATTAAGCGAACGATCGGCCATTTGGAGTGTAATAGAAGTACACTTAAGCTCTTTCATCCCAAGTCGCTCACAAATAGAGTAAGGAATAATGCTTACACTCGCACCCAAATCACATAATGCCCTTTCAATCTTCAAGTTCCCTATGGTGCACGGGATTGAGAAACTACCCGGATCCTTTAACTTAAGAAGTGTAGATCCTTGAATGAGCTCGCTCACCTCTCTTGTGAATGCTATGGTCTCTTCCTTGTCAACGGATCTCTTCCTAGCCAAGATTTCTTTCATGAATCTTCCATATGCCGGGACTTGGGTAAGTAGCTCGGTAAAAGGGATGCTCACATCCAACTTCTTCACAATATAAAGGAACTTGTCATATTGAACATCCACCTTGGTCTTCATTTGCCTTGTTGGGAATGGCAACTTGATGTGTATCTTGTCTTGCTCATTAGGTTGAGACATTTTAATTGACACCTTCTTCTTTTCTTTGTCTTTTCCTTGGAGTGGGGGAAGCTTGTCTTCATGGGGTTTCTCAACCTCCCACAAGACTTGCTCCTCCATGAGATTTCCCAAACTTGCATTGTCTTGAGATGGAGATACAATTTCTTTCATGGCTTCTTGCTCAATAGGGAATAAGGGGGAGTTATAAGATGCACCACTCCTCAAGGTAATAGCATTCACATGTTCAAATTTCGCCGGTTCACCTTGAGGAGGTAGTTGCCCCTTTTGCCTTGAAGAACTACCCGAAGCAACTTGAGCTAGTTGGGTTTCGAGCATCTTCATATGAGTATCTCTTGCTACGTTCTCTCTTTGAAGATGAGCAAAGAATTCTTGTTGGTTTCTTAGCATCTCCATTTGACTTCTTTGCATTTCTTGATTACTTCTTTGCATATCCAACATTGATTTTTGCATGTCGAAATCCCGAGGGGGAGATTGTTGGTTATGAGGAGTGTTGGTGATGGCTAGGGGAATGCCATAATCATGAATTGGAGACCGGCTCCTTTGCTTGCTTTCTTGTTGAGTACCTCGAGACCCTTGTTGTTGTTGAAAGTTCCCTTGGAACCAATGAGAATTGCCTTGATTAAGGCCTTAAGATTTACCATGATTGTGGTTTTGATGTCCTTGGGAGTGTTGGTTTCCTTGGAAACCACCTTGATGATTGAAGTTCCCTTGATTTTGGAACCCTTGATTGTTGCTAAAGGTACCTTGGTTATGTTGTTGGAAGTTGTTGGAAGGCCTTAGGTTGCCTTGATAACCTCGGTAGCCTTAGTTGTTGTCCCTTGAGGGAGGTGGAACATAGATGGGAGGGTGTTGTTGTAGAGATTGTTGTTGGGAAGCTTGATGAGAAGCTTGGAACATGTGAGGATTTGGCATATTTTGAGCCTTGAAGTTAGAGTATGGGGCACCTTGCTTGAACGCTTGAAAGGCATTCACTTGCTCAATACTACCTCGACAATGTTGAGGTTCATGTCCAAATATCCCGCAAATCTCGCATATCCCATAATAAGATGTAGGAGGTATAACTCCCAAAGCATTGACTTGTTGAATTGAATGTTGGCGGGAAGCACTTGTGCTTTGACCTTGATCAAAATGACTTTGGAGCTTCTTGTCAATAGTTCCCATGTGAGTTTTTAATTGTGCTCCAAGATCAATACCGAGTTGTGTAATGGCATCGATCTCGTGCCTTCCCCCTCGATTCGCCTTCCTAGCTTCTTCCAAGTGTCAATATCGAGAGCCGCCTTGTCTAAACCTTTGAACCATTGCTTAGCCTTGCCGATCAAAGAGAAGGAAAATAATACCCACCGGATTTGGTCTTGGGTTATTCCCGGTTGTGAAATAGCATCGCAGTAGTCCGAAAAGGTTTCCATGTGTTGATGAGGATCTTCTGTTGGTAACCCACTAAATTGACTTCTTTCAACCAATTGGATCAGTGGCGTTTTTGCCACAAAATTGCCGGTATATGTGGCCTGTAAAGCGGTTGGACCGGGCAAAACGTCTTCCGTAAAGGTTGAATGAGAAGAGAACTTAGGCATTGTTGGATGTGCGGGAGATGATGGTGTAGATGGTGTAGATGTAGATGTAGAAGGAGAACTAGGTTGAGAAGAGTGACTAAAAGTACCAAAAGGATTGATGAAATTACCTTCGGCCGTCTCTCGAGGTGTTTCGTTCAAGTCGGATCCTTGAGCTTGTTCTTCAATGGTATTGCTAGTACTCGATTGAGAGGTTCTAACCCGATCAATCGTCCGTTGGCGAAAGGCTCTAAAGAGTCTTTCCGGCTCTGGATTGAAGAGAAAGAAGTCACCTCTCCTCCTAGGCATGCACTACACACTTGAACAAACGTGAGAACACCTAGTGCTTTATGGGCACAAGGCAAAGACAATAAACGAGCACAACGGAAGACAAAGAGAGAAGAAAGCAATAAAAACAAAAAACAAAAAACCTACAAAATATGCACAATAGATAGAAGAAGAACACAAGAGGGGTAACTAAGTCAAGCTAATAAGTAAACTAAGTCTAAACATGCACCGTCCCCGGCAACGGCGCCAAATTGATGGTAGGACTTGCTGTCAATCCCTACCAACAAGTATACCAACTAGACCTAACTAGTAGCTAGGGAAGTCGGGTCGATATCCACGGAGACGGTTATAAGGTGTCTAGACTATGGTCTACTCAAAAACAAGGCTAAGTCACTAAAATGACACAAAGAGAAGGAGAATTGACTAACTATGATGATGGAAAGGGGTGAAACTAGACTAACAATGAACTAGATATAACAAGGACTAAATGAAACAACTAAAGACTAATTTAACAAGTAAACTAGAGAAAATGATTGACTAAAGAGATGGAGAAATCAAATATGGGAAGGAGTAGGGTTAGTTTGGGTTCATAAGTGTAGTAGGATGATTGGGAGGTCAAGGGTGTAGGTTTCACCTAGTTACTAAGGTCGGTCCGCGCTCTCGCATCAAGCCAAAGTCCGCACTCTCATGTCAAAGACTAAACCCGAATACGCATGCAAGATATTGCCCATTACACAATTCAACCACAAATCAATCACACAATGAGAAGATAAAAACAAGTATGAGAAGCATGGCCACTACAACTCAAACAAGCAATTCAACAAACACATAGAGTGCTCAACATGTGACTAGTAACAAAGGATTCATCTTTACCCTTAACCAAACCCTAATTACCCATAATCCACACTTAATCCCCCTACTAACCCCACAAAAAGTCTACTCACTCATAATCAAACTAATACTAACAATAATAAGAGGCAACAACACAAACATCCAAACATCGATAATGAAACTATCAAGAACAAGAACAATAATCAAAGATTGAAACTTGAAAGATTAAACAAAGATTAAGAGAAAAGAGATTATACCAACTAACAAGAGGATAGAAAGATGAGAACTTGTATTATAAGAACACCCAAAACCTCCACCAATGTTGTCAAGATTGAATGGATTCTTGTAGAGATCTCTTAATACAAGGTTAACTAACTAAATTAATCTAAGATTAACAAAAGTTTAAGGAAAGATTAATGTAAAACTAAGCTAGGGATTAAGAGAGGCTATCTAGGGTTTAGAATAATGTAGGAGATGCAAAAGTGCTTAAACAATACAAAGGAAGGGTATTTATAAGGTTACAAGTGCAAAGGAGAAGAAAAGAAGAGGCGCGGGCTACAGCTGGTCCATCCCGGTCGGGATGGTGGTGGTCCCGACCGGGATGAGCTTGGTCCCGGTCGGGATGGCCTAACAGTGGCCGCTTCTTTCTTGCACTCCTTCCCGACCGGGAAGGCTACTCTTCCCGCCCGGGAAGGGTCTTGTAGGCCTCCAGTATGATCATAAAGGTCCCTATTAACTCTTCATAGGCTTCTCATCGATTCTCGGTGCTCGGGATCGAGTCTAAGGGGCTCGGGAATGGGTCCCAAGGTCTCAGGATCGAGTCTAAGCCACCGAGTGATCGTTGCTTCCCTTTGTTTGCTCCAAATTTGTCGGAAAAGAGTTGGAATCGTTCCCTTTCTCCAATATTGATCTTAGGAACCTAAAACAAGCTGGAAGAAGCGTAAGTAGCCTCGAAAACCACTCCAAAGAGCGATTCCACAAGAGAAACCGGGACCAAACACAACAAATAGGCACTACAAACTACACCTATCAGGTTTGCCTTCCGTCTTTGATCACAAGCTAAGAGACTATCTAGATTCGTCAAAGGATTCGCTAATACTCGTCCTAAAGGATAGTTATGTGGATTTCTATACCAGACATGGAATAGGTAAAAGAGAACACGGGATCTCGGTTCTTGTAGTTCCTCATTGTTTTGAGGCTTTTTTTTATTGTTATCGATAAATGGCATAGTATTGAGTTGTAAGCGCGTCGAATTAGGGACTCAGGTGCTTTAGACTCTCAGTGTATTTGGCGAAGCGCGTCAACGGACTTGTATCTCTAGAAAGAGATGATTTAACATAAATCTCGGGAGCGAGATTTAAAGGAGAGGACTTCTTTGGACGAGATGACCCAAAATGTAAGACCTCGGGCGGAGGTGACCCTAGTAACTAACACACACAATTAATCACACGATTGTACGATGTAAAGATTTGATCTCGATCCCGGCTCGGAATCAAAGAGTTTGATATTTTCGAAAACGGATGGGTTTTGAAAGCAAAATTTTTCGAAAGTGTGAGTTTTTGTAAAATTAATATGGCGATGGTTTACTGACATCGCTTGTGGTGTATGGAAAGTGTTGCTATTTGAGAGTCGAGGATTCAACGATAGCAAAATTGTGAGTTGTGATTTTGTAAAAGAAGCGCGGTTGTGAAAGAACCAGTTTTGAAAAATTATGACGTTGCATTTTTATCGAAACTACTATTAATTAGTAGTTTGAAGTTTGCGGTGTAGATGGTGTTTGTGAGAGAACGTGGTGTCTGTGACGGTGCTTTGAAGGTGTGACCAAATTCTTATTACAGAATTTAGGTGGTGAAAGTGATTTTAGAAAAAACTTTTAAAACGCGCAACCGTACTTGTTGATTCCATTAATTGGAATTTCGACGGTGGTGACCGTACGGGTGGATGTTTTGTAACCGTTTTGGGTTCCTCGACTTCATTAATTGAAGTTATGGTATATGCAGAAAAAGTATTTTGAAAAATATAACTGTATTAGGTGCCTTGATCCCACTGCTCGAGAGTTTGGCGATGGTAACGATATGTTTAAGTGCGTGAATGCCTTGAAAGCAAAATGTAACTGTATAAGGTACCTCGATCCCATTAGTTGGGAGTTTGGTAATAACTAACGGCAGGTTTTTGTTGTTTGAAAATGACGACTTTTATTTTGGCCATAGTAATGGCGCTCAAAAGTGGCTTTTGAAAGTGATGAGTGTAAAATTGGCCACGGTGACGGCACTAAAGTGCCTTTATTGGAAAATAAGTTTAATTTTGACCAGAGTAATGGTGCTTAAAAAGGTGATTTTGAAAATAAGATGTTCTTTTTTGAAAATGGAGTTGGGTACGGTTGAATATGTTGTCGTGGTTGAATCCGAATTTTAATGTTTTATTTGGGTTATCAAACATGCTACACATAACTAGGAATGCGTACACTCATGCAGGATGCAGACATGGGTAGGTTTGGTTAAGCTACCGCCCACGAATAGTCTTTGCTTAGGTGACAACAGGTCACAAGGGGAGGTGAATGTCATACCGTTTGCTAAGTACCACTCGTTTGGTACATTCAAGGAATGCGTGGTTACCTTAGACGTCCGGAGCATCAACCGAGGGTCTCTCCGCATGTCCAAAAGGATCTTACCGCGAAGAGGTCGATTGGTCCTAAGATCGGTTAGGGTGGGCTTTTTAGGGCCAAAATCTGTAATGATCACAACAAGGAACTAGGAAATAAGCTTCACCGACCTTGTTCGAGTTACACTACCGCCGGAAACTTGTTTCCGAATCCCCAGCGGAGTCGCCAAAATGTGGACGCCAGTCCGCATCGCCCGGCACCCCGCGCGCGCCCGCGTAGGACCTTCGGTTTGTCGTGGCGGCCATGTAATCCCCTAGAAAATATAACGCAATATAGTAGCGGAAACACTGTCGAGTCGGGATTAAAAACACACTGACAAACTACATCTTATTAAAAGAAATGGTGAGTCGATACAAATGTCTCTTTTTACAAAAGGGCTAAAAGGAAATTCTCCGAACAGGGTTATACAAATCCATAAATAAACAGGAATGAAGAAAGAGTAGGATCCACGCTACTCGCTAGCTCACCCAAAACCCAGCAGCAAATACCTGTCATGTTATAAATATAACAGTCACGTCAGTGGGGAGTAACTCGGACGTTCTCCCAGCCATATTATATCATATGGAAAAATAATAGTATTATTATACAAAAATACTTAAAATGAGAAAACATTAAAACGATATAATAAAAATAAGTTTCCTGAGAAAACTTAAAATATTTGCTAACCTGGAAATCAAAACAAGTCGATAATAATAAAATATTCAAAATGGCGTTATGGAAATATTCACTGTGGAAGGTTAGACTTTCACTAGGAGAATACTAAAAACTTTATTCGAGAACTTAGTCCAAGCAAATCAAACTTCGGTCTCTAACTTGGCTACTTAACCATAATAGAGCGACGACTTATAAATGCGTGGCCCTAGTTTAAGACAATGCACACCCCTCTTGGGATTATCTGTCACCCAGTTCAACTTATGACGACGACTTACTGCGAGGCCTAAGCTTAAGGTTAAAATGTACATAACTCCCGGGATACCTGTCACCCGGTTCAACAGCCGATGTACCGATTCCTGATACACTAGCTTTATAGTTGATGGCAAAACCGTAAACTCCAGATTATATTACTCTAACCCCATACTTGTTTTTATTCCATAACTCCAAAACAAGCCATTATCGATATTCAAAAGTAAATATAATCATCGTAAATGATATGAAGATGAAAGGAATAAACATTTTATATTGGAAGGAAACTACCTATAAATAGAAACCTACTAATTTTAGAAACTTACTAAAAATAGAAATGTTGTTATAGAAAATACGTAAGTGATTAAAATAAGCGAAATCTATAAAAAAAATAGCATTTCTAACGAAATTAACATTTTATTATTATCGTCGTTATCATAACTTTAATATATTTCCAAATTCGTTACTCAAAATATAAGTAAAGTATAATAAGTCAATATTTAGTATTTTATAAATAGTTAGGAAATTGTGTTAAAACTATAAATTTTCAGAAAAAGAGAGTATTGAGAAAATGATATCAAAATTAATTGAGTCGACGAATTTATAAACTAAACGAGATTTTATAAGGCTTTCAAATTAGTCTCAGCAAATGATAAATTATTAGGGAAAATAGTCTCGACTAAAAATGTATTTAAAACAAAATCGACAATTTTCTCATTCATTAATATAAGTCGTAAAACGAAATTAATTTATTGAACAAGTATACAAATCTCGATTACAATATAAAAATACGATTTTGAGTTGAAATTATAAATTGACGAAATATGAAGAAAATATGAAATCGTCATTATTTAGTTACTAGTGCCACGATAACCAACAAAATATTATAACGATCATAAATAATTAAATTACTAACGACTTATAAAACGATATCGAAAACTCATAAAATATTTATAAGGTACACAATTTAAAAAAAAATAGCAAATAATAAATAACTAAAATTAGAAAACCGAAGTTAAAATATTTACTACATACTACTACTCAATCATACGATATAAAATCGAGTAACGTCCTAAAGTTACCTTCATCGAGATCCGAGTCAAATACAACCATCGCCTTCATCGGAACTAGCACGGTAGCCTACGACAAAAACGAACATATGGTATGAAGACCACAATATAAGTTAATAAAAGAGGGAAAACGTGACGAGGATAAGAGTAAATAAATTACCCTCGAGATTGGGACGAACAAAGGTCGAATTAGGACGTACACCACCCCTATTATTACTATAAATACGGAGTACTCCGTACTTACTACTCCTACAACTACACTAGTACTCCATACTCTCCGTACTATATTACGTACTACTACTTCTACTTACTATACTATATACTCCATACTATATTTACTCCCTTGTCCTTCTCTATAATTGGAGCCTCGGGAATGAGGAGGTACCCAGTAATTGGCGAATCATTTTTCTAGAAACTTATTTGGGTCAAATCATTTCGACCGAAAATTTCTTTAAAAGCAGGAAGAAGATGATTTTTCTAACGTAGACAATAATATTGACCAGACGACCTTTAATTCTTAATGACGTTAATAAATACTCCGTAATAACTATTAAGGTAACCAAACTTTTCTTCTAACAACATTTTGTATATATAAGTATTTTATGTTAGTAACTTAATAAATTGCTTATTTAAATATTTAGGCTTATTTGTACGACTAAATTACTTATGTATATAAAAAAATGTTACGTGATATTTTATTTATGTTATATATTTATTTATGACTAAATTCAACTTAACTAAATTATCACTTGTTTAATTTATTTATCACCTTTACATTTCTATTTGTATGAGAAAATGAATAAAAGAACTTAAAATGATAAAATTTACTCATATCATTTTATTTATTTATTTCTATTTATTACGTATATTTATTCTATGTATCTTATATAATTGTTACTTTGGTCATATTTAATTTTCTTTAGTACATACTTTTACAATTTTTTTATATATTAAAATAATAGAGTAAATTAGTAACCTACAAAATATTTTATTTTAAAGGTTTTTTCTATGGAGTACCCCTCAACTATTGGTTTTTCCAAGTGGTACCCCAGCCTTTTTTTAATTACAAGGTGTACCCCTAAACTTTACTTATCACTCCATATCACAACCAAAGTGATAAGTATATTATAATTTTTTTTTGTAAGTGAATAATTAACATATTAATCAATCCAATTTAAAGCTTCAAAGCACCTCCCTTTCTTTACCATTCACCAAGCCACTAGATGCCCACCACAACGCACCTCTGTTGTCGGTCAACGTCGACCTCTCTACCTCACTCTTTGATGGTAGGGTTTCGCCGCGGGTCCCCCACCGTCAAATATAGTCCAACTAATCCTAACGGGTAGCTAGGGTAAGTCAGGTCGTATCCACAGGGACGGAAAATGGTGTCTAGACTAGGTCTACCTAAAAACAAGGCTAAGTCACACAAACAACACAAAGAGAAGAGAATTGACTAAGTATGATGGTGAAGAGGGATGAAACTAGACTAGCAATGAACTATGTACGACAAAGACTAAATGAAGCAACTAAAGATTAAAGAGACTAACAAACTAGAGAAATGATGACTAAAAAGATGGATAAATCAAATATGGGAAAGAGTAGGGTTAGGTCGGGTTCATAAGTGTAGTAGGATAGTAGGGAGGTCAAGGGTGTAGGTTTCTCCTAGTCACTAAGGTCGGTTTGCGCTCTCGCGGCAAAGCCTAAGTCCGCACTCTCGTGTCTAAGACTAGACCCGAATACTCATGCAAAGTATTACCCAAAACACAAGCATTCAACCACAAATCGATTACAAGATGAGAAGATGAAAACAAGTATGAGAAGCATGGCCACTACAACTCAAACAAGCAATTCAACAAACACATAGAGTGCTTAACTTGTGACTAGTAACAAAGATTCCACCTTTTCCCTTAATCAAACCCTAATTACCCATAATCCACACTTAATCCCCCTACTAACCCCACAAAGAATCTAGTCACTCATAATCAATCTAATACTAACAATGATAAGAGAAATCAACATAAACAACAAAACATTCATCATGAACAAACAAGAACAATAAACAATATGTAAAGATTAAAACTTGAAAGATTAACAAAGATTAAGAGAAAAGAGATTATACCAACTAACAAGGAGATAAAAAGACGAGAACTTGCATTAATAAGAAAAACCCAAATAATCTCACAAGGTTGTCAAGCTTGGATGAATCTTCAAGAATCTCCTTAATACAAGACTAATTAACTAGGTTAATCTAAGATTAGCAAGAGTTTAAAGAAAGATTAAGCTAATGAGAGGAGGCACTAATTCTAGGGTTTAGAACAACGTAGAGAGTCTAAGATAGTGTATGGTAATGTATGGTACTTAAACAATACAAGGGAGAAGTATTTATAAGGTTACAAAAGTGAAGGAGGAGAAAAGAAGGTCACGCGGCTACAGCATGCCCGTCCCGACCAAGACGGATCATGGTCTCGGCCGGGAAGGCTGGTCCCGACCGAGACGGATCATGGTCTCGGCCGGGAAGGCTGGTCCAGTAGCCTACTCAATTGTGCACTCCTTCCCGACCGATCAAGAGGGCACTTGGTCTCGGCCGGGAAGGCTCTGTAGGCCTCCATTATGATCCATTATGATTGCAAAATGAGGGAAGACCGACCATTACCGCTATCATCCTTCCTAGGGACTCGGTCTTTTGGTAGGCTCTTCACGGTAATAGTCGGTAAAAGGCTTATTTTTGAGGGGGTGAGGATTCTTTTTGTGAGGTGATTTTCTTTGGCATTTTCTTTCTTTTGCATTTTTGATTTTTCTGTTGCTATGCCATTTCTTTTTCATCTTTTATATTTTCTTTTTGGCTTTTTGTGCCTTTTCTTTTTCTTCAATCTTTTCTTTCTTTCATTTTCTTTCTTTTTCTTTGTTTGCCCTTTTGGCTAGATTTGAGTTGTAGGCATCTTTTTTTTTTTGCAACTAAGAAAGAGATTTCAACAATTTGCATCTTATTTTGTGGATATGTGTAGGAGGTAGGGGAATGGGTATGTCAGGAGCGCGCTTTCCCTTCAAACCCACAAAAAGGGGAGAAACTTGGACTAATCAAACAATCCGAACAAGGTCACCTAAGGGACGGGACTCGGCAACCAAGGCCTTTTCACACCATGGGTGGTCATAATAGTCAAAATGCAAATCCCGTAGTAAATCCCTAGTAGACTAGGTGGACTCAAGGTAAAGGACCAACGAAACTATTGATTTAGGGTCATTCTACTAGACTAAAGTCCAAGACTCGATTCATACTACTTAGAAAGGGAAAGTAAACACTTGCACACTAGCCTCAAAACCGGGTTTTCGAAAACCTTTTCACACACTAGACACAACTACACATCACAAAACAAAGACGCGACAAAAACGAAAGAAAATGAGACACACATAAAACAAAAAAAATAAGAGAAAAGAAAATAAACATACAAACACAACAAACTCTTCCCCGAAACATCCACATAAGCAACCAATCAACCACAAATCTTCACAAAGCTCCACCCGAGCACACGTCATCACAAATCTCCTCCAAACTCCACAAGAGACAAAGAGGAAAAAGGGATAAAAAATGTTACCGGATGTCTTGAAAGCCCTCCAAAGTTAAAGGTGATTAAGCAACCTACAAGGAAAAAGGGAGGCAAAACACGCACAACACAACAAAAGCACGACACAACGACACAAAAGGAAAAGACACAAAAGAAAATCTTTTTGATTTTTGTGAATTTTTTTTAAATTTTTATGGTTTTTTAAGATTTTCGAAAAAACTACGAAAATAAAACTAAACTATACTAGAATATCGCTCCCCCACACTTAAACCGAGCAATGTCCTCATGCTCGATCGTAGTGTATGGAGACACTAAAAAGAGAAGAGAAACTACGAAAATAAAGCTAAAAATCAAAAATAAAGCGGAGAAAAGGGTAGAATGTGTCCGGCCGGGGTGTAGTCAAGTCACCATGGGCCGAGACAAGAAAAGATATGGATGGGGGAAGAAATAAAAGAAGGAAATAAAACGAAATGGGAGGGGAGGACTAGGTGTAATCAAGTCACCTAGCCCGGATTCCGCCCGAATCTGACTAAATCCTAAGAAAAGAAAGTAAAATCAACGAAAAAGTGAAAATTCTTGCAAAATTGGATTTTGAAATGACTCTCGATGTAGTCACGTCATCGAGAGTCGGGAGCAATAACTACCAAGGCCCCGAGGGCCACCATGACACAAAAGTGTATAAGGGGAAGGGAACAAACAAAGGAAGACAAGCAATAAAAGACGGAAAAGAAAGGATAGTTGCCGTACCAATCGGTTAGCAACTCACTCGCTCCATCGTCTCATAGTTCGATATCGGCACATAGCTAGTCTTCGTCATTGCTATTCCTATTCATTCTTGGTAAGCTCGCATGGTTGAAGTATTAAGCTTGCGATGGTAGAAGGAGGTAGGATTTGATGCGGAACTCGGTGTAAAGTGAAGAGAAAATGAGGTGAATGTATGTATATGAAGTGTAGGGGTCATATGATAGGTGCAAGGGTAGGTAGGGAGGTTGGGAGGGGGTATAAAATGGTTGGGTGGGCTCGAATGTCGAAGAGGAAGCAAAAGGGGGAGCAGTGTATCATCCCGGTCGGGATGGATGGTCTCGGTCGAGATGACACACCCTTCCCGGTCGGGAAGCTCCCTTCCCGGTCGGGATGACACAACAGTAAACCCAATTTTTGGTACCCTCATCCCGATCGGAATGACATCCTTCCCGGTCGGGATGCTCTCTTCTCGGCCGGGAAGAGTCTTCTTGCCCTTAACAATCTTGATAGCTTCACCCACGGCTTCAAAAACCGACTCCCTTGCTCAAAATCCAAGCTCTATCAATAACCACTCCTCTCTAGGATTCATCTTCACTTCACACCTATCAAATAATCTCAAAACATTCATCAAAATCCCTCCCTCACATCATTCATCAAAATACCAAACTACAAGAATTTCACAAGACTCAAAAGAATTACAAGAAAGAGATATATACAATAAGACGGTTCTTTTGAAACTCCGTCAGACCAAGGATGGTGCATTCTTCAATCATTTTTCAACAACATTATAGCCAATTCCATCGCCATCAAGGGCATGGAGTAACAAATCGAAGGCTCTCGAGAAATCTTCGATCAAGCTAGTGGAATAACAACCTCCACTACAAGGATCATCACATCCTAACCTCGACGTTCCCGGGGTATCCCGATCTACTAAGTTCAATGGCTTGAACTTGTACTTGCGATCCTTCGGTATATACCCAAACGTCCATCTATCTTCATGTGGCCCCAAGGGAGGCTCTCAACTTTCTTCTTGCCTTGCAACTTGTCCTCAATATCATGATATGGGCATTCATCCGCCCCAAGCTCAGAATCATCATCTTCAATTCCATAGAAGTTGTTCTTCAAGCTTTCACCCGACTCATCCCCTAGATCGATGTCATTCATGGCGTGGATCATATTACAAGACTCATCATTAGTAGGCGAGGTGTTGCCTTGGAGGTCAAACACGAGCTTCTCGTCGCCTAGCTCAAATGTGATCATACCGTTCTTTACATCAATCATAGCACCGACGGTATGTAGAAATGGGCGCCCAAGGATAATGGGAGTGATAGCATCTTCCGACATATCAAGCACGAGGACGTCGACCGGAATGAAGAACTTCCCGATTCTTAGTCGTACATCTTCTAGCATCCCCAATGGTTGGTTGAGTGAACGATCAGCCATTTGGAGTGTAATAGAAGTACACGTGAGCTCTTTCATCCCAAGTCACTCACAAATAGAATAGGGAATGATGCTTACACTCGCACCCAAATCACATAATGCCCTTTCAATCTTCAAGTTGCCTATGGTGCACGGGATCGAGAAACTACCCGGATCCTTCAACTTGGGAAGTGTAGAACCTTGAATGAGCTCGCTCACCTCTCTTGTGAACGCTATGGTCTCTTCCTTGTCGACGAATCTCTTCCTAGCCAAGATTTCTTTCATTAATCTTCCATATGCCGGGACTTGGGTAAGTAGCTCGGTAAAAGGGACGCTCACATCCAACTTCTTCACAATATCAAGGAACTTGTCATATTGAACATCCACCTTGGTCTTCATTTGCCTTGTTGGGAATGGCAACTTGATGTGTATCTTGTCTTGCTCAATAGGGTTGGACTTTTCAAATGACATTTTCCTCTTTCCTTTGTCTTTTCCTTGAAGTGGGGGAAGCTTGTCTTTATGGGGTTTCTCAATCTCCCACAAGACTTGCTCCTATAATGGATTTCCCGAACTCGCTTTGTCATGAGATGGAGACACAACTTCTTTCATTGGTTCTTGCTCAATAGGGAATAAGGGGGAGTCATAAGATGAACCACTCCTCAAGGTAATAGCATTCACATGTTCAAATTTCGTTGTTTCACCTTGAGGAGGTAGTTGCCCCTTTTGTCTTGAAGAGCTACCCGAAGCAACTTGAGCTATTTGGGTTTCGAGCATCTTCATATGAGCATCTCTTGCTATGTTCTCCCTTTGAAGATGAGCAAAGAATTCTTGTTGGTTTCTTAGCATTTTCTCCATTTGGCTTCTTTGCATTTCTTGATTACTCCTTTGCACATCCAACATAGATTTTTGCATGTCAAAATCCCGAGGTGGAGATTGTGGATTGTGTGGAGTATCGGTGAGGGCTAAGGGAGTGCCATAATCATGAATTGGAGACCGGCTCCTTTGCTTGCTTTCTTGTCGAGTACCTTGAGACCCTTGTTGTTGTTGATGGTTTCCTTGGAACCCATGAGAGTTGCCTTGATTAAGGCGTTGAGTGTTGCCATGGTTGTAGTTTTGATGTCCTTGGTTGTGTTGGTTTCCTTGGAAACCACTTTGATGATTGAAGTTCCCTTGTTGGAACCCTTGATTGTTGTTAAAGGTACCTTGGTTATGTTGCTTGAAGTTGTTGAATGGCCTTGGGTTGCCTACATAACCTTGGTAGCCTTGGTTGTTGTCCCTTAAGGGAGGTGGAACACATGGACGTGTTGTAGAGATTGTTGTTGGGAAGCTTGATGGCAAGCTTGGAACATGTGAGGATAGAGGGCACCTTGCTTGAACGCTTGAAAGGCGTTCACTTGCTCAATACTACCTCGACAATGTAGAGGCTCATGTCCAAATATCCCGTAAATATCACATATCCCATAATAAGATGTAGGAGATACAACTCCCAAAGCATTGACCTGTTGAGTTGAATGTTGGTGGGAGGCACTTGTGCTTTGACCTTCCTCAAAATGGCTTTGGAGCTTCTTGTCAATAGATTCCTTGTGGGTTTTTAATTGAGCTCCAAGATCAATGCTTAGTTGTGTAATGGAATCGATCTCGTGCCTTCCTCCTCGATTCGCCTTCCTAGGCCTTGAGTATTGGGAGTTGTGCACCGCCATCTCCTCGATTTTTGACCAAGTTTGGTCATCATCTACCTCGGTAAACCTTCCATTCGATCCCATGTTGAGTATGGCCCTTGAGTCATTATATAACCCGTTCCAAAACTGTTGAACAAGGAACCACTGTGATAGACCATGGTGAGGACAAGAGAGGATCAAGGCTTTGAATCTTTCCCACGATTCATAGAGGCTTTCTTCATCACGTTGTTGGAATCCCGTGATAGAGGCTCTCAATAGATTTGTCTTCTCCGGGGGATAAAATTGTTGGTAGAAAGCTAAGGCTAGCTTCTTCCAAGTATCAATACCGAGAGTCGCCTTGTCTAACCCTTTGAACCATTGCTTAGCCTTGCCGATCAAGGAGAAAGGAAATAATACCCACCGGATTTGGTCTTGGGTTATTCCCGGTTATGAGATAGCATCGCAATAGTCCGAAAACGTTTCCGTCTGTTGATGAGGATCTTCGGTTGGTAACCCACTAAATTGACTTCTTTCGACCAATTGGATAAATGGCGTTTTTGCCACAAAATTGCCTGTATATGTGGCCGGTAAAGCGGTTGGACCGGGCAAAACGTCTTCCGTAAAGGTTGAATGAAAAGAGAACTTAGGCATTGTTGGATATGCGGGAGATGATAGTGTAGACGGTGTTGAAGTAGATGTAGAAGGGGAACTAGGTTGAGAGGAATGACTAGAAGTACCAAAGGGATTGATGAAATTCCCTTCGGCCGTCTCTCGAGGTGTATCGTTCAAGTCGGATCCTTGAGCTTGTTCTTCAATGGTATTGCTAGTACTCGGTTGAGAGGTTCTAACCCGATCAATCGTCCGTTGGCGAAAGGCTCTAAAGAGTCTTTCCAGCTATGGATTGAAGAGAAAGAAGTCGCCTCTCCTCCTAGGCATGCACTACACACTTGAACAAACGTGAGAACACCTGGTGCTTTATGGGCACTAGGCAAAGACAATAAAAGAACACAACGGAAGACAAAGAGAAAAGAAAGCTATGAAACCAAAGAAAAACTTAGAAAATATGCACAAGAGATAGAATAAGGGCACAAGAAGGGTAACTAAGTCTAGCTAATAAGTAAACTAAGTCTAAACATGCACCGTCCCCGGCAACGGCGCCAAATTGATTGTAGGTTTTCGCCGCGGGTCCCCCACCATCAAGTATAGTCCAACTAATCCTAACGGGTAGCTAGGGTAAATCGGGTCGTATCCACAGGGACGGAAAATGGTGTCTAGACTAGGTCTACCTAAAAACAAGGCTAAGTCACACAAACAACACAAAGAGAAGAGAATTGACTAAGTATGATGGTGAAGAGGGATGAAACTAGACTAGCAATGAACTATGTATGACAAAGACTAAATGAAGCAACTAAAGATTAAAGAGACTAACAAACTAGAGAAATGATGACTAAAGAGATGGATAAATCAAATATGGGAAAGAGTAGGGTTAGGTTGGGTTCATAAGTGTAGTAGGATAGTAGGGAGGTCAAGGGTGTAGGTTTCTCCTAGTCACTAAGGTCGGTTTGCGCTCTCGCGCCAAAGCCTAAGTCCGCACTCTCGTGTCTAAGATTAGACCCGAATACTCATGCAAAGTATTACCCAAAACACAAGCATTCAACCATAAATCGATTACAAGATGAGAAGATGAAAACAAGTATGAGAAGCATGGCCACTACAACTCAAACAAGCAATTCAACAAACACATAGAGTGCTCAACTTGTGACTAGTAACAAAGATTCCACCTTTTCCCTTAATCAAACCCTAATTACCCATAATCCACACTTAATCCCCCTACTAACCCCACAAAGAGTCTACTCACCCATATCAATCTAATACTAACAATGATAAGAGAAATCAACATAAACAACAAAACATTCATCATGAACAAACAAGAACAATGAACAATATGTAAAGATTAAAACATGAAAGATTAACAAAGATTAAGAGAAAAGAGATTATACCAACTAACAAGGAGATAAAAATATGAGAACTTGCATTAATAAGAAAAACCCAAATAATCTCCCAAGGTTGTCAAGCTTGGATGAATCTTCAAGAATCTCCTTAATACAAGACTAATTAACTAGGTTAATCTAAGATTAACAAGAGTTTAAAGAAAGATTAAGCTAATTAGAGGAGGCACTAAATCTAGGGTTTAGAACAACGTAGAGAGTCTAAGATAGTGTATGGTAATGTATGGTACTTAAACAATATAAGGGAGAAGTATTTATAAGGTTACAAAAGTGAAGGAGGAGAAAAGAAGGTCACGCGGCTACAGCTTGCCCGTCCCGACCGAGACGGATCATGGTCTCGTCCGGGAAGGCTTGTCCCGACCGAGACGGTTCTTGGTCTCGGCCGGGAAGGCTGGTCCCGACCGAGACGGTTCTTGGTCTTGGCTGGGAAGGCTGGTCCAGTAGCCTACTCAATTGTGCACTCCTTCCCGACCGAGAGGGAACTTGGTCTCGGTCGGGAAGGCTCTATAGGCCTCCATTATGATCTCTAAGGTCCCTCCTTGCTTCACATGGGCTTCTTATCGATTCTCGAAGCTCGGGATCGAGCCTAAGGGGCTCGGGAATGAGTCCCAAGGTCTCGGGATCGAATCCAAGGCACCGAGTGATCGTTCCTTCTCTTCGTTGGCTCCAAAAGTGTAAGAAATGAGTCGGAATCGTTCCAATTCTCCATGAATGGTCTTGGGAACCTAAAACGAGCTAGAAGAAGTATAAGTAGCCCAGAAATCGCTCCAAAGAGCGATTTCACAAGGGAAAACGGGACCAAACACAACAAATTAGGCACTACAAACTACACTTATCACTCTTTTAAATCTTTCAACCTCAATTCCTTCATCACCCCTATGTCGTAGTGTGGTGGAATGGAGATTTTCGAGTAAAGGATGCAAATTGAAGAAATATATCATGGTTGATGAAAGTTAATTAGGGAATAATCACTATTTACATCATCAATTGAGAAATTTCATTGGAAAATCATAACTTTGGTTACTATATAGAGTAATTTACAAAGTTTAGGGGTACACCACGTAATTCGAAAAAGGTGGGGGTACCACTTCGAAAAGCCGATAGTTGAGGGGTACCCCATAGAAAAACCCTTATTTTAATAATACTTTACTTATTATTTCTACATGGGTAGAAATTTATAGATTTCATTTTATAAAATAAATGGATTTATTTTATTACAAAAATTTTATACGACATTTATAAATATTTTAAAAAATGATTTTTCGTCAAATTTATAAGTCGAATAAGTATTATTTAAATTATATTTTTCAGAAATTATAAATTTTAAACAATATTTTAATATACCTTAATTTTTATTTTAATACTTATAAAACTTCTTTTAAAGATTTACTATTTTAAAATAAGTTATACGATATTTGGGATATAATGTTTCGGGTGACACTTGAGGATTTAAGTATAACGTTGTCACACTGAAAATAAGTATTTGAGGATTTGACTGTTTCAAATGAAACCGACCAATTATTAAAGGTCACCAAATAATGTACTACTTGTTCACGGGCGACTTTTATATAAAGTTTACGATGCGAGTCTGGGACGAATAGCTTATTTTGTATTCTACCATATGTGGTGTTTCAAATGCACTTGTAATGAAAAGCAGACTCGGAGATTGCAGCCCGAGAGTCGACCTAGTATTTATGGTAGTCGTCCTACGACAGTGAGAGCTGCGATTCAAGAGTTCGCTTAGGGTATGTGCGCATGTATAGACAAGTACTTGATCAGTATTATCACCTAGGTAGCTGGGGCAGAACAGGATTCTGAAAACTACGAGTTCCCTCTTGGTGACGCTGAGAATGTAATCATCGTCTTTCGTTTCGCCCAGAGCCCCATTTGAATAAACGTATATTATAATTGAATTGCGGGCCCAATTAAGCTTTATGGGTGAGATGTAAACCTCATAAGATCGGTTCGGTCTACGAGTCGGTAACACGGTTACTTCTATTGCTGAGATGCAAGCCAATATGATGTAGCCGTGATACTAGGAGCCATGACTCGTGTGTTGTACATGTTTCTCCGTTTATGTGAAAAATGATTTTAAAATAAAATGGCTGCCAATGACCCATCTTTTAAACTTTAGCTTTTTCATCACCTCACATGTTGGTTAATTGAATTAAAAGAAACTATCTGTTACGTGATATCCTTTAATATTTTTGTAAGCATATTATTTGTTATTCTCATGGTTGTCTTATGTGTATGAGGTGATGTTAGATGAACGGTTTGGTTGCTATTCCGCTTAGCGGCCATTGTTCTATTTTTTTGCAGGTCTAAGACGTTGGGGAATCGAGCGAGAGAGATTTTAATAATATGTTTGTATAAAATACAATCTATATCCTGTACTAAGTGAATCAAGACTATGTAATTAATAGTCGTTTGTTGTAAGGATTCGTAGTGATCCAGATTTATTTACACTCTGATATAATTTTAATTAAATGACTTAGATAACTTTCCGCATTATCTATTAATTTACGTCATCGAAAATCCGGGTTGTTACAGTTGGTATCAGAGCGACCTTGTGACCGTAAATGAGGATTGAGCTTCATTTACCTAACGAGGAGCGCGCCTGGGTAGACTTATTGAAATACTAATACAATATTAGATCAGTAAAATGAGATATTCACTTAGAAACAATTAGGATCCTATCAAATAATTTATCGGGGTAGAATTGTCACTAAGGGGAAATACGATATCTACCTGTATATTTGTAGACATGCTATCTGCATAATTGTTTGTAAATTGACTGCCTAACTGATAAGTGTTGTTTGTAGTGCCTATTTTGCTATGTTTTGGTCCCATTTCCTTGTGGAATCGCTCCTTGTGGGAGCGATTCATGGGCTTCTTATGCTTCCTTTAGTCCGTTTCAGGTTCCCGAGACCGATTTGGAAGAGTTGGAGTGATTCCGACTCAATACATACACATTTTAGAGCCAACGAGATAAAGGAACGATGACTCGAGGCCTTGGAATCGACCCCGAGACCTTGGGGCCCAATCCCGAGCCTCCGAGACCCGATCCCGAGTCCCGAGAATCGACGGGAAGCCCATGAGATACAAGGAGGGACCCTAGAGCTCTTATTGGAGGCATACAAGACCCTTCCCGGTCGGGATAGTGGCCTTCCCGATCGGGATGACAGAACCCTTCCCGATCGGGATGATCCGTTCCGGTCGGGATGGGCTACGGCTCACCCACATTGTTTCTTTTCTTCTCCTTCATTCTTGTACCCATATATATACTCTCTTCTTGTAATATTAAGACATCTTGTCATACCCTAGACTAGTTTAAGCCTCCAAAAACCCTAGATTAGTTCTACACTCATTAATCTTAATCTCCCTTTAATCTTCCTTTAATTCTTAGTTAATCATTGTAATTAGTCTTGGATTAAGGGATTCTTGAAGATTGTTCCAAGCTTGACAACCTTGGGATTGTATTTGGGTTTCTCCTTAATGCAAGTTTTCATCTTTTTCATCATATTATTGTTGGTATAATCTTCTCTACTCAAATCCTTGTTTATTCAATCTAGTTTCAATCTTTTTATATTGTTCTTATTATTGTTCTCATTGTTCATAATGGATGTTTGGTTTGTGAGTTTGTTTTCTCTTGTGAATGTTAGTTTCTCATTGATAATGAGTGAGTAGTTTCTTTGTGGGGTTAGTAGGGGGATTAGGGGTAGATTATGGATGATTAGGGTTGATTAAAGGGAAAAGGTTACATCTTTGTTGTTAGTCACATTGTAGGCACTCTATGTGTTTGTTGATATGCTTGTGTGAGTTGTAGTGGCCATGCTTCCCATTTGTGTTCATCTTCTCATTGATTGCTTATTTTGTGGAAATGTTGAGAATAGTTTAGTCGCGAGAGCGCGGACTAGGGTCTAAGTTGCGAGTGCCTGGACCCACCTTGACATCGGTTTAAGTTGCGAGAGCCCGGACCGACTCTAGCGATTAGGAGACACCTATACCCTTGATCACCCCAATTATCCTTCTACTCCTATGAACCCGACCTACCCCACTTCCTTTCCATATCTGAGTTCATCTCCTTAGTTAGCCATCGTTCTTCTAGTTTATTTATTAGTTCGATCATTAGCTTAATCATATCTCTTCTCCTCCATCATAGTTTTCCTTTTATCGTCGCTTTGTGTTTGTTTTGGTGACCTAGTCTTGTTTGTAGGCCAACATAGTCTAAGCTTTGATATACCGTCCTCGTGGATTCGATCCCGACTTGCCCTAGCTACCCACTAGGTTAGTCGGTGTTTTATTGATCGGCTAGGGACGTGACGAATCCCTACCATCAATTTGGCGCCGTTGCCGGGGACGGTGCATTGTTTAGACTTAGTTTGCTTATTTCTAGACTTAGTTACCCTTCTTTGTGTTCTCCCATCTTCTCTTGTGAATATTCTCTAGATTTTTCTTCTTTCCTTAGTTTTATTTCTTCTTTTTCTCTTTGTCTCTAGTTGTGTTTGTTTATTGTCGTTGCCTAGTGCCCACAAAGCACTATGTGTTCTCACGTTTGTTCTAGTGTGTAGTGTATGCCTAGGAGGGGAGGCGACTTCTATCTCTTTAATCCAGAGCCGGAGAGACTCTTTCGAGCCTTTCACCAACGGACGATTAATCGAGTTAGGATCTCTCAACCGAGTGCAAGCAATACTCATCAAGGGCAAGCCCAAGGAGCCGGCTTGAACAATCCACATCGAGAGACGGCCGAAGGGGGATTCATTAACCCTTTTGGTGATTCTTCTTCTCCTAGTTCCCCCTCTTCATCTACATCAACACCGTCTACACCACCATCTTCTCCCTTACATCCAAGAATGCCTAAGTTTTCCTCTCACTCCACATTCACCGAGGATGTCTTGCCGGGACCGAGTGCATTACCGGATACTTATACCGGGAATTTTGTGGCGAAGACTCACTTTATCCAACTTGTGGAGAGGAACCAATTTAGTGGGTTGCCCACCGAAGACCCGCATCAACATATGGAGACCTTCTCCGACTATTGTGACGCTATATCTCAAACCGGGGTTACTCAAGATCAAATTCGTTGGGTACTTTTCCCGTTCTCTCTTATTGGAAAAGCGAAGCAATGGATTAAGAGTCTCGATAGGGCAACCATGGGGATCGATACTTGGAAAAAGCTTGCCTTGGCATTTTACCAAAAGTTTTACCCTCCGGAAAAGACGAATTTGCTTAGGGCCTCCATCACCGGGTTCCAACAAAGGGATGAAGAGAGCCTATATGAAGCTTGGGAGCGGTTTAAGTCTTTGGTAAGATCGTGCCCACATCATAGACTCTCACAATGGTTCTTGGTGCAAAAATTTTGGAATGGTCTTTATGAAGACTCGAGAGCTATTCTTAACATGGGCTCCAATGGTAGGTTTACCGAGGTCGATGACGACCAAACTTGGGCGAGAATCGAAGAGATGGCGGTGCATAATTCGCAATACTCTAGGCCTAGGAAGGCACATCGAGGAGGCATGCATGAGGTCGATGCTATCACCAAATTAAGCATTGACCTTGGAGCTCAATTGAAAACACACATGGAGACTATTGACAAGAAGCTCCAAAGCCACCTCAACCAAGTCCAAGGCACTAGCTCCTCCCACCATCAACCGATTCAAGAAGTGAATGCTTTGGGGTTCGCACCTCCTACACCTTACTTTGGGATGTGTGACACTTGTGGAATCGTTGGTCATGACCCTATGAATTGTAGAGGAAGCATTGAGCAAGTGAACGCCTTTCAAGCGTTCAAGCAAGGTGCCTCCTACTCTAATCAATACCAAGCTTCCAATCAAGTCCCTCAACAACAAGCACTTCAACATCAACAACAACATCGTCCCTACGTTCCACCTCCCTCACGGGACAACAATGATAGTTACCAAGGTTATGTGGGTAACCAAAGACCCTTCAACAATTTCAAGCAAAATAACCAAGGTAACTTCAACAACAAGCAAGGGTTCCAACAAGGGAACTTCAATCATGGTGGTTTCCAAGGAAACCAAAATTTCCAAGGAAACCGAAACTTTCAAGGACAACAAAACCACAATCAAGGCCATCAACAAGGTAATTCTCATGGGTTCCAAGGGAACCGTCAACAAGCAACTCAAAATCAACAACAACAAAGCAAGCCTAGGAGCCGGTCTCCTACTCATGATTATGGCATTCCTCTCGCCATCACCGACACTCCACATAATCCATCATCCCCACCTCGGGATTTTGACATTCAAAAGACTTTGATGGAAATACAAAGGAGTAATCAAGATTTGCAACAAAGTCAAGTGGACATGTCAAGAAACCATCATGAGCTCTTCACTTATATTCAAGGGGAAAACGCAATGAGAGATACCCGTATGAAGATACTTGAGACTCAAATATCTCAACTCGCTTCGGGGAGCTCCTCAAGGCAAAAGGGGCAACTACCTTCTCAAGGTGAAACACCGACATTTGAGCATGTAAATGCTATCACCACAAGGAGAGGTACCTCTTATGACTCCCCTCCATATCCTAATGAGCAAGAGCCGATGCAAGAACCGACAATGGAAATGACATCTCCAAATCAAGAAGAGTCAAGCTTTGACATTCCAATTGAGGAGCAAGTCTTATGGGAGGCCGAGAAACCCCAAGAAGACAACCCTCCCCCTCTTCAAGAGAAAGACAAGGGAAAAAGGAAAGTGTCCTTTGAAGAATCCACCCCTATTGAGCAAAACAAGTACCAAATCAAGTTGCCTTTCCCATCAAGGCAAATGAAGACTAAGGTGGACACTCAATACGACAAGTTCCTTAGTATTGTGAAGAAATTGGATGTTAGCGTCCTGTTTACCGAGTTACTTACCCAAGTCCCGGCATATGGAAAATTCATGCGGGAAATCCTATCTAGGAAGAGGTCCATCGACAAGGAAGAGACGGTAGCGTTCACGAGGGTGGTGAGCGAGCTTATTCAAGGTTCCACGCTTCCGAAGTTGAAGGATCCGGGTAGTTTCTCGATCCCTTGCACCATAGGAAATTTCATGATCAAGAATGCATTATGTGACTTGGGCGCGAGTGTGAGCATCATTCCTTACTCTATTTGTTGCCGACTCGGGATGAAGGAGTTGAAATGTACGTCCATTACACTCCAAATGGCCGATAAATCTCTTAACCGACCATTGGGAATGCTAGAGGATGTACCGGTTAGAATTGGGAAGTTCTTCATTCCGGTCGACTCCATCGTGCTCGATATGCCGGAAGATGCCTACACTCCCATCATCCTTGGGCGCCCATTTCTACACACCGCCGGTGCTGTGATCGATGTGAAGAATGGTAGGATCACATTTGAGTTAGGCGAGGAAAAGATAGTGTTTGACCTCCAAGGTAACGCTTCGCCTACTAGCGATGAGTCATGCAATATGATCCAAGCCACGGAAGACGTCGGTCTAGAGGAGGAATCGGGACAAAACTTGAAGAAGTACTCTTATGTACTTGAGGATGACTCCAATTTGGAGGAAGATGAGTGCCCAAATCATGGGCTTGATGACAAGTGCAATGACAAGGAAGAGGATGAGCCTCCCTTGGGGCCACATGAGGATCGTTGGACGTTTGGGTATATCCCGAAGGATCGCAAGTACAAGTTCAAGCCATTGAACTTAGTAGATCAAGATGCCCCGGGAACGTCAAGGCAAGGCCATGAAGAGCCTTGGTTTGTGGTATATGACATGCTTGATTGAAGACTTCTCTAGGGCCTTCGACTTGTTCTTACATGCCCTTGATGGAGATGGAACTAGTTTTGGTTGTTGAAAAAGAATGAAGATTGCACCATCTTGGTTTGACGGAGTTCCACAAAAACCGTCTCATTGTATATATCTCTTTCTTGTAGTTAGTTGGATTTTTGTGAATTCTTGTAATATTGGATTATTGATGAGTGAGGCGAGGGAGATAATTTGATGCTTGAGTTGAGTATGTTGGTTAGGTGAAGTGAGAATGCTCCTAGAGAAGAATGGCTATGATATACCTTGGGTTGTAAGCACGAGGATCAGGTTTTTGAAGCTTAGAGCGAGCTTTCAGGATTGTGGAAGTTGAAGAAGGCCCATCCCGACCGGGATGAGGCGTCCCGACCGGGATGGGTAAGGCATCCCGACCGGGAAGGGTGCCGTCCCGATCGGGATGGCTGCACCATATTTCGAGCTTCCTGTGAATCCGTCCCGACCGGGACGGGTGAGGTAACCCGATCGGGATCAATCTTCCCGACCGAGATGGTCCTCTGCTCCCCCTTTGTGATTCTTCTTCGCAAATCGAGTCCACCCAACCATTTTATGCCCCCTCCCAACCTCCCTAGCTACCCTAGCCTTATCATATGCCCCATGTACTTCATTGTCATGCCCTCACTCTATTTCCTATTCACTTTACATCGACTCTCACATCAAATACCATCCCCCCACACCATTACTACCCCGACCGTGAGTCCTTCTTGAGTGTGAAGCGAGATGGCAACCAAGAAGATGAGCGACGAGCCTCTAATGATCATCGAGACGATGGAGCAAGTGAGTTACTAGCCGCTCGGGTTTGGGTAACTATCCTTACTTTTCCGTCTTTTTATCGCTTGTTTTTCATTGTTTGCCCCCTTCCCTTGACTCATGGTATCTAGTGGCCTTCGAGGCCGTAGTATGGTTACTCCCGACTCCCGACGACGTGATTACGTCGAGAGTCAATCGATTAATCCAAGTATGCAAGATTTTCACCCCTTTTTAGGCGTTAGTCGGATTTGGACGGAATCCGGGCTAGGTGACTTGATTACACCTAGCCCTCCCCTCCCATTTCCTTTTATTCCTTCTTTTTATTTTCTTCCCCCTTCCATATCTTTTTCTCGTCTCGGCCCATGGTGACTTGACTACACCCCGGCTGGACACCTTCTACCGTTTTCTTCGCCTTATTCTTTGATTTTTAGCCTTATTTTCGTAGTTTCTTTTCCTTTTCTTTTGTCCCTCCGCACACTATGATTGAGCATATGAGGACATTGCTCGGTTTAAGTGTGGGGGAGCGATATTCTATCATAGTTAGTTTCATTTTTTCCCTTTTTCCAAAAACCTTTAAAAATACCTAAAAATTTGAAAATTTTCACAAAAATCAAAAAGATTCTCTTTTTTGTGTCTTTTTCTTTTGTGTCGTATATTTGTCTTGTTGTGTGTGTTTGCCTCCCCTTTTTCTTTTAGGTTGCTTAACCACCGTTAATTTTGGAAAGCTTTGAAGACATCCGGTAACATCTTCTATCCCTTTTTCACCTCTTTATTTCTTGTGAAGTTTGGAGAAAGTTGTGTTGAGGAGTGCTCGGGTGGAGCTTGTACATACTTGCGGTTGATTTGGTGATTTGTTTGGAAGATAGGGGTGGTGTTTGTGTTGTTTATATGGTTGTTGTGTTTTGTTTTTGTTTTGTTGCTTTTACTTCTTTTTCTTTCATTCTTTGTGATGTCTTCATTTTGTGTTGTGTTAGTTGAGTCTTGTGTGTAAATGGTTTTCGAAAACCCGGTTTAAAGGCTAGTGTGTGAGTGCTTACTTTCCCTTCCTAGTAGTGTAAATCGAGTCTTGGACTTTAGTCTAGTAGAATGACCCTAAATCAACGATTTCGTTGGTCCTTTACCTTGAGTCCACCTAGCTTACTAGGAATTTACTACGGGATTTGCACTTTGACCACTATGACCACCCACGGTGTGAAAAGGCCTTGGTTACCGAGTCTCGTTCCCTAGGTGACCGTGTTTAGAATTGTTTGATTAGTCCAAGTTCTCCACTTTTTGTGGGTTAGAAAGGAAGGCGCCGTCCCAACTTACCCATTTCCCTACCCTCTACACATATACACACAATAAATTGCAAATTGTTGATTCTCCCTTTCTTGTTACACAATGAAATGCCAAAAATGCCAAATCTTGCCAAAAGGGCATAGAAAAGAAAAAAAAAAAGAAAAAAATGAAAGAAAGAAAAGAAATGAAGAAAAAGAAAAGGCACAAAAGCCAAAAAGAAAATAGAAAAGAAGAAAAAGAAATGGCATGGCAACAAACAAATCAAAACGTAGAAAAGAAAGAAAATGCCAAAAGAAAACCCGTCTCACAAAAAGAAATCCCCACAAAAATAAGCCTTTTTCCGACTTTTGCCGTGAAGAGCCTACCAAAGGACCGAGTCCCGAGGAAGGATGATAGCGGCATTAGTCGGTCTTCCCTCATTTTGCATGTTTTCCACCCTTTTTACTTGGACTAGTTAGGCGGTCTTGGACACGGGACGACCCTCTTGGCTCACGCTAAAGGGGGCGGGGTCTCACTTACCTACAATGTCGACTAAAACCGTGGTTCTTCACTTTTCCACTCCGCCGATCGTCCCGTAGTACGTTTTTAGAAAGTTAGGAGGACCTAGGTAAGCTACCAACGTTTTTGTTGCTTTATCGTCATACTATTAGGGTTTAGTCCACCTTGGTTTGTATTGCTAGCTTGGGAACGTTGTCGCTTACCTCGAGTCCTAAACCGGTGTTTCATTCACCGCTTTTAGAGGGAAGCAGTATTTCTTTTGTTTTGGGTGCAACCGTCTATGTGTTTGTTTGTGTGTTTGTTTGTTTATGTGTCTTGTGTCCGGTTGCATCCACAGTTTTGTCGCAAGACCCAACTTGCCTTGAGGAGTGCACTTGTCCTCTAAGTGCACTCGCGTGAGTTGAAAGGGCGTAGGGTGCGCTAATACCCACTCGGTTAGTTTAGTATTAGTATGTGCTTACTCGAGGGCGAGTAAGGGTTAAGCGTGGGGGAGTTGATAAGTGTAGTTTGTAGTGCCTATTTTGCTATGTTTTGGTCCCATTTCCTTGTGGAATCGCTCCTTGGGAGCGATTCATGGGCTTCTTATGCTTCCTTTAGTCCGTTTCAGGTTCCCGAGACCGATTTGGAAGAGTTGGAGTGATTCCGACTCAATACATACACATTTTGGAGCCAACGAGATAAAGGAACGATGACTCGAGGCCTTGGAATCGACCCCGAGACCTTGGGGCCCAATCCCGAGCCTCTGAGACCCGATCCCGAGTCCCGAGAATGGACGGGAAGCCCATGAGGTACAAGGAGGGACCCTAGAGCTCTTATTGGAGGCATACATGACCCTTCCCGGTCGGGATAGTGGCCTTCCCGATCGGGAAGGGGTGCACGATTAGGAGTGCCACTGTGGGTCCTTCCCGGTCGGGTTGAGCCCTTCCCGATCGGGATGACAGAACCCTTCCCGGTCGGGATGATCCGTCCCGGTCGGGATGATCCGTTCCGGTCGGGATGGGCTACAGCTCACCCGCATTGTTTCTTTTCTTCTCCTCCATTCTTGTACCCATATATATACTCCCTTCTTGTAATATTAAGACATCTTATCATACCCTAGACTAGTTTAAGCCTCCAAAAACCCTAGATTAGTTCTACACTCAATAATCTTAATCTCCCTTTAATCTTCCTTTAATTCTTAGTTAATCATTGTAATTAGTCTTGGATTAAGGGATTCTTGAAGATTGTTCCAAGCTTGACAACCTTGGGATTGTATTTGGGTTTCTCATTAATGCAAGTTTTCTTCTTTTTCATCATATTATTGTTGGTATAATCTTCTCTACTCAAATCCTTGTTTATTCAATCTAGTTTCAATCTTTTTATATTGTTCTTACTATTGTTCTCATTGTTCATAATGGATGTTTGGTTTGTGAGTTTGTTTTCTCTTGTGAATGTTAGTTTCTCATTGATAATGAGTGAGTAGTTTCTTTGTGGGGTTAGTAGGGGGATTAGGGGTAGATTATGGATGATTAGGGTTGATTAAGGGGAAAAGGTTACATCTTTGTTGTTAGTCACATTGTAGGCACTCTATGTGTTTGTTGATATGCTTGTGTGAGTTGTAGTGGCCATGCTTCCCATACTTGTGTTCATCTTCTCATTGATTGCTTATTTTGTGGAAATGTTGAGAATAGTTTAGTCGCGAGAGCGCGGACTAGGGTCTAAGTTGCGAGAGCCCGGACCCACCTTGACATCGGTTTAAGTTGCGAGAGCCCGGACCGACTCTAGCGATTAGGAGACACCTATACCCTTGATCACCCCAATTATCCTTCTACTCCTATGAACCCGACCTACCCCACTTCCTTTCCATATCTGAGTTCATCTCCTTAGTTAGCCATCGTTCTTCTAGTTTATTTATTAGTTCGATCATTAGCTTAATCATATCTCTTCTCCTCCATCATAGTTTTCCTTTTATCGTCTCTTTGTGTTTGTTTTGGTGACCTAGTCTTGTTTGTAGGCCAACATAGTCTAAGCTTTGATATACCATCCTCGTGGATACGATCCCGACTTGCCCTAGCTACCCACTAGATTAGTCGGTGTTTTATTGATCGGCTAGGGATGTGACGAATCCTTACCATCACTAACCTTTAGGCTATTGGCTAGTTTAAATTTATTTTTGATCCATACAATGACTAAGAAGGAAGACGTTGACATTTAGAGCCATCAACCGCTCAAGACCTGGACATCCGCATTGTGGAACATTAGTGAACGAAGGCTTTATCCAAATAAACTACAGGAGCTAACTCAAACTGAATCACGTTGAAGAGTCGAGTCAAGTTTTGGACATGTCTTATAATGTGTTAACCTTACAGAGCAGTAACCTATGGCGAGACTTAGACCATGGTATTCTAACCTAGATCTTAACCACCATATTATAAGAAGAGAGAGTATACTCTTGAAACCGATTGATATTTATGATGATCAATACTTTTTTGAGGAGCTAAGTATTTGAGAATGCTAAGAGAACGATCATAGATCAAAATTATTTTGAGGTTTAGCATTATATACATCGAATGTTATTTTGAGAAATTATATGTTGAACATACCTTGTCGGATCTATAGAATCCAATTGATTGATTGAATGATTTGTAAACAATATTTTGGAGAATCCCAAGGAAATACCGTATATAAGTTTGGGAGATAATTTTATTGAATAATGGTTGATAATATTGCAAACCCTAAGTGTCATAAATGTAAAGGACACTTGTGAACCGAGGTATTTTTTTCCTGAAGTTAAGATTAACCGTTGTTTGAAGAATAAAGCAACAGAGAAACAATTTTGAAATTTTGAGAAATTTAAAAAGCCAACAAGAGAATTCAAGATTAACTCTGTCATGACCGACAAAAATATTTGAGGATCAACGTGGTTGACGAGAAATGCTAATGTCATCATGAGAACTTCGGACTTTCGTATAATCTATGCATTTGAAAATATGAGAGAAGTGTCCTACTAAACCCAATAATATCATAGTTTATGAACGCTCTACATTTTATATTGGAATTAGGATAACCTTCTTTTGGACTTTTATTCTACGAGAAACTTTTATTACCCATAAAACAACACCTTTCACTTTTAAGGAATATAAACATCACGATGTTTTGGAGATAAGACAAACCATAAACCAAATCTCGAGAATGACCCAAGATTGAATAGTGCCACTATATGGAAATTTAGAATTTACAGTTGATCAATAATACCTATCATACTAATTTGGGATGTACCACCTTTGTAAAACTTTGGCATAGAGGTTAGATATACGAGCAAGTCACTTACGAGTCGAGTCATTTTTTCGGGAGGAACTATGACATTTCATTTTATTCATGTGGTGTCTTAAACCTTTGTTAAATGTTTAAGTTATGCCGGAATTTTGAGGACAAAATTGTTTTAAGGGGAGTAGATTGTAACACTCCGTATTTTTCAAATTTTAAAAATTTATTTAAACCAAGTTTAACGCATGAAAAATTATTTTCGCGAATAAAATGTTTTATTTTCGTTATATTAAAAATTATTCCGTATTTAAAAAGATGAAAATTTATTTATCGAATTATTAAATTTTATCTTTCGTTAAATAAAGTTTAAAACTCAAAAATATTTTTTTTATAATCACAGTCGTTTTGATGTTTTCTCGTCTCGTAAAAATTTATAAATAATTTATCGAATTTTTAAATAATGATTTTTTATAACTTTTGTCTCATAAAAGTATAAAACTATTTACCATCTATTTTACTTACCGTCTCATAAAATCCTTTTTAAAAATCCGTAACCTTATGTTTCAACTTTTTAAGAAAGAAAGAAAGATGTTTGTACGAGAAATGGACCAGAACTCGGGAAAAATGAACCTCTTAATTGACTCCCACGTATTACTAGCTATGTAACTACAACCTAATATCAGTACACCTTATATTTACTACTCCCTCATGCATATCATACACACTACACATGTACACGACACACACTCATTGCTCATACACCTAACCAACCCTATACTACTACTACTTTTATATTTACCACACTACGTACACCACCCCTATTACTACTATAAATACGGAGTACTTGATGGTAGGGATTTGTCGTGGAATCCCTAACCGTCAATAAACTACCGATTACACCTAGTGGGTAGCTAGGGTAAGTCGGGATCGTATCCACGAGGACGGTATGGCGAAGTTTAGACTATGTCGGCCTACAACAAGACTATGCTACCAGACAAACACAAAGAAACGATAAATGGAAAACTATGATGGAGGAGAAGTATGACTAAGCTAATGATTGAACTAACAAATAAACTAGAAGAAACGATGACTAATTGAAAGGATGAACTCAAATATGGAAGGGAGTGGGGTAGGTCGGGTTCATAGGAGTAGAAGGGTAATTGGGGTGATCAAGGGTATAGGTGTCTCCTAGTTGCTAGGGTCGGTCCGGGCTCTCGCAACTTAGACCGATGTCAAGGTGGGTCCGGGCTCTCGCAACTTAGACCCTAGTCCGCACTCTCGTGACTACGACTATTCTCAACATTTCCCCATAATAGACAAACAATGAGAAGATGAACACAAGTATGGGAAGCATGGCCACTACAACTCACACAAGCATATCAACAAACACATGGAGTGCCCACAATGTGACTAACAACAAAGATTCACCCTTTTCCCTTAATTAACCCTAATCAACCATAATCTACCCCTAATCCAACTACTAACCCCACAAGATTACTACTCACTCATTGTCATGAACAAACTAACATTCACAAGAGAAACTAGAACAAGCATCCAAACATTCATCATAAACAAACAATAACAATAACAATATGTAAAAGATGAAACAAGATTAAATAAACAAGATTAAGAGTAGGGATGATTATACCAACACTAAGAAGATGAAAAGATGCAATCTTGTATAAATAAGAACCCAAATAAAACCCAAGGATGTCAAGCTTGGAGATTTCTCCAAGTATCCTCTTAATACAAGAACTAATTACAAGGATTAACTAAAGATTAACAAAGATTGAAAGGAGGATTAATCTAAATGATGAAACTAAATCTAGGGTTTTGAATGTCTAATGGAGGCTTAAGAGAGTCTAAACTATGATAAGATATGTTACTAATACAAGAGGGGAGTATATATATGGGTACAAGAATGAAGGAGAAGAAAAGAAAGGAGTGCGGCTGCCAGGTCCATGGTCCCGACCGGGATGGGCCCACAGCAGCCTTCTTCAAAGCGCACCTCATCCCGAACGGAATGAGGCCATCCCGAACGGGATGGGTCTTGTAGGCCTCCCTTAAGAGCTCTTTGGTCCTTCCTTGCCTCTCATGGGATTCTCCTCGATTCTCGGGACTCGGGATCGGGTCTCGAAGGCTCGATATTGGGTCCCAAGGTCTCGAGGTCGATTCCAAGGCCTCGAGTCATCGTTCCTTTATCTCGTTGGCTCCAAAATGTGTATGTATCGAGTCGGAATCGCTCAAATTCTTCCAAATCGGTCTCGGGAACCTGAAACGAACTAAAGGAAGCATAAGAAACCCATAAACCGCTCCCAAGGAGCGATTCCACAAGGAAAATGGGACCAAAACACAGTAAAATAGACACTACAAACTACACTTATCAACTCCCCCACACTTAACCCTTACTCGCCCTCGAGTAAGCACATACTAACCACTATACTAGCCGAACGGGTATTAGCGCACTCTACGCCCTTTCAACTCATGCGAGTGCACTTAGAGGAAAAGTGCACTCCGCAAGGCAAGTCGGGTCTTGCGACAAAACCGCGGATGCAACCGGACACAAAACACACAAACAAACAAACACACAAACAAACACTTAGATGGTTGCACCCAAAACAAAAGAAATACCGCTTCCCTCTAAAAGCGGTGAAAGAAACACCGGTTTAGGACTCGAGGTAAGTGACAACGTTCCCAAGCTAGCAATACAAATCAAGGTGAACTAAACCCTAATAGTATGACGGTAAAGCAACAAAAACGTTGGTAACTTACCTTGGTCCTCCTAACTTTCTAAAAACGTACTACGGGACGATCGGCGGAGTGGAAAGTGAAGAACCACGGTGTTAGTCGACACTGTAGGTAAGTGAGACCCCGCCCCCTTTAGCGTGAGCCAAGAGGGTCGTCCCGTGCCCAAAACCGCCTAACTAGTCCAAGTAAAAAGGTGGAAATATGCAAAATGAGGGAAGACCGACTAATGTCGCTATCATCCTTCCTAGGGACTCGGTCCTTTGGTAGGTTCTTCACGGCAAAAGTCGGAAAAAGGCTTATTTTGAGATGTTGGGATTATTTTTGTGAGACGGGTTTTCTTTTGGCATTTTTCTTTCTTTTTGACATTTTGCTTTGTTTGTTGCCATGCCATTTCTTTTTCTTCTTTTCTATTTTCTTTTTCGGCTTTTGTGCCTTTTTCTTTTTCTTCATTCTTTTCTTTCTTTCATTTCTTTATTTCTTTTCTTTTCTTTGCCCTTTTGGCTTGATTTTGGCTTTTTGGCACTTCTTTGTGTAACATGAAAGAGAGAATTCAACACTTTGCAATTTTATTGTATGGATATGTGTGAAAGGTAGGGAAATGGGAGAGTTGGGGAACGTCCTTCCCTTCAAACCCACAAAAAGTGGATAACTTGGACTAATCAAACGATCCTAAACACGGTCACCTAAGGGACGAGACTCGGTAACCAAGGCCTTTTCACACCGTGGGTGGTCATAATGGTCAAAATGCAAATCCTGTAGTAAATCCCTAGTAAGCTAGGTGGACTCAAGGTAAAGGACCAACGAAATCGTTGATTTAGGGTCATTCTACTAGGCCTAAGTCCAAGACTCAATTTATACAACTAGGAAGGGAAAGTAAACTCTCACACACTAGCCTCTAAACCGGGTTTTCGAAAACCATTTACACACAAGACTCAACAAACATAACACAAAATAAAGACTCAACGAGACAAAAGAAAAAGAAACAAAAAGGCAACAAAATAAAACAAAACAAGATAAAACGAACACATAAACAAAGCACACACCACCCCGAAATTCCAAACAAGTCATCAAATCCACCACAAGTATGTACAAGCTCCACCCGAGCACACCTCAACACAATTTCCTCCAAACTCCACACGAGACAAAGGAGAAAAAGGGATAGAAAGTGTTACCGGAGGTCTTGAAAGCTCTCCAAATCATTCGGTGATTTAAGCAACCTATAAGGAAAAAGGGAGGCAAAACACGCACACAAAACATATATACGACACAAAGACACAAAAGGAAAACACACAAAAGAAAATCTTTTTGATTTTTATGAAAAAATTTCAAATTTTTAGGGATTTTTTCAAGATTTTTCAAAAAAACAACAAAAATAAAGCTAACTACACTAGAATATCGCTCCCCCACACTTAAACCGAGCAATGTCCTCATATGCTCAATCGTAGTGTGCGGAGAGACAAAAGAAAAAGGAAAGAAACTACGAAAATAAAGCTAAAAAATCAAAAAGGAAAGTGAAGAAAAGGTAGAACGCGTCCGGCCGGGGTGTAGTCAAGTCACCATGGGCCGAGACAAGAAAAGATATGGAAGGGGGGGAAAAATAAAAGAAAGAAATAAAAGGAAATGGGAGGGGAGGGCTAGGTGTAGTCAAGTCACCTAGCCCGGATTCCGTCCAAATCCGACTAACTCCTAAAAAAGGGGTGAAAATCTTGTAAAATGGATTAATCGATCGACTCTCGATGTAATCACGTTATCGAGAGTCGGGAGCAACCATACTACGGCCTCGAAGGCCACTAGATACCATGACTCAAGGGAAGGAGCAAACAATGAAAAACAAGCGATAAAAAGACGGAAAAGTAAGGATAGTTACCCAAACCGAGCGGCTAGTAACTCACTTGCTCCATCGTCTCAATGATCATTAGAGGCTCGTCGCTTGTCTTCTCGGTTGCCATCTCGCTTCAAACTCAAGAAGGACTCACAGTAGGGGTAGTAATGGTAAGGGGTGGGATTTGATGCGAGAGTCGGTGTAAAGTGGATAGGAAATGGAGTGAGGGCATGTCAATGAAATAAATGAGGCATATGATAAGGCTAGGATAGCTAGGGAGGTTGGGAGGGGGTATAAAATGGTTGGGTGGACTCGATTTGCGAAGAAGAAACACAAAAGGGGGAGCAGGTGCCCGTCCCGGTCGGGATGATCGGTCCCGGTCGGGAGGTCTCACCCATCCCGGTCGGGACGGACCTCCAGTGAACACGAATTTGTGCACCCCCATCCCGATCGGGATGACTCCCTCCCGGTCGGGATGCCACGCCCGTCCCGGTCGGGACGCCTCTTCCCGGCCGGGATGGGTCTTCTTCACCTTCCACAATCCCAAAAGCTTGCTCCAAGCTTCAAAAACCCTATCCTCGTGCTTATAACCCAAGCTCTATCATAGCCATTCTTCTCTAGGAAGCATTCTTACTTCACCTATCAAACAATACTCAAACACACATCAAATTCTCTCTCCCTCACAACGCTCATCAATCAATCCAAATAACAAGAATTCACAAAAACTCAAACTAACTACAAGTAAGGAATATATACAATGAGACGGTTCTTGTGGAACTCCGCCAAACCAAGGATGGTGCTCTCTTCATTCTTTTTCAACAACCTCCAAACCGATTCCATCCCCATCAAGGGCACGTAGGAACAAGTCAAGGCCCTACAGAAGTCTTCAATCAAGCTCGAGATATAACCGTCCACAAACCAAGGCTCATCATGACCTTGCATCGACGTTCCCGGGGCATCCCGATCTACTAAGTTCAATGGCTTTAACTTGTACTTGCGATCCTTCGGGATATACCCAAACGTCCAACGATCCTCTTGTGGCCCCAAGGGAGGCTCATCTTGCTCCTTGTCATTGCATTTGTCACCTAACCCATGATATGGGCTCTCATCCTCCTCCAAATCGGAGTCATCATCTTCAAGTACATAAGAGTACTTCTTCAAGCTTTGTCCCGAATCCTCCCCTAGATCGATGTCTTCCGTGGCTTGGATCACATTGCATGACTCATCACTAGTAGGCGAAGTGTTGCCTTGGAGGTCGAACACTATCTTTTCCTCGCTCAACTCAAATGTGATCCTACCATTCTTCACATCGATCATAGCACCAGCGGTGTGTAGAAATGGGCGCCCAAGGATAATGGGAGTGTTGGCATCCTCCGGCATGTCAAGCACAATGAAGTCGACCGGAATAAAGAATTTCCCGACTCGTACCGGTACATCCTCTAGCATTCCCAATGGTCGGTTAAGAGATTTATCGGCCATTTGGAGTGTAATGGACGTACATTTCAACTCCTTCATCCCGAGTCGGCAACAAATAGAGTAAGGAATGATGCTCACACTCGCGCCCAAGTCACATAATGCATTCTTGATCATGAAATTTCCTATGGTGCAAGGGATCGAGAAACTACCCGGATCCTTCAACTTCGGAAGCGTGGAACCTTGAATAAGCTCGCTCACCACCCTCGTGTACGCTACCGTCTCTTCCTTGTCGATGGACCTCTTCCTAGCCAAGATTTCTTTCATGAATTTACCATATGCCGGGATTTGGGTAAGTAACTCGGTAAACGGGACACTAACATCCAATTTCTTCACAATACTAAGGAACTTGTCGTATTGAGTATCCACCTTAGTCTTCATTTGCCTTGATGGGAAAGGCAACTTGATTTGGTACTTGTTTTGCTCAATAGGGGTAGACTCTTCAAAGGACACTTTCCTTTTTCCCTTGTCTTTCTCTTGAAGTGGGGGAGGGTTGTCTTCTTGGGGTTTTTCAACTTCCCATAAGACTTGCTCCTCAATTGGATTATCAAAGCTTGATTCTTCTTGAATTGGAGACACAACTTCCTTCGTTTCTCGTTGCTCACTAGGAAACACGGGAGGATTATAGGTTGTACCTCTCCTTGTGGTGATAGCATTTGCATGCTCAAATATCGGTGTTTCACCTTGAGAAGGTAATTGCCCTCTTTGTCTTGAAGAACTTCCCGATGCGAGTTGTGATACTTGATTCTCAATCATCTTCATGTGAGCTTTCATTTCCTTGTTATCCATTAGAATTTGATCAATGATTCCTTGTTGTGACATTTGTGTCTCCAATTGGCTCCTTTGCATTTCTTGAGTACTCCTTTGCATATCCAACATTTGCTTTTGTATATCCAAATCCCGAGGTGGAGATTGTGGATTATGCGGAGTATCGGCGAGGGCTAATGGAGTACCATAGTCATGAATAGGAGACCGGCTCCTAGGCTTGCTTTGTTGTTGATTACCTTGTGTAGCTTGTTGTTGACGGTTCCCTTGGAACCCATGAGAATTGCCTTGATTAAGGCCTTGGTTGTGATTTTGTTGTCTTTGAAAGTTTTGGTTTCCTTGGAAACCACCATGATTGAAGTTCCCTTGTTGGAACCCTTGATTGTTGTTGTGAAAGGTACCTTGGTTATTTTGCTTGAAGTTGTTGAAGGGTCTTGGATTACCCACATAACCTTGGTAACCTTGGTTGTTGTCCCTTAAGGGAGGTGGAACATAGGGACGATGTTGTTGTTGATGTTGAAAGGCTTGTTGTTGAGGGACTTGATTGGAGGCTTGGTATTGATTAGAGTAGGAGGCACCTTGCTTGAACGCTTGAAAGGCGTTTACTTGCTCAATACTTCCTCTACAATTCATAGGATCATGACCAATGATTCCACAAGTATCACACATCCCAAAACAAGGCAAAGGAGGTGCAAATCCCAAAGCATTCACTTCTTGAATCGGTTGATGGTGTGAGGAGCTAGTGCCTTGGACTTGGTTGAGGTGGCTTTGGAGCTTCTTGTCAATAGTCTCCATGTGTGTTTTCAATTGAGCTCCAAGATCGATGCTCAATTGTGTAATGGCATCAATCTCATGCCTACCTCCCCGATTTGCCTTCCTAGGCCTAGAGTATTGCGAATTATGCACCGCCATCTCTTCGATTCTCGCCCAAGTTTGGTCGTCATCGACCTCGGTGAACCTACCATTGGAACCCATATTAAGTATAGCTCTCGAGTCCTCATAAAGACCATTCCAAAATTGTTGAACCAAGAACCATTGTGAGAGTCCATGGTGGGGGCACGATCTTACCAAAGACTTAAACCGCTCCCAAGCTTCATATAGGCTCTCTTCATCCCTTTGTTGGAACCCGGTGATGGAGACCCTAAGCAAATTGGTCTTTTCCGGAGGGTAAAACTTTTGGTGGAATGCCAAGGCAAGCTTTTTCCAAGTGTCGATACCCATGGTTGCCCTATCGAGACTCTTGATCCATTGCATCGCTTTTCGAATAAGAGAGAACGGGAAAAGTACCCAACGAATTTGATCTTGAGTAACCCCGGTTTGAGATATAGCGTCACAATAATCGGAGAAGGTCTCCATATGTTGGTGCGGGTCTTCGGTGGGCAAACCACTAAACGGGCTCCTCTCCACAAGTTGGATAAATTGAGTCTTTGCCACAAAATTTCCGGTATAGGCTTCCGGTAATGCACTCGGTCCCGGCAAGACATCTTCCGTGAAAATGGAGTGAGATGAAAACTTCGGCATTCTTGGATATATGGGAGAAGATGGTGGTGTAGACGGTGTTGATGTAGATGAAGAGGGGGGGAACTAGGAGAAGAAGAGTTACCGAAGGGATTGATGAAGGTCCCTCCGGCCGTCTCTCGAGGTGACTCGCTAAAGTCGGCTCCTTGAGCTTGCCCTTGATGAGTATTGCTTGCACTTGGTTGAGAGATTCTAACCCGGTTAATCGTCCGTTGGCGAAAGGCTCGAAAGAGTCTCTCCAGCTCTGGATTAAAGAGATAGAAGTTACCTCCCCTCCTAGGCATGCACTACACACTAGAACAAACGTGAGAACACCTAGTGCTTTGTGGGCACTAGGCAACGACAATAAACAAGCACAACTAGAGACAAAGAAAAAAGGAAGAAATGAAAAAAGAGAAAAATCTAGAGAATATGCACAAGAGAGAGTAGAAGGGCACAAAGAAGGGTAACTAAGTCTAAAAATAAGCAAACTAAGTCTAAACAATGCACCGTCCCCGGCAACAGCGCCAAATTGATGGTAGAAATTTGTCGTGGAATCCCTAACCGTCAATAAACTACCGATTACACCTAGTGGGTAGCTAGGGTAAGTCGGGATCGTATCCACGAGGACGGTATGGCGAAGTTTAGACTATGTCGGCCTACAACAAGACTATGCTACCAGACAAACACAAAGAAACGATAAATGGAAAACTATGATGGAGGAGAAGTATGACTAAGCTAATGATTGAACTAACAAATAAACTAGAAGAAACGATGACTAACTAAAAGGATGAACTCAAATATGGAAGGGAGTGGGGTAGGTCGGGTTCATAGGAGTAGAAGGGTAATTGGGGTGATCAAGGGTATAGGTGTCTCCTAGTTGCTAGGGTCGGTCCGGGCTCTCGCAACTTAGACCGATGTCAAGGTGGGTCCGGGCTCTCGCAACTTAGACCCTAGTCCGCACTCTCGTGACTACAACTATTCTCAACATTTCCCCATAATAGACAAACAATGAGAAGATGAACACAAGTATGGGAAGCATGGCCACTACAACTCACACAAGCATATCAACAAACACATGGAGTGCCCACAATGTGACTAACAACAAAGATTCACCCTTTTCCCTTAATTAACCCTAATCAACCATAATCTACCCCTAATCCAACTACTAACCCCACAAGATTACTACTCACTCATTGTCATGAACAAACTAACATTCACAAGAGAAACTAGAACAAGCATCCAAACATTCATCATAAACAAACAATAACAATAACAATATGTAAAAGATGAAACAAGATTAAATAAACAAGATTAAGAGTAGGGATGATTATACCAACACTAAGAAGATGAAAAGATGCAATCTTGTATAAATAAGAACCCAAATAAAACCCAAGGATGTCAAGCTTGGAGATTTCTCCAAGTATCCTCTTAATACAAGAACTAATTACAAGGATTAACTAAAGATTAACAAAGATTGAAAGGAGGATTAATCTAAATGATGAAACTAAATCTAGGGTTTTGAATGTCTAATGGAGGCTTAAGAGAGTCTAAACTATGATAAGATATGTTACTAATACAAGAGGGGAGTATATATATGGGTACAAGAATGAAGGAGAAGAAAAGAAAGGAGTGCGGCTGCCAGGTCCACGGTCCCGATCGGGACGGGTTGGTCCCGACCGGGACGGCCTGTCATCCCAACCGGGACGGGTTGGTCCCGACCGGGACGGGCCCACAGCAGCCTTCTTCAAAGCGCACCTCATCCCGAACGGGATGAGGCCATCCAGAACGGGATGGGTCTTGAAGGCCTCCCTTAAGAGCTCTTTGGTCCTTCCTTGACTCTCATGGGATTCTGCTCGATTCTCGGGACTCGGGATCGGGTCTCGGAGGCTCAGGATTGGGTCCCAAGGTCTCGGGGTCGATTCCAAGGCCTCGAGTCATCGTTGCTTTATCTCGTTGGCTCCAAAATGTGTATGTATCGAGTCGGAATCGCTCCAACTCTTCCAAATCGGTCTCGAGAACCTGAAACGAACTAAAGAAAGCATAAGAAACCCATAAACCGCTCCCAAGGAGCGATTCCACAAGGAAAATGGGACCAAAACACAGTAAAATAGACACTACAAACTACACTTATCAGTACTCCGTACTTACTACTCCTACATCTACACTACTACTCCAATACTCCATACTCTCCGTACTATATTACTAATTTGTACTCCTACATCGGCCCAATTGAGCTTTATGGGTGAGATGTAAACCTCATAAGATCGGTTCGGTCTACGAGTCGGTAACACGGTTACTTCTATTGGTGAGATGCAAGCCAATATGATGTAGCGGTGATACTAGGAGCCATGACTCGTGTGTTGTACATGTTTCTCCGTTTATGTGAAAAATGATTTTAAAATAAAATGGCTGCCAATGACCCAACTTTTAAACTTTAGCTTTTTCATCACCTCACATGTTGGTTAATTGAATTAAAAGAAACTATCTGTTACGTGAAATCCTTTAATATTTTTGTAAGCATATTATTTGTTATTCTCATGGTTGTCTTACGTGTATGAGGTGATGTTAGATAAACGGTTTGGTACCTATTCCGCTTAGCAGCCATTGTTCTATTTTTTTGCAGGTCTAAGACGTTGGGGAATCGAACGAGAGAGATTTTAATAATATGTTTGTATAAAATACAATCTATATCCTGTACTAAGTGAATCATGACTATGTAATTAATAGTCGTTTGTTGTAAGGATTCGTAGTGATCCAGATTTATTTACACTCTGATATAATTTTAATTACATGACTTAGATAACTTTCCGCATTATCTATTAATTTAAATCATCGAAAATCCGGGTTGTTGCAGTTGGTATCAGAGCGACCTTGTGACCGTAAATGAGGATTGAGCTTCATTTACCTAACGAGGAGCGCGCCTGGGTAGACTTATTGGAATACTAATACAATATTAGATCAGTAAAATGAGATATTCACTAAGGAAAAATTAGGATCCTATCAAATAATTTATCGGGGTAGAATTGTCGCTAAGGGGGAATACGATATCTACCTGTATATTTGTAGACATGTTATCTGCATAATTGTTTGTAAATTGACTGCCTAACCTTTAGGCTATTGGCTAGTTTAAATTTATTTTTGATCCATACAATGACTAAGAAGGAAGACGTTGACATTTAGAGCCATCAACCGCTCAAGACCTGGACATCCGCATTGTGGAGGCTTTATCCAAATAAACTACAGGAGCTAACTCAAACTGAATCACGTTGAAGAGTCGAGTCAAGTTTTGGACATGTCTTATAATGTGTTAACCTTACAAAGCAGTAACCTATGGCGAGACTTAGACCATGGTATTCTAACCTAGATCTTAACCACCATATTATAAGAAGAGAGAGTATACTCTTGAAACCGATTGATATTTATGATGATCAATACTTTTTGAGGAGCTAAGTATTTGAGAATGCTAAGAGAACGATCATAGATCAAAATTATTTTGAGGTTTACCATTATATACATCGAATGTTATTTTGAGAAATTATTTGTTGAACATACCTTGTCGGATCTATAGAATCCAATTGATTGATTGAATGATTTGTAAACAATATTTTGGAGAATCTCAAGGAAATACCGTATATACATTTGGGAGATAATTTTATTGAATAATGGTTGATAATATTGCAAACCCTAAGTGTCATAAATGTAAAGGACACTTGTGAACCGAGGTATTTTTTTTCTGATGTTAAGATTAAACGTTGTTTGAAGAATAAAACAACAGAATAACAATTTTAAAATTTTGAGAAATTTAAAAAGCCAACTTGAGAATTCAAGATTAACTCTGTCATGACCGACAAAAATATTTGAGGATGAACGTGGTTGACGAGAAATGCTAATGTCATCATGAGAACTTCGGACTTTTGTATAATCTATGTATTTGAACATATGAGAGAAGTTTCCTACTAATCTACATTTTATATTGGAATTAGGATAACCTTCTTTTGGACTTTTATTCTACGAGAAACTTGTATTACCCATAAAACAACACCTTTCACTTTTAAGGAATATAAACATCACGATGTTTTGGAGATAAGACGAACCATAAACCAAATCTCGAGAATGACCCAAGATTGAATAGTGCCACTATATGGAAATTTAGAATTTATAGTTGATCAATAATACCTATCATACTAATTTGGGATGTACCACCTTTGTAAAACTTTGGCATAGAGGTTAGATATACGAGCAAGTCACTTACGAGCTGAGTCATTTTTGCGGGAGGAACTATGACATTTCATTTTATTCATGTGGTGTCTTAAACCTTTGTTAATTGTTTAAGGCATGCCGGAATTTCGAGGACGAAATTGTTTTAAGAGGAGTAGATTGTAACACTCCGTATTTTTCAAATTTTAAAAATTTATTTAAACCAAGTTTAACGCTTGAAAAATTATTTTCGCGAATAAAATGTTTTATTTTCGTTATATTAAAAATTATTACGTATTTAAAAAGATGAAAATTTATTTATCGAATTATTAAATTTTATCTTTCGTTAAATAAAGTTTAAAACTCAAAAAAAAAAATTTATAATGACCAGTCGTTTGATGTTTTCTCGTCTCGTAAAAATTTATAAATAATTTATCGAATTTTTAAATAATGATTTTTTTATAACTTTTGTCTCATAAAAGTATAAAACTATTTACCATTTATTTTACTTACCGACTCATAAATTCCTTTTTAAAAATCCGTAACCTTATGTTTCAACTTTTTAAGAAAGAAAGAAAGATGTTTGTACGAGAAATGGACCAGAACTCGGGAAAAATGAACCTCTTAATTGACTCCCACGTATTACTTGCTATGTATCTACAACCTAATATCAGTACACCTCATATTTACTACTCCCTCATGCATATCATACACACTACACATGTACACGACACACACTCATTGCTCATACACCTAACCAACCCTATTCTACTACTACTTTTATATTTACCACACTACGTACACCACCCCTATTACTACTATAAATACGGAGTACTCCGTACTTACTACTCCTACATCTACACTACTACTCCAATACTCCATACTCTCCGTACTATATTACTGTTTTGTACTCCTACATCGACCCAATTGAGCTTTATGGGTGAGATGTAAACCTCATAAGATCGGTTCGGTCTACGAGTCGGTAACACGGTTACTTCTATTGGTGAGATGCAAGCCAATATGATGTAGCGGTGATACTAGGAGCCATGACTCGTGTGTTGTTCATGTTTCTCCGTTTATGTGAAAAATGATTTTAAAATAAAATGACTGCCAATGACCCATCTTTTAAACTTTAGCTTTTTCATCACCTCACATGTTGGTTAATTGAATTAAAAGAAACTATCTGTTACGTGATATCCTTTAATATTTTTGTAAGCATATTATTTGTTATTTCCATGGTTGTCTTATGTGTATGAGGTGATGTTAGATGAACGGTTTGATAGCTATTCCGCTTAGCGGCCACTGTTCTATTTTTTTGCAGGTCTAAGACGTTGGGGAATCGAGCGAGAGAGATTTTAATAATATGTTTGTATAAAATACAATCTATATCCTGTACTAAGTGAATCAAGACTATGTAATTAATAGTCGTTTGTTGTAAGGATTCGTAGTGATCCAGTTTAATTTACACTCTGATATAATTTTAATTAAATGACTTAGATAACTTTCCACATTATCTATTAATTTAAGTCATCGAAAATCCGGGTTGTTACAGTTGGTATCATAGCGACCTTGTGACCGTAAATGAGGATTGAGCTTCATTTACCTAACGAGGTGCGCGCCTGGGTAGACTTATTGAAATACTAATACAATATTAGATAAGTAAAATGAGATATTCACATAGAAACAATTAGGATCCTATCAAATAATTTATCGGGGTAGAATTGTCACTAAGGCGATATATGATATCTACCTGTATATTTGTAGACATGCTATCTGCATAATTGTTTGTGAATTGACTGCCTAACCTTTAGGCTATTGGCTAGTTTAAATTTTTTTTGATCCATACAATGACTAAGAAGGAAGACGTTGACATTTAGAGCCATCAACCGCTCAAGACTTGGACATCCGCATTGTGTAACATTAGTGAACGAAGGCTTTATCCAAATAAACTACAGGAGCTAACTCAAACTGAATCACGTTGAAGAGTCGAGTCAAGTTTTGGACATGTCTTATAATGTGTTAACCTTACAGAGCAGTAACCTATGGCGAGACATAGACCATGGTATTCTAACCTAGATCTTAACCACCATATTATAAGAAGAGAGAGTATACTCTTGAAACCGATTGATATTTATGATGATCAATACTTTTTTGAGGAGCTAAGTATTTGAGAATGCTAAGAGAACGATCATAGATCAAAATTATTTTGAGGTTTACCATTATATACATCGAATGTTATTTTGAGAAATTATATGTTGAACATACCTTGTCGGATCTATAGAATCCAATTGATTGATTGAATGATTTGTAAATAATATTTTGGAGAATCTCAAGGAAATACCGTATATACATTTGGGAGATAATTTTATTGAATAATGGTTGATAATATTGCAAACCCTAAGTGTCATAAATGTAAAGGACACTTGTGAACCGAGGTATTTTTTTTCTGAAGTTAAGATTAACCGTTGTTTGAAGAATAAAGCAACAGAGAAACAATTTTGAAATTTTGAGAAATTTAAAAAGCCAACATGAGAATTCAAGATTAACTCTGTCATGACCGACAAAAATATTTGAGGATCAACGTGGTTGACGAGAAATGCTAATGTCATCATGAGAACTTCGGACTTTTGTATAATCTATGCATTTGAAAATATGAGAGAAGTGTCCTACTAAACCCAATAATATCATAGTTTATGAACGCTCTACATTTTATATTGGAATTAGGATAACCTTCTTTTGGACTTTTATTCTACGAGAAACTTGTATTACCCATAAAACAACACCTTTCACTTTTAAGGAATATAAACATCACGATGTTTTGGTGATAAGACAAACCATAAACCAAATCTCGAGAATGACCCAAGATTGAATAGTGCCACTATATGGAAATTTAGAATTTACAGTTGATCAATAATATCTATCATACTAATTTGGGATGTACCACCTTTGTAAAACTTTGGCATCGAGGTTAGATATACAAGCAAGTTACTTACGAGCCGAGTAATTTTTTCGGGAGGAACTATGACATTTCATTTTATTCATGTGGTGTCTTAAACCTTTGTTAATTGTTTAAGTTATGTCGGAATTTCGAGGACGAAAATGTTTTATGGGGAGTAGATTGTAACACTCCGTATTTTTCAAATTTTAAAAATTTATTTAAACCAAGTTTAACGCTTGAAAAATTATTTTCGCGAATAAAATGTTTTATTTTCGTTATATTAAAAATTATTACGTATTTTAAAAAGATGAAAATTTATTTATCGAATTATTAAATTTTATCTTTCGTTAAATAAAGTTTAAAACTCAAAAGTATTTTTTTATAATGACCAGTCGTTTTGATGTTTTCTCGTCTCGTAAAAATTTATAAATAATTTATCGAATTTTTAAATAATGATTTTTTATAACTTTTGTCTCATAAAAGTATAAACTATTAACCATCTATTTTACTTACCGACTCATAGATTCCTTTTTAAAAATCCGTAACCTTATGTTTCAACTTTTTAAGAACGAAAGAAAGACGTTTGTATGAGAAATGGACCAGAACTCGGGAAAAATGAACCTCTTAATTGACTCCCACGTATTACTTGCTATGTAACTACAACCTAATATCAGTACACCTCATATTTACTACTCCCTCATGCATATCATACACACTACACATGTACACGACAGACGCTCATTGCTCATACACCTAACCAACCCTATACTACTACTACTTTTATATTTACCACACTACGTACACCACCCCTATTACTAGTATAAATACGGAGTACTCTGTACTTACTACTCCTACTACTCCAATACTCCATACTCTCCGTACTATATTACTGTTTTGTACTCCTACATCGACCCAATTGAGCTTTATGGGTGAGATGTAAACCTCATAAGATCGGTTCGGTCTACGAGTCGGTAACACGGTTACTTCTATTGGTGAGATGCAAGCCAATATGATGTAGCGGTGATACTAGGAGCCATGACTCGTGTGTTGTACATGTTTCTCCGTTTATGTGAAAAATGATTTTAAAATAAAATGACTGCCAATGACCCATCTTTTAAACTTTAGCTTTTTCATCACCTCACATGTTGGTTAATTGAATTAAAAGAAACTATCTGTTACGTGATATCCTTTAATATTTTTGTAAGCATATTATTTGTTATTCTCATGGTTGTCTTATGTGTATGAGGTGATGTTAGATGAACGGTTTGGTAGCTATTCCGCTTAGCGGCCATTGTTCTATTTTTTTGCAGGTCTAAGACGTTGGGGAATCGAGCGAGAGAGATTTTAATAATATGTTTGTATAAAATACAATCTATATCATGTACTAAGTGAATCAAGACTATGTAATTAATAGTCGTTTGTTGTAAGGATTCGTAGTGATCCAGATTTATTTACACTCTGATATAATTTTAATTAAATGACTTAGATAACTTTCCGCATTATCTATTAATTTAAGTCATCGAAAATCCGGGTTGTTACAGTTGGTATCATAGCGACCTTGTGACCGTAAATGAGGATTGAGCTTCATTTACCTAACGAGGAGCGCGCCTGGGTAGACTTATTGAAATACTAATACAATATTAGATCAGTAAAATGAGATATTCACTTAGAAACAATTAGGATCCTATCAAATAATTTATCGGGGTAGAATTGTCACTAAGGGGAAATAAGATATCTACCTGTATATTTGTAGACATGCTATCTGCATAATTGTTTGTAAATTGACTGCCTAACCTTTAGGCTATTGGCTAGTTTAAATTTATTTTTGATCCATACAATGACTAAGAAGGAAGACGTTGACATTTAGAGCCATCAACCGCTCAAGACCTGGACATCCGCATTGTGGAACATTAGTGAACGAAGGCTTTATCCAAATAAACTACAGGAGCTAACTCAAACTGAATCACGTTGAAGAGTCGAGTCAAGTTTTGGACATGTCTTATAATGTGTTAACCTTACAGAGCAGTAACCTATGGCGAGACTTAGACCATGGTATTCTAACCTAGATCTTAACCACCATATTATAAGAAGAGAGAGTATACTCTTGAAACCGATTGATATTTATGATGATCAATACTTTTTTGAGGAGCTAAGTATTTGAGAATGCTAAGAGAACGATCATAGATCAAAATTATTTTGAGGTTTACCATTATATACATCGAATGTTATTTTGAGAAATTATATGTTGAACATACCTTGTCGGATCTATAGAATCCAATTGATTGATTGAATAATTTGTAAACAATATTTTGGAGAATCTCAAGGAAATACCGTATATACATTTGGGAGATAATTTTATTGAATAATGGTTGATAATATTGCAAACCCTAAGTGTCATAAATGTAAAGGACACTTGTGAACCGAGGTATTTTTTTTCTGAACTTAAGATTAAACGTTGTTTGAAGAATAAAGCAACAGAGAAACAATTTTGAAATTTTGAGAAATTTAAAAAGCCAACATGAGAATTCAAGATTAACTCTGTCATGACCGATAAAAATATTTGAGGATCAACGTGGTTGACGAGAAATGCTAATGTCATCATGAGAACTTCGGACTTTTGTATAATTCATGCATTTGAAAATATGAGAGAAGTGTCCTACTAAACCCAATATCATAGTTTATGAACGTTCTACAGTTTATATTGGAATTAGGATAGCCTTCTTTTCGACTTTTATTCTACGAGAAACTTGTATTACCCATAAAACAACACCTTTCACTTTTAAGGAATATAAACATCACGATGTTTTGGTGATAAGACAAACCATAAACCAAATCTCGAGAATGACCCAAGATTGAATAGTGCCACTATATGGAAATTTAGAATTTACAGTTGATCAATAATACCTATCATACTAATTTGGGATGTACCACCTTTGTAAAACTTTGGCATATAGGCTAGATATACGAGCAAGTCACTTACGAGCCGAGTTATTTTTGCGGGAGGAACTATGACATTTCATTTTATTCATGTGGTGTCTTAAACCTTTGTTAATTGTTTAAGTTATGCCGGAATTTCGAGGACGAAATTGTTTTAAGGGGAGTAGATTGTAACACTCCGTATTTTTCAAATTTTAAAAATTTATTTAAACCAAGTTTAACGCTTGAAAAATTATTTTCGCGAATAAAATGTTTTATTTTCGTTATATTAAAAATTATTCCGTATTTAAAAAGATGAAAATTTGTTTATCGAATTATTAAATTTTATCTTTCGTTAAATAAAATTTAAAACTCAAAAATATTTTTTTATAATGACCAGTCGTTTTGATGTTTTCTCGTCTCGTAAAAATTTATTAATAATTTATCGAATTTTTAAATAATGATTTTTTATAACTTTTGTCTCATAAAAGTATAAAACTATTTACCATCTATTTTACTTACCGACTCATAAATTCCTTTTTCAAAATCCGTAACCTTATGTTTCAACTTTTTAAGAAAGAAAGAAAGACGTTTGTACGAGAAATGGACCAGAACTCGGGAAAAATGAACCTCTTAATTGACTCCCACGTATTACTTGCTATGTAAGTACAACCTAATATCAGTACACCTCATATTTACTACTCCCTCATGCATATCATACACACTACACATGTACACGACACACACTCATTGCTCATACACCTAACCAACCCTATACTACTACTACTTTTATATTTACCACACTACGTACACCACCCCTATTACTACTATAAATACGGAGTACTCCGTAGTTACTACTCCTACATCTACACTACTACTCCAATACTCCATACTCTCCGTACTACATATCTGTTTTGTACTCCTACATCGGCCCAATTGAGCTTTCTGGGTGAGATGTAAACCTCATAAGATCGGTTCGGTCTACGAGTCGGTAACAGGGTTACTTCTATTGGTGAGATGCAAGCCAATATGATGTAGCGGTGATACTAGGAGCCATGACTCGTGTGTTGTAAATGTTTCTCCGTTTATGTGAAAAATGATTTTAAAATAAAATGGCTGCCAATGACCCATCTTTTAAACTTTAGCTTTTTCATCAACTCACATGTTGGTTATTTGAATTAAAAGAAACTATCTGTTACGTGATATCCTTTAATATTTTTGTAAGCATATTATTTGTTATTCACATGGTTGTCTTATGTGTATGAGGTGATGTTAGATGAACGGTTGGTAGCTATTCCGCTTAGCGGCCACTGTTCTATTTTTTGCAGGTCTAAGACGTTGGGGAATCGAACGAGAGAAATTTTAATAATATGTTTGTATAAAATACAATCTATATCCTGTACTAAGTGAATCAAGACTATGTAATTAATAGTCGTTTGTTGTAAGGATTCGTAGTGATCCAGATTTATTTACACTCTGATATAATTTTAATTAAATGACTTAGATAACTTTCCGCATTATCTATTAATTTAAGTCATCGAAAATCCGGGTTGTTACAGTTGGTATCATAGCGACCTTGTGACCGTAAATGAGGATTGAGCTTCATTTACCTAACGAGGAGCGCGCCTGGGTAGACTTATTGAAATACTAATACAATATTAGATCAGTAAAATGAGATATTCACTTAGAAACAATTAGGATCCTATCAAATAATTTATCGGGGTAGAATTGTCACTAAGGGGAAATAAGATATCTACCTGTATATTTGTAGACATGCTATCTGCATAATTGTTTGTAAATTGACTGCCTAACCTTTAGGCTGTTGGCTAGTTTAAATTTATTTTTGATCCATACAATGACTAAGAAGGAAGACGTTGACATTTAGAGCCATCAACCGCTCAAGACCTGGACATCCGCATTGTGGAACATTAGTGAACGAAGGCTTTATCCAAATAAACTACAGGAGCTAACTCAAACTGAATCACGTTGAAGAGTCGAGTCAAGTTTTGGACATGTCTTATAATGTGTTAACCTTACAGAGCAGTAACCTATGGCGAGACTTAGACCATGGTATTCTAACCTAGATCTTAACCACCATATTATAAGAAGAGAGAGTATACTCTTGAAACCGATTGATATTTATGATGATCAATACTTTTTTGAGGAGCTAAGTATTTGAGAATGCTAAGAGAACGATCATAGATCAAAATTATTTTGAGGTTTACCATTATATACATCGAATGTTATTTTGAGAAATTATATGTTGAACATACCTTGTCGGATCTATAGAATCCAATTGATTGATTGAATAATTTGTAAACAATATTTTGGAGAATCTCAAGGAAATACCGTATATACATTTGGGAGATAATTTTATTGAATAATGGTTGATAATATTGCAAACCCTAAGTGTCATAAATGTAAAGGACACTTGTGAACCGAGGTATTTTTTTTCTGAACTTAAGATTAAACGTTGTTTGAAGAATAAAGCAACAGAGAAACAATTTTGAAATTTTGAGAAATTTAAAAAGCCAACATGAGAATTCAAGATTAACTCTGTCATGACCGATAAAAATATTTGAGGATCAACGTGGTTGACGAGAAATGCTAATGTCATCATGAGAACTTCGGACTTTTGTATAATTCATGCATTTGAAAATATGAGAGAAGTGTCCTACTAAACCCAATATCATAGTTTATGAACGTTCTACAGTTTATATTGGAATTAGGATAGCCTTCTTTTCGACTTTTATTCTACGAGAAACTTGTATTACCCATAAAACAACACCTTTCACTTTTAAGGAATATAAACATCACGATGTTTTGGTGATAAGACAAACCATAAACCAAATCTCGAGAATGACCCAAGATTGAATAGTGCCACTATATGGAAATTTAGAATTTACAGTTGATCAATAATACCTATCATACTAATTTGGGATGTACCACCTTTGTAAAACTTTGGCATATAGGCTAGATATACGAGCAAGTCACTTACGAGCCGAGTTATTTTTGCGGGAGGAACTATGACATTTCATTTTATTCATGTGGTGTCTTAAACCTTTGTTAATTGTTTAAGTTATGCCGGAATTTCGAGGACGAAATTGTTTTAAGGGGAGTAGATTGTAACACTCCGTATTTTTCAAATTTTAAAAATTTATTTAAACCAAGTTTAACGCTTGAAAAATTATTTTCGCGAATAAAATGTTTTATTTTCGTTATATTAAAAATTATTCCGTATTTAAAAAGATGAAAATTTGTTTATCGAATTATTAAATTTTATCTTTCGTTAAATAAAATTTAAAACTCAAAAATATTTTTTTATAATGACCAGTCGTTTTGATGTTTTCTCGTCTCGTAAAAATTTATTAATAATTTATCGAATTTTTAAATAATGATTTTTTATAACTTTTGTCTCATAAAAGTATAAAACTATTTACCATCTATTTTACTTACCGACTCATAAATTCCTTTTTCAAAATCCGTAACCTTATGTTTCAACTTTTTAAGAAAGAAAGAAAGACGTTTGTACGAGAAATGGACCAGAACTCGGGAAAAATGAACCTCTTAATTGACTCCCACGTATTACTTGCTATGTAAGTACAACCTAATATCAGTACACCTCATATTTACTACTCCCTCATGCATATCATACACACTACACATGTACACGACACACACTCATTGCTCATACACCTAACCAACCCTATACTACTACTACTTTTATATTTACCACACTACGTACACCACCCCTATTACTACTATAAATACGGAGTACTCCGTAGTTACTACTCCTACATCTACACTACTACTCCAATACTCCATACTCTCCGTACTACATATCTGTTTTGTACTCCTACATCGGCCCAATTGAGCTTTCTGGGTGAGATGTAAACCTCATAAGATCGGTTCGGTCTACGAGTCGGTAACAGGGTTACTTCTATTGGTGAGATGCAAGCCAATATGATGTAGCGGTGATACTAGGAGCCATGACTCGTGTGTTGTAAATGTTTCTCCGTTTATGTGAAAAATGATTTTAAAATAAAATGGCTGCCAATGACCCATCTTTTAAACTTTAGCTTTTTCATCAACTCACATGTTGGTTATTTGAATTAAAAGAAACTATCTGTTACGTGATATCCTTTAATATTTTTGTAAGCATATTATTTGTTATTCACATGGTTGTCTTATGTGTATGAGGTGATGTTAGATGAACGGTTGGTAGCTATTCCGCTTAGCGGCCACTGTTCTATTTTTTGCAGGTCTAAGACGTTGGGGAATCGAACGAGAGAAATTTTAATAATATGTTTGTATAAAATACAATCTATATCCTGTACTAAGTGAATCAAGACTATGTAATTAATAGTCGTTTGTTGTAAGGATTCGTAGTGATCCAGATTTATTTACACTCTGATATAATTTTAATTAAATGACTTAGATAACTTTCCGCATTATCTATTAATTTAAGTCATCGAAAATCCGGGTTGTTAGAGTTGGTATCATAGCGACCTTGTGACCGTAAATGAGGATTGAGCTTCATTTACCTAACGAGGAGCGCGCCTGGGTAGACTTATTGAAATACTAATACAATATTAGATCAGTAAAATGAGATATTCACTTAGAAACAATTAGGATCCTATCAAATAATTTATCGAGGTAGAATTGTCACTAAGGCTAAATACGATATCTACCTGTATATTTGTAGACATGCTATCTGCATAATTGTTTGTAAATTGACTGCCTAACCTTTAGGCTATTGGCTAGTTTAAATTTATTTTTGATCCATACAATGACTAAGAAGGAAGACGTTGACATTTAGAGCCATCAACCGCTCAAGACCTGGACATCCGCATTGTGGAACATTAGTGAACGAAGGCTTTATCCAAATAAACTACAGGAGCTAACTCAAACTGAATCACGTTGAAGAGTCGAGTCAAGTTTTGGAAATGTCTTATAATGTGTTAACCTTACAGAGCAGTAACCTATGGCGAGACTTAGACCATGGCATTCTAACCTAGATCTTAACCACCATATTATGAGAAGAGAGAGTATACTCTTGAAACCGATTGATATTTATGATGATCAATACTTTTTTGAGGAGCTAAGTATTTGAGAATGCTAAGAGAACGATCATAGATCAAAATTATTTTGAGGTTTACCATTATATACATCGAATGTTATTTTGAGAAATTATATGTTGAACATACCTTGTCGGATCTATAGAATCCAATTGATTGATTGAATGATTTGTAAACAATATTTTGGAGAATCCCAAGGAAATACCGTATATAGGTTTGGGAGATAATTTTATTGAATAATGGTTGATAATATTGCAAACCCTAAGTGTCATAAATGTAAAGGACACTTGTGAACCGAGGTATTTTTTTTATGAAGTTAAGATTAAAGTTGTTTTAAGAATAAAGCAACAGAGAAACAATTTTGAAATTTTGAGAAATTTAAAAAGCCAACATGAGAATTCAAGATTAACTCTGTCATGACCGACAAAAATATTTGAGGATCAACGTGGTTGACGAGAAATGCTAATGTCATCATGAGAACTTCGGACTTTTGTATAATCTATGCATTTAAAAATATGAGAGAAGTGTCCTACTAAACCCAATAATATCATAGTTTATGAACGCTCTACAGTTTATATTGGAATTAGGATAACCTTCTTTTCGACTTTTATTCTACGAGAAACTTGTATTACCCATAAAACAACACCTTTCACTTTTAAGGAATATAAACATCACGATGTTTTGGTGATAAGACAAACCATAAACCAAATCTCGAGAATGACCCAAGATTAAATAGTGCCACTATATGGAAATTTAGAATTTACAGTTGATCAATAATACCTATCATACTAATTTGGGATCTACCACCTTTGTAAAACTTTGGCATAGAGGCTAGATATACGAGCAAGTCACTTACGAGCCGAGTCATTTTTGCGGGAGGAACTATGACATTTCATTTTATTCATGTGGTGTCTTAAACCTTTGTTAATTGTTTAAGTTATGCCGGAATTTCGAGGACGAAATTGTTTTAAGGGGAGTAGATTGTAACACTCCGTATTTTTCAAATTTTAAAAATTTATTTAAACCAAGTTTAACGCTTGAAAAATTATTTTCGCGAATAAAATGTTTTATTTTCGTTATATTAAAAATTATTCCGTATTTAAAAAGATGAAAATTTGTTTATCGAATTATTAAATTTTATCTTTCGTTAAATAAAATTTAAAACTCAAAAATATTTTTTTATAATGACCAGTCGTTTTGATGTTTTCTCGTCTCGTAAAAATTTATTAATAATTTATCGAATTTTTAAATAATGATTTTTTATAACTTTTGTCTCATAAAAGTATAAAACTATTTACCATCTATTTTACTTACCGACTCATAAATTCCTTTTTCAAAATCCGTAACCTTATGTTTCAACTTTTTAAGAAAGAAAGAAAGACGTTTGTACGAGAAATGGACCAGAACTCGGGAAAAATGAACCTTTTAATTGACTCCCACGTATTACTTGCTATGTAAGTACAACCTAATATCAGTACACCTCATATTTACTACTCCCTCATGCATATCATACACACTACACATGTACACGACACACACTCATTGCTCATACACCTAACCAACCCTATACTACTACTACTTTTATATTTACCACACTACGTACACCACCCCTATTACTACTATAAATACGGAGTACTCCGTAGTTACTACTCCTACATCTACATTACTACTCCAATACTCCATACTCTCCGTACTATATATCTGTTTTGTACTCCTACATCGGCCCAATTGAGCTTTTCTGGGTGAGATGTAAACCTCATAAGATCGGTTCGGTCTACGAGTCGGTAACAGGGTTACTTCTATTGGTGAGATGCAAGCCAATATGATGTAGCGGTGATACTAGGAGCCATGACTCGTGTGTTGTACATGTTTCTCCGTTTATGTGAAAAATGATTTTAAAATAAAATGGCTGCCAATGACCCATCTTTTAAACTTTAGCTTTTTCATCAACTCACATGTTGGTTATTTGAATTAAAAGAAACTATCTGTTACGTGATATCCTTTAATATTTTTGTAAGCATATTATTTGTTATTCACATGGTTGTCTTATGTGTATGAGGTGATGTTAGATGAACGGTTGGTAGCTATTCCGCTTAGCGGCCACTGTTCTATTTTTTGCAGGTCTAAGACGTTGGGGAATCGAGCGAGAGAAATTTTAATAATATGTTTGTATAAAATACAATCTATATCCTGTACTAAGTGAATCAAGACTATGTAATTAATAGTCGTTTGTTGTAAGGATTCGTAGTGATCCAGATTTATTTACACTCTGATATAATTTTAATTAAATGACTTAGATAACTTTCCGCATTATCTATTAATTTAAGTCATCGAAAATCCGGGTTGTTAGAGTTGGTATCATAGCGACCTTGTGACCGTAAATGAGGATTGAGCTTCATTTACCTAACGAGGAGCGCGCCTGGGTAGACTTATTGAAATACTAATACAATATTAGATCAGTAAAATGAGATATTCACTTAGAAACAATTAGGATCCTATCAAATAATTTATCGAGGTAGAATTGTCACTAAGGCTAAATACGATATCTACCTGTATATTTGTAGACATGCTATCTGCATAATTGTTTGTAAATTGACTGCCTAACCTTTAGGCTATTGGCTAGTTTAAATTTATTTTTGATCCATACAATGACTAAGAAGGAAGACGTTGACATTTAGAGCCATCAACCGCTCAAGACCTGGACATCCGCATTGTGGAACATTAGTGAACGAAGGCTTTATCCAAATAAACTACAGGAGCTAACTCAAACTGAATCACGTTGAAGAGTCGAGTCAAGTTTTGGAAATGTCTTATAATGTGTTAACCTTACAGAGCAGTAACCTATGGCGAGACTTAGACCATGGTATTCTAACCTAGATCTTAACCACCATATTATAAGAAGAGAGAGTATACTCTTGAAACCGATTGATATTTATGATGATCAATACTTTTTTGAGGAGATAAGTATTTGAGAATGCTAAGAGAACGATCATAGATCAAAATTATTTTGAGGTTTACCATTATATACATCGAATGTTATTTTGAGAAATTATATGTTGAACATACCTTGTCGGATCTATAGAATCCAATTGATTGATTGAATGATTTGTAAACAATATTTTGGAGAATCCCAAGGAAATACCGTATATAGGTTTGGGAGATAATTTTATTGAATAATGGTTGATAATATTGCAAACCCTAAGTGTCATAAATGTAAAGGACACTTGTGAACCGAGGTATTTTTTTTATGAAGTTAAGATTAAAGTTGTTTGAAGAATAAAGCAATAGAGAAACAATTTTGAAATTTTGAGAAATTTAAAAAGCCAACATGAGAATTCAAGATTAACTCTGTCATGACCGACAAAAATATTTGAGGATCAACGTGGTTGACGAGAAATGCTAATGTCATCATGAGAACTTCGGACTTTTGTATAATCTATGCATTTAAAAATATGAGAGAAGTGTCCTACTAAACCCAATAATATCATAGTTTATGAACGCTCTACAGTTTATATTGGAATTAGGATAACCTTCTTTTCGACTTTTATTCTACGAGAAACTTGTATTACCCATAAAACAACACCTTTCACTTTTAAGGAATATAAACATCACGATGTTTTGGTGATAAGACAAACCATAAATCAAATCTCGAGAATGACCCAAGATTGAATAGTGCCACTATATGGAAATTTAGAATTTACTGTTGATCAATAATACCTATCATACTAATTTGGGATGTACCACCTTTGTAAAACTTTGGCATAGAGGCTAGATATACGAGCAAGTCACTTACGAGCCGAGTCATTTTTGCGGGAGGAACTATGACATTTCATTTTATTCATGTGGTGTCTTAAACCTTTGTTAATTGTCTAAGTTATGCCCGAATTTCGAGGACGAAATTGTTTTAAGGGGAGTAGATTGTAACACTCCGTATTTTTCAAATTTTAAAAATTTATTTAAACCAAGTTTAACGCTTGAAAAATTATTTTCGCGAATAAAATGTTTTATTTTCGTTATATTAAAAATTATTCCGTATTTAAAAAGATGAAAATTTGTTTATCGAATTATTAAATTTTATCTTTCGTTAAATAAAATTTAAAACTCAAAAATATTTTTTTATAATGACCAGTCGTTTTGATGTTTTCTCGTCTCGTAAAAATTTATTAATAATTTATCGAATTTTTAAATAATGATTTTTTATAACTTTTGTCTCATAAAAGTATAAAACTATTTACCATCTATTTTACTTACCGACTCATAAATTCCTTTTTCAAAATCCGTAACCTTATGTTTAAACTTTTTAAGAAAGAAAGAAAGACGTTTGTACGAGAAATGGACCAGAACTCGGGAAAAATGAACCTCTTAATTGACTCCCACGTATTACTTGCTATGTAAGTACAACCTAATATCAGTACACCTCATATTTACTACTCCCTCATGCATATCATACACACTACACATGTACACGACACACACTCATTGCTCATACACCTAACCAACCCTATACTACTACTACTTTTATATTTACCACACTACGTACACCACCCCTATTACTACTATAAATACGGAGTACTCCGTAGTTACTACTCCTACATCTACATTACTACTCCAATACTCCATACTCTCCGTACTATATATCTGTTTTGTACTCCTACATCGGCCCAATTGAGCTCTTCTGGGTGAGATGTAAACCTCATAAGATCGGTTCGGTCTACGAGTCGGTAACCGGGTTACTTCTATTGGTGAGATGCAAGCCAATATGATGTAGCGGTGATACTAGGAGCCATGACTCGTGTGTTGTACATGTTTCTCCGTTTATGTGAAAAATGATTTTAAAATAAAATGGCTGCCAATGACCCATCTTTTAAACTTTAGCTTTTTCATCAACTCACATGTTGGTTATTTGAATTAAAAGAAACTATCTGTTACGTGATATCCTTTAATATTTTTGTAAGCATATTATTTGTTATTCACATGGTTGTCTTATGTGTATGAGGTGATGTTAGATGAACGGTTGGTAGCTATTCCGCTTAGCGGCCACTGTTCTATTTTTTGCAGGTCTAAGACGTTGGGGAATCGAGCGAGAGAAATTTTAATAATATGTTTGTATAAAATACAATCTATATCCTGTACTAAGTGAATCAAGACTATGTAATTAATAGTCGTTTGTTGTAAGGATTCGTAGTGATCCAGATTTATTTACACTCTGATATAATTTTAATTAAATGACTTAGATAACTTTCCGCATTATCTATTAATTTAAGTCATCGAAAATCCGGGTTGTTAGAGTTGGTATCATAGCGACCTTGTGACCGTAAATGAGGATTGAGCTTCATTTACCTAACGAGGAGCGCGCCTGGGTAGACTTATTGAAATACTAATACAATATTAGATCAGTAAAATGAGATATTCACTTAGAAACAATTAGGATCCTATCAAATAATTTATCGAGGTAGAATTGTCACTAAGGCTAAATACGATATCTACCTGTATATTTGTAGACATGCTATCTGCATAATTGTTTGTAAATTGACTGCCTAACCTTTAGGCTATTGGCTAGTTTAAATTTATTTTTGATCCATACAATGACTAAGAAGGAAGACGTTGACATTTAGAGCCATCAACCGCTCAAGACCTGGACATCCGCATTGTGGAACATTAGTGAACGAAGGCTTTATCCAAATAAACTACAGGAGCTAACTCAAACTGAATCACGTTGAAGAGTCGAGTCAAGTTTTGGAAATGTCTTATAATGTGTTAACCTTACAGAGCAGTAACCTATGGCGAGACTTAGACCATGGTATTCTAACCTAGATCTTAACCACCATATTATAAGAAGAGAGAGTATACTCTTGAAACCGATTGATATTTATGATGATCAATACTTTTTTGAGGAGATAAGTATTTGAGAATGCTAAGAGAACGATCATAGATCAAAATTATTTTGAGGTTTACCATTATATACATCGAATGTTATTTTGAGAAATTATATGTTGAACATACCTTGTCGGATCTATAGAATCCAATTGATTGATTGAATGATTTGTAAACAATATTTTGGAGAATCCCAAGGAAATACCGTATATAGGTTTGGGAGATAATTTTATTGAATAATGGTTGATAATATTGCAAACCCTAAGTGTCATAAATGTAAAGGACACTTGTGAACCGAGGTATTTTTTTTATGAAGTTAAGATTAAAGTTGTTTGAAGAATAAAGCAATAGAGAAACAATTTTGAAATTTTGAGAAATTTAAAAAGCCAACATGAGAATTCAAGATTAACTCTGTCATGACCGACAAAAATATTTGAGGATCAACGTGGTTGACGAGAAATGCTAATGTCATCATGAGAACTTCGGACTTTTGTATAATCTATGCATTTAAAAATATGAGAGAAGTGTCCTACTAAACCCAATAATATCATAGTTTATGAACGCTCTACAGTTTATATTGGAATTAGGATAACCTTCTTTTCGACTTTTATTCTACGAGAAACTTGTATTACCCATAAAACAACACCTTTCACTTTTAAGGAATATAAACATCACGATGTTTTGGTGATAAGACAAACCATAAATCAAATCTCGAGAATGACCCAAGATTGAATAGTGCCACTATATGGAAATTTAGAATTTACTGTTGATCAATAATACCTATCATACTAATTTGGGATGTACCACCTTTGTAAAACTTTGGCATAGAGGCTAGATATACGAGCAAGTCACTTACGAGCCGAGTCATTTTTGCGGGAGGAACTATGACATTTCATTTTATTCATGTGGTGTCTTAAACCTTTGTTAATTGTCTAAGTTATGCCCGAATTTCGAGGACGAAATTGTTTTAAGGGGACTAGATTGTAACACTCCGTATTTTTCAAATTTTAAAAATTTATTTAAACCAAGTTTAACGCTTGAAAAATTATTTTCGCGAATAAAATGTTTTATTTTCGTTATATTAAAAATTATTCCGTTTTTAAAAAGATGAAAATTTGTTTATCGAATTATTAAATTTTATCTTTCGTTAAATAAAATTTAAAACTCAAAAAAAAAAATTTATAATGACCAGTCGTTTTGATGTTTTCTCGTCTCGTAAAAATTTATAAATAATTTATCGAATTTTTAAATAATGATTTTTTATAACTTTTGTCTCATAAAAGTATAAAACTATTTACCATCCATTTTACTTCCGACTCATAAATTCCTTTTTAAAAATCCGTAACCTTATGTTTCAACTTTTTAAGAAAGAAAGAAAGACGTTTGTACGAGAAATGGACCAGAACTCGGGAAAAATGAACCTCTTAATTGACTCCCACGTATTACTTGCTATGTAACTACAACCTAATATCAGTACACCTCATATTTACTACTCCCTCATGCATATCATACACACTACACATGTACACGACACACACTCATTGCTCATACACCAAACCAACCCTATACTACTACTACTTTTATATTTACCACACTACGTACACCACCCCTATTACTACTATAAATACGGAGTACTCTGTACTTACTACTCCTACTACTCCAATACTCCATACTCTCCGTACTATATATCTCTTTTGTACTCCTACATCGGCCCAATTGAGCTTTCTGGGTGAGATGTAAACCTCATAAGATCGGTTCGGTCTACGAGTTGGTAACACGGTTACTTCTATTGGTGAGATGCAAGCCAATATGATGTAGCGGTGATACTAGGAGCCATGACTCGTGTGTTGTACATGTTTCTCCGTTTATGTGAAAAATGATTTTAAAATAAAATGGCTGCCAATGACCCATCTTTTAAACTTTAGCTTTTTCATCAACTCACATGTTGGTTATTTGAATTAAAAGAAACTATCTGTTACGTGATATCCTTTAATATTTTTGTAAGCATATTATTTGTTATTCACATGGTTGTCTTATGTGTATGAGGTGATGTTAGATGAACTGTTTGGTAGCTATTCCGCTTAGCGGCCATTGTTCTATTTTTTTGCAGGTCTAAGACGTTGGGGAATCGAGCGAGAGATATTTTAATAATATGTTTGTATAAAATACAATCTATATCATGTACTAAGTGAATCAAGACTATGTAATTAATAGTCGTTTGTTGTAAGGATTCGTAGTGATCCAGATTTATTTACACTCTGATATAATTTTAATTAAATGACTTAGATAACTTTCCGCATTATCTATTAATTTAAGTCATCGAAAATCCGTGTTGTTACAGTTGGTATCATAGCGACCTTGTGACCGTAAATGAGGATTGAGCTTCATTTACCTAACGAGGAGCGCGCCTGGGTAGACTTATTGAAATACTAATACAATATTAGATCAGTAAAATGAGATATTCACTTAGAAACAATTAGGATCCTATCAAATAATTTATCGGGGTAGAATTATCACTAAGGGGAAATACGATATCTACCTGTATATTTGTAGACATGCTATCTGCATAATTGTTTGTAAATTGACTGCCTAACCTTTAGGCTATTGGCTAGTTTAAATTTATTTTTGATCCATACAATGACTAAGAAGGAAGACGTTGACATTTAGAGCCATCAACCGCTCAAGACCTGGACATCCGCATTGTGGAACATTAGTGAACGAAGGCTTTATCCAAATAAACTACAGGAGCTAACTCAAACTGAATCACATGGAAAAGTCGAGTCAAGTTTTGGACATGTCTTATTAACCTTACAGAGCAGTAACCTATGGCGAGACTTAGACCATGGTATTCTAACCTAGATCTTAACCACCATATTATAAGAAGAGAGAGTATACTCTTGAAACCGATTGATATTTATGATGATCAATACTTTTTTGAGGAGCTAAGTATTTGAGAATGCTAAGAGAACGATCATAGATCAAAATTATTTTGAGGTTTACCATTATATACATCGAATGTTATTTTGAGAAATTATATGTTGAACATACCTTGTCGGATCTATAGAATCCAATTGATTGATTGAATGATTTGTAAACAATATTTTGGAGAATCCCAAGGAAATACCGTATATACGTTTGGGAGATAATTTTATTGAATAATGGTTGATAATATTGCAAACCCTAAGTGTCATAAATGTAAAGGACACTTGTGAACCGAGGAATTTTTTATCTGAAGTTATGATTAACCGTTGTTTGAAGAATAAAGCAACAGAGAAACAATTTTGAAATTTTGAGAAATTTAAAAAGCCAACATGAGAATTCAAGATTAACTCAGTCATGACCGACAAAAATATTTGAGGATCAACGTGGTTGACGAGAAATGCTAATGTCATCATGAGAACTTCGGACTTTCGTATAATCTATGCATTTGAAAATATGAGAGAAGTGTCCTACTAAACCCAATAATATCATAGTTTATGAACGCTCTACATTTTATATTGGAATTAGGCTAGGATAACCTTCTTTTGGACTTTTATTCTACGAGAAACTTGTATTACCCATAAAACAATACCTTTCACTTTTAAGGAATATAAACATCACGATGTTTTGGAGATAAGACAACCCATAAACCAAATCTCGAGAATGACCCAAGATTGAATAGTGCCACTATATGGAAATTTAGAATTTACAGTTGATCAATAATACCTATCATACTAATTTGGGATGTACCACCTTTGTAAAACTTTCGCATAGAGGTTAGATATACGACCAAGTCACTTACGAGCCGAGTCATTTTTGCGGGAGGAACTATGACATTTCATTTTATTCATGTGGTGTCTTAAACCTTTGTTAATTGTTTAAGTTATGCCGGAATTTTGAGGACGAAATTGTTTTAAGAGGAGTAGATTGTAACACTCCGTATTTTTCAAATTTTAAAAATTTATTTAAACCAAGTTTAACGCTAGAAAAATTATTTTCGCGAATAAAATGTTTTATTTTCGTTATATTAAAAATTATTCCGTATTTAAAAAGATGAAAATTTATTTATCGAATTATTAAATTTTATCTTTCGTTAAATAAAGTTTAAAACTCAAAAATATTTTTTTTATAATGACCAGTCCTTTTGATGTTTTCTCGTCTCGTAAAAATTAATAAATCATTTATCGAATTTTTAAATAATGATTTTTTATAACTTTTGTCTCATAAAAATATAAAACTATTTAACATCTATTTTACTTACCGTCTCATAAATTCCTTTTTAAAAATCCGTAACCTTATTTTTCAACTTTTTAAGAAAGAAAGAAAGACGTTTGTACGAGAAATGGACCAGAACTCGGGAAAAATGAACCTCTTAATTGACTCCCACGTATTACTTGCTATGTTACTACAACCAAATATCAGTACACCTCATATTTACTATTCCCTCATGCATATCATACACACTACACATGTACACGACACACACTCATTGCTCATATACCTGACCAACCCTATACTACTACTACTTTTATATTTACCACACTACGTACACCACCCCTATTACTACTATAAATACGGAGTACTCCGTTCTTACTACTCCTACATCTACACTACTACTCCAATACTCCATACTCTCCGTACTATATTACTGTTTTGTACTTCTACATCGACCCAATTGAGCTTTATGGGTGAGATGTAAACCTCATAAGATCGGTTCGGTCTACGAGTCGGTAACACGGTTACTTCTATTGGTGAGATGCAAGCCAATATGATGTAGCGGTGATACTAGGAGCCATGACTCGTGTGTTGTACATGTTTCTCCGTTTATGTAAAAAAAAAAATTAAAATAAAATGGCTGCCAATGACCCATCTTTTAAACTTTAGCTTTTTCATCACCTCACATGTTGGTTAATTGAATTAAAAGAAACTATCTGTTACGTGATATCCTTTAACATTTTTGTAAGCATATTATTTGTTATTCTCATGGTTGTCTTATGTGTATGAGACTATGAGGTGATGTTAGATGAACGGTTTGGTAGTTATTCCGCTTAGCGGCCATTGTTCTATTTTTTTGCAGGTCTAAGACGTTGGGGAATCGAGCGAGAGAGATTTTAATAATATGTTTGTATAAAATACAATCTATATCCTGTACTAAGTGAATCAAGACTATGTAATTAATAGTCATTTGTTGTAAGGATTCGTCGTGATCCAGATTTATTTACACTCTGATATAATTTTAATTAAATGACATAGATAAGTTTCCGCATTATCTATTAATTTAAGTCATCGAAAATACGGGTTGTTACAAATGGTATCAGAGCGACCTTGTGACCGTTAATGAGGATTGAGCTTCATTTACCTAACGAGGAGCGCGCCTGGGTAGACTTATTGAAATACTAATACAATATTAGATCAGTAAAATGAGATATTCACTTAGAAACAATTAGGATCCTATCAAATAATTTATCGGGTTAGAATTGTCACTAAGGGGAAATACGATATCTACCTGTATATTTATAGACATGCTATCTGCATGATTGTTTGTAAATTGACAGCCTAACCTTTAGGCTATTGGCTAGTTTAAATTTATTTTTGATCCATACAATGACTAAGAAGGAAGACGTTGACATTTAGAGCCATCAACCGCTCAAGACCTGGACATCCGCATTGTGGAACATTAGTGAACGAAGGCTTTATCCAAATAAACTACAGGAGCTAACTCAAACTGAATCACGTTGAAGAGTCGAGTCAAGTTTTGGACATGTCTTATAATGTGTTAACCTTACAAAGCAGTAACCTATGGCGAGACTTAGACCATGGTATTCTAACCTAGATCTTAACCACCATATTATAAGAAGAGAGAGTATACTCTTGAAACCGATTGATATTTATGACGATCAATACTTTTTTGAGGAGCTAAGTATTTGAGAATGCTAAGAGAACGATCATAGATCAAAATTATTTTGAGGTTTACCATTATATACATCGAATGTTATTTTGAGAAATTATATGTTGAACATACCTTGTCGGATCTATAGAATCCAATTGATTGATTGAATGATTTGTAAACAATATTTTGGAGAATCCCAAGGAAATACCATATATACGTTTGGGAGATAATTTTATTGAATAATGGTTGATAATTTGCAAACCCTAAGTGTCATAAATGTAAAGGACACTTGTGAACCGAGGAATTTTTTATCTGAAGTTATGATTAACCGTTGTTTGAAGAATAAAGCAACAGAGAAACAATTTTGAAATTTTGAGAAATTTAAAAAGCCAACATGAGAATTCAAGATTAACTCAGTCATGACCGACAAAAATATTTGAGGATCAACGTGGTTGACGAGAAATGCTAATGTCATCATGAGAACTTCGGACTTTTGTATAATCTATGTATTTGAAAATATGAGAGAAGTGTCCTACTAAACCCAATAATATCATAGTTTATGAACGCTCTACATATTATATGGGAATTAGGATAACCTTCTTTTGGACTTTTATTCTACGAGAAACTTGTATTACCCATAAAACAACACCTTTTACTTTTAAGGAATATAAACATCACGATGTTTTGGAGATAAGACAAACCATAAACCAAATCTCGAGAATGACCCAAGATTGAATAGTGCCACTATATGGAAATTTAGAATTTACAGTTGATCAATAATACCTATCATACTAATTTGGGATGTACCACCTTTGTAAAACTTTGGCATATAGGTTAGATATACGAGCAAGTCACTTACGAGCCGAGTTATTTTTGCGGGAAGACCTATGACATTTCATTTTATTCATGTGGTGTCTTAAACCTTTGTTAATTGTTTAAGTTATGCCGGAATTTCGAGGACGAAATTGTTTTAAGAGGAGTAGATTGTAACACTCCGTATTTTTCAAATTTTAAAAATTTATTTAAACCAAGTTTAACGCTAGAAAAAATATTTTCGCGAATAAATTTTTTTATTTTCGTTATATTAAAAATTATTCCGTGTTTAAAAAGATGAAAATTTATTTATTGAATTATTAAATTTTATCTTTCGTTAAATAAAGTTTAAAACTCAAAAATATTTATTTATAATGACCAGTCGTTTTAATGTTTTCTCGTCTCGTAAAAATTTATGAATAATTTATCGAATTTTTAAATAATGATTTCTTATAACTTTTGTCTCATAAAAGTATAAAACTATTTACCATCTATTTTACTTACCGTCTCATAAATTCCTTTTTAAAAATCCGTAACCTTATGTTTCAACTTTTTAAGAAAGAAAGAAAGACGTTTGTACGAGAAATGGACCAGAACTCGGGAAAAATGAACCTCTTAATTGACTTCCACGTATTACTAGCTATGTAACTACAACCTAATATCAGTACACCTCATATTTACTACTCCCTCATGCATATCATACACACTACACATGTACACGACACACACTCATTGCTCATACACCTAACCAACCCTATACTACTACTACTTTTATATTTACCACACTACGTACACCACCCCTATTACTACTATAAATACCGAGTACTCCGTACTTACTACTCCTACATCTACACTACTACTCCATACTCTCCGTACTATATTACTGTGGACATGACATAGGTCCACCCCGACGCGGCCACGCGCGGGTTTAGGGAGGAGAATGAATCTCATGGTAAGATTGATCTCGGGTCGAAATTTAAATTGAAATAGGAGTCGCCACCGAATTTTGTGGGAATTCGGATCTATGGAATTAAAGAATGACGGTGGAAAGATCATCTCAAGTTTGCATAGTATCTGCGGAATTTGATCCTCGAGCCGAGACATGTCCTCAATTGATACTGTAGAGGAACACAAATCTCGGAAGAACTGAGATATCTCAGTTATAGAATTCCACACCGTCGGTGGAAGAAGGTGCTTTAGTGACACCGGAAGCAACCTCTCCATGAAAACGTGACAGTCGTGACTCTTTAACCCTTGAAGCTTCAGGTTCTTAAGATCAACACAGCGTTTGAAGTCGGAGGCGTACCCATCAGGGAACTTTAACTTCTCTACCCACTCCAACAACGCCTTTCTCTGAGCCTTGTCAAGTGTGAACAAGGCCCTCGGTTTCGACCCATCCTGTTTTATGTGCAGTTGAGGACGGTGACAGAAATTCTTGACATCTCGTCGGGAGCCTGTAGTGTCACAACTCTTCCCCTCCACATCCATCACCGTGTGAATCAACTGCTCGAAGAAGTTTTTCTCTATGTGCATCACATCTAAATTGTGACGAATTAACAAAGTCCTCCAATATGGTAGTTCGAAGAATATGCTACGTTTAAACCAACCATTTTTCAACTTCTTGAGGTCTTTGAACTCCTGCTCGCTTCCGTCAACAGTAGACGGGTAATCAGAAATCAACTCCCATATTTCATCTCCTGGGAGTCGATCAGGTGCGTCGTCAAGCACCTCCTCACCCTTCTTGAACGCCTTCTTATTCTTTCTATATGGGTGACCTTCTGGTAGGAACTGCCGATGACAGTCAAACCAACTTATTTTACTAGAATTTGGAAGATAAAAAGCTTTGCTCTCACCCATACAACACGGACATGCTTTCTGACCCGCAGTAGACCACCCCGAGAGCATACCGTACGCGGGAAAGTCGTTTATAGTCCACAACAAAGCTTCTTTCAACTGAAAGTTTTGTCTCATAGAGACATCATATGTTTCCACCCCTACCTCCCACAGTTGTTTCAGTTCCTCAATAACAGGTTGCAAGTAAACATCCAAATGATTTTTCGGGTTTTTGGGTCCGGGAACAATAAGAGATAGGAAGATGAAAGGTTGCTTCAAACACAACCAAGGAGGTAGGTTGTAAGGTGTGATCATCACTTGCCAGCAAGAGTACGATTTACCAAATTGACCGAACGGTGCAAATCCATCAGTGCACAACCCAAGCCTTACATTTCGGGGTTCTAACGCAAAGTGGGGATGTAGTCTATCAAAACGCTTCCACTCCTCACCATCACTCGGATGACACATCTTCCCTAGTACCCTAATGTCCTCCTTGTGCCACCGCATTTGCTCAGCTATGGTTTTTGTGGCGTACAATTTCTGAAGCCTAGGTGCAATAGGGAAGTACGTAAGCTGACTTATTGGGATTGGTTTCTTACCCCTGACACTACTTTTCCCTTTTCTACCTCTCAAAACAATATCCCCCTCGACCATCTTATACCTACCCTTACCACATCTCCTACATTCATCAAGCATCGCATCGTCCTTCCAAAATAGCATGCACCCATCTGGACAAGCGTCAATCTTTTGATGCGGGAGTTGAAGTCCCTTCACAACCTTTTTGGTTGTGTAGAATGATCGGGTCATGATATTGTCTTTTGGAATAACTCTCTCGAGCAAGGCAGCAATACCATCGACACAAGCAAAGGGCAGGTTGAACTCACATTTAAGGCTAACTACCATAGATGCGACTTCTAACAAAGTCACATCGCACCCTCCGTATAACGGTTTCTCCGAAGCTTCCAACATGTCAAAAAACGCCTTTGCTCGTGGGTTAGGCTCTTGTGGATTAGGTGAATCTTGTGGGTTGGGTGAGTCTCGTGGGCTAGGTGAGTCTCGTGGGTTAGGTGAGTTAAACAAGTTGCACTCCACAACATCAACTATCATACCTCTCAATCCCCCCTCATCTTGATGGTTTTCGGTTCCCTCAGACTGAGATGACTCACCATGACAAATCCAATAATAGTAATCGGGTGAAAAACCACTATAGATGACGTGTTCCTTCACTACAAGGACCTCAAGAAATTTTAGGTTCTTGCATTTAGTACACGGACACCTAACCTCCCCCCTCGATGCGTAGTCTACCGACTTTTTAGCGACCTCGACAAATGACTCAACACCCCTCAAAAATTCGACTGTTGGACATCTCTTCTTATCAAGTCTTCCCTCGTACATCCATTTCCGTTCAATTCTCTTCATTTTCTATGTTCAAAAAATATATATAACATATTAAAGTTTAATTTCCCTACTTTAATTTATAACTTACTAAACGAATATTTAATCACCATTTAACTTAAACTTCATTTCTCTAACTAATACGTCGAAATAAACCCAAATGTCTTATTAATTTAGAATTGACCTTACAAAAATTTAGTAAACCCAATTTTTTTTTTTTTTTTTTGGGAAAATGTAAGAATTTTGTATTAAGTAAACCCATTTTTTAATTTGCAAATGTCTTATTAATTATTAATTGACCTTACAAAAATTAGTCACCGAATTTAATCACAATTTAATCCCAATTTACAAAAACCCTAGCTAATTTATCAATGTAATCCCAATTCAACCGAACAAAACACAATAATTCATGCCTTAGGTCACACAGAAGCAGCTTAAACATGTCAAAAAAGGGTCAAATTTTCGGATGCAGATATCAAAATTCCGAAAGCGCCGCTAACACCTATTTACAACCCCGATCAGGATAGAAGTGGTTTCGGGAAAATCCGGCATTATTACGACACCTTTTGGTCCGTCTCAAGTCACACAAAACTTCACCCTAAACCCTAGAGGTCATTCTAGCTCAATTCAACCAAATTGATCAAACCCTAGTCAAAATAACCATGGACATAAATAATCTAACTAAGCGAATTTGGGATAAACTAATCAACCTAATCGAACTTGGCCTAAACTAATCAACCTAATCGAAATTTAGACCTAGACGAAATTAACTAACAAATTATCAATAAATAACGCTAACAATGGAGAATACGAACTAATTATAATGAATAGAAACGAAATAAACTAAGAAAACGTACCAAAATTAGGAATAAAGGATGAAAAATGGGAGAGAAATGGGTCGGCGAGCGTGGAGGGAGAGTGTAGAGAGAGTTTTTTTTTTAACAAATGAAGGGGGAGAGGGGGGTGAGCGGGTATTTGACGCCACACTCAACTCAACGGGCGTCCACTATCGGACGCCACATTCGCACGCCATTTTGCTGAATATGGCGTCCGACAGTGGACGCCATTTGGGTTAAATGGCGTCCGCCTGCGGACGTCATTTGGGTTCAATTTTGTCCTCCCCAAATACAGTCGGACGCCAAGTTTAGCGTCCGACAGTGGACGCCCGTTTGACTTTTCGGACGCCATGTAGGCGTCCGTATGCCCAGGACGCCAAACAGGTGGACGCCCGGGACAGTTTTTCTTGTAGTGGAACCCACTCTGCATTTAGGTGTTTTGTGCACAAAGCACGGCCCGCTTTCAATGCTTGAGTTTAGGGGTTCGTCCCTTTGCATTACGATACCGACGCCGAGTTATCGGGAATCGTGTATTGAATGACACTCGTGTGCCAACGGTTTCGAACGTCCGGAAATCATGGTTCTGAGTAAAGGGTGAGGGTACATGTTGGGAAGCCCACAAAGGACACCCAACCCCGCCCTCTCTTAGCGGCCTCTACTTAGATATCGTCCGTTTTTCGTGTACGCGTGCTAGTTTGACGGTTGAATGTTATGCAAACAACGTTTTATGACATGCAAAGATTTGAATAAGTTGCTACATTGATTTAATGCATTTAATACACGTCGAAGTGGTTTAGCATGAGAGGTTCGTTTTAGTACAATAAAACAAACAACGAAAATATAACTTAAAACACAAGATTACAAATGCGCGGGCCGAATACAACCCGGAAACAAATACGACAAACAAAATATATAATAATTGCAACAATAACGGAATGTAAATAGAGTAAAACACGTGATGGATTTGACATGTGTTGACCGAAGTCGTTAAAAAAGTTTATCGAGGCTTAAAGTATGTGGAGAACTCACGGTTTGACGTGACAGAGGCCACTCGATCGAGTCATGGAGGGACTCGATCGAGTGCCTCTCGAAAAAACCCCTGCCTCGATTTTGGGGTGCCACTCAATCGAGTGCGCTGAGGCACTCGATCGAGTGCCCTCTGTGCGAACATCAGTTCGTTTCGGGAAACGTCGGTCTGGAATTTCCTTTAGTTTTAAATCGATAATTTATCAACCCGCGTAAAAATATGGTATAATTTATACTCGACTTCATTTTCGATGCTCGCGATATGTATGCTATTATTACGAGATCAATTATCGGGAATTTATAAAAGACGTTATAAACCATTTTAGGACGAAATAATTCCCTCTGCGTCGTAATGTCGTAATAACTCCTTTCGGACCGTGTGACAATTATTTTGGCGTCAACGGGTTCGTGCTAGTACAATTTGTCGATTGATTCCTTTAGACATGATATTCGACTACGGAGTCGATATCGCATCTTAAGAATAAATGTTTTATTTATTTATTTAATTAGAGCGAAAGACAATTCCCTCCGCGTCATGACATCGTTAATAATCCTTGCGGATTATGTGATGTTCGATTTGCATCAACAGGTTTCGTTCAATCCTTTTTGAAAAAGAGGATCGAATATGTTTAACGCAGAATATTCGCGATCCCATCATGCCCTTGAGTGTTTAGGACGGGGCTCCTCGAGAGGGCTCCACCACTGTTACAACTCGTAAAGGAATTAGAAGGGTCTTATACGAAATTCAACATTAAACGTATTCGATTCGAGATCGTTTTGTAAATCGATGTATGCGCGATGTTTAAACGTTAATTAGATAGTAATAATATTAATAATGATAAATAGTAATACTAGCGATATTATAAACGAAAGAAGAAAATAAAATAAAAAAAACAACGAAAAACAAAGAAGAAGACGGAAAAGACGGAGAGAAGAGAAGAGAGGAAAGGTAAAGTCGGGATTGAGTTTTACACCCTCATCAACCTACATGCTTTTGTCTCGGAGACCGGCTCATATAGTAATGGCTTAGGCACGGGAGCGTCGAGATGTATATAGGAGAGTTATGGTGTGTATAATTGGGAATGGATTGGACGAGTTTTGCTCTCGGGTCTTTGACGAGTTTTGATCTCGGGTTTGTGTATGTAAGGACGTCGAGATGATGGTGATTTAAGGGTTGGAATATGGAGCTTTTCGAGGTAGAAGACGGTTGGAAGAAGGTTGTGAAAAAAAGTTGTAAATTGTGTTGAGGGGGCGGGGTATTTATAGGAAAAGTACCCGGTTTAGGATAGAAAAAGGCCACTTTATCGAGTGGTGAGTGTGCACTCGATCGAGTGCCCGGTCTGATGCCGGTTCGGCTGGTTTTGCGAGCCTACTCGACCGAGTAGGCTGATCCACTCGATCGAGTGGGTCTGGACGGAGGATAAGGTTATTAGAAATAAATTTTTATCTCTAATTGAAGAGGTTTAGTAGCTTAGGTTCTCTTCTAGCTGATATTTTTGTGTCGATTTTGCCTTTGACCGGGTTTCGACCTAGTCGCCAAAAGACAGTTTTATTTCCGGTGTCGGTTTTGACCCAAATTAGTTTTATTTTATTGGAAACGACCCGCTGGGCCTGAATTTGAGGTCAGTTTTGTGAGATTTGTACTCCATAAAAATTCCAAGCCAAAAAATAATAATTTTGAGCCCATATCCGAGTGCGTAAAAGCACGTTCGCGTCCGATCATCATCGGGTGTTTTTTGGAAACTGCTATACACACTAGCAGGCAAAATGCAGGTGTCTACAATTACGTACTACTACTTCTACTTACTATACTATATTTACTCCCTTGTCCTTCTCTATAGTTGGAGCCTCGAGAATGAGAAGCTACCCAGTAATTGGCGGAATCACTTTTCTAGAAACGTATTTGAGTCAAATCATTTCGACCGAAAATTTCTTTAAAAGGTGGAAGAAGATGATTTTTCTAACGTAGACAATATTATTGACCTGACGACCTTTAATTCTTAATAACGTTAATAAATACTCCGTAATAGCTATTAAGGTAACCAAACTTTTCATTCTAACAATATTTTGTATATATAAGTATATTATGTTAGTAACTTAATAAATTACTTATTTAAATATTTAGGCTTATTTGTACGACTAAATTATATGTATATAAAAAAATGTTACGTGATATTTTATATATGTTATATATTTATTTATGACTAAATTCAACTTAACTAAATAATTACTTGTTTAATTTAATTTATTTATCAACTTTACATTTTTATTTGTATGAGAAAATGACAAAATGAATCAAAGAACTTAAAATGATAAAATTTACTAATATCATTTTATTTATTTATTTCTATTTACTATGTATATTTATTCTATGTACTTTATGTTTTGTATGTATTTTATATAATTGTAACTTTGGTCATATTTAATTTTCTTTAGTAGTTTTACATTTTCATATATAATAAAATAATAGAGTAAATTAGTAACCTACAAATTATTTTATTTCAATAATACTTTACATATTATTTTTACATAGGTAGAAATATACAAATTTCATTTTCTAAAATAAAGGGATTTATTTTATTCCGAAATTATTATTCGACATTTATAAATAATTAAAAAATGATTTTTCGTCAAATTTTATAAGTCTCCTAAGTATGATTTAAATTATATTTTTCAGAAATTATAAATTTTAAAATAATATTTTTTTATACATTAATTTTTATTTTAATATAAAACTTCTTTTGAAGATTTATTATTTTAAAATAGTTATACGATATTTGAAATATAATATTTCGGGTGACATTTGAGGATTTAAGTATAACGTTGTAACACTGAAAGTAAGTATTTCAGGATTTGACTGTTTCAAATGAATCCGACCAATTATTAAAGGTCACAAAATAATGTACTACTTGTTCACGGGCGACTTTTATATAAAGTTTACGATGCAAGTCTGGGACGAATAGCTTGTGTTGGATTCTACCATATGTATTCGACTGCACTTGTAATGAAAAACAAACTCGAAGACTGCGGTCCGAGAGTCGACCTAGTGTTTAAGGTAGTCGTTCTACGGCAGTGAGAGCTGCGGTTCAAGAGTCTGCGTAGGGTATGTGCGAATATATAGACAAGTACATGATCAGTATTACCACCTAGGTAACGGGGGCAGAACAGGATTCTGAAAACTACGGGTTCCCTCTTGATGATGCAGAGAATGTAATCATCGGCTTTCTTTTCGCCCAGAACCCAATTTGAATAAACGTATAATATAATTGAAGTTCGGGCCCAATTGACCCTTATGGATGAGATGTAAACCTCATAAGATCGGTTCGGTCTACGAGTCGGTAACACGGTTACTTTTATTGGTGAGATGTAAGCCAATAAGGTATAGCGGTGATACTAGGAGCCACGACTCGTGTGTTGTTTCTCCATTTACCTGAAAAATGATTTTAAAATCAAATGGCTGCCAATGTCCCATTGCATCTTTTAAACTTTATCGTTTTCATCACCTCACATGTTGGTTAATTGAATTAAAGGAAACTATCTGTTAAGTGATATCCTTTAATATTTTTGTAAGCATATTATTTGTTATTCTCATGGTTGTCTTATGTGTATGAGGTGATGTTAGATGAACGGTTTGGTTGCTCTTTCACTCAGCGGCCATTGTTTTATTTTTTTGCAGGTCTAAGACGTTGGAGAATCAAGCGAGAGAGATTTTAATAATATGTTTGTATAAAATACAATCTATATTCTGTATTAAGTGAATCAAGACCATGTAATTAATAGTCGTTTGTTGTAAGGATCCGTAGCGATCTGGATTTATTTACACTCTGATATAATTTAATTAAATGACTTAGATAACTTTCCGCATTATCTATTAATTTATATCATCGAAAATCCGGGTTGTTACATTGTAGCTCCATGTTAAGTATCTTCTCCCTACCATGAAGTGATTATAGCTCCATGTTGAGTATCATCTTCTCCTTCTCTTCTTTTACAACCTTTCACATATTCTTCTATGATCTTCAATGCTTGTTTCTTTCCATGCATGCTTTATCCCGATTTAGTCTTCTATCCATGTTGATACTTGACTCCTTTTCTATATCTGGTTTATATCTGTATGACTTAGCATATGCGACTAGACAAAAAAACTCGTTGCGTGCCACTTGTAATCATCAAAACATAATACGAGATTTCTATAAATAGAAGTTACCAAAATAAGCATAAAACCAATTTCAAGCCTTCATACGTGTCAACCAAGAGAGGATGGAGGATAGAGAATATACAAAGATGATAAATGAAGAGGAAGTGGCAGTAGGTTACCGGCAAGAAGTAGTAGTAAAAAGTGAGAAAAATGGAGTTGTCAGTAGAAAGTCAGAGATTTGATAATAGAAGGAAAAAAATATTGAGGGTGGCGTCAGGTAGGGATAATGAGGGAAAAATAGAAGGCTAAGATTTATTGTGAGATTTGAGGATATTAAATAATATGTAAGATATTAATTAATTTTGGGTGACAACTCTCCAAAAGAAAATGCAATGGTCAAATAAAAACGTCACATAAATTCATACACATAAGAATGTTAACTAAATTATCAAGTAATAATTAAGGACTTAAATGACATGCATAATTACAAGAATAAGAGTTATAAGTTCATCCAATCAATCATACGAGGTAATACGATAAAAAACACGTAATCAACTAGAACAATTAATCAAACCGATTTTAAGTCTAAATTTCTCGAATTAGTCTCTTGTTAGTGGTTTAGTGAAAAAATCGTCTATTTGATCTTCGTTATTGCAGAAAATTAGCTTAATGTGACCCTTTTCTACGTGATCTCTAATAAAGTGGTGACCGATATCTATATGTGAAACACCCCTGATTAATTGAAGATGTCTTATTTATGAGCTTAAATGACTAGTGAGATAAAGAGATTGAAAGTACTACTCATATCAACAAAGTGCACTTTTTTTCTGGTCATCAATTCAAAAGAACTCTGCAGCTAAGCGTGCTTGGTTGAGGGTAGTATAAGAGCAATCACAATGGTAGAACTAAAAATTATGTTCTTTCATTGCCATGTAATATATTGGCAATCTCCATATTTAAGAAGTTTTAACTACAATGGAAGAACTTATTATTTTGTTCTTGGATGACCCCTTTCTTATTTGTCTTCTCCAAACAAATTGTTTTATTTTCTTTGAAAAATGTAAAAACCTAGTTCTTAAATAAGAATCAAGTTATTGTTTTTACAAACTCAAGGTCATGTACAATGGGAGAACTTTACAATATAAAGTTCTTAGAGACAAACCCATGACTAATAACCACCATTGTGGTTTCTCTAAGGATGGCTGACTCCTGGGAAGGTTTTCGGGATGCGCATAAGTGAGGACAAAATGCGCTAGAAAAGATTCGTGTTGGTTTGTGGGACCAGTGTAGAGCCTGGTGAGCTACTGCAACTAACATTTCCGGTCCTAGTTTGGACCGGGGTGTTACAATATGTTTTGTACGTGAATGTTGAATCAGATTTTTAGATATGTTATTGGCACTCGTATTATAACACATTATAGGAACGAAGTCATAATACATACCAAAGTCGACAAGTTGTTGACGTACCAACAAGATTTGAGAACAACAATGAGTGGGGGCCACATATTCACTCTCGGTCGTTGAAAGTGCGATGGTGTTTTGCTTTTTCGAACCCCACGAGATAAGGCATGGACCCAAAAAAGTTGCGGCACCGGAAGTGTTCTTTCAATCGACCGTACACCCCACATGGTCTGCGTCCGAATTATTTACAAGGTCAAAAGGACAACCAAAGGGGTACCATAAATCGCCTTGTGTTCCAACCAAATACCGAAGAATTCGTTTGAATTTTTTAAAGTGGGATTATTTCGGATTTTCTTGGTAACGAGCACATAAACAAACACTAAATAAAATATCGGGACGACTCGCGGTTAAGTAAAGAAGTGAGCCTATCATACCTCTACACTGATTCACTAACATTCTTTCAATTTTCATCCTTGTCCAATTAGAACGATGATACCATTGGTGTAGTGTATGGGTTAGCATGCACTAGTCATCCCAAATTTAGTTAGTATCTCCTTAATGTACTTTTGTTGGTGAATCATGATTCCTTCCTTTGATTGCCTGATTTGAAGTCTAAGAAAGAATCTTAATTCACCCATCATGCTCATCTCAAACTCCAATTTCAATAGATTAGAAAAATAAAGAGTAAGGATTTCACTAGTTGCTCCAAATATAATGTCATCGACATATACCTTGACAACTAACAATCCATCTGACTGTGACTTTATAAATTATGTCTTATCCACCGAACCTCTACGAAAACCTTTTTCAAGAAGAAACATTGACAAGCGATCGTACCAAGCTCTCGGGGCTTGTTTTAAACCATAAAGTGTTTTGTCAAGTTTAAAAACATGTTTGGGATAATCATTATCTATAAGACCCGGAGGTTGCTCTACAAAGACATCTTCCTCTAAATATTCATATAGAAAAGCGGTTTTAACATCCATTTGAAAAAGTTTGATGCCTTTGTGAGCCGTAAAAGCTATTAGGAGCCTTATGGCCTCAATTCTAGCTACTGGTGCAATAGGTTTCATCATAGTCGATACCTTTTTGTTGATTAAAACCTTGCACAACTAGCCCAACCTTGTTCCTTACAATTTCACCGAAATCGTCTAGTTTATTGCGAAAGACCCATTTTGTACCAATAACGGTCCGATTAGAGGGCCTATGGACAAGATGTCATACCTTATTCCTTTTTAATTGAACAAGCTCTTCTTGAATTGCTACCAACCATGCGACATCAGTCAGGGCAACTGTGACATTGGATGGTTCGATTTGAGAAACGAAAGCATTGCAAGTGTAAAAGCTGTTGAGAAATGATCTTGTCTTTACTCCAGATTTCAAGTTACTAGTCAGATTGGAGATGGGGTGTGAGCTTTGAGGCTTGCACTTCATTCCTTTGGAATGAAAGTATCTTCCCCCTCAACTGTAACAGTCCTTCTGACTGTTGCCTTTTTGCTGGAAGTCAACGCTACCACACCAGACTCTAAGGACGCCTCTGGTTCTTGGGCATTAGCTGTTGCTTCACCATTATTGGCCTGGAAGTCACTGCCGGGAGGATCATTAATTCCCCCAAGCTTGTGCCTTCTTCTTCTGGTAACACTCTGGCAGACTGTTGCTCAGCAGCTTCGTTTAGCTCATCTTCAAGTGTGTGTTCTTTTCGAGCAAGTCCTATTTCTAATTTCTCATCTTCTTCTTCATCATGTTGTACCTTCTAAAAAATATTAGATTCATCAAATGTGACATGCACACTTTCTTCGATCATCATAGTTTTTTTATTATAAACCTTGTAAGCTTTACTCTGATCGGCATACCCTATGAACACAACTTCATCACTACGGCGGTCGAATTTTCCTAAGTTATTTTTACTATTATTATGCATAAAACACTTGATTACAAAGCCTCTAAAATAGGAAATATTCGGTTTTCTACCATGTAGCAACTCATAGGGAGTTTTATTGAATATTCTTCTAATCATGACTCTACTATGAATGTAGCAAGAAGTGTTTACCGCTTCATCCCAAAAGTTCCCAGGTAGCTTACTACATAACAACATAGTTCTAGCCATCCTTTCAAGAGTTATATTCATGCGTTCTACGACACCATTTTGTTTAGGTGTCCTAGGGGCTGAAAAGTTATGATCTACACCATTATTTTCATAATAAGCACCAAAAGATCAGTTCTCAAATTTGGTTCCATGGTCGGTTCTAATTGACACAAGTTTTAAGTTTGTTTTGAACCCTTTTTGACCATATAAGAAATTCATCAAATGCTTCATCTTTGGAACTTAAAAATAATGTTCATACAAATCTAGAGTAATCATCATCAACAATCGCACATACATAGCGCCTACCACCTCTACTACGAACTCTCATTGGACCACGTAAATCAATATGCAACAGTTCCAGTGGTCGTGACGTACTAACTACCTTTTCGGATTTAAAGGAGCCTCTAACATGTTTACATTTAGCACATTGTTCACATATTTTATCAAATTCAAATTTCATGTTAGGAAAATTATCAATAAGATCAAGTCTTTTAAGTGTATTAAGAGTTTTAGTACTAACATATCTAAATCTTTTATGACATAACCACGGGTCATTTTTACGCTCATGCAAGATATAGTTTGACCAATTAAAGTATTCCTATTGGTTATATAGACATCTTTGATACGTCTACATTCAAGAACAACTTTATAGGTAGTGGCATTCAAAATATGACACAAACTAGTACTAAACTCAACCAAATTACCACGATCACACAATTGAGAGATACATAAAAGGTTATGTTTCAAACCTTTGACAAGCCGCACATTGTCGACACAAACCATTGAAGGCTTACCAACTTTTACAAGTCCTATGAGTTCACCTTTTTTGTTGTCTCAAAAAGTTACTATTTTTCCATGAACATCATTTTTGTCATTATCCATTTTTTCAAGTTTGCTTAACTCTTCCTTAGTGGTGTTGAGATTGACTCTAAGAGACTCATTCCCCTTGGACAACTCAGACATTTGTGGAAGAGACTCATTTACTTCTGGTTAGACACTTCCATTTTCAGATCTTGCAACTCATTTAGCAAACACGAGTTAGCCTTCTTTAGACTCTTTAACTCATTTTTCACTTCAGCAGTCACAGTCTCACTGTCTGTTACTTTGATTATCTCTTTAAGACACACATTTTCCATAATAGTTTCCTCAATTTCATCTTGCATGGCTAAAGACTTTTTAGTTTGAGAATAACACCTATCAAAAAGACTATCTAACAGTTTCCAGACCTTGTCGTTTGAGTAAGTTCGGACTTTAGCCTTAAGGTTTTGTACCTCGTTTTCGAAGTCGGAATCGGAGTCATCGAGTTGGCCATGAGACACCTAATATGTTCAATTTTTAAGCTTTTGAAGTTTGTGGTGAGACACATTTTATCTTCTAACTCATCTTCTATAGGTTCATCTTCTTCCGAATCGAACATTCCCCAAATAGCGGACATGACCTTGCTTTTATATTCCCTTTTAGCTTTATCTCGTTTTTCTTTTGAGTGAATATCATTCCATTTAGGACATTCTTTGATTTGATGAGTTTTATCACCATATTTAAAGCATCTTATGGTTGAGCTAGGTCATTTCTTAGGAAATCGTTTCTTAATGAAATTGTTGTTAAACCTACGATTTCCTTGGCCATTTACCAACCAACAATGTTCCTAGTGAACATGGAAAATCCATCCGTATCGTTTGAGGCAAACTTAAGAGAAAGACTCTTTACCCTTTGCTTAGCACTCGAACGATTCACGAGTCTTAACTCGTGAGCCATAAGTGACCTCATTAGTTCATGAAGAGTCAAAATGGATAAATCTTTAGCTTCTTCTATGGTCGTGACCTATTGATGCTATTTATCGATTAGGCTACGAAGAACCTTTTGAATGATGTCTTCCGACTCGAAATCTCTTCGTAGAATTTTGAGCTCATTAATGATACCAGAAAAATGACTCGATAGGCTATTTATGGATTTGTCCTTTGACATGTGAAACATCTTGTGGACATGACATAGGTCCACCCCGACGCGGCCACGCGCGGGTTTGGGGAGGCGAATGAATCTCTATATGAGAATGGATCGAATTGAAATTTAAATCGAAGTGTAGTCGCCACCGAACTTTGTGGGAGTTCGGGCCCATTCGAACCCACTCTATGTCTTAGTGGGCCATGCACAAAGTGTGGCCCATTCCGATGTCAGAGTTTATCGGGTTCGTCCCTTTGCATTTGATACCGATACCGACGTTATCGGATATCGTGTATTGAATGACTCTCATGTACCAATGGTTTCGGACATCCAGAAACCACGGTTTTGAGTAAGGGGTGAGGGTACGTGTTGGGAAGTTCACAAAGAATACCAACCCCGCCCGCACATTAGGGGCCTCTACTAAGATATCGTTTGATTTTGAAATACGCGCGTTAGTAATACGATGAATGATATGCAAACATTGTTTTGCCTAAACATGCGAATAATTTAATGGGTTGCTATGTCGGTTTAATGCATCTAATACTAACGTCGAAGTTGTTTTAGCATGCGAAGTTCGTTTTAGTATAATGAAACTAATGAAGAAAATAAATCGCTAAAAACATGAGACAACAGGTTAGTAACGGTTTGTAAATCGAATAAAAGATATAGATACGATGGCATCAATGATTTTGCAAAGATAATTTGCGTGATGGATTTAGCACGCGTTGACCGAGGTTATGAAAATATTTATCGAGACCTGAAATATGCTGAAAAAAACCGTTGTTTTGTTAAAGAAAAGATGTTCGAAGAATTAAGACGAAATAGTTTTTCATGTTACGGATTTCAGGGACCTGCGCGACCCGCCTGATGAGGGCGCGACTCACGTGGCGGGCTGTTCTCTAGATAGTTTTTAGAAAATCGACAGTTTTGTTGAATCGCGTACAAATATAGTATAATTCATACTCGACTTAAATTTGCGATATTCGTTATATTCGATATTCGATTATGGAATAGATATCAAATATTCGGAATGATTTTTAGAAAAGATGCTTTATAAATCATTTTGAAAATCGAACGAAAAAATATTAATTCTCCCGCGTTGAAATCGTCATATTTTGTTTTTAAGACCATGTGACGATTTTTTTTTTGCATCAACGAGATTGATTTAGTTCTTTTTAGATACGATATTCGACTATAGAGTCGATATCGTATTTTAAGAACGTTTGTATTATATAGAAATTATATTGTAGTATCGATATTAGAAAAGAAAAAAACGTGTGATGACCCATAAAAAAAAGACCGACGACGCAAAAGAAGGAAAAAACAAGAGGAAGAGAGAGAGAAAGGAGAAGACGGGATTTTGATTTACACCCTCAACCTACATGCTTTGTATTCTCGAAACGGGGCTCGTCGGAATGTGGCTTGGACACGGGAGCGTCGAGATAATGTCGGTGAGTTGTGGTGGTTTTGGACGTGTAGTGTGTCGATGTAGAGAAGGCCGAATTTTGGGTTAAGGCGGCGTGATCTCGGGTTTGTATTATCGGTTTGTTCGATTCTATGGATGTGTATATGGTTGATCGCTGTAGCTTAATGAATGTGTATGTGTATTGTAGATGCTATCTGTATGTGAATTGTGTGTGCAAAGAGGGTGTATTTATAGTAGAGATTCCCGATTGGAGCTAGGAGAGGTAGCTTAACAACTTGGGTGACAAGAAATACCGCTTTGGATAGGAAAAGCAAGAAATTTGAGAGGAACGAGGATTCCGTTTCTTGGTGGGAAAGGCATTGAACCCGGCTGGAAAGGAGTACTCGGCCGAGTATCCTCTGTACTCGATCGAGTGTTCGGGTAGGATTCCTTCTGGAGATCGAATTCTATCTTTAACGGAATTGTTTAATACTTTTTGCAGCTCATTTTTTGTAGCTTTCGACTTCCCGGATTGGTGGGGTGTCACGGCAGATATTTATGCCTCGGAAATATCTTTGACCGGGATTTGACTCGGTCGCTAAAAGACAATTTTGCCCTTGGTGTCGGACTCGACCCAAATTAGTCTTATTTGACTCGAAATGACCCACTGGGCTTTAATTTGAGGTTTGTTTTGTGAGATTTGTACTCCGTAAAAAGCCCAAGCCAAATGCCAATGATTTCGAGCCCATATCCGAGTACGTTAAAGCATGCTGGCGTCCGATCATCATCGGGTGTCCTTTGGAAACTGCTATAGACACCTAACGGCCAAATGTGGGTGTCTACATAGCCCCCACTCTGACTGAGGCTTGGACAGGGCGAAAGTCAGAGTAGCTACCAGACCAATCAAGGATTAAGATCTGGTAGACTTCCGGTCGGGTCATTTATAGTCCATTAGATTTGCGTGACAGGGCTCGCCAGCCATAAGATAGAAATCATACCTGAGCTGATGATGATGACTCCGTGAGGAATTTTGGACTTGTTGTATAAGTCCCGGGTGCGCCTATATGTGGGCCCATCCCGTGAAAAATGCCACCCTGGGCTTTCCGCTGGGGAGTGAGTCGCACGGCCCTGCTTGAATCGTCCCTGTACATGACTATGCAAAGTTTCGCATGTAGCATTTAGGTAAAAATGACTCTCGCTGAGGAAAAGAAAATTTTTGGAAATTTTTGGATTTTTTTTTTTGAAAATCTGACTCCGAATAGGAATAGGAATGCTCGGGATGACTTAGCTAGACTCTGAGATAAGGCCTGTATGCTAAAACCTCTGGGATTAGGAATCCTAAAGTAAGGAGGAAAGTCTGGGTTTAATACTATAAATACCCGTCCCTGCTCTTAGTTTTCCTCATAATTCTCATAGTTCCCTTCCTTCTTAAAGAGAAACAAGCCCCGAGAATCTTATTCTTTTTTTTAAGAAATTCAACTATGGGAATCGACCGTTTAATCGGAATGCTGCAGGATTGGTCCCGATACTTTAGAGACGCAGATAAAGTTATTCTGAATCAGAATGGTATTACTCAATTGTTCACAATCCGTCAAATGCAAGTGGATCGTCACTTTCTGGATGCTTGCTTGTCGTACTGGGACGATACTTATCACGTTTTTGGCTTTCCTCGAGGCGAAATATGTCCCATCCCTGAGGAAATTGCTGCCGTAGGAGGATGGAATCCCATACTTCGCCCTGCTATCCCGTTTTCCGTTCACGATCCTGGGAGGAAGCTGCGGGAATTTTTAGGACTTTCTCACATGGAGGTATCCCGTATGGCGGAGGGAGATACTGTCTCTTTGATTCATCTGGCTGAAAAGTTTATGAATCCACACGACGTCCGGGTCAGGCCGGTCCATAGCCGTAGGGCCTTTGCTTTTTGTATGCTCCATGTTTATGCCTTCGAAGGTCATATGGATCTGTTATCGTGTATGGGTCATGTCAGACTTTTCACTGTGGTTGACCTGATGCAAACGGAGCACAGTCCGGCTTGGCTGATTACGGGAGAAATTATCCAAGGTTTGGACAATCGTAAGAGGGATTCGTCGATCCGTTTGACCGGGAGTACCCGTCTTCTACAGGTATATTGCCTCGGCTTTTATCCGTTTTTTTTCGAAAATTTCTGCGATTTTCTCAATTTTCGATTTTTCTCTTTTTTCCCACAATTTGTTTTTTCGATAATCATATTCCCCGTTTTTGTCAGCTTTGGCTATTTGAGAGACTATCAATCGTGGATCCTCCCCTTGACGTGAGCCGATATCGCCCCACTCAAGTGATGACGAGGAGACGAACCATTGACTTTTCTCGCCACAATACTCAAAAATACTGGGACGAAGTGCTGTCTTTCCATGGAGGCCCAGTGATCCGATGGACCGTGCCATGGTGGCCCATTTATGTTCGAACCGGTTTGGAAACGAGAGATAGGGCACGATATCAGGTGATCCTATCTTTTAGGCAGACAATTCACCTTTACCCCGATAGCATACTTAGGCAATATGGTCGGGCCCACAGAATCCCGGAAATTGAGGCGGTCGTGAGTGAACCTACTCAGCTGACGAATGTGATGTGTGACACCTTGATGCAGCGGTGGTACACCCGGGCTACTTGGTCTGTTTCCAAGACTCTTCACTCAATCTGGGTATCAGATTCTTATATGAAGTGGACGAAGGCGGATTCTGCTAAAACTCGAGCTGCTCTGAAGACTGATGAGGCTTTTGACTTGCTGCGACGAGAACAAGCCAAAGATAACAGAGGCTTTTTTGATGAGGGTGACACTCCGGCTACCTTGGTTCGACAGATGTCAGGTCTGAAAGGAAAGACTAAAGGTGCACGGGGGAAAGTGAGCCCCCAGACAGACCTGGAAAGAAGACTTGGTCCAAGATTGGCGGTTCAGGATAGTGACAATGACAGAAGATCCGCTGTCAAAGAAACGGGTTCGAGCTAAAGAGGTTCCACTTGTTATCCGGGAATTCGCCCCCGCCCCGTCGACCTCGGGCTCCGCGTGACCCAAAAGATAAGGGGAAAAGCAAAATGCATGAGCACTAGTCTTCTAAATTTTATTATTTAAGTACTACTACTATTTTTGTGGTGTGATTTTTTTGTTGTTTGTTTTTCTGTGTGATGTATCTTTTTAAAATTCTCGAGTTCATCGGTTTTTTTTAATAAAAGACATATTAGTGAATACTGTTCCCGTCTTTTCGTTATTGCAGTGGTTGTACCGTTTTGAGGGGTTGCCTACGTATCCACAATTAGTGGAATCAAACCAAACGTAGTTCAAAATAGATTTTTTTGCAATTTTCGAAATACATCAAGACTATTAGTGCGAGATGCGTGACAGTAGGATAAGTAATCCTAACTTATTGACTTGCTTTACATTTTTTGAAAATCTATAAAAAGACAAATTTTTATAAACTTTTAGCAAATGACATTGAGATAAGGTTTAGGGGTAGTAGCGTTTCAATTGGTCCGAGTTGGTCGGGTTGACGAATTCGTTCCCGTCCAAGTCTGTCAGCATTACCGCTCCTCCTGATAGGACCTTATTTACTAAATACGGCCCGGCCCAATTGGGTTTGAATTTCCCTCTTGGGTCGACTGGTAGTAAGGCCCAGACGGATTTTAGGAATAGATCCCCTTCTTTGATATTTCTGGGCCTAACTCTTTTGTTGAAAGCCCGTTGTATCCTCTTTTGATATATCTGAATATTGTTAAGGGCTCGAGATCGCCGTTCGTCCAAAAGAACTAGCGAGTCATATCGGGCTTCGACCCAATCTGCCTCAGGTACTTGACTCTCGAGTAAAATCCTGAGGGATGGTACTTCTAGCTCGACCGGTTGGACCGCTTCCATTCCGTACGTAAGATAATATGGAGTTGCTCCGGTTGCAGTGCGAATTGATGTTCGGTACCCCCATAAGGCAAAAGGAATTTTATCGGGCCAATCCTGTTAATTATCAGCCATCTTTTTAAGTATGGTGACAATTGTTTTATTAGCTGCCTCTACCGCTCCATTTGTTTGGGGACGGTAAGGCAAAGATGTATGCCTTTGAATCTTATATTTTGCTAACAAAGTAGCAGTTTCAGCTTGGAAATGGGTCCCGTGATCACTAATAAACTCGTGCGGGATCCCGTATCGGCATATAATCTTATTTTGGATGAACTTGGCCACATGTTTGGCATTCAAGATCCGGTATGGCTCGGCTTCGACCCATTTGGTGAAATAGTCAATAGCCACTAGAATGAAACAGTGACCCCCCGTCCCGGAAGGGTTCACCTTCCCAATTATATCAATTCTCCATGTCGAAAATGGCCATGGTGATGTCATAGTATATAACAGGGATGACAGCATATGTTGTACGTTGGCGAAAATCTGACAGTTATAACAGTGTTTGACATATAACTGGTAGTCGGTTTCCATGCTATTCCAATAATATCCGAGTCTTGCGATTTTTCGGGCTAGCATATGGGTGTTCATGTGCGGACCGTTTTCACCATCGTGTACCTCGGCCATGACCTTTTCGGCTTGCGTTTTGTCGATGCATAGGAGTAAAGCCCCCTTTGCCGTCTTCTTGTATAACTGTCCATCGTCTGTGCGGACGAACTGGGTGGCCCACCTTCGCAGAGCTTTCTTGGCCCGGTTTTCAGCTCCTGTGGGATATTCTCCCTATGTTAAGTAGGTTAGAATAGCCTGATACCAAGGTTCCGGATTAGTTATTTCGATATCCTGAATAGCGTGGATATATGCCGGCTCGGATCGTCTTTCGACGCAAATGGGCATGCTGGTTAGATGTTCCGGGATATACAATAAAGATGCTAATTTGGAAAGTGCATCTGCAAACTGGTTTTCTTCCCGAGGTAGATAGATGTATTCTACTTTTTGGAACAGCTTTTCGAGAACCCTTACTCGCGCTTGGTAAGCTACGAGATTGGCATTCCGAGTTTTCCATTTTTGGAGAGCTTGATTGATGACTAAAGATGAGTCACCGTGGACCCGGAGGTTTGTTACTCCCAAATCACCGGCACCTTGGAACCCGTGAATGCATGCTTCATATTCTGCTGCGTTGTTAGTCACGTCGAAATCTAACTTAATGGATAACGGGGTGTGCTCCCCTTGTGGTGAGATTAGCAAAATCCTGACCCCAAATCCTCGGAAGTTGGACGCCCCATTAAAATATAAATCCCATGTTTCCGTGTCGGTATGGAATATATCTTCATCTGGAAAGGCCCAAGTATCGGTGTGTCCTTCCTCGGATATCGGATTATCTGCAAGGAACTCCGCTACTACTCGGCCTTTGATGGCCTTTAATGGCACGAACTTGAGATTGAACTCAGCTAGCATTGGATATCCTACCGTTAAGGATAGGCTTCTCGAACAAGTATTTGATAGGATCCATTTTGGATAGCACATGTACTTCGTGACTGAGCATGTAGTGTCGGAGCTTTTTAGTGGCCCAAACTAAAGCTAGACACGTCTTTTCGAGCATCGTATACTTGCACTCGTATTCCAGGAACTTCTTACTTATGTAGTAAATAGCCCGTTCTTCTGAATCGACTGTCTGGGCCAGCATAGCCCCCATGGCTGTCTCGGTCATTGTTAGGTATAACGACAAAGGTAGACCGGGTTGAGGTGGCATTAATACCGGCGGTGCAGACAGAATCTCCTTGATTTTATTGAAAGCTATTTGACATTTATCGTCCCACAGTACTCGTTCTCCTATTTTCAGTTTCTTGAAAATGGGCTCACATACCATGTTAGCTTCGAAATAAACCGGCTGATATATTGGACTTTCCCGAGAAACCCCCTTATCTTCTTTCAGTTTTAGGTGGCTGCATTTCGGTAATGGCTTTGATTATGGCTGGGTCAACCTCGATGCCGCGTTGGCTAACGATATGGCCTAGTAATTTGCCCGATGTTACCCCGAAACTGCATTTTTGAGGGTATAGCCTCATGTTGTACTTGCGTAATCGAGTGAAGAATTTCTTTAGAGCTGAAATGTGCTTGTTTCGGTCTTTGGACTTAACGATCATTTCGTCCACATAAACCTCTACTTCTTTATGCATCATATCGTGTAATAAGGTAGTGGCGGTTCGTTGATAAGTGGCCCCGGCATTGATAAGCCCAAATGGCATGACGGTGTAACAGTAAGTACCCCGAGGTGTAGTGAAGGTGGTCTTACTCATGTCCTCCTCCGCCATTTTGATTTGATTGTACCCGGCATACCCGTCCATATAGGATACAAGGGCAGGATCGGCCGTGTTATCCACCAGTATATCGATGTGTGGTAACGGGAAATCGTCTTTTGGGCTGGCCTTGTTAAGGTTCCGGAAGTCTACACATACCCGTACTTTGCCGTCTTTCTTGGGTACCGGCACGATGTTCGCAACCCAATCTGGATATTCAGATACTTGAATAAAGCCCGCTTGAATTGCTTGTCGACTTCTTCTTTGACTTAGAAAGACCATTCGGTCCTCATTCTTCGGAGTTTTTGTTTTACCGGCTTAAACCCGTCTTTGATGAGTATACGGTGTTCGGCTATCTCCCGGTCTATTCCGGGCATGTCCTTGTAGGACCATGCGAAGACGTCTTTGAATTCTTGGAGGAGATCCGTGAATTGTTGTCTCTTCTCGCATTCTAAGGATAAACCTAACTTAAGCATCTGAGGCTCTAAAGGGGTTCCTATATTGATGGAATTGGTTTCCTCAATTACCGGATCTCGGGATTCCTTTTGTTCGAGTTGCTCGATTAGATGCGGAGGTAGTGGTACCTGTGCGTCGGGTTTCTCAATGTCATTGCAAGTAAAATTTTTGAAAATGTTTTGAAAATAAGACAAGTCGTAAGCAGAACGGTTATCGTTATTATTGATAGTTAATTTTGAAAATAGCTCAAAGAGAGTAGCCATCTGATCGTTGGTCAGGCGGGATAGGGAGTGCTCTCGGGAGAGACTCCGAGACTCCCATAGGTGTGACTAAAGGAAGGGGGTTACAGACTCGATTCTAGTACTGGACCCTCTAAACTTGGACTCAGACTCCGACTCTGACTCAGACTCAAACTTGGACTCAGACTCAGTATCCAGCATGTCTCCTTCACCGATAGTCAGCTTGTAGACTCGACCCTGGCTGTTGGTCCACTTGATGGACTTTCTCCAAGCTCTCTTCCCAGTGTCAGCACCACCTTCAGAGATCAGCTTGGTTGGATCGAACCTGCTGCTGCGGATGATCAGGTTCACTAGTTCTTCCTTGGGAGTCGGGATGACCTTGTCTTCCCCGAATAAGAGCCCTATCACGGGCTCGGTATTACTTGCACCTTCCTTTGACTCTGCCTGGATGAGGGCAAAGATGTCATCCGGGATGAAATTGTATTCCCAAGCCAATTTGGTCTCGAGATACGAGATGGTGGGCTGATAGAGGCCCAATTGAATAGCTCCGAACACTGGAGTGACAAACTTGATTGCATTTGTTCGGTCCACGTGTCCCGGGGTCATAGTGTAACCCAAGCCAAATCACGATCCCCCGTCATTTAGGACTTCGATAATCTTTCCAGTCGGGAGATAAGGCCTGGAAGTAGCCCCTGGTAGGTATCCCAAGTTCTGTAGCATCGTATCGATGCTAGTGGTGAAATAAGGCTTGAAGAGATACTCCTCTTCAATCATTCCCACGAAATCGAATCCCCGTGGGTCGGTCCGGCCCGTCGTGTTGCAGCTTGTCACGGTTATGGGGGTTGCTTCGAGAGTGACGATGCCGTCTTGCAGAGGCATCTTGACTTTTCTGTGGAGAGTGGAGGACACAGCTTTGACCGAATGAATCCATGGTCTCCCGAGTAGCAGATTGAAAGATGAGGTGACATCGATCACCTGAAATTCTAGCTCTTTCTCTATCGGGCCGGTCATAATTGTTAGTTTGACGGTCCCAGCAACCGATTTCGGGCTTCCGTCGAAAGCCTGGATAGTTTGCGCCGTTGGGAGATAATCGGCCTCGGTGATGCCGAGGGCCTTAGTAGTCCTTAAGGGGGGGATTTTTACAGCGGACCCGTCATCGATTAGGGTCATCGGGAGATATTTGCCCCGGTAGATCACCGTGACGTAGAGAGCTAAGTTGTGGGTCGTCCCGAACGGTGGCAAGTCGGACTCTGAGAAGGTGATGAGTGGGCCTTCTTCCTTAGATTTTCCCTTAAGATGGGGCATGATGGTGGCTACAATTTCAGTTGGGGTAACCAGCGAGTCGACCTTGATCTGATCGAGGGCCTTAGTAAGCGCCTCCCGATGTACTTGGGAACTAACCAAAAGCTGCCATATGGTGAGATCCACTCGAGCCCTTTTTAGTTGTTTGACCAGCGTCGTGTCAGTATTTGGCTCTTCAAGGGTTGATTCGATCTTGGCAGGCTCGGTGACGGTTTCCGGGGCGAGATGGTCGGCGGTGACGTGTTGGTTGCTGGCCAAGGCTTTGCATTTAGCCTTCCGGACTTCCTCAGGGGTGATAGGGACAACTTCCCCTTTGGGTAAGTATACATCGTCTTCATCATCATTCCATATCCCGTTAATTTGTGGGACGAAAAGTGAAATTAGATGGGAACAGTCGATTATGTCTCCGGAAAAGATGGCATGAGTGCTAAACGGATTTTCCTTGTTGCTCGGCTTGTCTCCGGGCAATGGTATTTTTCCGCTTTCAATTAAGTCCGAGATGAGATGTTTCAGCTTCCAGCACTTTTCTGTATCGTGCCCGTTACCTCGGTGATAATGGCAATAGGCCTGGACGTTATAGCTTTTGGACCGTTTTTCGACTGGGACTTCCGAAATCGGGCCTATCGGTTGGATCAGGCGTTTTGGAGATAAACTTTGTAAGGTGTGAGCATAGGTAGTCCCTATGTCAGTGAATACCCGAGTCGGAGTATTCTTTTTGGTCGAGGTATCTAGTAGATTGACCTCGTCAAAGATGCTACGGGCCGCAGTTGTAGTTGCGGGCTTGCTGGAGGACGAACTGGCCCCTTGATATCCTTTGGCAGAGGCCTTAGTAAGGCTCTCTATCCTCAAGTCGTCTTCGATTCTTGTACCCATTTCGGTTAAGGTGGCGAAATTGGGTATGACGGCGTACCGGAGATGGACCCGGTAAGAAGGGAGGAGGTTCTTAACAAAGGCCTCCACTAAGACTTTCTCGCTGGGCTTATCAACCAGCTTCACGCTTTCGGCCCTCCACCTTTGAAGGTACTTGGTGAAACTTTCATTGGGCTCTTGGGCCATGACTTCCAGAGTGCGTATAGTTGTCTGGATCTCAGTGTTATCTGCGTAGTTTCGAGCGAATTCTGTAGTTGGAATCAACCCTGTAGTATCTCAGTCGTCCCAAGTTTTGTATTTCTTGGAATCAACCCTGTAGTACCAGACTTTCGAGTGCTTCTCAAGGGAAGAAGCAAATAGATGCTTGAACATTGTCGACTTGACCTCCTTAACAGCCATAAACTCTTTGAAAGCCCGGATATGGAGTACCGGGTCTTCAGTCCCATCAAACGTTGGCAGGTCCGTCAAGTTGAGATTGGCGGGCAATTCATCAGTCAGGGGCGAATATGCACGGGCATTCTCCGTGTGGATGGTATTGTTGGTTGTCATGTGGACCTGTTCCTGCAGCTTACGGACTACACTGGCCAATTGATGAGACGCATTTTGTATGGGGTAAGATGATATAATTTGTGCTAGTTTTTGTGCTTGGAGAAGGTGTTTGAAGAGCTTTATTGTATATCTTATTTTAAACGGTGTTTATATCGAGTTATGTGTTATTTTGAGATAATGTGTAACTTGTATTAAACTAGTGAAGTAAGGTGAAGTTGTGATGGTTGACATGGGCCAAGAGAAGCATAAGGAGTTGTATTTGATGGAAGAGTCAAGGCCCAACAAACACCATAGGTCAAGGCACGAGTTAAGCAAGGAAGCAAACACGGAAGAAAAATGAGAGCCGCTTTAAGCGACTGGATCCGCTCTAAGCGGATAGATCAGCCCGCCAAGAAGAATGGAGATGGGGGAGCCGCTACATACGAGTGGCTGAATCCGCTTATAGCGGCTGGACTGCACCATGTCTCTTCGGATTCTCTTATTTGATGTTACACTTGTTTTTACTACATTAACTTAGTACTTTATGAGACTAATTAGACATTAGTTTTTATCTCATCATTTTTCTATTGCTACTAGAACTCAACACACATTAGATTATTATTCATCATTTTCCACATAGAAATTCATATATTTTTCATTGCTTTTTCTCAACATTCATGGAAGGCTAAATTTCCAATTCTTGGAATAGGAGATTGAAACCTTTAAACTAAGTTGATTGTAAGACTTTAATCTCTATTTTGTCTTTTGAATATCAAGTATTGTTTTATATAATTGTTTGATTGTTAATTTATTTCTAGTTTGATCACCTAGAATTATTTTGATAATCAATTGCTAGTTTTGGGTAATAGAATCCGATTGTTCATGTTACCTAGATATTTGTAGCGAATATATTTCATCAATTTGTATGCCGATTCATCGTTGGTGATTTATAAATAAACAATACTTGTGTGAATCGAATTGTATGACCGCTTGTGTATGCAATCGTTTATCTTTGTCAATTGCTATGATTTATTCTACGTTGCGATTGAACTTAGACGCTTGGACTAGGTTATCATTTTCATAAGGGCTATTTGTGTACGCTTCCGTAGTAAATGGCTAAACTTAATTGGAATGGTAAATTGTGATTTTACATGACAAAGTATTCAAAGACAATTTAGAGTAAATGAGTCAATGATCAATCTTTAGTTTGTTGGTGGAAATCGATTGTTCCAAGATTCGTTTTATAATATTTTCATTATCATAATATTGAATTTTAGTTTTAGTAGACTTAAAATTAAAAAAGTCAAAACACCCCCAATTGGTTACTTTAGTTACAATCTCTACACACATTTGATCGACGTTACACCTTCCTCGTGGGTTCGACCCCTACTCACACTTGCTATTAGTTTGAGTTTGTAGTGGACAAAATTACTGATAAAATTACTAATTTGGAGACTCGCGACAAGTCTAGCCAAATTTTGGCGCCGTTGCCGGGGAAGGCAATTTTTATTCGATGATTGTTTGTGTGTGTTGTGTAAATATTTATTTGTTTCGGTGTTTGGCATATACCGGACACTCGTTCTACTAATAAAAAATTGTTAGATTTTGATCCAGAATTGGAGAAAACTCTATTTCAGATAAGAAGAGAAATTAGGAGGAAGCTTCAATTTGACAATCAAGATAAGAAAGAAAAGAAACAAGATATCAAAATGGCACGAGAGACTAGAACTTTGAGGGAGCTCACCACTCCCGACCTTACTCAGCAACCTCTTTGTATTACCTTTCCGGCTTTGGCGGAAAATGCAACATTCGATTTGAAGTCGAGTTTGATCCATTTATTACCCTCATTCCATGGGTTAAGTGGAGAAGATCCAAACAAGCATTTATCGGAATTTCATGTTGTATGCACAAGTATGAAGCCGAATGGGGTGACCGAGGAGCAAATAAAGCTACGAGCTTTTCCATTTTCACTAAAGGATTCCGCTCGGGATTGGTTATACTACCTTCCACCGCGTAGTATCACAACATGGGGACATATGAAAAAAGCTTTTCTAGAGAAATATTTCCCCACTTCCAAGTCTTCACATATCAAGAGGGAGATCTCTAATGTTGAACAAAAAGATGATGAGACACTCTATGACTATTGGGAGCGTTTTAAGAAGCTTTGTGCAAGTTGTCCCTACCATGGTTATAGCGAACAAGATCTTATCCTCTATTTTGTTGTAGGGTTGACCTCGGAGGATGCTCGCATGGTACATTATTCTAGTGGAGGCGGTATTATAAACAAAAATCCGGGTGATGCAATTGCCTTGATTAGTGAGCTTGCCGAAAGTTCACGTCACTTTAATGTGAGATCCAATACAAGAAGAGTGAGTATGGCTAACACAAGCTCTAGCACTTCATTGGAAAATAAGGTGGAGGATTTGACCACTTTGATGAAAGAAATGATGATGGTAAATAGACAACAAGTGAAAACTTGTAGCATTTGCTCTTCTAATGGGCACGTTGCTGATAGATGCCCACTCATGCAAGAAGATACAATGGAAGAAGTTAACGCGGCGGGAGTCTTTGGCCAATCTCAAAAGAGGTTTGATCCTTATTATAATTCTATGAGAAGAGATCATCCCGGTTTCAAATATGGGAATCCACATGGGGGTTTACAACCTCCGGGTCAACAATTTCAAGGGTCCTCTTCCTTTGGTCAACAAGCTTCATCTCAACAATTTGGTCAAGTCCGACCTCATTTTATCCCTAGACCGCAATTTGGACAACAATTTGGTCAACAAGCTTCATCCCAACAATTTGGTCAACAAGTTCCTACTCCACAACAATTTGGTCAACAAGTTCCTACTCCACAACAATTTGGTCAACAAGTTCCTACTCCACAACAATTTGGTCAACAAGTTCCTACTACTACTCCTACTCCCACTCCTACACAAGGACAATCTTCTTCTACTCCATCTATGTCCACGGAGGACATGATTCGGGCTCTCACTTCTAATGTTGCTACTATGCAAGCTAACCAAGTTCGATTCCAACAAGAGACAAAATCTAGCATTCAAAACTTGGAGAATCAATTTGGACAAATGTCTAGCACTCTCGGAAGACTTGAAGCACGGGATTCTGGGAAGTTACCTTCTCAAACCATTCCCAATCCTAAGCCAAATGCAAGTGCTATTACCTTGAGAAGTGGTAAGGAGTTACCCGGGCCGGAATCAAAGCTTAAGGATATTATTGAGCAAGAGGAAGAAGAGTTGGTGGTTGAGCCTAGTGTCACCCCATCAATAGTTCAAAAGGAGGAAACAACACCCATTTCAACACCCGTCTATGAGGATGTCCCACCATTTCCCGAAGCTTTAAAGAGGAAGAGTCGTCCTATGCAAGATAAGGATGTCTATGAAACTTTTCGGAAGTGTGAGGTAAACATTCCTTTGTTAGATTTGTTGAAAAATGTTCCTAGGTATGCCAACTTTCTTAAGGAGTTATGCACCATCAAAAAGAACCAAAAGTTGAAAGGTGTCCAAAAGGTAAAGGTTAGCGAGCATGTGTCGGCAGTGTTCTAACGTAAATTACCCCCCAAATGTAGTGATCCGGGTATGTTTATCGTACCTTGTACCGTAGGAGACACTACATTCCCAAATGCTATGTTAGACCTAGGAGCCTCAATTAATGTGATGCCATACTCTTTGTATCAATCTTTGAAACTAGGTCCATTACATAAAACGGGGGTGGTGATACAATTGGCCGATCGTTCTAATGCCTATCCTAAGGGGGTGGTTGAGGATGTTCTTGTGATGGTAGATAAGTTGATTTTTCCTGCAGATTTTTACGTACTTGATATGGATCATGATTCACATGCGGCTCCTATTTTATTAGGTCGGCCTTTCTTGAAAACTGCAAGTACTAAAATTGATGTTTCAAATGGTTCTCTTACCATGGAATCGGATGGTCAAGTGGTTAAGTTCAACATTTATGATTCCATGAAGTATCCACATGATGATCACTCTTGCTTTTCTATTGATGTGTTTGAACCTATAGTGCAGGATGTTTTCAACTTGGATGGTGAAGATGAGTTGCAAGTTGCTTTGGATAATAGCTTGGTTTGTGATGATTTGGATTTTTCTGAGTACTAACTTGCAGGAAGTTGTTGCTGCTTTAACCGAGCATGAGAAATTTCCAATTATGCCTCATTTTTCTAAACCAATTTCACTAACCTTGTCCAGTGAAAAGTTGTTACCTTCAGTTGTGCAGGCACCAGTTGTGGAGTTAAAACCTTTGCCGAGTCATTTGAAATATGCATTTCTTGGTGATGGAGATACATTGCCCGTCATTATCTCTAGTAAACTCACCAAGGACCAAGAGGGAAGGTTGCTTGAAGTTCTAAAAGTGCACAAACTTGTCATTGGATGGACTATTGCCGATATCAAGGGAATTAGTCCTACCACGTGTATGCATCGTATCTTGTCAGAAGAAAATTCTAAGCTCGTGAGACAACCGTAGTGGAGGTTGAATCCACCTATGATGGAGGTGGTTAAGAAAGAAATCTTGAAACTTTTTCAAGTGGGTATGATATACCCTATTTCCGATAGCAAATGGGTGAGTCCAACCCAAGTTGTTCCTAAGAAGTCCGGTGTGACGGTCGTTGAAAATAATCAAGGAGAGTTGGCCCCACCCGAGTGCAAAATGGGTGGAGAGTGTGCATTGACTACCGTAGGCTAAATGCAGTGACTAGAAAGGATCATTTTCCTTTGCCATTCATTGATCAAATGCTTGAAAGACTTGCCGGTAAGACTTATTATTGCTTTCTAGATGGTTATTCTGGCTACTTTCAAGTAGCAATTGCTCCTGAGGATCAAGAGAAGACCACTTTTACTTGCCCATTTGGCACATTTGCGTATCGTCGCATGCCTTTCGGGTTATGTAATGCCCCAGCGACTTTTCAACGATGCATGGTTAGTATTTTTTCTGAATATGTGGAGAACTTCATTGAAGTTTTCATGGATGATTTTACTGTGCATGGTGATTCTTTTGATCATTGCTTGTCACATTTGTCTCTTGTTCATAAGAGATGTGTTGATACTAACCTTGTTCTAAATTCTGAAAAATGTCATTTTATGGTTGAACAAGGTATTGTGTTAGGGCATGTGGTCTCATCTAAAGGCATTGAAATCGATAAAGCTAAAATCGATACAATTCAATCTCTCCCTTACCCTACTAATGTGCGTGAAGTGCGTTCTTTCCTTGGACATGCATGATTTTATCGAAGGTTTATCAAAGATTTTCCAAGGTTGCTTCACCGTTGTGCAAGTTATTGCAAAAGGATGTGGATTTTGAGTTTAATTTGGCTTGCAAGGAAGCGTTTGATCTTTTGAAGATGAAGTTAACTTCGGCTCCAATCATACAAGCACCGGATTGGTCCCTTCCATTTGAGCTCATGTGTGATGCTAGTGACTATGCATTAGGCACCGTTTTGGGTCAAAATAGTTGGGAGAGTGCCTCATGTGATTTACTATGCCTCCATGACTCTTAATGAAGCTCAAAAGAACTACTCTACTACCGAGAAGGAGATGTTGGCGGTAGTTTTTGCCTTAGAGAAGTTTCGATCGTACTTACTTGGTACCAAAGTTGTGGTGTACACTGATCACGCCGCTCTTAGGTATTTGATGGCTAAGAAAGAGGCAAAACCGAGGTTGATTCGTTGGATTCTATTGTTGAGTGAATTTGACATTGGGGTCAAAGACAAGAAGGGAGCAGAAAATGTGGTAGCTGACCACTTGAGTCGTTTGGTGCATGATGAGAAGAGAGCTATCGAGCCAATTCGGGGCACGTTTCCCGATGAAACTTTATTTGCTCTTTCTTCAGTTTCTCGTTGGTATGCTAATCTTGTGAATTTTCTTGTCTCTAACGAATTTCCTACAGGTTTTTCAAAGTCACAAAAAGAGAATATTAGGAGTGATGCCAAGTATTATGTATGGGACGATCCTTATTTATGGAAGCATTGCTCGGATCAAGTTGTTAGAAGATGTATCCCGGAGAGTGAAGTAGGCTCTATCCTTGCTTTTTGTCACTCCTATGCTTGTGGGGGACATTTTGGAGCAAGGAGGACGGCTCGCAAGGTACTTGATTGTGGATTTCATTGGCCGAGCTTATTTCGAGATGCTCATGGCTTTGTTCAATATTGTGATAATTGTCAACGTAGTGGTAACATTTCTCGCCGTAACGAGATGCCTCAAACTCCTATGATATATTGTGAAATTTTTGATGTATTGGGAATCGATTTTATGGGTCCATTCCCCATGTCTCATGGTTTCTTGTATATTCTTCTTGCGGTCGATTATGTATCAAAGTGGGTTGAAGCTAAACCCACTAGGACTGATGATGCTAAAGTTGTTGCAGATTTTGTGAAGTCGAACATCTTTTGTAGGTTTGGGATTCCGAGAGCATTGATATGTGATATAGGCACTCATTTTTGTAATCAGACGGTAGGTGCGTTATTGAAGAAATACTTTGTCACTCACAAAGTCTCTACCGCTTACCATCCTCAAACAAATGGACAAGCGGAGGTGTCCAACAAAGAAGTGAAGTCCATCTTGGAGAAAACGGTAAATCCGAACCGCAAAGATTGGAGCTTGAGGGTTGAGGATGCGTTATGGGCCTACCGTACCGCCTACAAGACTCCAATTGGGATGTCACCGTATCGGTTGGTATTTGGTAAGACATTTCATCTTCCCGTCGAGTTAGAGCACAAAGCTTATTAGGCAGTAAAAAATTTAAATATGAAGATGGATGAGTCGGGTGAGTACCGGAAGCTCCAATTGCAAGAGTTGGAGGAGATTCAGAATGAATCGTATGAAAATGCGGTGATTTTCAAGGAGCGTACTAAGGCATGGCATGATAAAATGATTTCACGAAAAAAAATTAGTGTTGGCCAAAAGGTGTTGCTCTATCAATCCCGTCTCAGGTTATTTCCGGGTAAGCTTCGATCCCGATGGGAGGGACCGTTTGTTGTCACTCAAGTTTTTCCACATGGAGCGGTGGAAATCCGTAGTCTCGCTACGGACAAGATATTTTAAGTCAATGGGCAACGACTTAAACCGTATTTAGAAGGATTTCAAGTGAAAGCGGTTGAGCATATTGCTCTTTTGAATCCAATTTACGTGGATTAATCTCATTCTTTGTCGAGCCACGACGTTAAATAAGGCGCTTATCGGAAGGCAACCCGATCCTTTTTTATTTTTTATTTTTATTTTATTTATTTTCGGTATTTTTGTTTTGTTTTCGTAGTATAGCGATTTAATTTTTTTTTTAGTTTATAGATTCGGACATCATATTTATTAATATAGTTTTATTTGTCCTAGGAAAAAAATAGATAAAAGAAAAAAAATCGAATAAGCGGTCAAGAATTGAAAAAGGGAAACTCAAGGGTGTCCACTTGAAGCGGACACAGCCACTTGAAGCGGACAAATCAGACCGCCCCGTTAATTGTTTCAATTTCGCCTCCTAAAGCGGCTATAACCGCTTCGAGTGGTCCGAGTCTCTCGTGAGGTACTGTTTCTATCCCTAAAAATCTCTTCTTCTTCCCCTGCTGTTACGTGTTTACATTTAAAAAAAATTAAATAAATAACTAAACACATTACAGCAGCAGCCCGCAGCAGCCCGCAGCAGCCATCATCATCAATCATCTTCTTCCCTTCTTCATCTCCATCTTCTTCTTCCTCCTTCCTCCTTTCTTCTCAATTAAAAAACTAAAAAAAAAAAAAAAGAACAGAGCTCACGCACATCCACAGGCGGAATCCCCCAATTTTCGTCACCCAGTTCGATTTCCATGAAGAGATTTTGATGATTCTGAACTTAGAAATCTGAGTCAGACCTTGGTTCAATTGAACAAGACTGTTCAATTTCCAGTTCGCGGGTGCGTTTTCTGAGGAATCTACGAGTTCAATTTTTCTTCATGAACTAGTTTGATCGAACCTTGCTGCCCTAACTTCGACTCACGCCTCGAATCCTGTGCCTGCTCGAATTTTATGGGGTTGGGTTATTTCATTCCGTTTTCTTGAATTCTGCGTGAGATTTCTGCCCATTTCTGCCCGAAATTTCTTGCGGTTCTGGCATTTCTGTCCGCAATTTTGCGGGTTCGAAAACACTGAATCTCCATTTCTGACTCGGAAATCGGTGTGTTTTGTTTCGGCATTAGGTCAGAATTCTAAGCTTGTTTCTCCTGTAATTCTAAGCTTCTACTTCGGTTTTTGTTTTGAATTTGGAGAATCTTGTTGGAATTCGTTTGTTATCTTTGACGGTTGAAGTTGTCGCTGCTGTGTGTCGATTTTGGGTCTTCCGAGTTGTTGGTATTTGAGTCTTTGTCGTGTGTTCATCGCAACGTCAATCGAGGGAGTGAGTGAGGGCTGTTTTGGGTGTCATATTGCCTTGTTTGTGTGTCTTGTTGGGTGGTCTGGGTGAGTTATAGTGTTTGTGAAGAGTGAGTGAGCGTGTGAGCCCTGTGAGGTGTCATTAAGTTGCGTAGTGAGTGTGTTAAGAAGTGTTTTAGTGTGGGTTGTGTGTCACTACAAGGGTCGTGTTGAGTCATCATTGTTTATTTTGTGTCCCTCATGGCTCGAGCCAAAAGAAAAACCGTGTCTAGCCCTACACCTAAAACCCCCGCTAAATCCCGAAAAATCCCCAAACCCTCAACCAAAAAACCCACTAAAGCCACTAACCGCATTCCTATATCTAAACCTGCTCATTTGACCGATGATCAAGGAGTAATATGGGACGATTTGCATAATAGGGCGATGTCGAAGACTAAGTTTCTTAGTATTCCGACTTTAGAGGAGTTGGGTTTGTTTGGGGAGATGGAGGCTTTGTTGAAAAATGTTGGGTTGGAGGGATTCATGACGAAGGGAGTACCCACCTACCGTCGATACACTTTGGAGTTCTTGTCTACTTTGACGGTGGTGCGAGTAAAACATGTGGTGACAAAGATTAAGTTTAAGTTGAAGGGGAAGGTGTGTGAGATGACAATGGATGATTTGAGAGTAGCCTTTGGCGTTGTAGAGAAGAATCGAGAGATATATGAGGGTCTTAATGGCTATACCACACCGAAATGGTGGTTTGAGGTGACCGGGAAACAAGCTATTAACAAGAAGGGTGAGGTGAGCTCCACCATCCCTCATCCGTGTCTTCGCCTTGCCCACCGACTTCTTGCTAATTCATTTCTTTGTCGAGGAGAGCCCACTAAGGTTCCTAAGCCTCATTTTGGATATTTGTGGGCAATGACCCCCGAGGGCAAGGGAGTCCCGGATTGGATAAATCTTTTTGTGTCGGCTTGTGAATCTCAACGCAAGTCCGGAGGTGGTAGAACTGGTGGCGGGGGAATGGTATCAAGCCTTATGAAGCATTTAGGGATTAATATTATGGCAAATGATCTTCCCTTGGGAGATCATTATCTTATGGATGTGAATTGCTTGGTGGGCATGGATATGTTGAGACATCGTGAGACAGTTGACACTTATGACTGGTGTTGGGGACCGGATCATGCACGTTACTTGACTTTGCCTCGATCGAACGATAAAGCTCTTACCTATGGTAAAACGGCGGTGGATTATTTTATCCCACCCGATGTCGAGGTTGATACAACGATTGATCCGAGTACTCCACATGTCAAGAAGAGTGCCTCTAGTGAGAGTGATGGTGAGGAGAGTAATGCTAATGAGGCGAGTGGTAGTGATGATGAGGAATCGGGTGATGTTGAAAGGGCGCAACCTAGTTCACTCACTTCTAGACTCCTATCTTTTCAAGCTTTGAAGGACACGGTTGATAGTTGGGTGGAGCGGTCCGACGCTTGGAGGATGGAGACAGATGCTAAGCTTAAGACACTTACTGATGTGCGTTTGGCGACCCATGAGCATGTTCGATCTTTGAAGAATGATGTTGAGACTCGAGTTGCTAGCGCGGAGGTGGACACCTCCACGAATGTTGATACCGGGGATCCCTTCGATCCTTGATTTCCTTTGGTACGTATTCTTTCCTTTCTCCATGTCTTACTTTTTGTTGTTTCTCACATTGACAGCAATGTGAAGCTTAAGCATGGGGGGAGGGAATTTCACTTGTATATATCGTAAACAAAAAAAAATTAAAAGAAAAAAAAAACGGAAAAAATTAATTAAAAAAATGAAAGAATAATGACCCGGCTAGGTGAAAACTCGCAAGGGCGGGCGCCTAGGCAAGATTGGGCAAATGGCCGAGAACGGAGTGAAAACCCGAAAGGGCGCTCTGTGTAAAAAGAAGAATTGAGAAGCGTGCCATGAGAGTAGTGTAAGGAATAATAGCTAGATCGAAAACCCGCAAGGGCAGGCGATCTAGGCAAAATGAGGGATTTAAGAAAAAAAAGAAAAAAAAAAGTTACTTGCTTGGTTACTTGTTCTTTATCGGAGATGGCGGCATAAGGAGGCTTGAAGGGAGATTCGGGTTAGGATTATTGTTGATTTGGAGAAATAAGGGGGGTATGGGTGGAGATTGGTCAAGAAACGAGGCAATAGACTACATTGTGCTTTTCATTTTCATATTGACATGTAGTTGTTGTTGAGAGTTGGTTTATGATGAAGTTGAGTGTTTTGTTATGGTCATTACGTTGTGATGTCGTGTGTATCGTTGGGTTGACCATATACTTTTTAGAGGGAGGATATAAGAAGGGAGAGTGTGAGCTTGAGAGTTGGAAGATTGGTTAGGAATTGGAGACCCTTAGAATGTAATTATTTGGTTGTGGTGTTGAATTGGAGCAAGCTACTCATGCTTCATTGTTTAGACCTCGGTGTGGGTTTCTTAGCTTTGTTCTCGGGTTTACTCGAGGACGAGTAAAGGTCTAAGCATGGGGGAGTTTGATGAGACGCATTTTGTATGGGGCAAGATGATATAATTTGTGCTAGTTTTGGTGCTTGGAGAAGGTGTTTGAAGAGCGTTATTGTATATCTTATTTTCAACGGTGTTTATATCGAGTTATGTGTTATTTTGAGATAATGTGTAGCTTGTATTAGACTAGTGAAGTAAGGTGAAGTTGTGATGGTTGACATGGGCCAAGAGAAGCATAAGGAGTTGTATTTGATGGAAGAGTCAAGGCCCAAACACCATAGGTCAAGGCACGAGTCAAGCAAGAAAGCAAACACGGAAGAAAAATGAGAGCCGCTTTAAGCGGCTGGATCTGCTCTAAGCGGATAGATCAGCCCGCTAAGAAGAATGGAGATGGGGGAGTCGCTACGAGTGGCTGAATCCGCTTATAGCGGCTGGACTGCACCATGTCTCTTCGGATTCTCTTATTTGATGTTACACTTGTTTTTACTACATTAACTTAGTACTTTATGAGACTAATTAGACATTAGTTTTTATCTCATCATTTTTCTATTACTACTAGAACTCAACACACATTAGATTATTATTCATCATTTTCCACATAGAAATTCATATTTTTTTCATTGCTTTTTCTCAACATTCATGGAAGGCTAAATTCCAAATTCTTGGAATAGGAGATTGAAACCTTCAAACTAAGTTGATTGTAAGACTTTAATCTCTATTTTGTCTTTTAAATATCAAGTATTGTTTTATATAATTGTTTGATTGTTAATTTATTTCTAGTTTGATCACCTAGAATTATTTTGATAATCAATTACTAGTTTGGGTAATAGAATCCGATTGTTCATGTTACCTAGATATTTGTAGCGAATATATTTCATCAATTTGTATGCCGATTCATCGTTTGTGATTTATAAATAAACAATACTTGTGTGAATCGAATTGTATGACCGCTTGTGTATGCAATCGTTTATCTTTGTTAATTGCTATGATTTATTCTACGTTGTGATTGAACTTAGACGCTTGGACTAGGTTATCATTTTCGTAAGGGCTATTTGTGTACGCTTCCGTAGTAAATGGCTAAACTTAATTGGAATGGTAAATTGTGATTTTACATGACAAAGTATTCAAAGACAATTTAGAGTAATTGAGTCAATGATCAATCTTTAGTTTCTTAGTGGAAATCGATTGTTCCAAGATTCGTTTTATAATATTTTCATTATCATAATATTGCATTTTACTTTTAGTAGACTTAGAATCAAAAAAGTCAAAACACCCCCCAATTGGTTACTTTAGTTATAATCTCTACACACATTTGATCGACGTTACACCTTCCTCGTGGGTTCGACCCCTACTTACACTTGCTATTAGCTTGAGTTGGTAGTGGACAAATTACTGATAAAATTACTAATTTGGAGACTCGCGACAAGTCTAGCCACCAATTCAGCTAGAGGCCCATTATTCTCAACTCCACTGTTAGGAGTTCCTTGTTCGACTGCGCTCACGCGGGTGAGGATGGCGATCTGGTCTTCCCTCATCCTCGTCAATTGTTCCTCTAGCTTAACCAACGAGGTTGTTAACTCATCTATGGCTTCTTTCGTTATGGTTCGGGTGAAGGGCGGCCTGTCTGTAAGAATACCGCGTAATCAGTAGCTAACCCAAATCCTAGAACAAAAGTACATCCCGAGCAAGGGAAAAGAAGACTAGGAAGGAAATGACTCGGAAAAGACACCTAGACGGGTGACTTGTGAAATGTGGGCCTCCTTTAGGATCCAGCTGTGTGGGTCGGATCCTGTTTTAAAGGAGGTTCACGTGAGACATTCCCCAGACTTTGGACTCGATTGTGTAAACGGGCCATCCTTTGTAGTAGTATGTCCTACGTAGGTGGGCCTTGCCTTAGTTATATAAGGCGGACTGGGATAGGGAGGAAACCCGTGATATAAGATCGACGGAGTTTCGACGCTAGAGACCTCGGTGACTTACGATGCGACCCGACACTGCTAAATACGGGAAGTCCTAAGAAGAGGAATTTTTTGAAATAGGATTTTTTTGAAAGCCCGAAAAATTCGGGGGCAAGCCCTGCCTTTTTTGGAAAAAAACGGAAAGGCGAGCCGGGTGACGGTTTTGAAAGTTCAAAAGTATTTTCGAGTTTTGAAATGGGCAGAATACCGGCTAGAAATAGATTGTCTTTGAGTAAAATCGTAAATCCTAAATTCGGTATATGTCCCGGGTTTTGAAATTGGATATTTTGAAAAGGATGCAATTTTTGAAAATGACGGTTTTTTGAAAAAAAGATGTAGATCAAGTAGCATCTAGTCATGGAAGCAGTATAACGACACCATGTATGCTCTTAAACTAAGTCTCGGTCGGTCTATAAAGGGTCTATACCAGTGTACATAGCCTATCCGAGAATCGAGGCGGACTTTCTAAGTCGAGTTGAGCTTAGAACATGCCGTAAAACCCATATGAATCTGCTATGAACACTTTTTGACATATCCAATTTGGACTACATCAATGGTATAGTGGGACGTCAGTCACCAGTACCGGTCCGGGAAAATATGGGGTTATGCATGAACCGTAAAACTAAAACGCGTATTGTAGTAGTCAAACGATTTCTATTCGAGTCTCACCCTGAGAATGCCGATGGTAAGTCACGCAGCAGTTAATCCCCAGCGGAGTCGCCAAATTGTGGACATGACATAGGTCCACCCCGACGCGGCCACGCGCGGGTTTGGGGAGGCGAATGAATCTCCATATGAGAATGGATTAATTGAAATTTAAATCGAAGTGTAGTCGCCACCGAACTTTGTGGGAGCTCGGGCCCGTTCGAACCCACTCTATGTCGTAGTGGGCCATGCACAAAGTATGGCCCATTCCGATGTCATAGTTTATCGGGTTCGTCCCTTTGCATTTGATACCGATACCGACGTTATCGGATATCGTGTATTGAATGACTCTCGTGTGCCAATGGTTTCGGACATCCGGAAACCACGGGTCTGAGTAAGGGATGAGGGTACGTGTTGGGGAGTTCACAAAGAACACCCAACCCCGCCCGCACATTAGCGGTCTCTACTAAGATATCAATTGATTTTGAAATACGCGCGTTAGTAATACGATAAATGATATGCAAACATTGTTTTGCCTAAACATGCGAATGATTGAATGGGTTGCTATGACGGTTTAATGCATCTAATACTAACGTCGAAGTTGTTTTAGCCTGCAAAGCTCGTTTTAGTATAATGAAACGAATGAAGAAAAGAAATCGCTAAAAACATGAGCAAACAGGTTAGTAACGGTTTGTAAATCGAATAAAAGATATAGATCGATGGCATGAATGATTTTGCAAAGATAATTCGCTTGATGGATTAAGCACGCGTTGACCGAGGTCATGAAAATATTTATCGAGACCTGAAATATGCTGAAAAAAACCGTTGTTTTGTTAAAGAAAAGATGTTCGAAGAATTAAGACGAAATAGTTTTTTATGTTACGGATTTCTGGGACCTGCGCGACCCGCGCGAGGAGGGCGCGACTCGCGCGACCATGCGACTCACATGGCGGGCTGTTCTCGAGATCGTTTTAAGAAAATCGACATTTTTGTTCAATCACGTACAAATATAGTATAATTCGTACTCGACTTAAATTTGCGATATTCGTTATATTCGATATTTGATTATGGAATCGATATCAAATATTCAGAATGATTTTTAGAAAAGATGCTTTATAAATCGTTTTGAAAATCGAACGAAAAAATATTAATTCTCTCCGCGTTGAAATCGTCATATTTTGTTTTTAAGGCCTTGTGATGATTTTTTAGCATCAACGAGATTGATTTAATTCTTTTTAGATACGATATTCGACTATAGAGTCGATATCGTATTTTAAGAACGTTTGTATTATATAGAAATTATATTGTAGTATCGATATTAGAAAAGAAAAAAAAGTGACGATGACCCATAAAAAAAAAAGACCGACGACGCAAATGAAGTAAAAATCGAGAGGAAGAGAGAGAGAAAGTAGAAGACGGGAATTTGATTTACACCCTCAACCTACATGCTTTGTATTCTCGGAACGGGGCTCGTCGGAATGTGGCTTGGACACGGGAGCGTCGAGATAATGTCGGTGAGTTGTGGTGGTTTTGGACGTGTAGTGTGTTGGTGTAGAGAAGGCCGGATTTTGGGTTAAGGCGGCGTGATCTCGGGTTTGTATTATCGGTTTGTTCGATGCTATGGATGTGTCTATGGGTGATCGTTGTAGCTTAATGAATGTGTATGTGTATTGTAGATGCTATCTGTATGTGAATTGTGTTTGCAAGGGGGTGTATTTATAGTAGAGATTCCCGATTGAAGCTAGGAGAGGTAGCTTAACTTGGGTGACAAGAAATACCGCTTTGGATAGAAAAAACAATAAATTTGAGAGGAACGAGGATTCCGATTCTTGGTGGGAAAGGCATTGAACCCGGCTGGAAAGGAGTACTCGGTCGAGTATCCTCTGTACTCGATCGAGTGTTCGGGTAGGATTCCTTCTGGAGATCGAATTCTATCTTTAACGGAATTGTTTAATACTTTTTGCAGCTGATTTTTTGTAGCTTTTGACTTCAAGTCGGATTAGTGGGGTGTCACGGCAGATATTTATGCCTCTGAAATATCTTTGACCGGGATTTGACTCGATCGCTAAAAGACGATTTTGCCCCTGGTGTCGGACTCGACCCAAATTAGTCTTATTTGACTCGAAATGACCCACTGGGCCTGAATTTGAGGTTGGTTTTGTGAAATTTGTACTCCGTAAAAAGCCCAAGCCAAATGCCAATGATTTCGAGCCCATATCCGAGTACGTTAAAGCATGCTTGCGTCCGATCATCATCGGGTGTCCTTTGGAAACTGCTATAGACACCTAACGGTCAAATGTGGGTGTCTACACATCTCATATTGTTGCATGAGATGGTCAATACGGTGCTTTTTGACTTGAGACATACCCTCATAAGTAAGTTCGGGGGTGTCCCAGATCTCCTTAGCCGACTTAAAGTCGTAAACATGGCTTAGCGAGACTTGTATCACGTTTAGGTTCACGTCGGTGACCTACAGAGGTCACTCGATCAAGTCATTGAGGGGACTCGATCGAGTGCCCTTCGTGGAGACCCCCTACCCATTTTGGAGGGGGTCACTCGATCGAGTGGCCCTTAGGCACTCGGTCGAGTGCCCTCTGTAACAGGCGCGATATTTGTTTCAAAATACCCCATTTCGTAATTTGATGATTTGAATCGGGAGATAATCGACCAAAATATAAATATTACACAATTTATACTCACTTGACCCTCGATAACTCGTTATGCACGATGCTCGGTTACAGAACCGGTATCGAGCATTTTAGAGTAATGTTTTGAAAACGGTGTCGAATGCGCTTGATAATAAATTACCGCGATCACATTATACCCATAAGTGTCTAGGGTGGCGCGCCTCGAAGGCCGCAGCCTCCAATACAACTTTTGAGAGTTATAACGGACTTTGGACGGAATTCGTTATCAAACACACTCGATTTGAAAATTCGATCGTCGTCACAAACTTAGATACTTAGCGTTTCGATATCGTAATTCGGCGTTTAGAGCCTACGACTATCGATTTAGCGTCATTGGATGTTGCTCGAATCGATTAAAAATAGTTTTGTTAAATATATATATACATACATACATATATATATATATATATATATATATATATATATATATATAAAGAGAGAGAGAGAGAGAGAGAGAGAGAGAGAGAGAGAGAGAGAGGTTCACATAAGGACAACCCTCCCTATAAGTACATAAGTCCACATTTGAGCCTTTGGATCGGGTGAGGATGGAGGGTTGAGATTTGTTTAATCATAATTGAGACACTTAGTACCCCAAAGCAAAGCAAATACCAATACACCTAATTAAATACACACTCTCTCCAACCCAATTAAATACACACTCTCTCCAACCCAATTTAATACATTCTTTCCAACCCAATTTAATACATTCTCTCTCAAACCTATAGTATTTAGCATAAATCAGAATATTTGAATGTTTTCATTCGAATTTTAGTATTTGATGTATGGAGTTTCAACCGGAATTTGTATTCACCATATTTGACGGTTTTGAGTTAAATATTAATTGAGATGAATTAAAGTTACAAAATATAAAAACTAAAGTTACAAAAATATATGAACTGATTCGAAATAAATTTACAAAACATGATCGAAGTTTCAATATATGATCTGAAGTTACAAAATATATGAACTGAAATTACATTATATATAAACTGAAGTTACAAAAATATATGAAATGATTAGAATTGAATTTACAAAAAATGGATTGTGGTTACAATATATGATCTGAAGTTACAAAATATATGAACAGAAGTTACAAAATATGTGAAATGAAGTTACAAAAATATATGACCTGATTAGAATTGAAGTTACAAAATATGGACTTGAATTACAATATACGAACTGAAGTTACAAAATATATGAACTGAAGTTACAAAATATATGAACTAAAGTTACAATATGCGATCTGAAGTTATAAAATATGTGAACTAAAGTTACAAAATATGTGAACAGAAGTTACAAATATCTATAAAAAACAACTCATTTACAAAGCTCGTCCGATCTTATCTCCATTTTTAATTATTCCTCTTCGTCTTCATCTCCATTTTTAATTCTTCATCTTCATCAAAAATCTGCAATTATTATTTGAAAACACATACTATATTAATTGAAAATCAAAAACATAATGAAAAAAATTATCAATTAGCATATAATAGTGAAAACAAATGAAAAAGGTGGAAATAAAGATGCAATGAAACAAAAACCCAGAAAAAAATCAATAAACATAAACCCAATGAAACAAAAACCCAGAAAAAATCAGTAAACACCATAGAAATTTGATTAAAAACCATAAAAATTGCAGACTGAATTTACTCACTAACTAATTTAAATTCATCTAAACCCTAATTTGGTAGTCACAAACTAATTTAAATTAGTTTAACTAATTCGATACCGTATAGAACATATACCCCGAATTAAAATTAAAAATTAACGAGATTGAAATATAAAACGTATAAAAATAAATTATAACGATTGTAAGTTGATTTTGATGGTGTTTTATTTTCAATCATCTCAGGCGTTTGAATTTTTTCACAAAAAAAAATTAAAACTTTACCTAAATAAATAACGAGATTGAAGATGAGTACGACAATTTTGGAGATTCTTCTTCAATGGATGATGGGTGAGAAAGAATGAAGATGGAGAAGAGTGAGAAAGAATGAATTAGTAAATTGTTAGAAAAATGGTGGGAAGGGTGAGAAAATTAATTAGTAACTAGTATAGGAATGAATATGTGGGAAATTGTAATGGGTGGGAAAAAAGAGACGTACAATTAGGTTTTTTTTTTAATTTGAAAAATTAATAAACATCTTTCAATCTCAGCCATCCATTGCTTTTTGATCCAAGGATTAGAAATGAGACATATGGACTTATATGGACATAGAAACCTTATATGATCTCTCTCTCTCTTAGATTGTTAGTAAATGAATAATAAAATGGTAGATGAGATGTTAATATGAAAAAAAATGTAAAAAACATTTTAAAGGGTTGACTTGCCTTAAACAACCAAACACGCGGGGTGACGGGATAAGCGACCGGCAATGCGAGTGCGATACTCTTGTATTCGTGTTTCCTTATCCCGTCATCCTTTGTATTCGATACGTAAAAGGACGAGTATTTTAAAGTCGAGTTAGTAGTTAGCAATACAATAATGTAAATGTTTTTTTTGGTAAAGGGTAAGTATATATATATGCCGTGTAATTAATTACAAAAAATATGACTACATCAAATTATGTAGCCATCTAGCGCCTTTCGCACGTAAAGGATACTTAATTTTACACGTGATTCTATTTCTGACGTCCATCTTAATCACCTTGACCACACATTGTGGTTGTAAAACCATTCCTTCAAATCTGCTCAAGTTGCGCTGTCTCCATACATGGTAAATCGTGGCATTAATCAGAGCACGAAGAACATTGCATTGTAACTTCGTTCCCCTCACATTGCACGCCCAACTCAAGCCATCATTACCCGGCATTTTCTTCTTTACCCAGTCACTCAACAAATCCAGAACCCGAGAACTCCAAGGACATCCAAAAAATAGATGTTCCAAGGTCTCCTCCTGCGCTTCACACAAGCAGCATCTATCAGAGTCTGCAACCCCAATCCTCAATAACTTCTTCCTAGTGTTTAAAGCCCCCCTAAACACAAGCCAAGCAATGAAGCTATGTTTAGGGGCACTCCAAGCACTCCAAACCAGGCGCGACCAAGGAACTCGTGGTTTATGCCCACGTAAAGCCTCATAAGCCGTCGCGATCGAAAAGAACTTTCTCGAATCATGCCACATTCCATTCACATACATGTGTTTAATTTTCTCCTTCACGTGATAAATTTTCCTCCAAGCCCATGTGACATCAGTATTGGGTTGATACTCGCTCCAGGTCTTCCCCTTCAGATAAATGTTATTTACCCATCGAACCCACAATCGATCAGGCTGATCAAATATCCAGGAGGCTAATTTCGCTACAGCTGCCTCATTCCACACCATTATATCTCTAAGTCCCAAGCCACCTTCATCCTTAGGATAATAAATTTTCTCCCAACTCACTAACGCCCTATTAGTTCCTTCCACACCGCCATCCCAAACGAAATTACGACATAATGAATTAATTCGGGCCAAAATATATTTTGGGATAATAAAAATCATTGCCCAGTAGTTATGCAGCTGAGATAAAACAGTCTGAACTAAAGTCACCCTTCCCGCATAAGACAGCTTACGGGCTCCAATACTAGATATTCTCGAGATAATTCGAGCTAGCAGCTTTTCACAGTCATTCTTACCTAAATGAGTACGTTGAATTGGCAACCCAAGGTACCGAAAAGGCAACGTACCTTCCACACAGCCTGAAAATTGCAGAATAGCCGCCTTTCTATCTTCGTCAACTCCTGCAATATAGGCATGCGACTTACCCACACTTATACATAAGCCCGAGGCTCTGCTAAACGTGGCAAAAGTTCTCCACAAGAATTCCATTGACTCTGATTCCCCTTTGCAAAAAAGGAGTAGGTCATCAGCAAAAAGCAGGTGGGTGAGCTTCATCGGGCCACACTTAAGATGATATTTAAAATTCCTATCCATCTTGCCATGAAACAGAAGCCGAGAAAAATATTCCATGCATATTGTGAAAAGCAACAGAGACATGAGATCACCTTGCCTCAGTCCCTTTTTGCCCGGGAAAAAACCAAAGTTATCACCATTTGCACAAAAGGAATAAGAGACCGTCATAACACATTCCATAACTAGGCCACGGAAATGGTCCGGAAAATCAAGGGCTCTCAACATATGATCCACAAAACTCCATTCTACACTATCATAGGCCTTATGGATGTCAACTTTAAACAAGCACCGAGGAGAAATACGCCTCCTTTGATACATATGAACCAAGTCTTGACAAATTAGAACATTCTCCAAATGCTTCGCCCTTCAATAAAGCCCCCTTGAGTAGGAGAAATTATATGAGGAAGCACTCTAGCAAGTCGGGAGAAAATAATCTTCGCAATGAATTTGTACAACACATTACAACAAGCAATTGTACAATCGGTAAAATAAAAGTTACTAATAGTTAATAATAATTAATAATTAGTATACATAATTAATAAAAAGATTAGAGATTAGAGAAGACGGGGTTTATTTACACCCTCAACCAACATGCCTTAGTCTCGGAACACGGGCTCGTCTAGTGGCGGCGTAGGCACGGGAGCGTGGAGAATGTAGGGTTATTTAGGGTGTGTATGATTGGGGAGAGGATGCTCTCGGTCTTTGACGAGTTTTGATCTCGGGATGGCTTGAATGTGTGTGTGAGTATGGAGACTCGAAGTGTGAAGAATATGTGTAGAGGAATTGCAAAGTGTATGTGAAGTTGGTAATGAAAAAGTTGAACGTGTTAAAGTTGTGAATAGTTGTGAAATGGGGGAGTATTTATAGACTCGGACCCCGTCTAGGGTCACTCATCGATCGAGTGCCCCTATGTGCACTTGATCGAGTGGCTAAGAAAATGGGGCCTGGGTGGTTTTTAAGGGTCTACTCGATCGAGTGGCCTTATGGCACTCGATCGAGTGGGTCTGAACGGGTTGGAGATAAATGGGGAAGGTTTGGATTTGAATTTGACCCATGATTTGGTTGTTGTGTCTTGGTTCATATTATGTATTTGGACGCATTGTGAGGATGGTTTCGTCTCGGGTTTCGACTTTGGCCGGGTTTTGACTCGGTCGCAAAAGACGATTTTACCCCCCCCCCCCCCCCCGGTGACGGTTTTAGCTCAAATTAACTTTATTTTATTGGAAACGACCCACTGAGTCTGAATTTGAGATCATTTTTGAGAGATTTTTACTCCGCTAAGTGCCTACGTTGGATACTATTGAATTTGAGTCTGTATTCGAGCGCATTAAAGCATGATTACGTCCAATCATCATCGGGTATTTTGTTGGACACTATTATAGACACAAGCACTCAAAATACGGGTGTCTAAAAATTATAAATTAAAAGATAACTAACTCATCTAACTAAACTACCCATCTAACCATGTCAACCTTTGTTACTAACTCATATAACAGCTTACAAATTCATTACCCTGACACCAATTAAACGGCTTACACAACGAATTTACACTGATACCGACAAATGTAACAATCGCCAACAGAAGTAACCTACCACAACCTACGAGGACATATCAGCCCTAAAACCATGACAATAACAGCACCTCACCTCGACTCCGACTTTTAGGCCTCACGACGCACCCATTACAGACAACAATAATCACCACAATGACAGGAAACAACATATGATGGTTGCGGTACCTCTAATCCGAAATCGAAATACAATTACGATGCTAATATAGAAAATATAACACCAAGATATATACCTATAAATACGTGGGTGAGTTCGATATCGTGATTCTTTTTTTTTTGGTAAATGGTAAGATGTATATTAATAAATCAAGATTTTTCCAAATACAAACCATGACTCATATATTCAATCAATCCAAGTAATCGATACTATCGAAATATACGATCCATTAGTCTAGCATCAGTACTTGAGGACACCTTACTGATATACTTCCTGAATCTTTCTCTAATGTTGCATTTCAGCCGGCTCACTAAAATAGCAGGCTGATGCACGCTGCTCACAATACGACAACAATTGCACTCATTCCAGATTAAATGTATACATGCCATCAAACCCGCATACACGAGTTGTTTCCATAGCATAGACGGATGCTTCCATTTTCTCCCCCAAACAAAAATATGCTCACTCATATGGTCAATCCCAAGCCACGGTAACACCAATTCCAAACACATCGAGCTGAACTTGCATGCATTGGAAAAATAAATGACTATGGGTTTCATCCCTCTCCCCACACAGTAAACAGGTCGGATGAGCCCTTATCCCAAATCTCAGCAGCCTGTTAACTGTGAGCAAGTGCTGGTGAGCATACAGCCATGTGTAGACACCCACATTTTGACCGCCAGGTGTCTATAGTAGTTTCCGCCAAACACCCGATGATGATCGGACGCAAACATGCTTTAATGGACTCGGATATGGGCTCGAAATCATGGACATTTGGTTTAGGTTTATTACGGAGTACAAATCTTACAAAACCAACCTCAAATTCAGGCCCAGTGGGTCGTTTCGAGTCAAATGAGACTAATTTGGGTCGATTCCGACACCAGGGGTAAAACCGTCTATTTGCGACCGAGTCAAAACCCGGTCAAAAATATTCTCGAGACACGCGAGTCAGCCGTGACACCTCACGTGGCTGATTCGGTCTCAAACACCACAAAAAAATCAGCTTCAAAAATATTAAACAAATCCATTCGAGGATAGAATTCGATCTCAAGTAGAAATTCTATCCGAAAACCAAAACAATTCACCGACCGAGCTCAAACACTCGGCCGAGATATCCAAAACAGCCGAAACACTCCACCAACCAGCCGAGATTCATTGCTTCTTCACCAAGCAACGGAATTTACGTTCCTCTCGACTTCTTACGTTTCCTATCCTAATCGGTATTTCTTGTCATACAAGCAAGGCTACCTCCACTCCTATAAATAGGACCCTCTCGTCACATTCAAAAGAGATCGATTACCACTCATCAACACATACATCCTCGATATCTAGCAAAAAATAATTCAAAGCAAATCCCGACACACATCCAAAGAAGCACCGAAATACTGTCAAAATACCGACGAACCCGACCCCACCATCCGGCCGAAATCCGTCACCTCACACGTCAAAAAAACCGCACCATCCTAAACTCATCCACATCGTCTCGACGCTCCCGTGCCCAAGCCATTGTTCGACGAGCTCTATCCCGAGAAAACAAAGCATGTAGGTTGAGGGTGTAAATCAAACCCGATTCTTCTCTTTCTTCTCTTCCTTTCTCACGTTTTTTTATGGCTCGTGTCGTCGTCGGTCGTATTTTTTAATATGGGTCGTTCAACACATATTTTTCATTATTTCTAGTATCGATATTACAAAAATATTTTCATAAAACAAACATTCTTAAAATACGATATCGATTCTCTAATCGAATATCGTATCTAACAAGAACTAAATTAATTAAAACTCGCTGATGCTAAAAATCGTTACATCTTTTTTTAAACAAATTCGACGATTTTTTACGCGGAGAGAATTAACATCTTTTTCGTTCAAATTCTTTTTTTTCTCTTTTCGTTCAAAACAATCTTATTTCAAAACCTTTTCTAAAAATCATTCCGATTATTTGCTATCGATTCTATAATCGAATATCGAATACGACGAATATCGAAAATATAAATCGAGTATATATTAATCCATATTTGTACGCGATTTATAAAAATTGACGATTTTCGACAAATAAAAAAACCGGATAGACCCCCACGCGAGTCGCGCGCCTGTCGGGCGACTCGCACGGAGGCCTGGATGGCCGGGTCCCTTTTTTCGTTTCCTCGCTTTTCTATTTTTTATTCTTTTCGAATCTTACATAAAAAGCGACTTCCGCGACATATTTCGATAAATACTTTTTTTGACCTCGGTCAACGCGTGCTAATCCATCACGTGTCATTAAATCTTTTTCGAGTCATGCATATTATTTATGTACATCTTTACTCGATTTATTCATCGTTACTAACTCGTTTTCTCGTGTTTGTAGCAATTTATTTCATCTTTGTTTTATTAGACTAAAACGAACTTCACATGCTAAAATAACTTTGACGTTATTAGTCTAACATGCATTAAACGACTTAGCAACCCATTTATTTTTCTCACATGCTTAGGGAAAATAATCTTTGCATATCATTCAACCGTCGAACTAACGCGTGTACACCAAAAACGAACGATATCTTAGTAAAGGCCGCTAAGTACGGGCGGGGTTGGGTGTTCTTAGTGAACTTCCCAACACGTACCCTCACACCTTACTCAGAACCATGGTTTCCGGATATCCGAATCCATTGGCAACGAGAGTCATTCAATACACGGTATCCGATAATGTCGGTATCGGTATCGTAATGCAAAGGGACGAGCCCAATAAACTCTGACATCGGAAATGGGCCGTATTTTGTATACGGCCCACTACGACATAGAGTGGGCTCGAATGGTTCCGAATAACCACAAAATTCGGTGGCGACTCCTACTTCGATTTAAATTTCAATTTGACCATCTCATATGGAGATTCATTCGCCTCCCCAAACCCGCGCGTGGCCGCGTTGGGGTGGACCTATGTCATGTCCACACCATGCTATAAAAGAATGCTTCTTCACATTCAACCTATTCCATACCATGAAACGCCAATCAACCTTGTTATGAAACTATGGGTTTCGATGGCGTGATTCGGTTTCCTTCTTTCTTTCTCTTGTCATGACTATGAGTGACGGTTGTGGGGATGAACGTAGGTATGCTCGGGTTGCGTTGTTGATTGCAGAGAAAACGAATGAAAGAGGGCAAACGGCAGAGGTTTGTACTAATAAACAAGGAGAGGGTGTGTATTGGGTTATACGTAATAACCTACCCCACCCTTATCATTAATATTATTATATTACTCTGATCTCTCCTTCTTCTGGAATTAGCCCCATGGGCCCACTTTTCCCCTCACAGAAAGAAAAGATATGTGGCTAATTCAAGAAACTTGAGGGAGTATGATATATTATTGTGATTATTTTATTATGTTATTATTATCATTATTATATGATTATTATTGTCACTAGGTTCGTAATAGCTAGGCTCGGGAATGGATTTAGTTTGACAATACATAGGACGGGATACTAGGTTGTACTTAACTTGACTCAGCTTTGACTTTTATATATATCACGGGTATTACACCAATAGCCTACTTCGGCTACGACCAACAACCTACTCCGGTTGCGATTTTAGTTTACAAGACTACTTTGTCTCTAACTCACAAATGACCTACTCCGGTCACGACCAACAACCTACTCCACTTGCGACTTTGAGTTTACGAGACTACTCCGTCTCTAACTCACCAATGACCTACTCCGGTCACGACTCTTTAATAACTTATAGAAGTTACAAAGATTACAATTCTAACCAAGTTAGACAAGAGTGTATATGATTACGTGTAACACAGTGTTCGACTGTGACTTTGAAAAGACTTTTTCTAACATGCTTAGAGATTTAAACCTTTTAAGAACAAAATGCAATAACTGATTTTTGGTTTGGAAAGTCTTGAGAAATAAATGAAGCAAAGGAGTTTCTTTCATAGTAGATGTGAAATTTGGATAAAAGAATATTCATCATTTCAAATCCAAAGGTTTTAAGAAATCATTATTTTCCCAATGGATAAAAGGATTAACCACTACATAGAAGTACACAACTAAACAAGGTGAGTGGTCAAATCTTTCTTCAAAAGTTATGAGCAAATCTTTGGTAAAACTTGGGGAAAAAATTTATTGTTGCACAAGAAACCAACCCTTCCCTTTTATTTTCTTATAAAATCATTTTTTTTCAAAGTCAAATTTTATTTTTGTAAATGATTTTTCCGAAGATTATACCTTTGAAAATAAAATCTTCTTTATCCTTTCAAGAGCCGTCGAACAATGTAACAGGCAGATCGATTGTTACACTCTGCTGCACTGAAAATACATATACTTGTCTTTACAAGTGACTATGGACTTAGACTCATTTCTATTCTCTTCAAATGAAGTTCTTGATCTTTATCTTGGGCAGTTTTGACTTGTCTTGATATCAACATTCGTGGATAAGCACATTCGATAATTATCACACTAATGACAATTAACCTGTAAGATTAAACTAAGAGACAAGTCAAATAGGCATTGTCATCATTAACAAACCCAACAAGTACATTTACTTTTAACTTTGATGGAGTATATTTGTTTTAAATTTGACGCACTGCATATTGTTTTAATCTTTGACACAACTTTTTTTTAACTTTGCTAACGCATTACGTTACTTTTACCACATACGTTTTTTGTTTCCAACTTTGACGCAGCGTGGTACATTTTTAAAAACTTTGACTCAGGACATTTTTTTCAATTTATTGCCACAATACATTTTTTTTAAGAAAAAAATGACCGTACTACATTGAGTATAAAGGTTGGACAAAAAAAAGAATCAAGATAAAAAATTAGTACTACGTAGAAAAAGAACAACACCTTACAAACACCATTAATTATCTATATTTTAACATGGGTTATTTAACGACAATAATACCAACTATAGGGCATCTTCCAAAAATAATACCAATTTCAATAAATCTGAGAATAATACGTATTATTGGAGTAGTTAAACAAGAGTAGTATGAGTGACTTTATAACCTGCTACATCAGGTCACGAAATTAATATTTAACCTGCTACTTATCCTTCATTCTTCTCCTTAGACTTGGATAACGGATGAAGCATGTCGGGTCAGTTTTGGATCAGGCCACTTTCGGGTTATAATAATCGGGTTGACTTTGGTTCGGGTCAGATTATTTCGAGTTCGGGTCATTCTCGAGTTTGCTATTTTTAACTTTTTTTTTTAGGGATATCGACTCGTTTTCTATAATAATAGTCGGGTCAGTTTTGGTTTAGCTCAGGTCAATTCCGATTACGGGTCAAAACCAGGTCTTCAATTCGGGTGTCGGTTCGGATTCGGTTTGGCTTATTCAGGTCGGGTCAGTTTTGCTAGGTCTACTCCTCCTTACTTTTGTCCTTCATCCTCTCTCTACATTACCCTTCATCCTTCTTCAGTTTTTATATACATTTCGTTTAGTTTAACGTGTTGATTTTGGTGTAAGATTGTGTTGTTAGCTAGATTTGGTGAGATTGAAGACTTGAAGGAAGAGAAAGACGGGGGGACATTAATGATGTTAAATGCCCCGTACACTGAGTAAGTGAAAAAGAGCGAAGTAATATGAAATAAATTAAAGACAAAAAAGGTAGGTGAACGGGTTCTACCTCTAACTGGTCATTTATATTACTATTCATTAAATACTCAAAAATACGTACTCCCTTTGTTTCATTGATATCTTTCAAAAAAAAAATTCAACCATTTCTTTGATTTCTTCTACTTTCCTTTTTTCTATCACACTTCTCTCTTACCCAGTGGCCCACTTACTTTCCTCCCTCTCTACTTTTACTTATTTTATTGTTTTTCTTAAGAAATGTGTCACTTTTAAGGTGGAAGAAATCATTGAGACGAAGGAAGTATTATTCTCTGGTATTAGAATTGAATCATTTTTGGAAGACTCTCTATAGTTGATATTATTACCGTTAAATAAAATTAAAGATGAATAGGAAGGTGGAAGGGTTCTACAGGTAACTGGTCACCTATACCGATCTTGTTTAACTACTCCAATAATACGTATTATTCTCAGATTTATTAAAATTGATATTATTTTCGGAAGATGCCCTATAGTTGGTATTATTGTGTTAAATAACCCTTTTAACATTGGAAAAAATAATTTCAATAGTAAATTCATAATTGTTCATACTTGAAAAAAAAAAACATGATTTCAATAGTAAATTTATAATTGTAAAGTTATTAGTAAAAATAACCCTAATTTCAATAGTAAACTCGTATCCATTAATCTTATGAATTGATAAATTGAATGATTTGTATAGTTAGAATTGAAGGGAATCGATGATAATAGAACTTTTGAATGATTTCTACAAACCTAATTTCAATAATCAATGATAATTAACAATTCATACTTGTTCATCAATCAAACTCGTATTCATAGAATTATAGTCTTGATAAATTAAATGGGTTGTATATTTAGAATTGAAATGAATTGATAATAATTGAAAAAATTGGATGATTTCTATTGTTAACGTAGAGAGAGTTTTGAATGATTTCAAGGATTAGAGAGTAATAGGATTACTTATGTTTTTTAGTGAAGGGAGTATAATGGAAAACTATGTGCAAAAAGTATTGCATTAAGTAAAATTGGTACTGCAAAGAGTAACTCCGATAAATCACTAATAGAGTATATCTAATTTCATGTGAAACCGATTGTATGTCTCTGTTATGAAAAAATACATGTTTAAGAATATAATATTTGTATGTCATTTGTTTTAGTGGCAGGATGGTCAATACCAAAACACTCACATGAGATAGTTTGCGTTGCTAAAGTTAACATCACCAACGATGCTACTTTATTCTCTATAAATTATTAGATTGTACCAACTTGATTTCTTTAATATTTAATTTGGTATAGGATTTTTAATTAGCGAAAGATCTGAAAAAACGACCATTACATTTTATTATCAATTAAATGAAAATAAACATGACCATAAGTAATTTCAGTACAAAGGTGAAACACACTAACACCCACATGGTTGAACTCAAAGTCATGATGCAACACAATACTAAACCTAAGTAATGGTCTAATTAACATCTCATTCTATGCTGGGGCTGAAGCATTCTCCTCATCCGTTGTGTTCTGCATTTATAACAAATTATCAGTATAAGTATTAGACTATGCATTATGATAAAAATATTGAAAAATATTTTGCTTAAAACTAATTTGTACTCATGTAAAAAAAATTAAAAAAATATAGACATTTCATCTATATCCAGACAATAAAATAAATCACATGAGTAAGGTACTACTACAAACTACTTATATGAGATTTGTTCCGGTTAAGGAATCAGTTGACCCGATTACGAATTCGGGTCCTTAGTGTTCGGGTATCGCTTTACTTGATTTCCTTCGATCTCTCCTTTCCCTCCTCCTGTAGTCGGACCTTCCCGGCGGAGTGAGTCAGCTCCCTGCACAAGCAACGCACAGGGCCTAGGAGGTTGTCCGAGGGAACCCTCTCCGATGCCTAAGTCAGTCCGTGAATGCCTTGACGAACCTAGCTCGTGAGGAACTAGGTGGCGATTTTTAGGAGTAAGAGTCTAGAGAGAGAAAATCCAACCCCCTCTATGTGGGAAATGAGTGGGTATTTATACCTTCCCACAAGAGAGAGAGGAAGAGAGGGAGAAGAGCGGGAAAGTGGGTGGTCGAGAGGACGACACGTGGCTTCTCCTCGTCCACCCACTTTCCATTACCTGAGGCGGAATGACGGATGGGCCCTCGGATTCCCCTGCTTGTACTGGGGGTTCGGGCACCCTGGAAACCAGCACGATGAGAACTTGGAGGCCCTGCTCGGCTGGCAGAAGGGCCCTGCTCGGCAGGCGCAAGCCTTTCGGGGTTCTCTCCGTAGTCCTTCGCAGGGAGGGCTGACGGGGGATTCTAGATTCGCCCTGGGGGCGAACCGCTCCGGGGCCCTGCAGGCGGGCGACCCGTGGTACTTGGTCAACTCCCATCAATTGGCCCACGCCGGCCAGAGGGAGGCGGGGTCTTCCTCTTGGCTGGCGTCTCTTGAGATGGGGTGCAGTTGACTCTTGAACTCTTGCATTTAATGCACTGCTTGTTCCCGAGGTTGGAATGTTCTTTTAGTGATGATTGCTTCCTATTCCCAGCGGATTTTTGGGCAGCGTGCGGGTGCGCTGATTGGCCGTGCCCCCTATCGAAGTAGTTGTGGCGCCATTTAATGCTTCAGCCACCCTCCGTATAAATTGCGGTTTCTTTGCTATTTTCACAACCCATCTTCAACCTTCTCTTCTTCCTTCTTCAGAGAAAATGTCGTGGATTACTAGAGTGCTTTTCTGTCGTGGGGCTCGCGTAGTGAGCCGTCGCTTTGCGGGGCGTTGGAAGCTAAGGTACTCCCGGGCGTCTTTTCTCATTCGGCGCCGTAGCCGGCGATCCCGCGCTCAACGTCCCCGAAAGTTCAGGAGGGCTCTTATCAAGGCGGGCAAATGTCCTCAGAGGGTTTCTCTAGCTGCTCCAAAGTTCAGGCGCTGCCCCCGGGGTGGGGGTTGTTTCGACATGGGATGCCATGAATGTTTTCCATGGCTGCACCCTGAGCAATTCGACCCCGACTGCTCAGGGCTGTCTTCTTCTGAGTCGGGCCCTTCTTCTCCCCTGAGGAAGAAAGTTGGCTGCGGCTCCTGTGATGATACCGAGACAGTCCCTTATGGTAGGGACTGGGATGTCAGCAGTCGGGACTCCGGCGACAGTGATGGCCAGGGTAACTCCTCTGGTCGTGGGGATGATGATTCGGCAGATCCCTTCAAAGATTCCGATGATTGGGACTGGGGATCTGACATTGGAGGGCGCAACAGCCCTGGGGATTACTCCCCGGGCTCTGACGATGATTAAGCCTGCCCGAGGGGTGCAGGCATAATAAGCCGGAAATAGAGGCTCCTTTTGTATTCCTGGCTTGCATGCTATGTAACTTGCCCATTTTTCGGGTTTTCTTTAGTTTTAATGAAAAGATCAGGCGGCTTGGTTCACATGTGGCATTTTTATTATTTGCTATTATTTGTTTTTGTTTTTATTATTATTATCTGGAGGGAGAGTGACGTCATTGAGAGAATAAATGTTCCTGGCGTCTATTTGCCTTCTCGAGGCTTTCTTGGGATGAGGAGGTTGGTTGTTAGAGGTGCGACACGTGGGGGATGATTTGCGGGGTGAGCTTTGTAGAGAGAGGTGACCCTTCGACTGCCCAGACCTATATAAGCCCATTTTCTTCCCCTAATTCCCCTTTTTGGCGCTTTCAAAACTTCGAACTTCCACTTCTTCCTCACTCTCTTTGCTGCTGAGAACTTCTTTCAAGATTTCGAGGGGCGTCTAACTTCGGACTTTTTTCCGGCGACGGTCATCTTTCTAGGTCAGAATCTTGATTCCAACTTTTAGTTTTTTCTTCCTTATTCTCATATTCCTTCGCGAAATAGAATGTCTCGCGCTCGCGCTCTTACCTTTAGTCCGTCGTCTGGAGGGACGGAGGATAGGAGAGGGGGTAGAACTGACTTGGCCTCTTCCTCTGGGGTCAGACCTGGCGGGGGAAATCGCCCCGAGGAGGATGGGGGTGCCGAATCACCCGAACCCGCTCCCTTTGACGTCGTCGATTCCGACGATGGTGCATTGGAGATTGACCCCTCCACCGTTGCCGGCCTTGCTCCCAGGGAAAAAGGGAGAAGGTACTTCTTGGACAAACACAAGTACGTGGTTCCTTTGAGAACCTACCCCGAGACCAAGAACCGAGATCTAATTCTGGAGAGTAATGCTGCCGAGGAGATTGAGAAATTCTATCACTTCGGGGAGGGGTACACCGTCATAATCCCCGGGGAGAAAGATACGGTGTGTTGCCCTCCTGATGGCTGCGTGGCTGTTTACCACAAAAGCTTGGAATTCGGCCTACGATTCCCTCTTCACCCCTTCTTGGAGGAGGCTTTCAAGAGGATGAACGTGGCCATTGCCCAGCTGACCGCCTCAGCCATCAGGACCTTGGTGGCTTATACCTGGACCTGCCTCTTCCACGGAGAGGGGCCCTCTATTGATGCTTTGCGTGCCATGGCTTGGCTGCAAATGGTATCCTCATCAAGGGGGGATGACTCCCCTGGGTACTGGTCCATTCTGAAATCGAAAAAATACGCTCTGGTATGGCCGGCCTTAAACAGCCTGAAAGACTGGAAAGATAATTTCCTGTACGTACATAGTGCTTCAGGGTGGCGGATCCCTAGGCATTTTAGGAACCACGTACATACCCGCCTGGAAACCCGTGAGGAATATCACCCGGGTGTCGGGGGAAAAGACTTGAAGGTGAAGCTGAGTCAGGCAGATGAAGAATTGATTAAGAAATTTAAGGTTACTGAGGGGGCTCCTCCCAATGAGCCTGCTTTCTGGCTTCCTCACGCAGACCTTATCACCACGGATGAATATCTGATCCCGCTGGGTTTGATTCCCGGCCTTGAAGGTAGTTCAGGGGCTTCAACTGGCCTGGTGATTTTTCCTGAGGCTCTCATCCCTGTTTTCTTAACTGGCCTTTTTACCCGTCTTGCAGGTGCTGCTTCTCGCCTTTGGACCAGGAAGCAGGTGAGGAGGCTTGGTCTGACTGAGGAGTTCTTTGTCACTCGAAAAGTCCCCCTTCTTCCCCCCAACTTCAAGAAAGGAGAGAAGAACTTGATGAGGTTTGTGAAGGGGCTCGCTTCTGGCCGACGGCTCCCCTTCCCTCCCCGGCTAAAGCCGGCAGCTCCCTCTCCCAATGCTCAGGGTGGGGAGGCTGAAGTCACTTCTGTGGCGACCCCCTCCTATGCTCGCCGCCAGGCTGATTCCCCTGCTAGGGCACATGCTTCCCCGGGGTCTCACCCTGCGGAGTCTGAGCAAACTGGAGAGAGTGCTCCCCTGGTCCGTAGGAGGAAAAGGAGTAGGGAGGCTCCAGGGACCGTGCCTATGGTTGACTTAGAGGCCGACGTGGAGACCCCGGAGGCGAAACGCCCTGCTCACGACGTCCCGGGCACTTCTCTTTTGGAGGAGAATGCAGAGCTCCACTATGCTGCGGGTGACAGTGTTGATGTATCAGGCTTGCTCTCGGACTCTGGTACTGTTTTGGCAGATCGCCTCATTAAGTCGATAACCAACACTTCCCACCAGGTGATTCAGTACATACAGCGTACTTCCAGGGTGTTGCAGGCTTCTGCCGAGCTGGCGGCCCTCAGTCGCCTAAGTGACGAGGAGCTGACTATCACCCCCGGGGTCCCTCCCCCTGATCGCCTGGCCGTGGTTGAAAGGGATGTGACCCTGATTGGGGGCCTGAAGGACAAGCTGTCCAAACAAGAGAACGAGCTGGAGGAAGTGAAGGGACAGGCCAACCAATGGAGGCTTCAGGGGGAGCAGGCTGTGAGGGAGGCTTCCAGGCTCGAGGTGGAACTGAGGGAGAGCCGCCTGGCAGTGGAGCGCGCTGAAACGTCCCTGGCTGAGATGGGGCATCTAAAGAAGAAAGCAGCTGATCTGGAGGAAGAACTGTCCAGAACCAGCTCAGACTTCAAACTGGCTCAGGCTGGGTGGCAAGATGAGAAAGATGCCATCCTGAAGGAAGCTGAAGCTGCCTCGGACTTGAGTTTTGAAAATGGGGCTACTTCCTCCTTGGAGCTTGTTATGGAGGTAATCAAGGAAAATGTTTCCTGTCTTTGACGAGGACGCATTTCGAAACCTTTATGCTGCCAAGAATGAAGCTCTGGCGGCTGGAACCCCCAAGGAGCCTGCCAGTCCCGACCATGGTGTGCCTGATGCTTAGGCCTTTGCTCTTTGTTGATAACTTTTTGTGCTGAGCCTTAGAATGGCTAGCTTTGTCTGTAATGCTCTGACCCTTCTGGATCTTTATTTTGGGCTTTGTTAAAACCGTTCTACTCTTTTCTGGATTAATCTTTGAATGTTCGTCCTTTATTTACTTTCTTCGTTTTCCAGAGCTTGGCTGCGTTTTTCATACAAGGTTGGGGGGCTTGCCCCCAGTCCTTGTTCGTTTGGCCTGTTCCTGGCCCTTGGTCAGAGTCTAGGGGGCCTGCCCCCTGCCTGCCCAGAGGCTGGCAGGGTGGCATTATGCGTTTTTTATACAAGGTTGGGGGGCTTGCCCCCAGTCCTTGTTCGTTCGGCCTGTCCCTGGCCCTTGGTCAGAGTCCAGGGGGCCTGCCCCCTGCCTGCCCAGAGGCTGGCAGGGTGGCATTATGCGTTTTTTATACAAGGTTGGGGGGCTTGCCCCCAGTCCTTGTTCGTTCGGCCTGTCCCTGGCCCTTGGTCAGAGTCCAGGGGGCCTGCCCCCTGCCTGCCTAGAGGCTGGCAGGGTGGCATTATGCGTTTTTTATACAAGGTTGGGGGGCTTGCCCCCAGTCCTTGTTCGTTTGGCCTGTTCCTGGCTCTTGGTCAGAGTCCAGGGGGCCCGCACCCTGCTTGCAGGGAGGCGTTTGAATTTTTGTTGGGGGGGCTATTTTCCTTGGTTCTGGCAACAGGGGGGCCTCCCCCTATTGCCCCCTGCTCCTTTGTGTGTGAAAACGCGAGTTTGAACAGGCAACGAGTATAGACTGAGGATCTTTTCATTTCTTCGTAAAAATCTATCACAAGGGTGGTCGGAGCCGTCGACATTCTTTGACCGTTCTCCGCCAATTTTAAAGAAACGAAGACTACTTTAAACATAATATTTCTTCAGGGTGTCTGCGTTCCAGTGAGCACCCAACTCTTGGCCCCCTAGATTGGCGATTTTATACGTGCCCGGCCCTAAGATTTGAGTTACCTGGTATGGACCCTCCCAATTAGCGCTAAGTTTGCCGTGCTCTCTCGATCTTCCCACGGCCTGTGTCTTTCTGAGGACTAGATCACCCATCTGAAAATTTCGCTGATGCACCCTTTTGTTGTACGCCTTCCTCATTCGTTGCTGGTAGGCGACGATATTGGTGCTGGCTTCCTCTCTTACCTCATTGACCAGATCCAAGGCCTCTGCCATTGCTACCTCATTCTCAGCTTGGTCGTATTGTAAAGAGCGCAGGGAGGGGATCCTGGCCTCAATTGGTAGTAAGGCCTCTGCACCATACACCAGGCCGAACGGGGTCTGGCCCGTAGACTCCTTCCGGGTGGTCCGGATTGACCAGAGTATGCTGGGGAGTTCGTCGGCCCATCTGCCCTTGAGGTCATCCACCATTTTCTTTAGGCCATTCAAAATCTGCTTGTTGGCTGCCTCTGCCTGCCCGTTGGTCTGAGGGTGGCAGACGGCAGAATAAGCAACCGCAACGCCGTGACCTTCCAGCCATAATCTCAGGGGGTCATTGTCGAATTGTCTTCCATGGTCAAACACCAGCATTTTTGGCAGGCCGAACCGGGTGATAATGTTCCGCCAAATCACCTTCCTGACCGCAGGCTCGGTGATGTTAGGCACTGCCTCAGCTTCCACCCATTTGGTAAAGTAGTCAATAGCTACGATCAAGAACTTCCTTCCCCCGGTGGCTATCGCGAAGGGGCCCAATATGTCCATCCCCCACTGAGCGAAGGGGATGGGAGACAGGATCGGCCTGAGCTCCTGGGCCGGGGCATGGATGGACGGGGCGAAGAGCTGGCATTTTCTGCACTTTTGGGTTAAGTCTTTCGCGTCGGCCAACAGGGTCGGCCAGTAGTATCCGGCTCTCAAGGCCTTATGTGCTAATGATTTCCCTCCTATGTGATGGCCACATATCCCGGAGTGGATGTCATCCAACACCTCCGCCGCCTGCTCTGCCCCCAGGCATCTGAGCAGAGGGGACGAGAAAGATTTTTTGTACAGGTCTTCTCCTATCATGATGAACCATGCGGCCCTTGCTGGCATTTTTCTTTTCTGTACGGGGTCGGTCGGTAGGACTTCGTGTTTCTTGAACAGGATGATGGGGGTCCTCCAGTCTTCAGGCCCTGCTGCCTCCACCGCACTGACGGTTTGATAGGGTACGGTAGATTTCTCCTGGACGACGTCCACCCATACTGACCTTCTTATATCTTGCAGGCTGGAGCTAGCTAGTTTTGACAGGGCGTCCGCTCTATGATTCTGGGATCGTGGGATCTGTTTGATTTCATATGATTTCAAACCTGATAGTTCCCTTTTTACCACTTCCAGGTACGCGGCCATTGTTTGGTCCCTAGCTTCATATTCTCCATTAATTTGGTTGGCGATGAGCTGGGAGTCTGTGGCCAAAACGACCCGTTCTGCGCCTGCAGCCTTGGCCAGGTTGATGCCTGCAAGTACTGCTTCATACTCGGCTTCATTATTCGAGGCGGGGAAGACAAATCTGAGCGCATGCTCAAAATCGGTCCCTTCCGGGCTGGTCAACACTACCCCCGCCCCTGCTCCGTTGGCCGTTGAGGACCCATCGGTGTATACGATCCACTCGCCGGAGGTTGGGCCATCGTCTTCAGAGTGGGAACATTCTGCCAGAAAGTCGGCCAATGCTTGGGCCTTGATGGCTGTTCTTGACTGGTATGTTATCCCCAGTCCACTCAACTCGATGGCCCACTTCAGCAATCTGCCTGATTTCTCAAATTTCTCTAACACCTTCTCCAGGGGCTGGTCTGTTAGCACCACGACAGGGTGTGCGTCGAAGTATGGCCTCAATTTCCTGGCTGCTATAACAACCGCGTAGGCCGCTTTCTCGACCATAGGATAGTTCTTCTCTGCTGCCCCTAGGGCGTGGCTTACAAAATATATGGGCTGTTGAGCGCCTGCTTCTTCCCTTAAGATGACTGCGGTGACTGTCACGTTGGTTACAGCGATGTAAAGGAAAAGCTTTTCTCCTGCCACCGGTCTTGCCAGGGTGGGGAGTTTCTTTAAGTGCTCCTTCAATTGCCCGAACGCTTCTTTTTGCTCGTCTTCCCATTTGAACTGCTTGTTGCCTTTCAGCACCTTGAAGAACGGGGTTGACTTGTCTGCTGACCTGGCAATGAACCGTGCCAGGGCGGCCATGCGACCTGTCAGACGTTGGATGTCCCTGATGGTCCTTGGCTCGGGAAGGTCTAGAACAGCCTGAATTTTCTCGGGATTAGCGTCTATCCCTCGAGAGCTTACCAAGAAACCCAAGAATTTTCCAGAGCGCACCCCAAACGTGCATTTCTTCGGATTGAGCTTCATTTTGTAGGCGCGCAGGGAGGAGAAGGTCTCCCGCAGGTCTGCCAAATGTTCCTTGTCTCCCTTACTCTTCACAATGGCGTCATCGACATAGGCCTCTATGTTTCTGCCCTTCTGATTTTCGAATACCTTGTCGACCAGGCGTTGGTACGTGGCTCCTGCGTTTTTCAGCCCGAATGGCATCATCTTGTACATGTAGGTGCCTGAACTGGTGATGAATGCGCACTTAACTCTGTCTGGCTGCCATAAGTACACCTGATGATATCCTGAGAAGGCATCCAGGAAGCTTAGCATAGTATACCCACTGGTAGCGTCCACCAGTTGGTCGATTCTGGGGAGTGGGTAGCAGTCTTTTGGGCAGGCCTTGTTGAGGTTCGTAAAATCCACGCACATCCTCCACGCGCCTGACGATTTCTTGACCATGACTACATTCGCCAGCCACTCAGGGTAGTCACAAACTTCTATAAAGTCTGCCTTCAGAAGTTTTTCGATTTCTTCCTTGATTGCCGAGTCTTTTTCTGCGGACATGTTCCGCTTTTTCTGCTTCACCGGGCGGGCGTCCGCGTTTACGTTCAGCCTGTGAACGATGCACGCTGGATCGACCCCTGGCATTTCATCCGCCGAGTAGGCGAATACATCCTTGTTCTCTTTCAGTAGCTCGACCAGCTCAGCTTGGTAGGATTCTTCCAGGTCTGCCCCTACAAGGACTTGTTTCCCTGGCTCTAGGTCCACCAGCATGCTTTCTCCCCCAGGTTGGTTTGGCGCCTGGTTACCGGCTGGAATCTCGCCTTCTCTGCTGGGGGAGCTGTCGGCTTTTTTTTTCCCTTTTCTTTCGCTCTCATGAGCCTGCAGGGCCACGGAGTAGCACTGCCTGGCCGATTCTTGGTCTCCGCGTACTTTGCCTTCTAGGCCGAAATCAGTGACATAGGCTATAGTGAGAGCCCTGATTGATATGGCCGCTTCAATCTCGTCCAGGGTGACTCTGCCGATCAGGGCGTTGTAAGCAGACTTCGCGTCCACTACAACGAATGATGCTCTGACATTCCTGGCAGCAGCTCCTTCCCCAAATGTTACAGGCAGGTCTATGATCCCTACGGGCAATACGCCTGCTCCGCTGAACCCATATAATGACCCGGGAGCGGGTCGTAGGTGCCTTTTCTCCAGACCCATTTTGTCGAAGGCGTCTTTGTACAGCAAATTCGTGTAGGCACCGGTATCTACCATGCATCTACGGACAATGTGGTTGCTAATTACCAAGGATAGCACCAGGGGATCGCTGTGAGGGTACACCACCCGCTCTGCATCCTCGGGGGTAATGCTCAGCGTCACCCCTTTTGGGCTTCCTGCTTTTTCAGCATAGCAGATTTGGTTCCTTAGCTCACGAATCTGCCTTTTCTGCCCCCTTCGACTGATTGGACCTTCTGCATCCCCTGATATCACATGGATTACCAGGCGATTTTGTACCGAGCCTTCGGGCTTTTCAGGCGTCTCTTTCTGAGATTTGTTCCTGGCCGCGTAGTTGGCCAACCAGCCGTTCCTGATCAACTTCTCGATCTCGTCCTTCAGGTGACGGCATTCTTCTGTGGTGTGGCCTACGCAGTCGTGGAAGGTGCAGAATTTTTTGGGGTCCCCTCTTGGACTGCGCGGCTTGCTCGGGCGATTCCACTTGGCGGTTTCTTTTTCCAGCTCGAAGATTTTTGCCCTAGATTTGTTAAGGGCTGTGTAACTGTCGAACCTGGGCTGATAAGCAGTGCGCTCCTTTTTGGGGGTATCCCCTTCCTCGGTTCTATGTCTTCCGGATTCGTTTCTGCCGCGTCCACCCTGCGGTCCCCCTTGCTGCCTTGTAGGGCCTGCAGGGGTCTCCGGCAGGCTATGGAACTCCTCCTGCAGCATAAACCCCTCTGCGATTTTTCTGGCCTTGGCCAGGGTCTCCGGCTGGGCCCTGATCATCTGGTTCTTCATTTCGCCGGGTAGCAGGGAGTTGGTTAGTGCATATGCTGCTGTTGGGTCGTCAATTTCCTTCACCTGTTGGAACGACAAATCGAACCTTTTCAGATATTCCCTGACAGTTTCGCCCTTCTTTTGCCTGAGGGTCATCAGATCAAAGCGGGTGAGACGTCGTCGTTTGTTTCCGGCATACTGGTCCAAGAACATCTCTACCAGCTCGATGAAGAAGGAAATTGATCCTTGCGGGAGGTCCCTGAACCAACCCTGGGCTAGGCCTACCAGGGTGGTGGGGAAGATTTTACACCAGACTGCGTCGTCGGCGTCGTACATGCCCATGTGGCTTTCGTACGCAGCCAGGTGATCTTCCGGGTCTGTAGTTCCGTCGAACTTTACAGTTGGCATTTTAATCTTCGGGATCGGGTACGCTTGGACCTCAGGGTGAAGCGGGGTTTTAGTTGGCCTACCCACCATTTTTGACCTGCCCGCATCTGAGTAGCGACCGTAGTCATCCCATTTATCAGGGGTCGGTCGCCTGCCCTCAGGGGAGCGGTGCCTTGGTGGGGGCCTCGGCCTGCTAATCGCCTCGTCGCCTTGAGAAGGGGAGTGATACCGCGAGCGCTTCTTCTGGGCGGACTCGAGGTTATCACCCTGACGGTGCCTGGGCCTCATGGGTTGGCCATTGTTGAGCCTGGATTGCAGGCCTTGGGACAGCCCAGGGGGTGGCTGCAATCCCTCGACCGGCGTCAACCTGGAGAATACATCTTGCTTCTCTCCCAAGCGCTTGGATACTGGCTCTTTGTGCCTCATGCGATCCCTCAGGTCTTGGGATAGGCCTCTTCTTTCATGAGCGGCGGTGGATTCTGTAGTATGGATGGAGAATGCGCCCTCCGGACCAGCTGCTCCCTGCCGTGCAGGCGGCTCCTGACGGGCTTCTGAAATTCGCCTTTGCACTTGTGCATAAGCATGAGCTGTCTTCCTGGCTTTTTTCTGAGCGTTTCTGACGGCGGTTCGCTTCGTGCCCCCGGTTCCCTCTCCACTTTCAAAGTGGAGCAACCTGGGGGTCGTCGCGACCCTGCCTATCAGGTCGTCAGGGGTAAATTCCTGGTCCAGCATGGCTGAGAAGAAAACCGCAGTCTGTACCATCTGGGCAAGGGTGAGGTTCAGGACTGGCCTCGACTGGCTCCGCTGTCCAGCCATGGTAGCTGCTCCTTGGCCCGTTGCCCCCTGCAGACTGGCCCGCCCCACACCCGGAATTGTGGCAGCAGGCGTCGTTTCGGGCGGCATGCCATACTGGGGGGCTTTGGGTGGGTTCGCCACTGAACTGGTGTCGAAAATCTCAGGCATATTCAATTGCTAGTGGTTAATTTTGAGTTTGAGTGGTTGATTTTTTGTGGGTAATCTCGTGAGCACAACCTAGATCTTTCCCACAGACGGCGCCAAATTGTTCCGGTTAAGGAATCAGTTGACCCGATTACGAATTCGGGTCCTTAGTGTTCGGGTATCGCTTTACATGATTTCCTTCGATCTCTCCTTTCCCTCCTCCTGTAGTCGGACCTTCCCGGCGGAGTGAGTCAGCTCCCTGCACAAGCAACGCACAGGGCCTCGGAGGTTGTCCGAGGGAACCCTCTCCGATGCCTAAGTCAGTCCGTGAATGCCTTGACGAACCTAGCTCGTGAGGAACTAGGTGGCGATTTTTAGGAGTAAGAGTCTAGAGAGAGAAAATCCAACCCCCTCTATATGGGAAATGAGTGGGTATTTATACCTTCCCACAAGAGAGAGAGGAAGAGAGGGAGAAGAGCGGGAAAGTGGGTGGTCGAGAGGACGACACGTGGCTTCTCCTCGTCCACCCACTTTCCATTACCTGAGGCGGAATGACGGATGGGCCCTCGGATTCCCCTGCTTGTACTGGGGGTTCGGGCACCCTGGAAACCAGCACGATGAGAACTTGGAGGCTTTGCTCGGCTGGCAGAAGGGCCCTGCTCGGCAGGCGCAAGCCTTTCGGGGTTCTCTCCGTAGTCCTTCGCAGGGAGGGCTGACGGGGGATTCTAGATTCGCCCTGGGGGCGAACCGCTCCGGGGCCCTGCAGGCGGGCGACCCCTGGTACTTGGTCAACTCCCATCAAGATTATATTAATCAATTATTACGTGATTTAACATAAATATTTTTTATGTGACGGTTTTATACGATAATGGAGGTACATGATTAGTTAAAGAAAAGAATAATAATATTTAGGAAGTTGTAATGAGGATTGGCTTTAAGTTTTCAACTGAGAGAGACGATACAATTTGCATAGTAGAGATTTAATGTGATTTATATAATTTATAGTTTTTGCTTATCACGATGAATCTTATACTTGTCCGCTATTCACTAAAATAAAACCCAAAGGGCAACAATGTCATTTCAACTTTTTTGCCTAGAATCTCCCCTACATTATATAAATTGAGTTCACAATAAACTTGTACATTACCTAAATTGGGTCCACAATAAAGTTTTGTATAATTTCATTAAAAGTCCAATTGTGTTGTTCATCTACTACCCACAACTTTTATTAACTATTAATTTTATCAATTATATACATAGGAAAAAAAGCTGTAACATGATAACCAAAAATTATTCATCGTACTTTAATTTCTAATAGACCTGTAAAACGGGCTAGACGGGTCAGGTCATGCAAGTCGGATCAAATACATGTCAATATCGGATTAGGGTCATAATATATATGATTTCTGACACCTTACTTTTTATCAATCAAAAATTCAAAAAAAATAATATTAACAGATATAATATCACTAAAATGATAGATTTATTAAGAACAACAATAAACAAAGGTGATAAATTGTTCAATGGAGTTCAAGAAGTCATATTACAATAAATAACCAATAAAAAAAATAGTATATATATTTGATGTAAGAGGTTAGTTAGAGGGGTATATATGTAAATATAAAAAGTAGATAAGGGTTTATAATAAAGATTCTCTACCAAATAAGTGGGAAAATCAAAGTGGTTTTTCTTTTTAAGAAAAGAGGGAAAATCTTAGTGGAGAGAAGGGGTATAAAAATTATACTTTATATAAAATTATCTTTTTTTAATTATTTTTGTAATATACCTATTTTATTAAAACATGGTTTTTTTAAAGGCCTCGCAATCAATTTCAGCAAAAAAGGCTTAGGTGTCACTCCCACAATTATTTGGGGATTATTTAATTATCATCCCATTAACTTGCTTACTTTTAACCTTAGTTAAGGTTAAGTTTCAGTGATGAGGCCATTCAAATTGAAACTTTATTAAAACTAAATAAATTAATTCTAATTACACATTGTCAAACTAAATAACTAAGTCAAATTTAAAACCATCAAAAATTAAATTACACAATTTCTAATAGAATAGGAACAAAGACAAATTTAAATATGACTAAATATTAAAACTAAATGAATTAATTCTCTCGGATCTGTAAAGAAATCAATCATCACCGAGAATTTTAAATTGTTAAATTATAACTCGGCAACAATTTCGGCACCACGTTTTCGACCTTATTAGGGGGGGGGCAACACGTAAGCTACCGAAAGTTTTAACTTAAGAATTTTTGTTTTTGATTACGAATTGCCGTCGTTCCGACTTTATTAGGGTTATACTAAGCTATTACTAATCTAACACTAAATAAAAATAACATAAAAAAAGCACTACCCAAATAATCATTATGAAACCACTGCTAAGTTGGATAAAAAAAACTACCCATGATCCTCATTAAACTTAACTTCTCAATTTTAACCAAGCAAAAAATCACTTTTCCCAAATGTAACCAACAAAAAAACTCACATTTCTCAAAGGTTAAATACCACATTTAACGAAGAAATTTCAATTCAAAACATTAGTCATATCAGAAAAAAATACTATCAAATGTTAGAAAAACCAAAAAAATAAATCAAATGAACTAAATAGAGGAGTATTTGTTGTCCATTTGAAAGAAAGAATTGTTCGAAAATGGACTAAGAAGAACTTTAAGCCACATGGGACTAGAAGACTATCTATCTTTAGAGATATTGTTGGTTGATGAAGAGGTAACTCCATGAATTAACAACAATTTTTTTTTTAAGTGCATGTTATGTATTTTACTATACATCATAATCATAGATTAATGTAACTATTTATCTTAAATACTTACCTTAAAACGTTCTTATTTGCGGGGATGAAAGGGGTGCATCGAACATGACGACAAAAGTAGTGTACAAGGAAATATTTCAAAATTTTTGATGTATTAGATCTTTTCGGACTTAAACATGTATGTTAGTAGGCATATTATTTCTTTTACAATTATTTTAATGATAATCAACGCGCCATTTTTTTTGTACGAGTGTTTATTGAAAATAAATACACAACTGTGATGATATCTAAAACATAAATTGCAAAACATTTTTTAGCATTCGCGCGTGCATGCTATGCACGGGGTTAATACTAGTACAATATTAAAGTTAATAATTTTGTAATTATTATTTTAAATATAATATACTCATATAATTACTAATATTGTAATACGGAGTAGTTTTAATGATATGTCATCGACTCGACGTGTCCACCTGTTCAGGTCCGATGTTGATCCTAAATTAACAGATCATTTTGGGTTCAAACTAAATGGGTCGTGGGTCAAATTTTAGATATTTAGTCCACTAATTTTGATTTATATTTGATTTAATTATGGTGAACACCAAAATTGCGCAGTAACTTATTAGCTTTGGATTAGGTTTAATTATGGTAGAAAATTGATCACCAACTTTTAACTATAAATTTGGGGTTTAGTTTAGACAGAAAAGTTGAAACGACTTTTTTGTCCATTCTTTTTTGTTTTACTTGTAGTAGACATGAGATTAAAATGAATTAGCCATCATATTTATTAGTATAACATATGAAACTCACTACGTATGAAACATGTGACGTTGTGATGTATAATAAAATCCTCTTGTATCATGATGAGTGCTTACTAATTAGTAAAATGGTGGCATATATGGAATAGTCATAAAATTGTTAATTTACGATTACCCAAAAAGTTATATATTCGTAAGTCACTTTATTCTGCTTAAGAAGAAAGTTTTGAAACAACTTTTAAGAGGTTTCTTATCGTGTGATTTTCCATATATACTTTTATAAAATCATTTTATGAAATAATATTTTCAAAAGCCTCATCAAACTCAAGTAATGTTGGTATAAAAATAGGAAATTCTTACTACTAAAGGTACTTCTAAGCCATAAAAAACCTCTTATAAGTAATATTTACTAGATGACACTTTCATGAGTTCCCATTTTTTATATGATTTTACATAAATATTTTATATGACCCTTATTTGTATATACAATTATACCTGAGAAGGAGGTTCCCAAACTTTAATAATAAAGGTTAGGTTCAAGTTGTCGACTGAGTCAAAAGCAGCCATTTCCGCACAATAGAAATTTAATTGGCTGGTGTATTACTGTTATTAGTAGAGGATTTGTATAATTTCTTGGTAGTTCTTGTAACTTATTTATATAGGCTACAATCCTACACAAGTGATTATTACTAGGGTTGAGGACAAGGTTTTGCAAACCGGTTTTGGATTTGTCCTTTTGACTATCTTCAAACAAGTAATTATTATTAGGGATGAGGACAAGGTTTTGCAAACCGGATTTTGGATTTATCATTTTGACTTTCTTCAAACAAGTGATTTTTACTAGGGGTGGACAAGGTTTTGCAAACCGGTTTTTTCATTTGTCATTTTGACTATCTTTATTATAACTGTAGGTTGTAACTTGACCTATCGAACGGGTCGAGCAATCGGGTATCGGGTTTAGTCAATTGGGTTTGGGTAAAATACAGGTCGTGTATAATTTGGATTTGAAAAGTATCTTCAAATGGTATTGGTTTACGATTGAACCTAGTTTGATAATTATTCTTGGGCATTTAAGGCCACTTTTGTATTAATATAAGCATGAGTCGACAGTGTTGTATATGAGTATGTATTATTGATTAAAATTAACTGAAATGTGCGAAGTATTACCGAGTATAGCTTAAATGAAATGTTGCATGATTGTTAAATGAGTATTACTTATTCACCAATAAACGACCATTGTACATAAGATTCAAATATGCTAAGAGCTGACATGAGAGGAATCAAAATAGGTTCGTGTCTCTTTATTGATTCGCATTAAAATGACTGTGTAATAACTTTATGAATTTCGTATGCGATGTGTACATGTTTATTTTCATTCTGGTTGTGCTTTCCCTTGATTATTCTGATTTGGTCGTGTTAGTGTTATCGCTTGTAAATAGTTTTGAGTTAGAATAAGAAATAGTGACATGGTCATAGTCTAAAAGCATGTGATAAAGAGTCGCGTGATGCTTTGTTCAGAATATAACATAGTATGCATTGACCTAAACAAACCTGGTCTTACGAGCATGACATATATATATAATGGTTGAGTCAACATAATTACTTTTAATTTAGCCAGGCCAGACTTTTAGAGACGACAAAACTGTATATTATGTTGGACCTGATGTACCGATGTGGACGCCCATCCACACCGCCCGGCACTCCGCGCGCGCCCGCGCGGGACATCCAGTTTGTCGCGGCAGCCACCCACGCGCCCCCTCCCGATCGGGGGCCGGTCCGATCTCGCGTACGGGGCGATGTTTCAGAACACGATTTGGTTGATGATTCGGATAGTACTAGACGGATGCGGGCACCCGTGTTTCCGTTAGAATCGATCGAGACGTGGTTGTAAATGTTTAAAGGCCGATATGTTTGGTAAGTCGGCCTTTTTAGTGAACCGAATTCATTGCTGATTTATGGAGTCGCCACCGACTCAATTATGGGGACTCGGAAACCATTCAAGTCAACTTTGATCCTTAGCCGTCTCAAAGTTGAGTGGCACGGGACCTAAAGATAAAGACTTGTACCCTTAATCACTCCATGCCTGGAATGACTCTCATTGCCAATGGTTTCGGACATCTGGAAACCGTCGATTTTGAGTAAAGGGTGAGGGTACGTATTAGGAAGCCAATGTCCGATAGACATCGACACCTAATCCCGCCCGCACATAGCGGCCTTTACTAATCAATCGGTGGGCTGATAACTTTGTTCCTTAATTGTGGCGAAAGTGCGATAACATCCGTTGTTTTAAATCTATGTCTTTGTTATGTCGTTTGTTTAAGGACAAGTAAGTTTCTGTCGTCGAAGTAGTTGTGTTTACATTTTTTGCATGCGATTTCGCGTGACAAGCAGGCCATAAAAAGATGCACGTTGTAGAGTAGAGAGTATTAAGTATTATACGTATTAGCAAATTAGATTTAACGCGATAATACGGATATTAGTCATTCTCATGGTACACCTTACCTAGTATTCTATTTAAGATGCGTCGAACCACATATGATGAGTACCGGGATTAATATGGAACCCGACCACCGCTTTGTTTAGTTTTAGTTTGTTTACGTTTTGAATTCCATGTTAGGTGATTTAACATGCGATTATAAGGTCATAAAAGCGATAATTCATACGAAAGCTGTAAATGCGAAACGTAAGTAAATCACGTAGAGAGGAGTTGCACCCTCCGACTGTACACTAAACGAGACACAATGCGTAGATGGTTGAGAACGGTTCTTGGAGCTACTCGGGTTTAGTTAAGGTGTTTTAGTGCTTATGGTTGAAGTTGAGAACGTTACGTGTTTTTAGGAAGTGTCATGGACCGAGTGTCCATACTAATCAGTTGACATTATCGAAATGCATGATAAAAGTACGAAAATGTAAAGTTTTGTTTAGACGACAACCTAGTGACGATTCGACTTCGAGGAAAATCCTCCTATATTGTCCTGCGGTGAATTCGGTAGAGCTTCGCTACTACAGCTGATTCTGCGGTGAATCCGGCAGAGCTTAGCTGCTATACTCAAAGTTGGCTAGTCGAGCGCAGGTGCTCCTCGGTTCGAGTGGAGTGCTCCAGGAATGAGGAGTAGCGTCGATTCGCTTATCGCGAAAATGATTGAGTGGATCGTATTTAGTGTCGGAGTGGGATCTTAGTTAGAGAATAAGAGGGGGAGAGCGAATTGTGAGAGAAGTGATTTACGAATTCGTAAGTTGTGTCAAATGAATGAAGTGAGGGGGGTATATACAGTTGTTCACAGTTTAAATCGACCTCTAGGACGCTTGACATCTTGTGCAATAGAACTCAGTCGCCTGATGTCATGCGCGTGAGGATTGGGACGCCTGGTGCGAGGCGCCTGGATAATTGAAGATTCGATTTCGGAACTTTCCAAAACGGAGAAGATGCGTATATTTGTATTGCTTGGGGATTAAGAATATTCGTTAACCCTAGCGTCGAGCGCCGACTCGAGATTAAGAATATTCCCAAAACGGGGCGCGTGTCTCGAGGTTCGCTCGGCCCGACGCGTTGACTCGAGTTTGACTTAGCATATTTCGAGGCTGATTCGGGGCCCCGGTGTCGGAATTGACTCTAACTAGTATCGACGCGACTGTATTGACACGAGTAAGACCCTTTTGATGTTGAATTAATTTTTCCGATTAATTATTTGATCCATTCCATAGAAAAAAACTATTTAAAACATCGTAATCTCGCGTCGCGTTGCAGCCCGATCGTGATCGGGTGTTTGTTGGGCGCCCATGCAGCCACCAGGTCAAAATATGGGTGTCTACAAAAGCCTCCACTATGACTGTGGCTTCGACAAGGCGAAAGTCAAAGTATAGCCGCCCAGGTCAATCGAGGATTACGACCTGGTGGTTAACCGGTCGGGTTTTAAGTCCGTTGGACTATGTATTTGAGGCTCGCCAGCCAAGGCTTAGAAATCATACCTGACATCCTTGCCTGCGGCTGCTTCGTCGGTGCTCGAGTTCGGGCTTGCTAGCTTGTCTTCTGTTTGTTTTCTTAGTAGTTTCGGTTTTTGACATGGATCTTCTGCTTGTCTTAGTTTTGGCTTATTATCCTTGGCGGATGGTTGTGCTAATCTCGGGTTTGTTTTGTTTTTCTTCAAGTATTCCTCTGGGGAGGGGGAGGGGGAGGGGAGGAATTGAGTGTTCAGGGATTCGTTTAAATTGATTTGAGTGCGACGGGACTCATTTAAATTGATTTGAGTACGATGGGGCTCATTTAAATTGACTTTGAGTGCTACAAGGGGTACTTTTAAATTGATTTTGAGCATTATAAGGGGCTCATTTAAATTGATTTTGAGCGCTACAAGGGGCTCATTTAAATTGATTTTGAGCGCTACAAGGGGCTAATTTAAATTGATATTGAGCGCTACAAGGGGCTCGTTTAAAATTGAATTGATTTGATTCTGAGTGCTGCCAGGGACTCATTTAAATTGATTTTGAATTGAATTAACTTGAATTGATTTGAATTGAATTGAATTGACTGGAACTGATTTGAATTGAATTGAGTTGAATTACCTTCAGAATGCTTTGGGATTCGTTAGGCGCACGGGTTTAAAAATTACTTGGGATTCGTTAGGTTCGCGGGTTTTTAATTTGTTTTTCGAATGCTTCGGGATTCAATTGAGTTTGTTTTGTTCAAATATTATGCTTGGACTGTCATGCGTTTCGGTATGAGTGGCCTCATTAGCTAGAGGTTTTCGTGTTCGTTTCTTTTCTTTTTTTGCTGGGGTTGATTTCGATTAGAGGAGGTTTCGGGGCTTGCTTTATTGGCTAGGGGTAGTAAACTGTCTCTCTCTTCCTTATTTTGCTTAGTATGGGAGGGTACACTTTGCGACTATTAGGTATCACGTCCAAGTTGTTTTCCTCTTTCCTTTAGGCTGTATCATCAGGCGCGGGTCCTGAGATGATTAGGTGGGGTCTTGAGGGCCCTAGGTCAGATAATAGTGAGGAGGTCAAGGGCTGGATCGGGTACTGTTTAGAGCATGAGGCTTACAGGGCGCCCCATGCTCTGGTGAGCTCGTACATTACCGACCACTTTGAGAGGGTGGCGGTGCTAGAGGGTCGAGTGCTCAACACGCCAGAGCAGGACGCCCGTCTGTGGTTGTGTTACTTCCTAGGGTCGACCCACTTCTCAAATAAGGGCGAGAGGTTTAGTACTAGGATTTTGCCTTTCGTGGCTGAACTAGATTAGCTAGGACGTTACGATTGGGTGACCGCGGCTTTTGCGGAAAATACGCGTTACCTACAGGTCACGTTGAGGCCGCAAAGGGTGGACTCTGGCTCGGCTCTACCCGTCGTGAGTCCAGGTCTCGTACTGGAAGTTAGTTCTTGTACTCGGTTTTAGGATTTTATTTAGTTTGCCTTGGATTTGCTAACAAGGTTTTTGGGCTTTGCAGGCTTGAATCTATTCTTATTTTCCTCGCTTGACACCCAAGACGGTGCCTGCTCGTCCGGTTAAGCTTCCGGCGGAATTGAGTGGAGGTTAGCTCAAGCTAAGAGAACGACGAGTCACTACTCGTCGGAGAACGTGCTGGTGAACCGCGGATCGAGGATGTAAGTTTCCTTCTTACAGTTTGTTTTCCATAGTAGCTCCCAAGATTAGGATTATCGAAATGTCGGTCTTGTTTATGCACTTCGTGGCCCGTCCTTGGGCCGACTATGAGGGTCTCCCAAGTATGTGATGGCGAAGTTGAGGCCTAGAAGCTACAGGAGGATGCTTCTTCCTGCGTTGTTTCGCACGGTCTGGTATCTAGGCGAGAGGTTGGTGCGTCAGTGCTTATATGACGAGTTCAGGGTGCTGGTTAATCCTCCCCAGACCATGTTTAGACCACCGACCATCGTAGAGGCTCGTGAGGGTAGGGACGGAGAGGGAGGCGACGCGCTACTGGTGCCTGGTGCCTCCTATCTGTCTCACGTCTGCCAGCAGCTAGCTTGTCACCGCCTCATGGTGAGTACTCGGTTCCATGTCTTATTGTTTGTTTTGTTCTATGGTTTAGTGTTCGCCTGTATTTTGAACGACTTGATTTTCCTTCAATTGGCCGATCCGACTAATGTTGTTCAGCCCCAGACTTCCCCTTGACGTTGCTCAGGGTCGATGCGGCTGGGGTAGCTTTTACAGAGTCTCTTCCTTCGTGTTCCTCTGAGGAGATGGAGGCTGGGATGGAGTGGCGTGACCCGGTGTATCGGGTAAGTTTCAGGGTTTGCCTCGAACTCGGCTCTTGAGGGTTAGGTTTTGTTTGGCTAATTTGTTCGGTTTTGTTTTTCAGGTTTCGTCGATTTTCTATCAGCGGTTATTGCAGGATGGCAAATGCTTCCGGGCCTATGCGTCGAGGGTGGCTACTGCCTCTTCCCCATATACATCGGGACCTCGATCGGTGAGTATGCGTTTTCTAGGGTCAGTTTTCTACGTTGGTTGCGTCTTTTCCTAAGATATAGGTGTATTTGTAGGATATTCCGGATATGGTGAGGCAGCTGGCGACTTGGGTGAACGAGCTTGAGACGGAAGCGGCCAAGCTGCTGCAACTCCTGCAATCTCGGAATAGTGAGATTGCCAAGCTTAAGAAGCAGTTGGCTCGGACTCAGGGCGAGACCTCGGCGTAGGGAGAGACTATATTTGGGACCGAGGCAGAGAGGGGAGTTGAGGTCGCGGCTGAGGCTGAGGCTGAGGGTCATGCTATGGGTGCTGCCAAGTATGTTAGAGTAGTACCCGAGACAACTACCCTAGATATGCTGTCGGGCATGGATGGTACCGAGTCTCCTCTTTTGGATCTTGATGATTAAGATCTAAATGATAACATCGGTGAGTTTGTGTTGGTCTAAAAAAAAGTTAGACCACTTTTATATCTTCTAATGATAGTGCCATACTCGGCCACAGACGCGACAACAATTCCACTCGAGACTACGAAACGCCTAGGTAAGGTAGCTTATACCCTAAAAAGAAAATAAAAAAACGTCTAAGTCTGGTGGAACCGATGGACAAAAATGTGTCGTCCGTATGAACCTGTCACTCTTGCGCGGGCATTTCGACTTTTGGAAAGGGGTTTAGTGACTTCAGGAGGTCGTTCCTGATGTATGGGGTTGTCAAGTGATGGCTGATGGAAGTAAAGCATGGTTGACAGCAGAGAATTCAGATACTTAGGAGGTTAATGGCCCAGGGCTTCGATGCTTGGGCCTGGACGGCTTGAATCTGGGTCGCTCGGGTTCGGGCGGCCCGGCTTTGGGGCATCTGGGCTCAGGCGGCCCGATCCTCGATTATGGAACTTTTTCGTAATTTCCTAATTGTTGTAGAATTAGGGCTATATATGCGGGTTATGGGCGCTCGTTTTAGACATACTAGATCACCCATAGTGTCTTTATAGCTTCTTTGTATTATTTGAGTCATGTCGAGTTTTGGGAGTCTCTTAACCGAGTGGATGAGTCTTCTTAGGAAATGTGACCTTGAGGTTTGTCCAGGTGATGGTTTGTCTGTGGTTACCACGCTAAGGCAGGTTAAGGTGCCGGATGACTTCTTGTTGGCGTGTTCTAGTTTTTGGGATGTTAAGAACCATGTTTTTGCATTCCCGGGAGGTAATGTTTGTCCCCTTCCCAAGGAGCTAGATGCTATAGGTGGGTGGTGTTCGCTTCGACCTTGTATACCCCTAGGTGATGATACCCTCGTGGAATGATTTCGTCATTTTTTTTATATTTCTTTGGAGGAGGCCGAGGGTTTCTTTGGGAAAGGCGGTATTGACCTAAAGCTGCTTGTTAGAACATTCTCACAGACGGGTTCTCGTGATATTTCGCCTTTGGCTTGTAAACGGGTTTTTAATATTGCGGTGTCATGCTATTATCTTTTTGAGGACGCGTCGGTGCACGACAGTTGGGGTAGTCCTTGGGTTATAGATGTTGTAATGGGGATAGAACACGGGCGATTGCCCTCTTTGCTTATTTTGGGTGAGCTTATCACGTGTCTCGACGCTCGTGCACGGATACATCGTGCTCCCTTTCGGGGTTTTAGGATTATTTTAGAGGTATGTCGGGGTAATACTTTCCTTTTTTGAAACTTGCCTTAGTTTGGAAGTTTGACGTTGTTTTGTGGTTCGTGCAGGTTTGGCTACATGAAAGGCTTGGTTTGATCGAGCCCCCTCGGTCCGTCAAGTGTTATAGCTACTAAGGTTTCACGGGTCGTAAGATGGAGCAACCATGGAACGACAGTCACAAGGAAGAAGGATGGCGTTCCTACTTGCGGGCTAATGGGCGGGTTGATATTAGGAGGGTAATCCCGTAGTGGCATATCAGTGGGAAGGTTGGGTTCCCGTTCTAGTCATCGGATCATACTATGTAGATATTGCCCTTAAGAGATCAGGTTTATATTTACCCGGGCAAGTTAACGCGCCAAATGGGTGTAAAGCGAGCTATATCAGAGGTTACTACTGATGTCCCTAAGTCTTATCCGTGAACAGAAAGTTTTCTCGGGGACTTTGGGATGTCTTGAAGACAGAGGTTTTCTCGCCTCGTTATTGTAGAAAACGTTCGACCGTTAAACCCTACTTGTTCCCGACGGGAGGCTTACGGATGTCCGCCAGGATAAGGCAATTTGAATGTTAGGACAACCACGATGCTAAAGGATAAGGAGACGACTCGAGTTAATGTCACTAAGTACTCGAACAAAGACCGTGTTACCGATTCTAGTGCCGTCAGTTCATCTAAACGGGCCAAGATTGACAAGACCCATATTTAACATGTGAGTGAGGAGGAGAAGTGGGATTGGCTAGACTCGCCTTTGGCTAGGGTGGTCGAAGCTTGTGTTCAGAGGGTCTATGGTGGGAGACCTAAGCAAGCACACCCGAATGGCAAGAGAAAGGAAAAGTTGGACCGGTAGAGCCCAACCGTTTAGTATTATGTTTTATTAATTGATATTATGTGGCGTATTAGTACTAGTTTTTGTAGGGGTTGCTTGACATGTTGTCGTTTTTCGGGGTAGTCGGGTATTAGATGCTCGATGTAAAGGGCGTCGAAAAAGGCTTGATTTAACTGATTTTTGTATTATTGAGGAGCATATTTTTTTTAAAAAAAATTTTTGTGGTGGCTCGCAACTCGATTCTTCATTTTGTCCAGAGCACCCTTTTGGGTTTTCACTCCGTCCTTGGCTCACCTTCCCTTTATTGCATTTTTTTGTTCTGTTTTTTTTTTACCGCCCGCAACTCGATTCTTCATTTTGCTCGGGGCGCCCTTTCGGGTTTTCGCCCAATCCTCGGCTCGTCATATTTTTTTTACGACGGCTCGCAACTCGTTTCTTCATTTTGCCCGGGGCGCCTTTCGGGTATTCATCCCGTCCTAGGCTCGTCGTTTGTGCTTGGTCATTGAAATCACTCGTTAATCGGAACATAGGGGTAGTGGTTTTGACTTGCATGCGAATCGAGTAATCGATTTCGTTACTTTTGATGGTTGTACCCTTGGAGTGTTGCCTACTTATCTGTGTTTAGACGGAATCAAACCATGTTCGTAGTTCATAATAGATGTGAGTTATTTTGCTTTAGATTCGTTATGCTAGTTATCGATGTGAAATGTTTTGAGTGTTTTGCATGGGCTTTCACCCTAGTTTTAAGAACTAAGGCGAAGTGGTCGAATGTGACCCCTTGAAAGTAACGATTACCGAGATACCGTGTTTAGGTCAGGGTAACTGGCTTGGATGGTTTTGGAATGTGGATCTAGGTAGTGAGTGGCTTTGATGAATCAAAATCTGGAACTTGATTTTTGTGGAGTTAAGGTTATGGGGTTACGGTTTCGTGATGTGGTAGGAAAGGGGAAGCTGAGTAAAAATGACTCAGACTTCAATCGGGCGGACGTAAATTACGTGGGATCTGCTTTCCATGTCTGGCCCTAACGGTTGGGATTATCCTATTAAGCTTGAATCCTCAAAATTCCGGACTGTCTCCTAACAAGTGTCTCGGGAAGGTCTTAAGGGTTGTATTGTAGGAAGGCTAATATTTGGTGCTAGTTGACTGGTCTGTTTATTTTTTACTCTTTGTTTGAACTTGTAGTTGAAATTGAATTGGATGACTTGGATTTGATTTTGACCATTAAGTTTGGTCTTGATCATTGAATTAGGCCGGTCTAGCTTGGCCTTGTTTTTTCTTTTTGGCTCCTTTTGGCCATTTCAGACTTTTTGTCAGACTAACACCTATGGTAGGAATAGGTCGGTCTTTATTTAGGGGATGTTTATTGTGGGAAATGGGTTTGCCTTCCGTCTTTGATCACAAGCTAAGAGACTATCTAGATTCGTCATAGGATTCGGTAATACTCGTCCTAAAGGATAGTTATGTGGATTTCTATAACAGACATGGAATAGGTAAAAGAAAACACGGGATCTCGGTTCTTGTAGTTCCTCATTGTTTTGAGGCTTATGTTGATTGTTATCGATAAATGGCATAGTATCGAGTTGTAAGCGAGAAGTATACGTTTTAAATCAAGCAATTATCGAGGCGTATAGTAAAGAAAAGAAATGCTTATTCCTTTTTTTATTGATAACATTATAAGGACAATGTGTCTGGGACATGACTTCTTGGAGGAGGCTGGGACAGGCCCCTGTACCTCGGACTACACAATGACGCTAGAAGGGAAATAACGATACTATGACTTGACCCTACTATGACATTAACCTAGGCTCGGGGCTTTCTTCTTAGGCTTAGATCCTTATGAAGTCTTCTGAGGATGCGACCCTGTTTTAGACTTATTTCTGTTGATGGACTGTCGAGGGGTTTGAAATAGCTCGTGACAACCACAGACGTGACTATCTCTCCCTCGGTGTTCCTAAAGGTGAAATCTGTTTCTGGTCGTTTTGAGAGAGGGAATGTTCCTTTCTCGATCATGTTTTGGATGACATATTTTAACTTGGTGTAGGATTGGGTTTTATGACCAGGTCCTTGGTGAAAAGAGCATAAGGTTTTTGGATCCCATGATTTGCTCATTTGCCCTAAAGGAGGTTCGGGTGTTGGCTCTAGGGGAGATAGTAGGCCATGTCGGGTGGCGAGTATCAGGGCTTCGTCATGTGAGATGCCTAAATCATTGAATTTCCTAAGGGCCCTTTTCTTTTGGACGATCCTATCCTCATTCACTTAGATTGGTGGAAGGTTTTGGGGTTGGATTTAAGAGAATCTACCCGCTCATTAAGGTTATGGATAGAGGTTTGGATGGAAGCTATGGATGTGGTAAGGTCTTTGATGCTAAAGTTTGGGGTTGTAGCCATGTCGGAGGATGATTCTAGCGGTAAAGGATCGAAAGGTCAGGACGGGTCCACCGAACAACGCAAGAGACTCGGGGGATGCTCGGTTCCGAGCGACGCAGAAACGAGACCCTTGATTTGTGCGTGTTTGCGATCATCGAATTAGGGACTCGGGTGCTTTAGACTCTCAGTGTATTTGGCGAAGCGCGTCAACAGACTTGTATCTCTAGAAAGAGACGATTTAACACAAATCTCGGGAGCGAGATTTAAAGGAGATGACTTCTTAGGAGGAGATGACCCAAAACGTAAGACCTCGGGCGGAGGTGATCCTAGTAACTAACACAGACAGTTAATCACACGATTGTACGATGTAAAGATTTGATCTCGATCCCGGTTCGGAATCAAAGAGTTTGATATATTCGAAAATGGATGGGTTTTGAAAGCAAACTTTTTCAAAAGTGTGAGTTTTTGTAAAATCAATATGGCGATGGTTTACTGACATCGCTTGTGGTGTATGGAAAGTGTTGCTATGTGAGCGTCGAGGATTCGACGATAGCAAAAGTGTGAGTTGTGATTTTGTAAAAGAAGCGCGGTTGTGAAAGAACCGGTTATGAAAAATTATGACGTTACATTTTTATCGAAACTACTATTAATTAGTAGTTTGAAGTTCGCGGTGTAGACGGTGTTTGTAAGAGAACGTGGTGTCTGTGACGGTGCTTTGAAGGTGTGACCAAATTCTTATTACAGAATTTAGGTGGTGAAAGTGTTTTTAGAAAAAACTTTTAAAACGCGCAACCGTACTTGTTGATTCCATTAATTGGAATTCGACGGTGGTGACGGTACGGGTGGATGTTTTGTAACCGTTTTGGGTTCCTCGACTTCATTAATTGAAGTTACGGTATATGCAGAAAAAGTATTTTGAAAAATATAACCGTATAAGGTGCCTTGATCCCACTGCTCGAGAGTTTGGCGATGGTAACGATATGTTTATGTGCGTGAATGTCTTGAAAGCAAAATGTAACCGTATAAGGTACCTCGATCCCATTAGTTGGGAGTTTGGTAATAACTAACGGCATGTTTTTGTTGTTTGAAAATGACGACTTTTATTTTGGCCATAGTAATGGCGCTCAAAAGTGGCTTTTAAAAGTGATGAGTGTAAAATTGGCCACGGTGACGGCACTAAAGTGCCTTTATTGGAAAATAAGTTTAATTTTGACCAGAGTAATGGTGCTTAAAAAGGTGATTTTGAAAAGAAGATATTCTTTTTCAAAAATGGAGTTGGGTGTGGTTGAATATGTTGTCGTGGTTGAATCCGGATTTTAATGTTTTATTTGGGTTATCAAACATGCTACACATAACTAGGAATGCGTACACTCATGCAGGATGCAGACACGGGTAGGTTAGGGTAGGCTACCGCCCACGAATAGTCTTTGCTTAGATGACAACAGGTCACATGGGGAGGTGAGTTTCATACTGTTTGCTAAGTACCACTCGTTTGGTACATCCACGGAATGCGTGGTTACCTTAGACGTCCAGAGCATCAACCGAGGGTCTCTCCGCATGTCCAAAAGGATCTTACCGCGAAGAGGTCGATTGGTCCTAAGATCGGTTAGGGTGGGCTTTTTAGGGCCAAAATCTGTAATGATCACAACAAGGAACCAGGAAATAAGCTTCACCGACCTTGTTCGAGTTACACTACCGCCAGAAGCTTGTTTCCAAATCCCCAGCGGAGTCGCCAAAATGAGGACGCCAGTCCGCACCGCCCGGCACCCTGCGTGCGCCCGCGCAGGACCTTCGGTTTGTCGTGGCGGCCATGTAATCCCCTAGAAAATCTAACGCAATACAGTAGCGGAAACACTGTCGAGTCGGGATTAAAAACACACTGACAAACTACATCTTATTAAAAGAAATGGTAAGTTGATACAAATGTCTCTTTTTACAAAAGGGCTAAAAGGAAATTCTCCAAACAGGGTTATACAAATCCATAAATAAACAGGAATGAAGAAAGAGTAGGATCCACGCTACTCGCTAGCTCACCCAAAACTCAGCAGCAAATACCTGTCATGTTATAAACATAACAGCCACGTCAGTGAGGAGTAACTCGGACGTTCTCCCAGCCATATTATATCATATGGAAAAATAATAGTATTATTATGCAAAAATACTTAAAATGAGAAAACATTAAAACGATATAATAAAAATAAGTTTTCGGAGAAAACTTAAAATATTTGCCAACCTGCAAATCAAAACAAATCGATAATAATAAATATTCAAAATGGCGTTATGGAAATATTCACTGTGGAAGGTTAGACTTTCACTAGGAGAATACTAAAAACTTGATTCGAGAACTTAGTTCAAGCAAATCAAACTTCGGTCTCTAACTAGGCTACTTAACCATAATAGAGCGACGACTTATAAATGTGTGGCCCTAGTTTAAGACAATGCACACCCCTCCTGGGATTACCTGTCACCCAGTTCAACTTATGACGGCGACTTACTGCGAGGCCTAAGCTTAAGGTCAAAATGTACAGAATTCCCGGGATACCTGTCACCCGGTTCAACAGCCAATGTACCGATTCCTGATACACTAGCCTTATAGTTGATGGCAAAACCGTAAACCCCAGATTATATTACTCTAACCCCATACTTGTCTTTATTCCATAACTCCAAAACAAACCATTATCGATATTCAAAACTAAATATAATCATCGTAAATGATATGAAGATGAAAGGAATAAACATTTTATATTGGAAGGAAACTTCCTATAAATAGAAACTTACTAATTTCATAAACTTACTAAAAATAGAAATGTTGTTATAGAAAATACGTAAGTGATTAAAATAAGCGAAATCTATAAAAAAATAATAGCATTTCTAACGAAATTAACATTTTATTATTATCGTCGTTATCGTAACTTTAATATATTTCCAAATTCGTTACTCAAAATATAAGTAAAGTATAATAAGTCAATATTTAGTATTTTATAAATAGTTAGGAAATTGTGTTAAAACTATAAATTTTTTAGAAAAAAGGAGTATTGAGAAAATGATATCAAAATTAATTGAGTCGACAAATTTATAAATTAAACGAGATTTTATAAGGCTTTCAAATTAGTCTCAGCAAATACATTTTATCAATAAATAATACTGATTTTACTAAAAATAATCAATCGTAGACAAATGAGAAATTATTAGGGAAACTAGTCTCGACTAAAAATGTATTTAAAACAAAATCAACAATTTTCTCATTCATTAATATAAGTCGTAAAACGAAATTAATTTATCGAACAAGTATACAAATCTCGATTACAATATAAAATTACGATTTTGAGTTAAAATTATAAATTGACGAAATATGAAGAAAATATGAAATCGTCATTATTTAGTTACTAGTGCCACGATAACCAACAAAATATTATAACGATCGTAAATAATTAAATTACTAACGATTTATAAAATGATATCGAAAACTCGTAAAATATTTATAAAGTACACAATTTTTAAAAAAAATTAGCAAATAATAAATAGCTAAAATTAGAAACCGAAGTTAAATTTTTTTTTTTTTTTTGGTAAAGGGTAAGTATGTACTAAAAAATGTGGTTCAATGTACACATGTATGACTACGTCAAATTACGTAGCCATCTAGCATCCCTAGCCCGTAATGGGTGTTTAATCTTAGCCATAATTCTATCGCGAACATCAATTTGAATCAATTTAACAATATGGTGAGGTCGCTGCACCGACCGTTCTATTCTGCACAAGTTCCTTTGTCTCCAAACATGATAAATCATGGCATTAAACAAGGCGCGAATGACGTTACATTGTAGCTTCGTACCCCGCATCTTGGTCGCCCAAAGAAGAGTTCCGGTACTCGGTATATGTTTCTTCACCCATAGGCTCAGCTTCCCAACAATCTGTGAACTCCAGGCACAACCAAAGAAAAGATGTTCCAAGCTCTCTTCATGGGCCTCACATAAATAGCAGCGATCTGATTCTGCAACACCAAATCCCATCAAATATTTACTACATCCTACTACTCAATCATACGATATAAAATCGAGTAACGTCCTAAAGTCACCTTCATCGAGATCCGAGTCAAATACAACCATCGCCTTCATCGGAACTAGCACGGTAGCCTACGACAAAAACGAACACATGGTATGAAGACCACAATATAAGTTAATAAAAGAGGGAAAACGTGACGAGGATAAGAGTAAATAAATTACCCTCGAGATTGGGACGAACAAAGGTCGAATTAGGATTTATTCGAAGAACGAAAAGAAGGAGGCACGGCTGTTTAACAGCAGCAACGTAACAGGACAGAAGCATCAGCAGAAACAGCGTGGCAGCAGCGACAACATAACGAACAACAGCAACAAAACACATGACGACACCGCAAATCGACATCGGAACCGAGCAAACTGCAGCAATTACCCATTAACAACAACAACAACAGCGAGAATCAGCAACATCAGTAACGGATCAGGTTAAGAAGAAGAAGAAGAAGAAGAAGAAGAAGAAAAGACGAAAGGCTAGGAAGAAGGAGAAGGAGAAAGTAAGACAGACAGCCGCAGCACAAACGAGCAGCAATTCGAAGCGACATGGGTCGAACAACAGTAACTACGCATCACAGAAAAGGGAAGAAGAAGAAGAAGAAGAAGAAGAAGAAGAAGAAGAAGAAGAAGAAGAAGAAGAATAAACGAACTGGGAAGAAGATGAACGCAACAGAAACAACACGCAACAACAAACAACAGTAGTGAATAGGGAGAAGAACAAAGAATAGATTGCTCACCAATTTCCGACGACGAAAAGGATGAAGACAGGGATGCTTGGCCAGAGAGACAGACGCAGCAGCAGTAAAACCGGTACAGCAATAACATCAATCGAATCAACAAACCAATCAGTGGAAAACGCAGCAGCAGCAGGATGAAACAGAGGACGGGAAAAAAAGGGAAACGATGAAGGATAAGGAAAAGGAGATTAAGAAAAGAAGAAGGGAGAAAAACAAAAATCACGCAACAGCCACGAGCATCCAAGAAGAATCGGTGGGAACATAAATAAAAGAAAGGAAGAGAGGATGAAACGGTGGGATAAAAAAAAGAGAAGGTGAAATGTAATAGCAGGCATAATGAAGCGGTGGAATATAAAAAGAAAGACAAAAGGGGAGTGTATCCTAGTAAGGGGGGTGTCTACGTATAATGAGGGGATGAATTAGGATGGTCCACGCTTTAAATTAAATGCGGGTTAGGAAAACGGGGTTAGTACTTAACGAGTTCCGAGATCATAAGTTGACTGACCCACGAATTGAATTAAAACGAGTTAATAAAATTAATAAATAATTGGGTCGTCAAATAAAATGAGTAAATAAAGTGTTTCTCGAGACGAAAACGAAGATTATAAAAATAAATAATTAGACGAGGAAATAGTATTTCCCGATAAATAAGAAATTTTCGATAAAGTGAATTAAATTGATTTATCGAGGAAAGATAATAAATATTTTGACGCGACTTAAAATAAATGAGCTTCGAGCCGACAATAGAAATTCGAGCTTAAATATAAATTAATAAAAGAATTAAGAATTTAAATCGCCGAAATGGACTTCCGATAAGAATTAAATTAAATGTATAAAATAAATCGAAACAAAAATAAAAAAAATATCTTTTAAATATAAGAGGAGTTTACGAGACAAATAGAATTTTAGGAGTTTGAAACGATTAAACGATAAATTCGTTTTATAATAATTTTAAGAATTACGAGTTAAATTGTAAGCAAAATAAAAATACGAACATAATTTTAATTTAATTTAATTTATAAAATCAGAGGTGTTACAATCTCCATTCCCCTCTAAAAAGAAGTTTCGTCCTCGAAACTAACAAAAACATAATAGTAGAATAGAAAACAAGGTTATATCATTTGAACAAAATGAGAATCCTTAACTCGCATCGCAATCTCGGTTTAAATTTTTTTTCTTTTTTACAATTTCAAACGTGATATGAAATCGAAATCGAAGACAAAATTTATTTCGGGAAGATTTGGGCTCAAATAAAATCGTAAGTTAAAATTATTTGATAAAATAATGACGATAAATAATATTTGTAAACGAACTCGAGAGGTATAGTACCCAAGTATTTTCAAAGGAACAGTAAAACGTTTTGATTGAGAAATTCGACAATATTATGTTTTTAAGACCAAACAAAATTTAGTTTTAAGAAAGCAAATTTTGGTAATTCGTAAAATCAAATCAGTCGTTAGACGTTTTTCAATGACAGGTTCAAAAGTCCACTGACAATAAAATGAAAACTCAGACATATGAAATGTTTCGAAAATGTTAACTCGTTTTACATAATAATCTTATAGAAATCAAAATATTTGCATTTAGGAAGGTTCAATAAAATTTCGATCGTTCGAAAATAAAATTTTAAAACAATTTCGAAATATTTTAAAATAAATTAATAAGACATTTTGGAACAGGACTAAACATGTGTTATCAACCAAAAATAAAACAAAACAAAGTACAATGGTTTAGAATTTACAACTCAAAATGTCAAAATTTCATGGTAGCCCAAAATTTTAAATTAGTCAAACTTTTCATAACATATGTTTGGGAAAAAGGTAAACGAATAAATAGAGTCAAGGCCAACAACAATTCGAAACAAAAGTATTCAAACCCGATAAAGAAGTCGATGGGAAAGGCCGAAGAAGAAGAAGCAAGATTAAAGAGGAGCTAAGGGGAGGACGGAATTGAGAGTCAAATAAAGCTCTCAAGGAATAGAAAATAAATTAACCATCTTGAGATTCCCGATACTAGGGGTGTGCAAAATCCGGGTCGGACCGGAAAAATGGACCGGACCGGACCCAGAATAAAAAATTCCAGTCCGGTCTCCGGTCCATCATTTTGGGCGATTCCGGGTTCCGGTCCGGACCGGTTTGGACCGAAAAGACTGGAATTATGCTTATTTCTTAAAAATTCCGGTCCAAGCGGTCCGGAATTTTGGACCGAAATTTCAAAAAAAATTGAATATTCCGAGCCATCCGGTCCGGTCCGGTCTTGGATCGGAATATTTCCGGTCTGGTCCCGGTCCAAAATTATGAGATTCTTGTCCGGATTTTTTCTAAAATTCCGGTCCGGTCCAAACCGGGTCCGACCCGATCCAGTCCGGGTTTGGACCGGTGCACAACCCTACCCGATACGAATCCTACAAACCAGGTTCCTAATTTCCATCAAATAACGTTATGTCCAATATTAGGTGCTAGGTGATACTACTCAGTCACAATCTTCGAAATGTCTTACGTGATTATCCAATCGTTCCATCGACACAATACTAATCCACAAATGTTTTACAATCTAATCTCATCAATTAAAATTTCAACGGTCATCAGACAAACCCAAACTCGCAATCAATAAGGTTCCTAAATCCAAAGCTCATAAAGTTTGAACTCGAGGTATACTCCAAATTTCTCGAGTAAGGAACAATAAACAAGATCCATCAAATTAACAATGCTCGGGCACGAAATCCTCAAAAATGATCACTAACATATTTATAATGCCACAAGCAAAGCTGTTGGGAAAGTACAAATAAATCCTCAAACACGCCCAAACCTATAGGTAATGGCGCAAACACTAACATCTTCAAACACGTCATTCAACTAAGGTTTCTGCCCATCAAATGCATAATTACAACAAGGCAACCATAATATGTTTAATAACTCAACGAAGTCACAATCTCGCTGGTCAAAGAGTTCTGAACGGTAAATTTCATCAAAATGATTGGCATCAAAGTATTTCTCAAAACAACGCGATAAATCCAACCATTAATTGTGCAATATGTTTCTCTTCAAGCTAACATCAATTTATCCAAGTTTGATCACTCAACTCCAAAGTTCAAATATTACAACTTAAAACAACGATCAACGACAAAAAACTTTCAAACACGGGTAATATATGTCAACCAAAATTTCTAACAACATTAGTGAAAACCTTCAATGCATTAAAGTAACACGAGATTATATGACGGTATTCTAAATTAATTTGTCACTCCAATGCATTACATTAACAGATGAAAATAACTAACGTAACAGATGAAGTGTATTAAAGTAACACGAGATTCAATTAACAAAAAAATGCCTATACACAGGGGTTAGGCATTCAAGTAACAGATGGTCTATATTAAAGTAACACATTATGTGCATTACAATAACTCCATATATATTATGTTTGTGCGAAAAATTCATATAATGATCAGACCTTTAATAATATGCAGTTTCCACACTATAAACGTAAAATCTAATAATATGGAGCATCTTAATGACTACCATGGCATTTACAGTATAAATTACAAAGCAAATACTCACCGTTTGTGTATTCAACGATTTGCATATACGCCATCGAAGGAAAAGATGCAGTGGCGCGAGGAAGAAGATGAATGATTGAACGTGTTATTGAGTGGGTTGATTGAACGTAAGTTGCAGCGGCGCGAAGAAGAAGATGAATGACTAAACGATTTGCATAAACTTTGATTGAAGATTGTGTTCGTTAAACGCTTGGAGGTGCCTTAATGGCTTCTCATGGGTGAAAACCGAAATGCTGGGGTTTAGGGGTTGATTTCCCGATTATTCCTGTACTTGACTCTTGTAATCCTGCTCGATTATTGCTTGTGGTGTTATGGGTAGCTCACGTGTCGATTCTCGTGAGTCGGAATGCACTCTAGGTCATTCTGTGAGAGTTTATGGCACTTACGATAGACCAAATGATACCGTAACGATGTCGGATTTTTCCGAAACCAGATTTATTTTGACCGGGATTGAGGTGGTAGTGGGATTTTCAGAATATTAATATTGCTTTCCAAAATTTTGGGCTTATTTTGACCTGTTTGGGTTGTCTTGACCTGACCTAAGGTGCATCTTTTCTTTCGTTTTGCATCCGGAGACAGTACTAGACGTCTCGAGAGGGTTCCTACAGTGGGTACCAATGGTGAGGCCACCGGGTCGAGTTCACTGACTTCCCGGGTGGCCCGTAAGAGGTGACGAAGCGTTTCTTCGCAGCGCCTTCACCTGGGGTCGTAGACGAGGCCAATTTTGATAGGGTCAGGAGGCGTAGATTGCCCATGACGGCTGCTAAGAGGGCGCACGTCCCTAGGCCTGTCGACAAGGGTGAGACGGTCGTTTACAAGGATCCCGTTTGGGACGACCGACAATTATTGCTACGTCCGGATTTGCATGTGTCCAACCGTGTTGTGAACGGCCAGGTGAGTGCCTTGATTTACGCTATGGGTTCGCAGTTCGACTTTGATTTGTGCTAGTTTTGTTTATACACACTCGTACTGTCTCGGTTTGCAGCCCCCAGGTTCGATGAGGACCTTCTCAGGCTTCACTACGTGCTTAGAGATTTACGCATAGAAGCTTAACTCCGCGGCTAAGGAGATTATTATGGGGACGGCTCTGGGTCCCTAGTAGGGAATTGAGTCCAGTTAGTAGGTTGCAAGACTAAGTGCAACCTTATGGTAATTAGAGCGATGGTAGATCGCTTTCATGAGACGACCTCGACATTCAACATGTCGTTTGGTGAGGTCGACATGACTTTAGAAGATTTTGGGGTCATTACGGGACTGCCTTGGGATCCCGAGTCGATCAGGTGGGTTCGGAGGGTCCTAGGTTAGATAGTGCAGAGGTTAGGGGTTGGATCGAGGATAATTGTTTAGAGACCTCGACTTATAGTACGCCCCACGCTTTGGTTAGTTCATATATCACCGACCACTTTGAGAGGGTGGCGGTTCTAGAGGGTCGAGTGCCCAACACGGCGGAGGAGGACGCCCGTCTGTGGTTGTGGTACTTCCTAGGGTCGACCCACTTCTCGGATAAGGGCGAGAGGTTTAGTACTAGGATTTTGTCTTTCCTAGCTGACTTGAGTCAGCTGAAACGCTTTGACTGGGTGACTACAGCTTTTGCGGAGATGACCCGTTGCCTACAGGTCATGCTGAGGCCGCAGAGGGTGGACTCTGGTTCTGCCATACCCATCGTGGGTCCAGGTCTCGTGCTGGAGGTTAGTCATTGACTTTTTATTTGGTTTCGGGGTTTTGTTTAGCTTGGTTTGGTTTTGCTGACGATATATTGGGTTAGGCTTGGATTTATTCCTATTTCCCGCATTTGGCACCCAAGACCGTGCCCGTTCGCCCGGATAGGCTTCCGGCTGGGATCGAGTGGAGGTTGGCTCAGACTAAGACTACAACGAGCCACTACTCGACGGAAAACGTACTGGTGAACCAGCTACGTATTGAAGATGTAAGTTTTCCTTCTTACTGTTTGGTTTCTTATGTAGCCCCCAAGGTTAGGAATTTAAGTGGTAGGTTTGTTACAGGCCTAGGAGTTACAGGAGGATGTTCCTTCCCGTGTTGTTCCGCCCGTTGTGGTATTTAGGCGAGAGGTTGGTGTGCCAGTGCCTATATGAGGAGTTTAGGGTGCCGGTTGACCCTCCTCAGACCATGTTCAGGCCTCCGACTACTGCAGAGGCTCGCGAGGACAGGGATGAGACGGAGGCGAGGCGTTACTGATGCCTGGTGCCTCATATGTGTCTCACGTCTGCCAGCGGCTAGCTTGCCACCGCATTGTGGTGAGTATTCGTTTTTTTTTTTTGCTTTTGTTTCATATTTTTCCGTTTGTTTGTGTTTTGAATGGTTTGTCTTCCCTCACCTGGCCGACCCGGCTGATGTTGTTCAGTCCCTAGACTTCCTAGACTTCCCTTTGACACTACTTATGGTGGATGCGATTGGGGTTGCCTTTACTGAACCTCTTCCTCCTTGTTCTGCGGAGAAGATGGAGGTCGGGATAGAGTGGCGTGACCGGGTGTGCCGGGTAAGTTTCGGGATTTTGCGTTAAACTTGATTGTGAGGGTTAGATTTTGTTGTTTAACTTGTTTGGTTCTTTATTCAGGTTTCGTTGGGTTCCCACCAGCGGTTGTGGCAGGCTGCCAACTGCTTCCGGGCTTATGCGTCAAGGAGGACTGCTGCCTCGTCTACCGACGCGTCAGGACCTCGATCGGTCAGTAGTGTCTTCCTAGGGGTGGTTTTCAAGGTTGGTTGTGTCTTTTCCTATGAGCTAATTGCGTTTCCAGGATGTCACGGACATGGTGGCACAGCTGGAGACTCGGGTGACCGAGCTCGAGGCGGTTGAGGTCAGCCTGCTGCAGTCTTTGCAAACTCGGAACATCGAGATTGCTAAGCTTAAGGAGCAGTTGGCTCGATCTCAAGGTGAGATATCGGCGTAGGGTGAAGCTAGGTTTGGGCTGAGGTGGAGAGAGAGGCTGAGGCCAAGGTTTAGGCTACCGGTGTTACCGAGGAAGTTGGTCCTTCCGGAGAGTTTCCCGATACGGAGACGGCTATCGTGGATATGTTGGCGGATATAGGTAGTACCGAGTCTCCTACTTTTGATCTGGATGATCTAGGTTTGGACAATAACCTTGGTGAGCTTGTATTGGTTGTAGCTGCAGCCTCTAAGGGTCCTCCCTGGTTTGTAAACCTGATTTATGTTTGGATTTTGTATATTCTGTATATTTGAAACTTTAATGCTTTGATCGATTTATTAGTCTTGTGTTTTCGAAATGGTAACCTAGATAACACGTAATCACTTCAAGTTTGGCTTGCTCATGGCTAAGTCGTGATTTAAGATGTTTTAGATGCGTTAGGATTGCATAGGAGTGCGAAAATGCTTTTCAGGATGCTTAAAGTGTGTTAGTTTGAGCCGGGAGTTGGATCAAGTAGTACGTCGGTTAAAATGTTTGACTTGAGATGCGAAATAAGTAAAAACTGTTTTGTAGCTAAAACATTTTGACCGGGTGCGTGTGCGATGCTGGAAACGAGTGTAATTGTCACAGGACTATGACGCTTATGTTTAAAGCGAAAGAAAGAAGTTGGACCTCTTTTTATGCTTTATTGATAATGCCACGTAGGGCTACAAATAAGTATCGACGATGTCACATAGGGCTACAACACGCCTAGGTGGGGCAGCTTTACCCCCTAAAAGAAAAAAGAAAAAAAACGTCCAAGTCCGGTGGATCATGGGGACGAAAATGGATCGTCCGCTTCCTACGAGGGAGCTTTCGTTTATGTATTGTGCTTGTAAGCCTTGGGAAAGGAGGTGAACGATTTAGGAAATCGTTCTTGGGGTTATCGGATATTAGAAAGGTTAAGGATCGTGGAGATGCAAGTGTAGAAGACACGTGATTGGTTGGACCCACAATTGGTTGAAAAGGTGGATACTTGCACTCGAGGGGCCCGTGATGAAGGGCCCGAAGAAGCGCACCCGAAGGGTAAGGAGAAGATGGACAGGTAGGGCCCAACCATTAATATTATGTTTTACTATGCGATATTATGTAGCGTATTAGTACTAGTTTTTGTAGAGTTTGTTAACACGTTGTTTTGTTTCCAGAGCACCCGAGTAACGGATGCTTGATGTAAACACCTCGACAAAGGCTTGATTTTGATTTGCATTAATGAGAATCACACTTTTTTTTGTGGCTCGCAACTCGATTCTTCATTTTGCCCGGAGCGCCCTTTCGGGCTTTCACTCCGTCCTCGGCTCACCCTTTTTTTTGCATATATTTTTTTGTGACAGCTCGCAACTTGATTCTTCATTTTGCCCGGAGCGCCCTTTTAGTTTTTCACCTCGTCCTTGGCTCGTCATTTTTTTTGTTCTTTTTTGGTACGATGGCTCGCAACTCGATTCTTCATTTTGCCCAGAGCGCCTTTTCGGGTTTTCACTCCGTCCTCGGCTCATCAATTTTGCTTCGTCATTGAAATCACTTGTTAATCAGAGCGTGGGGTAGTTCCGATTTGCATATGAATCGAGTAATCGATTTTCTTAATGTTTAGTTGTAGCCGCGGGGTTGCCTATGTATCCCGTGTTTAGACGGAATCAAACCATGTTCGTAGTTCGTAAAAAAGGTGATTTATTTTGCTTTAGGCTCGTTATGCCAATTATCGATGTGAGATGTTTAGAGTGTATTGCTTGAGTTTCACCCTAGTTTAAGAACTAAGGTGAAGTAATCGGGTGTAACCCCTTGGAAGTGACAATGACCGAGATACCGCGTTTAGGTCAGGGCGACTGGTTTGGATGGTTTTGGAATGTAGAGCTAGGTAGTAAGTGGTTTTGATGGATCAAAATCTGGAGCTGATTTTTGTGGAGTTAAGGCTATGGGCTAAGGATTCGTAATGTGATAGGAAAAAGGAAGTTGAGTAAAATTACTCAGGCTTCAATCCGGCGGGATGTAAATTACGTGGGATCTGATTTCCATGTCTGGCTTTAATGGTTGGGATTATCCTATTGAACTTGAATCCTCAAAATTCCGGACTGTCTCCTAACAAGTGCCTCAGGAAGGTCTTATGGGTTTTAATGTAGGAAGGCTGAAATTTGGTGCTAGTTGACCAGTCTGTTCATTTTATTTTGTTTGCTTTTTGTTCGGACTTTTATTGGGTGATTGAATTTTGATTCTGACCCCTGAATTTAGCCTCGGTCGTTTTTGTATTGGTGGATATGGCCGTTTTGGTTGGCCTTGGTTTAATTTTTCTCTTGGCTCCTTTTGGCCATTTCAGATTCTCTTTTTTTTTTCAGACAAGCACCTATGGTAGGAATTTGTCGGTCTTTATTCAAGAGATGTTTATTGTGGGAAATGGGTTTGCCTTCCGTCTTTAATTACAAGCTAAGAGACTTTCTAGATTCGTCATAAGATTCAGTAATGCTCGTTCTAAGGGATAATTATGTGGCCTTCTATACCAGACATGGAATAGGTAAAAGAGAACACGGGATCTCGGTTATTGTATTTCCTCATTGTTTTGAGGAGTCGATAATTGCGTGTGTGGCATGTTGTTTAAACGTAACGAGTCGTAAGCATAATTTTTTATTTAAATCAAGCATGTCGAGGCTCGTAATGGAAAAGAAAGACTTGTATTTATTGATATACTTCAAAAGGAGTAATGATTAGATAATCGGACTAGAGAGGTCGGGACATGTCCCCCGTACCTTAGACTGAACATGACAAAGACGCTAGAAGGGAAATAACAATATTATGACTTGACCCTACCACGACATTGACCTAAGCTCGGGACCTTCTTCTTAGGCTTAGATCCTTATGAAATCTTCTGGACATGTGACCCGTGATGGGTGTTCTGGACTTGTTTTGATTGACGGGCTGTCGAAGAGTTTGAAATAATTCGTGACAACCACTAATGTCACTATATCTCCCTCGGTGGTCCTAATGGTGAAATCTACTTTTAGTTGTTTTGAGGGAGGGAATGTTCCTTCCTCGATCATGTTCTGGATCACGAGCTTCAGTGCAAAGCACGCTTCGGTATCGTGTCCATTACCTTGGTTATATAGGCAATAGGTGTTAGGATTCCATTTTTTAGGTCGTTTATCAATTGGTGCGTCCGGAGTTGGACACACGGGCAAGAGTAGCCCTTGATTGATCAAATGTTTGAGAGTCTCGGTGTAGGATGATTCAATTGGGGTGAATTCCCTTAGTGACGTCTCCACTTTGTTGGATATGGCTTTATGAGGTCTTGAGGTTTTTCCCGTGTTAATTTTAGGAAGGTTGATTGTGCGGAGTATTCGGACGGCCTTCCTGGAGTAAGCCCTCGGATGTTATAATCGACCGAATTTGCATTTGCTCGCTCTCCTTATATCTACTTTCAAGGAAATTGAGGCGTCTATCGACGTGGCGAACAGAGGAGGTCAAGTGGGTTACTGAAGCATGGACATTGCGAACCCATTCGGTTATGGTATTGACATTGTTGCGGATGCTTTCGATGGCATTTGAATCTACGGACATGTTGGGGAGTGATTCTGCGGGAAAGGATCGAAGAATCAGAAAGAATCTACCGGACGACGTATGAGACTCGAGGGGAGCTCATAGGCGAGCGACACGCAAATGAGACCCTTGATTCACGCGTGTTTGTGGTCATCGGATTAGGGACTCGGGTGCTTTAGGCACTTTGTGTATTTGGCGAAACGCCTAATAGACTCGGATCTCTAGAAAGAGACGATTTGAGATGAATCTCGGGGTGACATTTAAAGAAGACTCTCGAGACGAGATGACCAAAAATGTAAGACCTCGAGCGGAGGTGACCATTTATGACTAGCACAGACAGTTAATCACATGGTTATACGACGTGAGGAGTTGATCTCGATCCCAGCTCAGAATCAAAGAATTATGATGTTTTGAAAAATATATGTGTTCGGAAAACAAGTTTTCGAAAGCGGGAGTTTTGGCATTACGATGGTTCAGTGACATCGTTCATGGCGTGTCGGAAAGTGTTGCTATATGGGTGTCAAGGGTTTGACGATGGCAAAGGATGTTGATTTTGAAAAATACGGTTGTTGAAGAAACGGTTTGAAAATATGTGAAAATTATAATGTCGCGTTATTATCGAAACTTCTATTAGTTAGGAGCTCGATGTTGGCGGTGTAAAGGGTGTTTGTGAGAAAACACGGTGTTTGCGGCAGTGCTTTGGAAATGTGGGCAAATTCTTACTACGAAATTTCGGCGGTGAGAACGGTATGTGCAAAAATGTTTTGAAAACAAAATGTAACCCTATTAGGTACCTTGATCCCAATGGTTGGGATTTTAGCGATAGTAACGGTATGTGCAAAAAGTATTTTGAGGAAAATGTAACCGTATTAGGTACCTTATCCCTTCGGTTGGGAATTTGGTGATAGTAACGATATATCGTTGTTTTTTAAAACGATGAGTCTTATTTTGGCCAAAGTATTGGCGCTAAAAAATGGTTTTTTTTAAAACGATAATTGTGAACTTAGCCAGGGTGATGGCGCTAAGGTTTCTTTGAAAATAATAAGTTTGATTTTGGTCGGAGTAATGACGCTAGCAGGTGGTTTTGAAAAAGAGATGTCCTTTCGGAAACGGAGTTTGGGTGTAGTTTAATATGTTGTCGTGGTTGAATACGGATTTAAATGATTTATCCGGGTTGTCACAATCACGCTACACATAACTAGATTGCATACAGTCATGCAGGATGCAAACACGGGTGGGCTAGATTAGGGTACCATCCAACGAATAGTCTTTGCTCATGTAGCGACGGGTCACCGGGGGAGGTGAGCGTCATCCCGTTCGCTCAGTGCAGTTCGCTTGGCATATTCATGGAATGCGTGACTACCTTGGATGGCCGGAACGTCAATCGAGGGTCTCTTCGCGTGTCCATTAAGGATCTTATCGCGAAAAGGTTTATTGGTACTAAAATCGGTTATGGTGGGCTTTTTAGGGACAAAACCTGTAGTGACCACAAAAAAAGGAACTAGGAAATAAGCTTCACCGACCTCGTTCGACCTACACCACGCTGGAAACTTATTTTCAAATCCCCAGCGGGATCGCCAAACTGTGGACGCTCGCCCACACCGCTTGGTCCCACGCGCGCCCACGCAGGACCAGGTCGCGGCGGCCACCCACGCGGCCCCGTCGTCCTGGGGCAAGTCCGATCTCGCGTACGGGACGATGTGTCGAACCTCGATTTGGTTAACGATTTGAATTGTACTAGACGGATGCGGACATCTGTGTTTCCGTTAGAATCGATCGAGACGTGGTTGTAAGTGTTTAAAGGCCTATATGTTTGGTAAGACAGCCTTTTTAGTGAACCGAATTCGTTGCCGATTTGTGGAGTCGCCACCGAGTAATTTTGGGAACTTGAAAACCGTTCAAGTCAACTTTAATCCTTAGCTGGCTCAAAGATGAGTGACATGGGGACCTAAAGATAAGACTTGTATCCTTAAGCATTCCATGTCCAGAATGACTCTCATTACCAATGGTTTTGGACATTCGGAAACCTTAGATTCTGTGTAAGGGGTGAGGGTACGTATTGGGAAGCCAACGTCCGATAGACATCGACACCCAATCACGCCCGCACGTAGCGGTCTCTACTAATCAATCGGTGGGCTGATAACTTCGTTCCTTAACTGTGGCGTAAGTACGATAACATTCGTTGTTTTGACCCTATGTCTTTGCTATGTCGGTTGTTTAAGGACAAGTAAGCTTTTGTCGTCGAATTAATTGGGTTTACATTCTTTGCATGCGATTTCACATGATGGCAGGCCGGGAAAAGATGCACGTAGGAGAGTAGAGAGTACTAAATATTATATGTATTAGCAAATCAGTTTTAACGTGATAATACGGATATTAGTCATTCTCGTGGTATACCTTACCTGGTATCCTGGTATTCTGCTTAAGGTGCGTCAATTCGGTATTAATGAGCGTGCGTCGAACCAAATGTGAGGGGTGAGCATCAGGATTAATACGAAACGCGACCACCACTTGTTCAGTTTTAGCTTTGTCTACGTTTTGAATTATGTATTAGGTGATTTAGCATGCGATTATAGTCACAAAAGCGGTAAATCATAGAAAGTGGTAAATGCGGAATGTAAGTAAATCACATTGTGAGGAAGTGCACCCTCAGAGTATACACTAAACGAGACACGATGCGTAAATGGTTGAGAACGGATCTCGGAGCTACTCAAGTTTAGTTTAGGGTGTTTTAGTGCTTATAGTTGAAGTTGTGGACCTTACGTATGTTTGTGACGTATCATGGACCTAGTGTCCATCAGACTCGACGTTATCAAAGTCCATAAGTAAAGAATGCGGAATGTAACGTTGTGTTTAGATGACAATCTAGTGACAATACGGCTTCTTAGGCGGATCCTCCTAGCTTTCCTGCGGCAAATCCGACAGAGCTTCGCTACGGTGGCTTGAATTGGCTAGTCGAACACGGGTGCCCCTTTTCATTCGGATCGAGCCAAGGACTCGAGGAACTCGAGGAGTAGTGTCGATTTGCGTATCAAAAGGAAACGATCGAGTGGATCGTACTTGGAGTCGGAGTGCAACGCTAAGTTATAGCGAAAAGCTCGAAGAGAGGAGAAGGGAGTGTTATGAATTTCGAATGATGTTCGAATTCCGAAAATGTGTGTTGTAATGGGCGGAGAAGGGGGTATTTATTGTTTTTCTCGTAGTTCAAATTGAGCTCTTAGGTGCCCGGAGGCGTGCGCACCAGGATTGAGGCGCCTGAGTGTGAGGACTCCAAGATTGAGACGCCTGGAGGGGGGTGGTCGGAGTTTTGAAGATTCGATTTCAAAACTTTCCAAAACGGAGATTATACGTAATCTCATATCTCGCTTGGGCATTAAGGTTTTCACCGTGACCTAGCGCGTTGCGTCGATGGGCCTTGGGCGCGTGTCTCGAGGCTCGCTCGGCCTGACGCGCTGACTCGGGTTTGACTTTGCGTGTTTCGAGACCGATTCGGAGCCCTGGTGTCGGAATTGACTCTAATTAGTGTCGACGCGACTGTAATGACACGACTAAGACCATCTTGATGTTAATTTAATTTTTCCGAGTAATGATTTGATCCGTTCTATAGAAAAACCATCTAAAACATCGTAATCTCGTGTGGTGGTGCAGTCCGATCATCATCGGGTGTTTGTCGGGCACTCCCGTAGCTACCTGGTCAGAATCTGGGTGCCTACAACAATATCTTTCTTTTTTATTTTTTTATTTTTTTTATATGGCGGTATTCTAAATCAATTTTGTCACTCCAATACATTACAGTAACAGATGATAAGAACTAAAGTAACAGATGATAAGAACTAAAGTAACAGATGAAGTGTATTAAAGTAACACGAGATTCAAGTAACAGAAGATGCCTATACACAGGGGTTAGGCATTAAAGTAACACATTATGTGCATTACAATAACTCCATATATATGTTTGTGCAAAAAATTCATATAATGATCAGACCTTTAATAATATGCAGTTTTCATACTACTATAAACGTAAAATCTAATAACATGGAGCATCTTAATGACTTCCATGGCGTTTACAGTATAAATTACATAGAAAATACTCACCGTTTGTGTATTCGACGATTTGCATATCCACCATCGAAGGAGAAGTTGCAGCGGCGCGAGGAAGAAGATGAATGATTGAACGTGTTATTGAGTGGGTTGATTGAACGTAAGTTGTAGCGGCGCGAAGAAATAGATGAATGACTGAACGATTTGCATAAACTTTGATTGAAGATTGTGTTCGTTGAAAGTGATGAATGAACGAGATAATGAACGTCAAAAGTGCTATGAATGACAGTATGAAGAAGACGTCACTCTTTGATATTTTTTTCTTTTTTGATGGCAATCTGTGGACATGACATAAGTCCACCCCGACGCGGCCACGCGCGGGTTTGGGGAGGCGAATGAATCTCCATATGAGATGGGTCGAATTGAAATTTAAATCGAAGTGGAGTCGCCACCGAACTTTGTGGGAGTTCGGGCCCGTTCGAACCCACTCTATATCTTACTGGGCCATGCACAAAGTATGGCCCATTCGGATGTCAGAGTTTATTGGGTTCGTCCCTTTCCATTTTGATACCGATACTGACATTATCGGATACCGTGTATTGAATGACTCTCGTGTGCCAATAGGTTCGGACATCCGGAAACAAAGGTTCTGAGTAAGGGGTGAGGGTACGTGTTGGGAAGTTCACAAAGAACACTCAACCCCGTCCGCACATTAGCGGCCTCTACTAAGATATCGTTTGATTTTGAAATACGCGCGTTAGTAGAACGATGAATGATATGCAAACATTGTTTTGCCTAAACATGCGAATAATTGAAGGCGTTGCTAGGTAATGCATCTAAAATTAACGTCAGATTTGTTTTAGCATGCGAAATTCGTTTTAGTATAATAAAACAAATGAAGAAAAGAAATCGCTAAAAACATGAACAAACAACTTAGTAACGGTTTGCAAAATTGAATAAAAGATGTAAATATGATGGCATGCATGATTTTGCAAAGATAGTTCGCGTGATGGATTAAGCACGCGTTGACCGAGGTCATGAAAATATTTATCGAGACCTGAAATATGCTAAAAAAAACCCGCTGTTTTGTTAAGGAAAAGATGTTCGAAGAATTAAGACGAAATAGTTTTTTCATGCTACGGATCTCAGGGACCCACGCGACCCGCGCGAGGAGGGCGCGACTCGCGCAGCCATGCGACTCGCACGAGGCACGTGCGACTCGTATGGCGGACTGTTCTCGAGATCTTTTTTAGAAAATCGACGGTTTTGGTAAATCGCGTACAAATATAGCATAATTTATACTCGACTTAAATTTGTGATATTCGTTATATTCGATATTCGATTATGGAATCGATATCAAATATTCAGAATGATTTTTAGAAAAGATGTTTTGTAAATCGTTTTCAAAATCGATAATATGATTAAGTCGCGTAAAAATATGATGCAATTTATACTCGACTTAAATATTGATACTCGTAATATTCGATGCTTGATTATAGAATCAATATCGGATATTTAGAGTGGAAAAGTAAAAAAAAAAAGTTGTTTAGAAAATCGTTTTGAATGTTGTTAAGACGAGATAATTCCTCCACGTTGTAATATCGTAATTACTCGGCTTCAACGGTATTATGCTTAACATGATTTGATGATTGATTCCTTTAGATCCGATATTCGACTATAGAGTCGATATCGAATCCTTAGGGATGACTCTTTTTTGAAAATAGTACGATAATATCGATATTAAGAACGGGTAAATAAAAAAGAAAAGACGTGACGACGACCCGTATTAAAAGACGGACGGATGAGAGAAAGAGAAGAAAAGGTAGAAGTCGGGATTTGTAACACCCTAAACCTACATGCTTGATTATCTCGAAAATGGACTCGTAGTAGCGGCCTAGGCGCGGGAGCGTTAAGTTGTATATAGGTGAGTTATGGTGTGTATGGTTAGGGATTTGGCGAGTTTTGCTCTCGGGTTTGTATATGGTTTGCCTAAAATTGGCTAGAATTTCGGGTTGTGAATGGTTGGGAATCCTATAGGATTTCTAGAGGGAAGATCGGAATATAATATGCCTAGTATGGTTGGAATTCCGAGTTGTAATTTTGATGATGTGTGTTGATAAAGTAATTGATGTCGGGAATTGTGTGTATGAATTGTGTGTGCAAGGGTGGGGTATTTATAGGATGAAAATACCGACTTGGGATAGGAGATTTATATCTTGCAAAGGAAGAAAACAACCGGTTGAGATGAAGTGGGATTCCGTCTTTGGATAGGAAAAGGTTACTTGCATGGGAAGAAACACCCGGTTTAGATGGAGTAAGATTCCGACTTTGGATAGGAAAGGATTCCTACTTTGTAGCTGATATTTGTGTAGTATTTGACTTCGAGTCAGATTTTTGAAGTGGCGTGACAGATTTTTATGTCTCGGAAACGTCTTTGACCGGGGTTTGACCCGGTTGCTAAAAGACGGTTTTGCCCTTGGTGTCGGTTTTGACCCAAATTAGTCTCATTTGAATGGAAACGACCCACTGGGCCTGGATTTGAGGTCCGTTTTGTGATATTTTTACTCCGATAAAAGCTCGTGCCAAGTACTATTGATTCCGAGTCCGAAAATCGAGTGTATTAAGTCATGTTTGCGTCCGATCATCATCGGGTGTTTTTTGGAAACTGCTATAGACACCTAGCGGTCAAATGTGGGTGTCTACAGAGCCCCCACTCTGACTGAGGCTTGGACAAGGCGAAAGTCAGAGTAGCTACCAGGCCAATCGATGATTAAAACCTGGCAGACTTTCGACCGGGTCGTTTATAGTCCATTGGACTTGCGTAAAAGGGCTCGCCAGCCATAGGATAGAAATCATACCTGAATGGATGTTAATAGTTCTGTGGGGACTTGCCTAAGAAGCCTTGGGTGTGTCCGTTTGCAGTCACATCTCTTGTTTCCTCAGTAGAATTGCTACACGGGGCTTCCGCTGGGGAGTTTTAGCGAGGAGACTTCCTTATTGAGTCTAGGTGTACCTGTATGATGCCGACACATAGCAATTCGTATGTAACATCTAGGCGAAACACCAACTCACGCTGGGGAAGTAAAAACTTGATGTTCCTTTGGGAAGCACAAGCTTGTACCTGAAATGTTAGATATATAGGCAGAAATAGCAAATATAGCAGATAGCAAGGTAGCATACAGAAAATGCAGTTAGCATCTATAAACTGACTGGCGCTGGGGAAAATGATTTTTGCTTCATTTTGAAATCGAAGTCCTGAAAGCAACTCATGTGCTAGGAAATAGGTTTTCAAAACTGAAATTTGACCTTGTCGAAAAGGATTTTCTCAAAGGGCTAAGTTTTGCAGATTTTAAAATGAGAATTTGAAGAGAGAGGTATACCGACAGACTCGACTCTGGACATAACAGGACGAGTTGGCAGACACGACTGGACTCTCGAGGGGTTGGACCGTGACTCGGTTGGGGGGTGGGCCACCTAACGAGACTCTTAAGTTGCGCTATTCCGTAGCCTAGGCGAGTGGCAACATGGTCATACATCGAAATGGGATAGATATGCTAAAGGGGGATTGCAGTAGTCCGTAATGAGACAGTTGTAGTCTAGTGCTCTTCTGGATTTTTGATTTTAGGGTACATTCCCAAAGTGGGTATTTTTTCGAGTCCTGACAGATTCTCATCTTTGACTGGGCCGAGTACTAGGACACCCTACAAAAAGGAGGCTAGTTTTTGAATGTCTTTGGATTATGTGAATGGATGGAGAACTTCTGCCTAGGAGAAGCCCCTAGAACGACAAAGCTAGCTTGTTGAGAACGTGATAGTGTCGTGATAGGAGTGGCGGTGATTTTTTGAATGTGTGTCAATGTGGGTGGTTGTGCCTCTGTTGAAAGGCTGCTTACGCATTCACATGTAGTGAAATCAAACCAAGTCGTAGTTCAGTGTTTGAAAGATATATTATGGTGCCTAGTTTATTAGGGCTTTGTGTGTAACTAGCCTTAGTGATGGTGTAGGCTAGGTGCATTCCCAATGATGTCTTGATCAAAGGGCTAAAAAAGTTAGGATGTTGATCCTGTGATTGTGAGCATTCTCCGGGGTAGCCCCCAGAGGTGGTGTGAACTATTTAGGCATGTTCTATGCCGACTGCAAGTTGAGTTCTCGTGTTTGGGGTTGGTAACTGGTTTGGATAATTTTGGAAATGTGGTGCTAGGTTGTAAGTGGCTTTCATGTTTTGTCATCTGGAGCTTGATTTTGTGGAGCTAAGGCTTCGAGGGTAAGGTATTGTAATGTGGTAGGAAAGGGGGAAGTCGAGTAATAATGACTCGGACTTCGATCGGGCAGGTTTGATAATGCGGGATCTGGTTTCCATGTCCATCCCTAATGGTTAGGGTGTATCCTATGGAGCTTGAACCCTCAAAATTCCGGGCTGTCTCTAGCCTAGGTCTCGGGGAGATCTTGAGGTGTGGACATGACATAGGTCCACCCCGACGCGGCCACGCGCGGGTTTGGGGAGGCGAATGAATCTCCATGAGATGGTCAAATGGAAATTTAAATCGAAGTCGGAGTCGCCACCGAATTTTATGGTTATTCGGAACCGTTCGAGCCCACTCTATGTCGTAGTGGGCCGTGTAAAATACGGCCCATTTCCGATGTGAGAGTTTATTGGGCTCGTCCCTTTGCATATCGATATAGATGCCGACTAGAGCGGTTAATCGTATATTGAATGACTCTCGTTGCCAATGGGTTCGGACATCCGGAAACCACGGTTCTGAGTAAGGGGTGAGGGTACGTGTTGGGAAGTTCGTGAAGAACACCCAACCCCGCCCGCACATTAGCGGCCTCTACTAGGATATCGAATGATGTTTTAATACGCGCGTTAGTAATACGATGAATGATATGCAAACATTGTTTTCCTAAACATGCGAGGAATTGAATGGGTTGCTAAGTCGATTTAATGCATGCAAAATTGTTAACGTCAAAGTTGAATTTAGCATGTGAAGTTCGTTTTAGTATAATAAAACAAAAGATGAAAAAAAGATGAATTTGCTACAAGATGAACAAACGAGTTAGTATCGATTTGTGAATAAAAATATAGCAAATAAATATGAGAAATCGAAAAAAGAAATATCAATCGAAATCTGAAAAATATCGTTAAAGACGCTGTTTTGTATAAAAAACGAAGCTCGAAAAACAATAAAAAAAAAGGAAAAGAAAGCAGCCGGCCGCGCGGCTCGCCTGGGTCACCGGCGGGTCGCGTGGTGGCCTGTTTTGAAATCGGTTTTCGATAATTTTATTAAATCGTGTACGAATATTGTCTAATTTGCACTCGACTTAATATTTTCGATATTCGTTTAATTTAATAGTTGACTACAAAATCAATATCAAATATTCGGAATGGTTTTAGAAAAGATATGAGTTTTGTAATCGTTTCGTAAAAGAAATAATAAAACGAACGAAGAAGCTAAAAAATAGACCCGGGTTCCAGGCTCATGCGCGAGTCGCCTGGTAGGGCGCGCGACTCGCGTACGAGTCTGTCCAATATTATTTTTTGTTCGAAATCGTTGATTTTTGATAAATCGCGTACAAAATAGGAATTAATTTATACTCGATATTATGCTTTCGATATTCGTCGTATTCGATATTCGATTAGAAAATCGATATCGAATATTCGGAATAAATAAAAAAGATTTTGTAAAAAAGTGATTTGAAAAAAGATGTAACGATTTTTAATATCGTCGAGATTTTAATATAATTCTTTTAATACGATATTCGACTAAAAAGTTGATATCATATTTTAAGAATGTTCGTTAATATGAAAATAATTTTGTTATTATCGATATTAAAAAATAAAATAAAAAAAGACTCGACGAATGGAAAAAAACGACTCGACCCGTATGTAGAAAAAACGAGAGAAAGAGAAGAAGGAGGAGAAAGAGATCGGGTTTTGTGCACCCTCAACCTACATGTTTTAGTCTACTCGGATTAGGGCTCGTCGGAACGTGGCTTGGGCACTTGGAGCGTCGAGTTTATGTTGGTGAGGTGGTGGTGGTGCGGTTTAGGCGCGTGTCGGGTGAAGGGTTTCGGGTTCAACGGGCCGGTTTTCCTTCGGGAATATTATCGGTTTTTCGATGTTTATTTTATGCTAGTAATTGCTTGAATGTGTTGATGGGTGTATGTATTTCGTTGTTATTTGATAATTATTTCATGTATTTTTTCATGTTCGTTGTGTTGTGTGCAAGGGGCTATTTATAGGTGATTCCCGACCTTGGCTAGGAGAGTTTGAACTACCGCTTAGGATAGGAAACGTATGAGTTTGAGAGGCATGAGAATTCCGCTTTCTTGTCAAAAAAGAAAGGGGCACGGCTGGTTTGTAGCTTACTCGGCCGAGTGTCCTAGCTCGGTCGGGTGTTTGAATCGGTTTTTGGATAGGAAATGCAAGAGTTCGAAAGGAATGCAAAGTCCGTTTCTTGGTGGAAAAGCCAACATCTCGGCTGTATGAGGAGGAATTTCGGCTGGTGTAGGTGTTTTGGCCGAGTATTATGTGCTCGGTTGATATCCGATTCAGTTTCCGGATAGAATTCCTACTTGAGGTCGAATCCTATCCTTAAACGGATTTGTTTAATATTTTAAGAAGTTGATTTTTTGTAGGATTGAAGTGAGAACCAGCCGTGTGAGGTGTCACGGCTGACTCACGTGTCTCGGGAAAATCTTTGACCGGGTTTTGACTCGGTCGTAAAAAGACGGTTTTACCCCTGGCGTCGGAATCGACCCAAATTAGTCTTATTTGACTCGAAACGACCCACTGGGCCTGATTTTGAGGTTGGTTTTGTGAGATATGTACTCCATAATGAGCCCAAGCCAAATGCCAATGATTTTGAGCCCGTTTCCGAATATATAAAAGCATGTTTGCGTCCGATCATCATCGGGTGTTTGTCGGGAACTGCTATAGACACCTAGCAGTCAAAATGTGGGTGTCTACAGAGCCCCCACTCTGACTGAGGCTTGGACAAGGCGAAAGTCAGAGTAGCTACCAGGTCAATCAGAGATTAAAACCTGGCAGCTTCCGGTCGGGTCGTTTAAGGTCCGTTAGACCTGCGTGTGGGCCCGCCAGCCTGAGATTAGAAATGTACCTGAGCTGATGATAATAACTCCGTGGGAACTCGGGCTTGTCATATAAGCCTATGCCGCTGGGGAGTTGTTTGCACAATTTTGCTTGAGCCGTCCTGTATGAATGATTTATGCAAAGTTTGCATGTAACACATTTTTAGGAAAAATGACTCGTGCTGGGGAATAAAATATTTGAAAGAGGATTTTTTTTTGGAAATTTTGATTTGGAAGGTATTTTGAAAATAAGGTATTTTGACTCTGAGAAGAAATAGGAATGCCCGGGATGACTTAGCTAGATCTAGGGGGAAGGCCTGTATGCTAAATCCCTTTGGATTAGGAATCCCATAATGAAAAGGAGAGCTAATTTCATGCTATAAATAGCTCTTCCTTGATCACAATTCTTCATAATTCTCACAACTCCTTTCCTTTCAAAAGAAATAAGTTCTAAAATAACTCAATCCTTTTTCCTTTAGAAATTCATCATGGGTATTGATAGATTAGTCGGGATGTTGCAAGATTGGTCCCACCTATTTAAAGATGCCGATAAAGTTATCCTGAACCAAAACGGTGTTACCCAATTCTTCACGATCCGTCAAATGCAAGTAGACTGTAACTTCTTGGATGCTTGTTTGTCCTATTGGGACAATACTTATCATGTCTTTAGATTTCCTCGAGGCGAAATTTGCCCTATTCCGGAGGAAATTGCTGCGGTTGGGGGATGGAATCCTATTCTCCGTCCTGCCATCCCGTTTTCAATCCGAGATATAAGGAGGAAACTACGAGAATTTCTAGGGCTTTTCCATATGGAGGTATCTCGCATGGCTGAAGGAGACACAATTTCCCTAATCGACCTAGCTGAAAAATTCATGAACCCAGATGACGTTCGGGTCAGGCCGGTATATAGCCGTAGGGCCTTTACTTTCTGTATGCTCCATGTTTATGCTTTCGAAGGTCAAATGGACCTGTTATCGTGCATGGGCCATATTAGACTTCTTTCCGTGGCGGATCAAATGGAGACAGAGCACAGCCCAGCCTGGCTGATTTCAGGGGAGATTATCCAAGGCTTAGACAATCGTAAGCAAGACCCGTCGACTAGGCTGACCGGTAGCACCCGGCTTCTACAGGTAGGCTGATTTTTCCATGATTTTGCAATTTTTTGATTTTTATAATTTCCGAGCTTCCGGGTCCTTGATTCTCGCGCGGCTTTTTCGATTTTTTCGATTTTTCCGATTTTTGCGATTTTGCGACTTTTTTTTTTTTTTTTTTTGAAAATCGACATTGACTTTTTTTGAAATTTTGACTTTTCAGCTATGGCTTTTTGAGAGGTTATCGATCCTGGATCCTCCTCTAGACGTAAGCCGATATCGCCCAAATCAGGTGATGACAAGAAGACGGACTGTTGACTTTTCTCGCCTTACTACCCAAAAATTCTGGGACGAGCTGCTATCCTTTCATGGAGGCCCATTGATCCGTTGGACCGTACCCTGGTGGCCTATTTATGCCTGGACTGGACTAGAGTTGCGAGATAGGGCCCGTTATCAGCTAATCCTATCTTTTAGGCAGACGATCCACCTTTATCCCGATCGCATACTCAGGCAATATGGTCGGGCCCAGAGAATCCCGGAGATTGAAGCAGTTGTGAGTGAATCTACCCAGCTAACGGACGTGATGTGTGAGACTTGGGCGCTAAGATGGTATACCCGACACACTTGGCCCGTTTCTAGAGCTTCTTCTTCGATCTGGGTGTCAGATTCTTACACGAAGTGGACCCAGGCGGATTCTGCTAAAGCCCGTGCTGCTTTGAAGACTGATGAAGCCTTTGACCTGCTGCGCCGAGAACAGGTTAAGGACAATCGAGGCTTCTTTGATGATGGCGATACCCCGGCTACGATGGTCCGATTGATGTCAGGCCAAAAGGGGAAGACCAAGACTTTGACTAAAGGGTCCAGCTCTAAAGGTACATGGGGGAAAACGGGCCCCCAGACGGACTTAGAAAGGAGACTTGGTCCAAGACTGGCAGCTAAGGACCGACTTGGTCCTCGGGATAGACTACCCGAGCGCATCCGGGCTCGGATTGAACCCGTGCAGAGGGCGGAGAAGCCGAAGTCGAAGAAACGGGTTCGAACAAAGGAAGTTCCACTCGTGATTAGGGAACGTTCGCCCCCGCCTCGCCGGCCTCGGGATCCGCGTGACCCGAAAGATAAGGGGAAGGGAAAAATGCACGAGTAGTCTCCTAAATTTTATTATTTAAGTATTACTACTATTTTTGTGTGATTTTTTGTGATTTGTTTTTGCGTGAGGCATTTTTTGAAATAATAAAAGACATATTAGTGAAAACCGTTCCTGTCTTTTCGTTATTGCAGTGGTTGTACCCTTTTGAGGGGTTGCCTACGTATCCACGATTAGTGGAATCAAACCGACCGTAGTTCAGACATAGATTTTTGCAATTTTCGAAATACATCAAGACTATTAGTTCGAGATGTGCGACAGTAGGATAGTAATCCTAACTCATTGACTTGCTTAATTTTTGAAAACTTTGTAAGAAAGGTAAATTTTTAGCAAATGACATTGAGATAAGGTTAGGGGTAGTAGCGCTTTAGCTGGTCCAAGTTGGTTGGGTTGACGAAGTCGTTCCCGTCCAAGTCTGTCAGCATTACGGCTCCTCCTGATAAAACCTTCTTCACTAGATAGGGTCTGGCCCAATTAGGTTTGAATTTCCCTCTTGGATCGACTGGAAGCAAAGCCCGAACAGATTTTAAGACTAGATCGCCCTCTTTGATGTTTCTGGGCCTAACCCTTTTGTTGAAAGCTCGTTTTATCCTTTTTTGATATATCTGGATGTTGTTAAGGGCTCGAGATCGTCGTTCGTCCAAAAGAATCAACGAGTCGTACCGGGCTTGAACCCAATCTGCTTCAGGTACTTGACTTTCGAGTAAAATCCTTAGAGATGGTACCTCAAGCTCGACGGGTTGGACCGCCTCCATCCCATACGTCAGATAGTATGGAGTTGCTCCGGTTGCGGTTCGGATTGACGTCGACTATCCCCATAAAGCGAAAGGAATTTTATCGGGCCAATCTCGGTAATTATCTGCCATCTTCTTAAGTATGGTGATGATGGTTTTATTTGCTGCCTCTACTGCTCCGTTCGTTTGGGGACGGTAAGGTGATGATGTATGCCTTTGGATTTTATATTTTGCTAGCAAAGTAGCGGTTTCAGCTTGGAAATGGGTCCCGTGATCACTTATGAATTCGTGCGGGATCCCGTATCGGCATATAATTTTATCTTGGATAAATTTTGCAACGTGCTTGGCGTTCAAGACACGATATGACTCGGCTTCGACCCATTTAGTAAAATAGTCAATTGCCACTAGAATGAAGCAGTGACCTCCCGTGCCGGACGGGTTCACTTTCCCGATTATATCAATTCCCCATGTTGAGAATGGCCATGGTGATGTCATGGTGTATAATAGGGATGACGGCATATGTTGGACATTGCCGAAAATCTGACAGTTGTGACAGTGCTTGACGTATAACTGACAGTCGGTTTCCATGCTATTCCAATAATACCCGAGTCTTGCGATTTTTCGAGCTAACATATGGGCATTCATATGCGGGCCCTTCTCGCCATCGTGTACCTCGGCCATGACCTTTTCGGCCTGTGTTTTGTCGATGCATAAGAGTAAGGCCCCCTGTGCCGTCTTTTTGTACAACTGTCTATCATCCGTGCGGATGAACTGAGTGGCCCATCTTCGTAGGGCCTTCTTGGCCCGGTTTTCAGATCCCGGAGGGTATTCTCCTGACGTCAAGTAGGTAAGAACAGCCTGGTACCAAGGTTCTGGGTCGGTTATTTCGATGTCTTGGATAGCGTTGATATATGCCGGCTCGGACCGTCTTTCGACGCAAATCGGCATGCTAGTCAGATGTTCCGGGATATTCAGTAAAGATGCTAATTTGGATAGTGCATCTGCAAACTGGTTTTCTTCCCGGGGCAGATAAATGTATTCTACCTTTTGAAACTGCTTTTCGAGAACCCTTACTCGCGCTTGGTAAGCTACGAGATTTGCGTTCCGAGTTTTCCATTTCTGGAGTGCTTGATTAATGACTAATGATGAGTCACCGTGGACCCGGAGGTTTGTTACCCCTAAATCAGCGGCGGCTTGCAACCCGTGAACGCATGCTTCGTATTCGGCTACGTTATTAGTCACGTCGAAGTCTAACTTGATGGATAACGGGGTGTGCTCTCCTTGTGGTGATATTAGCAAAATCCCGACACCAAATCCTCGAAAGTTGGATGCTCCGTCGAAATATAGATCCCATGTTTCTGTGTCGGTATGGAATATATCTTCGTCAGGGAAGGCCCAAGTATCGGTATGTCCCTCTTCAGGTACCGGGCTATCGGCGAGGAATTCGGCTACTACCCGGCCCTTGATGGCTTTTAATGATACGAACTTGAGGTCGAACTCAGCTAGCATTAAAGTCCATCTAGATATTCTACCGTTGAGAATGGGCTTTTCGAACAGATACTTGATTGGATCCATTCTTGATAGTACGTGAACTTCGTGGCTAAGCATGTAATGTCGGAGCTTTTTAGTGGCCCAAACTAGAGCTAGACACGTCTTTTCAAGCATCGTGTATTTGCATTCGTACTCTAGGAACTTTTTACTGATGTAGTAAATGGCTCGTTCTTCTGAGTTGACTGTCTGGGCTAGCATAGCCCCCATGGCTGTCTCAGTCGTTGTTAAGTATAACGACAAAGGCAAACCGTGTTGAGGTGGCATTAATACCGGCGGAGATGACAGAATCTCTTTGATTTTATCGAAAGCTGTTTGACATTTGTCGTCCCATAGCACCCGTTCTCCTATCTTCAGTTTTTTGAAGATGGGCTCACATACCATGGTTAGCTTCGAAATGAACCTGCTGATATATTGGACTTTCCCGAGAAACCCCCTAATTTCCTTTTCGGTTTTAGGTGGCCGCATCTCGGTAATGGCCTTGATTTTAGCTGGGTCAACCTCGATGCCGCGCTGGCTGACGATATGGCCCAATAGTTTACCCGATGTTACCCCAAAGCTGCATTTTTGAGGATTCAGTCTCATGTTATACTTGCGTAGTCGGGCGAAGAACTTCCTAAGGGCCGGAATATGCCCGTTTCGTTCTTTGGACTTGACTATCATATCGTCCACGTAGACTTCCACTTCCTTGTGCATCATGTCATGCAATAAGGTAGTGGCGGTCCGTTGATAAGTGGCACCGGCGTTGATAAGCCCAAATGGCATAACGGTGTAACAGTAAGTCCCCCAAGGTGTAGTGAAGGTGGTCTTACTCATGTCTTCTTTTGCCATTTTGATCTGATTGTATCCGGCATACCCGTCCATGAAGGATAGAAGGGCATGGTCGGCCGTGTTGTCCACCAGTATGTCAATGTGTGGCAACGGGAAATCGTCTTTCGGGCTGGCCTTATTAAGGTCCCGGAAATCTACACAAACTCGTACCTTTCCGTCTTTCTTGGGCACCGGTACGATATTTGCGACCCAGTCTGGATATTCAGACACTTGGATAAAGCCCGCTTTAAATTGCTTGTCGACTTCTTCTTTGACTTTGAGAGACCATTCGGGCCTCATTCTTCGGAGTTTTTGCTTTACCGGTTTACACCCGTCTTTAATGGGTATACGGTGTTCGGCTATCTTCCGGTCTATTCCCGGCATGTCCTTGTAGGACCATGCGAAGACGTCCTTGAATTCGTGGAGGAGCTCCGTGAATTGTTGCTTCTCCTCGGGTTTTAGAGATAAACCTAACTTAAGCATCTGAGGCTCTAAAGGGGTTCCTACGTTAATGGAATCGGTTTCTTCGATTACCGGATCTCGGGATTCCCTTTGCTCGAGTTGCTTGACTAGATGCTGAGGTAGCGGTACCTGTTCGTCGGGTTTCTCAATGTCATTGCAAGTAAAGTTTTTGAAAATGTTTTGAAAATAAGACAAGTCGTAAGCAGAACGGTTATCGTTATTATTGATAGAAAGTTTTGAAAATAGCTCGAATAGAGCGGCCATCTGATCGCTGGTCAGAGGCGGTATAGGGAGTGCTCTCGGGACAGACTCCGAGACTCCCGTGGGTGTAGGAAAAGGAAAAGAGGTTACGGACTCGATCCTAGTACTGGACCTCCTAGACTTAGACTCGGACCCCGACTCTGACTCTGACTCAGACTCGGATTCAGACTCGTCGCCCTGCATATCCCCTTCACCGGTAGTGAGCTTGTAGATTCGACCCTCGCTGTCGGTCCACTTGATCGTCTTTCTCCAAGCCCTGTTGCCCGTGTTGGTGCCGACTTCAGAGATTAGTTTGGTTGGGTCGAACCGGTTACTGTGGAGGATCAGGTTGACTAATTCTTCCTTGGGAGTCGGGATAATTCTACTTTCTCCGAAAAGGAGCCCCAGCATGGGCTCGGTGTTGTCTGCGTTCTCCTTTGATTCAGCCTGGAGAAGAGTGAAGATATCGTCCGGGATAAAGTTGATCTCGGGGTAGGTTATGTTGGGCTGATAGAGGCCCGTTTGGACAGCCCCGAATACTGGAGTGACGAAGTAGTCGGTCAGTCTTGGGCTGTAAGGGTCCAAGTAGGTACCCTTGAGGGTGTTGCAGGCCTTTTGGATGCCGGCCCGGACCACGTTTTCCGGGGTTAAGGTGTACCCCAGGCCAAACTTTGAATCTTCATCGCTTAGGACGTCGATGATTTTGCCAGCAGGTGTATTGGGCCTTGAAGTAGCCCCCGGTAGGTAGCCCAAATTTTGTAGCATCGTGTCGATGCTAGTGGTGAAGTAGGGCCTGGAGAGATATTCTTCCTCGATCATCCCGATAAAGTTGAAGCCTCGTGGGTCGGCTGAACCTGCCGTGTTGCAGCTTGACACGGCTATGGGAGTAGCTTCGAGAGTGATGACCTCGCCTTTTAAAGGTAACTTGACCTTTCTGTGGAGCGTGGAGGATACGGCTTTGACCGCGTGGATCCACGGCCTCCCCAGTAGCAGATTGAAAGATGAAGTGACATCGATTACTTGGAATTGGAGCTCTTTTTCAATCGGGCCTGTTATGATGGTCAGCTTGACAGCCCCAACAACTGATTTCGGGCTCCCATCAAAAGCCTGGATAGTCTGTGCAGTTGGAAGATAGTCGGCCTCGGTAATGCCGAGGGCCTTTGCAGTCCTTAAAGGAAGGACATTTACAGCGGACCCGTCATCGATCAGGGTCATAGGTAGATACTTGCCCCGTGAGATCACCGTGATGTACAGGGCCAGGTTGTGGGCGGCCCCGAATGGCGGCAGATCGGACTCGGAGAAGGTGATAAGTGGGCCTTCTCTTTCGGACTTGCCCTTAAGATGAGGTAGGATAGTGGCTACCATTTCTGCTGGGGTAACCAGTGAGTCTACCTTGATTTCGTCGAGAGCCTTAGTAAGTGCTGCTCGGTGTTCTTGTGAACTGACCAGAAGTTGCCATATAGTGAGATCGGTTCGGACCCTTTTCAGTTGCTTGACTAGGGCCGTATCGGTGTCCGGTTCTTCAGGTGTAGAATCCGTGTTGAGTGGTTCAAGGACGGATTGTGGAGCCGAGGGTCCGGCTGCAATGACATTGGCGCCGGCTAGGGCCTTGGTTTTGGCCCTTCGGATTTCTTCGACAGTGATGGGGACGGTCTCCCCCTTAGCTAAGTAAACGTCGTCCTCGTCGTCATTCCATATCCCGTTGATTTGAGGAATGAAAGGTGAAATGAGATGAGTGCAATCGACTAATTCTCCCGTGATGACGGCGTGGGTAGCAAGAGGGTTGTTCTTGTTACTGGGCTTATCGCTGGGTAGCGGTATCTTCCCACTCTCGATCAGATCTTGAATGAGATGTTTTAACTTCCAGCATTTTTCGGTGTCGTGCCCATTGCCTTGATGATAGCGGCAGTAGGCCTGAGCGTTGTAGTTTTTGGACCTTTTTTCTACAGGGACCTCTGGCATTGGGCCTATAGGTTGAATCAGGCCTTTAGAAGATAGCCTTTGTAAGGCGTCGGCATAAGTAGTCCCTATGTCCGTGAATACTCGGGCCGGAGTGTTCTTCTTGGTCGAGGTGTCTAACGAGTTAACCTCGTCGAATATGCTTCGGGCCGCGCTTGTGGTTGCGGGCTTGCCCGAAGATGAGCTGGCTCCTTGATAACCCTTTGTAGAGGCCTTAGTAAGGCTCTCTAACCTCAGATCGTCTTCAATTCTTGTACCCATCTCGGTTAAGGTGGCGAAATTGGGTATGACAGCGTACCGGAGATGGATCCGGTAAGATGGGAGGAGGTTTTTCACAAAGGCCTCCACTAGTACCTTTTCGCTGGGCTTGTCGACCAGCTTAACGCTTTCGGCCCTCCACCTCTGGAGGTATTTGATGAAACCCTCTTTCGGTTCTTGGGCCATGACCTCAAGAGTGCGCATAGTCGTCTGGATTTCTGTATTGTCCGCATAATTCGGGGCGAACTCCGTAGCGACATCGTCCCAAGTCTTGTATTTCTTGGAATCAAGCCTGTAGTACCAGGCCCTTGGGTGTTTCTCTAGCGAGGAGGCAAACAGATGTTTGAACATGTCCGATTTGACTCCTTTTAGGGCCATAAACTCTTTGAAGGCCCGGATGTGTAATACCGGGTCTTCGGTTCCGTCGAACATCGGGAGGCCTGTCAAATTGAGATTGGCAGGCAGCTGGTCGGTCAGGGGAGAATAGGTTCGAGCATTCTCCGTATGGATCGAGTTGTGGGTCGACAAGTGGACCTGCTCTTGTAGCTTGAGAACTGCGCTAGTCAATTCGGCTAATGGGCCCTTAGTTTCTTCATCACTCGGCCTATCCTGCTCTATAGCGCTAACCCGAGTAACAATGGTGATCTGGTCACCCCTGATCTGGTCGAGCTGTTCTTGGATCTTGGCCAACGAGGCGGTTAGTTGATCAATTGAGTCCTTAGTCATGGTTCGGGTGTGAGGCGGCCTGTCTGTAAGAACACCGTGTAATCAGCAACTGGCCCAAACCTTAGAACAACAGTGCATCCCGAGCAAGGGGAAAAGAAAGACTAGAGAGGAAACGACTCGGAAAAGACATCTAGACGGATGACTTGTGACAGGTGGGCCTCCTTTAGGATCCAGCTGTGTGGGCTGGGTCCTGTTCGAAAGGAGGTTTACGTGAGACATTCCCCAGACTTCTAGACTCGATTGTGTAGACGGGCCGACCCTTGTAAGAGTATGTTCTACGTAGGTGGGCCTTGCCTTAGTATAATAAGGCGGACTGGGATAGGGAGGAAATTCGTGATATAAGATCGATGGAGTTTCGACGCTAGATGACTTGACAACTTATGACGTGACCCGACACTGCTAAATACGGGAAATCCTAAGAAGAGGAAAGTTTTAAGATCGATTTTTGAAAGCCCGAGTAAAATCGGGGCGAGGAGTCCGGCCTTTTTTCGGAAAAACGAAAAGAAACGGGCCGGATGACGGGTTTGAAAGGTTCGAAAATATTTTCGAGTTTTGAAACGGGCATAATACCGGCTAAAAAATAGGCTATTTTGAGTAAAATCGTGGATCCTAAATTCGGTATATGTCCCGGGTTTTGAAAATTGGATATTTTGAAAAAGATGCAATTTTTGAAAAAGACGGTTTGAAAATAAGACTTGTGGATCAGGTAGCACGTAGTCATGGAAACAGTATAATGACACCATGTATGCTCTAATCTAAGTCTCGGTCAGTCTGAAAGGGTCTATACCAGTGTACACAGCCTATCGAGAATCGGGGCGGACTTCCTAAGTCGAGTTGAGCTTAGAACATGCCGTAAAACCCATACGAATCGGCTAATGGACACCTTCGACATATCCAATTTGGACTACATCGATAGTATAGTGGGACGTCGGTCACCAGTACCGGCCCGGGAAAATATGGGGTTATGCATGAACCGTAAAACTAAAACGCGTATTGTACTAGTCAAACGATTTCTATTCGAGTCTCACCCTGAGGATGCTGAAGGTCAGTAACGTATCAGCTAATCCCCAGCGGAGTCGCCAAATTGTGGACATGACATAGGTCCACCCCGACGCGGCCACGCGCGGGTTTGGGGAGGCGAATGAATCTCCATGAGATGGTCAAATGGAAATTTAAATCGAAGTCGGAGTCGCCACCGAATTTTATGGTTATTCGGAACCGTTCGAGCCCACTCTATGTCGTAGTGGGCCGTGTAAAATACGGCCCATTTCCGATGTGAGAGTTTATTGGGCTCGTCCCTTTGCATATCGATATAGATGCCGACTAGAGCGGTTAATCGTATATTGAATGACTCTCGTTGCCAATGGGTTCGGACATCCGGAAACCACGGTTCTGAGAAAGGGGTGAGGGTACGTGTTGGGAAGTTCGTGAAGAACACCCAACCCCGCCCGCACATTAGCGGCCTCTACTAGGATATCGAATGATGTTTTAATACGCGCGTTAGTAATACGATGAATGATATGCAAACATTGTTTTCCTAAACATGCGAGGAATTGAATGGGTTGCTAAGTCGATTTAATGCATGCAAAATTGTTAACGTCAAAGTTGAATTTAGCATGTGAAGTTCGTTTTAGTATAATAAAACAAAAGATGAAAAAAAGATGAATTTGCTACAAGATGAACAAACGAGTTAGTATCGATTTGTGAATAAAAATATAGCAAATAAATATGAGAAATCGAAAAAAGAAATATCAATCGAAATCTGAAAAATATCGTTAAAGACGCTGTTTTGTATAAAAAACGAAGCTCGAAAAACAATAAAAAAAAAAAAGGAAAAGAAAGCAGCCGGCCGCGCGGCTCGCCTGGGTCACCGGCGGGTCGCGTGGTGGCCTGTTTTGAAATCGGTTTTCGATAATTTTATTAAATCGTGTACGAATATTGTCTAATTTGCACTCGACTTAATATTTTCGATATTCGTTTAATTTAATAGTTGACTACAAAATCAATATCAAATATTCGGAATGGTTTTAGAAAAGATATGAGTTTTGTAATCGTTTCGTAAAAGAAATAATAAAACGAACGAAGAAGCTAAAAAATAGACCCGGGTTCCAGGCTCGTGCGCGAGTCGCCTGGTAGGGCGCGCGACTCGCGTACGAGTCTGTCCAATATTATTTTTTGTTCGAAATCGTTGATTTTTGATAAATCGCGTACAAAATAGGAATTAATTTATACTCGATATTATGCTTTCGATATTCGTCGTATTCGATATTCGATTAGAAAATCGATATCGAATATTCGGAATAAATAAAAAAGATTTTGTAAAAAAGTGATTTGAAAAAAGATGTAACGATTTTTAATATCGTCGAGATTTTAATATAATTCTTTTAATACGATATTCGACTAAAAAGTTGATATCATATTTTAAGAATGTTCGTTAATATGAAAATAATTTTGTTATTATCGATATTAAAAAATAAAATAAAAAAAGACTCGACGAATGGAAAAAAACAACTCGACCCGTATGTAGAAAAAACGAGAGAAAGAGAAGAAGGAGGAGAAAGAGATCGGGTTTTGTGCACCCTCAACCTACATGTTTTAGTCTACTCGGATTAGGGCTCGTCGGAACGTGGCTTGGGCACTTGGAGCGTCGAGTTTATGTTGGTGAGGTGGTGGTGGTGCGGTTTAGGCGCGTGTCGGGTGAAGGGTTTCGGGTTCAACGGGCCGGTTTTCCTTCGGGAATATTATCGGTTTTTCGATGTTTATTTTATGCTAGTAATTGCTTGAATGTGTTGATGGGTGTATGTATTTCGTTGTTATTTGATAATTATTTCATGTATTTTTTCATGTTCGTTGTGTTGTGTGCAAGGGGCTATTTATAGGTGATTCCCGACCTTGGCTAGGAGAGTTTGAACTACCGCTTAGGATAGGAAACGTATGAGTTTGAGAGGCATGAGAATTCCGCTTTCTTGTCAAAAAAGAAAGGGGCACGGCTGGTTTGTAGCTTACTCGGCCGAGTGTCCTAGCTCGGTCGGGTGTTTGAATCGGTTTTTGGATAGGAAATGCAAGAGTTCGAAAGGAATGCAAAGTCCGTTTCTTGGTGGAAAAGCCAACATCTCGGCTGTATGAGGAGGAATTTCGGCTGGTGTAGGTGTTTTGGCCGAGTATTATGTGCTCGGTTGATATCCGATTCAGTTTCCGGATAGAATTCCTACTTGAGGTCGAATCCTATCCTTAAACGGATTTGTTTAATATTTTAAGAAGTTGATTTTTTGTAGGATTGAAGTGAGAACCAGCCGTGTGAGGTGTCACGGCTGACTCACGTGTCTCGGGAAAATCTTTGACCGGGTTTTGACTCGGTCGTAAAAAGACGGTTTTACCCCTGGCATCGGAATCGACCCAAATTAGTCTTATTTGACTCGAAACGACCCACTGGGCCTGATTTTGAGGTTGGTTTTGTGAGATATGTACTCCATAATGAGCCCAAGCCAAATGCCAATGATTTTGAGCCCGTTTCCGAATATATAAAAGCATGTTTGCGTCCGATCATCATCGGGTGTTTGTCGGGAACTGCTATAGACACCTAGCAGTCAAATGTGGGTGTCTACATGAGGGTTGTAATGTGGGAAGGCTAAGTGTGGTGTTAGCTGACCGACTTGATTGCTTCTCCCCTATTTGATGGTATGGGTATTGATAATTTCAAATTGACTGTACCCCGGTCAAGGGACTTTCATTAGGGTTAACCGTTGACCACGGTCATGGGTTTTTGAATTCTTTTTTTTTTTATGATGGCATGCCTTTTTGTTTTGGCCTTTTGCTTATTTTTCTTGGACTTTTGTTTTTTTTTTCCAGCTTTTTTTTTCTCTGTCAGTCAGACTAACACCTAAGGTAGGGATTGGTCGATCTTATTGGATAGGTGTTTATTGTTGGAAATGGGCTTGCCTCCCGTCTTGAACCCAAACTAGGAGACTACCTAGATTTGTCATAGGATTTGATACCGCTCCTGCTAAGGGTAGCTATGCGGCTTTCTATGTCAGACATGGAACAGGTAAAGGAAAACACGGGTCTCGATTTCCTGCAATCATTATAGATGTGCCTGTAATAGTCACGTGCATGTGCTCACAGTGTATGATGTTGTTTATCATGTTCTCGGAAACACATAAGGAAATATATGAGAAATAGAAAAGCTGATTTTATTGAATTTGAAAAGAGGACAGAATATAGCTGACTCTGACTCTGACTCTGACTTTGACTTTGAAATAGTACATCCTAGACTCGAACTCAAATTAGGACTCAAATCAAATTCGGACTCTTGGATACATTGGAGGTAAATCGGATGCTTTGGTCGTTGGGCCCTGTATAGTCCATGAGGGGCCTTGTAAGTGACAATGTTTCCATGACGGGTGTCCTCCCAGCATCGAGGGAATCTTGGATGAGGTGTTTCAGTTTCCAGCACTGCTCTGTATCGTGTACCCTCCCTCTGTGGAATTTGCAGTAATGCTCGGCGTTCCATGTTTTGGAGCGTTTTTCCAAAGGTACGTCGGCCGTTGGGCCTATGGGTAGTATTAGCCCTTTCGAAACCAACCTTTGGAAAGCGACGGTGTAGGACACATCCAAGTGGGTAAACGTCCTTACTATTGACTGGTTTTTGACTTTCGGAGAGGTGACTTGCGGATTACCTCTCTCGGTCTTGCCATCTTGGGGGTTTCGGATGGTTTCATAAGAGTCCTTACTCTTTAAATGGCCCAGTTGGATGATTGGCTGCCCTACCCGTTCTAATTGTGTTAGACGGGATTGGGTTCTTGCAAGATCCTCTTCGATGATAGCTACCCTGGAACCTAGGTTATCTAGGGCGGTATTGATTTTCGAGAAGATATTGTTAATGGAGCAAGATAGCATAAGCATGCTTCCCTGGATATCCCCTTTCTCGAAGGCGCGGGCTTTCTCGTGGTTAGGTAGTGTCTCTTTCATTGGGTCCCTGGTAGGAAGAAGCGACGGGTGTTAGAACTCGCCTAAGCTCGGTTTTGCGCAAGTGCAAGAGAATGAAGGAGTCAAACTAAACTCGGCCCGGGGTGACAGAAATGACTAAAATTCTTGGATCGAGAAACTCAAACGTTGACCTAGACAAAATAACGACCGGTGAATCCTAAAATGGAGCGACCGGGTTTAACCGTGCCACGTGCTCGGACCAACCGTGGTGACCTAACTCTAGGTGACTCGAGTGTTGGACGAGTGACCCTTGGATGTAAGGATCACGAACCTTTTGTTATAGGGTTATGCCTTGTAAAAGGTTGACTCGGCCTCGATGAAAGGCGGACGGGGTAAGGGAGGAAACTCGCGATGTAAGATCGGTATAGTTTCGACGCTAGAGACCCTTGACTTGACTTGAATAAGGATAGACCTGTGATTAGGGTAGACCCTTAAGTTAAAAGGTTTCTTGAATTGGGATGACTCGAATAACGGATCGAAAGATGGGTGAAATTCCCTTAGGAAAGGTCGTGGGGACCGTCCTGCTATGGGGAAGGTCGCGTGAGACTTTCTAGTTTGGACTCGAGTGTGTAAACGGGTCATCCTTTGTAGGAGTATGTCCTATGTAGGTGGGCCTTGCCTTAGTTAAATAAGGCGGACTGGGATAGGGAGGAAACCCGTGATATAAGATCGACGGAGTTTCGACGCTAAAGACCTCGGTGACTTACGACACGACCCGACACTGCTAAATACGGGAAGTCCTAAGAAGAGGAAGTTTTTGAAATAGGATTTTTTTTGAAGGCCCAAAAAATTCGGGGGAGGACCCAATTTTTCGAAAAAAAACGGAAAAGCGTATCGGGCCATGGGTTTGAAAGTTCGAAAATATTTTCGAGTTTTGAAATGGGCAGAATACCGGCTAGAAATAGGCTATTTTGAGTAAAATCGTAAATCCTAAATTCGGTATATGTCCCGGGTTTTTGAAATTGGATATTTTGAAAAGGATGCAATTTTTGAAAATGATGGTTTTTGAAAAACGACCTTAGAAACCAAGTAGCATATAGTCACGCAAGCATTATAACGACACCATGTATGCTCTATACTAAGTCTCGGTCGGTCTATAAAGGGTCTATACCAGTGTACATAGCTATCCGAGAATCGGGGCGGACTTCCTAAGTCGAGTTGAGCTTAGAACATGTCGTAAAACCCATACGAATCGGCTATGAACAACTTTTGACATATCCAATTTGGACTACATCAATGGTATAGTGGGATGTCGGTCACCAGTACCGGCCCGGGAAAAAATAGGGTTATGCATGAACCGTAAAACTAAAACGCGTATTGTACTAGTCAAACGATTTCTATTCAAGTCTCACCCTGAGGATGCCAATGGTATCACGCATCAGTTAATCCCCAGGGGAGTCGCCAAATTGTGGACATGACATAGGTCCACCCCGACGCGGCCACGCGCGGGTTTGGGGAGGCGAATGAATCTCCATATGAGATGGGTCGAATTGAAATTTAAATCGAAGTGGAGTCGCCACCGAACTTTGTGGGAGTTCGGGCCCGTTCGAACCCACTCTATATCTTAGTGGGCCATGCACAAAGTATGGCCCATTCGGATGTCAGAGTTTATTGGGTTCGTCCCTTTCCATTTTGATACCGATACTGACATTATCGGATACCGTGTATTGAATGACTCTCGTGTGCCAATGGGTTTGGACATCCGAAAACAAAGGTTCTGAGTAAGGGGTGAGGGTACGTGTTGGGAAGTTGTAGACACCCGCATTTTGACTGCCACGTGTCTATGGTAGTCTCCGAAAAACACCCGATGATGATCGGACGCAAACGTGACTTGGTATACTCGGATTTGGGCTCGGAATTCATAATATCCGACATGGACTTTTAACGGAGTAAAAATCTCACAAAACAGACCTCAAATCCAGGCCCAGTGGGTCGTTCCGAGTCAAATGAGACTAATTTGGGCCAAAACCGACACCAAAAGTAATTCCCGTCTTTTGGCGACCGGGTCAAAACCCGGTCAAAGACGAAACCGTCTCATAAATCAGCTAAGTTCGGATTGGCGCAAAGAATAAAATTCAAAAAAGCAATCACAACTACAAAGTCAAAACTTCCTATTTTTGCTCACCCGTTTGACCCACTCGATCGAGTGGATTGACCCCACTCGATCGAGTGGAGCGCCTTGAACCCGGATTTGGCCCGTTTGCGAAGGCACTCGATCGAGTGCACTAGGGCCACTCGATCGAGTGCCTCTAGGTCGAGGGGTGAAGTCTATAAATACCGCTTCACCCCCCATGCATTTCAGAATTTTTCACTCACTTTACCCTAAGGCATTTTAACCTACATTTACCCTACTTTCCCCTACATACCTACACTACAAACCCTAAGCAAAAACACATCAATATCCGAGCCATTTATACCTCGGAAACCGACACAACACACATACACATCTATACACACCATAACTCGCGTACATCCTCGATACTCCCAAGCTTTGTCGCTATTCACGAGTCCATTTCCGAGGTCTATACTAGCATGTATGTTGAGGGTGTCTTAAACCCTTTTTCTATCTCTTTTCTATATCATTTTATGTACATTTTCGTATTATGATCGTAGTAACACCGACACTAACACTAACGTTCTTTATACTTTTTTTTGCATCTTTATTTTTGTATCGTCATTTTTACTACTAACATCATTAATAATACCGCGTATATATAAAACTAGTATCAAATTTCGGTTTAAAATCCGTTTGACTACGATGTTTGCCTAAGATCCGTTTAATCCCTTTACGAGCAACGACGGAGGTGGAGCCCTTTCGAGGAGCCCCGCCCCAATGTACTCAAGGGCGTAACGCGATCGCAAACGGTCGTAGTTGAACGAATTTCATTCCATTTTCATAATTGGTACGAAACCCGTTGACACGAAAATCGACATCACGTAACCCGAAAGGGTTAGTCCCGATGTCGTGACGTAGAGGGATACATTTCGTCACCAATTCAAAATTTCCTAATCTAACGTAAACGTTTTCATAAAACTCCGGTGACGGTATTATAATCGTTCATACACGATTACAGTACCGGAGGCCGAGTCAAATACAAATCGTGCGATATTTGTATTTGATTTGGCCGATTATCGATTTCAAGTCATAAAACCAAGCGAGCCATCACTCGTACAGGGGGCACTCGATCGAGTGCCATAGGCCACTCGATCGAGTAGCACCCCAAAAAGTGGTCAGTAGTCACGTTAAACGTGCACTCGACCGAGTCACACCACAACTCAGCCGAGTGGGTTCTGTAACCCACAAAACCGAGGGGTTTGACCCACAAGTCAAGCCCCGACCTTTTTATCGACTTTAGTCATCACGTGCAAAGACTATCACGTGACTATCCTATTTTCAAAACCATGCACATATCACGACACGTAGAGCGACTTTGACCACTTTAACGTGATAAGTCGGGACAAGACTACGGGACGTGAGATTAGGCTAGCAATATGCCACAGTCTCATATTCCCGTCCTTCGTTTAGTACACGACATAATGTGTACTTAATCGGGATTAGTCCATCTACATATCTTCGCGGTCTAGTTTATATACGGGTCCGTCTCTATCATCATATTGCTTTCTTTATACCGTTCATTATTTTTATGTAACGTTGTATTGTGAATTCCGGGTTGTATTTCCGCCCGTGTAACTTGTACGTTATTTTCGAGATTTGTTTATTTACTTGATTTTACGCTTTATAAATGAACCTCGCATGCTAAATCATTTCGACAAATAATAAGATGCATTAAATGACGTAGTTAACGCAAAATTCACATGCTTAGCTCGAAAACGCTGTTTGCATATCATTTAATTATTTTACTAGCGCGCGTACACGAACACGAACGGTGTCTTAGTAGAGGCCGCCATGTGCGGGCGGAGTTGGGTGTCCTTAGTGGGCTTCCCAACACGTACCCTCACCCCTTACTCAGAACCTTTGGTTTCCGGATGTCCGAAACCCTTGGCGCACGAGAGTCATTCTATATACGAAAGCCGGTGTAAACGGTATCGATATAACAATGCAAAGGGACGAGCCCCATAAACTCTGAAATCGAAGTGGGCTTACTTTGTGTATAGCCCATGACGACATAGAGTGGGCTCGTATGGTTCCGAATAACCAAAAAATTCGGTGGCGACTCCATTTTGACTTAAATTTCGAACCCGAGAACAATCTCACCACGAGATTCATTCGCCTACCCGAACCCGCGCTTCGCCGCGTCGGGGTGGACCTACGTCATGTCCACAGAAGTTCACAAAGAACACTCAACCCCGTCCGCACATTAGCGGCCTCTACTAAGATATCGTTTGATTTTGAAATACGCACGTTAGTAGAACGATGAATGATATGCAAACATTGTTTTGCCTAAACATGCGAATAATTGAAGGCGTTGCTAGGTCTATTTAATGCATCTAAAATTAACGTCAGATTTTTTTTAGCATGCGAAGTTCGTTTTAGTATAATAAAACAAATGAAGAATAGAAAACGCTAAAAACATGAACAAACAAGTTAGTAACGGTTTGCAAAATTGAATAAAAGATGTAAATATGATGGCATGCATGATTTTGCAAAGATAGTTCGCGTGATGGATTAAGCACGCATTGACCGAGGTCATGAAAATATTTATCGAGACCTGAAATATGCTAAAAAAACCCGTTGTTTTGTTAAGGAAAAGATGTTCGAAGAATTAAGACAAAATAGTTTTTTATGCTACGGATTTCAGGGACCCGCGCGAGGAGGACGCGACTCCCGCAGCCATGCGACTCGCACGAGGCACGTGCGACTCGCGTGGCGGACTGTTCTCGAGATCGTTTTTAGAAAATCGACAGTTTTGTTAAATCGCGTACAAATATAGCATAATTTATACTCGACTTAAATTTGTGATATTCCTTATATTCGATATTCGATTATGGAATCGATATCAAATATTCAGAATGATTTTTAGAAAAGATGTTTTGTAAATTGTTTTGAAAATCGATAATTTGATTAAGTCGCGTAAAAATATGATGCAATTTATACTCGACTTAAATATTGATACTCGTAATATTCGATGCTTGATTATAGAATCAATATCGGATATTTAGAGTGGAAAAGTAAAAAAAAAAAGTTGTTTAGAAAATCGTTTTGAATGTTGTTAAGACGAGACAATTCCTCCACGTTGTATTATCGTAATTACTCGGCTTCAACGGTATTATGCTTAACATGATTTGATGATTGATTCCTTTAGATCCGATATTCGACTATAGAGTCGATATCGAATCCTTAGGGATGACTCTTTATTGAAAATAGTACGATAATATGGATATTAGGAACGGGAAAATAAAAAAGAAAAGACGTGACGACGACCCGTATAAAAAGACGGACGGATGAGAGAAAGAGAAGAAAAGGGAGAAGTCGGGATTTATAACACCTTCAACCTACATGCTTGATTATCTCGAAAATGGACTCGTAGTAGCGGCCTAGGCGCGGGAGCGTTAAGTTGTATATAGGTGAGTTATGGTGTGTATGGTTAGGGATTTGGCGAGTTTTGCTCTCGGGTTTGTATATGGTTTGCCTAAAATTGCCTAGAATTTCGGGTTGTGAATGGTCGGGAATCCTATAGGATTTCTAGAGGGAAGATCGGAATATAATATGCCTAGTATGGTTGGAATTTCGAGTTGTAATTTTGATGATGTGTGTTGATAATGTAATTGATGTCGGGAATTGTGTGTATGAAATGTGTGTGCAAGGGTGGGATATTTATAGGATAAAAATACCGACTTGGGATAGGAGATTAATATCTTGCAAAGGAAGAAAACAACCGGTTGAGATGAAGTGGGATTCCGTCTTTGGATAGGAAAAGGTTACTTGCATGGGAAGAAACACCCGATATAAATGGAGTAGGATTCCTACTTTGTAGCTGATATTTGTGTAGTATTTGACTTCGAGTCAGATTTTTGAAGTGGCGTGACATTTTTTTATGTCTCGGAAACGTCTTTGACCGGGGTTTGACCCGGTTGCTAAAAGACGGTTTTGTCCTTGGTATCGGTTTTGACCCAACTTAGTCTCATTTGACTGGAAACGACCCACTGGACCTGGATTTGAGGTCTGTTTTGTGAGATTATACTCCGCTAAAAGCTCGTGCCAACTACTATTGATTCCGAGTCCGAAAATCGAGTGTATTAAGTCATGTTTCCGTCCGATCATCATCGGGTGTTTTTTGGAAACTGCTATAGACACCTAGCGGTCAAATGTGGGTGTCTACACAATCACGTTCCATCATTATAGGAAACAATATCTTTTTTTTTAATAATGAAGGAAGCTATGATGGATCTCGTCCATCCATCCCTCTCTTATTCAATGGATAAGATGATGACTTAGGGACTCAATATATGAGAGGGACTCATATATATATATATATATATATATATATATATATATATATATATATATATATATATATATATATATATATATATATATATATATATATATAGGAATTGCATCTCGTGAGTCCTCCTATATTAGGTGAGTTCGTCCCATGATTCTCCACCGTTAGATCTAATTCAATAATTAAAGACTAGGATCGACCCTTCTATTAATCCACCCAAACACAAACGGCCAACACTCCCCAAATTGAGCAAATTCCACAACTTCATTTTTTTTTTGTCTCTCCCATCTTTTAGAAAAAACGTTATTGTAAAACAGTTACAGTGACCCTGTTACTATAAAAAGATAATATTGTTAAAAATTACCTTGATTAACAAGGTTAAAAATATATTTGCCGTGAAATTTTAGGATTTTTTTCTTTTCAATTAATAATTAATAATATTCAATTCCCGTAACATTATCACAGTAATATTAAATGTTGCACACTGTTACAGTAACACTCTTATGGTGACATTATATGTTGCATTACTGTTACAGTAACACTCTTACCGTAACATTATCACAGTAATATTAAATGTTGCACACTGTTACAGTAACACTCTTATGGTGACATTATATGTTGCATTACTGTTACAGTAACACTCTTATGGTGACATTATATGTTGCATTACTGTTACAGTAACACTCTTACCGTGACATTATTACAGTAAAAACATTACAGTGGCAACATTTATGGTAATAATTGACAAAATTTACTGTGAAAATTTTAAGAAAAGTATAAGACTACTATGTTTATGAAATTTAGTATGGTGACAATATTCATAGAAAATGGTAGTACAAGTTTCATTGTGAAAAATATTTTAATCAAAGTACAATAGATAAACGAGACAAAGGGAGTATGAAGTAAGATAGCCTATGTGGGATTCGAAATCCCGCATCATTCGTGCTACTACATGATGCTCAACCAATTGAGCTAATATGATAATATGATTGAGGAGTTTTTAGTTACAGTAGATCAGAAACTTGATGAAGTCGCATCAAGAAAAAAAATTGATTAAACACTGTTATACAGAGTAATATAATTATATCTTCAATAATCAATTATACGATGAAAAATTACCTTATCAAATCACTTGTTACAAATTGTGTACAATATCATCAATATATTACTATACGGAGTACCTTATTTGATTTGTTCTCACTCATTGGAAATTTTCTATGATTTGTCTGAATTTGGGGAAAAAAAAAATTGAAAACTATGATTAAATATGAATTATTAGATCCTAATAACTGTTTAATGATTTTCTGTAGAATTATTACTAAAAGAATTAGAGAATGAAAGAAAAAAAGAAACAGAGAGATATGAAAAATTAATTTGATTGGAATGAGGTGGGTAGGCTATTTAGCTTTGTGAAGGTAACGAACATGATGCTTGGATGTTTGAATAAGTGGATGACGTGGATGAATTTGGCGTGCATGATGCTATCAGATCCTATGATCTATATTTACGGGACGGAGTCACCTAAGGAGGAGGACTCATCGGATCCTCACTCTCTCTATATATATATACTCCTTATTCGCACATAACACCGTCTTATCTCAGTAGAAAATTCGGTATTATTTTTCAATCTTTCCTTATTCGCACATAACAGGGCCTGGGATCGTGCATCGGCGGCACAATTGGATAGCGGGCCGTGCCTCATCCGAACTGCCTGCTGTAGTTCCTGGTCCAAAAAAAAACCCGGTTTATGTTGCAGTTTATCACTGTCGTGTGTCGACTACCAGTACCAGAGAGTGAACATATCTGCTGAACATTTGGTTAGATTGGCTGCACTACTACCAGTACCACTCCATTTTCCACTCCAATTAATTCCTTTCAATGTAATGTGGGTACTTCACTCTCCCCATATCACTCAACCTTCAATATTTCTTCAATCTGCCAACCCCAATTTCAAACCCAAAACTTGCACCTTTATCCACCAACAAACCTCCATTGTTGTACGTTCTTCAACTTCCACCATCACCGATAGCAATCAAAACCCGGTAATTCAATCACTTTGCGAAAAAGGTAATCTTAAACTTGCTCTTCATCTTCTTTCTTCAGAACCCTACCCTACCCAGCAAACTTACGAGCTTTTAATCCGCTCTTGTTCGGCGCTTTCCGAGGCTCTTGCTGTCCATCGCCACATTCTCGATAATGGGTTTGCCCAGGATCCATTCTTGGCCACTAAATTGATTGCTTTGTACTCAGATTTGGACTGCATTGATTATGCACGCCAGGTGTTTGATGAAATTCCTAGGAGAAGTATTTATGTTTGGAATGCTATTTTGCGCGCTCTTACGCTTGCAGGATATGGAATTGAGGCGTTGGGTCTGTACAGGGACATGAATAGGATTAGAGTGCCTTGTGATAGGTTTACTTACACATATGCACTTAAGGCTTGCGTGGTTTCGGAGTCGATGACTTTGTTGTTGGACAAAGGGAAGGAGATTCATGGCCGGATTTTCCGTGATGGGTATGAAACAAATATTAATATTGTGACCACATTGCTAGATATGTATGCTAGGTATGGGGATGTAACCTATGCTGGCCGTGTGTTTTATGCAATGCCGGAGAAGAATGTTGTTTCGTGGAGTGCTATGATTGCTTGTTATGCTAAGAATGGTATGCCATTTGAGGCTTTGAACCTTTTCCACGAAATGCTCGATGTCAATACTGACTTTTCTCCTAATGCGGTCACTATGGTTAATGTGGTTCAAGCTTGTTCTGCTCTTGCAGCTTTAAACCTAGGCAAGATGTTACACGGTTATATATTGAGACATAATCTCAACTCAATATTGCCAGTTACCAGCGCGCTTGTGACAGCCTATGCAAGATGCGGTAAACTTGATTTGGCACAAAAGGTGTTTGATCAGATGGATAAAAGGGATGTTGTCTCATGGAATTCACTGATTTCGGGGTATGGGATTCACGGTCTTGGAAATAAAGCTGTTCAAGTTTTTGAAGAAATGATTAGTGAGGGCATCAAGCCGACTCCTATATCTTTTGTAAGTGTCCTAGGTGCTTGTAGCCATGCCGGACTTGTTGACACCGGGAAAAGTTTGTTTGACTCTATGGCGAAACATGGAATCTATCCTAGTGTCGAACACTATGCTTGTATGGTGGATCTTCTCGGCCGAGCCAATAAATTAGAGGAAGCTGTTAAAATGATAGAAGATATGCGCGATGAACCTGGACCTCAAGTATGGGGTTCCCTCCTAGGATCATGTAGGATCCATTGTAATGTTGAGCTTGCAGAGAGAGCAAGTATTCAACTTTTTGATCTAGAACCTACAAATGCCGGAAATTTTGCTTTGTTGGCGTATATCTACTCAGAAGCGAGAATGTGGGAGCAGGTGAAAAGAGTGAAGAAGCTTATAGAAGCACGGGGACTTCAGAAAGTCTCGGGCCAAAGTTGGATTGAAGTTAAAAGGAGGATTTATGCTTTCATGTCACTTGATGAGCTTAACCCTAAGATTGAGCAACTTCATGCTTTCCTGGTTGAGCTTTCGGGGGAGATGAAGCAACTCGGCTATGTCCCACAAACTAAAGTCGTTCTCTACGACCTTGAGGAGGAGGAGAAGGAGAGGATTCTCTTGGGACATAGTGAAAAACTTGGAGTTGCTTTTGGTCTTCTTAATACTAGAAAGGGTGAGACAATAAGGATCACTAATAACTTGAGGTTATGTGAAGATTGTCATACAATGACCAAGTTCATCACCAAATTTACTGGGCGAGACATCATGGTTCGCGATGTTAATCGAATTCACCATTTCCATGATGGTGTTTGTTCTTGTAAAGATTATTGGTAACTAGTGTAAATTTGTCTGGATTTGTTATACTGACAACATAAAGACATCTTATCCGAACCAACAGTTTGTTTTTTTTAATGTATAACGTAACCACGCATTAGTCGTTCACCATTGTTTGTACAGGATTTGTAAATAATCCACTGCTTTGCATTTTAGGGGAAGGGAATGATCAACATTGAACAATATGTAAAATGCTCTTAAAATAGGAAAAACTAGACTGGCAAATGGGTCATGTACTCACTCAATTACTCTTACACTTATGGCGTGCAAGGTGCGTAGGTTTGGATTCATTCGGGCTATTTCGATTCTAGTCATTTTCGTTGGGTGGATGTGGATCAACATCGAAACCAGAAATTTAGGTCAGTTATGAATTGGATTGACACTTTGGCATGTGGTTATGTCAATAAATAAATATTACATACAAATATACAATTAGCGATTAATTAATAATTCAAAAGGCAAGTCTGGGTGGTGTAGTTGGTTATCAAGCTAGTCTCACGCACCAGAGGTCCCTGGTTTGAACTTGGGCTAAGATATTTTATGAAATATGGAGTATGTTTTATACCATAAAGAAAATGTGTATTCCTAGGCTCAGACATTTTATGAAACACGTTTTACACCAAAAAAAAGTTTGTTTTCGATTTGAGCGGGGACTATTATGTTTAAAAAATTAATTGAAAATAGATTTTATTTCGGATGATGTATTACATAATGTTCAATTTGAGAAATTATCAAAAGATTAACTAATTGGTGTTTTACACCACGAATTGAATGATTTCATTTTATAATTTTTTTAAAATATATGCAACAACGTGAACGCCATAGTCCCAAAACTTTTGGGGTCGGCAAACATGAATCATTAGCCGAAGTCGTCCAGTCATTAAGTTAAAAAAAATTAGGGAAAAAAACAAATATGGAGGACCGTAAAATAAGAATAAAATTACAGTTTCAATTTCAAAATAAATACTTTAAAAATAAGAAAACCTTATATGTAATCATTCGTCCTTAAATATCAATCAGTAAACTTTTTAATCTTCAAAAACCTCTTGATAAAACTACAAAGTTATGTAAAATTATTGCACATTGAAAAATTATAAATATGACTAACCATTTTGTTTGGGAAACAAACTATCTTCCGTCCTAGCTGGTGCTGGCCGGCTAGGTATGTCTAGGCCTGCGTCGTCGGATGTCCTGTCGCCCGAGATCTGCACAGGTAATACATAAGGCCCTCAGAGGTTGTTCGAGGTTGTCTCTCCGACGCTCAAGTGAGTAATGGGGTTGTGGACGATATTTAGACTAAGGCTAGGTTGTTACCTCCATTCTAGTGAGATAAGTGATTTCTTGTGGTTCTATTCTTTGTCCTTTTTGTTGGTGGGAGATGGACTCCTATTTATAGACCCATGGCCCTCCGGACGACGGTCTTGCCGTCTTGACATTGATGGCCAACAATGCTTCCTGGAAGGCCTCCTGGTAATCGACTCCCTTGTCGGCCGACGAGAGCGTGATAGGAGTGCCGGCCTCCTGAGGCCAGTCGGCTGGAATGAGCCCCCATCAATTGCCCTGCCATCGGTATGAGGCTGAGGTCCTGCCATCAAGGTTAGTCGGCGGCTCCTTCTGGCTGCATGCCTTGGGCGAGTTTCAGGGGTTGCCCCTCCAACTTCTTCCTTGGGAATGTGGAAGATTTTTCTTACCCAATGGGGATCCTCCCAGGTAATCGTTATGCCTAGGGTGGTTGAGGATCATTAACGATCCTTTTTGGCTTATAAAATGGGGCGAGGACCTTGCCATTTTGGCTCATTTTTCTTTCCCAAACTTCTCTCTTACTCTTCGATTTTCTCTCTTTCAACATGTCCGACGCCAGCTCTTCGAATGTACCGACTAGTCCTCCAGGTAGGGTGAGGCGTCCTCGTCCCCGCTCCAGCATCTCTGGTTGTCCTTCTTCGTCAAGGACATCTTCTAGGCGCCGTGCTTGCCCTACTGGTCTGGCTAGAGGGGATCGTCGACCGGTTCATGCCAACCGTCCTTTCACTGCCTTTGCCCGGCGAGGATCCCGCCGTCCTCACGCTCACAGCGACTATTATTTCCTTGAGTCGATGGAGGAAGATGATGGTTACTCTTCCCCACCTCGTAGGGCCTCTTCTCTTCCCTACTCGTCTCGCCGATGAGTCCGGCGAGCCCGCCTGCCCCTCGTTCTCAGCCTCCCGTCCCTAGGGACTACTCAGACGAGGAGGCCCTCTGGGAGCAGTTTTCCTATGCCTACTGGATGGCATATAGGTGCCACCTTCCCGACAACTGAGCATTTACTGGGCGTAGTGTAGTCGCGCCTCGTTTTGCTGGTCTAGGCGGCTGACGTTTTGGGCGTAGGGGGACGGCAAGGCGTTTTATCTTCTGGCGGCCATAGTGGCCTTATTTTGGTGACGGCGGCCAGTCGTCTTAGTGGTCAATTTTGCAGGTGGCTTCATGCCCTTTAACTCTAGTAGTGGCAACTTTTTCTTTTCGATTGTCGGGTGTTTGTACGGGGCTCCGGCCCCCGTGTGGCCTTTTGGCCTATGTCCTCAAGTGTATGCCTTGTCTTGTTCCCCCTAGTTATTGAAAAATGTTTCTTTTATTTGAATTTATCGCGCGTTTTTCCTTTTTGGTGCGTCTCGCAATCTTCCTACGCACCCTTTTTGCAGTTTTCCATGCTTGTCCTTTCGACTTCTGTGATTGACATTTGGCAAGAGGTTGGTAGGCTCTAGGCCTAACATTTCTTTGTCTATAAATAGTTACTTCTTTCATTGCCCTTTTTCTTTTACCAAAACCTCCCCATCTCTCTTTCCTGCTTCATCAGTCTTTTGTTCTCTTCTTTTGTCTCACCGGCCGCTTCCAGTTTTTTCCTTCAGCCGGCTATTTTCTCGTCGCCGGTCTTCCTTAGGTTAGTTCTTCTTCGCTGAACCCTTTTTCTTCGTTTCTTTCTTCTTCTGCCCCTTCCGTTCTGTTTACTCGCCGTCGTACCATCCGTTTTAAGGTAGGGGTTCCTTCTTCTAAAGGGGAGGCGGCGCCCGGTTTGCCGATGCGAGAGTCGGCTGACGACGTGCTGTCTCCGGTCCTTCTTCGTGCCGTTCTACCTTCTTCCTCAGAGCGCTTTATCGTGGAGGAGGTGCCGGCTGAAAAAGGGGAAGCTGGGGCCTCGTCTTCCTGTCCGCGGGAGGACGACGTGAGCGAGCCTTCTCCTCAGCGTCTTCGGCGGGGAGGCCCTAAGACGACTAATGAGGCGCCTACAGAGACCCAACAACCTCTACCCACCATTGTCGAGTCTGCTTGGCGGCAGAGCATATTGGAAGGGGTTTGATGGCCAGAGCGGCGACTCTTTTTCCCCCTTAGGGCAGGGGTACGCCGTGGGGTCCAGACGGACTTGGGCTTATGCCCCCATTCTTTGGATGAGGGACCCTAGCCGTTGCCGTCTGGAGGTGTGGCATCTGGACGGACTTGGGCTTAGCCCCTACTTCCGAACCTCGACGATTTTCAGGTATTTTTCAAATTATATTTTTAGAGCATCTTTAAAATAATTAATCATCTTCATCTTCATGCTTCTTTTATTTTTCATACATTTTTTTTTGTATTTATAAAATTATTCATCTTCATTATCCACAAAAAAAATGAAGGTTGAATATGGATAATTGAAGGTTGAATATTGTCTTGTAGAATCACGTTTGGATGAAGATGACTTTTGTATGATTTTGTCTCGTACATATGTATTTGGCGTGACTTTTGTATACAACTGCGTGATTCTACAACTTAATAAGTGCGACTATACAGCATAATGAGTGCGTCTATACAACTGAAAGTGTGTGACCTTGTAATTCTGCAAGAATATTACGCACAAAATGAGTGTGACTATACAACTTCAAGTGTGTGATTATAAAACTTAAAGTGTGTGACTATTTTCAGGTATTTGTTTTTATCTACATTCAAGATTCCACATTCGTCAAACTCCTACTTCTGAACCTCGACGATTTTTAGGTATTTGTTTTTATCTTTTTAGAGCATCTTTAAAATAATTAATCATCTTCATCTTCATGCTTAATTGTTTTATTTTTCATTCCTTCTTTTTTTGGTATTTATAAAATTATTCATCTTCATTATCCACAAAAAAAATGAAGGTTGAATATTGATGAATGGAGGTTGAATATTTAATGAATGTTTAAATAATTTGATCTGATTCATAGGTATAATCATCTTTCTAATTATGAATGTGACTTTGCTAATGATGATTGAAGTATAATTAACTATATAGGTTTTATTTTCCATTTTACGGTTTTAGTTTTGTAGTCACACACTTTAGGTTGTATAGTCAAACAGTTGATGTTGCATAGTTACACTCATTACATTGTAGAATCACACAAATTTTTGCAGTGATTAGTGTGTGTAATCATCTTTGCTAATGATGATTGAAGTATAAATAAGTATAATTTAGTTGTATTGTCACAGAGATTAGGTTGTATAGTCACACAGTTTAAGTTGTATAGTCACATTCGTTATGTTGTAGGACGATCACAGTCAGTATGTTGTATATTTACAATCATTATGTTGTAGGATCACATTGATTATGTTGTATAGTCACACAGTTGAAGTTGTATAGTCACACTCATTATATTGTAGGATCACAGTCATTATGTTGTAGGATCACACTGATTATGTTGTATAGTCACACAATTAAAGTTGTATAGTCACACTCATTATGTTGTACAATCACGCAGCTGTACAGTCATTGTAGTCACATATTCAGTTGTATAGTCATATTCATTGTGTGATTTAGATTGATTGTATGTTTTGTCGCAACGAAATGGTTGGTGGAAAGAGGAATGTTGGTAAAAGGGGCGGTGATAAGTGTAGGTTGTAGTGCCTATTTGTTGTGTTTTGGTCCCTTTTTCCTTGTGGAATCGCTCCTTTGGAGCGATTCATGGGCTTCTTATGCTTCCTTTAGTTCGTTTCAGGTTCCCGAGACTGATTTGGAAGAGTTGGAGTGATTCCGACTCAATACATACACATTTTGGAGCCAACGAGATAAAGGAACGATGACTCGAGGGTTGGAATCGACCCCGAGACCTTGGGACCCAATCCCGAGCCTTCGAGACCCGATCCCGAGTCCCGAGAGTCGGTGGGAAGCCCATGAGAGGCAAGGAAGGACCAAAGATTGTTTAAGGAAGGCATACAAGACCCATCCCGTTCGGGATGGCCTCATCCCGTCCGGGATGGGGTGCTACATTAGGATGGCTGCTGTGAGCCCATCCCGGTCGGGACCAACCCGTTCCGATCGGGATGACAGAGCCGTCCCGATCGGGATGATCCGTCCCGGTCGGGAAGCTACAGAGGCAGCACGGGCTTCTTCTTTTCTTCTCCTTCATTCTTGTACCCATATATATGCTCCCTTCTTGTAATTTTAAGACATCTCATCTTACCCTAGATTAGTTTAAGCCTCCATTAACATTCAAAACTCTAGATTATTGCTACTCTTATTAGTTTTAATCCTCTCTTTAATTTTTAGATGATTATTGTAATTAGTCTTGGATTAAGAGATTCTTGAAGATTGTTCCAAGATTGACAACCTTGGGATTGTATTTGGGTTTCTCATTAATGCAAGTTTTCATCTTTTTCATCATATTATTGTTGGTATAATCTTCTCTACTCTAATCCTTGTTTATTTAATCTAGTTTCAATCTTTTTATATAGTTATTGTTGTTAGTTGTTCACCATGAATGCTTGGGTGATTAGTTTGTTTTCTCTTATGATTGTTAGTTCAACAATGTTAATGAGTGAGTAGTTTTCTTTGTGGGGTTAGTAGGGGGATTAGGGGTAGATTATGGATGATTAGGGTTGATTAAGGGGAAAAGGTTACATCTTTGTTGTTAGTCACATTGTAGGCACTCTATGTGTTTGTTGTTATGCTTGTGTGAGTTGTAGTGACCATGCTTCCCATACTTGTGTTCATCTTCTCATTGATTGCTTATTTTATGGAAATGTCGAGAATAGTTTAGTCGCGAGAGCGCGGACTAGGGTCTAAGTTGCGAGAGCCCGGACCCACCTTGGCATCGGTCTAAGTTGCGAGAGCCCGGACCGACCCTAGCGATTAGGAGACACCTATACCCTTGATCACCCCAATTACCCTTCTACTCCTATGAACCCGACCTACCCCACTCCTTTCCATATTTGATCCATCGTCTTAGTTAGTCATAGTTCTCTAGTTTATTTATTAGTTCGATCATTAGTCTAGTTCTTACTCCTCCTCCTTAATAGTTTTCCATTCTTCGCTTCTTTGTGTTTGTTTGGTAATCTAGTCTCGTTATAGGCCGACCTAGTCTAAGTTTTGATATACCGTCCTCGTGGAAACGATCCCGACTTACCCTAGCTACTCACTAGGTTAATCGGTGTTATATTGATCGGCTAGGGACGTGACAAATCCCTACCATTAATTTGGCGCCGTTGCCGGGGACGGTGCATTGTTTAGACTTAGTTTGCTTATTTCTAGACTTAGTTACCCTTCTTTGTGCTCTTCCATCTTCTCTTGTGAATATTTTCTAGTTTCTCTTCTTTCCTTAGTTTTCTTTTTCTCTTTGTCTCTAGTTGTGTTTGTTTATTGTCGTTGCCTAGTGCCCACAAAGCACTAGGTGTTCTCACGTTTGTTCTAGTGTGTAGTGTATGCCTAGGAGGGGAGGCGACTTCTATCTCTTTAATCCAGAGCCGGAGAGACTCTTTCGAGCCTTTCGCCAACGGACGATTAATCGGGTTAGGATCTCTCAACCAAGTGCAAGCACCACTCATCAAGGGCAAGCCCAAGGAGCCGACTTGAGCATTTCACCTCGAGAGACGGCCGGAGGGACCTTCATCAATCCCTTCGGTGATTCTTCTCCTAGTTCCCCCTCCTCTTCTACATCAACACCGTCTACACCACCATCGTTTCCCTTATATCCAATCATGCCTAAGTTCTCTTCTTACTCAACCTTTACGGAAGACGTTTTGCCGGGTCCATCCACTCTACCGGAGGCATATACCGGGAATTTTGTGGCGAAAACGTAATTTATCCAATTGGTCGAGAGAAGTCAATTTAGTGGGTTACCAACCGAAGATCCTCATCAACACATGGAAACCTTTTCGGACTATTGTGACGCTATTTCACAAACGGGAATAACTCAAGACCAAATCCGGTGGGTATTATTTCCTTTCTCTCTTATCGGTAAAGCGAAGCAATGGTTTAAGGGGTTGGGCAAAGCAAGACTTGGCATTGACACTTGGAAGAAGCTAGCCTTGGCCTTCTACCAACAATTCTATCCCCCGGAGAAGACAAATCTATTGAGAGTCTCTATCACGGGTTTCCAACAACGCGATGATGAAAGCCTCTACGAATCGTGGGAAAGATTCAAAGCCTTGATCCGTTCTTGTCCACACCATGGCTTATCACAATGGTTCCTCGTACAACAATTTTGGAATGGGCTATATGAAGACTCGAGGGCCATACTCAATATGGGATCTAACGGTAGGTTTACCGAAGTGGAGGATGACCAAACTTGGTCAAGGATTGAAGAGATGGCGGTGCATAATTCACAATACTCAAGGCCTAGGAAGGCAAATCGGGGAGGTAGGCATGAGGTTGATGCCATTACACAATTGAGCATTGATCTTGGGGCTCAACTAAGAACTCACATGGAGACCATTGACAAAAAGCTCCAAAGCCACCTCAACCAAGTTCAAAGCTCTAGTTCCTCCAACCAACACTCGATCCATGATGTGAATGCTTTGGAGTTTGCACCTCCTTTGCCTTATTTTGGGATGTGTGATACTTGTGGAATCGTTGGTCATAATCCTATGCATTATAGAGGGAGTATTGAGCAAGTGAACGCCTTTCAAGCGTTCAAGCAAGGTGCCTCCTACTCTAATCAATACAAAGATTCCAATCAAGTCCCTCAACAACAAGCCTTTCAACATCAACAACAACATCGTCCCTATGTTCCACCTCCTCTACGGGACAACAATGAAAGTTACCAAGGTTATCTGGGTAACCAAAGACCCTTTAACAACTTCAAGCAAAATAACCAAGGTAACTTCAACAACAAGCAAGGGTTCCAACAAGGGAACTTCAATCAAGGTGGTTTCCAAGGAAACCAAAATTTCCAAGGAAACCGGAACTTTCAACAACAACAAAACCACAATCAAGGCCTTAATCAAGGCAATTCTCATGGGTTCCAAGGGAACCATCAATAACAAGCAAATCAAAGTCATCAACAACAAAGCAAGCCTAGGAGTCGGTCTCCTATCCATGACTATGGTACTCCGTTAGCCCTCACCGATACTCCACATAATCCATCATCTCCACCACGGGATTTCGACGTACAAAAGTATATGATGGATATGCAAAGGAGTAATCAAGAGATGGCAAGAAATCAACAAGAGTTCTTTGCTTACGTTCAAAAAGACAACCAAGCAAGAGATGCTCATGCGAAGTCTATGGAAACCCGAATATCTCAACTTGCTTCGGAGATCTCTACAAGACAAAAGGGGCAACTACCTCCTCAAGGCGAAACACCAAAATTTGAGCACGTAAATGCTATTACTACGAGGAGTGGTACATCCTATGAACCCCCTTTTTCACCTAGTGAGAAAGAACAAAGACAAGAGGTCATACCCCCCTATCAAGATAATGGAAGCTTTGACATTCCAATTGAGGAGCAAGTCTTATGGGAGGCCGAGAAACCCCAAGACGACAACCCTCCCCCTCTTCAAAAGAAAGACAAGGGAAAAAGGAAAGTGTCCTTTGAAGAGTCCACCCCGATTGATCAAAACAAGTACCAAATCAAGTTGCCTTACCCATCGAGGCAAATGAAGACTAAGGTGGACACTCATTGCGACAAGTTCCTTAGTATTGTGAAGAAATTGGATGTTAGTGTCCCGTTCACCGAATTACTTACCCAAATCCCGGCTTATGGAAGATTTATGAGAGAAATCTTAGCTAGGAAGAGATCCGTCGATAAGGAAGAGACCGTAGCGTTCACGAGGGTGGTGAGCGAGCTTATCCAAGGTTCCACGCTTCCGAAGTTGAAGGATCCGGGTAGTTTTTCGATCCCTTGCACCATAGGCAACTTCTTGATCAAGAATGCGTTATGTGACTTGGGCGCGAGTGTGAGCATCATTCCGTATTCTATTTGTTGCCGAATCGGAATGAAAGAATTGAAATGTACGTCCCTCACCCTCCAAATAGCCGATAAGTCATTCAATCGACCATTAGGAATGTTAGAGGACGTACCGGTACGAGTGGGGAAATACTTCATTCCGGTCGACTTCATTGTGCTTCACATGCCGGAGGATGCCAATACTCCCATTATTCTTGGGCGCCCATTTCTACACACCGCGGGTGCCATGATCGATGTGAAGAAAGGTAGGATCACATTTGAGTTAGGCGAGGAAAAGATAGTGTTCGACCTCCAAGGCAACACTTCGCCTACTAGCGATGAGACATGCAATATGATCCAAGCCAAGAAAGACATCGATCTAGGGGGTGAACCGGAACAAAGCTTGAAGAAGTACTCTTATGTACTTGAGGATGACGACTCCGATATGGAGGAAGATGAGTGCCCAATTCATGGGCTTGATGACAAGTTGAAGTGCAATGACAAGAAAGAAGATGAGCCTCCCTTGGGGCCGCATGAGGACCGGTGGACGTTTGGGTATATCCCCAAGGACCAAAAGTACAAGTTCAAGTCGTTAAACTTGGAAGAGCGGGATGCTCCGGGAACGTCAAGGCAAGGCCATGAGGAGCCTTGGGATGTGGTCGGTTACATTACGAGCTTGATTGAAGACTTCTCTAGGGCCTTCGACTTGTTCTTACGTGCCCTTGATGGAGATGGAACTAGTTTTGGTTGTTGAAAAAGATTGAAGAAAGCACCACCTTGGTTTGACGGAGTTCCACAAGAACCATCTCATTGTATATATCTCTTTCTTGTAGTTAGTTGGATTTTTGTGAATTCTTGTTATTTGGTTTGATTGATGAGCGTTGTGAGGGAGAGAGTTTGATGTATGTTTGAGTATTGCTTGATAGGTGAAGTGAGAATGCTCCTAGAAGAGAGTGGCTATGATATACCTTGGGTTGTGAGCAAGAGGATTGGGTTTTTGAAGCTTGGAGCAAGCTTTTGGGGATAGTGGAAGTTGAAGAAGACCCATCCCGGCCGGGATGAGGCGTCCCTACCGGGAAGGGTAAGGCATCCCGACCGGGAAGGAGCCGTCCCGATCGGGATGGGTGCGCCATATTTGGAGCTTCCTGTGAGTCCGTCCCGACCGGGATGAGGGCGTCCCGACCGGGACGGGTGTGGCATCCCGACCGGGAAGGAGCCGTCCCGATCGGATGGGTGTATCAAGGTTTGAGCGCACTGTGGGTCCGTCCCGACCGGGATGAGGTCGTCCCGACCGGGACGGGTGAGGTAACCCGATCGGGATCAACCTTCCCGACCGGGATGGTCCTCTGCTCCCCCTTTGTGATTCTTCTTCGCAATCAAGTCCACCCAACCGTTTTATGCCCCCTCCCAACCTCCCTACTCCTCCTTGTCCCTATCATACGACCCATACACCTCACTTTACACCAAGATCCACATCAAATCCCACCACCCTCACACCTCTACCACCTCTACCATGTGATGTTATCGAGAATGAAGCGGAAAAGCAATGATGAAGACAAGCAAGCGCCTTTATCGATCTATGAGACGATGGAGAGAGTGAGTTGCTAACCTATGGTACGGCAACTATCCTTTCTTTTCCGTTTTTGTTGTTGCTTGTTTTCCTTTGTTTATTCCCTTCCCCCTGTACACTTATGTGTCTTGATGTCATGGTGGCCTTCGAGGCCTCGGTAGTGGTTGCTCCCGACTCCTGTCGATGTGATTACGTCGAGAGTCAATCGAAAAATCCAAATTTTACAAGTTTTTCACTCTTTCTTTTTGAGGATTTAGTCGGATTTAGGCGGAATCCGGGCTAGGTGACTTGATTACACCTAGCCCTCCCCTCCCATTTCCTTTTATTTCCTTCTTTTTATTTTTTCCCCCATCCATATCTTTTTCTCGTCTCGACCCATGGTGACTTGATTACACCCCGGCCGGACACCTTTTACCTTTTCTTCATCTTCATTTTTGTTTTTTTAGCTTTATTTTCGTAGTTTATTTTCTTTTCTTTTGTCTCTCCGCACACTACGATTGAGCATATGAGGACATTGCTCGATTTAAGTGTGGGGGGAGCGATATTCTATCGTAGTAGTTTTATTTTCATAGTTTTTCGAAAAAACCTTTAAAAATCCTAAAAATTTGAAAATTTTTCACAAAAATCAAAAAGATTTTCTCTTTTGTGTTTTCATTTTGTGTCTTTGTGTCGTACATTTGTTTTGTGTGCGTGTTTTGCCTCCCTTTGTTCTTATAGGTTGCTTTAATCGCCAATGACTTTGGAAAGCTCTAAAGACTTCCGGTAACATCTTATCCCCTTTTCTCCTTTATTCCTTGTGATGTTTGGAGGAGGTTGTGTTGAGGTGTGCTCGGGTGGAGCTTTGTGCATAATGGTGGATGATTTGGTGGCTTGTATGGAATATAGGGGTGGTGGTTATTTTGTCTATGTGTTTTGTTTTGCCTTGTTTTGTTTTTTGTTGCTTTTGTTCCTTTTCCTTTTGTTTTCGTCATGTCTTCATTTTGTGTTGTGTTGTGTGTCTTGTGTGTAAATAGTTTTCGAAAACCCGGTTTAGAGGCTAGTGTGTGAGTGTGTACTTTCCCTTTTTAGTAGTGTAAATCGAGTCTTGGACTTTAGCCTAGTAGAATGACCCTAAATCAATGAATTCGTTGGTCCTTTACCTCGAGTCCACCTAGCTTACTAGGAATTTACTACGGGATTTGCACTTTTGACCATTATGACCACCCACGGTGTGAAAAGGCCTTGGTTACCGAGTCTCGTCCCCTAGGTGACCATGTTTAGGATTGTTTTGATTAGTCCAAGTTCTCCACTTTTTGTGGGTTTGAAGGGAAGGACGCTCCCCGACTCTCCCATTACCCTACCTCCTACACATATCCACGCAATAAAATGCAAATTTGTTGATTCTATATTTCTTGTTATACAATGAAAATGCCAAAAAGCCGAATCTTGCCAAAAAGGGCAAAGAAAAGAAAAGAAAGAAAAATGAAAGAAAGAAAAGAATGAAGAAAAAGAAAAGGCACAAAAGCCAAAATGAAAATAGAAAAGAAGAAAAAGAAATGGCATGGCAACAAACAAATCAAAACGTCGAAAAGAAAGAAAATGCCAAAAGAAAACCCGTCTCACAAAAAGAAATCCTCAGAAAAATAAGCCTTTTTTCCGACTTTTGCCGTGAAGAGCCTACCAAAGGACCGAGTCCCGAGGAAGGATGATAGCGGCATTTGTCCGTCTTCCCTCATTTTGCTTTATTTCCACCTTTTTACTTGGACTAGTTAGGCGGTCCTGGACACGGGACGACCCTCTTGGCTCACGCTAAAGCGGGCGGGGTCTCACTTACCTACAGTGTCGACTAACACCGTGGTTCTTCGCTATTCCACTCCGCCGATCGTCCCGTAGTACGTTTTTAGAAAGTTAGGAGGACCTAGGTAAGTTACCAACGTTTTTATTGCTTTATCGTCATACTATTAGGGTTTAGTTCACCTCGGTTCGTATTGCTAGCTTGGGAACGTTGTCACTTACCTCGAATCCTAAACCGGTGTTTCATTCACCGCTTTTAGAGGGAAGCGGTATTTCTTTTGTTTTGGGTGCAACCGATTATGTGTTTGTTTGTGTGTTTGTTTGTTTATGTGTTTTATGTCCGGTTGCAACCACATTTTTGTCGCAAGACCCGACTTGCCTTGCGGAGTGCACTTTTCCTCTAAGTGTACTCGCGTGAGTTGAAGGGGCGTAGGGTGCGCTAATACCCATTCGGCTAGTCTAGTAGTTAGTGTGTGCTTACTTGAGGGCGAGTAAGGGTTAAGTGTGGGGGAGTTGATAAGTGTAGGTTGTAGTGCCTATTTGTTGTGTTTTGGTCCCTTTTTCCTTGTGGAATCGCTCCTTTGGAGCGATTCATGGGCTTCTTATGCTTCCTTTAGTTCGTTTCAGGTTCCCGAGACTGATTTGGAAGAGTTGGAGTGATTCCGACTCAATACATACACATTTTGGAGCCAACGAGATAAAGGAACGATGACTCGAGGCCTTGGAATCGACCCCGAGACCTTGGGACCCAATCCCGAGCCTCCGAGACCCGATCCCGAGTCCCGAGAGTCGGTGGGAAGCCCATGAGAGGCAAGGAAGGACCAAAGAGTGTTTAAGGAAGGCATACAAGACCCATCCCGTTCGGGATGGCCTCATCCCGTCCGGGATGGGGTGCTACATTAGGATGGCTGTTGTGAGCTCATCCCGGTCGGGACCAACCCGTCCCGATCGGGATGACAGAGCCGTTCCGATCGGGATGATCCGTCCCGGTCAGGAAGCTACAGAGGCAGCACGGGCTTCTTCTTTTCTTCTCCTTCATTCTTGTACCCATATATATGCTCCCTTCTTGTAATTTTAAGACATCTCATCTTACCCTAGATTAGTTTAAGCCTCCATTAACATTCAAAACCCTAGATTATTGCTACTCTCATTAGTTTTAATCCTCTCTTTAATTTTTAGATAATTATTGTAATTAGTCTTGGATTAAGGGATTCTTGAAGATTGTTCCAAGATTGACAACCTTGGGATTGTATTTGGGTTTCTCATTAATGCAAGTTTTCATCTTTTTCATCATATTATTGTTGGTATAATCTTCTCTACTCTAATCCTTGTTTATTCAATCTAGTTTCAATCTTTTTATATAGTTATTGTTGTTAGTTGTTCACCATGAATGCTTGGGTGATTAGTTTGTTTTCTCTTATGATTGTTAGTTCAACCATGTTAATGAGTGATTAGTTTTCTTTGTGGGGTTAGTAGGGGGATTAGGGGTAGATTATGGATGATTAGGGTTGATTAAGGGGAAAAGGTTACATCTTTGTTGTTAGTCACATTGTAGGCACTCTATGTGTTTGTTGTTATGCTTGTGTGAGTTGTAGTGGCCATGCTTCCCATACTTGTGTTCATCTTCTCATTGATTGCTTATTTTATGGAAATGTCGAGAATAGTTTAGTCGCAAGAGCGCGGACTAGGGTCTAAGTTGCGAGAGCCCGGACCGACCCTAGCGATTAGGAGACACCTATACCCTTGATCACCCCAATTACCCTTCTACTCCTATGAACCCGACCTACCCCACTCATTTCCATATTTGATCCATCGTATTAGTTAGTCATAGTTCTCTAGTTTATTTATTAGTTTGATCATTAGTCTAGTTCTTACTCCTCCTCCTTAATAGTTTTCCATTCTTCGCTTCTTTGTGTTTGTTTGGAAATCTAGTCTCGTTGTAGGCCGACCTAGTCTAAGCTTTGATATACCGTCCTCGTGGATATGATCCCGACTTACCCTAGCTACTCACTAGGTTATTCGGTGTTATATTGATCGGCTAGGGACGTGACAAATCCCTACCATCAGGCGGTGAGAAGAAGAAGGTCGTGGAAGATACAGCAACCGACCACGTAATTGGACAACGTATTTTTGTGCACTTACCGGAGACCACCGTTAAGCTCTTGAGTGTTTGTATGGGATAAAATGTTTGCTTTAGGATGGACGTACTATATGTAAAGGATGTTTGGTGGGTTACAATGTTTTTATGTTTGACGTACTATATGTAAATGATGGACTTTTTCTAATGTAAAAATATTTCCATCGCTATTTTCTAGTTTCATAATCACGCGAGGTCTATAGCAAAATCACTCATCCTTTCACCTTTAAAAAAACGTAGCTGTGCACCAATTGGTTTGTAGCTAAAAGTGGTCGTGTTTGTATAGTCACACTCGCCATGTTGTATAGTCACACTCCTAATGTTGTATAACCAGGACAGATTTTGGTTTTTCATTTTGTATAGTCACACTCGCCATGCTGTAGAATCATACTCATTATGTTGGACAATGAAGGTTACATAGAATCACGCAACATCCATTTAACACAACACACATATTAAACTCTGAACTCAATGAAAATGTAATTTTCCTCATCAACGACTGTGACTTTACTCAACAACGACTATGACTACGCTCAACAACGACTGTGATTATTACAACTAACAGATTGACACCAAATAATTCAAGGAACAACTAGAACTACAAGAAACCAAAATGCAATACTCATCTTACACAAATGGTTGGATGAAAATAACCATCACAAGAAAACATCAACAAAAAAACAAGAAAAAAAACAAATTTCGACTTTATACGACAATGCAAAAATCAGAGGTTTGAATGAACTTTATAACAACAAAGTTGTATAGTCACACTCATCATGTTGTATAGTCACACTCATTATATCGTAGAATTACACTCATTTTAAGCGTAATGTCAAAATGTAACTTCATTTTAATTATTAGTTATTACATTTTAAGCATACAAACTTTCGTCATTCATCAAACTTGAAGATGAAGATGTTCTTATTTTTTGTTGGATGAATGATTCATTAAACTTCCGTCATTCATCAAGCTTGAAGATGAAGATGTTCTTTTTTTGTTGGATGAATGAAGCTTGAAGATGAATTTTTTTTTGTTGAATTAATGAATCTTGAAGATGAGAATGTTTTTTTGTTAAATAAATGAATGGATCTTGAAGATGATGATAGGATGAAGATGAAGATGAAGATGTTCATCAAACTTTCGTCATTCATCAAGCTTGAAGATGAAGATGTGTTTTACCTGGACATGCTGGACATGACTGCTACTGGGGCGTTCTTTGCCTGGACAAACAAACAGAAGGTCGGTAGTAGGAAATTTAGTAGGTTGGATAGGTTCCTAATCAACCCTGAATGGAGTGCATCCTTTCCTGAAATGGTTGCTCATTTCCACAATGAAGGAACGTTCGACCATACTCCGTGTGTAGTAAGTGCATCATCTATTGAGTATAATCAAGAGAGAAGCTTTAAATTTTTTAATATGTGGACTTCAGCTACCTCTTTTCATGAAAGAGTTAAGAATCATTGGGATAGCGAGGTGAATGGAGTTTCTATGTTTCGTGTGGTGAAGAAACTAAAGTCTCTTAAGCCTATTCTCAAAGACTTAAATAGGGAGAGTTTTGATAGTATTGAAGTACATGCAAGTTCTGCTACTGCTGCTCTTGATCAACTCCAGGATATGATTAAGGCTAATCCTGCTGATGATGAACTCATTGAAAGGGAGACAAAAATGCTCAAAGAGGTTGGGGAATTACAGCAGGCGAGAGATAGCTTTTTGAGGCAAAAAGCAAAAGCACATTAGATGAAGGAGGGAGACTCAAACTCCTCTTACTTTCATATGTGCTTTAAGAAAAGACAACATAAAAACAAGATAACCCAAATAAAAGATGCAATGGGCAGGGAATGCAATTCTACTGCGGAAATTCAGGAAGCTTTTTTTGCCTTCTACGCTGATCTACTTGGGAAATCCAAGCCTGTGATTCCAGTGAGGAAGTCCGTAATCAACATGGGCAAAACATGTTTTGAAGAACACTGCAGCATACTATTACAGTCGGTGTACGTAGATGAAATCAAGAAGATTGTTTTTTCTATCCCGAAAGACAAGGCTCCTGGACCAGACGGGTATACTAGTGGTTTCTTCCAAGCTACTTGGGAGTATGTGGGTCGTGAAATTTGTACTACAGTTCAAGAGTTCTTCAATACAGGCCAGATATTGCAACAGATTAGTGCTACGAATTTATCACTGATTCCAAAAGTCGATAGGCATTTCAAATGTTGCTCAGTTTCGACTATTGCCTGTTGTAATGTGATTTACAATATTATTTCCAAGGTGCTTTGTAACAGGCTAGCAAAAGTCCTTCCTATTATTGGTGAGGATACTCAAGGTGCATTTATACAAGGTCGTTCTATTATCCGAAATATTCTGATATGCCAGGACCTGGTTAAACTGTATGATAGGAAGAGCTCGTCTCCAACATGTTTGTTCAAGATTGATCTTAAAAAGGCGTATGATTCTGTGAAGTAGGGTTTTTGAATCAAATGCTACGGGCTCTAAACTTCCCATCCTTGGTCATTAAGCAAATCATGAATTGTGTATCCTCTACCTCATTCTCACTCACTATGAATGAGAATTCCTTCGGTTATTTTAGAGGCCAAAGAGGATTAAGGCAAGGTGACCCTATATCACCGCTCCTTTTTACTCTTTGTATGGAATACCTGACAAGAACTCTCAAATATGCAACGGAAAAACACAGTTTTCAGTATCATCCATTGTGTTCTCATCTAAAGCTTACCCACCTTATGATCGCTGATGATTTACTTATGTTCTGTAAAGGAAATGCTCAGCCTATCTTGCTGCTCATGAAAGCTTTCGCTACCTTTTCTGAGAGTGGCCTGCAAAAAATAGTGGCAAGTTCGAAGTGTTCTTCAATGTCATGGATCAGACTCTGGTTGAGGATATTATCTCAGTTACTGGATTCAAAGAGGGGGAGATGCCGTTTTGATATTTGGGTATTCCCATAAAGGCGGGTAAATTAAGCAAGAAAGAGTGCCAAATTCTGACTGAGAAAATAGTGGTTAGAATAAAAAGCATTGGTGCGAGGAAGTTGTCGTATGCTGGCAAAATCACGATGATTAATGATGTTCTTAATTCGATCCATTGCTACTCGGCTTCTATATTTTTACTGCCAGTGTCGATCATTTAACGAGTGGAGGCTATATGCAGAAAATTTCTTTGGGCAGACAAAGCAGACTATCAAAGAGTTCCTCCTATTGCTTGGGACAAGATCACCTTGCCAAAAGAAGAAAGGGGACTAAACATAAAACAGGTGGGTGTGTGGAACATGGCAGCCATTGGCAAACTGGTGGAATGGGTGTACTCTCAGCCTGAAAAACTTTGGATTAAATGGATTAATCAGGTGTATTTGAAGAACAGCAGCTGGGAGAGTTATATACCCAAATCCGGACACAATTGGAACTGGAAGAGCATTTGTAGAGTCAAAGAGAAGGATGGATACAACGATAACGTATGGACCTCATCGCAATCCTATTCTGTCAAATGTGGCTATGATTGGTTAAGAACTTCGAGTGCAGTGAAAGAGTGGGCTCAAGTGGTCTGGAATCCTTGGAATGTTCCTAAGCACTCTATGACTGCCTGGATGGCTATGAACAAAGGTATTAAGACTAAGAGCAAATTGAGGCAGTGGGGGTTTATAGAAGACGACATGTGCTGCAATTGCCAGGCGCACGAAAAGACAATTGCCCATATCTTCTTTGAATGTGAATATTCTAGGAAGGTATTGGAAGCAGTAGAGAAATGGTATGGGCCAATAGTGAAGATAGACAGACTGCAATTACAGACTAAGGACATTAAATGGAAGAAGAATGCTGTGGTGGTTACAAATTGCTATTACTACGTATGGTATCAGAGAAACAAAGCTAGAGTTGATGGGGTTCTTCAAAGACCCGAGATGGTGGCTGAAATGATCCAACAAGAGATCAAAGGGAGGTTGCAGATGATGTTACCAGGGAATATTTGAGCACGAAAGGATGTGATGCAATATGTGGCTGTACCGCTGAATTGGAATTCAGTGGTGTAATTGGATTAGTTTTAGTTTTTTTTATATCCTTTGTCGTCGTACGTGGATTGGTTGTATTTGACAATTCGATGATTTATATATAAACTCACACTTCACAAAAAAAAAAGATGAAGATGTTCTTATTTTTTGTTGGATGAATGAAGATGAAGAAACTTTTTTTTTTGTTGAATGAATGAATTTTGAAGACGAGGATGATTTTTTTGTTGAATGAATGAATGGACCTTGAAGATGATGATGCTTTTTTTTGTTCGATAGATGAAGATGAAGATGAGGGAGCATGAAGTTGTAAGGAGTGAGAGTTAGATTGAGGGGAGTGTTGCTTCTTTCTCCACTACTACTGTCAGTTTACTGACATTTTTTTTTACAAATCATCCATCCAAGCCCTCCATTTAACACAAGATCAAAGGCCACAAACATAACTTCTCAACTTCCCAATCCACCCCCAACTTCTTGATCCTATATATATATAAGTGGGATCAGGTGAGTCCACTTATATATGTTGAGTCCGTGAGTCCCCATCTTAGCCCTTGATTCAATGTTAAATAAATGGACAAGATTTGATCTCATAATTAAGGAAATAACTATCAAATCAGGTAAATATATCATTTCTCTATCTCCTCCTTAATTATCTCAATGCAAATCTTTTCTCTCTCTCTCATCAATCTTTTTAAATGTCTTTTTTTCTCTCACACAACAAGTTTTTTCAAAATTAAGTTTTTTTCATCTTCACCAAAAAATATCATTTTCCTACTGCCATTGCACGTATGTTACTATGTTACTGTCATAATCCATAAACTATGTTACTTTAACTCATATAACGTGTTACTTTAATTCATGAACTGTGTTACTTTAACTCATAAATTATTCTAACTCATACAATGTGTTACTCTAATTCATGAACTGCGTTACTTTAACTCATATAACGTGTTACTTTAATTCATGAACGACTGTGTTAATTTAACTCATAAAATTTGTTACGTTGTATAATATTCTCTTGCAAAAACTATTACTATAACTCATACATTATGTTACTCTAATTCATGAACTGCGTTACTTTAACTCATAAAATCTATTATGTTGCATAATAATCTTTTGCAAAAACAAGACTTTCAATCAACCAAAAGAATAATGTATGTTTCTATTAAGAATACTCCAAAACAAAAATTATAAAACTCCATTATAATTCCAATGTTTCACACCTATAACTATAAGAACTGGATATTTGAAATCAAATTATAATCATAAACTGTGTTACTGTAACTCATTAAAACTGTGTTACTGTAACTCATTAAGTATGTTATTCTAACGCATAATGTATGTTATTCTAACTCATTTTACTCCAATCAAGGATGTTACTCTAACGAATAATGTATGTTACTCTAACAATATATTGTCCTACTCAGAATTGTGCTTCTTCTTCATCATCTTCTTCTTCTCCTGATTCTTCTTCATCGTCAGACGATGATTTACATGACGTTTCCTTCTTCTTCTTCTTCTTCTTCTCATCTACATCTTTGAAGATCTGCCATATGTATGGAGAAATTCTCACCCACATCCCTTCATCATTCATGTGCTTTTGCGTCTACTGAAAAAATAATAACAGTGCCAATAAACGTGGCGAAAAAAACAATCAAAACTTGAAATATGGATTAAAGTAACAGATAACAAGAATTAAAGTAACAGATGAAGTGCATTGAAGTAACATTGAATTAAATTAACAGAGGATGCTTATACATACACCAGGTATAAAGTAACAGATGTCAGACATTAAAGTAACAGCTAGTGTGAATTAAAGTAACAGATAAAGTTCATTAAAATAACACCAGATATAGGTTAGTGCAAAAAATTCATATAACGATAAAAAATGAGAGTATGACGCAGTATCTTACTCTTTGATATTGTTCCATATTTTGAAGTCATCATGTCCCATAATTATAGGAAGCATTATCTTTTTTTTTTAATATGGCGTTACTCTTTGATATTGTTTCCTATTTTGGTGGCAATTACGTCCCATTATTATAGGAAACAATATCTTTTTTTAATTTTTTTAATATGGCAGTTTAATTTCCTAAATTCTTAGGACACTCCAATGCCCTACAATAGCAGATGAAAAGAACTAAAGTAACGACTGAAGTGTATTAAAGTAACATGACATATAAAGTAACGATTTTTTTGTCACTCTAAAGGAATAGAGTAACAGATGAAAATAACTAAAGTAACAGATGAAGTGCGTTAAAGTAACATTAGATTCAATTAACATTGTGTGCATTAAAATAACAGGGGTTAGCCATTAAAATAACCGATTGTGTATATTAAATTAACACAGTATGTGCATTACAATAACTCTATATATTTGTTTGTGCATAAAATTCATATAATGATTAGACTTTTAATAATATGCAGTTTCCATACTGTAAACTTTAAAATCTAATAATATGGAGCATCCTAATGACGCGTTTTCAGTATAAATTAGAAACCAAATACTCACCGTTTGTGTATTCGACGATTTGCATATCCGCCATCGAATGAGAAATTTCAGCGTCGCGAGGAAGAAGATAAATGATTGAACGTGTTATTGATTGGGTTGATTGAACGTAAGTGGCAACCGCACAAAGAAGAAGATGAATGATTGAACGTGATAAAATGAAATGAATAAAATTAACAAAAAATCTGTAAGCACTATCGAAAACTCACCATTGTTGTACTCTACGTTTTGCTTATCAACAGTTGATGAAGATGTCGCGATCATTGAATCCATAGAACGGGATGTCGAGCACAGATTGATGGGAAGCGTTTTTTTTAGGTTTGATGATAATGAACATAATAATGTGAATGAATGAATGAATGAATTGATTTGCTGTTTCCTAAAATTATGGGAGTTATTTTAGGAAGCAATATCTCTCTTTTTTTTTAATGCAAATCTTAGATCGAATCTTGTCCATCCATCCATCTCCCATCCAATGGATGTGATGAGGACTTAGGGACTCAAAATATGAGAGGGACTCATAAGAACCCATCTATATATATATATATATATATATATATAGAGAGAGAGAGAGAGAGAGAGAGAGAGAGAGAGAGTCCCCTTATATATGTTGAGTCCCTAAGTCCTCATCCCATCCGTTGGATGGGATGAGGATAGATGGACAAGATGCATCCTAATATTTTGTATTTAAAAAAAAAAAAAAGAGGAAGATTTAGTATCCTAAAATAACTCCCATGATTTTAGGAAACAATAACTCCCATAATCACAATCATTCCTCATTCATTCATTCATTCACGTTCATTCACAGGTTCATCAAAACCTTTAAAAAAAAATCGCTCTCATCGATCATCACGTTCATTCATTCAATCAAACATGTGCTCGAAATTCCGTTACTATGAATTCAATGATCGCGACATCTTCATTAACGGTAGATAAGCAATTCATCGAGTATAACAATGGTGAGTTTCGATATTGCTTTCATGTTTTGCGTCAATTTTTATTCATTATCTTGATTAATTTGCGTCAATTTGTGTTCATGTTTTGCGTCAATTTTCATGTTGATATTGTTTTCATGGTCGTGTCATTCATATTTTGCGTCAATTTTCATGTTGATATTGTTTTCATGGTCGTGTCATTCATATTTTGCGTCAATTTTCATGTTGATATTGTTTTCATGGTCGTGTTATTCATCATAGATTCATATGCAAATCATAAAACACACAAACGGTGAGTATATATGTTTTGTAATTTATACTGGAATCGCCATGGAAGTCATTAAGATGCTACTCAATTATTAGTTTTTACGTTTACAATATATTGAGTTATTGTAGTTCATATACTGCGTCACTTTAGGGTAAAGCATCTGTTACTTTAATGTCTACCATCTGTTACTTTATATATCGTGTTACTTTAATACACTCCAGTTGTTATTTTAGTGTTTTTCATCTGTTATTGTAGTGCATTGTAGTGTCCTAAGAATTTAGGAAACTGCCATATTAAAAAAATAATAAAAAAAGAATATTGTTTCCTATAATAATGGGACGTGATTGCCACCAAAATAGGAAACAATATCAAAGAGTAACGCCATATAAAAAAAGAAAAAAAAATACTACTTCCTATAATTATGGGACATGATGACTTCAAAATAGAAAACAATATCAAAGAGTAAGATACTGCGTCACACTATCATTTTTTATCATTATATGAATTTTTTACACTAACGTATATCTGGTGTTATTTTAATGAACATTATCTGTTACTTTAATTCATACTATCTGTTACTTTAATGTCTGACCTCTGTTACTTTATACCTGGTGTATATGCATACTCAGTTAATTTAATTCAATGTTACTTCAATGCACTTCATCTGTTACTTTTGTTGGAGCAAGTGTCCTCCACAATAGTGCATTGATATATTAAATCTCATGGACGGAATATACTTGGGATAATTAGTACATTGATACTTCACGTCAGTTGATTAACGTAAATCGGTAACGCTCAGCTGACTAGAGTAAGACGTTATTGTCGTATGACGGCGGTGATCAACTGATCCCTTTCGGTCACACCTTTAGGATGAGACCCAAATAGAAGACTAATTATTTGTATCTGATACAGCTAATTAGTTCCTTGCGTATATATTTGATATATGCTTGGTAATGAGAGTTATTTGTTGGAGATAGAGTTTAGAACTCAGTCCGATTAAGTTTATTAGTCTATTATACGATAATTGACTAAATAAATTTTACGTCTTATTTTAATACGATTAAATAAGACCTTTTTTTAGTATTTAAACGTTAATTACTAAATTAGTTGAGGTTTTGTATGCTTTTATGGGTAGTGGTAATTAGCCGTTAAAATATTTACAAGGAGTTGTGAATTTAGCTAATTGATTATTATTATTATTATGGGACCTATTATATGTAGATATAATAGTAATGTACTACTTAAAGAGTTAAGAGTATATTATTTATTTGATGTGATCAATTATATGAGATAATTGATCATGTCACACATTAGCATTTGTATGGCAAATGACAAAATAAAATGGACCCATTTTATGTACATGTGTATGACACACTAGTAAAAATAAGGGCAATAATAGTTGTTCTTATTTATGTGCATGCATAAATAATAGTAATTATTACACTAGACCCTAGACTTAAGCATGCAAATAAAATAATGCAATTGGTCTTCTCAAGGGTGGGGGTGGCCGCTTTTGGGGTTGATTTAAGGGGACATTTTGTTCTCTTTTCTACTCTATTCATTTATTAGCAATTGCTTTACCTCATCTCTCAAAAACTCTCTCTAAAATACTAATATTCATCTTTATTACTAAAGTAGTAATATATTCATAATATTAGTATAGTTTTATCACTACTATTATCTAGTTAATAATAGTGGTGATTATTTGGATTGAATCTTGGTGCAACTTGAAGGAGATCTTCTACTTTGAAGATTCAAGGTTTTGGAGGATCATCCATACTATTATTAGCTCAAGAACAATAAGAAAATGAGTTTTCTTATTGTGCCCTTTATTTCCTCATTGTTTATGTAAGGAAATCTCTTCTTGAATCTAGTTTTTGTCATTTGATGTCATGCATGTAACTAGATCTTTATATACTAAATTAACAAGTAATTTAGTAACTAATTAGAGGAGTCTAATTAGTGGGTTATGAACCTTTCAAGTGATATCAGAGCTTTGTTGTTGCATGCATGTCGATTTTTGACATTTTTCGGGTTATATGATAACTTTGTAAAAACCGGAAATTTTGTGTAAAATGTGTTTCACACAAAATTTTTGGGTACATGCATACCTAATGACCTCAAAATGGTTGTGGTCGAGTTTGGTAATTTTTGGAATTTATTTGCTAATTTATAATCATTTATGCCTTAAAAACCGAGTTTTTATGCCTATTTGATGTTAAAAGTTAACTAAAAATAGTTGCATGTTGTTTTTGGGCGTGGTTTTTTTGGTGTACATATAATTATATGTTGAAGGACATATTTGTAAATTTTTGAAATTTATTTTGTCCTTTTGGGATGTTTATTGTTTTTTATTAGATAAAAATCGATAAACATGCATTTATTTGTTCCAAATTTATTCGAAATCTTTTGTGGACAAATTTTTATTTTTTGAGTTCCTGGAAATGTTCCAGAATGTACAAAAATTTTTATTTTTATTTTTGGGTATTTTATGATTTAATTTGAATTTATTTCATAAAATTGACCATTTACCGATTAAATTAGCAAATTAAATCAATTCAAACAAATTTTTATTTTTCAAATTAGTGGAGACTAATTCTTGAAATTCCAAATTGGTTTGGAAAAATTAGTTTGAGCTTAATTGAGAATTAAGTGTTGATTAATGATTTTTAATGGTTAAAAATCGATAAATTCCATAAAACCGAGCTAGGATGAACTTGATAAATTATGGGGCGATTTTGGCATGGTTTTTACAGCATTTTATTTATTTTAATGTTGTTGAATGAATGAATGTCATTTATTGTTTATTTTGCAAGATTGTACCTAGTATGGCCTAGTCTTTTAATCGGTATTACCCGTAATGTAAGGGAATATCGATTTGGTTGTAATTAATTGCGATCTCGTATCGCCCGTTTGTAATAATTAATAGTTTTATTTATACAAATGTATAATAGGAAATGCTATGTATCATTTGTAATTAATTATTATGAAGACGGAGATTACACAAGACGGTGGACAAAAGACGGTGCCTTTTGGTGGTGTTCCATTGAAGAGGCCAGGGACCAAGGAGTTGGTTTCCGATTTTGTAATAGTCTAGTTAATTAGATTAGCTAGATGGCCATACTAGGATTTATTTTGTTTGATGCTTGCTTTATTTTCGCTCATGCCAAAATCGCCAATCATGCATTTTATTCGTCGATTGTCAAGTCACCAATTTACGTAATCACCAACTTAGTTCACTTATAACTGATTAGTAACCTAATATTGACAAGACCTCTCACATGCATCGTAAGAATTGAGATTTAGCCTTACCAATTAAAGCACCTATGAACCCCTTGTTCATTAGGGCAACCACAACGTGGACCCTTTTTACCTAGGGTAAGTAGGGTGATAAGATCACATGCCAAGATTGGGTTGGACTCAACGAGATAAAAGTTATTTCGGGGCTAGGAGATGGATTTGGTTGAAATCCGTCGACCGAGAGTTCTAGGGTAGAATTAGTCAAGTAATGACTTACCATTTTTACATAAGGATTGCATGCGATGTTAGTTCTTATCTAGATACGGGTCTCGGAATCGCTTATATAATTTCGTGAGGGGTCATTATATGAGTGACTTGTTAAAATTGTTTTACAAGTAAATTATATAACAATGAATGTTAATATTTCCTAAACTTTGTTGTAGTGTTTATAATTCACTATGGCTACTAATGCAACCATTCAACTCGGAAAGGATTCTTGGCTTAGGTCCGTTATGGACAAATGTATCTTGAAAGACGATGGAAGTAATTTCATCGAGTGGGAGTCTACCATAAAAGGTGCGGCGTTGTCCGACAACGTCCTTCGTTACTTGAACGAGCCACCACCCAACGAACCCGGTCCTAGGGCCACCGCGGCACAAAGGACCGCTTATGAGGAGTTTTTGAAGATATCTAACGATATCAAGAATGTCTTGATATGGTCAATGTCTCCAAAACTCAAGCTTCAATACATTACCCTTAATGCATATGAGATATTCTCAAGGGTTACGACGGCTTTTTCCCAATCACCCGACATCCGTCAATATGAGGCTATGATGAAATTCTTCGAGGGTAAGCTAGAAAAGGGCCAAAAAGTTGGTCCCCATGTGCTCAAGATGATTGAGCATATTGACACTCTAGAGCGTCTAGGGTGTAGCATTTCCAAGAAGCTTGCGATAGGTCGCATTCTTCACTCACTCCACTCCAAGTTCTCCCAAATTAGGGTGAACTATAATATGCATGGCATGGACAAGAGTTTCCAAGAGCTTCATGCACTCCTCAACCAAGCGGAGAGGAACATGGAGGCTAGTGGGAGTGAGAAGAGAGACATGCTCTCCATGAAAATGAAGAATCTCAATCTTGGGGTTCAAAAGGGTAAAAACAAGGGTAAGACCAAATTCAAGAGACAAGGAAAAGACAAGAACAAAGGGAAAGCTATTGAGAATAGCAAACCTAAGGCTAAGGTTAACAAACATGCCGACGCCGATTGCTATTATTGTAATGGCAAGGGACATTGGAAACGCAATTGTCCCAAATATTTGAAAGATTTGAAGAACAAGAAAGACGAGAGTGAGACTCCGTCAGGTATTGTCCTCACATCTCTCTATATGATAGACATTAACTATACTTGCACTTCCACTTGGGTATTAGATACTGGATGTGGTTCTCATCTTTGTAATCATTTACAGGGGCTGAGGGACGTGCGAGCACTAGCCAAGGGTGATGTGGACCTACGCATGGGAAATGGAGCTAGAGTAGCCGCTATATCCGTAGGCACTTATGTACTCACTCTAGCTAGTGGTTTTGAGTTGTATTTGAATAATTGTTATTTCGTACCAACTTTGACTAAGAACATTATCTCCATTTCCGTACTTGATATGGAAGGTTTTTCCTTTATGATTAAGGACAATTGTTGTACTTTTTCATTTAATGACATGGTTTATGGTAAAGCTACGTCTATCGGAGGTATTTATGTTCTAGATAATGTTAATGATGTATATCATGTAGAAAACAAGAAGCTCAAAACAGGTGAACCTAATCAATCCTACCTTTGGCATTGTCGTTTAGGACACATAAACGAACGACGCATAAAGAGGCTTGTTTCAACGAAACTTCTCAAACCGTTTGATTACGAATCTTATGGTGTATGCGAGTCTTGCCTTTTAGGCAAGATGACTCGTGCTCCTTTCTCAAGTAAAGGAACACGAGCAAGTGAGGTATTGGGCCTTATACATACCGATGTGTGTGGCCCAATGACTATCACCGCTAGGGGTGGTTACAACTACTTCATCACTTTTACCGACGACTTAAGTAGATATGGGTATGTCTACTTAATGAGGCATAAGAGCGATGCTTTTGAAAAGTTCAAAGAGTTTCAAAGTGAAGTAGAGAACCAATTGGATAAAAAGATTAAAGTACTACGATCCGATCGTGGTGGTGAATACCTAAATAATGAATTTGATTCACACCTAAAAGATTGTGGCATAGTATCACAATGGACTCCTCCTGGCACACCACAATTGAATGGTGTGGCCGAAAGGAGAAACCGAACTTTATTAGATATGGTTCGGTCCATGATGAGTCTCACTGAGCTTCCTGATTCATTTTAGGGTTTTGCCATTTTATCCGCAATATTTTCACTAAATCGAAGCCCGACTAAAGCAACCAATAAGACACCATATGAGATATGGAAGGGAAGGGTTCCTTATTTGTCGTTTATGAGAATATGGGGTTGTGAGGCATATGTTCAGAACAAGTCTGACAACAAACTCGCACCAAGATCCGACAAATGTCTGTTTGTAGGGTATCCAAAGGAAACACAAGGTTATTACTTCTACAATCGTCACGAAAACAAAGTGTTTGTGGCACGTGACGCTGTCTTTCTAGAAAATGACTTCATTTCTAGAAGACAGAGTGGGAGAAAATTTGAACTTGATGAAGTCCAAGAGCCACAAACCGAAAATGAAGTGGAGGAAAGCGTTCCCTCCTCCTCGGACACGGTTGTTGTTCCCTTTGAACCTAGGAAATCCACGAGGATTAGTCATCCTCCTGATCGATACCTTGGTATTGTCGAGGAAGATGTGTTAGATATGTTACTTTGCGAAAGTGACGAACCTACAACCTACAAGGCGGCCATATCTAGTCGTGATTCCATGCAATGGCTTGGAGCCATGCGATCCGAAATGGACTCTATGCACGAAAACCAAGTATGGGATTTGGTTGATTTACCTGAAAAGGTGAGACCTCTTCAGTGTAAGTGGATCTTTAAGATCAAGAATGGCATAGATGGACATAAAGATGTCTACAAAGCCAGATTGGTGGCAAAGGGTTTTACTCAAGTTCATGGTCTTCACTATGACGAAACCTTTGCTCCAGTCGCAATGCTTCGCTCCATAAAGATTATCCTAGCGATTGCCGCATTTCATGATTATGAGATTTGGCAAATGGATGTCAAAACCGCCTTCTTGAATGGGATTCTAGAAGAGGAAGTGTATATGACACAACCAGAAGGTTTTGTAGATACATCTAATCCTAGGAAGGTATGCAAGCTTAAGAGATCCATTTATGGTCTTAAGCAAGCATCCAGAAGTTGGAATCATCGCTTTGATCATGTTATCAAACAATATGGTTTTGCTCGAAGTGTCGAGGAACCTTGTTTGTACATGAAGTTTAGTGGGAGTAAGGTAACCTTTCTTGTCTTGTATGTGGATGACATACTTCTTATCGGGAATGATGTTCCGATGCTTGCTTTCGTGAAGGAGTGGCTAGGAAAACACTTCCAAATGAAAGATTTGGGAAATGCACAATGCATTTTGGGTATTCGGATCCATAGAGATAGGTCCAAAAGGACGTTGGTATTAAGTCAAGAAGCTTATATAGATAAGATTCTTGATAGATTCAAAATGAAAGACTCTAAGAGAGGCTTTCTTCCCATGAGTCAAGGTACCATTTTGTGCAAGTCACAGTGTCCTACCACACCCGAAGAGATTGAACGCATGAAGTTGATCCCATATGCTTCCGCGGTTGGATCAATCATGTATGCCATGACGTGCACTCGTCCCGATGTTTCGTATGCTTTGAGCATGACGAGTCGTTATCAAGCCAATCCAGGTGAAAGTCACTGGACAGCCGTGAAGAACATCCTTAAGTACTTGCGAAGGACCAAGGATTCGTTCTTAGTGTTTGGAGGGGATACTGAATTACGTGTAAGAGGTTACACGGATGCCAGTTTCCAAACCGATCGGGATGATTTGAAATCCCAATCCGGCTATGTTTATATGTTGAATGGAGGAGCCATTAGTTGGAAGAGCTCCAAGCAAAGTGTCACCGCGGATTCTACAACAGAAGCTGAGTACGTCGCGGCTTCGAAAGCTACAAAGGAAGCTGTTTGGATTCGTTAGTTTTTTGAAGGACTAGGAGTAGTCCACTCCGTCGAAGATCCTATCACCATATATTGTGATAACAGCGGGGCCATTTTTCAAGCAAAAGAGCACAAGTCTAGAAATAAGTCTAGACATGTACTTAGGAAATACCACGTGATAAGAGATCTCAAGGAAAGGAAAGAAATCGATATATGTAAGGTTGGGACAGACGAGAACATCGCTGATCCTTTAACCAAGCCTCTTTCAAAGGCTAAACATGATGGTCATGTTGTCGCAATGGGATTGAGAAAAGTCCCAGATTTTCTTTAAGTTATCTAAGATGTAATAATTGGATATTGTAGCAATTTTTACATTTATGATAATAGCATTCATTGTTCGAGTTTCAATATGAACTCTTTTATTTAGTTTGACTAAACCTATACTTTGTTCATTCGAATGGATTGTGAGACAATCTTGAACCCTATTCAAGTGAACGTTTGAACGTAGTATTTTGCCCTTTGTCATTTAATGAGGTGACGACTCGGAGTGACAAGATTGTAAGTTGATCGATGGTTAGTTCAAGACCATGGGGTCATGGAGATGACTGGTCATTTACATAGGCAGACTGATTGTCACTTTGCCGGGCAGTGACCACAATAGAGTCCCTTATCAAAATAGTTGAGGCCTGGTCGTGGCGGGGATTTCTCTTTTATTCCTATGAGTCGATTCTTTAGACTGGCGACCATTTATCTGAGTCGATGTAGTTTCCGATTGGCTTAGGTTGGTGCCCTAGGTCGTGCCGTGAAAGGAGGCTGATGGGCATCTTCTGGGTCATGGTGATCTGCATTATACAGTATAAGATGGGTCAACATGAATTGTCCACCCACGTCGGGTACAAACGTCCTTGGGCCACTCGAGGAGAAGTAACTTGAAATGCGTGGCCACGCTCGGAAATAGATCTATGGTAGATTTTCCGGTCAGACAATTATTCTCCAGATCGAGAAAACCACTCTAATTACAATTAAATCACAAGTGCGACCTGAAAGACACCTTGTGATGAGTGGGAGGATGTGACATCAAAGAGACAAGAGGATCGGTAGCGCACAACTTGTGTAGACAAGTGGGAGATATTGATGGAGTAGGAGTCCTCCGCAATATAGTGGCTACATGCACAACTTGTATCGGACAAGTGGGAGATTGTTGGAGCAAGTGTCCTCCACAATAGTGCATTGATATATTAAATCTCATGGACGGAATATACTTGGGATAATTAGTACATTGATACTTCACGTCAGTTGATTAACGTAAATCGGTAACGCTCAGCTGACTAGAGTTAGACGTTATTGTCGTATGACGGCGGTGATCAACTGATCCCTTTCGGTCACACCTATAGGATGAGACCCAAATAGAAGACTAATTATTTGTATCTGATGCAGCTAATTAGTTCCTTGCGTATATATTTGATATATGCTTGGTAATGAGAGTTATTTGTTGGAGATAGAGTTTAGAACTCAGTCCGATTAAGTTTATTAGTCTATTATACGATAATTGACTAAATAAATTTTACGTCTTATTTTAATACGATTAAATAAGACCTTTTTTTAGTATTTAAACGTTAATTACTAAATTAGTTGAGGTTTTGTATGCTTTTATGGGTAGTGGTAATTAGCCGTTAAAATATTTACAAGGAGTTGTAAATTTAGCTAATTGATTATTATTATTATTATGGGACCTATTATATGTAGATATAATAGTAATGTACTACTTAAAGAGTTAAGAGTATATTATTTATTTGATGTGATCAATTATATGAGATAATTGATCATGTCACACATTAGCATTTGTATGACAAATGACAAAATAAAATGGACCCATTTTATGTACATGTGTATGACACACTAGTAAAAATAAGGGCAATAATGGTTGTTCTTATTTATGTGCATGCATAAATAATAGTAATTATTACACTAGACCCTAGACTTAAGCATGCAAATAAAATAATGCAATTGGTCTTCCCAAGGGTGGGGGTGGCCGGTTTTGGGGTTGATTTAAGGGGACATTTTGTTCTCTTTTCTACTCTATTCATTTATTAGCAATTGCTTTACCTCATCTCTCAAAAAATCTCTCTAAAATACTAATATTCATCTTTATTACTAAAGTAGTAATATATTCATAATATTAGTATAGTTTTATCACTACTATTATCTAGTTAATAATAGTGGTGATTTATTGGGTTGAATCTTGGTGCAACTTGAAGGAGATCTTCTACTTTGGAGATTCAAAGTTTTGGAGGATCATCCATACTATTATTAGCTCAAGAACAATAAGAAAAGGAGTTTTCTTATTGTGCCCTTTTTTTCCTCATTGTTTATGTAAGGAAATCTCTTCTTGAATCTAGTTTTTGTCATTTGATGTCATGCATGTAACTAGATCTTTATATACTAAATTAACAAGTAATTTAGTAACTAATTAGAGGAGTCTAATTAGTGGGTTATGAACCTTTCAACTTTAACTCTTGTTATCTGTTATTTTAATCCACATGAATGATGTAGGGATGTGGGTGAGAGTTTCCTCCATTGTGCGGTGGTGAGATTAAATCAAAGCTTCTGAGATGATGATGATGAAGAAGATGAAAAAGAAGAAGACGGAGAGAACGAGAAGGATGAAGAAGAAACATAATTATAAGTAGGACATTATATGAGTAACAATTGTGAAATATTGGAATTGTAATGGAGTTGATTTAGTTGGAATCTTTTACAACTTTTTGTTTTGGAGTATCTTAATAAAAACAATCATTGTTCTTTTTGTTAATTGGAACTCCTGTTTTTGCAAGAGACTACTCTGCAACGTAACTGATTTTATGAATTAAAGTAACACAGTTCATGAATTAAAGTAACATATTGTATGAGTTAGAGTAACAGTTTTTGCAAGAGACTATGCAACGTAACAGATTTTATGAGTTAAAGTAACACAGTTCATGAATTAGAGTAACACATTGTATGAGTTAGAGTAATAGTTTTTGCAAGAGAATATATTAAACAACGTAACAGATTTTATGAGTTAAAGTAACACAGTTCATGAATTAAAGTAACACGTTATATGAGTTAAAGTAACATAGTTTATGGATTATGGCAGTAACATAGTAACATACGTACAATGGCAGTAGGAAAATGATGATTTTTTGGTGAAAATGAAAAAAACTTAATTTTGAAAAAACTTGTTGTGTGAGAGAAAAAAACATTTAAAAAGATTGATAAAAGAGAGAAAAGATTTGCATTGAGATAATTAAGGAGGAGAGAGAAAAATGATATATTTACCAGATTTGTTAGTTATTTCCTTAATTATGAGATCAAATCTTGTCCATTAATCTAACCTTGAATCAAGGGCTAAGATGGGGACTCACGGACTCAACATATATAAGTGGACTCACCTGATCCCACTTCTATATATATATATAGGAAGGATCAAGTGAGTCCATTTATCATAATTGAGTCCGTGAGTCCTCATCTCAACCCTTAAATTAGTGATAGATTAATGGTTAAGATTGTTTTGTCAATTAAGGAAATAACTAACTAAATCTTGGTAAATATTTTATTTTTTTCTCTCTCTTCTTTAATTATCTTAATGCAAATATTCTCTCTCCCATCAAATTTGTAACTGCATCTTTCTATCACACAACAAGTGTGTCGTTTCATCTTCATTTTCACCAAAGAAAATCATCATTTCGCTACTGTCATGTTATTCTAACTCATACAATGTGTTATTCTAACTCATACAATGTTTTACTCTAATTCATGAATTGTGTTACTTTAACTCATAAAATCTATTACGTTACATAATAGGGTCTTATAAAAACAGTATGTTGCAAAATGTATGTTTCTATTAAGGATACTCCAAAACAAAAAATTATAAAACTCCATTATAATTCCAATTTTTCACACCTGTTAATCTAAGAACTTGATATTGGTAATCAAATTATACTCATAAATTGTGTTATTGTAACTCATTAGGTATGTTACTGTAACGCATAATGTGTGTTATTCTAACGCTTAATGTGTGTTATTCTAACTCTTTTTACATCAATAAATTGGTACAGAAGTTCCAACTGAATCAACTTCATTACAATTCCAATATTTCATACCTGTTACTCATAATATGTGTTACTGTAAATCATTAAGTATGTTACTCTAACGAATAATGTATGTTACTCTAACAATATACTATCCTATTTAGAATTCTACTTCTTCATCCTCCTCGTCCTCTTCTTCTTCATCATCTTCATTGTCAGAAGCTTTAATTTAATCTAACCACCGCGCCATCTTTTCGTTGTGTACCTCCTCACATCCACAAGCCAATGCGTAGATTTTATAGAAGTTTACTTACTCATCCACGTCCTTGAAGATCTGCCCTATGTATGGAGGAAACTCTCACCCACATCCCTACACCTTTCATGTGTTTTTGCGTGTACTGAAAAATAATAACAGTGCCAATAAACGTGGCGAAAAAAACAATCAGAACTTCAAATACGGATTAAAGTAACAGATGACAATAATTAAAGTAACAGATGAAGTGCATTGAAGTAACACTGGATTTAATTAACAGAGAATGCTTATACACCAGGTATAAATTAAAGTAACAGAGGTTAGACATTATTGTAACAGATAATGTGAATTAAAGTAACAGATAATGTTCGTTAAAATAACACCAGGTATAGGTTAGTGCAAAAAAATTCATATAATGATCATAAATGAGAGTATGACGCAATATCTTTCTTTGAATGAGGGTGATATTCTTTGATATTGTTTCCTATTTTGAAATCAATCACGTCCCATAATTATAGGAAGCAATATCTTTCTTTTTTATTTTTTATTTTTTTATATGGCGGTATTCTAAATCCTTTTTGTTACTCCAATGCATTACAGTAACAGATGAAAAGAACTAAAGTAACAGATGAAGTGTGTTAAAGTAACACGAGATTCAGTTAATATTATGTGTATTAAATTAACAGGGGTTAACCATTAAAATAACAGATTGTGTATATTAAAGTAACACAGTATGTGCATTACAATAACTCCATATATGTTCGTGCGTAAAGTTCATATAATGCTTAGACCTTTTTGTGTTACATTTTTGTGTTACTCTAATTAAAATTAGGTGTTACTGTAACTCAGAACGTATGTTACTTCAACACCGTGTCTGCTTCATTAGAAAACAAAACAATAGTATCAGTGAAGTTTAAGAAAAACCTAAAGAATAAACAAAACAATAACACGAGAGTAATGGACCATTGATATGAATCTATGAATAATCAAATGAATAAAATTCCACTTTTTAAAAAATATAAAAATTTGGAATCTATACTAACAAGATAGCAATGAACCAGATATGAATCTATGATGAATGAAATGACCATGAAAGCAATATCGACATGAAAATCGACGAAAAACATGAAAACAAATTGACGCAAATTAGTCGAGATGATGAATAAAAATTGACGCAAAACATGAAAGCAATAACAAAACTCACCATTGTTATAGTCGATGAATTGATTATCAACAATTGATGAAGATATCGCGATCATTGAATCCATAGTAACGGGATTTCGAGCACAAATTTGAATGAATGAAAGAACGTGATATTAGAAGCAGTTTTTTTTTTAGGTTTTTGATGAACGTGAATGAATGAATGAATGAGTGAATGTGATGTTATTGTTACCTAAAATTATGGGAGTTATTTTAGGAAACAATATCTTCCTTTTTCTTATTTTTTTAATGCAAATATTATGATGCATCTTGTCCATCGATTCTCATCTCATTCAATGGATGAGATGAGGACTTAGGGACTCATATATAGAGAAGGACTCATAAGAGCCTTACTCTATATATATATATATATATATATAGAAAAAGGATCAAGGGAGTTGGGGTAAAAGTGGGAAGTTGGGAAGTTGTGTTTATGGCCCTTGATTTGGGTTGGATGGATGGCCTAGATTAATCACAATAAAAAAAAAAGGAGGTGTGCTGCGTGGAATGACTAGCAGCAGACAGGAGCAGAGCAACAACAGAGCACTCTCACTCAGTCTTTCATCATTTCCATCACCAAAAGCTACCTTCTTTCTCTCAATTGCTCACCATTCGCAATCTTTCAAAATTCACTTTCTTTCTCTCAATCTTTCACCAAAATTCACTCTCTCACTAAAATTCAAAAATTCATCCTGTTGCTCACCATTTCATTTCATTCAAATTCAAAAATTCATCCCAAATCAATATTTATACTATCATGCAAAATAACTGAACTCTATTCGTAAATGGTGTTGTTTCTTGAAGATTCGTCTGTGCTCCAGTCGAAAATTCCTGTTCAACTTGCAGGAGGTAAGATGAGTACATACATATATATTTGGTATCTTGCATTTCGAATTCCATTTTTTTGTTTGGTTTGTTAATTTCAAAAGTTACACAGTTGTAATGTCACAACCACACTCTATATGATGGACAGTCGCACAGTTATAACGTGGTAGTCACACTTAATATGATAGACAGTCGCACAGTTACAACCACACTCTATATGATGGACAATGCACATTTATAACGTGGTAGTCACACTTAATATGCTAGACAGTCACACTTAATATGATAGACAGTCGCACAATATTTTTTTTGGTTGTCGAGTATTGTACTTATAGTTCTTATGCGTTGTCGAGTATTTATTATAGTTTAACCCATGCAACTTATATCACGTGATTATTTCCAACTATTTCTAACTAGTTTTTAGTAAAATCATGCTGTTATACGAGCAATGCCACAGTCGAGTATTTATTATAGTTAGAGATGAATTCGTGCGTTTCAAGGTTGATAGCGTGTAATATATGGATTTTTTTTATCGACAGCAGTTTAACCCATGCAACTCATTATATCACGTGATTGTACACCTCAATACGCGTGACTATGCAACTCATAGCATGTGATTGTACACATCAACATGTGTGACTATGTCAAGTGAACTTTGTGATTATTTCTAACTATTTCTAAGTAGTTTTTAGTGTGTAATATATTGTTCCAACCACTGATAGTGTTTTTTGTTTTTATTGTTCCAACCTATATGCCAGTGGAAGACACAGTGATTGTTCCTTACGTAGGGCAGAAGTTCGCGGACATCGATGGAGCATTCAAGTTTTATCAAGCTTACACATTTTATCTTGGTTTCGAGGCGAAGAGGTATACAACAACTAGATCATTTGATGGTTCGATCAAGAAGAAATTGTTGGCTTGTAACAAGGAGGGCAAAACAGCCAGCCAGAGCATGGTGAGCTGTCGAGCACCGGAGAGAAGGAGGGGCAAGAGTATGTGGGATCGTACGAACCCAAAAGGATTACGAAGGCGACGAGGACGCAATGTGGAGCAAGAATTAGGCTCTGTGCAATGGTCGGGGGGTTTTATATTGAAGAGTTCACGGAGGAACACAACCACGATCTTGTGATGGTTAAGGACCAAGAGTTTCAAAAGTCATCTCGAAATTTATCAAGATATCACAAGGAGATGATCGTTTGTAACTCGAGGGTGCGTAATGTATGTCAACAATGTTGTTAGTGTATGGTTGACTGCTAACTCTGCGCGACTAATGCAGTTGCAATTTTGTGTGTGCAGCTGAAGATCGGGGCGACTCAGACATACAGGATGTGCAAGGAGTTGTCGAGCGGATATCAGAATATCGGAGCATCGTTGGTTGATTTCAAGAACTGGGGGAGGGACGTTAAGTGCTTCGTCCACGAGCAGGATGGTCAGTTGTTCATAGACCAGTTCAAGAGTTTGAGGGACAGTCAGGAGGATTTCTACTTTGACTACGATGTGGATACAGACGGGAGCTTACGCAGGGTCATTTGGGCGGATGGTGCAGTTCGAAGGAACTACGCGGCATTCGGGGATGCAGTTTCGTTCGACCCAACGTACGGAACCAACGTGTATTCCATGGTGTTCACACCGTTCACTGGCATGGACAACCACAAACGGTCTGTCACGTTCTGTGGGGCGTTGCTATTAAAGGAGGACTACGAGTCATTTAAATGGGTCCTCTCCCGGTTTCTGGAGGCCATGGGCGGGAAGGAACCGTGTTATATCATTACAGACCAGGATCCCGGAATTTTAAAAGCCATCCCGGAAATATTCAAAGCAGCACACCAACGGTGCTGCACGTGGCACATCATGAACAAGGTTCCAGCAAAGTACGGCAGATCAAGAGAGGAGGCCTCAGAATTCGTAAAAGCCCTCAATGCAATTATATGGGACGATAACATCGAGGCGTCGGAGTTCGACGACAGGTGGGGGTGGATCATGATCGACCATGATGCTGTTGGGATCGAATGGTTCGAAAATATGTTTGAAGACAGGAGCAAATGGGTCGCCGCGCATTGCAGGGAGGTGAGGATGTCCGGAATTATGAGGACAACGCAGAGATCAGAGAGCGAGAACAGCTTCTTTAAAAAGTTTGAAGACAACAACGGTACGTTGGTCCAGTTATGGATGCGTTTTGAAAGTGCGATGGACCAACAGAGGCACATGCAGAAGAGGCTAGACAACGATAACCGGCAGTCATTCCCCAAAATTGGATCGACGAATCCGATGGGGAGCCACGCGGCAAGTGTGTACACGCACGTGGCTTTTGCACACTTTCAGGAAGAGGTCAAGTTTTCGCTCTACACGTGCAGCGTCCGTGGGTATCAGGAGAAGGACGGGATCGAAGCGATAACAGTACTGGACTCCATCCGGGACCGCAACTACATTGTTGAATACAACCCAGGTACTGGCATAGAAAGTCACTGTCCATGTCGTGTAGCCATAATCAGATAGCCTAACTATATGATCCAAACGTAACGAGTTTTATTCCATAATTCATTGAATGTGACTGTACCTAATAAAGGGTGCGACTCTGGAACGCGGTGCGTATGATTGTGCAACGCAATTCGTTTGATTCTGCGATGTAAGGAGTGTGACTATGCAGCATAATGGGGTGTGACTGTATTCTGTCATACCTTTAGAAAGCCACATCCCGTACGTTGCGTAGCCACTGTCCGTACGGTCAGGAGTCGCACTCTTTATGCGTTTCTTAATGTACTCGCAGGTACCTGTGAGATCAGATGTACTTGCAGGAAGTTCGGTCGGTATGGAATTCTTTGCAGGCATGCCATTTGGATATACTCTTCGAAAGGACGGGAGACGATCCCGGAACGGTACGTGGCATGTAGATAGACAAGGGATGCTCTACGTAATGTTAATGCGTGTCCCCTGTCAGAGAGTCGACTAAGCGATGATAAGGCTATTACAGTCACGAGGCTATTTTCGGAGTTCTATGAGACCGTCAGTCATGTCAGCAAAATGGGTAAGGAAGACGTTAGTAATCTAGCTGACGTCATTCGCGACTTCAGGTCCGATATTGCCCTTGTTGGCCCCTGTAGCAAGACGCAAGAATTAGAGGAGATCCTCGGCTGTACGAGCGCAATTGAAATAACCATATTGCCCCCGAAGAAAGCCAAGAACAAGGGCAGTGGGAAGCGGATTCTTTCTTCTAAGGCGAAGGTTGCTGCAATTGCCGCCAAGCCTAAACGGCTGTGTAAGAACTGCAAGAGGATGGGTCACCATGACAAGAGGAACTGCCCCAACCCATTTGCTGAGTGCCCACCGATTGCTGACTTGTCCGTCGATGTTGAGGAGGAGGAAGATGAGGACCCGGCAGGGATTTCCGAGGAGGATTGTTCATGAATATCATCCGTTACTTAGGAACATTCTTTTTGGGAACACAAAGGCTGTCAACGTTTGAAATGGTCAAGGTCCGCGACATTGATTTCGTATATTGCGGACCTCAATCATTTCTAATATGGTGTAAGTCGTAGATCATGGGGGGCTTTTTTTATTTTTTTGTGAAACATAAAGACTTGGCGGCATTTGAAATTGTCAAGGTCCGTGATTTTGTTTACGTCTATTGCGGACCTTAATTATTTCTAATATGGCGTAGTCGTAAAGCATGGGGGTCCGTTAAATTGGTTTTGTTTTTTGGATTGTGAGAATACATTGAGGAACATAGTCGTTTTCATTCTGGAATGCATCATCTTTGGCTACAAATACAGCTGTACAGGAACATCATGCCCTTAATATTTGGTTGACACGAAACAAGTGAGTGTGATTGTTCAACGCAATGAGTGCGACTTTACAGTAGGCAGTGCGTGACTGTAGAACAAGAGGTGGAGTGTGATTGTAATTATGGGAGTGTGATTGTACAAGGCAATGACTGTGATTCTACAATACACTGTCTGTGATTCATCAAAATGAAGTTAGAAATCTAAACCATGTTTAGTTTGACTATAAAACTTGTGTCCGTACATTAGAAAAATAGCAAAGGAAATAGAGAAATAGCGAAATAGCGATGGACATATTTGTACATTAGAAAAAGTCCATCATTTACACAACATATAATACTTGCATACCATTAAACGCCGAAAACATTCTACGACACAATGCGGAAAACATCCATTGCATACCATTTAAACGCTACATTTTAACATTCATTAGAACTTAAAACACATAAAAAAGTTCGTTACTAAACGCTAACATACATACTTAACCTTCGTACTCTTTAAGCATCTTCTTCAAGTTGGCCAAGTCGCGCTGGAACCCTTTCCTTGTGCGGAAACAGTACATAGACCTCTTCATGAAGAACTGGATGCAGTTATCTAGTTATGCCTCTTTATGTGTATCGCCAATGGACGCTGCGAAGTTCCTCGCGTCAACTGCAGTTGCGGCTTGCTGCACGGCCTTTAATTCAATGGACATAGTGGTATTCAATAAACCCTCGTACTCCTCGATCAAATTTCTGATTTCTTCCATCTTGCTTGCCATTTTTTTGTAAGTTTGAAGTTGTGGAGTTGTGACAAATGCGTTGGTATTTATAGAGGGGGAGGCAGTAAATAGGGGGTTGAAAATGCATGGGATAGGCAGTATATGTGAGGTGAAAGTTGAAAAGGGTAGGTGGGGGTGAAAATTTAATGGGTTAGGTGGGGTGCTTACCCTCATAAATTAATTAGGAGTTTGAGGTGGCTGTTTGTGTTTCTCAATGTTTCATTGAGACTCGCAAACGTCCCTTCAGAGTCACGTCGGTTTTTAACATTTGTCGTCGACATCATTTTTTTGAACTTTTTTACGATTATTTCGCTATATAATTTACAATGTATTCACGAACCATGCGTCGTAAAACCAATAATTTGATATATGTGGCGATTCAAATTGCATCTTATGAATTATTTGATATATGTGGCGATTCAATGAATTATTCAAATTGCATCTTATGAAAATGGATGGTGACATATGTGTGGGTGATTAAGTTAAATTAATCCAGCGAATTTAGTTAATTTGTGGTTGTCTGTCATGACTCTGCTAGAGTTTGACTGTGACTGTGAGTCAGAAGTTGCGTGACTGTATCAAATCGCACACGCGACCCTGATACTGACTTGTCATTCATTTGATACTTAGAAGATACTCGGACATGAGATTTTTTCTTTTTTCACAAAAAAGTGTTTTTACTTCACTACACATTCATGCCTTACGTTTTGTGGAGGTCTTTCGTACCACGATACCGCGTATCTTACGACGTGCGTCGGTTGGTTCCCATATTGTTAGCGCGTCTTCCATGAAAGCACGAATTTTCGGCAACACGTCCTGACGAGCTCCATTCATGTCAGCAATACGAGGGCTGCCGTAACCTCGAACGACAAGTAACGTCTCCCGAGCTTTGACCCAATATCAGGGTGGGTGAACGGCACACCGTCGTACAGGCACATGTGCATCAAGCAGAAAATGCCGGACTCCGTATCGTTCTTTTTGGCGCTCTGACATTCCAATTTTACTTGTCGATGTGTAAATTTTGACATGTGACTGCCCTTAATCAGCCCCTTTTCTTCTATGTAGTCGGTAAATGCTCGAAGCTGATGCAGTATTAGTTAACAGTAAATGTCAGCACTTATGGTGGCAGTATAATATTTTGACGCGGTGAAATAAAGCATATGGTTGCAACTTACTATTATGCTGGACATCCGGAACATATGCGACCCTGGGGCGTGTGTCTGGTGATCGAGAATATCAACTGTTCTATCTCTAAAGTTGACGCAGATGCACGCGTAGTGCCCCATAGTATGCACCGGGAAAAACAACAGTTCGGCGTCCAAGTCGAATGTCCCGGCGCAGTCTTGTATGAATCTGTCCCACGCTTCGTACACACCGTCAGTGTCTTCGTCCGCAGGGGTACTTGAGTCGGGTTGTTCCATTATACGGGTCATTGAGTCCTAACAGACGGTAAATATTAGTTGCCATCAGTGACGGGGCCCGAGACAGTACTATATCATGTGCGTGACTGCACATCGCGAAGTGTGTAATTGTACAGACTAAGCTGTCTGACTTTGCAGCGTACAGACTGTGACTATACATGACTACATCATGTGCGTGGTTGTACATTTTATATCACGTGATTGTACACCTCAACACGAATGACCCTGACAGTGACTATGCAATATCTAGCATGTGATTGTACACATTAACATGTGTGACTCTGCAATTCATGACATGTGGTTGTGCACATCAACATGTGTGACTGTGCTACGTGAACTTTGTGGTTATTTCTAACTATTACACGGACTTTACATCTTTTCAGTTAATGTGAATGAAGGGTCATTTGTACTATTGAATGCGATAGGTAAGAGGTAACTGGGGCATACCATGTGTTGAATTCCGAACCATGCCATCGTTGGGTCGGCGGGGGAGGATAACCCACGACTGTGGTCGCCTGATTCGCACCAGTTCATGAGGTGCGACCAACACTCCAGCACAGCAGCGCTCATGCTATCCCCTGACAATAGCGTTTGAATGTCACGTCTCTACAGCTGCGCATGAGTGCTGTAGGACCCTAATTGTTCACTGCGAGATTTTGTACACCGGTCAGTACGTGTAGTATGCAACTCGTATCAGTAAACAAAGACTATTACTCACCTTTCGTCGTACCCATTATCGTCAAGGAAGCAATAGTCGGCGGTGTGCTTCCGCAGGACGGGCATCTTACTCGTCAGCAGTCGGTGCAGGCGAAACAAGGTCGACATGACAATGGTGTCGGGGTCAGGACTCCCTTGGTTCAAAGAGCAACCCATCCCATCCCCACAGCCCCGTATCCGAGACCTAATTGCCGACTGTCTTTCCTCTGGGACTGATCGGGGGGTGGGTGCAGGTGTTTTCGGTGATTTGGGCCGACGCTTGTCGGTGGTTTTTTTCACAGGAGTGGCTTCAAGCGTACGGGCAGAGTCCAACGTTTCCTTGTATTTTCTTTTGCCACTCTCTCCAAAACACTGTCCCTCATTTTGTTCACGTCGCTCAGTATAAGGGTCGCCGTGATTTCCGCCCTGCACATATTCATGGCCGCCATTGTCCCCAAGGAGCAGTCGAACGTGGACCCGTTGTACAGCATCATGTGGATTATCAGGTACACTCCGCAGTCATTGGCGGAGTACCCCACCCCCTGCCATGATAAGGGAACGTTTACGAATTTAAACGCACGCATCTTCTCACCTTTCTTCAGCCCTTGCTGTACCATAAACTCCGCCATCTTATTAGCCTGCAAAACAAGTTCAAACAGGATCAGGCGGTGAATACATTCGCCGTCACATAATTGATTTAATATTAAATTTAAAGGCCTGACCGCTGTCCGAGCAATGCCATAGTAAGGCAAGTTTGTAAAATCTTCATCGTACTTCCTGTTGTCGAGGTACTCTATTTGCTCAGTATTGAAGTTGATGCAGGCGCAACTGTAGTGACCCTCGTTACCCGTTAAGATCGGGACGAACACCTGCAAACAATGTGTCAGGATTATGGGGCAGACATGGTATTATCCGTGCCGATAACTACGAATAAACAGTATGCGCAGGGTAATACCATGTCCGAGTCCAAAGCAAAGTCGGAAAAACTGTTTTGTATCCACTCGTTCCACACGTAAAATATTTCTGAGTCATGACTGTTGCCCTGGCCTCCTTTCCTCCACAATGCCAACATTGGGTGCTGCTCACATGCATTGATTGTAATACATGTAGTTAGTGTGTGTTTGACATGAGCGTAAAAGGTGTGACTGTACGGCAACCAGTGCGTGACTGTACAGCCTGAAGTGCATGACTGCGCAGTTTATAGTGGTGAGTGGACAACATAATGTGTGTGACTGCACAGCCTGAAGTGCGTGACTGCGCAGTTTATAGCGGTGATTGGCCAACATAATGTGTTTGACTGTACAGCTAAATTGGGGGGTGAACGTACGTATGTCCAAGAGAGAAGTAACATCTACTGGTTACTCTTGGTGCTCTTTTTTCGTACACCAGCTGGTTCAGCAGCCTACACCAGCAGTCAATGACGTTATTCATCACCTGCTGGCCAGGCTCGAGAGTCTGCATGTCGCCCCTCACTATACAGTCGTAACCTGTGAACTCGACCAGCATTTCCCTGCAGACCAAACGAAGTCCCGTTTAGCACATGCATGTTTTTAAAAACGACACGAGCAGCACAATAAATACGTACCCCGACGGACGTGGCATTGAGTGGTCAAAGACGTAGTCGATTACATCTTTCCGTACGTGGAGAATATCCGAGAAGATGACGACATTGGAGCACATGAATCTAGAGACCACAAACTGCCCTCTCAATATTGTCCCACAGTCCAACGTGCAGCCCAAATCCCCCGGAATCGTATCCATGCATTCGAAATTCACGTTGGAGTGGAAGATGTACCGATGATGTAGTTCTATGGGGTGCGTTCTGGTCCCTGAGCCCTCCTCTGTCTGCTGATCATCGTTCGCGACGATCTCCGCCGTCGCAGGCGTGGTTGCAACAACGTCCGCTACAGACCAGCCTGCTTTGTTAAGTTCCTTCTCAAGACTATAACTCACTGTCCCTGAGGGCATTATATCACGCGTTTCCTCCACATTGGAAGCCGATCGTGCGTCAGTTGTCTCCCCCGCTGCTTGCCGTAGAGCCACCACTATGGTCGGACTCCTATCAACTGAACCCTGCACATCGTCCTCAGCGGCATCATCCTCTTCAACGCTGATTTTTTCATAGGCATCATCTTCTTCACATTCTTCCTCGCAGAAACCCGGTGTCACGACGCCACCATCAAAAGTGCCCTCATCATCGTAACCATCTGTTCCGTCACCATAGCCCACACAGAAATCTGTTTCCTCAGTTTCTTTTTCCGTGTATCCAGACTCACGCATGTCTTGCACAACTTGGTTTATCAGATTGCAGGCTTCAGCGTCGAGGTGCGCCTTGCCCTCAACGACGGGGGCGTTCTCGGTAGTCTGCTTCAACTGGCCGGCCAACGAAGTGACCTGATCGACATACCGGAGGACAGCTGGATCTTCCCAGAATTGTTGGGAGGACGGGTCTTGACTTGGAACTATATTGTTCTTCGTCGATATTTCTCTTACTTTAATGGCAGCCTGCTCACAGAAACCGCAAAAGGCTAGCGCACACCTCCGGAAATTCAAGAAAAATCGTCGGTCGTCCTATAATTCAGTTGAAGTCAAATCATTAGTGTGAAGCTCAGTGGTGTTGAGGCTGGCAGTGTGAGTATGACTAAGCAAGTAATTGTGTGATTCTACGCAATAAAGTGTGTGACTGTATAGCATAAAGTGTGCGACTGTACAGTTTGTAGTGTGTGACTGTGCACGTTATAGTACTGACTGGTCAACCTAATGTGTGTGTATAATAGTGTGTGACTCTACAGCTAATAGTATGTGACTACACAACCAATAGTATGTGACTATACATCAGGATGAGTGTGATCATAACAGTTTTATGAATTGTATATGCTGTTATAAACATAGGTAAGGCTGTCAGATTAAATCGTTTAACGGACAAAGAGTTGATGATTCATTGATGATTTATAGAGTGGCTGGGAGATCACTTACGTTAACCTCCTCGATGTCTTCCAACTGATTGTCTCTCTTAATCCCTGTCATTATTCTCTTGGGACTAGAGTGCTGGTTGTCAGAGGGCATCGTTATAGCGGGGGCGCCCTCGCTGCCTGTTGTCCCACATGTACGTGGGTACGTCACCTTCGAACGTAGCTGATTACCCAGCGACCCTGTCTCCAGTTCCCCAGCAAGACGATCACATATTCTCCGTGCATCCCAATGTGCGATGAATGGTATGTCACATCTGCAACTCTCGCTACGAAAATCGTAGCGCTGGAAGTATGCAATCATTAGAATGGGGATGCATCCCGGAGGTACTTGAGGACTTTGCTGGGGTCACGCGTCCCCTTACCTGCCCGCACCAGATCATGCAGGACAAAGGTACACCAGTCCTGTTCCCGAATCGAGTCCACGTCCTCCACTGCGGCCAGCAGACTCAGGTCCAGTGAATTGTTTGTTGTAAGCGCGAGGAATGATGACAACGCGAACAACACAAACCTGCGGACAAAGTCGTCGTCAGCGGTTTCGGTTACCATCAACTGTTCGTGCACCCTCCCTAATGTTATTGGATTGCTACTGTCCACCACACCGAAGTCTTTCCTCCAGGTACTCTTTAACCTGATCACGTCAGGTGAGTCTGCCCCTTTCTTGTTGCTGGTTGGGATTACTTTCAGCGGATGAGGGCCCAAAGGTAGCTGGAAGCAGTCGTGGATGTCGTACTTTGACATCATGAATGCCTCCTGGCGTGAGGCACGAAAAATATGGGACCCGTCAGAAAATGCACGGAGGAACATAACCGCGTGCTCAGTGGGTACCGATTCAAGCCTCAGATCCAACAGCCCGCCGAATCCAACAGCACGCACCCTCTCTTTCTGATCGTTCGATAATCGCCCAATTAGCTGGTGCAACCGCTTAGGCCTACATTGAATATCGGGCTGACCCTGTCGGCGGTCCCCCCCTCTCCTCCTCCGAGACACACACACGTATGTGGGGTCGGCTGTTGTATCAGATTTGACCCTCCTCATTTTTTTCGGCCTGCCTTCCTCAACACTTTCTGTCTCAGCCACATCCAGATCGGCGACCGGTGTATCAAAAGTCACCTTTTTTTTTCTTTTGTCTGCCTTCGTCTACGATTTCTGTCCCCCCCACATCCGTCTTGGCAACGATGTGGTCCCCGGATGTATCTTCAACAGACTTTACAACAGTCTTCTTCTTCTTTTTGTCCTTCTTACCCAAATTTTATTCCACAACCAATCTATCATCAATAACATTTTCGCAAACCGATCTCTCTGCCATGGCTTCCTTCTTCTTACTGGTCTTCGCTCGAGCTTTCTTCTTCGCACCCGACTTTCTGTTGCAATAATAACATGCGTAATGAGTGTGATTTTACAGTAAAAATAGAGCGACTCTGCAACATAATGAATGTGACCATACAGCCTCAAACGTGTGACTATACAACCAACACTGCATGACTATACAACATAAAGCGTGTGACTTTGCATCATAACAAGTGCGACTGTGTAGATCTGAAGGTGTGATTGTACATCATTCTGTTACTTCACAACAAAATGTAACGAGTGCGGCTATGTACCCTCAGAGGGGTGACTGTATAACCAATTCTGTATGACTGTATAACCAACTCTGTATGACTTTACAACTCTGTGAGTATACAATATAAAGCGTGTGACTTTGCATCATAACAAGTGCGACTGTATAGATTCAAAGGTGTGATTGTATGACTATTCAAATGTTAATTTTATTTCTTCCCAAACACAAAGTCTGTGACTATAAGACTGCTTTTACGTAAGCTTCAACATGGCTTTATAAATACAACTACTGTACAACTACGACCCCTTCAACTCAAAATTAGGGTTATAACTAGATGAATAACGATTAATCAAGAAAAAAAAAACTGTACGAAAAAACTTCAACTTCGATTCTATAACTACAACAACTGTACAACTACAACAACTTCAATCAAAATTAGGGTTATCGTGTTGGAAAAATGCTCTTTCAACATTTTTTTATTGTTCATGCATGCCGGAGTTCTTGACCACATTTTAGGGTTCGTGAAAAAGGAATAAAAAAGGGTTGAACAAAACGAAAATAGGAGGTCGAAAATCGAACATTCAACATACCTTTGTAGCATCACCGGAATTTTAGGCATTATCGGAGACGGAGAAGCTGCGGAAACGGAGATGGAGATGGAGATGGAGATGGAGATGGATTTTTTTTTAGAGAGAGGAAGAGAGCGTTGAGTGATTGAGAGCTGGTGAATGGGGAAGTGCAATGGGTTGGGCGGGAGAATAGAGAGGAGGGAAATTAATTGGGGATAGGTTGAGGGGGCTATTGACTGTTGATGGGTGATGGTTGTCCGCAGCGTGTCAGTTCCGCAGCGCCCTTTTTTTTTTATTAATCTAAACCCATCCATCCACCGTCCATATTAATCTTAATGGATGGGTGGGATTAACACTAAGGGAGAGTTAAGGAGTTATTAACTTCCCTGATCCTCCCTCTATATATATATATATATATATATATATATATATATATATATATATATAGATCTAGGATCCTTTGAGGCAGCTCAACTCGCCGCACCCATTGAGGCACAATCTCAACCATTAGATTAAAATCAAATTAAAGGCTAAGATTAAAACAAAAACTCATACATAAAAAAAATTCCCCAATTTTTTTTCCCGGGAAAAAAATCGATATTTTTCGGAATTTTTTTTTTTCCGGGAAATTTTTTTTTTCAAAATTATTTTTTTTTTTCGAAAAAAAAAAATCCGAAATTTTTTTTCCAAATAAAAATAAAAAATTTTCGAAAAGAAAAAATCGGAATTTAAAATAAAATTGGTGTATATAAAAACAATTTCAGTGTACATAATAACCGTTTTAAGGTATATAACAATTCTATTATATCAAATAATTAAGTACATATGCCAATTATTTCAGTGTATATATGTTGATTAATTGGTGTACATAGTAACCATTTGAGTGTATATAACAATAACTATTTTACTGTATATATTTAGTTCTTAAGTGTATATATATATATATTTAGTGAGTTTAATAGCGTATATAATGAGTTTTTTAGTGTATATAACAGTTATTTTGATGTATGTTCCATTGTTGATTAACTGATGTACATATTAATTATTTGGGTGTATATAACAATTATTTTACTGTATATATTGAGTTCTTAAGTGTATATATATGCAGTGAGTTTAATAGCGTATATAATGAGTTTTTTTAGTGTATATAACAGTTATTTTGATGTATGTTCCATTGTTGATTAATTGGTTTACATAATAACTATTTGAGTGTATATAACATTTTTTTATTTAAGTGTATATATTGAGTTCTTAAGTGTGTGTATATAGTGAGTTTAATAAAGTATATAATGAATTTTTTTAGTGTATATAACACTTATTTGGATGTATGTCTCATCTTAATCTAATGGTCTAGATTGTGCCTCAATGGGTGTAAGGAGTTACCCTGCCTCACCCGAACCCACCTCTATATATATATATAAAAGGTGGGATCCGATGAAAACAATCATTCGGTGAGAACGATTTATAACCATTAAATTATAGTTTAATCTATGGTCAGAGCACATAACTTCACTATCAATTTTTTTCCTCCCTCCTCTATTTCGCTCTTTATCTTCTTCATTTTTCAATTAATTAGTAACCCAACTGCATACAATATCTCTCGAGCCTTGCGTCGATTTAAGACAACACCAAACATTATCATTATCATCTGACTATGAAATCACCAACAACTAGTAAATTTGTTGTACTCTTAATTTATTTATTTTCCTAAATTTTAGGTTATACGATAGGGAGTATTAAATTGACGTAAAAAATTATTCAATAATGATTGACCCACTAGATACCAGGATAATTTATTAGACACCCTTTTAAATAAGATAGATACATTTTTTCTAGCCTACTTTTTATCGAGAAATTTGGTTTTTTTTTTTTGGTCTATGGAAGAGCACACTATGTCGCAGGTGAGAATCGAACCCTCAAACTCTTGATCGAGGTAAGGTAGCTCTAACCACTTGAGCTTACACCTTCTTCTCGATCGAGAAATTTGGTTATACGTGAATGAGTTAATGCATAAAATTACTCGATGACTCACCCATTAGGTACGTAGGATAAACCACTAGATACCCATTTAAACTGGGTTAATACATTGTTTTGCTCACCTACTTTTTTTGTGTATCTAGTGGGGTATCTTACTATCTTGTGTATCTGATTGATTGGTAATCTTGTGTATCTAGTTTATCTAATGGGTTATTTTGTATTTTTGACGGGTATCTTGTGTATCTGACGAGTTATACGTTGTGTATCTGACGAACTGTCTTATGTATTTGACGGATTATCACGTGTATCTAGTTGGTTATGTTGTGTAACTAATGAAGTATGTTGTGTATCTGACATGTTATCTTGTGTATCTAGTGAGTTATATTGTGTAACTGACGGGGTGACAGAATATCTTGTGTATCCGGTGGTTATGTATTGTTGTGTATCAGATGGGTAGTCGTTTATTTTTTATTTTATTTTTGTAAAAGGTAAGAATATTATAAATGGTAAAATGATTACAACATTTACAAGAGTTGCCTCATAAGGCTAAATATGAAAGCTTCATCTCTTATGCTAAATTTCTAACGACATTTGCAATTATTACAATTTAAACTAAACTCACGAAGAATTGAACTATCTAAATATTCAGGCCGCACTAGCTGTAGTTCGATTCTACTCCTGTTCATCTGCATCCATACGTGATAATTAATAGCATTGAGGACTCCATTCTTCACAGCCCTTTGTAGTCGTTTATCGAGTAAATCTATTACACACTATTATAGTCTCGTATAACCGAATGCTTTAAAAAATGTATTTACATCTTTTAAAAGTATATAGAATAAGAGACCAAAAATACGAAGTAACATTTGTTTTGTGCGGCAATAATCAATTGAATTTTTTGTGTGGCAATGAGCTTTATATATTTATCAATCTGCAAGCAAAAGTAGAAGTGAAATATGTTGGAAAATAGGGGCTAAGTCTTTATTTCTAATTGTCCCACATAGGTGAGATAGTAGTGTCTTATGATGTTTATATACACTACTTTCACTATGGGTATCACTAGTGGTGAAAGGGGGTCATTTTATATGGACCTGCGAGGTGCTTAATTCAGCTGGCACACGCGCGCGTGCCCGTGCCCGAGCCTGGCCCGGATTCGGGATTTGGGAAATCGCCTGCGGCGGGCTTTGCCTATCTTGTTGCTGTTGTGGGAAGAGTTATTCTCTCCTTTGTTACTGCCCTTGACTCTGTAATTTAGGAGTCAGTTTAGCACCTTCCTCCTGCCCATTTTTGCTATTATAAATCGCAGCTCTTGCAGCAGCACATAACACACAACAATACACATTAAATCCTCTTCCTTTTTCCTTTCTTCTCTGCACATAAAACTTCTTGGGTATCGTTATAATTGTCGTTCTAATGCTCCGGGCCTCAAGTGGGTGAGTCTCGGTGCAGCAGTGTCAAACCTTGGAGAACTACCGGTACCTGCTGATCGCCACCTCGGTCGAACCGGAAATAGTTTTCAAGGCAGAGGCCTCCTTAATTACCTCGTCGCTGCAAATATCGCTCTCGATTACCTCTTCTCCTCTCCCTCCCTCTCGTTTGATTTCTGTCCAATAGTCACAACAATTTGAAAACTATTTTTTGTTGCTGTAACAATGTTTGTTGTGTTAAAATTGGTTCTTGATTTATCTAAAATTGAACAAATGGATGGTAACAATTACAAACGATGGTCTCAGAAACTACTGATGTTTTTTGAACAACTTGATATTGATCATGTGTTGTCTGAGGACTGTCCCGTCCCTGTTGCTGCGTCCACTACTATAGAGGCTACTCCTCCTGTCGCGTCTGTTATCAAGTCTAATGCTGATACTATCAAAAAATACGAAAAAGATAATAAGACTGCTCGTTGTCATATTCTGAACAACATGACTAACACCCTGTTTGATTTATTTGCTCCTTATAAGTCGGCTAAAGTTATTTGGGAGACGTTAGAGTCAAAATATGGGTCTGATGATGCCGGTAAAAAGAAATATGTTGAAAATGGCTGGAATTTGTTATGGAGGATGGTAAACCAATTATGGAGGAAGTGCATATTTATGCAAATTTGTGTGCTGATGTCATAAATGAAGGAATGAAACTGTGTGATGTCTTTCTTGCTAATGTACTACTCGAAAAATTCCCTCCTTCCTGGTCTGACTATAGAAATCACCTTAAACATAAGAAAAAAGATTTGTCCCTCCAAGAACTTGTAGGTCGTATGAGGACCGAAGAGGCTAATTATCTTAAAGATAAACCAGTTGCTCTACCTGTTAATGCTGCTAAAGTTAATATGGTTGTAATTGAGTCTGGTGGTCCGTCTAATGCTGACGAGTCCAAGGGAAAGAATAAGGGAAAAAAATAAGAATGGTCAGGGTCAAGGTCAAGGTCAGGTTCAGAGTCAGGGTAAGAAAAATGGTCCAGGAAAACACACCAAACCCGTTCTCAAAATCCAAAAACCTCAGGGTACTCTTGTCTGCTACGCGTGTGGGAAAAGCGGTCACAAGGCTTACCTGTGTACTCACAAGAAAACTGCTGAAGCAAATGTTACTGTTACTCATGATCAAGTCATTGCTGCTGTGGTTGTTGAGGCTAATTTGGTAGGAAATGCTGTTGAATGGGTGCTGGATACTGGCGCTTCAAGACACCTCTATGCTGAAAAGGGGATGTTTGCCGAGTTCGAGGAAGTGGCTGACGGAGAATGTGTTTACATGGGTAATTCTTCATTTGCGGTGATCTCCGGAAAAGGTAAGATCTTTCTCAAACTCTCCTCAGGGAAAACTCTTGCCCTGACAAATGTGTTGTATGTTCCTTCTTTACGTCAAAACCTCGTGTCTGGTGCTTTACTTAAAAAAGCTGGTTTGAAGCTTGTTTTTGAAGCTGACAAGGTCGTAATGTCGCGTAATGGGGACTTTGTCGGGAAGGGATATCTGTCTGGGGGTTTATTTATTTTGAACACTGATTCTGATTTTAATAATATTGCTTCCACTTCTACTTATATCGTTGAATCTCTTGATATCTGGCATGGTAGATTAGGTCATGTGAATGTAGATTATATTAAAAAGCTTAGAAAAATGAGTCTAATTCCAAGCTTAACTAATTAAGAATTCTCGAAATGTGCTAGCTGCGTTGAGGCTAAATTCACTAAGAAACCTAGTAAACCAGTTTGTGCTAGGAGTACGAGTCTTCTTGAATTAATTCACACCGACCTAGCTGATTTCAAGAATACTGCAAGTAGAGGCGGTAAACATTATTATGTCACCTTTATAGACGACTGTTCAAGATACACTAGAGTATATCTGCTTAGGACTAAAGACGAAGCAGAACAATCATTTATAAGCTTTAAAATCGAAGTCGAAAATCAGATCGACAGAAAAATAAAAGGGTAAGGTCCGACAGAGGGGGCGAGTATAGGTCCGATTACTTAGTTGATTTCTGTGAGAAAAACGGATTAATTCATGAGTATAGTCCACCTTACTTACCTCAGTTTAATGGTGTAGCTGAACGTAAAAACAGAACTTTAAAAGAAATGATGAATGCTATGCTCTTAAGTTCTGGCCTTTCTGACGATATGTGGGAGGAAGCGATTTTATCGGCTTGTCATATTCTTAACCGTGTTCCCTATAAGAAAATTGATAAGACCCCCTATGAGATTTGGAATGGCTACCCTCCTAACCTAAGCCTCCTTAGGGTATGGGGTTGTTTAGCTAAGGTGGGTTTACCTGAGTTTAGAAGACCCATAGTTGGACCAAAAACCTACGATTGTGTGTTTATCGGATATGCACAGAATAGCTCTGCTTATAGATTCATGTCTTTAAATGACCGTTCTATATCTGAAGCTAGAGATGCTGAATTTTTTGAGCATGTTTTTCCATTAAAGAAGAATGTTGAATCACCTTCTGTTTTACCTGTTACATCTGCTGATATGTCTACAAATGCTAGCACAACTTCTACTGATCATAATGTTGAACCTAGAAGGAGTAAAAGAACTAGATGTGCAAAGAACTTTGGTGATAATTTCGTCTCAACATTCCTATCTGAATATGGTTACTCTATCTGTGCTAGTGAAGAGTTTGTGTTTGCTTTTTTAATAGAAGAGGATCCAAAAACGTATGATGAAGCAATGAAATCCATTGATGCTAATTTTTGGAAAGATGCTATTAAAAATGAACTTGATTCTATTGCTTATAATCAGACTTGGGAGTTAACTGATTTACCCAAAGGTAGCAAACCCATTAGTAGTAAATGGGTGTTCAGAAAGAAAATGAGACCTGACGGTTCAATAGAAAGGTTCAAAGCTAGACTTGTGGTTAGAGGCTTTACACAATAGAAAGATATTGATTATTTCGATACTTATTCACCTGTGACAAAAATCTCGACTATAAGAATTCTGATTGCGGTAGCTGCTATTCATAACCTAGTTATACATCAGATGGATGTTAAAACTGCTTTTTTGAATGGTGATCTAAGAGAAGAAATATATATGACGCAACCTGAAGGATTTGTGGTCAAAGGTCAAGAGAATAAAGTGTGTAAACTGAACAAATCACTATATGGTCTAAAAAGAAGCACCAAAAGAGTGGTATGAGAAATTTAACAGCACTTTGATAACAAATGGCTACATGGTTAACAATTCTGATTCATGTGTGTATTCGAAGATGCTTGCATCTGACTATGTGATCATATGCCTGTATGTTGATGATATGCTATTTTTTGGTAATAATGTGGATGTAGTAATTAAAACCAAAGATTTTTTGTCATCACAATTTGAGATGAAGGACCTAGGAGAAGCTGATGTAATCCTAGGAGTTAAGGTTACCCGAAACTCTAAAGGAATCTCTTTGAGTCAATCTCATTATGTTGAAAAAGTGTTGAAAAAATTTGACTCTTTTGATGTCGAGCCTGCTAGAACACCCTACGATGCTAGCATATCTTTGTGTAAAAACTTGGGTAAGAGTATTTCACAAGAAGAGTATGCTAAAATTCTAGGTAGTGTGATGTTCCTTATGAACTATACACGACCAGACATTGGTTATGTCGTTAGTACACTGAGTCGTTACACTCATAACCCTAGTTCTGAACATTAGACTGCACTTCATCGTTCACTAAGATATCTAAAAGGAACAGCTGATCTGTGTCTGCATTACAATAAATTTCCAGCTGTATTGGAAGGATATAGTGATGCGAATTGGGTTACAGGAACGATCAGATTAGTTCTACTAGTGGTTATGTCTTTACCATAGGTGGAGGTGCTGTATCGTGGAAGTCCTCTAAACAAACTTGTATGGCACGCTCTACCATGGAGTTAGAGTTCATAGCTCTTAAGTTAGCAGGACAAGAGGCTGATTGGTTGAGAAACCCAGTAGCCGATGTGTCTGTGTGGGGAAGTCGGCAGACACCGATCTCCCTACACTGTGATTGCCAATCAGCCATTGGAGTTGCTAAAAATAGTGTCTATAATGCGAAAAAGAGGCATATGCGAATTAGACACGCTGCAGTAAGACAGCTCCTTGAAAATGGAGTAATAGCTGTGGACTATGTGAAGTCCGAATGCAATCTTGCTGATCCCCTCACTAAGGGTTTGCCTAGGAGACTAGTTGTTGACTTGTCGAGGGAAATATGGCTTAGGTCTTTAAGTCAAGTTAAAGAGTGATACTTGATTAGGACCAAAGTCTCTATTTCTATGGCATTGTATGGGTTCATAGCCTTAACGGTGGTGCTTTTGAGACGCACTTGATGAACTATACATTAGGTTGGACTTATGTCCTTAATGGCTCACATGAGAAGTGCTATTGAGAAGCACTTTAGCCACCTGCATAGGTGTAACAATCGTAAGACTATGAGAAGTCCTATGATTACACTTATTAATACCAAGGTAAACGCACGGCTTTTAAGAGCACGTTACACACTGAAATCGCGGAACGACCTTAATTTCGAAGGTATGATATGTGTTGAGGGGGGTATCAACCGAAGCTCAGTTAGGAATTCAAATCATAAGATATTCACTCACTGAAAGTAAGTTGTTTCCTCACTTCACTAAAGTGTCAATTCAAATCGAAAGATATTGATACCTAAGTATCCACCCTTCCTTTACCCATGAATCTCTCTCTGTTTCTGTAGCCCCTAGTAGGGAATTGATGGAAAATAGGGGCCAAGTCTTTATTTCTAATTCTCCCACATAGGTGAGATAGTAGTGTCTTATGATGTTTATATACACTACTCTCACTATGGGTATCACTAGTGGTGAAAGGGGGTCATTTTATATGGACCTGCGAGGTGCTTAATTCAGATCGCACACGCGCGCGCGCGCCGGTGCCCGGCTCGGATCCGGATTCGTGATTCAGGATTTGGGAAATCGCCTGCGGTTGTGCAAGTCAAAGTGGCTGTTGTGGGAAGAGTTATTCTCTCCTTTTTTACTGCCCTTGACTCTGTAATTTAGGAGTCAGTTTAGCACCTTCCTCCTGCCCATTTTTGCTATTATAAATAGCGGCTCTTGCAGCAGCACATAACACACAACAATACACAATAACTCCTCTTCCTTCTTCCTTTCTTCTCTGCACATAAAACTTCCTGGGTATCGTTATAATTGTCGTTCCAATGCTCCGGGCCTCAAGTGGGTGAGTCTCGGTGCATCAGTGTCAAACCTTGGGGAACTACCGGTACCTGCTGATCGCCACCTCGGTCGAACTGGAAATAGTTTTCAAGGCAGAGGCCTCTGTAGTACGTAAAAAGTTAAACACATACTTCTCAGTGGCAAGAACATAGAAGATGCGGCAATATTTAGATATTTGAAGAAAGCACACAAAATATCATTTATGATTGTTTAATAATGAGTATCACTGATTATTGGAGGTAATTATTTGCACAGAAGAGGATCAAAGAAATTGGCGATGATTTGAGAGGAGAGAGAACTGAAATTTGATAGTTTCCACCAAAAAATTTGGTGCGTGGTTTTCCTTAAAAGAGATTTTAATCTGACACCATTCAATCTATTATAATCTGATGGTTCTAACTCGTTCTCCCCGTTGTCACCGAGTGTTCATTCTTAAAGGATCCCCTATATATAGGGATGAGATCCCATCCGAACCTTACTATCCGAACTAATCTTTAAAGACTCCGGTTACATTTTTAAGGATCGCAGTTACACTTTTAAGGTTAAAACAAATTGAAGAGTAATTGGAGTCCCCTTATACCCTTAATGTTTAACTAATTTTTGAGTAGTTAGAAAGTACACTCTTTAGCAGCCCCCTTATCCCCTTATTTTTTGTTTTTTCTCAAAAGGGTAACTGAGATCTAATAGGGATTAGTCGTATCCCTATTCAAAGATATGGTACACTAACTAATGCAGATAGTGAAGTAAGGGTCGAACCACAAGGAGACGTGACTCAATTACTTGTTCTAAAGTCTAGACTTAAGACTAGGGTTCACTGGTTTCTTGTGTGTTTGGTGGACTAAGAACTAAATGCTAAACGATAAATCAATAAGAGAAAATTCTAGGGTCTCAGGTTCAATAAGAATATTACTCGGGTTATGGAATCAACTAACATAGTCAATAATCGAACTATCTAAGATGTAGGCCCGGTCGGTACTTCTACAAACTTTAGAACTAAACTTAACCTGCGGTCGCTAGAAGTAAGCTAGTCTACCCAAACTAGCGTGACCTAATTAGTCCTTAACCCGATCGGCGGAAAGTCCTAATTGTGATACTAATCAATCAATCAATCATGACCAGTAATCAATCAATCCGAATTAAAATGATATTCAGACTATAATCCATACGATTAGTGTAGACACCCACAGTTGACCGCCATGTGTCTATAGTAGTTTCCGCCAAACACCCGATGATGATCGGACGCAAACGTGCTTTAATGGACTCGAATATGGGCTCGAAATCATGGACATTTGGTTTAGGCTTATTACGGAGTACAAATCTTACAAAACCAACCTCAAATCCAGGCCCAGTGGGTCGTTTCGAGTCAAATAAGACTAATTTGGGTCGAATCCGACATCAGGGGCAAAACCGTTTTTTAGCGACCGGGTCAAACCCGGTCAAAGATATTTTTTTCCCGAGGTACAAGGACCAGCCATGACACCTCATCAGTTCGGCTAGGCTCAGATACTACAAAATATCAGCCCCGAAAATAGTAAATAAATCCATTCAAGGATAGAATTCGATCTCAAGTAGGAATTCTATCCGAAAACCAAAACAACTTACCGACCGAGCTCAAACACTCGGCCAAAACAGCCCATTTCAGCCGAGACATGGCTTTTTCACCAAGAAACGGGACTCTCGTTCCCTTCAAACTCCTACGTTTCCTATCCAAACCGGTATTTCTTGTCACCAAAGCAAGAGTACTTCTTCTAGCTCCTATCAAGGACCTCACCAGTAAATAGGACCCTCCGGTCACACAAATAGGACATCTACGAATTATCAATCAAATACATCTATCAATTATTCACATCTACAAAAACACAGAATTATCTACCATCGACATCTACATTCATACATCATCGACGTTTCACATAACAATTCAAAGTAAATCCCGACGAGTCCAACCAAAAAAGCCGGCCGAACCCACTAGCCTACACGACCCAAAACCGACACCCTAACTCATCCACATCGTCACGACGCTCCCGTGCCTAAGCCACTTTCCGACGAACTTTTTCCGAGAAAACAAAGCATGTAGGTTGAGGGTGTAAAATCAAACCCGATTCTTCCTTTTTCTCTTCCTTTTTCACGTTTTTTCTCGTTTTTGTGTCGTGTCGTCGGTCTATTTTTTTATGGGTCGTTTTCGCATTTTTTTTATTTATTAACGATATTACAAAATATATTTTCATAAAACAAACGTTCTTAAAATATGATATTGATTTTTCTAATCAAATAACGTATCTAACAAGAACTACATTAAATCTCGTTGATGCAAAAAAAATCGTTAAATCTTTTTTTAAACAAAATACGACGATTTTTAAACGCGGAGAGAATTAACATTTGTTTTTCTTTTCGTTCAAATTCTTTTTTTTTTTCAAAACAAGTTTTTTTTTCAAAACTTTTTTCATTCTAACTATTCGATATCGATTTCATAATTGAATATCGGATACGACGAATATCGAAAACATAAATCGAGTATAAATTAATCCATATTTATACGTGATTTATCAAAACTAACGATTTTCGAAAAAAAGCGAACCCGAGACAGCCACCCGCCCGAGTCGCGCCCCTCCCAGGCGAGTCGCGCGGGCTGCTGTAAACCGCGGCCTGTTTTCTCGTTTTTTCCGATTTTTCCAGCATCGTTTTCTAACAAAAAACAGCGGTTCTCGGTATATTTTTCAAATTTTCGACGAATACCTTTTCGACCTCGGTCAACACGTGTTAATCCATCACGTGTCATAAAATCCTTCTTCAAAATCATGCATATTATCGTATTTACATCTTTATTCGATTTATGAACCGTTACTAACTTGTTTGCTCATGTTTGTAGCGATTTATTTTCATCTTTTGTTTTATTAGACTAAAACGAACTTCACATGCTAATATAACTTTGACGTTATTAGTTTAAGATGCATTAAACGACTTAGCAACCCATTCAATTTTTCTCACATGCTTAGGGAAAATAATGTTTGCATATCATTCAACCGTCGAACTAACGCGTGTACACCAAAAACGAACGATATCTTAGTAAAGGCCGCTAAGTGCGGGCGGGGTTGGGTGTTCTTAGTGAACTTCCCAACACGTACCCTCACCCCTTATTCAGAACCATGGTTTCCGGATGTCCGAATCCATTGCCAACGAAAGTCATTCAATACACGATATTCGATAATGTCGGTATCGGTATCATAATGCAAAGGGACAAACCCAATAAGCTCTGACATCGGAAATGGGCCGTATTCTGTACACGTCCCACTACGACATAGAGTGGGTTCGAACGGGTCCGAACTCCCACAAAGTTCGGTGGCGACTCCTACTTCGATTTAAATTTCAATTTGACCATCTCATATGGAGATTCATTCGCCTCCCCAAACCCGCGCGTGGCCGCGTCGGGGTGGACCTATGTCATGTCCACAATTTGGCGACTCCGCTGGGGATCAACTGATGTGTCACTTACCATCGGCATCCTCAGGGTGAGACTCGAAAAGAAATCGTTCGAATAGTAATGTACACGTTTTAGTTCAATGGTTCATGCATAACCCAATTCTTTCCCGGCCCAGTTACTTGTGACCGACGTCCCACTATACCACGGTGCGTTCCTAAATGGGCGCACTAAAGACTTCGATGGCGGAACTCGCATGGGTTTTACGGCAGGTTCTAAGACCAACTCGGCTTAGGAAGACCGTCCTGATTTGCGAGAAAGCTATCGTCGTTGGTATAGACCCTCTTTCGACCGACCGAGACATAGATTAAGAGCATACATGGTGTCATTATACTGTTTCCATGACTACGTGCTACTTGATTTTCTTTGGTCCTCTTTTTCAAAAAGCGTCATTTTCAAAAATTTGCATCCTTTTCAAACCTATCCATTTTTCAAAACCCGGAAAGCTACCGATTTAGGACTTATGATTTTGACTCAAAATTGTCTATTTTCTAGCCGGTATGCTGCCCAAACTTTTTCAAAATTTCGAAATCTCGGCCTGATAACTTTTTTTCGATTTTCAAAAAAACGGGCCATCCTATCCGACTTTGTTCGGTTTTTCAAATCCAAATCCTCTTTTCCAAACTTTCTTCTTCTTAGGACTTCCCGTATTTAGTAGTGTCGGGTCTTGTCATAAGAATCTCTAGCGTCGAAACTCCGTCGATCTTACATCACGAGTTTCTACCCCATCCCAGTCCGCCTTATTTGTCAAGGCACGGCCCACCTACGTAGGACAAACCCCTACAAAGGGAAGCCCATTTACACTTTAGGGTCCAAAGTCTGGGGAATAGCTCACACGTAGGTCTTCCTTCGAACAGGACTCGGCCCACATGCCGAATTGTAAGGGAGGCCCACCTTTCACAAGTCACCCGTCTAGGTGTCTTTTCCGAGTCAACCTTTTACAAGGCATAGCCCTACAACAAAAGGTTTGTGATCCTTACGTCTAAGAGTCACTCGTCCAACACTAGAGTCTTAACAACCTTCGATCCCACTAGGGGGCTACCCTTCAACAGAGCGATCAATCACGGTTGCTCTAAGGGTCATGTCTTACACGTGTCTCACGTACCCCACTTTTGAGTCACTTAGATGTCACACCATCTGAGTCCTATCAGAGTCTTTAGTCTCACTCGGGGGCTATCCCCCAACCGAGCAGTCAACCACGGTCATCCTAAAGGCACCCCACGTTCATCCTACACTGGCGTCCTTATGATGCCTTCTTCGAGTCGAACCTATGCTACGAACACTCGAGTCACCTAGGGTTAGGTCACCACGGTTGGGCCGAGCACGCGACACGATCAAACAGGTCGCCCCATTTTCGGACTCACCCTTATGCAGCCCGAGTCTAATTCGCGGTCGTTACTTTGTCTAGGTCAACGTTTGAGTATCCCGATTCAAGAGTCTTAGTCATTCCCGTCCCCCCGGGCCGTGTTTAGTTCAACTCCTTCTCTTGCACCTGCGCAAAACCGACCTTAAGCGAGTTGTGGCACCTGTCGAAGACCTTACCAACAAAAAAACAACCAACCGAGCATCCGAGTCCGGATCTGATTCGAGTCTAAGTCTGAGTCCGAGTCTAGGATACCCTACATCCTCATTTCCAAATCAGAGTCAGAGTCTTTTGCATTCTGTCCTCTTTTCAAATTCAATAAAATCAACTTTTCTATTTCTCATATACAATTTCCTTATGTGTTTCCGAGAACATGATAGACATCATCATACACTGTGAGCACACGCACGTGACTATTATAGGCACATCTATAATGACTGCAGGAAATCGAGACCCGTGTTTTCCTATACCTGTTCCATGTCTGACATAGAAAGCCACATAACCACCTTTAGCAGGAGCGGTATCGAATCCTATGACAAATCTAGGTAGTCTCCTAGTTTGGGTTCAAGACGGGAGGCAAGCCCACTTCCCACAATAAACACCCTTCCGATAAGACTTGACCAATCCCTACCTTAGGTGTTAGTTTGACCGACAGGAAAAAGAGAAAAAAGCTGGACAAAAAAAATCATCGAAAGTCAAAGGAAAAAGCAAAAGGCCAAAAAAGCAAGCCGTCATAAAAAAAAAGAGTCACCCATGACCGGGGCATGGTCAACTCAAATCAACATCCCAAGACCGGGGCTAAGAGGTCAACCAAAAAATTCAAAAACCCATGACCATGGTCAACGGTCAACTCAAGTGAAACGGTCAATTCAAAAATTATCATTACCCGTACCATCAAATAAGGGAGAGACAGTCAAGCTGGTCAGCTAACACCACATCTAGCCTTCCCACATTACAACTCTCAAGACCTTCTCGAGACCTAGGCTAGAGAAAGCCCAGAATTTTGAGGATTCAAGCTCCATAGGTTACACCCTAACCATTAGGGCCAGATATGGAAACCAGATCCCGCATTATCAACCTGCCCAATCGAAGTCCGAGTCATTTTTACTCGACTTCCCCCTTTCCTACCACATCGCAATACCTTACCCTCGAAGCCTTAGCTCCACAAAGTCGAGCTCCAGATTTCGAATCATCAAAGCCACTTACGACCTAGCACCACATTTCCAAAAACATCTAAACCAGTTACCAGCCCAAACACGGGAACTCAACTTGCGGTTGGCATAGAACATGCCCAAATAGTGCACACCACCTCTGGGGGCTACCCCAGGGAATGCTCACAGTCACAGGATCAACATCCTAACTATTCTAGCCCTTTGGTCAAGACATCATTGGGAATGCACCTAGCCTACACTATTGCTATGGCTAGTTACACACAAAGCCCTAATAAGCTAGGCATCATAATACATCTATCAACACGGAACTACGGCTTGGTTTGATTTCACTACACGTGAATACGTAGGCAGCCTTTCAACAGAGGTACAACCACCCACATTGACACATTCAAAAAGCATCATAGATCATCATTCCGGTCACGACACTGTCATGTTCTCAATAGTTAGCTTTGTCATTCTGGGGGCTTCTCTTAGGCAGAAGTTTTCCTTCCACTCACAAAAATCCAAATACTTTTCAAACACTAGCTTCCTTTCTATAGAGTGTCCTAGTACTCGGCTCAGTTGAAGACGAGAATTTGTCAGGGACTCGAAGCAATACCTACTTCGGGAACATACCCCGAAACCAAAAAAATTCAAAAGAACATCAGTCTACGGCATTGCTACTACAAAGCCATCTCGTACGGAAACAGTCTCATTCTGAGGATTCGACCATGTTGCCACTTGCCTAGGCTACGGAATAACGCAACTTAAGAGTCTTGTCATCTTAGGTGGCACACTCCCTACCGAGTCACGGTCTAACCCTTAGAGAGTCAAAGTCGTGTCTGTCAACTCGTCCTCACGCGTCAAGAGTCCAGTCTGTCGGTATATCTCTCTCTTCAAATTCTCATTTTAAAATTTGCAAAACTTAGCCATTCGAGAAAATCCCTTTCCTAGTCACCACGGAAATAGGAATTTTTATCGTACTTCATCTAGGCATACAGGCCTAACCAGAGGATTTTAGGAGTCCGTGTCAGAATCTGATCAGGAATCAAGTCATCCCAAGCATTCTTATTTCCAAAAATTTTAAAAAAAAAAATTTCCAGCATTTTCTTTCCAAAAATCAATTAAAAATCATTTCTTCCCCAGACTCAGTCGGCGTTTCGCATAAATATTACATGCAAATTGTTATGTATAAGCATACAGGTACGCCCAAGATTCCCGAAAAATTCTAAAAAACTCCCCAGTGGAAGGCTCAGGCAACATTTTTTTACTAAGGAATCGGGATGTATCTGTAAGCAGATACACCCAGAGCTTCCAAGGCAAGCTCCCACGCAATTCCAAGATGGGATGTATCTGTAAGCAGATACACCCAGAGCTTCCAAGGCAAGCTCCCACGCAATTCCAAGATGGGATGTATCTGTAAGAATATACACCCAGAGCTTCCAAGGCAAGCTCCCACGCAATTTCAAGATGGGATGTGTCTGTAAGCAGATACACCAAGAGCTTCCAAGACAAGCTCCCACGCAATTCCAAGATGGGATGTATCTGTAAGCAGATACACCCAGAGCTTCCAAGGCAAGCTCCCACGCAATTCCAAGATGGGATGTGTCCGTAAACAGACACACCCAGAGCTTCCAAGGCAAGCTCCCACGCAACTTCAAGATGGGATTTGTCTGTAAAGAGACACACCCATAGCTTCCAAGGCAAGTTTCCACACAAATCCGAGATGGGATGTGTCTGTAAACAGACACACCCAAGACTTTTCAGGTAAAGTCCCCGCTACATTATTGGCATCTATCCAGGTATGATTTCTATCTTATGGCTGGCGAGCCCTTCACGCAAGTCTAATGGACTATAAACGACCCGATCAGAAGTCTGCCAGGTCTTAATCCTCGATTGGCCTGGTAGCTACTCTGACTTTTGCCTTGTCCAAGCGTCAGTCAGAGGGGGGGCAATGTAGACACCCACATTTGACCACCAGGTGTCTATAGTAGTTTCCGCCAAACACCCGATGATGATCGGACGCAAACGTGCTTTAATGGACTCGGATATGGGCTCGAAATCATGGACATTTGGTTTAGGTTTATTACGGAGTAAAAATCTTACAAAACCAACCTCAAATCCTGGCCTAGTGGGTCGTTTCGAGTCAAATAAGACTAATTTGGGTCGAATCCGGCACCAGGGGCAAAACCGTTTTTTAGCGACCGGGTCAAACCCGGTCAAAGATATTTTTTTCCCGAGGTACACGGACCAGCCGTGACACCTCATCAGTTCGTCTAGGCTCAGATACTACAAAATATCAGCCCCGAAAATAGTAAATAAATACATTCAAGGATAGAATTCGATCTCAAGTAGGAATTCTATCCGAAAACCAAAACAACTTACCGACCGAGCTCAAACACTCGTCCAAAACAGCCCATTTCAGCCGAGACATGGCTTTTTCACCAAGAAACGGGACTCTCGTTCCCTTCAAACTCCTACGTTTCCTATCCAAACCGGTATTTCTTGTCACCTAAGCAAGATTACTTCTCCTAGCTCCTATCAAGGACCTCACCTATAAATAGGACCTTCCGGTCACACAAATAGGACATCTACGAATTATCAATCAAATACATCTATCAATTATTCACGTCTACAAAAACACAGAATTATCTACCATCGACATCTACATTCATACATCATCGACGTTTCACATAACAATTCAAAGTAAATCCCGACGAGTCCAACCAAAAAAGCCGGCCGAACCCGCTAGCCTACACGACCCAAAACCGACACCCTAACTCATCCACATCGTCTCGACGCTCCCGTGCCTAAGCCACTTTCCGACGAGCTCTTTTCCGAGAAAACAAAGCATGTAGGTTGAGGGTGTAAAATCAAACCCGATTCTTCCTTTTTCTCTTCCTTTTTCACGTTTTTTCTCGTTTTTGTGTCGTGTCGTCGGTCTATTTTTTTATGGTTTGTTGTCGCATTTTTTTTATTTATTAACGATATTACAAAAAATATTTTCATAAAACAAACGTTCTTAAAATACGATATTGATTTTTCTAATCAAATATCGTATCTAACAAGAACTACATTAAATCTCGTTGATGCAAAAAAATCGTTAAATCTTTTTTTAAACAAAATACGACGATTTTTAAACGCGAAGAGAATTAACATTTTTTTCTTTTCGTTCAAATTCTTTTTTTTTTTCAAAACAAGCTTTTTTTTCAAAACTTTTTTCATTCTAACTATTCGATATCGATTTCATAATTGAATATCGGATACGACGAATATCGAAAACATAAATCGAGTATAAATTAATCCATATTTATACGCGATTTATCAAAATTAACGATTTTCGAAAAAAAGCGAACCCGAGATAGCCACCCGCGCGAGTCGCGCCCCTCCCAGGCGAGTCGCGCGGGCTGCTGTAAACCGCGACCTGTTTTCTTGTTCTTTCCGATTTTTCCAGCATCGTTTTCTAACACAAAACATCGGTTCTCGGTATATTTTTCATATTTTCGACGAATACCTTTTCGACCTCGGTCAACACGTGTTAATCCATCACGTGTCATAAAATCCTTCTTCAAAATCATGCATATTATCGTATTTACATCTTTATTCGATTTATGAACCGTTACTAACTTGTTTGCTCATGTTTGTAGCGATTTATTTTCATCTTTTGTTTTATTAGACTAAAACGAACTTCACATGCTAATATAACTTTGACGTTATTAGATTAAGATGCATTAAACGACTTAGCAACCCATTCAATTTTTCTCACATGCTTAGGGAAAATAATGTTTGCATATCATTCAACCGTCGAACTAACGCGTGTACACCAAAAACGAACGATATCTTAGTAAAGGCCGCTAAGTGCGGGCGGGGTTGAGTGGTCTTAGTGAACTTCTCAACACGTACCCTCACCCCTTACTTAGAACCATGGTTTCCGGATGTTCGAATCCATTGGCAACGAGAGTCATTCAATATACAATATCCGATAATGTCGGTATCGGTATCGTAATGCAAAGGGACGAACCCAATAAGCTCTGACATCAGAAATGGGCCGTATTCTGTACACGGCCCACTACGACATAGAGTGGGTTCGAACGGGCCCAAACTCCCACAAAGTTCGGTGGCGACTCCTACTTCGATTTAAATTTAAATTTGACCATCTCATATGGAGATTTATTCGCCTCCCCAAACCCGCGCGTGGCAGCGTCAGGGTGGACCTATGTCATGTCCACAATTAGAAATGGGTCAATTGACTATAACCCTAATAATACAAGTAGATTTCCTTAAACTTTAGGTAAAATTTAGCTACTCATACTAGGAATAATAAAACTAACAAAATACGAATTGCAGTTAAACATGATGAAGGCGATACAAATTAATCTACAAAAAGAAATAATAATTATACACTAAAAAACAATACAAACAATACTAATTACTAAAACGATAATCACTACGAATATGAAGAACGAATTAAGACCGAAACAAAGATAGAAAACTGAAATTAAGATTGAAATTAAGAATAACAATTACCGAAGGATTCAAACGCGAAGATCTAGAATGAAGAACTAGGTTCAATGTATGTTTCTTTTTGGTGCATCGAAGAGGGAAGGCCCAAAAACGAAAACAAAACCAACGAGAAAGCAAGAAAAGGGACTAAACGAGGCCAAGATACTCCCCCCGCATCAGCTTCGAGTAGAGTAAACAGTTAAGTCGGGGTTTCCAAAGTCTCAAAAAGACGAAGCCTATCTTGTTGTCTGACTCCAAGATTTGCTAGTCAATCCGAACAAGCGTTGACCTCCCTGTAAATGTGTTGGACGTCAACGATCCAATCATGGACAGCTATGAGAGACCGGCAGAGTTGTAGCATGTGAGAATGAGCTGTCGGAAAAGGGGTCCGGTCTCTTAAGTAGGTTACTAATCACCATCGAATCGGTCTGAATAACAAGGCTCCTAAAATTCCATTCCCTTGCTATAATAATAAGTCCCCTCTTAAGTGCCACAAGCTCAGCTCTAGAAACCGTGATGGAACCTAGATGCTCCGAGAATGCACAAATGAGTTGACCCGTTGAATCACGGAATAACCCTCCCGCCCCTGAGGTGATGTAATGCCAAAAGGTGAAGGATAAGATAAAGATGTGTAAAAAGTGTCTGTTACAAGAGCGAGGAATCTGATTTAAAGTATATAAGTTGGACTCAAAAGCAGGCCCACGCTTTCAATGTTGAGCAGCTGACGCGCGACTCAATTCAAGAGCACTCGATTGAGTCCACCTAAAGGTGACTCGATCGAGTGGATCAATAAACGTTTTAACTTCGCTTGTTTTGGGCCCGAAAGAAAGAATCAGCCCAAATCTTCTATGTAGTTCAGTTGGCTATAAATGTGAGGCACTCGATCGAGTGAGGCTGCTAAAACTCAGCAGTGAGTTTCTTCCTTGTAGCTCGGCTTTTCGTTTCCTTCCCCGACTCATGTTCTCTTCTCGCCTATGCGGGTTATAACTCCTAAATGTGCTTGAAATTGTACCTAACCTACAAAATAGCACGAGAATCAGCAGTATCGACTTTCTAATAAAAATCGACTCTAAATGTATAAATTAGGAGGAAGAAAATCTCTAAAATGGGTATCGGGGGACGATAAAATAAGATATAAAATGTGTTCATCGGGATCCTTAAATGTGTAATTAGGGTCAGTAAAAGTGTAAGTAGTTAAACTTTAAAAGTGTAAGTGGGGTTCTTAAAAGTGTAACTAGTTGGTTCGAACGGTTTGTCCCGAACTTGTTATTCCGACGGGATCCTAATTAGAGGTACAAAATTTCTCGCAAGTGAATCAAAATTTTCAATAAAACCTGAAATAAAAATTTTAATATATTTTGTTGGTTTAAATGAAGGAAAGTGAATTAAAATTTTTAATACAACCTGAATATAATTTTGAATATATTTTGTTGGTTTAAATAAAGGAAAGTGAATTAAAAGAGGTCATATTTAAGAAGCAATTTTTTATAAACAGACTGAATTAATTTTTACCAAAGTAAAGTGAATTAAAATTTTTGTGGATACAATTTTTAATATATTTTGTTGGTTTAAATAAAGAAAGTGGATTAAAAATTTTAATACAACCTGAGATAAAATTGTAATATATTTTGGTTGGTGTAGACACCCACATTTTGACCGCCAGGTGTCTATAATAGTTACCGCCAAACACCCGATGATGATCGGACGCAAACATGGTTTAATGGACTCGGATATGGGCTCGAAATCATGGACATTTGTCTTGGGCTTATTACGGAGTACAAATCTTACAAAACCAACCTCAAATCCAAGCCCAATGGGTCGTTTCGAGTCAAATAAGACTAATTTGGGTCGAATCCGGCACCAGGGGCAAAACCGTCTTTTAGCGACCGAGTCAAACCCGGTCAAAGATATTTTTTTCCCGAGTCACACGGACCAGCCGTGACACCACACGTCCGGTTTGGACTCAAATACCACAAAAAATCAGCTTCGAAAGTATTAAATAAATCCATTCAAGGATAGAATTCGATCTCGAGTAGGAATTCTATCCGAAAACCAAAACAATTCACCGACCGAGCATCAAAATACTCGGCCAACTCCACTTTCAGCCGAGATACTCGACTTCTTCACCAAGAAACGAGACTCTCATTCCCTTTCAAACTCTTACGTTTCCTATCCAAACCCGTATTTCTTGTCGTACAAGCAAGGCTACCTCCACTCCTATAAATAGGAACCTCTCGCATGCATATTAGATCTATCAATTATCAATCAACAATTCAGAAAATATACACATTCATTTTTCATCTACAACATCTAGCAAAAATAGCATCGAAATACCGATAAATTAGCCCGACGAATCCGACCCCTCAAACCGGCCAAAATCCGTCATCACACACGTCCAAACCACCACCCTAAACTCGTCCTCATCATCTCGACGCTCTCGTGCCTAAGCCACTTCCCGACGAGCTCTATTCCGAGAAAACTAAGCATGTAGGTTGAGGGTGTAAAATCAAACCCGACTCTTCCTCCTTTCTCTCCCTTCCTCCACGTTTTTTTTTCCGTTTTTTTTGTGTCGTGTTGTCGGTCTTATTTTTTTAATATGGGTCGTTGTCACGTTCTTCCTATTTTTTAATAACAATATTACAAAAAATATTTTCATAAAACAAACGTTCTTAAAATACGATATCGATTCTCTAATCAAATATCGTATCTAACAAGAACTAAATTAAATCTCGTTGATGCTAAAAAATCGTTACATCTTTTTTAACAAAATTCGACGATTTTTACGCGGAGAGAATTAACATCTTTTTCTTCTTTTCGTTCAAATTCTTTTTTCAAAACAATTTTTTTTTTAACTTTTTCTAATATCATTCCGTCTATTTAATATCGATTTCATAATCGAATATCGAATACGACGAATATCGAAAACATAAATCGAGTATAAATTAATCCATATTTGTACGCGATTTATAAAAATTGATGATTTTCGAAAAATAAAAAAACGGGACAGACTCCCGCGCGAGTCGCACGCCTTCCAGGCGACTCGCGCGAGAGCCTGGAAAGCCGAGCCCTTTTTTTTTCGTTTTCTCGTCTTTTTATTCTTTTCGGATCTTACATAAAAAAATGACTTTCGCGATATATTTTCAGATTTCGATAAATACCTTTTTTTGACCTCGGTCAACTCGTGTTAATCCATCACGTGTCATAAATCTTTTTCAAAATCATGCATATCATCGTATTTACATCTTTATTCAATTTATTCAAACGTTACTAACTCGTTTTCTCGTGTTTGTAGCAATTTATTTCTTTCTTTTGTTTTATTGGAATAAAACAAACTTCGCATGCTAAAATAACTTTGACGTTATTAGTTTAATATGGATTAAACGACTTAGCAACCCATTTATTTTTCTCTCACATGTTTAGGGAAAATAATCTTTGCATATCATTCAACCGTCGAACTAACGCATGTACACCAAAAACGAACGATATCCTAGTAAAGGCCGCTAAGTGCGGGCGGGGTTGGGTGTTCTTAGTGAACTTCCCAACACGTACCCTCACCCCTTACTCAGAACCATGGTTTCTGGATGTCTGAATCCATTGGCAACGAGAGCCATTCAATACAAGATATCCGATAATGTCGGTATCGGTATCATAATGCAAAGGGACGAACCCAATAAGCTCTGACATCGGAAATGGGCTGTATTTTGTATACGGCCCACTACGACATAGAGTGGGTTCGAACGGGTCCGAACTCCCACAAAGTTCGGTGGCGACTCCTACTTCGATTTAAATTTCAATTTGACCATCTCATATGGAGATTCATTCGCCTCCCCAAACCCGCGCGTGGCCGCGTCGGGGTGGACCTATGTCATGTCCACAATTTGGCGACTCCGCTGGGGATCAACTGATGAGTCACTTACCATCGGCATCCCTAGGGTGAGACTCGAAAAGAAATCGTTCGATTAGTAATGTACACAATTTAGTTCAATGGTTCATGCATAACCCAATTCTTTCCCGGGCCGGTTACTTGTGACCGACGTCCCACTATACCACGGTGCATTCCTAAATGGATGCACTAAGACTTTGATGGCGGAACTCGCATGGGTTTTACGGCAGGTTCTAAGACCAACTCGGCTTAGGAAGACCGTCCTGATTTGCGAGAAAGTTATCGTCGTTGGTATAGACCCTCTTTCGACCGACCGAGACTTAGATTAAGAGCATACATGGTGTCATTATACTGTTTCCATGACTACGTGCTACTTGATTTTCTTTGGTCCTCTTTTTCAAAAACCGTCATTTTCAAAAATTTGCATCCTTTTCAAACCTATCCATTTTTCAAAACCCGGAAAGCTACCGAATATAGGACTTATGATTTTGACTCAAAATAGCCTATTTCTAGCCGGTATGCTGCCCAAACTTTTTCAAAATTTCGAAATCTCGGCCCGATAACTTTTTTTTCGATTTTCAAAAAAATGGGCCATCCTTTCCGACTTTCTTCGGTTTTCAAATCCAAATCCTTTTTTCAAAACTTTCTTCTTCTTAGGACTTCCCGTATTTAGTAGTGTCGGGTCTTGTCATAAGAATCTCTAGCGTCAAAACTCCATCACGAGTTTCTACCCCATCCCAGTCCGCCTTATTTGTCAAGGCACGGCCCACCTACGTAGGACAAACTCCTACAAAGGGAAGCCCATTTACACTTTAGGGTCCAAAGTCTAGGGAATAGGTCACACGTAGGTCTTTCTTCACACAGGACTAGGCCCATTTTGCCAAAATCCTAAGGAAAGCCCACCACTTACGAGTCACCCGTCTAGGTGTCTTTTTCGAGTAATTTCCTTTTCAGGCTTTTCCGCACTCGGGGGCTATTCTTCAGCAGATCGATCAGTCACGGTTGCTCTAAGGGTCATGTCTTGCACGTGCCTCACACTACCCCACTTTTGAGTCACATAGATGTCACACCATCCGAGTCCTACAAGATTCTTTAGCCTCACTCGGGGGCTATCCCCCAACCGAGCAGTCGACCACGGTCACCTTAAGGGGTACTTTACGTCCATCCTACACCGGCGTCCTTATGATACCTTCTCCGAGTCGAACCTATGCTACGAACACTCGAGTCACCTAGGGTTAGGTCACCACGGTTGGGCCGAGCACGCGACACGGTCAAACACGGTCGCCCCCATTTTCGGATTCACCCTTATGTCGCTCGAGTCTTCGCGGTCGTTACTTTGTCTAGGTCAACGTTCGGGTTTCCCGATCCAAGAATCTTTGTCATCCCGTCACCCCGGCCATGTCTAGTTTGACACCCTCTCTTGCATTTGCGCAGAGCCGAGTTTGGGCGAATCGTGGCACTTGTCGTTCTCTCCCATCAAGGACTTTACCAAAAGAAACAACCAACCGAGCGTCCGATTCGAGTCTAAGTCTGAGTTCGAGTCTAGGATACCCTACATCCTCATTTCCAAATCAGAGTCAGAGTCATTTGCATTCTGTCATCTTTCAATATTCTATTTCCCATATATACTTTCCTTATGTGTTTCCGAGAACATGATGAATACCGTCATACACTGTGATCACATGCACGTGACTATTATAGGCCCATCTATAACGACTGCAGGAAACTGAACCCGTGTTTTTCCTTTACCTGTTCCACGTCTGACATAGAAAGCCACATAACCACCCTTAGCAGGAGCGGTATCGAATCCTAGGACAAATCTAGGTAGTCTCCTAGTTTGGGTTCAAGACGGGAGGCAAGCCCATTTCTCACCATAAACACCCATCCAATAAGACTAGCCAGTCCCTACCTTAGGTGTTAGTCTGACCGACAAAAAAAAAGCTGGACAAAAAAATCAAAAGCCCAAGAGAAAAAGCAAAAGGCCAAAACAAAAGAGCTGGCCATGATAAAAAAAAAAAAGAATTATTAACATCCCTCGACCAGACACGGTCAATCCGAATGAAGAATCCCATGACCAGGGCTAAGAGGTCAACCAAAAAAGTTCAAATACCCATGACCATGGTCAACGGTCAACCCCAGTGAAAGTCCTTTGACCGGGATACGGTCAATTCAAAATCATACCAACAAACAGGGGAGAATCAACCAAGCTGGTCAGCTAACACCACATATAGCCTTCCCACATTACAACCTTTAAGACCTTCTCGAGACCTAGGCTAAGAGACAGCCCGGAATTTTGAGGATTCAGGCTCCATAGGATACCCCTACCCATTAGGGCCAGACATGGAAACCAAATCCCGCATTATCAACCTGCCCAATCGAAGTCCGAGTCATTTTTACTCGACTTCCCCCTTTCCTATCACATCGCAATACCTTGCCCTCGAAGCCTTAGCTCCACAAAATTGATCTCCAGATTTCGAATCATCAAAGCCACTTACGACCTAGCACCACATTTCCAAAAACATCTAAACCAGTTACCAGGCCAAACACGGGAACTCAACTTGCGGTCGGCATAGAACATGCCCAAATAGTGCACACCACCTCTAGGGGCTACCCCGGGGAATGCTCACAGTCACAGGATCAACATCCTAACTGTTCTAGCCCACCTAGCCTACACCATTGCTACGGCTTGTTACACACAAAGCCTTAATAGACTAGGCACCATAACATATCTTTCAATTCACTGAACTACGGCTTGGTTTGATTTCACAACACGTGAATACGTAGGTAGCCTTTCAAAAGAGGCACAACCACCCACATTAACACAAATTCAAAAAGCGCCATCATTCCGGTCACGACACTGTCATGTTCTCAGCAGCTAGCTTTGTCATCCTGGGGGCTTCTTCTAGGCAGAAGTTCTCCATCCACTCACATAATCCAAATAACTTTCAAATTTAGCCTCCTTTGTATAGTGTGTCCTAGTACTCGGCTCAGTCGAAGACGAAAATATGTCAGAGACTCGAGACAACACCTACTTTGGGAATATACCCCGAAACAAAAAAAAATTCAAAAGAACACCAGTCTACAGCATTGCTACTAGAAAGCCCTGTCGTACGGAAATAGTCTCATAACGAGGATTCGACCATGTTGCCACTCGCCTAGGCTACGGAATAAACGCAACTTGAGAGACTTGTCATCTTAGGTGGCCCACCCCCTACCGAGTCACGGTCCAACCCTTAGAGAGTTCAGTTCGTGTCTGTCAACTCGTCCTTACGCGTCCTGAGTCGAGTCTGTTGGTATATCTCTCTCTTCAAATTCTCATTTTAAAATTTGCAAAACTTAGCCATTTGAGAAAATCCCTTTCCTAGTCACCACGGGAATAGGAATTTTTATCCCTACTTCATCTAGGCATACAGGCCTAACCGGAAGATTTTAGGAGTCCGTGTCAGAATCTGATCAGGAATCAAGTCATCCCAAGCATTCTTATTTCCAAAAATTTTCAAAAAAATTTCAGCATTTTCTTTCCAAAAATCAATCAAAAAATCATTTCTTCCCCAGCGTGAGTCGGTGTTTTGCCTAGATATTACATGCAATCTGTTATCTATCAACATACAGGTACACCCAAGACTCCCGAAGAATTCTCAAAGACTCCCCAGTGGAAAGTTCAAGCAACATTTTCATTAATCGGGATGTATCGACAAGCAGATACACCCAGAGCTTACAAGGCAAGCTCCCACACAATTCCAAGACGAGATGTATCTACAAGCAGATACACCCAGAGCTTACAAGGCAAGCTCCCATGCGATCCCAAGACGGGATGTATCTACAAGCAGATACACCCAGAGCTTACAAGGCAAGCTCCCACACAACTTCAAGACGGGATATGTCTGTAAACAGACACGCCCAAGATTTTCAGGCAAAATCCCCGCGATATTATTGACATCTACCCAGGTATGATTTCTATCTTATGGCTGGCGAGCCCTTCACGCAAGTCTAATGGACTATAGACGACCCGATCGGAAGTCTGCCAGGTCTTAATCCTCGATTGGCCTGGTAGCTACTCTGACTTTCGCCTTGTCCAAGCCTCAGTCAGAGTGGGGGCTCTGTAGACACCCATATTTTGACCGCCAGGTGTCTATAATAGTTCCCGCCAAACAACCGATGATGATCGGACACAAACATGGTTTAATGGACTCAGATATGGGCTCGAAATCATGGACATTTGGCTTGGGCTTATTACGGAGTACAAATATTACAAAACCAGCCTCAAATCCAAGCCTAGTGGGTCGTTTCGAGTCAAATAAGACTAATTTGGGTCGAATCCGGCACCAGGGGCAAAACCGTCTTTTAGCGACCGAGTCAAACCCGGTCAAAGATATTTTTTCCCGAGTCACACAGACCAGCCGTGACACCACACGTCCGGTTTGGACTCAAATACCACAAAAAATCAGCTTCGAAAATATTAAATAAATCCATTCAAGGATAGAATTCGATCTCGAGTAGGAATTCTATCCGAAAACCAAAACAATTCACCGACCGAGCATCAAAATACTCGGCCAACTCCACTTTCAGCCGAGATACTCGACTTCTTCACCAAGAAACGAGACTCTCATTCCCTTTCAAACTCTTACGTTTCCTATCCAAACCGGTATTTCTTGTCGTACAAGCAAGGCTACCTCCACTCCTATAAATAGGAACCTCTCGCATGCATATTAGATCTATCAATTATCAATCAACAATTCAGAAAATATACACATTCAATTTTCATCTACAACATCTAGCAAAAATAGCATCGAAATACCGATAAATTAGCCCGACGAATCCGACCCCTCAAACCGGCCAAAATCCGTCATCACACACGTCCAAACCACCACCCTAAACTCATCCTCATCATCTCGACGCTCCCGTGCCTAAGCCACTTCCCGACGAGCTCTATTCCCAGAAAACAAAGCATGTATGTTGAGGGTGTAAAATCAAACCAGACTATTCCTCCTTTCTCTCCCTTCCTCCACGTTTTTTTTTTCGTTTTTTTTTGTGTCGTGTCGTCGGTCTTTTTTTTTTAATATGGGTCGTTGTCACGTTCTTCCTATTTTTTAATAACAATATTACAAAAAATATTTTCATAAAACAAACGTTCTTAAAATACGATATCGATTCTCTAATCAAATATCGTATCTAACAAGAACAAAATTAAATCTCGTTGATGCTAAAAAATCGTTACATCTTTTTTAACAAAATTCGACGATTTTTACGCGGAGAGAATTAACATCTTTTTCTTCTTTTCGTTCAAATTCTTTTTTCAAAACAAACATTTTGTTTTAACTTTTTCTAATATCATTCCGAATATTGGATATCGATTTCATAATCGAATATCGAATACGACGAAAATCGAAAACATAAATCGAGTATAAATTAATCCATATTTGTACGCGATTTATAAAAATTGACGATTTTCGAAAAATAAAAAAACGGGACAGACTCCCGCGCGAGTCGCACGCCTTCCAGGCGACTCGCGCGAGAGCCTGGAAGGCCGAGCCCCTTTTTTTCGTTTTCTCGTGTTTTTATTCTTTTCGGATCTTACATAAAAAAGCGACTTTCGCGATATATTTTCAGATTTCAATAAATACCTTTTTTTGACCTCGGTCAACACGTGTCATAAATCTTTTTCAAAATCATGCATATCATCGTATTTACATCTTTATTCAATTTATTCAAACGTTACTAACTCGTTTTCTCGTGTTTGTAGCAATTTATTTCTTTCTTTTGTTTTATTAGACTAAAACAAACTTCGCATGCTAAAATAACTTTGACGTTATTAGTTTAATATGCATTAAACAACTTAGCAACCCATTTATTTTTCTCTCACATGTTTAGGGAAAATAATCTTTGCATATCATTCAACCGTCGAACTAACGCGTGTACACCAAAAACGAACGATATCCTAGTAAAGGTCGCTAAGTGCGGGCGGGGTTGGGTGTTCTTAGTGAACTTCCCAACACGTACCCTCACCCCTTACTCAGAACCATGGTTTCCGGATGTCTGAATCCATTGGCAACGAGACTCATTCAATACAAGATATCCGATAATGTCGGTATCGGTATCATAATGCAAAGGGACGAACTCAATAAGCTCTGACATCGGAAATGGACTGTATTTTGTATACGGCCCACTACGACATAGAGTGGGTTCGAACGGGCCCGAACTCCCACAAAGTTCGGTGGCGACTCCTACTTCGATTTAAATTTCAATTTGACTATCTCATATGGAGATTCATTCGCCTCCCCAAACCCGTGCGTGGCCACGTCGGGGTGGACCTATGTCATGTCCATAGTTGGTTTAAATGAAGAAATGTGAATTAAAATTTTTAATACAATTTGAAAAAAAAAATTATATATTTTGTTGGTTTAAATGAAGGAAAGTGAATAAAAAGAGGTCATATATATAAGAAGCAATTTTTTTTAAATAGCATGAGTAAAGTTTTTAATATACTATATTAAAGTCCGTGCGCTGCACGGGTTAATTGGCTTAATTAATCTGTATCATTAAAATAAATAGAATGATCACATGATATTAGTAATCAAACTTAATTTCAGCTAAGTTTATAGTCTTAAGATCTTATTTTAAAACTCAAAAGAATACATTATTACTCTTATTTATAATATAAAATTTCATCACCTTATTATTCCCTCCGAATATTATTTTTTGCCCTATTGAGTATAATTTTTCGATGTGGAAATAATTTTACATGTGTAGTCTTATTAAGAGATTTTTTAAGATTCAAAAGTTCTTTGATTGATATCTAAAAACGAATGAATTTTTTGATTGATATCTAAGAACGAAAGATTATCTTATTTATAATATAAGATTCTATCGCATCATCATAATTTTTCAATAGAGGATAATTTACTCAAGATATATAGTTTTAAGATCTGCTTTTAAGACCTAGAAAAACGCACAATCTTATTTATAATATAAAATCATCACTTATTTTAATTTTTTCGATGTGAGATAATTTTAGGTTTGTAGTATTTTAAAAAAAAAATTTAAGACTCAAAAGATTGTTGGTTGACATTTAAAACCGAAATATTACTCATTTATGATATAATTCCATCACCTCATCATAATTTTTCGATGTGGTAATTTACTCAATTAAGTTTATAGTTTTAAGGGGTATTTTCAAAATTAACAGAGTTTGTTTTTATATCTAAGTTAAAGGATAGACGATTACTCTTAATTTTTCGATGCGGGATAATTATACTTTACTATATAGTCTTAGTCATAGTCTTCAGAACTTTATTTAAGTCTGAAAAGATTGTTAGTTAATATCTAAGAATGAAAGATTACATAGAATTCTATCACCTCATTGTAATTTTTCGATATGTGATAATTTTAATGAACTTTTTTTAAGACTAAAAGTTTTCTGTTGACATCTAAGGATGAATGATTAGTCCTGTTTATAATATAGAATTTCATCATCTCATCATAATTTGGAGAAATGGTTACTTTTATTTATAATAGAATTCCATTGTCTTATTATGGTATTTGTAAAACTCAAAAGAGAGAGAGTGATAATTTACTTAAATATAGTCTTAAGAGTTTTTTAAGACTCAAAAGATTTTTATTGATATCATATCTAAGAACAAATAATTAGTCTTATTTATAATATAGAAATCCATCGCCTTATTATAATTTGTCGATGTGAGATAATTTAACTAAAATTTGTAGTGTTATTTATAATATAGAATCATCACCGTACCTTATTTTAATTGTTCCGATGTGGGATAATTTTACCTCTTTAGTCTTATTAAGACCTTTTATAAACTCAAAATATTGTTGGTTGATATATAAAAACAATGATTACTCTTAGTTGGTTGATGTCTAAGGAAGAATTATTATTAGTCTTATGTACAATATAAAATTTCATCACCTTGTTATAATTTTTTACTTAATTGTATAGCCTTAAGAACTATTTTAGGACTCAAAATATTTTTGTTTGATGAAACTTTATAATTAATTTTTCGAAGGTGGGATAGTTTTACTTAAGTTTATAGTTTTAATATATTTCTAAGATTCAAAAGATTTTTGGTTAATATCTAAGAGCACATTATTATCTTATTTATAATATAAAGTTTGTGAAATTACATAACGGGCCTGGGCCACACCCGAGACGGGAAGAGTCCACTCACAAGACAAGAGGGTTCCACTCTAAAACCAATTGGCAATAGAGGGAGTAACCCCTTGCTTTATAAGGTGGATCATCTTTCTCTCATGGATCATCTTTCTCTCATCTTTCCGTGTGGGACACATGTGATTACTTGGGTTTAGGAGCCATTCTCAACACTCCCCCCTCACATGTGAACCCACTTAACAAACCCGACTAGGGCGAATTAGCGTCTCCCAGCGGCAAACAGCCCAGTTTAATTCAAGACCTAGTTCATTTAACCGTGGGCTCTGATACCATGATAAAATAAGAAAGTAAGAGAATTTGGGAAAGGGTTTTTTTCATGGATAATTGACATCATACAATTCTCCTTATATATTGAGAATTACAATCTCCTATTATCTTTCCATAAACTAGTAAATGCCATAAACTTCAACTCTATAATTCTATCTAAAGTAAATAATAATATCTTTCCATAATAATATACAGAATATTCTCGAGATATTCTTACAAAGTTTCATTATCTTATTATAATTTTTCGATGTGGGATTATTTTTACTTCAAGTTTGTAGTTTTATTAAGAGTCTTTTAAGACTTAAAAAGTCTTAAAAGATTGATATATATCCATTACCTTGATATTTGTTTATAGCCTTAAGAGTGTTTTAAGACTCAAAAGAGAGTGTATAATTTTTTGATGTGGGATAATTTACTTAAATTTATAGTCTTAAGAGTTTTTAAGACTCAAAAGATTTTGATTGATATCTAAGAACAAATAATTAGTCTTATTTATAATTTAGAAATCAATCACCTTATTATAATTTGTCGATGTGGGATAATCAATAACCCTATAAATGTATAAACATACAACCCCCCCCTACTGTGCTTATGAACAGTAACCCCCTGCCTCTCCCCCTGCTTCTTCCTCCTCTACTTTCTCTTCCCTTACTTCTCCCTCCTACGTTTCGTCTCCTCTCTTTCTCCACCTCGCTCCTCTTCTGCGTCCTTTCTCCTCTTTCTCCTTCCTTCCTTCTACGTCCTTCTGCTCGACCTCCGCTGACCACGTAAGTCCTTCTGATTGTTTCGATTGTTTTCATTTTGTTTGCTTGCTTCAATTGTAGCTGTCGATCGCTGCAGTGGTTCGAAATCTGGATTTGATCTTAATTTGGGGATTTCTGGATTTTTAATTTTCTTGATTTGGTTTAGGTTTTGATTATTTTGGTTCAGGTAGTTTCTTTTGCTTAGATTGTAGCCCGATTGTTTCCATCTGTTTGGTTTCGTAGCGTCGCGTTTCAGAACGGACTTTATCGGTGGTTTTGGATGGCCAACTGTTTTGTAGGTCCGATTCTTGTGTGGGTTTTGGTGTTCATCGATTGTTTCCGTTTGGTTGTAGCTTCCAATTTTTTGGTTTCCAGCTCTCCGTTTTGAATTGTTTGCTACGGCTGGAGCCCAATTTTTTCCATTTGTTTGGTTTCGTAGCGTCGCGTTTCAGAACGGAATTTATCGGTGGTTTTGAATGGACAACTGGTTTGTAGGTCTGATTCTTGTGTGGGTTTCAGTGTTCGTTGCTTGTTTCCATTTGTTTGTACCTTCCGAGTTTTTGGTTTCCAAGTCTCAATTTTGGATTGTTTGCTTCTATTGATGCCCGATTGTTTCCATTTGTTTGGTTTCCTGGCATCGCGTTTCAGAACGGACTTTATCGGTGGTTTTGAATGGCTAACTGTTTTGTAGGTCCGCTTCTTGTGTGGGTTTCGGTGTTCGTCGATTGTTTCCGTTTGGTCGTAGCTTTCGATTTTTTGGTTTCCAGCTCTCCGTTTTGAATTGTTTGGTTTGGCTGTAGCCCGATTGTTTCCATTTGTTTGGTTTCGTAGCGTCGCGTTTGATAACGGACTTTATCGGTGGTTTTGAATGGCCAACTGGTTTGTAGGCTGCTTTTATGTACTCCTATTTTCTGTACGCAGGTTAAATATCAGCAAGTTTGGTTGGTAAAATCCTCGCTTGTGACTTCTGAGAGACGATACATGACTCGAGATCAAATCTCGCGTTTATGATCGTTAACCGTAGAACTATACAAGATTTTGTGACTTGACTAATTTTGCTGCCATCGATAATTTGATTTTCGTAGAGAGAATTGCTCTACTACATTTTTATTTATTCTGAATCAAAGGAACGTGTTCGAGTTGTGCTCCAAAATTTGGATCGATTAGTGGATGATAAACATGATTTTATTAGTGATTAGTAAGTCACAAAATCTTGTATAGTTCCACGGTTAACGACCATAAACGTGAGATTTGATCTCAAGTCATGTATCGTCTAAGATTCATTTAATAATTTTGTTGTCCACTGTTCTTAGGCTTTCTTTGGAGGTTATTGTTGCTTAGTTATTCAGATAAATTCGCTTCTGATCTGGCATCTGATAGTCTTGTAAGTTGCAACCAATTCCTTGTCTCTATGCGGCTCCTTATGCAAATGTTCTTGTTAACAATTTATCTTCAATTTCCGAGGCACCTTTACCCCGCAAATTTATGCAACTAATCGTATGAAAGCCTTGTAATCTTTTCACCTTTGTGAAAGCAAAATATTTATGCCTAGCCAACACTTGTTAAAGTATACAACAAAGTGTATTAATAGGATCTTATTTTTATTGTCGTGTTTTACTACGTTTGCTGCAAAATGTCATCAAACTTGTTGAATCAGTAGTACAAGCTGTGGCATGCTTCTCTCTTACTGTCTTTATTAGATTTATTTAAAGTTTGTTATGGAATATATGTGAGTTCAATTTCTGATTTAGGGCGATTTCTAATTGCAGTGAATGTAATAATGAAAAATCATGCTTGTATGTTTAGGTTTTTTACTTAACTTTTTTTTATCATTGAATACTTGTGTAGGGAGAAGGTTACGAACACTGATTGGGCATTGGTGGCCACAAACGATGGCAAAAAGTATTACTACAACACAAAAACTCAGGTAAGCATTATACTCCGTACTTGTTTAATGCTCCTACAACTTTATGTTTAAAGCACCGTGGAGTTAATGTTTGAGTGTGAGGGGTCATGGTTGGTCTAATGTTATCGCGGAAATCAATTGAAAATAAAGCTTTTCAGCATTTAGTTTTCTTTTCATTTGGCTTTGATTTGTGTTGTCTACCCTTATCCTCTAGACTTTAACTTGAGTACTTGTACTCTTTCTTCTCGAGTCTTGACTTGCGTTATTCGATGTTATGCTGTTAGAATTATGTCATTTCTTTTGCTCTCAGATTAGCAGCTGGCAAGTGCCACTAGAGGTGACTGAGTTGAGGAAAAAGCAAGAAAGCGATAATCTAACTGAAACCTCCATGTCAGTGCCGAGTTCTAATGCATTAGACGAAAAAGGATCTGGTACTGCTATTGTAAGTGCTCCTGATCTCATTTCAGGAGGCCGTGACGCCATCTCTTTTACAGGCTTAAGTACTCCAGGGCCATCATCTGCTCTTGATTTGATTAAAAGAAAGCTGCAAGAATCAGGAACTCAGGTTACCTCTTTTCCAACTTCTGCTTTGTCAGGATCAGCGACTTTAGAAATCAACGGGACTAAAACAGTTGAGGCAACAGTCAAGGGCTTGCAGAGTGATGGTGGCAAGAACAAGCAAAGAGATGGTGAAGAAGGCAGTATGTCGGACTTATCATCTGATTTAGAGGATGAGGCCAGTGGTCCCACCAAGGAGGATCGCATTAGACAGTTTAAGGTAACTTCTGTCCACTTGCTGCTTTCTCTGCTTATTTTTTTTGCTTTTCTTTAAGCTCAGCGAAGTGTACTCCGTACTATTTATACTAGCATTTGAAATTCTCATTTTCTCCTGATTATTAGGAAATGCTTAAAGATCGTGGAGTGGCACCTTTCTCAAAGTGGGATAAAGAGCTGCCGAAGATTGTATTCAATCCACGTTTCAAGGTTTGTTCAGTACAAGATTTCAAATCTTCTGTGTTGAGGATCTGAAGCTCTGCATAAGGGGGTTAATTCCTTAAGCAGGTTTAATCATATAATTATATCTGCCGACTATATGTTGTTGTATGTCTCGCATTCTTCTTTTCTCTCTCCCATTCACATCATTGCTGTTTCTTTGCTTCTTTGGCGTATAAATCTCTGAGATAGTCGCTGCAAAATTTCCATGTATGTGCATTCTGTTTGTTCTGATGTCTGAAAGAGTGAGACAATTGATGTTTGTAGCTTTCGATTGCAATTCTGGATCGTTTCCAATTCTTTTGGTGTCGTAGCATCGCGTTTCGGAACGGACTTTTTTCATGACTTTGAATGTATAGGGGCGATTGCATCTTTGTTTTCGGTTTCTGTAGATTGGTTATAATCAAGGGTTCGTCTCCATTTGTTTTGGGTGTCGTAGCGTCGCGTTTCGGAACGGTCTTTATCAGTGATTTTGAATCAAAATAAGTATGATATACATGGAGTTGAAGAGGATTTACGAGGTTTAGGAAGTTTGATCATTCTTTCCTGCCTTATTTTTTCCGTATGCATTTGATTTTGATTCATATTTTTTTGGGGTTCGCGTTCCTTTTTGATTGTTTGCCTTTCTTCGAACAAAACCTTATATTTTTCGACATTTTAACATATTATTTTAAATACTTCACTCTATTTTGAAGTTAGTAGCATCACACCTTACCAGAAGGGGGGAAGACATCTTTCTGCTAATGTTTGCTTGTTATATTATCACTTGCTCTTATGAGAGTCTGTCGTTAAACATGGTTGATGAATTGTTTTTAACAAATTAGTGTAGTCTTTTCCAGTGCTCGAACATGTCTTGCGGTGAACTGAAAGTTGCTTCTTGTGAATTCTTTTTCTTATTTTTTTTGGTGAAACGATGTAATATGGCAAATCTTATTAACAACACTTGCCTGCTTTGTTAGATTGTGTCCTTTAGGGGAAATACCTGACGAAGACGTTACAACAACTGCCTTACCTCATTGCAGCCGTGGACTTGTTGTAGGCACGCATAGCTGCAGCAGTTTTGTGGCCAATTCATGCATTAGCTAAAAACCTTGTATACAGCAAAATCCGGTCCGCTGTTGGGATTTCAAAGGTTGCCATCTCATCCCTAAGATTATCCTTTTCAGTTATTTGACGTTGGTTCCCTTTGTTTTGATTTCAAGCCATTCTCAAGGCACTTTTCTTGTTTGGTTATTCGAAATAGCCTCCTTATACTGTGTTTATACGTCTGGAACTCTTTTACGTGATTTGGTTGCACTTTTTGTTAAAATCTTGAAAAAGAGTTAGGCAAAAGCTAATCCGGTTTCCCGAACTATGCAGGCTGGGATAAGTGGAGGTGGTAATCTGCCTGTTCATATAGACAAATTTTTTGAGGTCAATAATGCTCTTTCGTAACCTTCTATTGCGGTTATCTCGACTTTTTTATACTACTATGATTTACTTTGCTCTATTATATCTCAGGCTATTGGTATTTTAGTGCAAAGTGGATATGGTTTGACTGAAACATCTCCTGTTACCGCTGCCAGACAACCCCGTTGCAGTGTCAGTGTCCATCTGAAAACATTATGAATTTCCTGCGGCATTTCTCTTATTTATATTTTCTCACTCAAACAGTGGATTATTCTTTTGCATCTAATGCATTCTCTTGAATTTGATCTTAAGGTTTTGGGATCAGTAGGTCATCCACTTTGGCATGCAGAAATTAAAATTGTAGACACTGATTCCAATCAAGTTCTGCATCCTAGTTCCAAGGGCATTGTTAAAATAAGTCGTCCCCATGTGATGAAAGGCTATAATCTGCTGATAGTAAACTACTAATCTGCAGATGTGAAAAGGTGCCACATACTATGTGAGAATCGGGTGTTTCATATATTGATTTCATAATTTGGGGATTTGTTGGATACTGTTCACGGGCAAGGTATTTTGTTGATCTGGGTAGTTTATTTCGTGATTTCTGGACGTGGGTTTGTTTCAGATCAGCATTCGGATCAACTTTTTGGATAAATTTTACCAATTGGAATTAAATATCAGGTCGCTGACGCTTGTCATGAAAATCATTTGTTGAAAAAAGTATAGGGCGCCCGGAACGAGACAAGGCTATGTTTTCCGAAAGTGTTCAGGAATTCACAAAAATGTCGGTGATCTGTCACGCAGCGTGAAAATGCATGTATCTGATAATAATGAACTTCAAATCTGAACTGGAAAAGGGAAAACAAGATGTAGAACAACATCTAACAGATACTTTAATTGCAGTGTTGCATCTGAACTCTATTTCGAGACTGCTATTCGACTTTTTGGAAGTAATATATATATAATCAGATAACATTCTCCTCCGAATTTGTTGTTCAATAGACCAGGTGCTTGGTGATGAGAGAAATGACAGGTTTGCTGTGGGAAACTTCTTTACTTGACCCGGAAGAGGTGTACCACTTTGGAATGGAAAGAACAAAGGGAAACACTCCTCAGGCTACTTTAAGAATGTGCATTGAGAAGATAGAAACAGTAGATAGAGTGAAACAATCAATGTACATCTCCTTCAAGCTCTGCAGACCAGTTCAAATAACAAGTCGTAAAAAATGTCATCTTTTGAAGCTCAAGTACGAAACTTGACAGATGAGAAGGAAACAAATTTTATAAAGTTGCGACATTCAGAGAACCAGTTGGTTACCCTTCATGATGAGAAAAAAGGTTTGGAAACCATGATAGAAGTACATAAAGTATATTTGAGAGAGATTAAAAGATTTGAGGACGCGGCGGCTGGAAGCTCAAGAGGAATGTGAGTACCTAAAGAAAGTCAATCCAAAGATGCAGTTAACAGCGTAAAATGTCATTGGAGCCTTGGAGGATGCAACTTACTTCAAAAAAACAACGGAGAGCTGAAAAAACGTAATATGGAAATGCATACGGGTTGCAGTGAGCTGGAATCGAAACTTAAAGATTGATCAGAGATTATTTGACTGCTCACATGAAACGTAAGATTAGTAGGACACAATTTGTTTATGATTTGTTCTTTCTGTCAGTTTTATTGGATAAATTTGCTAGAACTTCAGTCACGTTGCATCTATTAGTAGAAGGTCGCCTTCTTATGGGCCGTTGTTCTTTCGGAGGGGGCGGGAGCCTTTGTGGCACTGGATAGTTTTGTTGTGACATCTATTGCTCTTTAGAGGTATGACCTCTAACTTGAGTATATTTGTTCTTAGCATAGAAAGCTTCTCTATGAAATCTTATCCGGGTCTGACGAGTTGGTGCATCGTTGTGACTTGTGATAACATTTCTATTAGATTGCTGTAGGTGTGCCTACTTCATAGATGTGAATGAGTATTATTTTCAGTCGAGCTTAATGTCTGAACCATATCACGCATCGCGTTTGTTTAGCTTATTAATCGAGTCTAATTGAATTATTGTCAAATCGTATTATATGTTTGGATTCTTGGTACTGGTTCAATTATTTTATTTTATAGGTACCGATAAGACTGGACAAGATAACTGAGACTAGAAAGACGGGGCAAGCTTCAAGAAAAAAAATCAAGGTCTACTTGACCTTGACCAAATCAATGTTCCACCTCCTGCTCTTTCGTTTTTACCTTCATCTCAATTCAATTTTTAGTAAGTTTATAAAACGATCTAATAAGTTCACAATTCACCGATGGTAAAAGTTTTGCATTCTTGAGAATTTTGTAGGGTTGATTTGATTGTTTTTTTTAGGTTACGGATGAACATATAGGAATTTAGCTCGAATTTTTGGGGAGTATGGCTGTCAACTATGTTATAGGGTTACAAAAAAAAGTTTACGATATTATGTTTGTAAACAATGTATGTGCCAATAGTAGCTGCTAATTGACAAACACATCTTAAAACTGATAAATAATGCGAGAGGGGAGCATGAAAAACTAAACCTGTCGCATTGCAGAATCCTTCATTTGATTTCTCATCTGTTCTTGCATATCATTCATTGAAAAGGGGAAGCTTGACCGAGAAGGCGAGAAGTGCTTCCAACATCAGGGAATTAACTAGAAACACTGCCACGTTCGCTCGTAACATTATTTCTAACAGCAGAAGCTCCCTTACTTTCAGGAAGCTTTGATCTCGACTCAGAATTCACTCTTACATTTGATGAGGATGGAACCGAGTCCCTCGGATTCAAAGATGATGCCATCTCAAACAACTTTTGGAGCTCATCGGGTGTTATTTTACTCATCATCTCACTAGCTGTTTTAAGCATGTTAGGTGACAGATTAGGAGGAGCGGAGCCAGGTCTGAAGTTGGGTTCAAAAGGAGAATAACTTAAGGCTGGTTTCCCACCCTGGAGAGAGGATGTCATTTTAGTCATATTTTGAAGTCCGTCAAGCGACATTCGACCGATCATATTGGTTGCAGTCTTCAGCATGCCAACTGGAATCTCTTCGGTTCTTCCAGCACCCATTTTTGGTATCATTTCGGGATCAACATTGGACATGAAGTTCTGGAACAAACTGCAAATAGGACTAGAAACAAACAGCAGCATTAGGGGTCTGGTACTTACAACTCAAAGTCTTGCAAGCTTATCATCAAGTAATCCGACTCATCGGCATCTTACTAATCAGGTATCGCCTCCTCCTTCAATAATTGTACAACCATTTTTTGTTTTTGTAGCCTTTGAAGGAGTTTTTTTTGTTGTTTAAGGTAGAGATTTGATTTTTTCGGTATTTTGAGAACAAGGGTTTTTTATTATGGGGATTTGATTAAGGTTGTTTACTTGAATGTTTTTTTATGTTTGCTTTAGTTGCAATTTGCTTTTATTCCTTTTGTTTCTGGTAAAATTAAGGTCGGTACCAACGAGGCAATGCAAGATCCCAATAGTTTTCCTTCGGAATAAATTGATGACATAAAACAGCAACTGGAACAGGTGTATGAAACACAAGAAGAACTTGAAGGTGCAATCCAACATTCCAACTGCTTGAGCAGACACTGAATGAGAAAGATGGTGAGATAGAGAGGTCACAAGACAGCACACTATCTGTCTCGGATTATGAGTTGAGATGGGCGTTTACAGTTGCAGCAAAAGAGGGAGAGATCATGATGTTAAACTCCGAGCTTGCAGACGTTGTCAAAAATCGTCAGAATGAAGAACTAAAAATTGCACAGGGAAATTTAGTCTCGGTCAAAGCAAGTTATCTGCCTTTATTTCTAAACATATCGATTTATGTTTTTTAAATTATTATTATGATTGACGTATGTATGTGACCACGCTTTTAAAATGAATTTAAGAAATTCTTCGTTTTAATAATCGTTGTCTAGATCTTCATGATGAGTTGATGACCCAGAAGAACATAATGGTGAACTTAGCAATCAGAAAAGGTGTAGAAGTTGTGATTCCTATATGTTACCTCAAATATCTAGCACAGTTGTTTCCTCTGATCTAAGCAAGTTTGAGTTTAGTGCTTCAGAGGTTGAGTCCCTCAATTCCGACAATACGCGAAAGAATGAAAAAATTGCAGGTCTTGAAAAAAAAGTATAGATGGTTTAGAAAGAGACCATGCTATGTTTTACGAAAGTATACAGGAATTGAGGAAAATGTTGGTGATCTGTCACGCAACGTGGAAACACACATATTTGATAGAACGGAACTTCAAAGGCTATCATATGAACTGGATAAGGGGAAGCAAGATGTAGAATAGCATCTTCCAGAGCTAGAGCAGGAAAACTAGCAGCTCTCGGAAAAAATATCATCTTTTGAAGCTCAAGTACGAAACCTGACAGATGATAAGGAAACAAATCTTCTAAGGTTGCGATATTCAGAGAACCAGTTGGTTACCCTTCATGATGAGAAAAAAAAGTGTTGGAAACGGAGATAGAAGTACAAGTACATAACGTTTTTTTGAGAGAGAGATTAGCCAATTTTTCTGGCATCAAGGTACTTCATTTTCATCGCATTTTTTACTTCATTTTTTAGGCTAAAGTACTTGCTTTATCTGTAATTTTCTGATAGTAGGGATCAATATATTCCTGGTGACTGAACTCTTTTGTAATAATAATTTGCAGTGGCATAGCAAACACAATGTTGGACATCCTAATCTTGGACTTTGTTAACTTTAGAATTTCTTTCCTTACCTCATGTATCTTATCCCACATTTTAGGTGTAGCACGCTTATTGTCTCCCATTAAATTGTTTAACGGCCGAGCTTTCTACGACAAGAGGATATCTCAAGAGGTTTCAGGCGATGATCTTGGAGAGGTATTATTAATATTAATTACCAATTTAACATACATGATGCTATCCGTAAATGATGCGAGATTAATTTCACTTTAAAATTCGTACCATTGCAGAAGTTCAAGGGATATGTGTTCAAGATCAAGGGTGAGTGTGGTAAACAAGGTTTTCCCATGAAGCAGAGTGTTTGACCCCTGGCAGAGCCCGACTATTGCTCCACGGAGGTTTGTTTAATTTCTTTCACCTGGTTTCATTTGAAGGTTAATGGTGATACCATAAAAAAGCTGTTTTTATAATTGACATGTTTTCAATTTCAAAGATAAGCTGCTTTCGTGGTCATGGACGACGTGACGGTAATTTCGAGCTTGAAACTATTACTAGAGTTGGGTTGGTGCGAAGATAAGTTTTTCCCATGACTCGCGTAATTCTTTCCTTCAAGATACTAGCGTAGTAGCAGGCGTACTCAGTATTCAACTTCCGTTTCCAATTTCATGTGATTGGATATTGTTCTATATCGGTAGAATTAGAGTAGTTTATAAATTAGTGGGCTACTTTTCATATCACATTTGATTTGTTTATAAATTATTACTGGGTCAGTCTCCTGCACTTAACAACATGTGTTATGCGTATTTTTAGCAAACAACATGGTAGAACTGCTCTTAACGATTCACGATTTTCAAACTACCCGAGGAAATCGAGTAACCCTTATCGAAGCAAAATGTACTAAAACGATTTTCACTTAGCTCGAGAACCTCTATATAATACCGTTGTTCCTTAATACCGTTTTTTTTGTGAAACTGTTTAAAAAAAACAGAATAGATGTGTGAACATAATAGCAAACCTGTTCAATGCACCACTTGGAGAGACGGAGGTTGCGGTCGGAGTAGGAACTGGTGGGTCTTCGGAGGCCATCATGCTTGCTGGTTTAGCCTTCAAGAGAAAGTGGCAGAACAAAAGGAAGGAACAAGGTTTACCCTATGACAAGCCCAACATTGTCACTGGTGCTAATGTTCAGGTATCTTATCAACTTAACCTCTGCAGTCGTGATTGTTTTTATAAGACCGTCTTATGCGTAGACCTGGCAAAAAAAGTTAGGTTCGTGTTCATGTAGCATGTAAATGATTCAATGAACCTTTTAATCCATATCTGACACGATTAAATCCCGTGCAATGCTCGTGTGGACCCATTTTCAATGTATAGGAACAGGTTAGTGCAAGTTTGCAATCTGTAGCTTTGACTGATCTTTTAGGTTGCCTTGATGTTCAAGATTATTTATTCTGGTTTCAGGCTGCTGCAAAAATAATGATCAAGGAGAAAAAGGTATTTGTTAATTCCTTTCTGTGTGCATGACATAGTATATGGAAGCAATGGGTGAATCTAATATTGCATACTCGCTATAATTTCAAAAGTGACAAGAATTGCTTTGTAAAGGTAGCTGTGCTGATCACAATGATTAGAAGTTTGATTGACGCACAACTTATTGATGCAGGGACAGATTATTAACATTGGGTCAGTGGTTGGCTTAACTGGCAATGTTGACCAAGCAAATTATAGTGATGCGCAGGCTGGTGTTATTGGTTTCACGAAATCAGTTGCGCGCGAGTATGCACATTGCTGAAATTGTTTTAAACGATTAGATACTGAGTAATGACCCGTTTAAAACATGGTGTTATTGGTTTAACTAATTTTTGAGTTATGACCTGACAAATGATTGGATCCTCATATATGCCTATTTCGGATGAAGCCAAAACTAAAGAGAACAACAAGGTCCACTTCAACAACGTTCCATTAAATAGTACTCCTGCTTCTCTAGATGACGATCCTCCTGCTCGCTCCATCGAAATTCAACCCCTTATGGGCAGGACATGACTCACCAAAGTACATCATGTCGAATGCAGTTTCTCTAATATGTAGTGACATGTTCTAAAATATCTGTTTTCGGATTTAATTAAATATTGTACTATATGGACTGGTTTGGGTTTCTTTTTATTCTGTGTCAAAATATTTGATTACCGAACTGGTTTGGGTTTATCAAACAGACATTGACAATTTCACAGGAATCTGAGTCGTTTTCTCGACTCATGAATGGTGTTAAAAAGCAAATTTAAAGAATCAAGTGATTCTTGCGGCGCGGAAACTGCAGATAGTTTCTTTCTGCCTGCAGCTGCTGCAGATTCTTGTCCTCGTTTTTAGATTTCTGCAGTAACTAATCCCGACATAATCTCTTAATAATCTCAACATTGATCAACAGATTTTAATCTGAACGATATTATTTCGCTAAATTATGGTTCCTTTCCAATACTAACACCTGCAGTTCCCTAATGCAGTGTAATCTAGCTACTATCTGATTTATATATCTTCAAAATTTAATTTAATTTAATTTCACAGGAATCTCAGGCGAACATCAACGCCTCAAATATTTTCAACACCGTCTTCTCACCACATCTCTGTTTATGTATACTCTCTCAGATTCATTAGAAATTATACCAAAGATTTTCTCGACTCATGAATGGTGTTAAAGAACAAACTTAAAGAATCAAATGATTCTTACCGCACAGGAGCTGCAGATTGTTTCTTTCCGCATTTTGCCTGCTGCAAATTCTCGTCCGTGCAGTAACTAATCCCGACATAATCTCTTAATAATCTCAACATTAATCAACAGATTTTCAATCTAAACGATATTCTTTCGCTAAATTATGCTTCTTCTTTCCAGTACTAACACCACACCTGCAACTGCAATTCCCTAATGCAATGTAATCTAGCTACTTTCTGATTTATACAGCTTCGATATTTAGTCGAAATTAGTTGGAATTAGGTATGGATATCAGTTAGTTCAACTCGTAAAGTAATCTAAACGATATTCTATCGATTTTATGGCTTGGCCTCTAATGGAGTTAGGAGTAAGCAGTAACACACTAACGCCTACAATTCCCTAATGCAATGTAATCTATAGTACTGTCGAGGATCAGCAATCGACATTGTTGTCGAACAGAATCCAGAAAAAATTAGGGATCAGCAATCGAATCAATTAAATTGAATGTGCAAGATTACGAGGACGATAATGAATTGTAACAGATCAAGGTTGAGATTTAAATCGAAAAAGCCAAAGAAATTAAGGTTACCTGAGAATCTGCGATGATCATTCTTCACGTGAAATCCGTGATTTGATCCAATAACCCTAATTTGATAACCTTATTCACAATCACACACACTAAATCGCTCAAAGCCAGTGTTGTGATGACGATTCATCTCTTCCATGCTCTCCTCCATCTCCATTGATCCTAACTCGAAGCTCTCCAGCACTCTTCTATTGGCTTACAGGGATCCTAATGTATTTTCGATATTTAGTCGAAAAATAATTTCTGGAAGTTAGTTAGAATTAGTTATGAATTTTGAATATCAGTTTGTTCAAATCGTAGGGTATGACATTCCAATAACAGGCGCTCGGAATTCAGCCTTCTTTTAAACTGGAAAATTGATTGGAGTCGGACGTGTAATTCTTTGAATCGCTAATATGCTGCAGAACTCGGTTACGTCTGCTGTGAGAATACGTGCTCAATCTTCCAGAAGTGCAGGATCACTGTCGGACTAATCTAATCACGATTATTCAACGTATATATTAATTTTTGTCTGTTGTTTGTGAAAATTGTGGTTACTCTTACGAAACTGATTAGTATGATGTCGATATGAGTTGCTTGGTTAGAAACTTCTTCGCAATCGTTTTCATTTGTTTTGTTTTGTTTGTTAGAACGGTCAATAATAGGTAGCTTGAAAATCGATGATTAGAGATCATATATACAGACTACATACAATTGTGTTAGAATCATAGAATTAATTAGTAGAGGTATCAACGAAAATGTTCTTGTTCTTGGTTATGCTTCGGCTATTGTTAGCCTTGAGGCTAGCAGTTAGCCTAGATATCTCGCTTCCAAATTGTCCAGATCATTGCGGTGATGTCCAAATTCCGTGCCCTTTTGGTATTGAAGACGACTGCTACTATGATAAATCATACGAGATCACCTGCAATTACTCTTTCACCCCTCCAAAACCGTTTCTGCGCAGGTTCAATTTCGAGGTGTTCCGGATAAATTGGCCAGTAATGTATTCACCTCTAGACCCGCGTTATGTTGATGAATCAGCCACGGACCAGAGACTGACAGTAGGCCTGCAATCTCCAAACCTCTGTCAAAGTGACGAAACAAAAAAGGAAGTCGTTAGATACGACTTAGGAAACAGTCTGTTTCTGTTTTCGAGGACGCACAACGTGCTCATGGTGGAGGGCTGTGGTGGGCATGTTGTTCTAAAGAACAGGAGCGCGAACATCTTGACGGGTTGTGCTTCATTATGTGGGAATAACACAAGTGGTTGCAACAGGGTTGGATGCTGTCAAGGCTCACTCTTACCATCTCCCACAATAGATGATGATTATGTCGACAA